>CM032805.1:4153874-5516374 GCA_019155185.1 Beaufortia kweichowensis
GCATATGATTGTCTCAAAATAAAAATCTATGCTGTATGCTGCTTTGTATCGTAAATTGACCATAAACTACATCTGTGTCATGGTTTCACCCGGCACCTCCCTCTGGACTCATTCACCCAGGATTCCTTGCACCTCACCACCTGTTCACTATCAGTAATCTTGTAATCACCTGCACCTGACTCACCTCATTATGGACTTTATTTAAACCCTGTCTTTTGTTCAGTTCGGGGTCTGGTGTTGTTGTTAAGTTCGTTGCCACTGCCCTGTGTCTGTGTAAATTCCAAGGAGGCTCTTGTTAATGTTACTCTCTGTTATTCCAAGGAGGATCTTGTTAATGTTACTCTGTTATTCCAAGGAGGATCTTGTTAATGTTACTCTCTGTTATTCCAAGAAGGATCTTGTTAATGTTACTCTGTTATTCCAAGGAGGATCTTGGTAATGTTACTCTCTGTTATTCCAAGGAGGATCTTGTGAACTACTGTATGCTTAATTCCAAGGAGAATTACTTACCTGTTCTATGTTATGTTTGTTGTAATGTCATGCTTCAGTTTGCTACTTTGTCTGTCAGCCGTGCATTTTACCTGGAAAAGTTTGTAATTTCAGCATGTTGTTCACTGCTGTATTCTATGCCTGCCTGTGATTCCCCTCTGAAGTGAGGTCTGTACCAGTTTTGTTATTCCTCTGAAGTTCAGTAAAAGACTTTAACCTGTATTTCCGTGTTCTGCCTCGTCTGATGCACGGTAACAATCTGCCACAATGCATGTTGATTTTGTGACCTGCGACGTAATGGCATTCCACCTCTAGACTACAGTGTTCTCACATCAGCATTTAATTAAGGGTCTCCAGTAGCTTGCAACCTACTGATAGCTCATGGCTTGATTGCGGGTAGCTCGCCAAGACATGCATTGCATCAAATCAGAATAAACTTATAAAGAACCTCCAATGCAAATGTATTAGTCGTTGTCATATCGGCAACTTTATGACATTTTTATCGATTTCATATTTTTTTGTACCTACCACTGCTGAACAAAAACAACTAGACAAAGTTGTTCAAAGCCTTGTTTTTACATGCAACATAGACAATATAAAATAACATGTATAATAAAAAATAAGAAAAACACAATGTTAATTTTTTACAGTAGCCTACACAATTAATATTACCCCCATAACAATGGGTATCCATATTATTTTGTCAGATGTCTGTGTCTTTCACATTTCCTAGTTTGTTCCTATTGAAGTCACCATATCAGCAAATCAAAGAAACAGTTTAACAATTGTATGCAGTATTTGTATTTGTATAGTGTAAGCGTCAAATTAACCACCAGTGCTTAACAATCTAAGGTAAACTCTATATTTAAACAAACTGTGGTGATATTGTTCTCGGCATACAGTAGTGTCAGGCATTTCTGTGCTTTTGTGCTCCTTATAGTAAAAATATTTGTTTTATCAATGGCTTCTCTTGTAGCCCCCCAAAACAGAATACTGTAGGGTGGAGGTGTTGTGATAAATTGCAGCAAAATATGCTCTTTCAAAAGGATCCCCCAAGCTTTACATCATATTCGGAAAAGCAATAAATCAGGCTGATTACCAATGTTTCACTTACAGTTTAATCCAGGTTCTTCTCACCTTTGCATTGTAGAACTTGGGAATGTTTGATTACCACAAAGCAAAAGGTTATACCTTGAATTTACCCTTAATCTCCTCATTCTTCTTTTAGTCCACGTGTTTGAGGAAACTGAAAAACCGTTACAACAACAACAGTACAAAAACATCCGCTAAACATACACATTTTGTATTTTGCATTGCCTGTAGTTCATATCTATTCGTTACACATGCTATTTCAATGTTTGTTTAATGAATTAAATGCAAATTATGGTTGACTAAAAAATTAGAGACAAGCCTTTCTTGAAACTGCAGACGGTGTGTGAGCTGTCCTTGGGAGTGTCAAGTGTGGGAAAGGGGCAATAATCACCTCTGTCAAAATTAATTCTGAACAGGCAAAGATGTATTTGGCTTTTGGGTGGTTGTGGTGATTTATTTTCTCACCCTTATTTTCAAAAACCTGCCTTGAAACATGAGAGTCCTAGTTTTAACTCTCAAGCGTCAGCAAATAATGAGTAAGCTGGCTGCATAGCTTGTTAAAGAGAAGCAGATGAATTTCTCATTCCTGTGGTTTTACAAGGCAACGCTGCTGCACCATGGATAGAATATTAATCTGTATTTCACTGAAATCAATTACTATTTTTATCTCCTCCTAAGGAGCTTAAAGAGAGACAACTGAGGAACATTGTCAAGTGTTGGATCAAGTTTGACATATCAAAACAGAAGTCCCAGAACCCTATAACCACACATTACCATGCAAAGAGCAGAGAACTGCATATTATAACATTCATTTAGATAATGACAAGATTTGATGTGATAAGTGTTCCTTAAAAGTATGTAAAGTTAAGCAAGTTGTTGCAAATTGATTTGGCAGCTATGGAGAGAGTGCATCATTCAAAATGCTTTCCAGGATGGAACAATAACCTTCATTTTGACACATATGCAAAGATACATATGAATAAAGCAGAGTCTGTAAGAGTAATATTAATTACCATGATGACCGATATTGCGTTGTTACTCTGCAAATATTAACATTGTAAATAAACCAGCACGCAAACCCTAACGCAATCCGGTCTGCCACATCCCTCACCTCCTTTAAAAAACTACTAAAAACACACCTTTTCCACGAACACCTAACAGCATAAAAAAAAAAAAAATATGTATCGCTTCATTGTCTCCTAATATTTGTAAGTCGCTTTGGATAAAAGCGGCAGCTAAATGCCTAAATGTAAATGTAAATGTAAATGTAAATCAGTAACACTAATACTATTAACCATGACGACCAAAATAGAGTTGCTACTTTGCACATTGTAATATACTGTAAACTACCCAGAACCAATTATTATTATTGTTATAATTATTATTTCTTTTTAATTATAATATATGACAAGCTTGTTTGCAACAAAAATATTGTTAAAATAATAAACATTATGAATCTATATTATAAAATTCATGGTCTATCATAACATCAACAATATTTCATACACGGATGCAATACAGCATCACTGCCTTTGACACTGGAGAGTGTATCAAAGAAAGCATTATTTAGTTGGGCTTTTGTGCAGTATTGTGCCTTTACACAAAAATTCAGAGTATATACAACGCCGCTTTACAATGTAGAGTCATACACATTTCGGATATTATGAAAATTATTGATAATGATGACAGGATTTTCATTTTTGAGTCATTTATTCCTTTAACTGCAGCAATTCTACCAGGATAGACCACAGAGAAAGACAAACCAACAGCGAGCATGTAAAGCATTGCACTAGACTTTATAGCATCAGATGCACCAGTGCCATCTGTCACCTACATAAATCAAATCATACCTGTTGTGGTCCCATTATGCTCTAGTACAGCCCATAAGACGTCTGCACAGCATGGAAAATGGGGCAGGGTGGAGAGACCTCAATTAGTTTCCTGTTGACCTCTGATTGCAGTTTGATAGCCCTCCTTATGAGCGGAACAGCATTAGGCTATGCCATAGCCAGATTTCAAAATGATGTCCACTCAAGCATCACTGGCCAATTCAATTTTATATATGGATCACTGAAGTGCAATGTGAACAGTTGGAATTCTCACACCAGTGTTG
Source organism: Beaufortia kweichowensis (assembly GCA_019155185.1). NCBI lineage: Eukaryota > Metazoa > Chordata > Actinopteri > Cypriniformes > Gastromyzontidae > Beaufortia > Beaufortia kweichowensis. The sequence continues at coordinate 4,157,569 of CM032805.1, forward strand.
TTGATGAAAGCCACAACCAGTATACTGAAAGGAAGTCAAGTATGACTGTGCTGGACTTTGATGTTTAGTATTAGATGTTCACGGGCATAGGCTATGTGCATGTGTGTGGATTTGTGGGTGCAGTTGAAGATAGATCAAAGCCTGTTAAGAGTAACTCAGGAGCTGTCTCAAACAGCTGCCAGAAACTCTGAACAGCTCACATATACATATGTATATAATTTGACACATGCATTATTCATTACCACAAAGCCATTTTGTCTTCAGGTTTAGAAAGTGCAATTCCTGTCTTTCTTGACTTCTTAACATAAACACAGAGCTCACCTACAGTGCACTTTTTATAAACACAGTATGCTTTGGTGTGCCATTATATTTTTAGAGACACAAATCCTATCTTTTATATTGTAATAAAACTATAAGACATACAACTTACCCAACAAACTAAAAAACATAAATCATAAAACTGTTTAAACACATAAAATGTCTGTTTTTCCTGTTTAAAATCCGGTTTATTATGGTACATCATTAAATATAAGTAAAAATGTGAGTAAATCATAAACTGCCATTTATTTGTCAGTGTTTACTGCATTTGTCAAGATCAACAATTTAACCCTTTTACTTTTACTTTTGGGCAAATGCATCTACCAAAGGCATGAATGTAGTGTCACCATATGGTACCATGCTAAAAAATAATGACAGAGGCCTGTTTTCTCCTATATCATACCCTTATTTTTCAATGTCCCCTCCAAAATTTGTCCATCAATATTTTATTACCTGACAGTAGCAGCTTTTTCAGCATTCCAGCTGTCAATAATGTCAACAAAGAATAAACAATGCTGTGTATTACCAGTATTTGTTTGCTGCTGTTGAACTGTCAACAAAGAGTATATCTGATATGTTTATTAAATGCTGTAACATGGATAGCTAAGGTGCTGATCTAGATACATTTCCTACTTAAATAAATTGTTAAGCCTCTTTCCTCTAATGGGGGAAGAGCTCAGTGTAAAATGCATTGCAACCTGAAGCTCACCCAGGTACTGAGGAGTGAAACCATGTAGGGCCTTATAGGTAATCAGTAAGATTTAAAAGTTTATATGTTGCTTAATAGGTAACCAGTGCAGTGTTGACTGAACTGGGCTAATATGCTCATGCTTTTTTTTCTTGTAAGGACTCTGCTGCAGTTTAGTAAGCAATTTAAAAAACAACTAGCTGGGGCTTTTGTATTAATCCTGCAGGGCAACCACATAATAATGCATTACAATAATCTAGTCTTGACATCATGAATGCATTAATTAACTTTTCTGCTTTTGATGATGACATCATATTGCGTAATTTATATATATTCTTAAAATGTAAAAACACAGTTTTACAGGTGTTGGCAATATGGCTTTCAAATGACAGATTACTATCAAATAAAATGCCTAGATTTCTAGCTGACGACAAAGACTATGGAACATCTGTCAGTATTCTTGGTTGTTAAGTGTGGCAGCTTTCGGGTCAATGAGTAATACTTCTGTTATGTCCAAATTTAACAATAGAAAGTTGCTACTCATCCAGTTTTGTACAAACCCGATTCCAAAAAAGTTGGGACACTGTACAAATTGTGAATAAAAACAGAATGCAATGAAGTGGAAGTTTCAAATTTCAATATTTTATTCAGAATACAACATGGATGACATATCAAATGTTTAAACTGAGAAAATGTATCATTGTAAGGGAAAATAAGTTGATTTTAAATTTCATGGCATCAACACATCTCAAAAAAGTTGGGACAAGGCCATGTTTACCACTGTGTGGCATACCCTCCTCTTTTTATAACAGTCTGCAAACGTCTGGGGACTGAGGAGACAAGTTGCTCAAGTTTAGGAATAGGAATGTTGTCCCATTGTTGTCTAATACAGGCTTCTAGTTGCTCAACTGTCTTAGGTCTTCTTTGTCGCATCTTCCTCTTTATGATGAGCCAAATGTTTTCTATGGGTGAAAGATCTGGACTGCAGGCTGGCCATTTCAGTACCCAGATCCTTCTTCTACGCAGCCATGATGTTGTAATTGATGCAGTATGTGGTCTGGCATTGTCATGTTGGAAAATGCAAGGTATTCCCTGAAAGAGACGATATCTGGATGGGAGCATATGTTGTTCTAGAACTTGGATATACCTTTCAGCATTGATGGTGCCTTTCCAGATGTGTAAGCTGCCCATGGAACACGCACTCATGCAACCCCATACCATCAGAGATGCAGGCTTCTGAACTGATTGTGATAACAACTTGGGTTGTCCTTTGTCCTCTTTAGTCCGGATGACATGGCATCCCAGTTTTCCAAAAAGAACTTCAAATTTTGATTCGTCTGACCACAGAACAGTTTTCCACTTTGCCACAGTCCATTTTAAATGAGCCTTGGCACAGAGAAAACGCCTGCGCTTCTGGATCATGTTTAGATATGGCTTCTTTTTTGACCTATAGAGTTTTAGCCGGCAACGGCGAATGGCACAATGGATTGTGTTCACCGACAATGTTTTCTGGAAGTATTCCTGAGCCCATGTTGTGATTTCCATTACAGTAGCATTCTTGTATGTGATGCAGTGCCGTCTATGGGCCCGAAGATCACGGGCATCCAGTATGGTTTTCCGGCCTTGACCCTTACGCACAGAGATTGTTCCAGACTCTAAATCTTTGGATGATATTATGCACTGTAGATGATGATAACTTCAAACTCTTTGCAATGTTTCTCTGAGAAACTCCTTTCTGATATTGCTCCACTATTTTTCGCCGCAGTATTGGGGGAATTGGTGATCCTCTGCCCATCTTGACTTCTGAGAGACACTGCTACTCTGAGAGACTCAATCATGTTGCCAGTTGACCTAATAAGTTGCAAATTGGTCCTCCAGCTGTTCCTTATATGTACATTTAACTTTTCCGGCCTCTTATTGCTACCTATCCCAACTTTTTTGGAATGTATAGCTCTCATGAAATCCAAAATGAGCCAATATTTGGCATGACATTTCAAAATGTCTCACTTTCAACATTTGATATGTTATCTATATTCTATTGTGAATAAAATATAAGTTAATGAGATTTGTAAATTATTGAATTCTTTTTTTATTCACAATTTGTACAGTGTCCCAACTTTTTTGGAATCGGGTTTGTATATGCATTCTATTATTCTGGTGAACTACTGTGTCTCATGAGGCCTTGAAGAAATATAAAGTTAAGTATGATTAGCATAGCAGTGAAAACTAACTAGTAAATGATAGCTCCTAGGGGTAGCATGTACAGGCCGAAGAGCAGAGGCCCTAAAACTAAGCTCTGTGGTATTCCATACTGAACCCGGGATTCAGATTCAGATTGTTGTGACATCTCATTGTTTATTGCTACAAATTAAGAGTGGTCAGATAAGTAAGATTTAAACTATTCCAATGCTATTCCACTAATGTCAACATTATTTTCAAGTCTGTTTAAAAGTATACTGTCATTGGTTTCAAATGTGGCACTAAGATCTACCAGCATGAGTAACGAGATGCACCTACGATTAGATGACAAGAGCAAATCGTTTGTGACACTGACCAGAGCAGTCTTTGTGCTATGATGTGCTCTAAAACCTTAACTTCTTCACAGATGCCATTCCTTTGGAGATAGGAAACTATCTGATGAAACTACTTTTTCAAGTACTTTTGAAATGAAAGGTAGATTCGATATGGGTCTACAGTTAACTAATTCCCTAGGATCAGATTGAGTTTTTCTGATAAAAGGCCTAATAAGAGCCAGCTTAAAAGCCTTAGGGACATATCCTAATGACAGAGATGAGTTAATAATTAAAAACAAATTTAATTGTTTTTAAAACAGCATCTCTTTTAATAAAGTAGTGGGTATAATATCTAGGATACACATTGTTGATTTAGATGATCTAATGATCTTTGACAATTCATCCTGATTTATAGTAGAAAATAATTGCAGTTGCTCATTAGGGGAGCTGTAATGACTACTCAACACATCTTATGAAACAATGTACTGTACACACATTAATAACATATTATTTCATGTTTATGTCCTTGGTGGTCAAATTCACCCACCTGTTTGGAAAAACAATAAGTTGCCTTTTCAAACTGTGTTGCTTTCACTAACTGAAAAGCTTTTTTTAATTAGTGATGTCTAGTTTATGAATGTATCGTTTTTTTAAACTAGTTCTTTTAAAGGGCGGGTGGCATGGATTTTTACATTTTATTTTGTTCTCTTACATTTACCAATACAGACTATTTTAGGTTATTAATTCACCAGAGACTGGTGGCAGCAAGTTGTGCTGAAAGAGTTTAGCATATTTAGGAATCTGCTGCTCATCATTGCAGGTGCGTGATACATCCGTGTACGTGACAAGCACATACGCACTTAGATCAGTGCAGAACCAATGCGATTAAGTCATTTACATGCCTGAATAATGCAATTAAAATCGACATATGCCACATGTTTCAAATCGATTACGCTTGCCACAATTATGAGCTTACTCTCATTATGTGGGTGCATGTAAACGTAGTTGTTACAGGATACTGATGAAGTGCAGACACAGAGGGTAAATAACGTGTTTTACTGAATGAAAACAAAAGATATAAACAATAGATGAAATAACAAATACCAAATCCACAGAATAACAACAACAGGAAACAATCTCTTGGGTCTTTCGTTCAGATGGCCGTTGCTTTGGGGATGATATCCTGACGCAAGACTTATGGTCACCCCCAAACAGCTTAAAGAATGCCTTCCACACATGAGAAATAATTCGGTCCGAGATGATATTTTCAGGAATGCCGAAGTGATGAAAAACATGGTTGAAGAGGGACTCTGCGGTGATCATAATGGTAGGTAAGGCTGGCAATGAGAGTTTACATGTTTTAGAAGATCTATAGACTAGAACCAGGATGCAGGTAAAGTTATCGGAAGGTGGTAGATCGGCGGAAGGTGGTTGACCAATCCGAACGGCATAACGAGGTATTCGTAGTGTCCAGAGGGGGTAATAAAGGCGGTCTTCTACTCGTCCTGAGCACAAATATGGATCAGATTATAGAGGCTTCTCAGGTCAAACTTGGACAAGATTCTTGCTCCCCTGAGTTGTTCGATGGCAGCCAGGACCAAGTGAAGTGAATACTTGAACTTGACTGTAGTGTTGTTCAGGATGCGGTAGTCAATGCGGTAGCCTCAACCCTCCATCCTTCTTGCTGATGAAAAAGAAACTGGAAGCAGCGCAAGAAGTCAAAGGACTTATGAAGCCATTGTGGAGGGACTCGATGTACTCACCCATGGCCTTTTGTCCGGGATGGACAGAGAATAGATACGTCCCTTCAGTAGAGTGGACATAGGCAGTAATTCCTAATCGATCGCTGAATGAAGTTTTCTAACATCAGGGTTTAATTCTTGCCGATACACGGCTAGCAGCGCCAGCTCGTTCCAGCCACTTACCGCTAACTGATCCGAGGTAGATAATGGGCTGGTGGATTGGTTGAAGACTTCTTTGAAATGGCTGACAAACGCCGGGAGAGATTGCGTCACTGGACCGTTCGAGTCCTACAGACTGTGAGCCCACTGTAAAGCTCGACCAGACAGCAGAGAGATTGTCAAAGGAAAACAGGTGAGGTTGCATTTAAAAAAATAACTCATATTGTAGTAAGAAACCGCTACAATCCTCCGCCACGCTGGTGTATTTGAATGGAGCTGCCATGGTACTGGCAGAGGATGCAGTGCTTACCGGTGGAGAGATGACCAACTGGTGTTTATTAATCTGAATGAGTTTGGTTATGGTGTCGGTGGTTGAAGGTGGTGTGAGATCCATGGTGAATTTATCCAGTCAGATCTTCTGTTACGGGATACTAACAAGTGCAAACACAGAGGGTAAATAATAACGTGTTTTACTGAATTAAAACAAAAGATACAAACAATACATGAAATAACAAATACCAAATCCACAGAATAACAACAACAGGAACCAATCACAGATATACAGATGATGAAAAAGGTCAGAGTAACAAATATTGTAGGTAACAATAACGAGATCTGACAATTGGGGAAGACAAACACACAGTATATATCCCGTCCAGGTTAATGATGAATGGTGATGGTGATTGAAGATGGCGGCAGGTGAAGTGTAATGCCTGGTGGTAGGTGTAGTTTTCAATAATCCGGTGAAAGTTATCTGGTGAAAGTAATGGTGGGATCTTATGCAGCTTGCATGTTAACAGCATCAGATCACTCCGTGACAGTAGTCACTGTACAGTTGTCCTAAAAGACTATTTATTCAAAGTTTATTCAAAGTTTTGTCAACTTTACTTTTTTGTATTCTCCGCTTCTGCCTATATCTTGTTTTTATTCTACCCTCTACAATATTTTATATATAAAGGGTAAATAGGAAGAAGGGGTTAAGGGCAATACTTCTCATAGACATTCTTTTTCAGGGCACATCATAATCCCATTTCCTCCCATCTGGGGAACTTCATCTTTCTTACTTAATGTACGTCATATGGTTTCATAGCTGGGAACTCCTCTGCTCTTTAGATCTCTCTCTCACTCATAATGGGTTCCAGTATTGATTTCCTCACTTGTTCAGCATTTTTGTTTGGAAGCTTTTTTTATTGGTGGTATTTAAACTTTGAGTAATTTTGTTATTGTCAGTATAGCTATTTTTTATATTTGAAGCTACAAAAAATGTGATAAGATTTTAAAAGTACTATAAAATGGCAAAAAAGCTATTGGTCAAAAGAAATTAACATATGAAGCTGATGTGTCAAGTATATGAGTTATATACTAACCAACACTGTACTTCTATAAAGGCTTTTGGTTCCTTATAGCATACAAATAATATCATTTAACATTTTTATATATTAATTCACATACTGTAAATATGCCGTTATACTACCTTTTCGTTAATATAAACATTTTTAGATACCACAGAGGACATGTGGGAAATTTTGGGAGAATAAATAATATTTGGAGAATAAAGTCAAAATTATGTACACGTGTTTGGAACCCTATAGTGAACAATCAGATCTGCAAAGCAGTTACCAAATTCAGTACGCACTTTGTTAATAATTTATACTAGGCATTTTTTTTTACAATTTTTTCAACATTTATTTTCACGTTGCTGTTTCTCATTTTTAAGTTTTCTTTTAGGTGCGCCTCTCTGATACTGCTTGTCCGCCATTACAACACATTACTGTAACACTGACAGGTTAGAACGTAAACCCGACGCATCTTCATCACCAATAACCAATCAGCAAACATCAAGATGAGTGACATATCATTTAACTAATAAAATTAAAATCAACAAACCATAATTGAAAAACCAACCAATCAAAGCAACGAAAAGGCCCCCTATGGGGTGGGGCCCATGGGCTGCAGCCCAATCAAGCCCAATGGTAAGTCCAGCCATGCAACCAGTTATGTATTATGTTTCTAACACAAACATATGAAATACTAGTTGTTAACGGTTCCAGTAGGGCTAACTAACTAGCTGGTTGTGTTTGTTCAAGTCTAAAACTTATTGTCCATACAGTAGCACCACCTACCGTACATGTGTGAATCAGCGGAAGACGATCATTATGATTGGTTAAATAGAAAGCTTGAATCTGATTGGCTAAATAGTACCAACCCATGTGGCTGCCAGTAGAGTTCCAAAACACACATACAAAATCCAAGACGATTTACACGCAAATGACAACAGGTACAATAGCATTCCATGATAAACTTGTACATTTTAAATGTTAAAAAATGTTGTGCACAGTTTTACATCTGTGCATTGTGTTTTAGCCTTTCTGAAATGTATTTTATAAGAATATATTTTTTATTTACGCATGTGACTTGTTTTTGTGATAATATATATACACTATATATACACTATATATACACTATATATATATATATACACTATATATATTATACACACTATATATACAAGTACAAAAAGGCTCTAAAAACCACCAAATTGTCCTATTTCAGCAAGTTGATCACAGAAAATCAAAATAACCCGCGATTTCTTTTTAATACAGTCGCAAAACTGACTAAAAACAAATCATTTACAGAAAAAGATGCTAAACTACAGCACGATAGTAACACCGTTATGAAATATTTTGATAATAAAATCGAGCAGATTAGGGACAATATTGCATCTATACAGCCAGCCACCTCTATATCTCATAGTATCCCGTCCCGCATCATGCCAATAGTACAACTAGAATCATTCAATGCTATTAAAATGGATGAACTCATAAAAATAATAAACTCATCAAAATCATCATCCTGTATATTAGATCCCATTCCCACAAAACTCCTAAAAGAAGTTTTTCCTGCAGTTTCGGAACCAGTGCTCAATATTATTAATTCATCCTTAGAATTAGGCTATGTTCCAGCAGCCTTTAAAATGGCAGTTATTAGGCCTCTCATTAAAAAACCTAATCTCGACCAGGGAGACCTAACCAACTATAGACCAATCTCTAATCTCCCCTTCTTATCAAAAATATTGGAAAAGGCTGTGTCCAAACAACTACAGACATTCCTAGCAAAAAATAGCATCTATGAAAAATTTCAATCAGGATTCAGGCCCCATCACAGCACAGAAACAGCCATGCTCAGAGTGACAAATGACCTCCTTCTAGCATCAGATCGCGGTGAAACATCTATTCTTATTTTACTCGACCTCAGTGCAGCTTTTGATACAATAGATCATACAATCTTACTCGATAGACTGGAAAACCTTGTTGGCATAAATCCACACGTTTATGACCTCCAGAATTGACTACTGTAATTCATTACTGGGGGGTGTCATGCAAAGCAAATAAATAAGCTTCAGCTGGTTCAAAATGCAGCTGCTAGAGTTCTCACTAGATCAAAAAAATATGAGCACATAAGTCCACTCCTAGCAACACTTCACTGGCTAACTGTAAAGTATCGCATACATTTCAAAATTCTGTTAATTACATTCAAAGCCCTAAATGGCTTAGCACCGTTATACCTCCATGAACTACTATCAGCATACAATCCATCACGGACATTGCGTTCACAAAATGGCGGGCTGTTAATAGTTCCAAGAATATCAAAAAAATCTAAAGGTGGAAGATCCTTCTCCTACTTAGCACCAAAACTATGGAATGACCTTCCCAGTAAAGTCCGGGACTCAGACACACTCGAACTGTTTAAAAGTAAATTAAAGACTTATCTCTTTAGCCTCGCATTCACATAATCTCAGATCCAACTCTCTAAGGCCGCAATAGTTAACTCAACTGGAACCGGGCACACACACATACTGCATGTGTTATCACATATAACTGCTTACATCTACATAGGAACGGCTGCTACGCTAATGCTACTCTGTTCTGCCCCCTCTCTCTCTCTCTCTCTCTCTCTCTCTCTCTCTCTCCACCCCCCTCTCCCTTTCTCCAAGGTATCCCGGGGAATGAGTTCCAGCTGGCACAACACTGCCCCACCTGATGTCCATCCTGGTGCTACTAATGTCGACCACCCAGGACAACCTCCTACACCTGTTAAATTACAATCAAATCTACTACATTACACTTCACAAATAACATTTTACTCACTCTCTAAAGTAATTTCTGTATCCTATAATGTATGTCTCTGTATCCTGTAAACTGCATAGCGAGTTATAGATGCGATCAATGGCAAATTGTGTCCTTTATTACGGACTGCACATGCTACGGATTGCAACTATAACACGTCATGTCAGGGGTTTTTTTCTCTCTTAAAGAGTTTTTTTGAATCCCTGACCACTGACTGCTATCTGTTATTACATGTAAAGCTGCTTTGATACAATGTCCTTTGTGAAAAGCGCTATACAAATAAAATTGAATTGAATTGAATTGAATATATATTATACACACTATATATATTATTGCCCCAGGTCAATATAAATATTATATTATGTAATTGTATAGAAAATAGCATGAACATCATTCTAAATATCTAATTTTGTGTTCCATTTAAGAAAGAATGTAATTTGAGTGTTAACTGGAAATTAAATTTTAGGTGAAATATATTTTAAGGCTTTTGGCACAAAACTTATAAATACTGTACTGTATTAGCTACAGTCCAGTACATATCTTAATATCATTTGCATCAAAGCCTTTGTAAGTTTGGCATCTTTGGTGCCACTGTAGTTCATTGCTACAGCAGCCTTTTTATAACCAGCATGTTTTCTTTATTTGGTTGATATCTGAGACAAAGTGAAACATAGGTATGGGATATTCCAGTGCATGGCTTACACAAAGCAAAGAGACAGATGGTACTAAAACAGTACAAATATCCCTGACAAAGCCAAAATAATTGAATGTAATGATACAAAGACTACAAAATACAAGCATTGAATGGTTGTAAGGATTTTCTCTTATAATTGTGTCATTAGGTGACCGTAGATGCATGTAAGGGAGTAAAGAAGTGATGAATGATGTTACAAATCATTGTTTTAAAGGTAACACATGTTGGGAATAATATTTAAAATAAGCTGGCTCACCTGAATCCAAAATGTCATGTTTTGTATGTTTGGTCACTGATTTGAAAACCTGGGGCTCCAGCAGTATTTCTCCACACTAGCAACAGCAAAGTGCAGTTAACTCCTTAATTGCAACAGCTACTAATCAGTACACCAGGCAACACCACACACATTATAAGAACTTCCAGAAATTCATCAAACTACATTCAAAAGCACTATCAAGAGTTTATGAGCATGTTTAAGCATGTTATTGTTGCTAGGTTATTTATTTTTGTGAAGGTCAATATTTTCTATTTTCTATAAATACTGGCATTCAAAAAGAATACAAAACATTCTCATTACAGATAACTGCAAGATTTACTGAAAGAAAAACAATTATTGTTTAATATTGCCCTTGATATCATAATAATGATTATTAATGTAAATTACCAGAATGAATTTAAACGTTTTTACATGTTGCAAACCAAACTGAGAAGTGTTTATGAATGTTTTCCGCTTAAGTAAATCAAGTCTTCACATTAATTCTCTTAGTAGCCTGAAAAACAAATGAGTTATTCAAACTGGGAATAATACTTGGTTTTATACTGAAACGCTCAATGTCTTCAGTTTAAAATAAAAAAATGTGTCTACAATGTTTCTGTACACTGTTGTTATGATGAACTTGTTAATGATGAGCGTGACGCACTCTAACACAACTCTTCTGCACCGGTGACTCATTAAAACGCCTCTGATTGGCCAGTACATTCACATGCAGTCTGTGATTTGTTGGAATGCTCTAAATATAATGTTGTAGTCGATGTTTGTTCATTCACACATTCTAATTAGATTGCGACTGTCTAGTTAGTTTATTTATATTATATATGAACTCTTTCCCCCTTCATATTAACTTTAGAGTGCATTTTTGTTTATCTTGGTGTCCTTTTTTCCTTGTTAATATTCGACCATGATGTAAATATAACTCTTAACCGATCTCTCTTATCTGTTATTATTTATTATTAATTATCTGTTGATTTAGCCTAACTTTAATTCTGCTTTAGTAAAAGCTGTCAAAAGCTGTGTAAAAGCTGTGTAAAAGCTGAAACCTACGCCCAATGTTAAACCTTACAATTTACTACAAATATGTTTTCTTACCCTTATAAATCTTTAAATCTCAAAATCACCGTATTCTCTTGTTGATTTGAAGCAGTGCTGCACACACCAATAAGTGTATGACATGAAGATGCTGCAGCTCCGTATGCTTTTGAAATGCTCTAATGTCACAAGCCAATCAGTGTGTGCAGCGCCACTTGCAGTCGAACACACCTTAAATCGAGGTACAAGGTTGAGGACACAACATTGTTTAACATAAGTAACTTTACATTTAGTAAAGTTTTAACATTTAACACATTTAACACTTTAAAATTAGGAGATGTAATAATGTTCCTCCAAATTCTGCCTATGACCCTGCTAAAAAAGTCAGGAAAAAAGCTGAAGCTTAACTGAATGTTTTTATTGCCTCCCATTTTAATAGTTCCTAGGGCCCGGTAGTAATGCATTTATTATGTAGCATTTCATCATGTAGCATTTCATTTTCGATTAACTTTGACACATCTTGGCACAAAATCCAAGAAGATGCCTGCGCATCATTAATGAACACAAGAAGCCTCAGTGGAGAACACTCGGAGACCAAAGAGACATTTAAAGAACCCAGGGTGGTTTAATCCGAAATCATTTGCCTTATTGCCTTTTGAAAAAATATTGCATCAAAAAACTAATAAAAGACAACAGCCAAGAAAATCTGTGCAATTTGGTTCCATTAGCTAAAAATAATACTTTGGTATTGCAGTTTTGCAGCATGTAAATTAATATTTCAGCTGATGAATAAGGGAATTGGAGCGTTACCCATTGTGTCATTTGTTAGATTTGTGAACACTGGTTTTTCCTGTATCCACTTAAGGCACGCTTACAAATAATAATGTTATACTTGGCAAAAGTCATCCAGAGGCTGCCAGAAGAGACATTGCTATGATATTACAAAATCATTGATAGCTCATTACAGGAACACTTACCGGAAAGTTGAACTGCTGCCGGAAACATTCAGCCCTGGGCTTTACTATATCAGTTCTTTGAATGTCATCTATAATGGCTTGTAAAACATTATATATAGCTATCTTCCTGGTGTCGGATTTTTAATACCTGAATGGAGTACTGGCTTTAAACTCATGTTTCCGTACAAATTGGGATTGTAGATTAAATGTACCTTGCTTCTTTGCTAATTATTCAATTCGAATCAGTACAGATAGAAAATCCTATATTTCCAGCTGGTAGACTGTTACTCATACACTGACAATCCTATTGTAGTCATAATTATTAGTTCCCTTTCGATACTTCACTCATACTGCGTCGAAGACGCTATGGGGAAAAAGCTCCCTTTTCTCCGAGACTGAACTTTTTAATCACGCAGTTTGACTGCATTGCCATTGGAGCTCGACGCTCATTGCACGAGCCAATGGCTCGGCAATGGCGTCGTTCACTTCACGCACCCAGACCAGCGTCCCTCGGCGGCTGCGAGCGATATGGTCTGCTTCGGAGGAAGCGAGGGTGATGTTGTGGAGGACAACATGTCTTCGGCTGCTTCAGAAGGTCAGGAGCTGTCGGGCTCGATTCAGGACCCCGCCCCCTTGCCATCGACGGATCTTAGCGCCGCCAGCGTGGGCATGGATGCCGAGTTACTCCGCATCATGACCATAGCGGTCGAGGAGCTGAGACTGGAGTGGTCTTCTCCTGAGGAGCCGTCACACAGCCGATTGGACGAGTGGTTCCTGCCGGGGCGCCGTCAAGCCCCTCGTCAGAGATCTTCGCCGTTCTTCCCAGAGGTCCACGACCAAATCACGAAGTCGTGGCACGCCCCATACTCGGCCCGCCTCCGCCCTTCCTCTGCGCTCTCTTCCGTGGATGGCACCGAAGAGAAGGGTTATGACAAGCTGCCTCCATTGGATGAGTCGGTGGCCGCGCATCTCTGCCCGCCCTCCGTCATCGGCTGGAGATCTAAGGCTGCACACCCTTCCAAGCCGTGTAGGACGACATCGACTCTCGCTGGACAGGCGGCTTCAGCGCTTCACTCCATGGCGGTCCTCCAGGTCTTCCAGGCCAAGTTCCTTCGTTCCATGGACGAATCTGGCCTGGACCGCGTTTCGAGATCTATGCAGCGCAACTGACCTGGCACTCCGCGCTACAAAGATGACAGCGCAGGCGATCAGCAGATCCATGGCCAGCCTGGTGGTGCTGGAGCGCCACTTGTGGTTGAATCTGACGGAGATCAAAGACGCGGAGAAGGTCCACTTTCTCGACTCTCCGGTTTCTCCCTCTGGCCTCTTCGGTCCTGCGGTGGAAGGGTTTGCAGAACGCTTCACGTCTGTGCAGAAATCTTCGCAGGCCATGAAGCACTTCCTACCCAAGCACTCCAGCTCTGCGGTCGCCCCGAGTCGCCCCAAGACGGCGCCGACTCCGCGTCCAGCAAGGCCTGCTCCCCCTGAGCCTCACAGCGCCACGGAACAAAAGGCCGAGCCTCGCCACCGTTCACGCTCAGCTAGACGCTACCCCTTTCCCAAGCTCCAGGGATACCGGCCCAAGATATCGCTGGACCCAGCGCCTCCAGCGTCCTCCTGAGCCTCAAGACGGGAAGAGGAGGGGATCAGGTCCCGCCAAGACCGGACCTCCCCCCAAGCTGTCACGACTAGATCCTTGCTCACCCCGCGCTGTTCTGGGTGCCAAGGCCGTCATGTTTGTGGAAACTGTTCAGTGTCCAAGGCCCTCTCAAAAAGCGCCCACACAAACAGCCGTTTTTACGGCCACAAAAGATCACAAACAGAGCAAATTTCCTCTTCCTATAACAGCAATCCCTCCAGGGGCGATCAGCCGCTCGTCCAGATCCAACCCCTCACCAAACGGGCCAAGGCCTGGCAGGCCATTCCCAGAGTGTCGGGCTGGGTCTTGGGGATAATACATCGAGGCTACACCCTTCAGTTCGCTTGGCGTCCTCCACGTTTCAGTGGAGTGATACTCTCCTCGGTTCGAAACGCAGATGCACAGGTTCTGCGTTCCGAGGTGACGAACTTGCTGGCAAAAGGAGCCATAGAAACAGTTCCCCCAGCACAAAGCGAATCGGGTCTCTACAGTCGTTACTTTCTCGTCCCCAAGAAAGAGGGAGGGCTAAGGCCTATCCTCGATCTCAGACGCCTGAACCGGGCCCTCATGAGACGTCTGTTCAGGATGGTGACTACGAAACAGATCCTTTCACAGGTTCGCCCAGGAGATTGGTTCTGTTCTCTGGATCTGAAAGACGCTTACTTTCATATTCAGATTGCCCCCCACCACAGGCAATTCTTGAGATTCGCCTTCGAGGGTGTGGCATATCAATACATGGTCCTTCCTTTCGGGCTGTCCCTAGCTCCTCGCACTTTTACGAAGTGCATGGATGCGGCTCTTTCCCCTCTCAGACAGATGGGAATCCGCATCTTGAATTACCTCGATGACTGGCTCATCCTAGCCCAGTCACGGGACGAGCTAGTACATCACAGATCCCTCCTCCTCAGCCACTTGCAGTGCCTAGGACTTTGGGTCAACTTCGCCAAGAGCATGCTGTCTCCCAGACAACGGATATCGTTCCTGATGGCATCAGCATCAGCAGTTCTGCAGCTGGGCCTCCTACGTATGCGGCCCCTTCAATACTGGTTGAAGCAAAGGATTCCATCCGAAGCATGGCGTCACGGGCATTTTCGAGTCAGGAAAGTGGTCTCGACAGATGCCTCCAACTCAGGTCGGGGAGCACTGTGCGACGGCAGGCCCGCTTTCGGCCATTGGTCGGAATCGCAGGGCCGTCTACACATCAACTGCTTGGAAATGCTAGCAGTCTGTCTAGGCCTTCGCACCTTTCTGTCGGAGCTGAGGGGACACCACGTCTTGGTCCGTTCGGACAACAAGGTGAGCCAAGAGCCAAGGTGACACGAGGTGCCGAAGGGCCAAGGCGGAGCCGACGGCTCCGGCGACAGATGCGAAGACGGGGATCCGGAAGAGCGCGGCGGAACAAAAGAGACAGAGGACGAAGGTGGAGCCGGAGGGAGGAGCCTGACAGAGACAGAGGGAGGAGTCTGACAGAGCCAGAGGGACAGAGCGCCGAGTCAAAGATTATACCAGGAAAATTAAGGAATTATAAAAGGAACAATAAAAATGTGATAGATAAGCATTCACCATGCTCTCATCCTGCCGATATTTAAAAACATACCATCCAAAAGTGGAGCTGTGTGGGACTTGTGTGGGAGCTTTGTGGGACACAAAGTTTCTGTGGCACAGTTAAACTAAACTTTAGTTTAACAACTAAAGTTGTTAAAGTAACTTGTTAAAGTTAACAAACTTCAAAATTCCCTTACAATACTAAAATATAAATAAGCACCTTTATTTAACATGTTTAAATTAAATTGTGAGATATAGCTCATTATTTGACAAGTATTGGATAAAAGTCAGCCTTTTTATTTATGTAATTAAAACTGCTTAAATAATGATTTACCAAACATTTGTAAATCAGTTATTAATTTTTATTAAACACAAATGATTTACAAAGAAGAACATAATTTAAAGACTTGGGACTGCTGGTTGAACTTACCAGAGGTTTCGTTTGCAACATCTGTCACGGTTTCCCATCTCCCGTTCACCATCACCGGAATATTGAACTCCATCTCCCATAATCCTCTGCACCATCGTCAACCATCTTTGATTACCTTCACCTGCACCTACTTATCATGGACTCCATTTAAACCACGCTGTGTTCTGCGTTGTTGGTCAGGTCTTGTTTGCATGTAATTGTTTGGCTCTGGGCTTAGGCTAAAACTTCCCTGATTGTCTGTATGGTTTTGTTACATGTTTGCTATGTGGATTACTCGTATGTTTGTGCAAAGATTGTCAACCATTCCATCCTTGGAGTTGTAACGTGTGATTTGTTCCCATTACTGTTGTCTCACTCAGTAAAGTCAATTTATTGTATCGTCTGGTCTTGGTGCACTTATTCACCCTGTGCCCTCGTAACAACACCATAGCAACACGCAAGATACCACCAAAGCTACAAGCTAAATATTTATCAGAGTAATGTGCATGTCAAGGTAGTGTTATTACATCTTTCTTGCCCATTAACAAATCCATAAGCTCCTCTTTTTTCATGGTTGTCAGAAGAATGCAAGGCTCCACAATGTTTCTTAAAACATAAAATTAAAAATAATTGACAAGCATTTATTTCTTGAAACTGTTTACATTCATGCAGTTGTCATTAATTCAGTCATCAAAGAGTCAGCAAAGATCTGGAATATGCCTTTTTAGCATTCATTATGTGACCCTATATTAATTAACACGTATGCATAATAGCATTTCGAATATCACAGTCCGATTGTGATCCAGACAAATATTTGACAATTTGTATAATGTAATGTACAGAAAAAAAATTCAGTAATACCATATTCTATTCTATTCTATAATGCCATGTACATATGTCTGTCTTGTTTTCCTTATCTCACTGGTGTAATACTAAAAGCTATTAAAATAAATGTAAATTAAAATAATTTTTAAATACATTCTGGGTTTTACTAAAAACTTGCAGGGCCTGGAAAACCTCAGAAACTCACCTACAGTGTTGTGCATGTTCACAAACTACCCAGAATCCAGTTTAGGCATACGCTATTAATTGCGTATGAGCACTATTTTTATATTTTGTTACATCTTTCTAAAAATCATCATAGTATTATCTGCCATAATCAATGCTACACTGTTAGAAAAGATATACTTGTATTTGTACACATTCACATACTATTTTTAAGTGGTTATTTACGCTAATCAGACCAGTTTAAGTGTTCTAGGCTGTTTTCAGAAAGAAAGGCTAATAGAAGAACTAGAAAAGTCAGCTTAGATATCCAGATAATTGTTTTTAAAAGAACCATTCCTTAGGTCCTTAGATAATGCGTAATGAGATCAATCCCAAACGCCCGACCTTACTTAGTAAGAAAATATTGGCAGCTGCAGTGTTTTTCCTTAAATTGTCTGTCAGAGAGAATAAATGAACTCCCCATGAAACACACATTTAGTTTGTCCCTGTTAAATTGATTCATTTCGAGACAGCAGCAGTGCATTACTGCCATGCGGCTCTCTCTGGCCCTGTCAGAGCAGGTTATGTGGAGTGTGACTGTCCATGAATAGATGTTTTGGATGCATCAGCTGCAGGCTCTGGGACGAAGCAAGATTCCTATACCTTCTTGTGGCTGTTAACAGGCAGCTGTATGTAATAGAAAACACAAGATTTCTGAGCATAGTCATACTCTTTGTCATTCTTGATGTGTGTTATTGATCTGCTGACAGGCAGGTCAGATCAGTCATAGCTGTCACAGTGACTGCCAGTTCATAAGCCAACTCAGTATACAGGAATATACAAAAATTCCCAAAAAACTAAAAAAAAACTAGGTAGGTGCCATGTTAAGATTATGTGTGGGAATTGGGTATATCAAAATGTTTTAAAACATTCATCAGAAACCAAAAAACGGCTAATTTTACTGGAAGCAATTTAGTCGTGGTGTGGTGCACAGCTAAGACAGAGAAGAAACCCCTTGATCTGGCGGTGATGAAAACACAAAGCAATCTAATCATGCTTTCATTTGGCCTTTCGTTTAAGTGCTGGCACCACTGAATAATGACATGTCTTCAAACAAAACATATGCCGGTGGAGCGTGTATGAATATCAGTCTGGCTTACTCAGTGAGCTATTAAATGCGTGTTTGTTTTCGAACATGGGTCATATAAGAGTCATGTCCAGCACAATAGATCAACAGATGCATACAGCGAGTTTCACTCTGCTAGCTGTTAAATAAAATTCAAACATGCACACATGCACACACACACATGCAATATGCATTTTATATTGTTTTTTTCATTTGTGTTTAGGTGACTGATTTGTTTATCTCTGATATATGTCTGAGAGATAAATTTAAGTCTCTGAGATATGTCACAACCTACTCAAATAACACCATTAAATAAAGCAATAGCTTTATTTTGTCATGTATTTTGCCATTTCCATTTGCTCACTTTTTATGAACTGAGGGGGTTCACATGAACTATGTGACTGATCTTGCAATGTATAATGTATAAGGTGCATAATGTTTTGATGTATCGCTTCATTGTCTCCTAATATTTGTAAGTCGCTTTGGATAAAAGCGTCAGCTAAATGCCTAAATGTAAATGTAAATGTTTCTTTTGTTCTCTGATAAGTTAGAGGTTGAGCTTGTCTGGTGCCCAAACTGTCTGAAACTTAATCATTTAAATTACTACCTAAATTAATATTCAAATTCTTATTTGGGGCCTGCCTCTATTACAAAATAAAAAATTATATGCGTGTCTTTTTCGCTTAAATAAAAGCATACACAAACATGGTCAATGTAACAAATTTGTCTATACCCTATTCTTGTAAGTGCTAAAACATTTTCCCAGGGTATTTCTGTTTTAAATTATGTTATCACTTATATAAGAACTGGATGGAAGACAAAAAATCTATTTTCACAGGTACAGTACCAATGCTGTTCGCAAATGTTGTGATATGAAATGAAGTAGTTCAAAAGTAAATTAATAAAAGGGTAGTGAGTAAGTGAGCAAAAAAAGTTTTTTATCTTCATAAATAAATAACAACCTAAAATTTTTTAAAAGAAGAATAAAGGCTACCGTTTATGTCCCACTTCACTGTGCCACAACACTCTTCAAGCCACCATCCACTTCAAACGCATTCTTTATCACATTAATTAAAAAACTTATGTAATGTGTTCTTTTTATAATTCATTTTATAAATTCATTGTGATTTTCTTGATCTTTATAGCTATGTTTGAAGCTCAGCCTCAGCAGTGTCATTTCCTCTGGTAATAGTGGAAACAAATGGAAGGTTGAAACAGATGCTATTTGGAAGTCTGTGGAGAGATCAAAGAACTTGGCAACACACGGATCAATTACAGCTAATGCACCTCTGAGCACTGTAAAAAGAACAAGGCAACCTGGATGCACATTGTGCCCAAAGCAAAGGGTCTTTGTACAGAAAACACAATTTAATATTATGTTTGATTTTTTTTTTTTTTCTTTTGGGTACCGAATACCTCTTAAAACAAGTATTTGCTGTTATTGTTGTTGTTGTTTAAAATGCTAGTTTAATTCTTCTGGGACTACCTGTAGGTTTATTTCAGAGGTGTCTGCACACATTCCTAATATATGTTCTTGGCAGATGCTTTTCTTATTAAAGCGACCTAGAGGCAATTGCATATATAGTGTTTGTTTTGTGACAATTACCCTGGCAAACAGCTTAAACTAAAATGTCTAAAGCTCAAGTAATAATATCCTGGCTCTAGTTTTGCAATGCCATTGCAAGTGGTTGCATTGGTTTTGAAGCTTCAAAAAACTCCATTTATCCACCAAAAAATTAATTCATACAACTCTAGGGAGTTAATAAATGTCTTCTGAAGTGAAATGATTTCTGAGAAAATCCATTAATATTTTGAACTTATTTAGCAAAATTTCCCTTAAAAATTAAAATTAAAATATTAGTATATGATTGTAAAGATGATTATAAAATGTTATTCAGGTAAAGCAATAAAATGAATCAAGTAATGAAACACACACTCTAAAAATAGTTCGGTGGCTTTGTTAAAAACAAAAATCACAATAATAAACTGCTATTTTTGTATAATATAAATTAAATATCACATTATTTCTCAAAGATTCTTAAACCATTTATTTAAAGCAGTGTTAAGATTCTATCTTAAGTCTTAAGCTCTGTGAGAGGGGTCTTTCGAGGGGTGCATATTCAAAGCTTATAAAATCTTAGCAATTGACAGACTGTAAAATATAAATTGACAGAGCCCTCTGCAATTAATAATAAAATGCTGATTATAATCATTCTGCCTGCAGTGTGTAAAGCTACAGTACATAAGAGAAATGTAGAAAGGATTGTTAGTACTGCTCTAAACACGTTATTTCACATAACAGATATTTACATATAGTCCACAGCACAACATTTTAATTGAGTTTATAAAAATAACCCATTTTAAAGTTAACATACACCTAATTCTAAATACTGCGTGGGGTTACCTGGACAATCAATGACAGTTTCCTATCACTAAGATCTGGGGGATTTGAAGATCAGTGGACAGTTTAATGGCTCAGGATAAACAAGAAATCCTTAACCTCCTAAGACCCGAGCTTTGGTTTGGCTTGCATTTTAGATTTCTTCTAGCTACTTGGCAATAGGAAGAACCAATAAATATAATAACCAGATTTTATCTTTGAACATGAAGCCCTTTTTTGAAAAAAATTATGTCCACATATGTGGACACTCAGTCTGTATCCACAATCAAGACAATCAAGAAACCAATGTGTAACAAAGTGCAAATATCTTTTATTTACAGTCTGAGCACTGTGCCTGAACATTTTTCATTGTTACTGTTGCATATATAACTGTTACAACTTCTGAACATGGATATGGAAAAACAAAATTTGTAAAAGAAGCCATCATATCCAAAAAACCTTGACAATTCGCTTTTGCTTTTTTGTAACACTAAAACTTCAACTACTCCAAACTAGGAATGTCCTTTTTGTCTGTGAGAACATTTGGTCACACTTAACCACTGTGAAAGCCTGTGTAACAGTTACGTGCAGCTTGCAAGCACAAGAACACTTTGCATGTTACACATCGGACTCCAGTTTTCCCAGAACAGCCTGTCGCTCTGCAGCGTGCTGCATTCTTCAGGTTGACCACCTCTGGAAGATGTGCATTAGCCCTTCTACGGACTGAGATGTGGGGCCCTTTTTTCCCGGGCTTTTTCTTTGGCTCTGAATGGTCTGTGTTGTCTTCCTGTTCTGAGAGATCTGTACTGTCTTCCTGTGCATTATGTTGGGCCAAGAATGTCTTAGCCACTTCCATTCGGAATTCAAGAAATTGCATGATGCCTTTTCTTGGTGTGCCGCGTACTATGTGGTCTTGGCGGTACTGTAGCCAGCTGTTGGCTAAAGCAACATCTGTGAAGTGCATGAGCATCCGAAGCGTCCACTTCTTGGTACGGACACTCATTCTATACGGCTCTTCAGGGTCATCGTTTCAGCCATCAGACTCAACCCGCTGAGTCCGACGTCTGGGAGTGCGCAGAATGGCAATGCTATGGTCTGGACGATAACCATACGTTTCACCACAGTGACGTTTACGTCCCCGGCTGGCCACAGTGGACTGTGGAACGGAGTCTTCATCCCCACTACTCTCCTCCTCACTGCTGCTTGGCTCCTGTTGTGGAGGATGGTAATCAACATCCTCTGTGGGGTCATCAATGTCAGATAAGTCCTCTACCTGAGTTGTCCCCAGCAATTGACTCCAGTACTAATTCCACGGCCTTTGACAGAGGAATACGCTCTGGAAATGATATCATAAGAAAAATAAAATAAAAATCAATGTAAAGTTATTTATCACACATGCAATGTCAATTTATACTGTTGTAAACTATTGTAAATTTATGTTTTCTAACAAATTCTTCCCAAACTATGTTTTCGCAGTTTCACAGTTTTCACAGTTTTCACAGTTTTGCTAACATTTTTACATTTTCAACAAAGCTATGTCCCATTGTCCACATATGTGGACCTCAAGTTTAGCAGCATAGTAAATCTTTACTGTTACAAAAAAATTTCAAATTTGCATGCCATATTAATCATACAGCACTATTATGCGTAACTTAACAAGAATCGACAATGAAATTTTATTAGATTTTTTACCTTGAGGACGTTTTGGTCTCATGTGGTTGCCTGACTTTTCAGATGTGTTCTCGGCCATCTTGAAATTTCTATGTAAAGAGTTTTTCTTTTCTGACACCACCAGGTGGCAGTGTAAGTGTCCACATTTGTGTACAACAGGTTCTAGTTAGACAGAATTAAGTATTATGGTGCACACAACCAAAAATGTGATGTCCACGTATGTGGACGCCAGGTCGTAGGAGGTTTTAAACTACCATCACGAATCGTAAAACTGTCTCAAAAGTCAATTCGACGAGTGAGTGGGTGTTGATCGGTTGTAAGAGTAGGCTATTGAAAGAATTGCGTGGGCACTCCTCACAGCCCCGTGCTCCCGCACAGCATTTTTGCTCTCGTGAAGATTCTATTTCACACATGAATACTATTCTGTGCACTTGCAGTGCATAAATGCACTCTTGCCAGGGTGCTTCTCCACTCGTGTAACTGTCCTGCATGCTTGCATCACACATTAGCGCAAGTTTTGGATCTCAATAAACGTTACACTGCGCTACAAGGCACTTGCCAGCGTGAAGCCTACTATTTGTCCTTGGGAGTCCAATCACCTTCGATTTTTTTTTTTAGAAAAGGCCAATGGAAATTGGCCAATGGAATTTTATTGCTATTATTAAATGCCAAGTGCAGTCAAAACTCTTCTGTAGGGCCTCTATTTATCACTTAAGATGTTTGATCCCTGTTGAACATGACGATGATTGAAATCAGGTGATTTTTTTGAGCGCTTTTCAACAAGCCACAATATTGATTGTCTTCTCTCTCCCTTTATAGTCAGCATACCAAACACCCATTTTTTTTCTTCTCCATGCTTCTTCAGCTCTTCTCTGTCCGTATAAAAAAACAATATTCAGCATATGTCTTACTTTCTCTTTTCTATAAAAAGTATTCTATTAAACAGTACACAGATATCCTTTAGCCTCTGATGACAAACAACATTTTCCGGACAAAATATTATACTATCCAAGCCTTTATTTTCTTTGTTGTACGTTTTTAACCAATTAATTATAATAATCAAGCCTTGCAGGTGTCACGGAGCTGGAATGTCCGCCTTCAGCATCGGATTCGCTCACTACGGTTACACAATCTACTTCCCCGGACTTTTGAACTCAAATTCTCATAATGCACTTACCGCACCTGTTCCCATTCACCAGTTATCCCGATTCACCCGCACATGTTATCCATTACCCGGACTCTTTAAATACGAAGTGTTTGTTTCTGTTCACTGTCCGGTATTGTTGTTTCATGTTCATAGTATTCTGCCGTTTGTTCATGCCTGTTTGGATTATGCCTGTTGCCCGTTTGGATTACTCTTATTACGTCTTTGGATATTGAATGCCTGTCACTCTGTTTATGAAGATCGTGTACCTAAGTTTGGATTATCGTGTTTTTTTGTGGAAGTGTTTTGTTGCCAATTTTTGGAGTGACTTTTTCTGTTTGAACTTGTTTGAGTAAACCTGTGTGAATAGTACCTGTTTTGATTCTGACTCTTACCTGACCCGTAACAGCAGGGAGGGGTGTGATGAGATCTTGTGCCTCATGAGATTAAAACATGACATGATTTCTCATTGAGCTGTCTTGCAATACCAGCATGATGGAGTGTGAGGGTGAAATTAGTATTGAAGATGCCCCTGTCCTGTAAATTGTATCATAATTCATTAAAAAGTAAAGTGACATTCATTACAAGTTGATTTAAAAAATTTTGAGTTAAATAAAAGATTATTTTTTAAAAATATATTTTAGATTTCTTATAAATAGTTTAAAAATCTCGTCTCGTGAACCTATTCTTACTGTACATCTCATCACATCCCTGCTTGTTTTACCTTTCAACAGCCAGCTTTTTTATGCATTTGATTTGTTATTAGTGCTTTTTATTATAAAAGGTGTTATTACTGAAAATGGGTGTTTATTTGGCCTGTTGTCAGCCACAACCCACTTGTAAGAGAACCACACTTAAACACGCTAGGCACTTTTCTCCTCCTCCTCTCTCAGTTTCCCCCTTCCAGACACACAGGGGCGAAGCCTTTTTTAACATTTAACTCGAACATCCAATAACAGTTTGCAACACACAAATGAACAAAGTGCAAGTTAGCAAACGTTAACACATTGTTATCTACAACACCACATCATTCTGAACATGCTACAATATGATTCCGTCTGTTCCATTTAAATGAGAAAATGTAAAAATACAGAACATAATTAAAGTATTGGAAGACCTAAAAGTAAGTAGAATAATGTCTATGGTCAGCTGCATGTTATACTGGGACAATATACTAGTTTTAGGATTATTTGTAAAGCGCTTTTACAATATAGCATTGTTTTAAAGCAGCTTAACAAAAACAAAAGAAACAGTGCAAACAAGGAAATATGCAAAATATAAAAGGTTAAGACCAAATGGTAACAGTATTTACAGAACACTAAGCTAAGTTAATATCTAAAATCAGCAGTCTCCCAGTAAGCACTCCAACACGATCACGGTGTTCACTGGGTTAAGTGCTGAATATTAGCAATACTCTGTGTGAGGTTTTAATGAGATTCTTCCATTCCCTGTTAGTACTTTCACAGTGGGCCTGGTGGTGCGAGCTGTCAGTGCACTGACACTAGTTTTCAAGACCCACCTTGAACTCATCTAGTATAGGCTGTCCCTGATCCCCAAATATCATAAAAGAAATCTTTCTTACGATTCCTAAGCTCCCCTTAAGGAAAGTAGAGTGACCCCATTACTACTCTTCTCCCTCTAACTCATAAGGAAAATAGTATTTTTGGGTGATTGTAGCCAGCCTCCACTATAGCTCTATAGTTTAAATTTTGGTCCTCTGGAGTGACAGTCAAAAAGTTTTGACTGGGTTTTCATGTTTCTGCCTGATTAGAAATTCTATAAAATCACTGTATAATAGCCCATGTCATCTTAACTATAATAATATGTCATTTGATGTCTTTCAATATTACATCAAAAATACTAAGATACAAAACTACTAAGATATTACATATAATAGGCCTATACATATACGTACGCTAAAGATGTTTTTTTCTTTCATTTGTATGGTTAGCTCATGGGCTCAACGACTTATCCGACTACCATAGCATAGAGATACATAAAAAACAATGCATTACGTATTTTTTTTTTTTGTTTGTTTTCTTGTAATTTTATGAGAATTTGAGTCATTTGTAATTTTTAAATATCTAAAATGTAACGATGTCTAATTGTAGATTTGTAATTTGTAAATGAAATGATTACAGATAATGGTTTTGATGTATTATGTCTAAACCAGGCTTAAACGGAATGACTACATTGGTTTAAATGAGTCTACTCCTACTGCTATAAACATGAGCCCCATTTGGTTGGCTGTAAATATTTAGTATATTTATAATTTCTGTTACTGAGAAAACTGAATGCAAGGTTATATCATTTGAAGTGCTTTTGCTTAAGGTTACTCTTTCAAATGTAAAACAGAAATGCCTAATCTCTCATTATGGCTACCGTGTATAGACCCCTAGGCCCCATGCTGATTTTCTGAGAGTTTGCCTTTTTTTTTTTTTTCTCAGACCTATTGATTAAACCTGATAATGCACCAATAGTTGGAGCATTCATGTAAATAATACAAATTATGCTTTAGGAGTTGCATTTACAGATCTGTTAAATTCCTTCGGGGTAAAGCAAAACATTAATTATAAAACGCATGTTATATACATTTTTAAATGAATCATAAATAGTTGTCAACATTACCTTGATACTTTCTTTATTTGACTGGTCCTGGGAGGAGACATTAAAGTTTACTGCACAGGGATTTGCACACTATTGACTGAATAAGCCACATACATGCAAAAATGTAGCTAATGCACTTGCCCTTAACCTGAAAAGTTGAAACTCAAGCAAATCATGCTGTCATCTGAGAACTCAGTCCTCTGTGTAGTTGCAGTTAGTCAATGATAATGATTCATGTCCCATGACACATTTGTTAAATAAACATCTGTATTTGTGTCTTATAGCAACAGAATGTTGCATATGTCATTTTGATCAGGTTAGTTAAACCTTAATTTTAATTAACAAAATTACATCCAAAAATTAAAGAAAAAACAATATAATTTCATACCTCAAATGGTAAAAGAAAACATCATACTGAACAATTGGAAAATGACTGCAGTCAAAGAAGTAGGTCTATGTGAATTTTAATAGAAAATGACTCAAAGTGTCTGATTTACTAAGCAAAGGAGCATATAATGTATGGTCAGGAGCGCCAAGCATGGAAATAAATTTACATAAAATAAATTCTGCTGCCCTCGTTGCATTTTGATCACTGTTCTCAGTGGTGTACTTCCTTACTGTCGTTTCTTTTTACTGTTGCTTCTTTTTACTCATTTTAACAAAATAAGATAAGTAGCCATGACCCCATCAGACACTTTCTGTACTTTTAATTCTGTCTTTCTTTTTAACTTTTTCTTTTGCCCCATCCTAATATGACCAATCAAAATCAAGGTCACACTTTTTCTTATTATTTTCTTATTATTCTTATATTTGGGTTATTCTTTATACCTGGCTGACTACTGTAACTAATAACAAACTGGCACACCGTGAACAACAGTAGAAACAGAGCTGGCTGATGATTACTTTAGCCTCATTTTTTGTGGAACTGTATGCGTTTATAGTAAGCAGTAGTTTGGGTAGTGTTACTAGGGTTGCCAACTTTGTCACTATGAAATAAGCCACAGCGATGCGGGTATGATTTTGTGTGAAGAATACACAGTGTTTAAGCCATTTGTCACAATAATAGCTGTTCTCTATATTAAATATGAATACATCTGATCATGCCTTTATACTTTTACTATTTGTCTAAGACAAAACTGTGACTAGACTGTAGTTATAAAAGTTATACTCTTTACTCAAACTATATAAGCTGGAAAAGGAAACTTGACCAAATAAAACATTTAAATGCAAAAGGGAAAAGAGGGACTCTGCTCACTATAGCACTATTTGGACAGTAATTGTTTCTCATACAGACGTCTGTAACAAGGATTTTACATGGCTCATGTGATTTTGATGAAAATATATTAAGGGTGGATGTTTGAGTTTGTGATCCCACGAACCCGAAAATGCGCAAATGTGGTGGCTTTTATACTAAACGACTTCAGACTGATCACAAATCAGAGTTGTGAATTCGGACAGCAATTTAATTCGGACAGCAAATCACACAATCTTGGTGTTTGTCAAAAAACAAACACTGGGATTAGTATGCGGGTGGTGAGGAAAAACATACCCCCTGTAAATGATGAGAATGCGTGTGAGGGAGGCTGTGATCGAAGGATGACAGGTGTCGTGTTAGTGATCATTCTCAAGTGTCCCGTCGGCACTGCTGTTGTATCAGTCAGTGGATAAATCAGCGTAGCAGTAAAAAAAATGGGACAAGGGAGGTCACGTATGGGACAAATCAATTAGGCCCAATAAACCCAATATTAGACCCAGCAAATATGGGATGGTTGGCAACCCTAAGTGTCACGGAAACACCAGGCTCTTCCACCAACCAGTAATCATGATTACCAGAGTACTAATCACGTGCACCTGTTTTTCATCACCCATGCAACAATATAAAAGCAGCACAAACAAACAGTACATCATCTGGTCTCCGTTATGGATAAGGACTCTTACATGTTACTATACTTGCCTGTTATCGCGTTAGATAATTAGATAACTAGTAGATAATTACTGGAAGTTAGAGCCTGACCTCACAGGAATTTGTACGTATTTTACGAGGTGGCTAACTCGTACGAATTTGTATGATGTAACTCATACAAAAACATATGATTACTAAAAAAAAGCATATGTAAAGCACCTCCCCTAACCCCACCCCTAACGTCAGGGAGAAGACAAATCATACTGAAACATACGAATGAGATTGTACAAATTCGTACGAATAAGCTAACTCGTATAATATGTACGAATTCCCTTGAGATTGCGTTGGAGCGTTGGAAGTTATTACTGTTATTAGAATGTCAAGTTGACTATAGAAATAAAGTCTTACCATTTTAATTAGGAAACTCTAGCCTTGCAATATTTTAATTACAATATTAAATAAGATGAAATGGAAATCAGGAGACTATCAATTTTTTCTTCTGAGAAATACATTTTTATAAAACTTTTCTCAACGTGTGTTGCACTGTGCTTACATTTGCTGCAATTAAAGGTAAGAGTTTGATATTTCACAAAACAAAGTTTTAAAAACATTTAACAATTCAAAACCACAACAACTGATTGTTAGCCACTCTAACATGTCCGCTTGTAAAGTTGTGACATAAGAAATACTATTTCTGAGTCCAACCCTTTTTTTAAGAGAGGCCACTATTTAAACTGTTTATAAGCTGTTTATGAGCACTATTTGATCATATTACACATTTGAGTGAAACATTTATAAGCTCATTGTACACTACAGTTTCCAGGTTCACAGAATCTCTGAAATTCTATAATTGTCAAAAAATAAATCATTAGCCTATGCAGCATCTTATGTAAAATAGCATGACCACAGATGACAGTTGTGCTGTGTCATTGATTTATTTTTGGGATTAATTCACCATTAATTTTGGACGGTGATATAAAATCAGTAATGTGCATTTTACTGTTTCTGGCATGGCACTGAACCTCATCTCAATGAAAAATGAACCTCTCTGTAATGGCTGCTGGAAATATGGCTCACTAATTAAAAAGATTCTTTAGGAGGTTAATAGGTCAATTGCTAATGGCAGATCATAAAAGGGCTCTTTTCCAGTTCATAATGCACACAAAAAATAGGGACACTAATTTGTTTAGGGACACTAAAACTCTTCGATAAGTGCTTCTCTCGTTTGTGGGTACTCAGCATGAAACCTCAGATGGCACACCACAGATCACCCACAGTAACTCACCAAACATCAGGTGCATATTGCACTCAAATATGACAAGAGCTGATTGAAATTCCAATCTGTCTGTCTTAATACAGTTTGTGGAAGACAGTGGTATTTTTTGGAAATGAAATACCTTCTCCAAAGATTGTGTAGTTAGTGAGCTCTAATAATTGAAAGATCCTTTTTTATTTAAGGCACTTTTCAATAAAAAAGAATAGATCCATGAGCAGAATTTTATATATTTTCTAGTGTGTGTACATTGTGTGTTTACTTAATTATGTACAGTGTTTGTACATCACTCACATGATAAATTCAAAATACACAGTAATGTACAGTTTAAGAATATGGCTTACTTACACTTGGTCAGCATTTCTTGTATAAACATGCTTTAATTTTAATCAAAAACAATACTAGGTTCATAAGAAACACAAGAGGCAATTACACCAACATAAACATGGGAATAGGATTAAAACATTTATTTGAACTCGAAGTTGTGTCGATGATGACACTAGAGGTTCTCTCTTGATAACTTGCTTGCGTCCTTGGATGCGGCAGGCACATCTCTCCTTCTGATGGGCAAGATAGTGGGTCACCAGCATTCTGAGGCAGTGTTCGTGAATTGCGAAAGGATATCTCTAAGAACGTTGCAGTCACAGCTTTTGTCCTTCTGCAACAGGGTGAAAACTACCGAATTGGCTTCCCAATCTTGTGCCTCACAAGCGGCCAGTTCAACAAGCAATGTGGGCAATATGGGGACTGCCATGGAAGTCACGCCACCGGTTGTGTCCCTGAAGTCCTTCCATGCATTGTCACGCTCGTTCTTTCATCAGAGATCCCTTCTTGCCTGCCATTAGCTGGCCCCAACTTTTCAAAAAATGTCCAATCTCCTGTGCGTTTTCTCTGTCACTTGTTGTACTCCTGTCTCTCAAGCTCTCGATGGACAGACACTGTGTCTTCCCACTGTAAGGGACACAGACTCTCTGCCTTTCCCGATAAAACAGGCGAGGTTTGGGACACATGTCCTTCCCTTTTACCCCAATGGCATAGCATCTCCTCCCCCTGGCCCCCCTGGATGGTGGGATAGCTCCGCCCAGTCACAAGCCACCCCCAGCACATTGAAGCAGGTCAGGCGCTTTCCAGACCATTGCACTGGCTTCTCAGAATGATCTGTCTCAGCTACGCTATCGAAAATAACTTTACCAGATGCCTTTCAAGATGCTTACCCAGAAACGCATGCTGACGGCCGTTTTGCATTAGGACTGGTTCGTAGCAATCGACCTGAAGGATGCATACTTTCATGTCTCGATTCTCCCTCGACACAGACCCTTCCTGCAGTTTGCAGGGGTATCAGTACAAGGTCCTCCCTTTTGGTCTGTACTTATTGCCCTGCGTCTTTAACAAAGTCGCAGAGGCACCCTAGCTCTCCTCAGGGAGCTGGATATTTGCATCCTCAACTACCTTGACAACTGGCTCATTGTAGCTCACTCACAAGTGTGCACACAGGAATCTTGTGCTCTGGCAGCTAGACTGACTGGGACTACAGGTCAACTGGGAAAGAGCAAGCTTTTCCCCATTCAGAGCATCTCTTTTCTCGACATGGAACTCGACTTCATTAGCATGACGGTGCACCTTACCAACAAGTGTGCCCAGTCAGTGCTACTCTGCCTGAGAAACCTCACCACGGTCTCACTCAAAAACTTCCAAGGGCTCCTGGGGCACATGGCATCCATAGTTCAGCTTGGGATAATGAACATGAGACTGCTACAGCTCTGGCTCCATGCTTGAGTTCTGAGGATGGCTTGGCGCACCGTGTTGTCATAACATCAAAGTGATGCAACGCCCTCAGCCCTTGGTACAACCTCTCCTTTATCAGCAAGTACATCAGTTGTTATGGGAAGTGTTCCTGGTTCCGGTTGACCTAATTAGTGTAGCCTAACAATCCCTTAGAGGATTGTTTAGAGAGACTGTTTTTAAAATTTTATTTGATGACACTAGTGGCACAGAAGTTTACTGTCTTTTAGTTGCTTTGTAAACTAAATTGACAAATTCAGACATCAGTTAGAGTACAGCTTTCACTGTCTTTTTCCAAAATAATCATGCAACATAAAGTAATCTCTCAATCTCATATTTTCCTTAGGGAAAAGTCTAGAGATCGTTCATCAGATCAACAGCTGCTGCTCAATGATATTACCTGAGGGCGAAAACAACAAGATTCTTTGATTAATCTGGGGAAATTAGATCCAATGAAGAATGGTTTTTGAAGGGAGTGAAAAATGAACCACAATGCTGCTTAGCATCTCATGAGGAAACTGTATAGAACATTTTGACACCTGAATACTCCAACAAGACACAAAAATCTATCAGCAACAAACAATGGCAACCATTTTAGCTAAGGGGCCTACAAGACTGGTTCAGTTATCACAGGAAACGAAGAATGAGGGAGAGAAGGGGACGAGTTTGATGAAACTGTATACTCATTAAAAAGAACAGGCATTAATCACCAGTTAGCACTAACCCACAGGTCCGGGTGTGAAAGGAGCTCAGTGAGGCATTGAGGTGTCCAGGCACTGATTAGGAACATGCCGCCTGACGGGATCTGAGTGGGGTTGTTGAAAGACTGGTTCCATTAATCAAAAATTATTTACATGCCAAAGTTCTTATCAGCTAATTTTAAGAGCATGCACGTTCCTGGTAATTCCATCTGGAATAACAACACATCAAGGAGGACTGGTTACTTATTCGTGTTCATATTTCCAGCACGTTTCTTTCAAGGTGCCATTTTGTTCTATAGAATAAAAGTGGCAATGTGTTTTTTTCTTACGCAGCTATGCTTTTGTGAATCATATGTGACCCTGTCTGTGAAAACCAGGCTAAAGTTTAAAAATTTAATTCTGAGATAACGAGCATCAAAGTTTGATTTTACCTATTAATTTCACTATGATTTCAATCTTTGACATGATCTTACTCGGTCAGTATTAAAGATATAAAGGTTATATTTTCATAAAATGTTCTTCACAATATATAGGATGATTTTATGTAGAAAACAGTAAATCACAAAAAAACACTTTAGCTGGGTTTTCCCAGGCAGTGTCACATATAATTAGAAATACACTTGTTAGTTGCAAATGTTCGATTCTTGAACAATTTGTTCTTTTGAACCAATTCTCAGGAAGTAACTGGTCCAGCCAGTTCACAAAATTGAACTTTAGTTCCGGGAGTTTATGAGACAGGTTTTTTAATTTGGTAACACTTTACATTAAGGTTCCCTTCGTTAAGCATTTATAAAGATCTTCATTAATATTAACTAGTTTATAAATGCATTATGAATCATTAATAGGCAATTATAACTGCATGACTAAAAAGTATAACTCTAAGTAATGAAGTGCCTGCCAAATAGTATGCCATTTTCAACTAGCATGTTGTAAACGCTTAGTAAATTAGTAAAAATTTACCCTTTTCTAAAGCTTTCTAAAGCACTTCTTTGTACTATTGTTACCTTCTTATGATGTATCACTTCATTGTATCCTTCTAATATCTTTTGACTCTTTCACTTTTCCAAACCACACTGCTTACCAGCTGCTATTCCAAATGTCTTATGGTTCTCTTCAGATCAGGTCATGCTTATCCACAGCAATTCATTAAATGATTGATTTTTATACAATAAATTTGTTGAAAGTTATATCCTCCAAAACACTAAATAAAAAGCTAATAAAAAAAACTTATTTATTAGTCATATTTTATTAAGGAATCAATTACTTACATTAATTGATCTTAAGATACACTCAAAGTTTACTAGTGTTTATAACTCATTGATAAATGGTTCACAGCTATTCACTTTACATTAAGGTGCACTTTCTCAAGTTATGGGTGTATGTGCATACGGAGTTTATATGTATATGCATGCATTATTAACATAGTATGATATGGGTTTCATAGAGAGTGCACATGTATTTCAAAAATTATTTGTTTGAACATCCAATAGTATACATGTATATGTGAGAAAGTTATATATGTGTTCATGAGCAAAGTTTAAAAATAATCCAATGCGACACCTTACATGTGTTTGATTGCAACATGTCAAGTATGAGAACTAGATTTACAGCTACAGCAGAATCAAAGATATCTGAGAACCATAACATTTCAGTCTTCGGAAGACATATATGGCACACAAGATGCATGAATTACTTGATACTTACATGGTGCTTTAAAAGTCACTGTAAGCTGTTTATACTGTATTTATGCACCTGGCAGAAGCCTTTATCCCAGCTATTTACATTTTATCAATATCTGCATTCCCTGCGATTGCTATGACCTTGAGTTGCTCGTGCCATGCAATAACTCATTTATTTTTCATAAAAGAAATTCAAGTTGGAACAGCATAATATAATCATGACATAAAATAATGAAGTAATGACAGAATTTTGTATGAAATATTAGTTCAGAACCTGCATGATGAAATGAGAAGTCCTGTCAAAACGTATATGATTCAAGTGGTTTGCCATATGTTCTCAACTTTTATTGCTTTATCCTCACAATTATACTTTGACTGAAATTGCATAGGGTTGGTGCAAAAACACACAAAATCTTTGGAGAAAAAATGAAATACTAAGCTTTTAATCCTGTTAGCAGCATTTAGGATAAGCACATTATGGTTCATTTTGGCAAAGTGAAATAAACACTACATTCTCTCTGTTTCATAATTCCATAACTAAAGTCAGGATTACAAGAATTATTTTATAGGGCTTTGGTCTAACATTTTCCCATACCCTTAGTACAATACCAACCCGGTCTTCAGGGTGGAAAATACAACAGTTTTTGATAAAGTAAATATTAGATATGTTTCAACTGTGCAAGCAGCAAAAGACAGATCATTGTTCCATCGCAAGAATAGAAGATAACAGTTTTCCTGTGGACTGTGGAAATATTTGATGGATGTTTATGAATTATGAAGCAACTCAAAACAAAGAAGACTAGATCTGTCTGTGATGTGTGGGGATGTATCACATGGAAGTGTGCTGGAACCTGAGCAGAATTACAACTGCATTATAAAGAAAATATAAATAATGTTACTGCAAAAATCTCCACCACCGTGCTAAGGTGTTCTGGGTGGTTTCCAGGGGTTGGTGTATAGTTGCCAAGGTGTTATGAATGACTGCTAGTACAACTATGTGTAGTTTCTAAGAGCTTTGGTTTGCAGCAGGTTGGTGATTTTGTAGGGTTTTTTAGGTTATTGCTATGGGTATTCTGGTTAGATGATTGGTGGTTACTAAGTGGCCTAGGTCTAACGTCCCCCCCAAATTAGTTATAACATTCTCCCCTCCAAATATTGCTCAAGTCACTTCAGAAAGGTAATTACACAACTCTCCTCAACAAGCAATCATTCATGTCTGTAGCACAAACCTCTAATTATTATTTTAATTTCATTATATGCCTACATTAATAATGCCTAACATACATTATGTGCCTATACCAAGAGGTTTAATAGGTTCTTTCTAGTGCAGTAAATGCAGACTGCCAGACATCCACCCTCTTTTCTATAGAAAACATCTCTTTTTTCCTGAAATCTCCTGACATTCTTTGTGTCTGGGGCTTTTGATGGAAAAGCAATACAAGTAGTTTCTCTTAACCAAGGCTTCTGTTTCTGGTACTGTGAGCTGAGGGCAGGGCCTGAAACTCACCAGGGCTCATGAATGTTGGACTATTATTTGCAATGTTGCTGGCCCATGATCACAAGGCAATGTCTTATAGCTATGACTTTGAGGAATATAAAGCATTTTTAATATCTCACACTGGAACATGCATGCAAGTTGGACAAAAA
The DNA here is from genome assembly GCA_019155185.1 of Beaufortia kweichowensis. Classification (NCBI taxonomy): domain Eukaryota; kingdom Metazoa; phylum Chordata; class Actinopteri; order Cypriniformes; family Gastromyzontidae; genus Beaufortia; species Beaufortia kweichowensis. The sequence goes on from CM032805.1 coordinate 4,192,565, forward strand.
TGTGGAATATGAAAAAATGTAGGCTTACCTGTGTAGATGGTTGTGAAATTATGCCAGTTACCAGAGGTCCCTTTAATAATATGTAGAATTTTATTTGCAAACATCTTATGCATTGCACATCGATCTTTATTTAGAAAAAAAAAATACTGTGGCAACACACTGTATCACTTTGGTACGATAATGATATCTGAATACCAGAATGATTACTGTAGTTTTGAACCATGCTACTGTACTGTATGTGCATGGTTTTAAGGAACAACATTTATTAAAGTTATCTTCCAGGGCTATTTTATTCAGGGAATTTTCCAAGAATATTTTAAGTCATCTTGTAAGTAATGGGTTAAACAAGGACTGTGAAAATATTTGATGGATGTTTATAAATTACGAAGCAACTAAAAACAAAAACAAAAATATAAACCTTAATAAATCACCAACCTGCTACCAACTACTCAAAGCTCTTAGAAACTACACAAAGATGTACTAGCAGTCATTCAGAACACCTTGGCAACTGTACACCAATCCCTGGAAACCACCCAGAACACCTCAGCATGGTGGTGGAGATTTTTGTGGTAACATAATTTATATATTCTTTATAATGTAGTTATAATTCTGCTTAGGTTCCAGCACACTTGTTTAACCACAGGGAACAGAATTTATTAAAGTTATCTTCCAGGACATTTTTCAGAGTATTTTCTAAGACTATTTTAAATCCTCTTGTAAGTAACAAACAAGGTTAAACAAGGCTATATTTAAGTTGAAGTAAACTGTAAACACAAAAATGTATTAATGTACTGTAAAATACTATACTTACCCCAGTTATTATTACTGCTGTAAACTGTGGTAAAGTATTAACTTTTCATTAAAAGATTGTTTTTAATCATCCTTGAATATATATTAAAATATAGATTTTTCATAGATTAGATAGGATAGATACCATATTAACAAAATATATTTTAACAATTGTATTTCGAGGAAAACAATGGATCCCATTGTAAATCTTTCTCATGCTGATATTTGCAAATCGCTGTGCATGAGTTAAAAATAAATAAAAATAAATAAATAATTCCTTGGTAAGTGTAAAGACTGTAGTTTGACACTTTATTTTTCCAAATACTCTTGATGATGTTATTGGTGCAGAAATTACAGTCTTCCCCTTTCTTTGACGTTTGACGTTGTCTTTCCCCTTTTAACCCGAACGTCTCATATATAAAGTTGCCTATTTGTATGTTCTGTGTTGTGCTTTGTTAATCATTCTCAATGTAATGAAACAGCTTATGAAGTCTCTTATAATCACATTGGCCTGAAACTGATTGGGGCACGAATACACAACGCAGTCAGCACAGACGAAGACATTCAATTATTTTAGCGACAGCCTAAATTTGATTGCTTTTTTCCAAGCACTACACAATATTGCAACATAGCAGTAGCATCAGAAGTAATTTTGCTGGAACTAACAAGCAGAGAGAGGAAGGGCACTCATTTCAGCTAAAACAGCTTTGATGAACGACCACTGTGCCCACAGCACACGTTGTCATTAGTTTGACACCAGATAGAAGTTAAGTCTTTAGAAAATGGAAAAATCGATTTTTTTCGGTTTTGATTTGGAGCAAATGGTTAATTCCATGTAGTCTAGCCCCTCAGCATAAATGTTGCAAGAGACACTAGGAATATCATTTCTCTTTTTGTTGTTATAGAAATTATCACTTCAGCAGGTGCTGTCTGGATAAGGTAACAAATCAGCATCCATAACTTATGAAATGGAAAATAAACATCAAATAAGCAATTAAAGCTTAGTAAGAGAATCATAAAAATAACATTTGACAACATTTTTTGTGTGTCTGAAATAAACATACTTAGCCAAAAACAATGGTCAATGATCAATGGGGATAAAGAAAAAGCAAAGTGTGTAAATTCTGAAATAGGGCTGAATGATTCTAAAAAAGTTACTACACCCATTATTAACAATGCATGGATATAATAATCTTAGTCACTTTCAGGGAAACCTTTAGAGGGGTAACTAAATAGGTGTGTGGCCAGTTGTAACAATTTATTTCAGTGAATATTTGTCAGGATAGGTTTACTGTGGAAAACCAGTTTCTGTATAGACAGACATAGCCATATGTCATATGTGGGGTTTGTTATCACAATGTTTGCTTGCTGTTTAGAGAAGAGTAACCTAAACATAAAAAATATAAAAAAGTGTAAAGCTCTTCTCAAAAGAATGCAATTTAAGCTAGATTTACCAGTAAAAATTTGTAGATTGAAGTACAATCCAACATAGGAGGCGGAGCCAGGAACCTCGGGAGGCAGAGCCAGGAACCTCGGGGGCGGCAGTCTTGGCTCCGACGGCCATCTTGACCAGATCTCTCCCATGACCGCAAAGAGCAGGGTGTGGGCCTCGAGGGAGCGATCCTCCTGGCCCTGGCAGAGGAAAGCTTTCGCCTGTGCAATTAGGTCGACGGCCATCTCTTTCTTCTTCTTTAGTTTGGTCTGGTGTTCTGTTACCGCTGCTGGTGTGGCATGCACACAGGAGACACAGAGACATATAGCCAGGAATAAACAAGAATAAACTTTACTGAAAACTAGGAATCGTAGCGCACACAATACACACTCACATAACTTCAACACAAGACAGGGAACAAAGGAAAACACAGGGTATAAATACAAGTCCATAATGAAGGTGAACAGGTGACAGTGATTAACCAATGACTAGTGATGGGGAACAGGTGTAGTGCTGCAGGGGATCATGGGAAATGGAGTCCGGGGAAAAACATGAGGCTGTGACATTAACAATATATTTAACAATTTATGGTAACCCTAAATTAACCGTGGTTACCCATAATATTTGGAGTAAAATGTGGCTATACAATGTCCATTTGTCAAAAACATAATTACTACACTTTTACTATAATAAAACCACAGTTTATTGACACCACTGATTGGTGTCACCCGGCAGTCTACACAGGTCTTTGTGATTTATTAATAGGCACAAGTATACTTTATAAATAGCTACCAGTAATACAGTAAAACATTCATTAGATAAATCTATACCACTACACACCCGTTAGCTAACTGTCATTAAAATTTGTTGAATTTAACTAGTTATTATTAACGATAACCATTTCCTTGAGCTGAGTATATAAAATAACACTTTTGACTATATTCAAGAAATGTCAGCTAATTCGTTAAAATGTAAAAAAATGCAGTCATTTCATAATTTTTACCAGTAAGTGTGTTTGAGTAACACTGAAGTGAATGGGCTTTTGTCCAGTGTTTGAAACTCCATGACACGATTTACTTCCGAATTCCATTCTTTCAATGGATGCCTATGAGAGTGACGGAACTTTATTTCTCTATGACTATACTTCAAGCCACTAGTAAAAGGAGTCCACTCCCATATAACTCTCTATAATGTTCTGATGAAGAGATATACAGTAGGTGTTTTAAAACGGTTGCTGGGGTACACTGTTTGGTTGCTAGGGAGTGGCTTAGCATCGGCCAATGATTATACTCCAAGCCACAGGTTAAATAAGCCCACCTGCTTGTCTCTAGGACACTGTGCTGCAAAGATATCTGACTGGTCCTTGTATAATGGCAGTCAATGGGATTGGTTGCTAGGATGCTCTAAATGGTTGCTAGCGCGTGGCTTCACAGCATCATGAAGCTTCTGGGAGACTGATTGGTTGTCTGAGTAAATGGAACCCATCCCCATGTCTCTATGACACTCTGATGCAAAAGATAATCCATCTGGGCCATTTTATAATGGAAGTCATTATAAGTCTATGGAAAATTTCGTGCAGCCCTTATGCCCCAGGGGTAAGTCCATTTATGGAAGTCTATTTTTTCCGCCGCCATGATTGCAACGCCTCTCAACAAGACAAGCAAGACAACAGTCCCATCTACTTCAGTAGGGGAAAGCGGATATTTCTACAATCGTGATAATAAAATCGCAATTTAACAACATAGTTGGGCTGGCTCCAGCTGAAAGGAGCAGCACATTCCAGCGACCACACGGCATCTGACATAGACGTGAATGAGCTGCGCATGTGCAAACGGTGTCACTTACCTGCTTCTCCTTTGTTTGAAATAAAACTATTTAATTTTACTGTTTCTTCTTCTTCTTCGTTAATTGATAACAGTTTTATACTGGACATTATGTGCGGACGGATTAGGGAAAACAGTTATAAAGTACCACCATTAGGCAGAATGCAAATACGACGTGATTACGTCACTAATATGCAAATTTACGCATGACGTCACTTAACGACATTTAGCGACTTTTCGAGCAGACTTTAGCTACTTTCCATTGAAAATAGTTGGCAACACTGCGCACAAACAGTCAATTCGGAGAGAAATAAAACGCACATAAATTATTTAAGTGTAAAACCAGAAAAACCGCAATTCAAAAGCGCGTATTGAGCCGTGGATGTCGTAGCGAACGGTTCAATATTAAATATTGAGAATTGTGGCATCCCTATTAGATAGAATGAAAGTTTGAATAGATTAGAAATAGTACATAGAAGGGAAGCTTCATTTAGTCTGGGAGATTTGACAGTTTGAATTTGAATTTTGACAGTTGGAGTTTGAAGAGTGGTGGCTCATTTAAACATTCCGTCATTGTAAGTCTATGGGATTTTTAGATTTTTAATCTTTAATTTTATGAAAACTATAAGTCGGATCAGTTAGAAAAGATATAGCAATCTAAGTGAGATCAGTCTGAAGAGCAGGACTGAGTTTGGTGGTTCTAGCTTGAAAGCTCTAGGAGTAGCAGCGTTCAGAAATTTAGCTAAGAATAATATTAATAATAAAAAGCTTAAGTAGGCTTAAGTTGGCTTTCTCAAGCCAACCTAATAAGCTTAAGTAGCAGATCAATAGGTTGGCTCTCTCAAGCCAACCTAATAATAATAAGCTTAAGTAGCAGATCAGTAGGTTGGCTTTCTCAAGCCAACCTAATAACAAACAATGCAACAGTTCCATCTAGTGTTTGGTTTTAAGACCAGAAAGACAGAAGCAAACATATCAGGAAAACATTATGGCCTTGAAAGGCTTTAGAACACCAACATTTTTGGAGACGTTTTTCTGGAGCTAATTGAAAAGGAAAGATGGATCTTAAATTATTACAACTTTAGCTTCTTTTAATTCTGCTTTTTATTTTGCTAAAGCAACTTGATGTCTGACTTGTAGTCTGCACTACTCTGCGGTATCAATGTTAAAGATATAAAGAACATATAATATCTAAATAATGAAAGTTGCATCTAAAATTCTAAGGTAGGCTAAATGCACTTCTGTGGTCCTTGCAATTCCAGGGTTCATACCTATAGACAGAAGTCTAATTTTACAAATAATATACACGTGTTAAGGTTTTTTTTTTTAAAGATGTTTAACTTACAAATGGGAATTTGTAACGTATTCTAATTTTTCGGGTAATATAACAAGATACTTTTTTCAGATATAACAAGATATTATTTTTCAAATATTTTTTCTTATTTCTAGCGTTTTGGAACTTGTGATGATTTTATAGTGAATTTAATTTCGTAACATGTCGTTAATGTTTAGCTACGTAAGTGAGTCTTTTGTTTTGACGGCAACCTTACCCGGAAGTGCTTCACTCACACTGCCAACATCACACTCGGCTAGTTACTGATCAGTGTTGCTACTGCGTGTATACTGCGAAATAAGTATATAACCTTATGAGTTTACCGCGTCGACGTTTTAGGATCGATCATGCTGTTAATCGCAGCCTGAGATCAGAGAAGTATATTATGACAAACTATAACATATTTGTTGGTTTGCACGTTTATTTGGAGGCTGATGATCCTAGCAGTTGCGAAGCGTGACGTGATTGTGATTGACGTTGAGCAATCATTTAGATAATCGATCGGGTCAATGTACCAATAGTCTTAAACCGTCTTCATAATAGATCTTTGGATCTCCGTTTGTGTTCTTATGAAGGGGATAAATACACATGTACTGCTGTCTAGCTAACTGCTAATCTACGTAGGCGGGAATTGTTGACATCAAACATTGACCGTGTGTATAGAGTTTGTTGTTAAACTTTTCAAAGTGACCCTCAACAGTAGGATCTATAGTGGTTTAGTTGTTCTCACTGTTGGTCGTGTGAAATGGATGACTTCAGCTCAATCAGTCTTCTGTCTCTGGCCATGCTGGTTGGCTGTTATGTGGCTGGAATCATACCTCTTGCTGTCAACTTCTCAGAGGTCAGTATGGGTTGTCTGCAAAAGTTTGTTTATTGTGTTGCCGCATCCTGCTCATTAAAATTTAAAATGCCACAGACTTAAGGTATAATTGCTTTGGGGATTGATTGGTGGAACTTGAGGAGCAGATTTGAGCACATACGACATACGATTCTTTTTACTACCAAATGATTTTTATAATGCTACCACCCACACTAATCTGGTTTGTGGTTCCAAATTCTGATGTGGGTGTATTGTCTGAAAATGCTGTTTAAACCTTTATGTACATGCTTTGAAAAATGGTTCATTTTGGTCAATGCTAAAAACTAAAGAGTAGTAGCATAAATAATAAAAAATTTGGATGCACAAAAATGTTAGGGGCGTAACGATATTACAAATCGAACCGAAAAACCGCTATACACCACCCAGGAAACGAGGTAAACATACTCATTCACGTCTGTTTCTCAGTGTTTGTGATGGCACTGCTTTACTAATGGAGACTTGTACAACCAATTTAGGATAAACAAAAAATACTCCAAACATTTTTGTACGTTAACTTGATAAAGAAGGAAATGAAATTTAACTATTTTGCCATTAAAAACGAAACTAAACTATTTTAAAGGCTGCAATTATTGTGTTGTGTAATGCAAGATGGGTCAGTTTTAACAAACTCTAGCTAGCTCAACTGGAAACGTTTACCAAACTAGTTATTTGGTATGTTTGTGTTAAAAACATAATACATAACTGGCTATATATAATTATTTCTTTACACACGTAATTATTTCTTTACACGCATATTTAACTGTTTGGTTAATGGGGTAGGTGTGCTTTAGTGTGTATTTATATTTAGAATAAGTAATTGCGTTATGTTTTGAGTGCAATAATTTCTGAAGAATGTGTAAAAATTAAGTATTTTTATTATCAGTCACATTAGGAAACATATAATAGAAAGTAGTCGTAAAGCTTTCATGGCGTTTAATTTAGCTTAATTTAACACGTTTAATTAGTATTTTTAGTATTAGGCATTTTTAATCTGCATATGCATAAATGGTTGTAAACCAAAGCTCTTGGTTGGCCAAGCATAACTCAGATGTTTGATTTAATCTTTAGGAGAAGCTCAAGTTGGTGACCGTGTTGGGAGCAGGACTGTTATGTGGCACTGCATTAGCTGTCATTATTCCAGAGGGAGTACATGCACTGTATGAGGAAATGCTTGAAGGTGAGCTTTATTAGCGCTATGAATATATCGTTCTACAAAATAAAATCTACACACAATTACTTTTAAATGGATAGTTCACCTAAAAATAAAAATTATGTCATAATTTTTTCACCCATATGTCATTCAAACCCTGTAAATGATTCTTTTTTTGTGGAACACAAAAGAAGATATTTTGCAAAACGCTGGTTACTGGCACCCATTGACTTCCATTGTACCTTGTGTCCATACTATAAAAGTGAATGGGTGCCAGTAACCAGCGTTTTGCAAAATATCTTCTTCTGTGTTCTGCTGAAGCAAGAAAGTCATACAGGGTTGACATGACACGAGAGGTGGTAAATAATAGAATAATTTTTATTTTTGGGTGAACGATCCCTTTAAACACATTATTGCTAATGTACATCTTGTGAAAGAATGTTCAATAGTACATTGTATTCCATGATATCATGTTTTCTTTATATTTCCTTTTGTTGTTTTCTGTTGTATGTTTCCATTTTTTTCTAATGTCTTTACTGTTTTCTGTGTATCTGCTGCCTTTACCAATATATATTTACTGTAAAGATGATTTGCAATGCTGCAAAATTGTAAAAGCTGCTAATTCATTCATTCATTTACTGTTCAAATTTAAGAACTTCAAAAGAAGTCCAAATAAGGACAGATGTGTCAGGGTGGTCGCGGGTCCTTAAAAGTCTCAAAATGTCTAAATGGCGCTATCCACCATTAGGCCAGTAGCACGGCCCTAAAAACCAGCCCTAAACATGCCATTCTGTACTACATGTCACACAAACCCAGTGAGGCAGGAGTATAGATAGGTCACCTTATCACACAACAAACAAGATAAAGGTTTAGCTGTGGTTACACTAAACATTTATATATGAGAGAGATTCACAACAAAAAAAGGATCTGTACAAGTTGATATTTCTACAAATCAAATGTTTGTAATTAAGTTTTGATGTAGTCTTACTATGTATTACTATTTATTAAGCAACAAACTTAAATCACAGAGTTAGGATCACAGAGTCAAACACAAAAAAGGAAATGTATTGATGAATGTGATTGAATGGAAGTAGTGATAAAGTTTTGCATGTATTGTTAGATGCATTCCTTACTGTATGTTATAGCAATCATGCAAAAATCTAACTAGTTTTAGGTTCTCCTGTTGCCAATCCTAATCTGATGTGCCACTGTTATCACACAGTGTTTTGATTTGTGGTATAGGTGGATTCAAAGCTTTACTTATTTTGTTATGGTGTAGATGCGCACCATCATGCCAACAGGAAAGTGGAGGCGGAGGTGTCCGATTCAAAGGTTGCAGAAGGAGTTGTAGGGCCCAGCGGTGAGCATGGCCACGGTCACGAGCAGCTCCATGCATATATTGGCGTCTCTCTGGTGCTGGGTTTTGTTTTTATGTTGCTTGTGGATCAGATTGGAAGTGCGCACATGCACAGCAGTGAGGGTAGGTTTGCTTGTCATGCAGGTGTACCGTATGTTTTACTGCTTACTATTAAAAATGTGTTTAATTCACAACTAAATCCATTTTTTCCCAGATCCAGAGGCAGCAAGGGCTGCTAGCTCTAAGGTCACTACCACGCTTGGTTTAGTCGTCCATGCTGCAGGTAAAATCAAAGATCTTAAGTTGCATTAACCAGTGCATTTACTTGTATTATTTTTCTTTTGCATAATGTAATGCCAGCACAGGGCTTCAAATTGTTTTTGTGTCATATAAGTCATGTTACATATGCTGTGCTATGTTTATTAAGATTTATCATATCTGATTCTCTTTCTGTCTCCAGCTGATGGAGTTGCACTTGGAGCTGCCGCATCCACCTCTCAGACCAGCGTCCAGCTCATTGTATTTGTGGCCATCATGTTACATAAGGTACTACTTTTCTTAATCAATTTCACCGCAAACGCCGTCATAGTACCAAAAATTGTGTAGTCTGTACACATCCCGGTAAAATTCCACAGTTCTTTGTACCAGTTTTGGTTCCAAACATAACAAAAACCATGCTATTTGAATGGCAATATTTTATTAATAAAGTTGAATATTAATATCAAATCTATAAAAAAAGCAATATTATTTTGCCCCCTGTAACATCACAGAAGGTAGAAACTGAAACGAAAGGTTTTGAAACACTGTTTGTGAATTATGGGGTTGATCTCTTAGCAGTAAAAAATACCTTCAGGATAAAGACATTTTAATAAAATTAAAGTTGAAAAATTAAAATTAAAAAAATTAAAGGGTTTCTTTATTTACCAATTTTGTATGTATAAACGTGCCGTGGTGAATCAGTACAGTTAAACATTTGTATTGCTTGACTTTTGTGTTTTTATAACTTTATAAAATTGTATATTGGTTAGCTTTGGTGATGAATGTATTTTGTTTTTTTGCTTTGTTTTTGCAGGCCCCTGCTGCATTTGGACTTGTCTCTTTCCTCATGCATGCAGGTTTAGAAAGAAACCGTATTCGGAAGCATCTGTTAGTCTTTGCTGTGGCAGCTCCTGCTTTGGCCATGCTTACATATGTTGGACTTAGTCAGGTATGTCCAACAAGTAAAACAATATATTAAATCTCAAATAACTATTATATAATATGTAGCTAGTGTTGAAGGTCATTAGCCTGAATATTTCCACAGGTATTAAAGCATTTCATTTTTTTCTGATATTTCTCTTTTAAGTTTTTCAGTTTGCTGTATATTTATTTATTTGTTTCTTTCTTATGTATGTTAACATTAAAAAATATTTTAGTTTTTTAAACAGACCTGTGTAACAGAATCTGATTTCAGAAAACGTGTTTGTGTTCAACACTTGTTGTATTATGGAATTATAGATGTATAAATAGTTTCATCAACTAACGAGAGAGAGAGAGAGAGAGAGAATGAGAGAGAATGAGAATGAGAATGAGAATGAGAGAGAGAGAGAGAGAGAGAGAGAGAGAGAGAGAGAGAGAGAGAGAGAGAGAGAGAGAGAGAGAGAGAGAGAGAGAGAGAGAGAGAGAGAGAGAGAGAGAGAGAGAGAGAGAGAGAGAGAGAGAACATGAGAATGAGAATGAGAGAGAGAGAGAGAGAGAACATGAGAATGAGAATGAGAATGAGAGAGAGAGAGAGAGAGAGAGAAGAAATGAGAATGAGAATGAGAGAGAGAAAATGAGAATGAGAGAGAGAGAGAAATGAGAATGAGAGAGAGAGAGAGAAAATGAGAATGAGAGAGAGAGAGAGAGAGAGAAAATGAGAATGAGAGAGAGAGAGAGAGAGAGAGAGAGAATGAGAATGAGAGAGAGAGAGAGAGAGAGAGAGAGAAAATGAGAATAAGAGAGAGAGAGAGAGAGAGAGAATGAGAATGAGAGAGAGAGAGAGAGAGAGAATGAATGAATGAATGAATGAATGAATGAATATGAGAGAGAGAGAGAGAGAGAGAGAGAGAGAGAGAGAGAGAGAGAGAGAGAGAGAGAGAGAGAGAGAGAGAGATGAGAATGAGAGAGAGAGAGAGAGAGAGAATGAATGAATGAATGAGAGAGAGAGAGAGAGAGAGAGAGAGAATGAATGAATGAATGAATGAATGAGAGAGAGAGAGAGAGAGAGAGAGAGAATGAGAGAGAGAGAGAGAGAGAGAATGAATGAATGAAATGAATGAATGAGAGAGAGAGAGAGAGAGAGAGAGAGAGAGAATGAATGAGAGACAGAGAGAATGAATGAGAGAGAGAGAGAGAGAGAGAGAGAATGAATGAATGAGAGAGAGAGAGAGAGAGAGAGAGAATGAGAGAATGAGAGAATGAGAGAGAATGAGAGAATGAGAATGAGAGAGAGAGAATGAAAATGAGGGAGAGAGAGAGATAGAGAGAGATTGATAGAGATTTATGAGCATGTTTCTTGGACATTTAACACAATGCAATGTTTATTTGCTTTTCTTGATTTAATTGTTAATGATTTATATTAAGTTGCTGTCTTTTTAAATGAACCTTTATTCAAAGTATGTTTTATTTGTATATTTATGGTTAATTTATTTGGTTAGTGTTCATAAATTGTGTGATTTTACAATTAGTTAAGTATTGCTCTCCATCTGTTATTAGATTATTAAAAGTTCTGACAGTCTCTTTTTTTTTCTGACACATTTTGGCAGTTTAAACACTGACCCTTACTAATATTGTCTGCTAGTTACCCATAGAAAGGGTTACAGGAATATTATGGATAGTATGGATACATTATTTTGGCAATAACAGTGTACATTTCTTTAGTTATAATTTCACTAGAAGCTGCACTGGGGTTACATAACAAACATTGGGGCGCATTTTTTTTCTCAGATTTGCTCACAGGCATTGTGTCGCCATGGGAACAGATGAGGTGGCAGCTGGAGATTACTCACCTCTGTCTCTCCCACTGCTATGATTGTACAGACTATTTTATTTACTCTGATAAAGAAGGCAATGCTTTTCTTACACTGGGATGCATGAACCAACCTTTAACAATCCTGAATATTTAAAGTCCTTTACTGTTCCCAGGCTGTTTCCTAGATTGACTCATGATCTAACTCCTTGCTTTCATTCTCATTTTATCCAGAGCAGTAAAGAGGCACTGTCAGATGTTAACGCTACAGGCGTGGCCATGCTGTTTTCTGCCGGCACCTTCCTGTACGTGGCTACGGTACATGTCCTCCCGGAGGTGGGAGGAATGGGCGGTCACAGCCACTCGCCTGGAGGAAATGGGGGGAAGGGACTGAGCAAAGTGGAGGTTGGAGCTCTGGTTCTAGGCTGTCTGATACCTCTGGTGCTCTCCATCGGCCACCAGCACTAGTGTTTTTCACTTAAAAGTTGATAAAACTTTACCTGAAAAAGTGACTGAGACTTTGAAATCGTTGGCCAAACAAGAACTTCATATTACCGATTTGAATTATGTCTCTGTTAGTTTTTTCCTGTTGGCAATTTGACAGGGTATAAGAAACATTTAAGTTAGGGGCAGGAGTTGGAAAGCATAAATGGACTTCCAGAAGGTTGCTCGGGTCCCTGCGTGAAGCACTGTGTGCTGACGTCCAACTCTTTTTTTTCTCGGTGGTACTGGTTTTAGAGGTTTAATGGATAGGATACTTTACGGTTGTCATATAGGCTTCATATTCTGTGTTTTTCTCATTTTTATATAAAATATGTCCATCAATCCATTAAAATATGTCCCTTAAAAGAAAAACAGATACCAGTGTTGCCATTTTCAGTAATGAAAGGGTCAATGTTTTTATACTTTTACAAATATGGCCATTACATGTGTCCTATAAGATTGTAAATAAGAGCTCCCCTGTACCATTTTTTTTTTGCACATCTTCAGTGTTGATTTGTCATTTTAAATCATTATGATCAAATTACAACTTTGAATTGGCTGGTAAATGCCAAAACCAATTGTTGTTTATCTAAAAATATGTATTTGTTTTCTTTTTGCCCTTAGATATAATTTTTTTAACAGATGGGATATTTACAAGATAACATTTTCTTTCCTGCTGATCAGTATGCTTCTAAATTATTATTTGAACATTAAATGGTGTATGGGCTGTTTCTTCCTTAAAAACTTTTTTACTACCAAAATTGTTGTTTTTGGATCACGCATAAAATATTGGACAAACATGACATCTATTTTTGGTGGCTGAAACTTTAATATAGAAATCTTTTATTTTGTAGGTTAGTTCTTTTATGGGACCACTGAAGGATCAACATTTTCATGACTTAAAATAGTTGCTTTTGGCACCTCAAGTGTCCAAATGCTTAACTGTTTCAAGTCTGTTGAATGCATGCACAGCTTTGTTATTTGACTTATGTCATTACTGAAACATAAGTGGTTGTTTAATCCTGGAATAAGATCTAAGGGTTTAGTCAGATGTTTATACTGTAATGCCTGCTTACAGCAGAGCCTGTGTACTGTAAATATGTATTCTCTTTATGAATGACAAGCAAATTCTCAAGACAAAAAGAAAAATTTCCTCAACATTTTATTTGACATGCTGTGTGATGCTGTTTTCTCTGATCGTTTAGTCACACTTTAGTTTATGTCTAGCAAAATAAGATTGCTTTAAAAAATACTTTTTTAAATGTACCTATATTGTCTTAACCTATCTTAAAGTCAAGGTTGATTAGGAAGGTAATGTTTCGTGGCCTGATCCCATAGATTGGTGGGGTAGTGGTTACCAGACTCCTGAAAGAGTATTTTATGAACTTGATGTTAATGTTAAAGTAGTTGTTGTGTTACCATTCTGGGCAAACCTGGACCCCTGTTCATAAGCTTGTCTTAAGATTTGCTTTCTCAGCCATAGCCAGTATAAGTAGTCGAGTACATAGTTCATGCTTTTAGTTCTAAATCACCCTCATCGTGTTGTCGTGCAAAAGTACAGCATCAACCTCAAACCCATGCAATGTGGAAAAGACATTGATAAGAATTATGCTAGCTTGTTTAAGTTAAATGTTTCTTTAATGATTCCTTAATAGAAAATCTGATTAAACTCTCCACTTAATGTCACATCATTTTGGTAAATTGATGGTAGTTTGATGGATCAGTGCAACTTGTGTGCCATATTGTTTTGAGCAAGAGAGGTTTTACGATGACTGGATGAGGGATTTGAGAGGAAGACATGATGAGATCAGAGATTTTGGGGCCTTCATGTGATCATTCCACAAGAGGAGTCTTATTTTTTATGCCTTATTTTTCATAAAATTGTTCAACTTAATGGTTGCAAATCTCTCCGTTCATGATAATTAAATAAACTTTATTTTTTCTTTTTAATGGGTGCAAATCTTACTACATATCATCTTTTGCATGTCTAATAATTTTGAACTGCAATTAAAATAGTTTTAGATCTCAAATAAACAAGAAATGAGTTATTGTTTAAAACGATTTGTTATTTTCCTTCCCCTCCCAAACAGATATCTGCTATATAGCAATGTATTTAAAACACACATTCAAATATGGCAATATATCAGATTTCTGTGTGGGCTGTTTATTTACTGTAACATTAAGATTATGGATTATGATAGGTTACGGTAATGTTTGCATAGACTTTCATAGACTGACAGACCAAGACGCATACATCAGTGTTCAGGTGGCCCACGCTACCCAGACACTTCCATACAAAAAAAACAGTATTTCTACTTTGAAATTACAGATTAATGTTCTTAGCAAATGTTTAGTTTAAATGTATTAAAATGTTGACATTATCACATATTTAAAACAAGACAATATCAAAAGGTACTTCTGCATAGGAAATCGAGAAGGTCATGCTCGCTCAAGACCCATCAAAAAAAAAATTTTAAATTGAAAAATGGAGAAAAAAGCTTGGTCCACATTTATCCTGTTTAGTGGAGTAGTTTTTATTTTCCTTGTCATTGCATGAATAAAGTATTATGATAGCATTATATATGATAGCTAAATCATTTATGGTAAGATATAAAAACTATTGTCAGTCATTAATTGGACTAAACACGACAAAGAGTGACTTTCTGTGACCCACAGTTTAAAAACTGTATTACTCAAACAGTACATTACATACAGCAGGAAGTAATATTTTACTAAAAACAAACAGGTGTTAAAATAGGTGCTCATAAAAAGATAATATTATATATAAGATATGCATGTATATATACACACACATACAGCGGGGAAAATAAGTATTTGACACATCAGCATCTTTATCAGTAAGCGGATTTCTAAGTGGGCTACTGACACAATTTCCACCAGATGTAGCCATCAAGCCAAATATTGAATTCATACAAAGAAATCAGAACATTTAAGTATACAAGTTGAGTGATAATGAATTAAAGTGAAATGACACAGGAAATAAGTATTGAACACAATTTATTTAATACTTTGTAGAAAAGCCTTTGTTGGTGATTACAGCTTCTAGACGCCTCTTGTGTGGAGAGACCAGTCGTCTGCATTGCTCAGGAGTGATTCTGGCCCATTCTTCCACACAAATGGTCTTTAAATCTTGAAGGTTCCTTGGGCCTCTTTTGAACTTTGATCTTCAGTTCTCTCCACAAATTTTCTATGGGATTTAGGTCAGGTGATTGACTGGGCCACTTCATTGTTTCCTTGGCCTTGTGTTTGGGATCATTGTCTTGCTGAAATGTCCACCCTCTTTTCATTTTCAGCTTTCTGGTAGATGGCAGCAGATTTTTATTCAGAATGTCCTGGTACATTTTTCCATTCATCCTGCCTTCAATAATATGAAGTCTGCCAGTACCCCTTGCTGAAAAGCAGCCCCAAACCATGATGCTTCCACCCCCAAACTTAACTGTTGGTATGGTGTTCTTGGGGTGGTGGGCAGTGCCATTTGTTCTCCAAACATGGTATGTAGAATGACTGCCAAAAAGTTCAATTTTGCTTTCATCTGACCATACTATAGTCTCCCAATAATCCACAGGCTTCTCCAAATGCTCTTTCGCAAGCTTTAAACGAGCCTCAACATGCTTTTTGTTCAGCAATGGAGTCTTGCGTAGTGAGCGTGCATGGATGCCATGGCGGTTCAGTGCATTGCTTATGGTTTTCAAGGTCTTCCTGAAGTTCTGCCCGAGTGGTTCTTGGCTCTTGGAGAACTCTCCTGATTATTCTTTGGACTCCTCGGACAGGGATCTTACGTGGAGCACCTGATCGTGGCCAGTTTATGGTGAACTGATGCTCTTTCCATTTCCAGATAATGGCCCCCACAGTGCTCACAGGAACATTCAGCATTCTGGAAATGCGCCTATAACCATTCCCATCAAAATGCTTTTTAACGATAGGATTACGAAGATCTTGAGAGAGTTCTTTGCTTTTACCCATCATGAAGTCTTTCCTGTGTGCCTCCTGGGTAATGAGAAGCCTTTATAGGCCATCAATTAGGACTAAAGCAGCTGATATCAATTAGTACTGATAGGGGGCAGGGTTTCTCTCTCAATACTGACAGATTTCAGGTGATCTCCTGGCTTTCTATGCCATTTTGCACCTTGTTATCTTCATGTGTTCAATACTTATTCCCTGTGTTATTTCACTTTATTTATTATGACTCAACTTGTATACTTGAATGTTCTGATTTCTTTGTATGAATTCAATATTTGGCTTGATGGCTACATCTGGTGGAAATTTTGTGTCAATAGCCCACTTAGAAATCCCCTTACTGATAAAAATGCTGATGTGTCAAATACTTATTTTCCCCGCTGTATATACACAATATATATTTTGATATACCAAAATACATCTATAATCTCATAACACAAACACAGATTAAAATTGTTATGATTGCTCTTTTTATGTAACACAAGGTCTAGAATCTCAAATCTGCACTTGTCAGATATATATTTATGATAAAAATGAATCAACATCATAAGTCAGAAAATCTAAATAAAGTACTAGCTTTTAAATATTTCATTGACGTCTCTCAGATTAAAAATAACACTATCCCAAAGCCTCTTGGTCTAACCCTCTCCAATCCCTCCCTCCCTCTGATTTTATTTCCACACTGTCTGATACCAGCTGATACCATTATTGGCGGATACGTCATTTCACATCGCTGAATTACTGAAGGACATGTTTACAAGCTTTGTTTGACAATGCCTATGGGAATTACTGGAGAGATTATATGAGGCTATTTTAACTTTATTGACATTTTTGCCACACCTCCTCGTCCCCCATTTCCTGTTAGAGACAGCTATGTTCTCTGCGTCCAAGTCCTTCCTACTCTCGCCCTGGACCTCAATGGAGCAAGCTGACTCAGACGCACTGGACATCAGCACCAAAGTGCAGCTGCATGGGGTTCTGTGGAAGAGACCTTTTGGGAGGCCCTCAGCAAAATGGTCCCGCAGGTAACTTTGGGCATGCACAATCCTGATCAAAAGTAGGACTTACTGGGATATAGATGTAGGTTTCTGGATTTAAAAAAGCATTTATTGTGTCTATTTACAACTTATTGATATGTAATATTAATTTCTTAAGTGGAGATAGACTTTTGCATTATTAAAGCACTGCGTACATATGTTGAAAATGTAAATGCAGTAAGATCTGAAATGCAGTAAGACCACAGATACATTTGTTTATGCCTGGCTGAGGAAATGCTAATACTGATGTTTAATACTGTGTATTCTTGTTGATCATAGTATCATTAAAAATTTATACAAATAAAAACTAAAGGAATTTTTAGTGTTTGCAGACTTTTGCTGACCACTGTACCTAACATTTGTATAGTCACAGAGCTCCAAGTAGTAAGTCATAAAGATCGCAAATTTTTTGCTGTTTTTTTCTGCATAGAGAAATGTATGTGTTGGATTTAGGACAATTTTTTAGTGTTGCTTTGTGGTGTAATTTTAAAAGCTTTTATAGCTTAGGTGATATCCAGTAACCCATCATTATATACAGTAGCTTACTGAACAGAGATGCATTGCCCGTAAGCTGAGTAAGTCAGATCTATGAGAATGTTCTGTGGTGCTGGCGAGTCTTTATACATTACGTCACACAAAGATCAATTCACAGATGGTACACAGTTATGCCAGCTATATCGGATGAGCGCTGTACTATTGTTGGAAAATGAAAGTAATGTTTTTTTGGATGTTTGGAAAGTTTGTAAAACGTTGTAAATGATTCTTCTTCCATAACAGATTCTTTATCATCAAGGATAGCTTCCTGTTATATTATGCAGAGAATGAGAAAAAAACATTTGAAACAAATCGATACTTCAACATTCACCCTAAGGTACACACACACACACATATAAAATTATATTGATTTTCTTTTTTGTGATTGCATTTAATTGCATTGCTCATTGTGAAACCATGTAAATTAGGAATTTACATATAAATACACCATTAGAATGTAATTAGTACCTTCAATCATACCAAGTTTCATATCAAATTATCCTATTTAGATTTCACAGTAAATAAAATGAATAGTTTAAATGTTTAATAAATGTAATTGTTTTAAATATTGTTTATTTAATAAATGAATTAATAAATGTTAAAAATGTAGAAAAAGGCTATATGGCAAATTATTGACGATTTTTGTCTGTTTCCTAAATGTTTACCAAAGTATTTTGTTCAACAGCAATAACAGCATTATTTTTTGTTATCGTTATGATGTTATTGTAATGTTGTAATGAGAGAGGTCGAAAAAAAAACATGTCATATACAGTGCACAGCATTTACAGTTTTCTATTATTTCCTCCTAATAAGGGTGTGATCCCATTGGGTGGGTGTGTCGTTGAGCCAAGAGAGGATCAAGGAATGCCATTTGCTATGGTTATTAACCATGAGGACTTCCATGTAAGAGATAATTTTGCTATTGCATTTTATTTACTGACTTTTTGTAATAATATGGGCCCTCTATTTTATCATCCCCATATTCAGTGTTGACTCTGCTTTTTCTGTTCAGGGAAACATTGTCCTGGCCGCTGAATCAGAGTCAGAGCAGAGTCAGTGGATGGAGATCCTGCAAGATTCGGGAAAAGTGTGAGTGATTTCTATCAGTCTGCAGCTGTAACTCTGTAAACCATGTAGTTTGATTATAAACCTGGTTAAAAATAATTGTACATTTAAGATGTTATTGTGCTTCCCCATGTTTAAAATATGCAAAAGCATTTGTTTTTTTGATAGCATTAATGTGTTACTTGGGGATGTGTGGAGAGTTCATCATTAGTTATATTTGTTTTGTACTTGTTTGTGTTTTATACTTATTTTGAATTTTTCTAAAGTACTTGGAAGAATGCTCAGCTGGGGGAGGCTATGATTCAGAGTCTGGAAGCTCAGGGCCTACAGCTGGCCAAAGAAAGGCAAGAATACTTAGGTAAAGATTATTTTGCCTTTTTAAGAGTTTTTTTATTTATTTCAAGTAAAAGAAAATCATAAAGCTATTTAGCAAATTGTTTCATCTTTTACAGATGTACAAACATATTTATAAATAATACAAAATTACAATTCCTTTTAATTTCCCAAACTGACACAGTGGTTACTAAAAGTTACTGTAAAATCACAATTAATATAAAATCTTATTGAAACAATGTCACGTTCTGCCCAATCTAGGGTTAGACAGATCCATGACGAATAAAAAAAAGATTTAACGTGATGCTAAAACAATGGCATTGTTCGTCCCCTCCTGTCCCCTGACCACTTTCCAGCTAGTACTAGTGTGTTGTGGCTGGTATAAAGATTGTAAAAGAGTTGTTTCATCTAACTATAGAGATCCTTTCGAATTGTATTGGGTTACTGAGAGATTTCCAGTTTGTTACATTTTATTGCTTGTTAGATCATCTACAGGTACGTTTTCTGTATAGTTTGGGTCTTTTTTCTTTGAAGCTGTAGGTTGGGGATTGTTATTTTTTTAATTTTGTTTATTATTAGTTAGGTAAGTTAACCTTTCTAAATCTTTAATCAGTTTAACTTATGTTTGTTATTTTGGCATGTATCCCCTCCAGAAGGAATGCTTCCATTAATTATGTTTTTTTGTTGGTTTACAATAAATAAGAGAACAATTTGAATTCTCAGTCTCATTGTTTTAGCATCGCGTTAAGTCTATATTTTTTGTCACTGATCTGTCTAACTCTAGACTGGGCAGAACGTGATACAATGTAAGCTGCTTAACTGGTTCTATATAGCCAATCATAAATAATAATCACTAGTTATCAAAATTGTATTGTTGTAACTAATCATGTTATTTAAAAACTATATGTGCCATGGTACATTTTTTAAATAAAAGTAATAGTGTCTATTCATTTTGTTGCTATTTTTTCTTGCATATTAATAAAACATCTATTTGCAAACATCTGTTTGTTTGTTTGTTTGTTTGTTTGTTTGTTTGTTTGTTTGTTTGTTAGATAAGCTCATGGAAGAGACTGAGGAACTGTGCTTACAAAAAGAACAGAAGGCGGTTAGCTCTATTAATTATGAAAAACACCCACAAATGTTCCTATTAAGCTACATGTTTGAATATAAGTATTTGTAACAGCTGTGCATGCTGTGTAAATGTACAACTATGAACTTAATGGTTTAGAAGTATGTGTATGTTTGTTGTGTTAATGTTTGTCTGTAGGAGCTGGAGAGACTGAATCAGTTGCTGGAAGAAGAAAAGCAGAAGTTTGAGGAAGTAGTTCAAGAGCTGAGATTAGAACAAGAACAGATTAAAGTGTAAATGCTCTCATTCATCTAAATACTTCATTTCTCATTTATATGTCACTGTATTTATTGTTCCTTTGTGTTGGTAGGGATCTGGATGGTACGGCTCAGTGTCTGAAGGGAGTAGAATCTGAGAAAGAAGAGCTTCACAGTCGCACCACGCTGCTCCAGATGTCCTTAGAGGTATTAGAGGAAATGATATTATAATGAGTATATAATAATTTAATATCAAGTAATCTGCCAAATGCAAAATAAAACCCCAACAGGTTAATAACATTTTGTGATATTGTCCAAATGTTTATTGCATGGCTTTGCTACAAGTAAATGAATAAATAAACAAATGGACATAAAATATTTATTTGAGTTTAATTTTTTATTATCTTGCTTGCAGAGGCAGTGCAAAGAACAAACATAAGCAGGGCCACTGTATGTAGTAAATATAGCATTCCTGAATTCGTATTCAGTTATGTATTTGTCTTTGTGTGTATGTGTGTGCGTGTGTTACACATGAAGACATGAGGAATGAGTATGACTTGCCATTGTGTTGTGTTGATCTTGAGTCGTGGTTATTTTTAATGTGGATGTAGACTGTGCATCTTGTGCAAGATCCAGTACACCCAGCACTATATATAACACAAAACCTTCTTAGGAGCTGTCCCAGGAGAAAGAGCGCACTCTTGAGCTGCTAAGAGAGAGGCAAGATGGACCCAAAATGGGAAATGATCATCAGGTCTCTTTAGACTCCAAGTATCCAGAGGTGCAACTTCAGAGGAACTTGCGGCACATTGAGGAGCAGATGAGGAACCTGCTTAAAGAAAAGGAACAGGCAGACGAAAGGTAAAAAAAGGCTTCATGACTGGTGATCCTTTCCCTTGTTTAGAAGTCAGTATTGGTCAAGCAGAATTCCCTTTATAGGCAATCTATTTCCTACAAAAGCATTTGTTTTGCAAGCAACACTGTTCATGTGTAGAGCCATTGTCTGGCCTGCGAGCTGAGTAAATGGACTGTTGCGACCATAACAATGGAAATGTCCATTGATCCCCAAATGAGCCTGTCTATTGATTACAGAGGTACAATAAACTGGATTGACCAGCGGATATAAATGACCTCAAAATGATAATGCTTGGTTGCTCTGGTGTATGGACCATTAGACAAAGTCAAATGAACTAATGATACAATTTCATGTTGTATAAAAAAACAAAGCTGGCAAAATCAATGCTCTATGAAATTACAAAGCTTTCAGTCTAGACCACAGTATGGTATACATATATACCATACCCATAGTATGTATATGGTGCATAAAATTAAAATATTCTACATGTATACATGAATTATGTGCTACTACATCTGCCAAAATTTGAGTTTTGTATTTTATTACATAAAGAATGAACCTAATTGTAAATTTGAATACTTTTTCTTTACTCATTATTTATCCAGCGTAGGACAAGAAAACTGGACTACACTCATCAAATTTCATTTTTCTTAAATTGTCTTGGTGCAATTTTTACCAGCAATGTACAAACTCTTTTTTTTTCTAAAGACTTTTTTCAGACATTTAGGCATGTTCTTTAAATTGTGTCATGCAAAATCACAAAAGTAACATTTTATCTATTAAACTTAACATTCACAGTAACAGTCTTTCAAAATGATATCATTATCAACCTTTCTATTTCTAATTCTGATGTTTTCTGCTTGACATTTCATGACATTTCTCTCTGTCGCCCCCTGCAGACTGAAAGAGAATGAACTGCGAGCCAAAGTTCTGCAGGAGGAAAGAGAGTTTTATTCTTCTCAAGCTTGCACCCTCCAGCAGTCCCTTACACAGCTCACAGCAGACAAACAGCACACTGAGGAGGAGCTGAAGGTAAGAACTAATGCACCTTGACATGGTGACACTATAGAGATTAAAACAATAGAGAAAAACACAGAGTTAGCCCAGTTTGACACAAGCTGCTTGATGTTGTGCAGAGGCACTCACTGTAAATTTAGTTACACAAAATTGCTCACATAGTATGAACAGCAAAAAATAACACTATAATTTTTTGTGGTAATTAACTTGTTTTCTGTTGCTGTGCTATTGCAGCTGTAAATTTGACAGTTCAGTTGGCTGTGTTTTTTAGGACAGTCCATAT
Source organism: Beaufortia kweichowensis (assembly GCA_019155185.1). Lineage (NCBI taxonomy): Eukaryota > Metazoa > Chordata > Actinopteri > Cypriniformes > Gastromyzontidae > Beaufortia > Beaufortia kweichowensis. The sequence continues at coordinate 4,215,209 of CM032805.1, forward strand.
TTATCATTGATGTCACAATGTATAAATGGTCCACGTATGTTATAAACCCAGCTTTGTGTGAGGAACAGACTGAAAAAGTTTTATCAATAAAACCTTATTTGTATCCAGAATGTTGTATGTGGTTTGTGTATGTTTATCAGGCTGAGATGGAGTCTCGTGTGGAACTGGAGCGTAGACTGAAATTGGCTGAGGAGGCCCTGCGAGATCTAGAACAGGGTCTCAATGCGAGAGAACGTACGAGTGAAAGAGATGAAAGAATGAAAGGAGATGTCAGCCATCTCCGAAGTAAGTTTTCTAAACAAATACACTAAATGAGCCTTTACGTTTAATGTATTTCCAATACTTTAGCCATGAAGCATATTAGAATGATTTCTAAAGGTTCATGTGACACTTAAGACTGGAGTGACAGCTGATGAAAATTCAGCATTGCATCCCAGGAATAAATTATATAAATTATATAAGTATATTAATATAAAAACCATTATTTTATATTGTAATAACATTTTGCAATATTACTGTTTTTTTCTGTATTTTTGCTCAAATAACTGCAGCCTTGATGAGCGTATGAGACTTCTTTAAAAAACATTACAAGTCTTACTGATCCCAAACTTTTGAGCGGCAGTGTATTTTAGTCATAATTAGTTTTACTAATCTAAGTAATAGTTAAAATTGTTAATTAATACTACATGAATTGGTTACTAATGACCCACCAGTCGTTAATTTTTGGTTTTGAATGAGTACAGTAACATTTGACAGCCAGTTAAAATTTTTAAGTTTTGCTTTGTGGCACCTATATAAAGGTATAAAGCTTTAAATGCCTAACTATGCTAAATTGCATATAAATATAAAGTTGATCTTTGTACTCCCAGAATTCTTTGAGGAATGCATCTGTGCTGCAGAGATTGAAGCCAAGTTACCAGCTATCATGAAGAATGCAGTGTATTTGCATAAAGCCACTGCTCGCCGCATCAAAAGTTGCCGTATACAGAGAAGGGCTTCCAGGCAGCACTGGTGTAAGTGTAATACAGATCCACACACAATCACACATTATCCTGAGGGTACCCAGGTTACTGCTGGAAATCTGGTTATACTGTAGCAGCATCATATTGAGTTGACACACGTAATAGGTTTAAGGTATTCTGAGAAACCACTACCTGATGCAGCACTCCATTTTGCTTTAAATGCAGAGTTAAATTTAATTTCATAAGCTAAATGAACTCACTTCACCACCTCATCATATGCTTTTTTCCTGTGTACAGTAAAGCACTCCCAGTCGTTTGCCTCTTCCCGTAGTGAGGTTCACGGTCTTGAGGAGCTGCAAGACAACACCCAGCGTCTGAATTCAGACAGCTGTTTGAGACAGCGTACTAACAAGAGCATCACCCGACAGAAGACTGTTCAGCCTAATGAATAGGAAAATCCTGCCAGATGGACTGACAGGATTTTGTTATCCTAGTTTCTGTGTCAGCTCAAGTTTGGCGAAATCTTCGGGAATACATCTATTTTACTTCTAAATGTATAATACTGTAAAGTGATATAACAAAAATATTTAAAATATATATTCACAATTATATTTAATAAAAATTTACCTTTTAGCAACAGCATTCAGTTCAAAATAAAACTACAATATATCTAACAACAGACAAGTCCTGTTAATACAATTCTTAATCTACCAAGCAAAATAAAGTTGAAATGTATTAATCTGAAATCCTAAATTTATACAAATAGGTCTAGGTTTAAAAGCTATGCTAAAGCAAAGTCTATTATCCAGTCCAAAGACATTTAAAACCAGACATTGGCACAACTTACAAAGAATTTGTCATTTCTCTTTTTGTAATTTATTCTTTATTTTTATGCCACCATCTTTAAACTTAATTGTTGGGTCCAAGTAAAATATCACCCTGCATGTCCTTTTTATGTTTTTTGCAGCAAGCTATGGTATGGAACACAATGCATCTTTCACACAAATTAATGTTTTACAGGAAACATATTTTAATGGTAAATAACAAAAGAGTGATGCTGAGCCAAAATAATTAAATAAGATACATTTTTTTTGCACTCATGCTAAGAATGTTGCAATCTTTGTCATGACATGACTGTCAAATCTGACAGGTATACTCACTATGCAGAAATATTGCATAAGACCTTTACAGGTGATTTTATTCTTGTAAGGTTAATGTTATAAAAACACTCAGTACTATAAACCTGTAGTTTACTCTTTGTCACTGGGAGATTTAAAAACTTATAATTCATGCATGAACATATGGTTCATACATTAAGACCATTTTCAATCCTAATACCACTGACTTGCTATAAAACCTTCACACAGTAGGAATTGTTCATTATTATTTTGATTAATAAGCACCACTGTGTTATTTACATTTCAAATTTAACCTGTAATACAGAAACTATTCTTTGTAACTATTACTTTGAGCTTTTACACAGTGGTGTTGATATGTTATTTTGAAAATGCTGGAGGTAAAATGGCTTCATTTTAATTTAACCTGTGATACAGAAACATTTCTTTGAAACGGTTTCTTTGACCTTTTATGCAGTGGTGTTGATATGTTGTTTTGGATATGCTGGAGGTAAAATGGTGTTTTACCTTCAGCGTTTATTAACACTTTCAATTACGTCATGCTTAGCTGAGTCACTGCCACTGTGATTAAAGTGAAATGTGTTTTGCAGCAGTCTCTGAGGGGTTATTTAACTGAATCAGCCCACTGATGTCAAAAGCATCTTCTTTACTCCCAAACCTGGATAATAAAAAACAGATATGATAATTATTTCAAAGACCTTTTGCAGTTTTTACTTTTTATATCAAATAAACAAAAACGACTCAAGCTATGGCATTAAACACAGTTACATAACTGACCTCTTTTGAGGATACAAATATGTTGTAATATAATCAGAAATAAATGTAAAATGTGATAGCACTAAAACAGTTTTGTCTACAATCACCACCCCATCTCCTATGTTTTCATATGTTCTCTTCAACAGCTTGAACCCTGGTGGTTTTAATTACAATGGGTCTTGAGTGTATTTACACCTGGCTTTCAATGTATTTATTGTTATCCAGTTTCTATCTCATCACCAAAAGCATTTCATCAGACTGCCATAATAAAATTCTGCATGCATTAAAATGCAAAATAATTAAATCTGTTTCCAAAATGATGAGTGGATGCCACTGGATGCTTTTAATGTGATTAGGTTATGTAACAATGTAGCATTCATTGTCACATAGTGACTAGTATTTTGCTAACTAAAATATATGTTGACAGTACACAAGGTACACTGAACAGTATTTAAGCAAGCATTCCAGTGCAAACATATCCAGATATGTATACAGAATGCCCCAAAATGAAGTTGACTATGAGAAAAAGCATAATGAAAAGCAAAATAAAAAGCAAATAATCACACCTGAAGGAATGCAGGAGATGTCAGTTCGATTTTGCGATTCAATGGTTCTGTTGCTTACCAAAGACTCTGGTGCTTCATCAGCAGTTACAATGTGCTGAGATCATTTGTTGACATGTCCTTATTCTAAGCTGTGATGCTTTGTCAGCATTTTACTAGAGTTTGGTTTTCACTCTACTGCAGCCTACAGCAGATTCAGAAGAACAGGAGTTTATCACAAAAGATTTTTTTGTAAAGAATCCTGTCCTCTTTTCTTCTTTATTTCTTTTAAGAAATAAAATCACTCCTAGAGAGAAGCTATCACTGTTGCCATAGTGCCAAGCTTGCTTGTAAACAATTAACTCTTTATATACAGTTCTCAATGCAACACGTCAGCCAAGTTACAAAAACAATCATCCCCAACATATGACCATCCACACATGGAGGTTCTTAAATAAACATTAAAAGGATACAAATACTGAAAAATATATCTTTAGAAGACAATGATACAGCATCAGGCTTAAAGGAATAAATCTTTGAATCTTTAAACACAACACTTGAGGGCACATGACCATCAATTTTGTTTGGTGATGGGGCTAGCATGTAGGCTCAAGCACAGCTTATTTCTAGACAGATGTGCATGTAAAGAGCAAAGTTGCACAGGTGAAGTGCTCACTTTTCAACTAAATTTGCATTTAACTGAGCCTCCAGGGCCATCTTGTCAAAGGTTCGCATGTTCGTCTCTTCGCGAACACGATCCCGCACGTGGAAAGAGGCCCGTGCCACTGATCGGGCGCTTTCCAACACTGCACGCTTTTCTCTAAAAATCTGTTCACTTTTCTCCAGTTTGCGCTCAATGGACTGCAGCAATTCTAGCCGTCGTTGTTTCTCTTCCTCCTCTACACGTTGCCGGTTAAGCCTTTGAAGTCGTTCCTTTTCCTGTCTGCTCTGCACTGCACGTTGCGCCTTCTCTCGTGCCCGCTCTTCAGCTATTTGTGCCGCTTGTTGTGCTCGTTTTTCAGCTTCCCTAGCCTTTGCCTCCGTCTGTTCTTTCTGCTGCTGTTCACGTATCTCAGCGGCCTTCCGTGCCTTTTGGATCAGTTTTTCTTCTCGCTTAGCTTTTTCCTTTAACTCTTGCCCACGCCGTTCCTGTATTTGTTCGTAGTTTTCCAGTGACCTGCTTAACTTCTCTTCTGCCAATCTTCGTGCTTCCTCACGCTCGTCCGCTTCACGTCTTGCAATCTCTTGGATAAGAGCTGCGTGCCGCCTCCTCTCAGCACGGTTGAGTCCACGACGCTCCTCTTGGATTTGGTGCTCGCGTTCCTGTCGCTTTAGCTCAGCAATGGTCAGTTTCTCCTTCAGGAGAAGTTTCTCCTGCTCAAGCATGGCAACTCGCTCCTCCTTCAGAGCTTTAAGGTTGTGCTCTTGCAGCGCCTTCTTGTGTTTCTCCTCACGAGCAGCCTGTTGCAGCTTCTGCAGCCTGCTGCGCTCTTGTTGCTCAGCCAGCTGCCGCCAACGTTCCTCACTTTCTGCTACTTGACGAAGTTTTGCTTCTGTGGCCTCTCGCTCCTGCTGGTTAAGCCATCGCTGTCGAGTGGAAACTTGCGACTGCCATGCACGTTGGCACTGCTGCACAGCTCTCTGTTTTTCCCGGTCTTCACGTTCTCGTCGCAGCTCCTCTAGTCGCCGTTCACTGTCCCATTGCAGGTGTGCTACATAGCGTGTCTGGCTCATTATGTCCTCCTCTTGGTACCTGGCTAGCATTAACGCAGCAATCTTTCTGTCACGTTCAGGAACAGCTTTAAGTCCCCTCCGTTTTACCTCCTTTACAATGCGTTCCACTTTTTTAATTGTCTGCGGGGAGTGACTAAGGTCTCCCAAGCTTAGACTGCGACCCATCAGTGAGTTAAAGGTGGCTAAAGTGCGGGCACGAGAGCTTGATGTCTTAGCCCAGTTATCTCTTGTCCCATCCCAGCTGTAAGATGAGGAAGCAGATTCTGAAGAGGTACATGTGGTAGTTGTAGTGTTTGTTGTTGATGCAGTAGAAGAGCAAAATGTTTCACGCCTCCTTTGCAAAGACTCTAGAGAGTGGCTTCTGCACTTAACCTTTGATTTGGCAAAAATATGTCCATTGTGATGTGCAAATGGACTGGTGATGCCATTGGCTGGACTTTGAGTGGGAGATTTTGACACAACTGGAGCAAGCGAAGTTGGTGTCTTTGGAAAAGAAGTGGGTTTAGGTATTGATCTGGGGAAAGTATTTGCAGCTTTTGTGAAAGTACTGGAGATTTTCTTTGGGACCTGACCTGCTGGATCTGACTGATTTGACCTTTGGATTACTGAAGGCTTTGCTCCTTTTCTCTCAGAGTCTGCTTCAATAGTTTTTGACTTTTTTGCTGAAGTTATTTTAGCAGTTTTAGGTGAGTTAACTGTACTAGCTTTTGAGATAGGAAGAGGGTTACATGTAGACACTTTTGTGGACAACTGCCCTGATCCCTGTGTTGTGCTTTTAGGTACTGCCTGCTTTTTGGGTATACCAATGCAAGCAGGTGTTTTTTTGAGGGCTGGGTTAGGACTTGTTAAACTGTTGTTGTTCTGCTGAGACAATTCAGCATTTACAGTTTCCTGTGACTTCTCTGAGGCCAGTGGATCGCTATTATTGTTGAGAGAAGCCTGCAGAATTCGTTTTTTCTCCTCTCTGATAATCCGCTCTCTCTCCTCTCTGCACTGACGAAGTTTAGCATGTCTGTCTCTTTCATATATCTCAAACATTCCTGTAGCGACACGCATGCTCCGGCCTGGTGCCTCACGGGCAAAATCAGACAGCGGCCGTGGCAGAAGTTCCACAGGTTTCACTCCACAGCGAGCACATGCCTCAAGTGAGCGAGGGCTTGTTAGTACATACCGGCTGCCTTCTGCAGCTGGTGAATCAAAATTATAAAGGTCCAGATGCAGTTTTTGCTCTTCTGGTTGACTGCTTTGTGGCTGACATGGTTCCTGAGAGCTCAGTATAGGCTCAGTACTGAGCTCTGTCTGTTGGCAGAGATCCACACTAACATCTTTCTCTCTGTCATCACCTGGCTCAGGTAGACAAGGGGCTTCAGAGGCTGCAGCAGGGGTTTCGAACCGGGACCCTCTGAATTTACTCTGGTCTTCAGGCTCCAGTGGGTCCACCATGGTTTACTGTACAGTAAACAGAAGAGAAAGATAATGAATACTGCAGTGCTTCAATGACAGTGCTGAATGACCCACACACAGATTTTTTTTAGACTAGAATCATAGGGATTATTGCGTTCGGCCTAGAGATCAAAGCTTAAGAGTGCAATGTGAGCTTGAGGGAGCTTGCACACAGCTTGCACATGAATACATATTTTTATGTTCTGCTTCTAGATGACACTTCTCTGCTTCAGAATAATAACTGTAATACTATTACATATCTGATGAGTTGGACAACAGTAATAAAGTTATATGCTATTTTTATAACAATCGTTGTAATAAGTGATTTAGTGAGCATATGATTCAGCATGTAAAACCATTTTGTGTGGCTAATCTGCATTATCTATCTGTCTTTCTGTCTGTCTCACTCATACATATTTTATTCTTCTGGATTAAATGTTCATCCTGTATTACATATACAACATATTTATAGTATACGATATAAATGTCATCAACCTTTAAGTGCATTGGTTACTTTAATATATGCTATGTATATACAGTAATGACAGTTAGATGTGTATGCACGGATCGCAAACCGAAATCCATAGTTTTCTAGGCCCTAAAAAACAGATGTTGTTTGTACAGTTAAAAAACGTCACACGTACAAATCACGACCACAGCAGATATTTTGATTTAAGATGGAGCACACCCAGTGCAATAATATCTCATTACATGAATGCGCTAGAAATCAGTTGCCTCCAGGAACGCAACGCGATATTTATCCACGTCTACAGATCTCACATCTACAGAAAATGCTTTACCGATATCACGTCCCACGCATTCAGAGCCGATCAGGTCATTGATATTTCCTCTGTTCTTCATCAAATCCGCTTTACATTTAGCGGTCGGTTCGCTTTCTTTCGGTCTCCACCTGCTGTTTCACACTCGCATCCGTGACCGTCAAGCATCTTCGCTCCGCCTCCGTGTGACAGCAGCACTGCGCTCTAAAAATAACGCATGTTTTCATCCCTTTGTCCCCATGTCAAGACTTTACTGTCCACGGCCAGAAGTGAATGGACTGTGGAGATAATCTTTTTAAAGAAATCTTATAATATGTGGAACCATGGTTAGGCGTTTTTGTTGTTTATATTTCTTTTTTTTAATTGTGATATTAAAATGTGAAACATTTTAATTTCAAGTTAATTTTGCAAAGAAAGTATTCCAATATAGTAATATAATGTAAAGCATTATGAACAGCAATAATAGTATACTGCTGCTCCTACTATTACTATAATAATAATAATAATAATAACAGGAAGAAGAAGAAGTAGAAAAAGAAGACAACAACAACAAGAGGAAGAAGAAGTCGGTTTACTAATGTAATAAATATAAACGTACACCAGGGGACGCCATATGCAAAAAAAAATTAGGATAAACGGAGCTGCCTATAAGTACCATGTGATATGATTTGTTTTAGATAATGCGAAAACATAAAACAGGATTCAAAAATAATAATTCAAATGAATAAAAAAGAATTAAACAAAACAATAAAATAACTATATAAAAATATTTGTTTTTGAAAACATACAGTATCAAGAAAGAAGTAGACAGCAATGGCATTGTTAAATACCTTTTAACAAATATATACTGTCTAACAAAAAGCTACAGTTACTTAAATTACTCTCCCATGAAACACTTTTATTTGAAGAGCTCTTTAATCATACTCTTTTTGTCGTGTGTGAGATGTCATCGCATAAAACACTACAGTGTATGTCTATTAAATGTAGTCTATAAAACTGTATAAAATAGAGAAAATTGCAACAAATACTTTTTGGCCACATTCATACCGTTTAGCTTTGTCAAGCTTGTATTCATTATCAATGAGATTTTGCATTGCCACTGTGCCACCATTATTTGTTTGCACTTTTCTGAAATTACTTTATCTTCAAACATAAACCCAGGATGTGTTTTCATTTCTGGGGTGTTAGGAGAGGTTGTCCAGAAAATACTTCAGAGAATAGGATAAGATAACTGGATGAATCTGTAGTGGTGGTGACCCACTAAACTTTTGACCTAGTGGAACAGTGTGAGTTTAATTAACCCTGTTCATGTACTTTATCAGAAAGCCTGTGACATCAGGCTGCTGTAAAGGCTGCCTTGTCATTGGAGGGCATTCAATCTGAACAGGGTGACGTTCCTTAGTGCAATGGTATGTCCTTTAAATTGTGGGGGTCGAAATGAGTTTGCTTGGTGTGGAACATTGAAGCTGATTGGGGTTTGTTGATTAAACATACCATATAGAAAGGTTTTCATGCTCTAATCAAGACACAACAGTTATTTTCATGCCTGATTCTTATTTTCATCTGGATTGCATTTAAGTTATGAAAACTATTAGCTGATTGAATGACATCTCTTTTACAAACCTTCATGTAATGTCTAGATTTCTGCTAAATTACAGTGGGACACAAAAACCTGACACAGTTTAAATGACATGTTTTAGAATCATCCAGGTTAGCTTGATTATTCACAATTGTCTAGTAATCAACTAGTAATGGGATACTAATCATAATTTTACAAGTGGTATCAAGTGTTGACAATATATAAATATTTAAGCTTTGCATCTGGGAGCATTCATTCACAGATAATCTGGCTTTGACACGATACTTTATTTGAGATGGGTTTTTTTCCATTTCATAAACATAATAAAAATAAATAAAAGTTAAAAATAATAAAATGTCATGTTTGAATGTTTCCATACTGTAACAAAGTTAACATATAAGAAAAGTAAAATTATGAAACACAATGCCCAGTAATCAGAGGATCAGAGGACTAACTTTATGTTACTTAAAATATATTACAGAGAATCGAATGAGATACACTGTCATTTCATAAAATGCATCTTCATTTTCCTTTTGCTAAATTAGTATTTTTTTTTCATTATGGGAATTTAATTGCCAAATTGCCAAACACTTTGGCCAACTTTGGCCAACCTTTGCAGGGCAGGCCTGTCCTTCCAAAGACCGGGACCTCTAAATGCCCCCATTTTCAGCTTGATTTTGCCAACAGCAGTGACCATTCTTTGTTGACATTTTGACAACTTTGCGCTTTCGACCCCTTGCTGCCTCCACCCTCCTCAATTGGGGTGGCACAGAGGGAATCCCCCTTTGCCGGTGGGGTGAAGGTCCAAGGGACCAAGCTGTTAATTCAATCAGGAGGGTGGTATGCTCAATTAGGCACTCATAAGGGCCCAGGAAGGGTCCGAGGCCCCAGCAGAGGGCAGGCAGCCTTACCCGTGGGTGCCATTAATTGTGGATGACAGTGTGTAAACACTTGGGTGAATAGGGAGTGCAGGTGTTGGGCACACCACTCATTGGACACTGTCTCAATAGTTCTTTCACACCTCACTTTTCTCTGAACTTTCTTTTTATCACTTTTCATTTTTGTTAAGGTGATTGAATGATATGTCTGAGTAAATGATAAGTTATTCTGTTAATGTTAGGAGTATGTGTTAAAAGGCATCATTTTGGGATCACCCATAAGAACTAAAACAGGGCAGTAACTGGACGATCTAAGCACTTTGGTCAAGCCTGGAATCATATGACTCCTCTAGATACAGGAGCTTGTGAAAATTGCAGCCAGTACATGTAAAAGACATGGAATTTAACAAATGAAATCCAGATGAGGAACGTTAAAGCAAAAGGGCTCTCCATCTGACCTCACATTTTCTTGTTTGAAGTCCTCTCTCTGTCATATTATTTCTGTCTTTTACCAATTCTTCTGTGATATGTCAAAAAGACACTTGTAAGAAATATGTACAAAGCAATATTTGACACTTTCCGCATCTGTAAGACAGACAAGGAGCAAATAGGAATAGACACAGGCACATGTTGAAAAGAAAAATCACAAATTATGTGAATGTTTTTACTATTGTTTCTCCTAGAAACCAATAAGATAAAAGAAAAGACATATGCTCAATAAAATGTCTGGAAACCTCAACACATTTATCCACATACTGGTAATGAATTCTGGGAAGAATGTTGGACACTCACACATTTCACAGATTAATTAAGCATCTGGTAAGAATGCATACAGTATGCCACGAAAATGACAATTTCTGACTGGCCAGACTGGCCTTGGAACATTAATCTCAGGACTGGAGTTAAAACGTCAACTTCTCTGAAAGCTAGTAAAACCACATTAAAGCTTAGTCCAGATGTCTAATTACAAAAGCTGTAAATGGGTTTAACAGCAGTGAGAGCCACACAATTCAAAGTACAAGGGTATTAAGAACACTTAACATGAAGTGGGCATGTCACGGTTATCTTAGACATCAAATTAATACATATATGGGTAAAAAGACCTCTCATCTGTAGCGATGCATTAATTAAAGCCATGAAATGTACATAGCCTGGCAATTATTGTGTTTTGGGTCGGCAGGGTGCCCACTGGTTTGAGCTGGCTGGTCTTGTCCACAGACACCTGCTAATTTTCTGTCGTCTTTGCTTGCTATAAACAGACAGTGAAACACCATTGAGGATCTGTCGAAAGGGTCGGTGTGATAATTGGGCGGTACAACCCTTTTCAGCTTGTTTTCCCCTTTTTTCTCTTTGGCCCTTGTCAAACATTTGTTTCAAGTCCAGCCAAGTGACAACAAATGTCTGTGTTGGTCAGTGTTTCTCCAACAACAATTTTTCACACACCAGAAAGTGTCTTTGTTTTGTTTGAGGGCACAGTTAAAGGAGAGGCCAGCAGGAAAGTGGATACAACACATAAAGTGATCTCGTTAACATTCCATTAAAAACTTCTCTGCCTGTCCCCTTCCCCACAAAACTTCAAGACCAGTCCTGTCCAGGTTGGGACCAGCTTGCACAGCCGGGTCCCCGGAAAGAGATCCAACTGGAAATCTGATGGCAGATCAAGGTACATTGCCATGTATAATAGCAGTGGGGGCACTAAAGTCAACACCAAAATCTTATTGTTCCAAAAAAATACATGGGCAAGGTTGCTTTGAGATTTATTTTTTACCTTTTTCTCCTTAAAATTCCATTGGGTTAAGAAAGTGGGAGAGTTAAAGTTTCATTCATACTTAAAAACAAATGGAAATGTTGCCTGATCTTTGTATAATATTGTGTGGCCATTTCATGTTCTACTCCTACAAAAGGGTCTAAGTATCTTAATTTTACACACTAACTTTCAGAAACTTATTTCATAAAAATATTAAGCGATTAAGTGAAATAAAAGTAAATCTATGATGGCAGTCATGTGGCTAACAATCACAAATGTGCTATTTGCCCAGTTTCTGTGGTTAAGGCTAATAGAAAGTAATATAAATTATATGAATGTTGCTTGTTGAAGTATCCAACATAATTAGTGGAGGCCAGTAATTATTTTTTTTAAATTTCTAAAAACATAAATTTTAAATTTCTAGTAATTTAAAATTACTTTCATATAGTTCATATAGTTCGCAGTTTGTAACAGATTTGTAAATTAAAGAAAGGAAGAATTAAAGAAATTAAAGAGGAAAGAAAGAAAGAAAGAAAGAAAGAAAGCAATATTTTAAAAGTTAAAGAACTGCGTCGCACCAAACACTTTGCAAGACTGCAGAATACTAAAAAGTTGTACAGCAGGAGCTGAATTTTTTTTACCTTAATCAAACTATTGTTTTGGCCAAAATAAAGTCATGGTACATCAATAAAGTATAAAAATTAATTACAAAAAACTAATTAAAATAAAACTGTCATACTGTCATAATGAATACAATTAATAAATAGATATGTTACTTGTGGTAACCAAAGTCTACCGATGATCAATGGGATTCTGCACCCCCACCCCGTAACAGTAAGCCATCATTGGTCCATTTAAGTGTCAATCTGACCAAATAACCCCTCCTCTTTGAGTTTTAAACGCGTCCCAACTTGTAAGACAAACTATACAACCTGCAGCTTTGGAAGGGATCGTACGTCCTACGCAGTGGAGAGACTATATCACTAGGACCATCACCATCATATTTTATGTCCTCTCACAGACACTATGAAAATGAACACCCATTTACACATGTAAAGGAAAACCCCACTGAGGACGAATACATTTGGGAACAAACTTTCGGAATTTCTTTCAACTCGGGACTTTGCCGGTTTTATAAAGTTTTACTGTAGGTTGTGAATTGTTTCAGTACTGCCCGATCAGACAGAATGTACTCCCACAGTTTGGTCCTTTTGGTATTGTTAAATTCTCTTATCTCGCTGCTGATGATGTGCCCACCAGCCTCCGCGCAGAAGTCGAATGGTCCGAGGGTAAGTCTGTACGCAGCTCTGCTCTCCGCCGCATGTTGTTCTGCTGCGCACATTTGCGCATTGGCAAAGTGCACTTCGCATAACTTAACTGTGTCATATAAAGTTGTCAGAGCGTACCTAGGCATTTAAACAATGTAACAAAACATCAAATCTTTCGTTTTAATGTTTAAAGTTTTTAAAGTTTTCAATTTAACCAGGTGTCCGTGTTAATGTAGGACATGCAAAACTTGCATCATGTCACATCTCTCGACAGGGTTATCGTGTATGAAAATCATGCACAAGGTCATTAATTAAATTAAACATCAGTATATTGTATCCTTATTAGCATGCATAGAATATCATATATGGCTAGATTTAGACTGTAATTATTAAATTTGTTTATATTTTTGTTTTTAAAAATATTTATTATTTGGCCTAGAATGTTGGCTTGCACCCTAAATATAGCCTACTACTTGCAACCCACATTTTAACTCGTTTGTACTTACTAAGTTTACACATATAAACAAATAACTGAACATTTTGTAATGCATAATAACTGACTGGCAATTTCACAGAATCTCTCAGATGAATAGTTGGGTTTTGCTTGCTGAGGCACATTGTGCTGTGGGATTGTCAGTGAGACTTGAGTACACCCATTGACCTTTTGTCATAAAGGTCTTTGGCTTCCTGTGCACCCCTCTGTGTCCATAGAAAAGAAGGACCATTGCCTTTCCAATGCAGCATTTCATATGATTCCAACAAAGACTGTGTGGAGTATTTCTTTTTGCAATTGAATTAGTTTGCAGACAATATTGAATAGTATGGTGTGTTGAAAAACTGACCTTGCACACAAAAAATAAACCTTTGTTTAAGCATCTGCCTAGGTGTCATCTATAACTGGGGTGATGAGTTGATGAGTTGCTCTCCATTCAGTTTGATCTGCACTTTATCAAGGACTAATGACAATTAAATAAGTAATTCAAGTCTTGTCAAGATAGCATCCTTGCTTTAAATTTCTATTCAAAGCTGGACTATATGTAGAAGATATTTTTACAAATTGAAATAACTATGTAGTGTGTCTCTGCATAATTGTCAAAGATTATGAATTTTTTAATTAATTAACATGTGTTACAGTTACTACACACTGGCTGCCTAAAATATTGGGCAGCTTTAATCTGTGTCATGTTTATCATAATAAGTTATTTCTTATGTAATGATTTTGCTCATTTTTTTATCATTTAGCATCCCAGGCTCTTGTCTCATGTAATATGATATGTGTTAACCTATATTATTTTGGACAGAGGATTTAAAGCATAAAATATAATACACTCTTAAATGAAAATGGTGCTAAATTGCACTAAAAGTGGTTCTTTGTTTGAAATAAAAAGTTGTTATTTGCTCGTAATCATAGGGGAGACACTTTACTTGCTATATAGCACCTTTTTTGGTCAAACAGAGGTGCTATATAGCACCGCTACCATATAAAGAAACTGTTAAGCACCTGTATGGTTCTTCAGTGGTCTTCAGCAGTTCCTCGGAGTGGTTAAGATGCTTTATGGCACCTCTAATTGTCCTACATAGCACTATTTGATGAAAAAAAGGTGCTATGTAGCACTTAAAGTGGCTCCCATATGATTACGAGCAAAGAACAACTTTTAATGCTATTTAGCACTATTTTTATTTTAGAGTGTATTATATTTTATGCTTTAAAACCCCTGACCAAAAGAAAAAAGGGGTTAACAAATATTATATTATGAAAGACAAGTGCCTGGGAAAAAAGAAAAAAAATTTGGAGCATTTTAATAATCTAATCATTACAGGAGGTTGAAAAGGTTATTGTAAGAAAAGTATTAAAATCTAAAGTTTAATGCTTCAATGCTTCAATGATATAACGATACTCCCTTTTTAAGATCATTTATAAAAGCTTATCTCTGTACGTATAGTCAGCTCCAACAAAATGCTTCATGAGAAATTATGCTTGCTGAAGGATCAGTAGGAGAATCCAGCTCCAGACAAATCCGGGGAGACTGAGATTATGAAAAAAGGGGACAAATTAGAAAAAATGACGGCAGAGAAATTTCAGGTTTGTTTTTCACATTTAGCACACCTTTTCAGTCACAGAAATTTAAAGCTTTTCTACCAGGCCAATTCTTATATGCCACAGACTTAGAAGATAATATTTGCTTAGGACTTGGTCCAGTCCGCAAGAAGTGTTTGGACATAGTGAACAAACCAGCATGTCAGTAGGCATTATTTTGTTCTGGGTCAAATTGGACCTGTGTGAGGGTCACTGGGAATTTTATTTATTCGATTTAAGAATAAAAATATACAAATTTTAATAACAATAAAAATACCTAAAATAAATTTTTTAAATGTTATAAAAATATTAAAATAAAAATACTAAAAAATAAATATTAAACTAAATAGTAAAATTTTGGACATGTGCGGTGACAGTTGCCAGGTTAACTCTAGTAAAGGAGGAACACCAATCTCTCTGGTAAAATTACTTCATGTAAACTGACTGTTTGTTTTTAGTGTGGAAAAACTTTAATCTCTGACAAAAGTCCTTATATTTAACTGCTTTTTTCTCCAAACATACTTTTAGGTCCTCTCTCATGATACATTCAAGATTTGCTTAGAACACTTCAAAATTTCCTGCCCTTTGAAGTATGGACTTAATAGAGTGTGAACTTTTTGCAACATGACAAAGTGTAGTCTAATCTGTTTTCATTCAGTAGTTCAATTAAAAGATATGACTTAAGAATTCCCCCAGCATTTATTTCGCAGAATAATGAACCAATTCTCTCAAGATTGCTTAAAAGTTGCTTTGGCAGGTGGCCCACGAATGTGTCATGCGTTACCTCATTTCATTCATTGCTCTATTTATATTTTGAATCTGACCTTCCACTTAACATACTCCTGTTAAAGTACGTTTTGATGTAGTTAGGTCAAGCTGTACTGCAAATGTAAAATGAATTCACAAGGTAGAAATATTCAGTAGGTGCTTGAATGGTAAAAAGGGGATATGATGCATACGCACATACTTAGTTGAATGCATCACCAAAACCTCATAAATCCTTTAAAGAACAAACACAGGCAGGTGATTCCATGCCAACTCTTCAGATGAGATCCTGTAACCCTCCTCTCTGCTCTTTTTATTGGAGGAGCAGCCCACATCACACCCAAATCTGCAGGTGTTAGTGGTGTGTGTTTTACTGACTGAGAGAGTAAACTGCATTTCACAAACAAAATTCTACATGTGTGTAGATAGTGTTTATATGTATTTAGATAGTTTTTACTATTCAGCTGGTCTGCATTTATACTGCTGGTGTGAGTGCTGAATGTGTCTTTGTAGCTAAGGTGATGCAATGAAGAAAAACAAGCTTGCAATCAAAAGTTTTCAAACAGAGCATGAGAGTCCAAGAGTCCTGATATTTGGTATTAGCTCATCTAAGTCTTTGTTATGGGATATTTTACTGTTTGAATCATTGCGCGTGTCTGTCTTTATGGCTTTTTACACCAAAGTATGTTAGCAGTGTAGCAATAGCTACGTTTCCACCATCGAGCCGAAACAGGGAGTGCTAGTGTGTGCTAGGGCCAGTCGTGCAGATTATACACGTTATAACAAGGTGTTTTAAGCTAGGAGGTGGCCAGGGGTGACCATGGTAAAAAAGTCTGTGCCACCCCGCACGTAATACAATGATATTGAGACAAAATAATTTCCCGCGCCTCTCATCTGTAATAAATAGGCACGTTTGAAATGCATCTCTCCTCAGCGGGATTGCGGAAAACATTTAGAGTGAAATAAGTGCATTCAAGACATTCATTTTCCATGTGTAAAAAGTGTAAGCAGAAGTTAGGAAATTAGTTATCCTGACAATAGATCTATCCAAGACATCTATTGTAAGGCTATGTCTGAGTATCGATTAATTAATTAATTATGTTTTGATCATGGGATATTTATATGATACAAAGATTTTGACAAAGCAAACGTCTATGTCCTATGATGTGACATACAAAAAATGTAGAAAAAAAACAATTAAGATAAATCTTTCTCATCCAATGTGTAACTCCAGCAATGGAGAAAAAAATCTCTCATGCTATCTGTATATTTTTTAAGACTTTTTTTCTACATTTTTACTGTCAAACCATAGGTCACATATTTATTTGTCAACTACGCACCTATCTAGTTCTAGTTTTTAGTAGTCTGTGTTCTCAAACAAACATGTCATGAACTTTGAACTTGAACTGAACAGACACGATTCAGCACCGCAACATTTAAAAAGGTGCTTCTCATATAAAATCCATTGCAGCTTGCTTTGCATCGCTGGCACATTTGGTTAGGACTATACCTATAATTAAATAACATGGAAAACATGTTAGCAGCAGCAAACAGCTTCTCAGTTTGCTAATGCTTTCTTTTTGCACTTAAAATAAATAAAAAACTAAACTAAAAGTACAAACATAATTGCTGTGCTTTTGTGGTACTTTAAAAAACAAAATCTCAGCTCTGAAAAATATAAAAATTGACCAGAATTCATAAGTTTTATTTGATCAAATGGTCTGACAATGGAGAAGCATTTTATTTTTGGCCTTGCAGCTAGAAGCGCAAGGCTATTGGCTTGGCTTTGCACGATAAAAGCCTTGGCTTGCACTGGCACAACAGTGGAAAGGCAGCTATTGATGTGGTTCATGTTAGCTATGTCACAACATCAGTGTTCATTCCATCACTCCTCCATTCCATCATTAGTTAGTTAGTGTAAAAAATAAAAACCTGTATTAACTTACGAAGTAGTTGACCAGTACAAGCACTATTTAAATTACTTACTGTAGTAATGTTTTGATTATTTTCCAAATTATTTTCTTTATTGCAGAATGCAAAGTGTGTTGATAAGCTTGATTGCTTGACTGAAGTCTCAGCAATTTTTCTCTTCATTTTCTAATGTATGTTGTATGTGATACTCATACTCATTATTGTGACATATTTTTGTTTCAGTTTTTTTTACCTATTGCTTGTGCACTAGCATTTTCAGGATAAAGTACTAAAAATAATATAATAAAATACTAAAATACTAATAAAATACTAAAAGTAGTGAAATAAAAGAGATAGATGTCTGAGTGAGAGAGATAGACAGAGAAAGTGAAACAGGCTAAACAAATTGGGAGACATAGTCGGGGCTGTTCTCCTTGTGTGGGCCAGAGGCAGCGCTGTGTGCTTGATGAACACTCTGGGACAGCTGGGATTTGGATAAGGAACGTTTTTTGATGGGGGAATGTGTTCTGGGTCAGTGCTAAGGCATTTTGCTGTGGAGAGATAGCAGCGACTATCAGCATTTAATGATACAACTTACTCTGACAAAATACAGCAGATTACCAGCCTCCCAGTGGCTTCGGTTAGGCTACATCCTGATAAAAGTAGTGTCTCTTTAACATCACGACTAGGATACATCAGCTGAAAGGCATTTGAAATTGGCATCCTCAATGGGGATCTTCTCTCCTCTGAATGTTTTTGTTGACTACAGAACTAATTGTGCTACCACACTGGACAAACAACTTACAAGTTATTTATTCTGTGAATGTTTTAGTTTGTTATAACAAGCTCAGGGGAAATAATCAAAAGCATTTGTTTGACAAGCTGAAGTTAATTGATTACAGAGCATTGTAAAGGTGGACCACATGGAACAAAGTTGGAGCTTTTTTAAAAATTTGTATATTTCTCGTAAGTAGAGGTGTAGACTGTTATGTAAGTAATGATGATTATAAATAAGAAACTGCACACAGTCATAATCTCACATACTTGCATAGGTATTTATGTCTAAACAAAAGATGGTACATTGGGAATAAACAATTTTTTCATGATCTAAGACCTAGACCAGTACTAGACCCCCTAACAACCTAAACCATGACTAGATCCTTTCTTCACTCCTTACTAGATCTGAACCAAAAACTGTGAAAATTAGTAAGGTCTATTCATTATTTTGTATCACAGTATAAGGCCAATAGTAGCCTTCCATGATCACCTCAGATTACTTTTGTGGGTGATGGACAATTACAGAAAGAGATCTTGTGATTCTTCCTTCGCCAAGCTGTTCAGTTAGAGGGACAAAGCAGAGAAGACTTCCTTAATTAGTCTGGATTTAAGTAATCTTACAGGTGTTACTTAATCATTTTCAGATGGTTTAGTAAGCTTTTACGCATTACCAGCATGTTCTAACATTCTAAAAAAGTCCACTTTATGTAAAACAATATAAAAATTGACAAACAATCAAATGTGTGTATTATTTGAGAAAATATGTAAGTAATTTTAAAGGTAATTTACCTCAAATGGAAAATTTGCTGGTAATTTAATCACCCTTATGCCAGCCAAGATGTACATTTTTTCTTTCAATAGAACATAAATAGGATTTTTAGCTAAAACTTTGGTCCTTGGCGATTCATAAAATGTAAAGGCTCTGTGGGAAGAGGATGCCACACAAAGGGTCGTCTCAGATAAAGAGACATTGTGTGACATTGTGTGATAGACAAGTGGCATTCTGTTTCTCTTCCCTACGCCAAATGTGTTTCAAACCATCATATTATAGGATAAAGTTGCCCATATCTCTCCAAACTTCTAAGTGAATAGGGCACATGATTGTGTTTAGAAGTGACAAGGACTGTTCGACTGAGACTATAACATAATAATAAACATAATAATATTTTAAGTAATATTTAGTTTCTTGCACTGGCAATTACTTTAATTATATGAGGACAAAAGATGAGTCCTAAGAAAGAGTCTAAGACAGGCACTTTTCTAACCCCTGAAGCACTTCTGGATGGAGTCACCTGTAATGTGATGGTCAGCTCGTTGTTGCTGAACATAGGAGACCCTGGTTTAAGCCCCTTTTCTAGCACATCGTTGGATGTTTGTTGGGGGACTTCCAACCTCTTGAGATTTGTATGAGATTTTTCTCTGCATTTTTCCTGGCTCCCACAGGTTGGCAAAGTTGCGCCCACCTCATGGGTATCAGCCTTTCCACCTTCCGACTGACAAAGCGAACAGTGTGAAGAATGTTAGTAGCTATCAATCTGGCCCAGTGGTGCACGTTGATAGTGTCCCATGTCTATGAGTGTTTAGTGCAAACTAATTTACCAAGGCCTTGCATTTAGGTATTGGCTCAAGGGAGTTGTTACCATCACCAACAGTGCACAAGTAGGGTGTTATTGCATTCTGCCCATGTGGCAGCTGCTTCCCTCAGCTTGGCAGTTGGTATTTCATTCCCCAGAGCATAATACCAGATGCTGTGTCAAGTTCATTCAAAATGCAATGTTTCTGGTTATGTATGTAACCACAATTCCAGCACTTCATTGCCACGTCTCACTGGTGACTACATACATCTTCTTTAGACAAAAGAGGTTGATTATATGCTCTGCAGGTGCCCTATTATACTCTTGTGTGCACCTGTTGCACATCAGGCACTGACGTGGCCCAATAGGATTGTTGTGATTAGACACAAGATTCAGAAATGCTGAATCCCCATAGCTTTATACCAGACGCACTGTCTTGTTCTCTTTTTTAGGGAACCAAGCTCACATACGTATTCAGAGATGTTTCAGCTAAAAATCTTCACTGTTCTAATGAAGTAAAATGTCAGCTACATCTTTGATGGCCTGAGGGTGAGTAAATTAAAAGCAAATTGTCATTATTCATCTGACTATTTCTTCAAGGAAATGACAGCTGACTGAATTAAAACATATTAATAAGTATACATTAGTATCAATACATATTAGTGATAAGTATACATAACTACTTAAGTGGTGCTGATATTTAAAGGTCTAAGTGACTGATTTAGTAGGAATTTAGTAGGCCTTGTAGTTACTAATTAGTTTACAGTAGTTGGATTTAAACAGACATCTAACCAAAAGTATTAACCTGTTTCCACAGGTTTTTTTTCACTATTCACTTTAATATTTTATGGTTGAATTCTAATCTAGATAATCATGACAAATTATATATTGATGGAAAGGTCTAAGACTCAAGAAAAAATATTTAAAAAATTTTTTTTATAACAATAAACATAAACTAAATTTTTTTTAAATGTTAATAATAATCTTTTATTACCTAAAATTAAAAATAAACATAAAAAATAAGAAAAAAGTGAAATATATAAAATAAATTAGTTTAAATGCACTTTCATGTGTAAGCTCAATATGTGAAGTCAATATGTGAAGTCATAATATCATTGAGACTTGAAGGAATGTTCTTTTTATTTAGAGCAGTATGCAAATACAGATGAAAGTGCAAAAATCTAGTTCATGCACATTAATATTCTTTATTTGACATAAGCTTTGTAGGTATATCGGCCTCATAAAATGAAAATCTGCAAATTCCTGTTTGAAACTGAGTTCTAATTTGAAACAGAATTCTCACTTATTTTTGAAACCCTTTTGAGAGGCGCCAGATGTACTCGGCCAGCTAATTCCATAGCAGCCTATCAAAAGTCAGCTTTTGGCTGTTATTTTTTGTTGTTGTTCCCCTTAAAGGTAATGAGAGCTTCACACGTTATAGAGAATAGTTCTGGCATTGCCTGTAAATGCCACACACATGCACACGCATGTAGTGCCTGTCGGGAATACAAATCCATCTGTGTAGATTTCTACGACAGTATATCTTCATCTCTTTTACAAATCAAAAAAGTTAGGATTAAGTGCTAAGAAGAAACATTTGCCATATATCTTAAATTGAAAAATGCTAACATTTTTTTCAGATTACCTTTAATTAGAACAGTGTGCTTGACATATTGCTTAATGAAGAAAGACCATTTTGAATTGACGTATGCGTTTAGCAAACTTATGTAAGAGAACTGGTGGGATTTATGGATTGTTGACTGCTGAACATTTTGCTCTACGCATTAATTGATTTCTGGCAAGGGATAGCATGTTTGCTAGTTGAGTAACCTTTGTGGTGTAATACTTAATTATTTATGTTGTTTAAAGATGGAGCAAATTGTAAAATTAATCCTTTTTAATAGCCAACTTGCATTAGTACGTCACAGTCACAAACCATTATTTGCTACTTGCTTGCAATTGGTTTTATGAGTGGGACATTCTCATTCTAAAAACTATTTGATTGGGCATGGATAGAGCAACATAAATCAAACATATTTTTGAGTCATCATTAGTTGTATCTTTTCACATGTTCACACTTAAAAATGTTGAAAATTGAAAAAGTTTCCATAGGTTTTTATTTTAGATATAAGCTCACATTTTACTGACAGATTTCAGTATACTGTCAGCGTGAGGTGATATATTGGTCCTCTGCATCATGTCATTGAGGAATGGTGCTAACCTTTTGAAACCTTGTTCTTAAATCTACTACAGTATCATTGTGAGATGTTTGTATATTTGAGATAACCCGCAAAGGTTAAGGGCTAAGGGAGATGTCAGTGTCTTTCTATAATTCCCAGTTTTATCTTGGTTACCTTTATCTCAGAGCCACAGGAGGGACATTTTATTAGGGTTGTTGTGTCATTCAGCTGTCCTTTTATGTTTGTGTACCGGAAAAGCACAAATAAGATAAGTGAGCTTTTGTGTTGACTTACAAGAAACAGTTTACACCAAAAAAAAAATACTGTCATCATTACTTGCTGTCATGTTGTTTTAAACCTATATGATTTTGAGTTTATCCATGAAATCAAAGGGAATGCACATCAAAATAATTCAGAACCAATGGTGTTTGACTTCATTTATATGCCATTTTTAGGAAAAAGCTAATTTGGCCTTTGCACTTTGGATATTCAGATTATATACATTATATTTATGCTGTTTTACATTTTTTTTGGAGCTTAACAACCCCAGTGACCATCTTTCTGTTCCATGGAACAGTGATAATGATGAAAGCATTTTATTAAAGATTATGGAAAAGTATGCTTTGTACAGCAGAGTGAGTATTAGTTATTAATATAGCAAATTTTAATAGGCATAACAAAAGTTTAGAAACACTTATTCACTGTTTATTCACTCTTTTCCACATGTTAGAATAGTAGTAAACTCATCAAAACTATAAAATAACACAATTGTAACTGTGGGAATTATGTTGTGACTAAAAGCATCCAAAATAAATGAACACTGTTTTATTTAGCATCTTTGAAAGTAGTCACCCTTTGTCGAGAATTTGTAAAATCATACTCTTGACATTTGATCATCCAGTTCCTTGAGGTCTCAACCTCTAAAGCTCTTTAAACCGCACTGAAGGAATTTCTGTCTGTGCTGGACTCCTTTTGATTGCCTTTTATTCATTATTTGGTCCTAGTAATCCATTTCAAAAAATATTTTTTAAAGTAAGATTTTAGTTTTCTAATTAAATAATGTTAAAACAATTATATTTTTGTTCACAAAAGTAATTTTAAACATTGAAATATACACTGTAAGATTAAAAGATTTTTGCGATCATAAGAAACATTTTTGTCAATTATGTCTAAAATTTGACTGGTAGTGTATATTCATTTAAGAATTAATGTAAGCAAAATTATATATAATAACTAAGGTTTCATGAAAGGTCTTGTCTGTAGAGGCTTTG
The DNA here is from genome assembly GCA_019155185.1 of Beaufortia kweichowensis. NCBI lineage: Eukaryota > Metazoa > Chordata > Actinopteri > Cypriniformes > Gastromyzontidae > Beaufortia > Beaufortia kweichowensis. The sequence goes on from CM032805.1 coordinate 4,238,588, forward strand.
CCATCACTTCATAATCACTTTTAAAATAGTAGTATTATAATCCTACTAGCCCGAACAGTTTATACTAAGAATATTTTGGCCTGCCTTAAACGTGACTGTAGCTTTGCTTAGGCATTCCTTTTCATTGTAACTGTTTACCAAGTGAAAGGTTAAAATAAATATATAATGTAAATATATAATATAATACATATAAAATATCACCTATCAGTATAAGTAGAATTTTAGTTGTATTATATTTATTTGTTTTTATATTTGTTTTAAAAGTAAATCGTTTAAAGTCAGTCTGTAAAGAAAATGTCATACAGCTTAAACAGACAACAGATAAATGTTAAAATCACATGCTTTCTGCATTTAGGCCATCTTCAGTGTGATCTATTGCTGTATAATAAAATGTTAAGCATGGATTGATCTACCTCTATATTGATCAGAGAAACTGCTGGACACACCTAAATGGATTACACAACCTAGCACAGTAATCACAAAAGAAAAAAACTGAAATGCAGAAAGGGTTGTGTGTGTGTGTTTAATAAGGAGTTAATTCTGATGGATCACATTAAAATGGAAAATGTGCCCTGTGTTCTTGGATAATACACTTTTTCAAGCAGTGGCTCTCAGTTTCATGTATCTGCTGTGTTGTGAACTGTACTGCGTGATGGGCCAGAAGCTATATTACAACACAGCAAATTAGTCTTGTGCTGAGTTGGCTGCACATGTGTACTTGTACTTATGAAGCAAAGAATGCTGACCTCTTTTTTTATTTGGACTTTTACCAATACTGTCCCCCTTTTTAAAGTTTAAGGACTTTTTGCCAATCTGAAATCATGGCTGTTCATGAAATTAAGATGCTCAGATTGTATTAGTAGTCATTAGTGTTCAGTACAGTGGTTCAAATGGAACCAGGCGCCAGGCGAGAAAGGGTTTGTCTCTTTTATTTAAAATTTTTAGTTGTAATCTTTTTGGCCCACAAAATTTAAATTTTGATCAGGAATGCATGTTGCATTTTTATGCATATTTTATTTTCTAATTTTCTCTGTATTACACAGAACAGTCGTACAGAACATTTCACTGCATGTCGTACTGTGCATGATTGTGTATGTGACAAATAAAATTTGAATTTAAATTGAATTTGAAATTTGCTAGCTGAGTATCTGAAACGACTTTGCTTGTGGCTCACATCACCAAGGCTTTTTACGTTTCAAGCCCTAATAGAAGCAGTTCTCGTTCTGGCATCCATTCTGGGATGAAACTGCCAAATTTTACAATTCAAATTAATTCCTAAATTCCCAATTAGTTCCAAAAAGGTATTATACATTCTAATTACCTAAAAATATATTACACTATGGAAGTAGAATGGTCTTGATTTGCGTTGGACCTTCTTTCCCATATCTGTCTGACTTGAATAGATTTCTCTCTCTTCCCCTATTAATTCCCTCTTTGTTGTTTTAATCCATCTCAAAAAAGGGCTGTATGGTATTTGACCTCTATTCTCAAGCACACGATTCATCTGAATAGCAATTTTATCAACAGAAGTGTCTTGAAACATCTACTAAACCTGTGAAACTCATTGAGCGGTTTTTATGCTCTGTTTAATTTATTACTCTCTTCTGTCAAGTGCTTCATGGCTTATTATAATGCCATGCCCTCATTGCTTTATAAATCTACTTTATGTGTGTATGTTCATGTTTGCAGTGGCTTATAGGGGACAGGGAGAGCCACTGTGCCACTGTCTGCTCCAGGACTCACGGGAAACCTGTGTGTGGCTCAGATGGGCACAGCTACGATACCAGCTGTGACCTGCAGAGGGCGAAATGCAAGGACCGCACTCTCATCCTCGCCCACAGGGGGCGATGCAAAGGTCAGTGAAAATTTCATTTTTGAAAACAGATTTTATTTGTGTGATCAGTTTAATTTTTTAAAAGAATCATTTTCCTAAAACAATATTTTCCTGTCATTATTTATTTACCCACATGTTGTTCTAAACCTGCATAATTTTCTTTTGTAAAACAGTATAAACGGTAATAGTGACCCTTTACTTATATTCTATATTTCAAGCCATATGACAGCTTTGTGTGACAAACAGACCAAAATGTACAATAAACCATTACATACTGAAAATCGATCACTCCAGAGAGCTGTTACAGCATGTCCAAAACTAATGAAATCGTCGGAGTCGTGATCGGGGGCAACTATTTAACTAAAAAGGATAGATTTGCTTACTGCTTCGATCTGCTTTTCGATGCTCATGTGGGTAATACACATTAAAATAATAGGATAATGGCAGTAAAACATAGTAAGCTACACTGAAAAATATATTGTTTTGTAATTGTTGTTTTGTTAATGTTACGATTTCAGGTAAAAATTGGGTGAGAATAGATCAACCTCCCATCCTCCCAGCACCTACACTTGCTTCAGAAGGCAAAGAGCTGGAATTAAAAGGTATGGGCTAAATTACGTAGAGGGTTTAAAAAAAAACACGTTTACAGATTACACAACAAACGTTGGACTTTGCGCAGAGTAAAAATGTGTAGTTTGGCTGCATCCCAATTTGCATAGGTTATATTATACACTACTTTTTTTATGTACTTTGCTTGTGTTGGTAAAGTGCATATATTTGAGCAGGTAATAAAAAGAACTTGATTTTCTTTACCTTGAATTGTGAAAAGAGGCCATTGTAAACTGTAATAGAGATAGTTGGATAGGAATTGGATAAAAGATGGATTTGGGGAACTAGCTATTAAGAAAAGTTTTTTCAGATCAAGGTGTGATAAAACGTTTCACTAGAAATGGACTGATGATTATGCAGGAAAGATAAGGAAAGTGCATTAAGAAAGTAAATGACAGATTTCACTTATTACCATTTTCTAGAACAGGTTAAAAAAAGAAAAAAAGAAACTCCCTTTTTCTGTTCGGCAAGGGGTTGCGAGCAATACTAACCATAAAAAATGTAAAAAGCACCAGAAATGGCATTCTCTTCAGACACCCTTGTAATAGTAGTTTTAACACACTCTGGTTTGCAACAAGCCACAGCAATTAGAACTCCATACTGTTTAGTACTTTAGTACATACTGATAGTATGCCAATTCGTCAATGCAGCAGAACACAGTCTGTGTGTGTTTGTGGCAGCCTAGAAGATTACAATCCCTAGAGCATTAGAGAGAACTTCTAAGGAAACACATATGCCCACTGGTATGCATGTAAGTTTTTGCAGACCATGCTCACACACTGCAAGAGATGCCAAATGTTCGGCCAAAATACAGATTGACTGGCTTGAAGTCAAGGTCAGCTCACGTCAGTTTCTCAAACAGTCAGTTTAGCGAGCTGGGTGATGTTGTCATTTTTGGTTTTAGGAAAGACATTAGTTAGTATCTACTAACAAACTTTCCCTACATATTTTGACTCGCTAAGCACTAAATAGAAACTTCAGTTAAATTACTGTTATTTACCAAGAATGAAGCTTATATTTACAAAAGGCCTCTTCAGCTAACCAAAATAAGTGAAAAAAGGTGTAATGGAAAGTAAGGCTTCTGTGTTTTGGAAGACTTAGAAAAAATTTAAAGGTCAGATTAAGAATTAAAGGGATAGTTCACCCAAAAAATTTGAATATTGTTTGTCATACAATAATGTCTGTGGGGATCAAATAATTCGAAAGAGAAAAATCCTCTGAATTTAAAATGAATGAGTGGGTGAATAAATTATGACAGAATTTAATTTTTTTGGGTGAACTAACCCTTTAATTTAAATTTTAGGTTTGATTGTTCCATAAATGTCTATAACTATGAATGACTCTTGTGCACTGGCAGACTCACTGCAGCCCATCTGTCTGTTTGAGATGATCAGTCACAGTCTTCAAAGACATAACAGGTGTTTATAATTTCTGCCTTTTGGACGGTTTTGAGGGCATCTGCTCAAAGGCATGCTTATGCATCTGTGCAAATGCATGAGCATTTGAAAGTGCAAGTCTAAACATTTTATGGCATCCTGTGAATTAAAAATATCAGCCTATTATATGGTTGTCATCCCACTTGGCTGTAAGTGTTGATAAAATAAAAACAAACAGTTTGTTTACAAAATTATGCTTTCGAATTATACAGTTTGAACAATTGAACTGTTGTAATAATCTACATACAGTACATAAAAAACTGAAAGTCATATCAATTTATACGCATAAAAATGTATATGCATAAAACGTTTGGTGTAAGTGTAAGTTCTGTTATTATTACTCAATAAACTTTTCTAGATGTTTTAATCCAGAGCCATTTATTTTTTAGGAATTAAACACGTTATTTGCGTTGATGCTCCACCATTTAACCTGATAACTGTGACAGCACTTTGGGAATACACATGAAAATGCACAAACAGAACAATTTCTTTTATAATTTTAGATATTATTTTTTAAAGTAAAATTAACAAATTAAGTGTTGGAACAATGTGGAACAATGACAGTTAACAGGTTAAACAGGCTTATGATAGATCACCTACATAATACATACATTAAACATGTTCATGATTCTAATGATATTTATTTTGCAACTGTGTAATTGGTTGTTTCTGTCCATATAACAGAAGCTGGCCAATCCAAGTGTCGAGTGGAGAGGAGCCAGGCTTTGGAGCAGGCTAAGAGGCCACAGGAATCTATTTTTATACCACAGTGTAATGATGATGGAACATTTGCCCAGGTCTGTCAGAGTTGGACCTTAGCATTTTTTATGTTGCCACTCACATATGTAAATCCTAAAGCAATCCTACAAAGCACTGCTATTTACCATCCAAATTCTTCCTCAGAATCCAAGATTACTTTACTGCATTTCTCATCAGTGTGGTCACACAGGGAATTTGAATGGAAAGTGAACATAAAACCACATTTATAAACTTAATCCTTATTTTCACTGACTTTTGTGTTACTTTTTTTAAACTGTAATCATCCAGTGTAAGCTTTAAAAACATTTATTGTTTAAAAATGTTAAAAATCTTGTATATTCCGGATTTATATTTATATATTCAGGCTTTTAACTATATATTCAGAATTACATTTATATATCCAGGCTTATAACTATATATTCGGATTTACAATTATATATTCCAGTTTATAACTATATATATTCGGATTTACATTTATATATTCAGATTTATAACTATATATTCGCATTTACAAATATATATATATATATATATATATATATATATATATATATATATATATATAATTTTTATATATATATATATATATATATATGTATGTATGTATGTATGTATGTATGTATGTATGCATGTATGCATGCATGTAGGTATGTACGTACATACAAAAAATTTTAAATTTTGGCAGTCAGTTGAAACAAAACATAAAAATAAACTGATATCACTAACTTAGTTGGCGCCCAGGGCCAGTGTAGTGTCTGCCTCACCTTGGGCCTTTTTTACTGTGGTTTTATGCCAGATCAGAAAGACTAAATATGTCACACACATTCATTAAGGATATTAGCCAGACTGTGGAAAGTCAGGGAGTATAATAAACGTGTCTGCTAACATTATATTGGCGACAGACAGAGAGACACCAACAGGCACGTGCCAATTGCATGCATCAACCCAGGGTGTGAGGGACAGCGCAGTCCGAAGTGAGGCTCGGCTCGTCTCTCACCAAATTGCGCAAATTCAGCTATTTTGACTATAAACATGATCAAATGATTGGGATCATACAGAAATAAATCTGACCTGTTCAAAAATTTGTTTGATCATTTTTAGTTTTTTTTTGCTTTTCACAATGACAGGTGAGGCTCTGGCTCATCTGCCTCTGCTTTTCCTCACAAAAGCTATCAAACAACTTGAGACAAACAGAATTTATTGGTTTTTTTAAGGCTAGAAAGCTATTTATCACAATGTAAGAAAACAGTGACCAGCACAGCTTTTATAATATCATGTGGGTTTAAAAAAACAAAGGTACAGTAAATAGTAACAGGATTTTAGTTATTAGGTTAACTCATCCTTTAATGCCTCATCATTTATGAGGGCCATTTTTCACTCCAAATAGCTGTTTTCCCTCAGCACAACTGTGTGGGGGTCATCCAGAAAATACAAGAATAGTTTCAGGAATTTCCTCTCACCTCTATCCGTCTGTATCTCTTCCAGGTCCAATGTCACACTCTCACAGGGTACTGCTGGTGCGTGACAACAGATGGCAAGCCAGTCAGCGGTTCTTCTGTCCAGAACAAAACACCAGTGTGTTCAGGTACTGTATGTATGCTGATAACATCTCTAGACTGTTTGCTTGGATTATCGCTTTGTGTTTAGGTTGTGCTAAGAAAGCAGAACCCCTAAACCTTCAAGCTGTACTCAGGTGCCTTGCTGAAGAAGTTGTGTCTGTAGTTCATCACTTTCAAAGCTATTAGACTTTGTTTGATTCACATTGTGCTCTTTGTTTTGATGGAGGCAGCGTGAAGTTAAACTCTAGCCACTGCTCTGTTTAGTTTACTTCTACTGTGTTTGTGCATGGAGCCAAAAGGTGATGGATTATCTCCTAAAGGACTTATTCCGACTCTGAAAGTTCATCCATTTTCCTCTACTCCTTGTCTGCTTTACTTTCTTCCTGTCTGTTTCCAAATTCACACTCAATCAATCTTTTATCTTCGTACGTACAAATTTCTTTGGCTTTTCCCTCTTGCAGTCTTTTCCACTTTCTCTCTATTTCTCTATCACTCTCTTGTTCTCCTATAACTGTTTTCAGTGGAAGGTTGGAATGATAGAGCTTTGCTCTAGTAGCCCTGATTTTTTCTGTTGGAGATAACAAGACAGTCTCCTGCCAGATTTGGATTACAATATGATTGGAGCACCTGGTTCCAGTCAGATTTTTTTTACGAGTCTTGACATTATATGACTACAGGGCATCTCTCGGTTATTTAACCTTGATGGTAAAATTTCTACAATTTCTCAGTTTATCTGTAGCAAATTGCAGAGAAACTTTTATTTTGCCTATTCCACTATTCATTTTTTTTTCCAGAACAAGCTTTATTTCTGTATGAGTAAAAACTAAATATGATTTAGACCAAAGCTGCTGAGTGTAATAAATGCACCACTAGCATGGAAGTGGAATAACAAGCGGAATTGTTAAAATTAAGACAATGGTTTCACAAAAACTTCCTCATCGACCTGTTGGGCCATTCAAATAAACAGAGCTGTTGAGTAAAAAAACATGTCATATTGTTATTTTTACTGTTCCTACAGTATGCAGTGTGTATATAGTGAGCAGGAGGCATATCTGCATATCTGCTTTGCATATTTCTTTATTTCTGTGTTTTTTTTTATTTGTCAAATTGTGCACAACAGAACATAAGACTTTATGACTTTTCACATTTCAAATGTGAAGAATGAACCTGTGAGAACCTGTGATATTACCCTACCTGAAATTTCATCTTACATCTTTTTTTTTTGTTTCGTCTTATTACATCATTATATTATCTAAACAGACAAATCAAGATTTAAATTGTTTATATTGCATTTTTTATTTCTATGATGATGCCACCTTCTCAAATAAAATAAAGGAATTAGGTCATTCCATTCTTCTTAAAACTTCTAGATGTACAGTATATAGTAGAGGGCTATCTCCTAAGCTGACATAGGAGAATTGTACTGAAACCATTGATATTACAAACATTGATTATTGTGTAACGTTTGTTGTATGTTGTACTTTTTTATCTCTTGTTGTTTCTTGCATAAGTGTAGGAATTACGCTGAAGGGCCAATATTCCCAAATATATATTAATATACTAAATATTAAATTAACTCGACCTAAGTGTTCTACAGTACATTTCATGCATGTTCAGTTGTTGGACCAGTCCTGTCCCAGAAATGAGTGAATCCCATGAATCAACACTTAAGTAAATGTCTCGCACACGTTTTCAGGAAACTTCCGTGAATTTATGGGAACTCATGCTGGGACAAGTGGATTGTCAGGTAGTAAATTTCATTCCAAATAGACTTTTGTTCACAGTTCTGTCTCTCTTCAGCAATTTAATTGGTCTTGTAATCATGCATGCCATTAATCCTGAGCATGACATACTTGAAACAATGTGATTGTGAATTCTTTGTATAACTACTGTATCAACTCTCACGTCAATATACACTGTCTGTTTTGTGTTATGTTAAAGTGTGTTTTCAGCAAAAAATACTTGATACTAGAGATCCATCTTTATGCAGAGTTTAGGTAAAATAACAGGACAATTGAGCAGTCAACATAGTAAAAAGAGAGAACCTAACCATTGTACAACATTGTAGTGGCTCCTTAGACTTAAAAAGCCTTTTCCACTATGGAGTGTAAAAGCTTTGTTGGAAATAAGGCACAGGCCTGGTCACCATCCATATAACATTCTGAGACATTTGGTTGATAATTGTTATACAGTAACAGAACAAAATTACACTAGACTCTGCAGGAAGGCTTAATCTCCAATAGAAGGGCGGAGCATAAGAGGATTGTTAGATTGGGCAATTTTTTTTTCAATATTCTTTTTCAATATGATAAGAAAAACAAATGTACGAATATTTTTATGTCACTTTAAGAATAATGTGAAGAATTGACATTAATAATACACATATTTTCTCGATTAAAACACGTTTATCTGTGATTACAGAAAGCTTTGTTGGTTTTGATTGTTCTGAAGATTTTACAAGTTTCTGCATTTCGAATTACTTGTATATGACATTTCCGAATTGCATGCTGTGTTCCTAAAAGTAAAATGTTTGTACAGATTCCAGCCTGTTCAACATGAGTGCTGTAAAGCAGTTACTTTACAACATTGCGAAAGTTGTGTAAACATTCTGCTCTCTCTTTTTAAAGGGTCAGTAACCGATAAACCACCTGGACCTCCTAGTTCTGGCAGAAAAGGTGAGTTGAGTTTTATGTAAATATGTGCGTATGTGTGTGTGAGAGAGATTGTATGGATGTTTTGATAATATACTTGGGAATGGTAAAGATCAAAACCACTCAACTTTACTTTATCTGCCTCTTTCTATTTATTTTTAACTCTAAGCTTTCACTTTAGATTTACATTTATTTAAAGATTGTAACTAGGACCTAGTTCAGTTGTCCTGTTTTAAAGTCAGTATAAAGACTTTAAAGATCATTTCAAGGGCTAAGCTTTACCAGCGCCATACTGGTAACTAATACAACAGTGACATTTCAAACAGCTAATATAGATGTTAACAGTAGTAATGGCAAACACCTACTTTTCAGGCCCACCGACTGAAGAAAAGCCAGATTGTCATTTACAGGTCTTGAGGGTGGCATTTTGGGCTTTCAGATTGTGTAAATGTTTGAACCACTAGAGTGGGAGGGGGTTACATGGGAATGTGAGGTGGTATTGCAGGGTTTTCAGTATGGAGTGTGCATGTGGTTTGGCTTTGGTTCTGTTTTTTTCAGATCTTGTTTCAGTTCTTCTGCACTGGGCTGCATTCCAGACACATACAACAGATGTTTGTATCACCAGCAGGTGGATGGTGGTCATATGCTGCTGTAGGCTTATCGTCAGCAATACAGAGCTCAACCGTAGGGTTCCATAAGTAAAGCTGCCATTCATTTAACTCCATAGTAAAATCGATTTTCAGCAAAAACACAGTTGGTTTAACACAAGTTAGACCAAACACAAGCTTTGAGGTAATTCTGTGAAGTGCTGATTCAGTTTTCATATTTTTTAAATCCATTAAAGAATATTCCCCTTAAAAACTGCCAAGTTCTTCTTATTTTTTCTTCTGATTTTCATCTGTTTGGCTGTGAATGACATGTTTTGTGATTTATCTCAAAGCTGGTTGAATTAACCTGTTAACTGTCACTGTTCCTCAGGAGGGACACCTATGTTCACTATTATCTTTAATATTTTATTGTTGAATTTTATTCTAATCATGCCAAACTAAAAAGACTCCAGATAAAATATTTCAATATATTATTATATTATATATTCAATAATTATATATTATAATTTTTACAACAAACAAAATAATAATAATCATTTTTAAAAATGTTAACGTTACTGTAATTTTAAAAAAACCTAAAATGAAAGTTTTTTAAAAAGACTTCTAAAATATCTCAAAATTAAAGAATGTAGTTCGGCAGTGCAATTTCATGTTTATACTCAATTTCTGCTGTGACAGTTATCAGGTTAAATTTATGTCATAAGACTCTTCATTTTAAAAATCTTTGTCTATGGAGGCAATAAATGAATGTGTGGCAGTCATTGTTGCTTTATTACTCTGAGCGGATAGTTTTGTATACACAACATATTTTCTCAAATGTAGATCAGTTAAATTTCAAAAACATCAACTCTGTCAGTGTAAATGTGTGTACTGTATGTACACAGCTATCACTGTTAGTATAGGTAAGAGTATGCAAAAAAGAAAATATAAAAATTACATTTCAGAAGATATATCTTTGTACATCGCAGGGGATGACTTGTAATGCATAGTGGACAGGTAAAAGATTGCAATGGTCATTAATCATACAGTATTTGACACAAGTTAAATAAATGCATTTTTTGACCTGGCTTCCACTGCCACCTTGTTGTGGTACTAGCATTGTAGCTTTGCCCCCCCCCACCGCCAGGGGTTCGATAACCTGTTGAGGGCCACAGGGAATCAGCCAGAATGCAATAGAGCAAGTAAGTACAGTAGGAAGCTTGACTTTTCTCGATTAAAATGACAATAATTTATAATATACTGTATACATATACAATGACCCTTTATCTAAACACTATTTATCATATTGTAATTACATATATAAACACATACAGTATGTTTGTATTATGTCTGTAGGAAGTCTGTGTGAAAACTGTGTGTGTTGAATGAGTGAACACTGTCATTTATCTTTTTGTTTTCACAACTGTATTTTCTCTCTTGTACCCCTCTATTTCTCACCCACTTTATTTTCTGTGCTATTGGCCGGGCCATGTGCAAATCCCAATCATTCAACAGTTGTGGAGAGTAGATTGTATTAACCTCAATAATGGTAGTCTCTTTCCGTTTCTTTCTCACCCTCAATCCAGACGATGGCTCCAAGCCCACACCCACCATGGAGACACATGTTGTCCCAGAAGGTGAGGGTAAGTCCGTACCATTTGCCAAAGTCAACAGCACAATATTAAATATATTATTGCTTCGGACAGGACGAAAAATAAAATGGTAATTTTTATATTGTGTTTGACCACAGAGATTACAGCCCCCACGTTGTGGATTAAGCAACTGGTATACAAAGAAAACAAGCAAAACAGTTCAAACAGTAGGAAGCAAGGTGAGTATCACATTCTGCATGTCTGTCTATATATTTGTCTCTTTCTAGTTATTTATGTTGCTCTTTTGGTTATATATGTGATAATGCCCTTTTGAATGACTTAATGTTTTCTCAGATTAGATGTTAAGAAGTATAGGAGGCTTTAAAGCACATTGTGTTTTTTTGCCAATAGCTAATATATTTTTTATTTTTAAAGATTTTTAATGCAAATCAAAATGTATGCAGTATTTTCTTTTTTGAGGAGCAATTGCCATAATGCACACAGAGATTCTTATTTATGTGCTGACACATTAGTGTTCTGGTTCATCTACACAGTCGTATGAAAATATTTGAAAGTGTTGCCATCGCAGCATCCAGGTCAGTGCATTCCAGCACATCTCGATTGTGCAATAGTTCTGTTCCAGTTTTAGATTCAATATTCAGCATGTCCAAGAATGAGAAATCCAAAACCGGTAGAATTATGGCGCCCCTCTTTCTTTCTTTGTCTCAGTTCTCTCCTGTGTAATTTGTTTAGCTTTCTGTGTCTCCTTTACAATTTCCTTCAAATGAGTCGAGCACCCTCTGGGCACGCTCAGTCAACGCCGCAAAGCTCTGTGAGGTTTTTTATGAGGGGGACAGTTCAGTTAGGTTTTGAAAACACAGGAGGAGTGAAAATTTGAAAGCTGTGGAAGTTATGTTTGTGTATTGTGTACAGTAGTGGCCGAAAGTAATATACACAGTATATTTGCTTTTATATTTGTGATTAACTCTAATACACAAAAATGCATACAATAACAAAAAGCTTACAGCAGTGTAAAGCATTTTTCTCCTTGGCCCTTGTGCCTGTGTTGTGTGTCATTTTTGGCCAAGCCTCCTAAAATTCTTTTTAATGTTGATCTTTGGTTTACACTCCAGATACAACAAAATATATCTTTAATTACATCACTTTTAACCTGATAGTGTCACCCTGATTATTGCCAGTGTGGCATATCTGTAATTACAATTCATTGAAAAGAAATTCTAAATTTTGACAAACATTTTGATGAAGACCTTACACTTTAAGAACACCTAAAACACCTTATGAACACAAGATATGTCTAAGTTTTAAATATATGTACAATTTTGGAGCAGTTTAGAGCCTCTTCCTGTGTCCCATTAGCATCTGTTGTACATTAGCATTGTTCACAGCTCATCCACAGCCATAAATAAGGGTACTACACTGGTGCTTTGCTGAAGGAGTGATGGAGTTTGCATCAGGCAACAATGTTAGATGGGAGAATATGTGGGGACTGGGATAAATTGAAACATTGGGATCTTGGGATTGGGATTGGGAAACTTGCCATCTTTTAATATTTTCTTTAGCAATAAAACAATGGTTTTATTGCTAAAGAAAATATTAAAAGATGGCAAGTTTATATCTCTTAATGCATTGTGGGTGATACATTGGCAATTTGTTCATTATTCAACCTGAATTAGCATGGCAACACTTTCGTTTAGGCAGTATAACAAATTTGGACTAGAGCTAGTCTGCAGTTTGGATTTTTTGGATCTCATTCTCAAAAACTGCTGTTAAAACCAAAAACTTGAAAACCTCTCTATTGGGGGACAAACCCCCTCAATATTCACATTAGCATTGCACTTAACAAACTTTGGAGTCAGTTGAGTTTAGAGTCAGTGGAGAAGTATTGGCCCCAATCCATATTTATAATTACTAACCCTAGCTCAACCCTAAAGCACTACGGTATTTAAATCCCAGCACAGTTAGTATTTAATGGGTGTTAGAATAAATTTCAGTATGCTTCTGAGAATGTCTTCACACACCTTTTCCTCTCCTCTGCTTAATTTATTACTGCTTAATAATAACCTCAAAATCACACGTCTCCTCTTTTGGCTCATTATGTGCTCTTTTGTTACTTTATGTGCACAGAATGCATAGAATCCAAGACCGGAATGATTACCCAACAGCTGAAAACAATTGGAAGGAAAGCACAAGAAGACAGAGCGAGAAATGGAAAGAAATAGTGAAAGAAAGGAAAGAAATAGTAAGCAGATAACAAAAAGAAAAAGAGCAGAATGTTGTGTTTTTAGGAGGCTGATAAGTCTGAGCACTTCAGAGTTTCAAGCTATTTTGTTTGGCCAGATATTGGCACAATGAAAAGCATGATGCTCTGATTTGAACCAAGATAGCGAGGAAATCAGCAAAGTTTACCTACAACATACCATGCATAAACTAATCAATACCAGTCTGTAAACTTTAAAAGTGTTTACAGCAAAAAGTATTCTGGGTAACAATGAGTTCTCACCTCAGCTGTACAATCAATTATGACTGTTTGGTCATCAAATCGAGAGAGAGAGAGAGAGAGAGAGAGAGAGAGAGAGAGAGAGAGAGAGAGAGAGAGAGAGAGAGAGAGAGAGAGAGAGAGAGAGAGAGAGAGAGAGAGAGAGAGAGAGAGAGAGAGAGGATAATATTAAATTTGATAATCTTTAAAAACGATTAAGAATAAATGCTGTCTATCCTTTTTGTCCCTGTTTTATATAGTATAGGGAGGGAGAGTGGGAGGGAGAGAAATTTCTTTTTGAAATCCCAGCTGCTTGGCGCCAGTGTACCCTCACTACAATAAACAGTGTTAAATAATTTAGATATGAAGCAACCTTGGTGGGAAGCGCGGGAGTCATGGACTCTGCCGTGAATACTTGAGGATGGATCGTAAGCCTTTTGTGGAGAAGAGGACATATTAATGCTTGTGTAGCCTGTAACTCCACTCCTGCTGTCTTTGCAGGTCCCACTTAAAACACTCCGGGCCTTGTTCCCGATCACGCCAACGCTGTCAGTCCCCTTACCAGAACTGTTTGTAGTGGAGACAAAAGCAAAAACAGCAGGATTTGGTTACACTGAGCAAGGTTATAGCTCATGTTTTTCATTTGGAGGTTCAGATGAACTCTTTCACTGCTGTTCTCTCTTACCCCACAACTCACTGTCTCACACCCCACAACCTCTCCTACCTCAAAACCCCACCTCTCTTGGATACAAATTCTATTCTTTGTTAGAAATTCATTTGGAAAATGTTAGGATTTTTTTGTTAAGCAAAAGTAGTGGACTTGGGTTGGAGTAAAGGCCTAGTGATTTGCACAATCATGTGGTGGTCTTAGAGGCAATGATATTCAAAACTATCATGCAATAGTTCCCAATTCTGTTCTGCCTGTCTGTGGTTTTTATAAAAAAACATAAAACTTTCACACTGACAGCAATTTGTAGTGACACACAGGAAGTCATTAATCACAGATGATATTGGTGATGTGATGTGGGAGTCATTTTATTGCCCACATTTTTATTTAATATATTATTTGTTATAGCATTGCTGAACAAGGCATTGATAATATTTTATTTAATTGACAGTTATGACATGACATAACACACTTACTTCACTCGGGTCCATCCTTGAAAACACCACCGAGGGCACTAAGTTAACTTCGCACATAACACCAGAGACTGGTTTTGAGAGACTGGTTCCTTTAGCAGACCACCTGGCAGCATGATAACTTCTGCCAAACATGTCTTGTTGGGACCTGCCCAGAATAGAGCATGGCTGTGCTCAGGCGAAATCTCCTCCGCTTCAATGGGGTAACCACTAAGGTGGGCCCCGAGCAGGCTCTAGTTATGGAACAAGAAGTTAAGACACTCCTGAGAAGGAGGCTGTAGAAATAGCCTTCCACTAGAGAGAGAGTCTGGCTTTCACGGACGTTATTTTATTGTTCCAGTGATGGATGGAGGCTTGTGTCCCATTCTAGAGTTGCATCTCTCAGTAAAAAAGTTGAGGACTGGTTTGTCACCATAGATCTGAAGGATGCATACTTCTATGCCTCCATACTTCCCCGACAGGAAGCTCCTAAGGTTCGTTTGGAAGGCATAGCTCACCAATATCGTGTTCTTCCCTTCGGTCTGGCCCTGTCACCCTGCACATTCACAAAGTGTATGGATGCAGCTCTGGCACCTCTACATCTCTGAGACATCCTTATACTCAATGATCTGGACGATCCTGGCTTATCCTAGCCCAGTTGGAGCAGATGGTGGTCCAACATCGAGATGTTGTTCTCGCCCATATACAAAAGTTGGGGTTGAGGCCGAATGCCAAGAAAAGTATGCTTTCTTCAGCACAGAGAACTACTTATTTAGGTGTGGAGTGGGACTCAAGAGTCATGAGTGTGCGGCTGTCGATGGCTCTAGTACACTCTATTCTGTCAGCTGTGAACAGGGTCCAGCTTCATCAGTAGCTCACTGTCGGGCAGTTTCAGAGACTGCTGGGCCTCATGGCAACCGTCGCTAACATTATACCTTTTGGCCTGCTGCACATGAGACCCCTGCAGTGGTGGCTAAAACCGAAATGGTTTTTCTGCAGGAGCAACCCCTTTGCACTATCAAGGTTTCCCGCAGATGCCTTTGGGCACTGACTGTGTGGAAGAAGCAAGAGTTTCTCTCCCAGGGCCCAGTGTTGGGGTCAACTTGTCATCGTAGAATGTTAACAACAGACACATCCCTCACAGTCTGGGAAGTAGTAATAGAAGGATCTTCTGTTTCAGGCACGGAGCACCATTCTTCACTGCTGCCCAGAGATGTGGAAACTGTGGATATGGCCTCTAAGGGTGCCCAACTTATAGAGGCAGGTTGTTAAGACTATTCTCAACTCCAGAGCTCCCTCCACAAGGAAGCAGTATGCACTGAAGTAGAAATTGTTCACTAAGTGGTAAAGAGGTCAGATGCCGGATCCATTTAACTGTCCTGTTAGTAGAGTACTCGTGTTCCTGGAAGACCAATTTTCATCTGGGCTGTCGCCCTCAACAAACCATTCAAGGTCTATGTGCCAGCTATATCCGCCTACCACAATCCTGTCAATGGCCTATTTTTGGGTCGAGACCCACTGGTTATTTGGTTCCTGCATGGCACACTGCTGAGGCTGAGGCCTGCATCTCATACCATGGTTCTAACTTGGCACCTGGCAATGGTAGTAGAAGTCTTATCGGGGGCTTAGTTTGAGCCCATTGAGGCTGTCCCAGCCAAACCTTTCACACTTAATGTTCTTATTGAGGATTTCTTCTCTGAGAGTTGGGTCTCTCCTTCATGTCTGGTGTTCGAACCAGGTATGACTAAGGCTTTTCAGTACCCGAGAGGGTTATGTGTCTAAGGTACCAACCAATATGCCAAGGCCCATTGTGTTGCAGGCCTTCTGCCCTCTCCTTTTTAGGAGTTCAGACCAGGAAAGATTGAATTTGGTGTGTCCAGTACGAGCACTGCTCTATGGAGGAAGTCCCAGCATCTGCTTGTGTGTTTTGGGTCCCCCAGCAAGGGTCTGCCAGCGACCAGGCAAACTCTCAATAGGTGGATAGTTGAGGCTATCTTACTAGCTTATCATGCCTCTGGATGTCATCTCCTCTGACTGTCAAAGCTCATTCTACTAGGAGTATGGCAGCCTTTAAGGCCTTATGGTGCGGGGCCTTGGTTCAGGATGTGTGTAATGCGGCAGGCTGGTCCTCGCTGCTCACATTTGGTTTTATGATTTAGACCAAGTTTCTACGCCAGGCTCTCATGTGCTTATTCTCTAGTTGTGCTCTGTGGACTCGCCAGGCATTTGGTCAAATGGTGGCGTGGGTACATCGTTCCCGTAGCATTTAAAAGGAATTTGTCAGATTACATATGTAATCCTGGTTCACTGAAAAGGGAACAAGAGGCTGCGTCTCCCTGCCATACTCCCTGCATCTCTGGGTGTTCGCTTCAGCCTAGAAGATAACTATGCTCGTTCTGGGTGCGATTCCAGAGGCAATCCTATAGCGTCGCTACGCTGACGCACTCTTCAGGGAACCAGGAACTAGCTTACAACTGTAGCTAATCAATACAATGTCAGTAATGTAAGTAAAATCTAACTGATTTGCATAGGTTGTATTTAACGCCCCCATAATTGTTTTTACAGTGCATTTGTAACACTAAACATAGGAAAACTTTGGGAGTGTGACCTTTTGTGAAGGTTATGCATCTGTTGCGGCCCACTTGACAGCTTCATCTTTTCTATGAGAAATGTAAAAAGATGTGGGAAACTGGCAACACATCTTATAACTGTGCTTGCAGCATGATGTTCATCAAATTTATTTAAAAGCACATTCAAAGCTATTCAGCACTCTGCTAGCTGGATTAGGCTCAATATGTGGTGCTGGTTTACTTGTCCTGACTCACTACAAGTGAGTAATGTGCTAAATGGATTTCAACATAAATATAGATTTATGAGACAAGGTGTTAAAACATTTAAATGAACATTTCTCAGCTGACCTTTGTGTTAATAAATACAAGGTGACTGAAATCATAGGATCAGGGACCCTTTAGTGAAGTGGAAAAGAAACCTTTCGAGAGTATTTCTGCACAACTTTTACTGTAGTTTTAATATACACTTACATTTTTAGTGAAATCTTTTGGCAGTTTATTAGTGTTTCATTAAGCACTTTCAGCTGTGACTGACTCCAGTCAAGTGTTATTACTGTACATAAAGACCACTTTCAACACTTTCCTGTAACTCATCTGGTAAAGCATGAAACTAAAACCCCAGAGGATTGCTCATGCACATATATAAGTTGGCTTTTAAATGTTTTATTGATGTATTTATGTCGAGTTTGACACTACCACCCTAACTTAGATGTGTACAGCAACACGCTTAAAATGTTAGTCTTTGGGATAAGGCATTGTACAGAAATAAACTATATGTGTAATATTGTTTACATGCTGCAAAATCAAAACAAAGAAATTACGTTGATAATGCATAAGTAAAAGTTTGTCTGTCTAGAGCAGTAGCTTAACTTTAGACTACAGCTTAAAAATCAAAATTGGCACAGAAAAAAAATGTGACTCCAAAATTTTTTGGATGTTTTTATCTCTATAAATAAAGTGTACTATTTCTATTAGATATTCTAGCTATATGTTTTAAGTGTGTTTCTTGTGGTTTTAGAAAAGATTCCTTCTTGTGACCAAGAGAGGCAAAGTGCTCTGGATGAGGCTCGGCAGAACCCACGGGAGGCCATTTTTATCCCTGACTGTGGTCCACTGGGCCACTACAAACCTGTCCAGTGCCACCAGTCTACTGGTTACTGCTGGTGTGTGCTGATTGACACTGGGAGACCCATACCTGGAACCTCAGCAAGGTAAGGCTGAGAAAATGTGTTCTTATCACAATCTTTTTATTTCTATCAGTAGCAATGCTTATAATTCCCCTGAGTCACCACATTATAATTTGTGCTGTAACCAGACTATATATACAGCATGTTTATGGTTGAACTTGCATGTGCTAAACATCTCTAAATGTTAAAAATATGGAAATGATCAGAAATACAATCCATTGTGACTGATTCGTTTAGTTAAGGAATGTGTTATGACAATCATCTTTCTCTCCAAACCTCAAAGTCTTTATTTTTCCATGAGCAACGCTGTCAGTGCTGAGTTTTGTTTAGAAAGGACTTTAAATTGAAAGCGTGACATGTCCTGATGCATTTTTTTCCTGTTACAAGCCCTGATTTATTTTCCACTTTAAGAGATGTGCTCTGTATGTGTAAATCACTGTTTTTTTTTTCAATTTTTTTGCCTTGGAAATGTTGAGATGGTTTAGCCAGCTAGTTTCTGCCATGTTTTTGCTGTAAGTTTGCACTTTGGATTCAGGCACTGAGCCCACCCTGTCTCTCCCCAATGCTGGATATTAAAGCCTAGATTTCATGTTGTTCTAGCATGAGGTTACTCTTATGTAAAGTGCTTATCTCATTAATTCTTGTGTAAAAAAAATCCAGCCATAAAAATCTGATCAAACAATGAAACTTTCTTTTTCTCTAAAACTTTTTCTAACTCTTTAAAGTGCAAAACCTCTGGATGATGCTCAACAATACACATTAATTCACTTTTTTGTTTAAGTTTTTATTTGACAGCTAAGGCAAATCAGATCTCCAGACAAACACTACTACTTTACTACAATGTTTGGTCTGATTTGATCTTAGCATATCAGCTTCTTGTCCATCATATGACAATAGAATTTGTCTTGTTGCTTGGAAGAATAAACTGAGATACTTTTCTGGAAGATAATGCAAGTTGTGCTTGCCTGTTCAAAACTTGCCACCACAGTTCTGCCAGTCGTCACCTTTAGACTTTATTAGGGATGCACTGAATGTTCGGCAATGGAATTTCTGAAAAGACCATTATATCATCTATATCTTTATTTAGCACTATACGTGCTTCAATAACCCCTTTGGTTCTGCACTTTCCTCTCCTGAGAAAGACGGGCTGCATAAACAACTACAATCACCGTGACCGCACTTGTTTTAACAACAGTCGTGCAGACACGGAAAGCAGGTAAATAAATGGACAAGCTGTAACACTGCAGTAAACAAAAACGCAGCAAATGAAAGATATTTTTATCTGTCAGTCCGTTTACTGTTTGCTATTTGACTCAAACCGCTAAACTACTGTACACCAGGTTTATGACAGGTAAATATGAAACATAACATTTTTAATTACATTTAGCATTATTAATCAGCATGTTAAGAACGTTTTATAATTAACAATGATCTAATTAAAAAAAAATATTTGGAGGTATAATTAGTTCTGGCATATTAAATATTTTTAATTGTAGTTTTGTAATTAATTTAGTCTTTTGAAAAGCAAGGCATAATTGTAAAATGCACATTTTGACTATTACATTTCTGCAATGGTGAAAAATTTATCAAAATAAATTAAAAAACATGTTCGGTATTCGGTACTCTGCCTTCGGCGAAGTGTTTCCGTAATGTTCGGTTTCTGTCAAGAATTTTCATTTTGTGCATCCCTAGACTTTATAATATGTTGCTCTTATTTTGGTTTTCTCTTTCTCCATTAGGTATAAGAAACCAGAATGTGACAGTGCAGCTCGTTCTCGAGAGATGGAGGATCCCTTCAGAGACAGAGATTTGTCAGGTGAGCAGAAAGTTTACCATCGACTAGCTAATTGTTTCTCAATTTCTATATGTCACTTCACTTTATGATCTTTTTCCACAATGTTATCAACCCACTGTCTCAAAAAGTCAGACTGAGTGCCTCCCTTCGGCAGTCTTCGGCACTCCACCCACTTTTAATGTATGATTAACAGCTACACTCTACTATACGATCACAGTAGGGATGACCCGAATAGTCGAAGATTCCAGACTTCAATGAGAGGAGCCTGATTCGACTACCAATCTCATAGTCGAATGTTCACAGAGGTGTTATGAAACGAGAATCAATGTCTGATTTCACATAGAACTACTGGTTTTCTTCCAGTAAGGTAATATACAGCTTATTATGATAATGCTATAAATAAAAATGCGAAAAGAAAGAAGCTTTTAATAAATATTTTTAACATGCAGGAAAAAATTCAACCACCCCTGTGACAGATGTAGGTTTCACTTTCCATGATCCGTGTCTGACACGGGAGCATCTTGGCAAAGAAAATATAAAGTGATCCACAGCATCCCATCTAGGTCCACACCATCAGAAAGGATATTCTCCTAGGCTGTATTTATCGTCAGTAATAGAGTCCACTGCTGTCAAAAGTATTCACATTCATTACTCAGGTAGAAGTATAGATACTAGGGTTTAAAAAGACTTCTGTAGAAGTTGAAGTATCAACTCAAGCTTTTTACTCAAGTAAAAGTGTAAAAGTACTGGTTTCAAAACTACTTAAAGTATAAAAGTAATGTAAGGAAAAAAATGCCATTAAGGACAAAAGCTTAGACTGCGCCACAGTGGCCTATTGTGCACTACCCCACCTCCTCAAAAAAACATTTTTCTAAAGGCCACAATGACTATAATGTTATATTAAAATATTAATGTTGAAAAATTTGGGATGCCATTAGCTAAAGCCATTAGCTCGTGGTACTTGGGTGCGCAGAGCTTGCAGCACATTCGAAAGGAGTTGTTTTTGCATCCAACCATTTCGAAAAATTCTTCCAGGTATGGCCAGGGATGTATAAAGGTTGGCTGGTCCTTCTGGCTACCAACCTCCTCGCTGGTGCTTGGTTGGGACATTTCGCTCGAGTTCTCTTCTTGAGTCTCTGCCACGGACATCTTCGTACTTGGCTACATAAGTCTGCTATGTTCAGTGTTGGGGGTAACGAGTTACAGAGTTAGCATAGCCTACTTATCACAACATTGTCAATCGCAAATGCTAATTTATTCAAACATCTCTCTACCGAACTACCTACTGTAGCTTAATTTGCGGAGAACGAAGAGAAAGCACCCGTTTGTGTCATGTGCAGGTGCGATGGATCCCGTACAAACCAATAGGGTGTCGGAATGGTATATGTTTATACTTCTCATCCAACCACAATCAAATTCACTCTATCCGGATTTTTCTGGATAGGTTTTTTTTTGAACGACGACAAGCCGTAATGAAAACAAGCTGAAATGAAATAGGAGTAACGAGGCTATTTTTAAAATGTAAGGAGTAGAAAGTACAGATAATTGCGAGAAAATGTAAGGAGTAGAAGTAAAAAGTCGGCTGAAAAATAATTACTCCAGTAAAGTATAGATACCCAAAATTTCTACTTAAGTAAGGTAACGAAGTATTTGTACTTCGTTACTTGACACCTCTGATAGAGTCCAGTAATAATGCAGCAGAAAACGCTAGGCGCTGTTTTAAAAACATTGTGTGCAGGTGCTTGACAGCGTTTGAAAGCGCAGCGGTTTTCAACTTTCCGTGCCTGCACAAAAAGTGCCGTTGATCGTGAATAAACCGCTGACTGGTGGCGTTTTTCAAAAGCGCAGCACTTCCATTGTAAACCACTGAAAACATACGCCAGTCGCAGAAAAAAACATCCTGGTGGACGTAGCTCCTAAATCCAGAAGCGCACCTTTGCCGGCCAGGCACCGAATCCACTGGATCGCTAATATTCAGCTGAAAACGCTATTCGTTGTAAAAACGATGGGTGCGGGCACTTGAATTTACAGCTTTTCTCTGTACAAAATATTTAATTTTTCAGTTGCCTTAATTATTCTAACAAAAACAACAGCATGAATTTGTAGTTTCTTTTGTGCTTCCTTACAATCTTTGAAATGTTTGGAAAAACAAGCCCAAGTACCACATGCTTATTTAAATATGGTTTTCTAGTAAAATATTAGGCTTCCACAAGGTTGACAGACCTTTTCATGCTTTTTGCTTCTTTCCTTTGCATTCAGAATTACAGTGTACCTTTTTAATTTACCATCTGGTAAGTTTACAAAGCAAAACATGACTTCTGACTGTGCAACAGATGTGTGGCTTAGTTTATGACGGCTTGGACCACTGGGGAGGACAGCAGCGGGGGGCAGAGAGGTGCTCTCAGCGACTGGGGGAGTTTAGTAAAATAATTTTTATGTACTCTACTTGAGTGCTACCTGGCTACCTGGAACAAATTACCTTGACTTTATCCTTAAAACATGAAAATGGGTAAAAGATGGAACTTTTGGATAGATGCACAATATCTCCACAGGCTAAATTCCACTCCAACATCATGCTAGTAGCCTACTATCAAACTAAAGTTGTGTCCCCATTGACAAATTATACACTATGCACTTAAACTATGCACTTTGTACTTTACCATCTAGTACATTAATTTCATTTCAAATGGAACAGCTTATACTAACCATGAAGATAAACGGTTTCCCAGAGGAGGGCAAATTATGTCAAACACATAACACAATGTGCATCCCAAAAAAATCAATTTGTGACGTAATTGTTATGTGTTTTATCCAACATGATATTAGTTACCATCAGATTCGTATAATCATATTCGCAGGTGACCTTTGCTTATGCAGAATTCTGCTATGAAACAAAACTGCAACTGTTTAGTGCGTAAAGTGTCCAACATTCCGCACTTAATATTTTCAGTTAAATGAATGCATCAGTTACTTACAAATGTGAACCAATGTGAACAAACAACTCACACTATCCCTTTTTGTTTTGTGTTTGAAATCTGCCAAATATGGTATGGGAAGTTGAGAGGCTATCTAATTCTATATGTTCTAATTTAACACTTGGGCTCAAAAGCACTGAGCTGTCATGCCTTCACACTTGCCTAGACCGTACAGATACTAATTAGAGTCACCTGGTGAGCCACCTTCCAAACTGCCCTTAGCCAGAAAAATGAGCGAGACAGAGGAAGAAACAAAAAAGAGAGGGGGTTGGGTGGTTGGTTGTGGAGAACCAAACTAAACCGAAGTAAAAATGTAAACCGAGATTACTTTATTAAGCTCTTCTTTTTCAAGTCACCCTTTAAGAGACACAATTAAGGCAGGAACACTCGCTCAAGTCAAGCATACCGTTTCAGCCATGCATCTGGGACAGTTCAAAAAGTGCTACCCAAGGTGTTCCTCAGTGTCGTAAAAGTTAACAGGGCTACGATGGTCTGCGAAGGCACATACATCACCTCACAACCCTATATTTTTTGCTACTACACATTTTACACATGCTCAGAAGTATCTTTAACTGCCAAGTCAAATTCTTATGGCTTTGCATATTATTTTGAATAGCAAGTTGGACTACTAAAATAGTATAAGGTTATATGTGACTTTTACATAATAAAAACAGCCATAATGCTGCACTCTTAATTTGACCTGTGTAATGCTTACCGTTGTAACTGTTAACCTAAATGGTATTTTTTATCATTTTCCCTCTGTATTCTTAAAATATCAATGTTTTTAAGTTAAGTTAATTTTACGATACGTACATACAATCGTACATATTTATGTCACATACACCCAAACAATAAATACAACAAATAAAGATTTTACCACTAAAGGGAGCATATATATGAATAAATAGCAAATGCAGAACACAGCGTACTGTTCACACTAAATAATGCACTTAGTGGTGCTTGCAGAATTTAAAGCAGCACTATTATTATTCGTTATAACTGGTGAGTCACCTGGTGAGTTAACAGTTACAACGGTAAGCATCATCATTCTTTCTTCTTCTTCTTTTTCTGGACAAACCTTTTGTCTGTTTGTCGTAGACCTATAAACGAGGGGTCAAATCGACTGAGTTATTGAGGAGAGGTGTGCTATGACTTTTAGAAGCGATTGGGGGTACAATGTTCATGGGGTGGGCGAAAAACCCTCCTGAGAGAGGATTTTGTAGAAACATGTCGATTTTCACATTTGATCAGGCTGGCAGACTCTGTAAGAACATGTCTCACAATGGGGTGTAAGTTGTACCTCTGGGGTATAAGAGCCACCCGAAATTTTCCATAGATTTATAATGGCCTATAGACTGCCATTATAAAAAGGCCCAGATTGATTACCTTTACAACACAATGTCATATAGACAAGCGGCAGGGCTCATTTTACTCCAAAAAAGTGCAACCAATCAGTCTCCCAGAAGCTTCATGATGCTGTGAAGCTACGCCCTAGCAACCATTTAGAGCAGGAGACATAAGGGTGGGCTAATTTTACTCAGGTGACCAATCAGACTCACAGAATCATCATAAAGCTATAAAGCCATTTAGAGCAGTGCTTCCCAAAGTGGGTGCCGCAGAACCCTGGTGTGCTGTGACAACTGGCTAGGGGTGCCACAGAATCTCTTTTTTTTTTCCCCATTTAAACAACCTAAAATAACTAATGTATCATATAATAACCTTTCATAGCATAAAAAAAATATATATATATATATATATATATACATATGCATGTCCAAATGAAAGTAAATAAGTAAAAAGCAATGATATATTTTATACATATTTAAAGTTTACATTTTTATTTGCCGCCAAGCGTCACCTCAGGATGGAATCGCTCCGCTCCGCCCAGTGTACTGGTGCACGCTCAATTTCATATTTTACGCAGCGATAGACAGGATAGGGTAAAGATGGATAAGTTTATAATTTTATACCCAAAAGAAAAGCAGAAATTTCACAGACCAGAATATCAACGGACATCAACCCCAATTTAATTGGGGTTGGGGTGCTGTGAAAAAAAAACCCACAAAGGGGTGCCATGCTTTTAAAAAGTTTGGGAACCACTAATTTAGAGCAACCTAGCATCCTATACACTGCCATTATAAAAGGCTCAGATGGATATTTTTCTATAACAGTATCATAACATCATGCTAAAACATGCTAGCTATATGCTAAATCATTCCATCCTTATGGTAAATGTTAGCATCATGTTAAAGTCATCTTAAAATGTGCTAGCATCATGTTAAAATGTACTAGCATCATGTTAAAATGTGCTAGCATCATGCTAAAACATGTTAGCATGATGTTGAAACATGTTAGCATGATGCTAAAACATGCTAGCATGATGCTTAACATTCCTGTTGAGAGTTAAACAAGCCACTCGTTCCTTCAAAGTATCCACTGGTCTGTTGCACTATGTGGACTGCTCGTCTGAACAACAGTGGCCAGAGCCAACGATGCAACGGAGTAGAATTGTGTTGCTCTCGGGGAGGGTATTTGAAAACGTATCATTGTTTTGTTTTGATAAACATGATAATGTATAAATTAAAAATGGGAATACAGTTTTGAAAACATTGTATGTTTAAACTACGTTTGACAAGAATGTGCTGTGGCTTGATTTTGCTGTGTTGTAAATTTTTTGGCGTTCTGAACCTTTGTTGTGCACTACGGGGTCACCATATAAATCAGCTTCACAAGCAAAAAGAATGAACCTGTTCACATATTATACATTTACTGGTACAGGTTTGAAAATAAAATATATCAGATGCTTACAAATTACTTATTAACAGCCGAATACAGTTTTAACTGTCCCATTATTCGAAAACAAGTATTTTTTATAACAATTGGATCTTTGAAAGGATAAAACAACTACAGTTATTTTATCAATGAGGTGTAGTAATGATCCTACTCTGTTAACTGACTGAAAGCCAGTGAAAAGTAGGTGTTGTAAATGTATAAAGTAGGTGTTGCTAATGTATTATCTTTATTCACTCAGAAAGTAGGGACTTTATCAGAAAGTAGGGAGAATACAAATTTCTGTTTTCTTGGTTTCAAAACGAGGGCAGGATTGTTAAAGATCAAAAGATAATAGTACTGTAAATATAATTATACTTTTATGATCCCTATAAGATCTAGATAACAGTTTTTATCCTAAATATAAATCAGAACTGTTTTTGGTTTCAGGATGTCCAGAGGGAAAAAAAGTTGACTTCATAACCAGTTTATTGGATGCCCTTACTACTGATATGGTGCAAGCTATCAACTCGCCAGCCCCCTCTGGTGGTGGGAGGTAAGACATTTTCACAGTTGTGTCAAACAAACGTGTCAACAAGATCTAAGATGACAACTAGTCTTAAAAATACATCATTCTTAATTACATATACAGTTGATGTAGTTGAATAAACACTCCTGTTAAATTTTAAATTACTGTGATTTTCTCAAGTTTATTTTTACCTAAATTTAATTAGTGCAGTTTGCTAAGGCAAGTCTAAACAACTAGGAATGTCTCTCCTCCAGGTTTGTTGAGCCTGACCCAAGCCTCACACTGGAAGAACGGGTGGTTCATTGGTATTTTGCCCAGCTGGATAACAATGACAGTCATGATATTAACAAGAAAGAGATGAAGCCCTTCAAACGCTATGTGAAGAAGAAAGCCAAACCCAAGCGGTGTGCTCGCAAATTCACAGACTACTGCGACCTCAACAAGGACAAGACTATCTCCCTTCAAGAACTCAAAGGCTGCCTGGGAGTGAATAAAGAGGGTGTGCAGTTTTGCTGAATGTATTTATTAATGGCAGAGATATGAGACCAGATTTAATACCAGAAGTAAGAACGAAGGAGGTTGTGTTCTGCTTTGATAAAACCACATTTTGTGAGTCTAGCCTGGTTTAACATTGTTAGGGAAGTTACATAATTTCCCTTGGTGCTTCCTGTTTTAGTCAATCCACAATAGACATGTTCCTATCCGACCTGGGTGATGTCAAGCAATAGTATTTAAATTGCAAAAAGGTTTGAACGAAGAAATAAATAGAATAATCAACAAAAGGCTTTTGTATCACAGTGTACGCATATACTTTTTACATAATCAGTATGGGTTTCTCTGTTTCTCTATTTATTGGGGTAATTCAAACCAATTCAAACCCTCATGAATAAAAAAACTTAGACAAAAAGTCACTTTTAGGAAAAACACGATTGAAATCATGATTCATGACCTAAATAAAGCACATATCACACATCTTCCTGTATCAAAATGAAATAGGTCAGTGCAAGAAAGAATACTATGTTTATCAAGCAATTCATGCAGTCTTTAAGTGTTTATAAGCTTTAAAACAGTCTCTGAGACCCCAGACAAAACATGAGGATTAATAAGGCTGAAAACAACTAGAAAGATATTTTCCCTCAGTGTATCTCCCATTGTTAATGTCTGTCTCTTGTATGTGCTTTGTTTTGCAGGTAGTGCTACAAGCAGCAGCAGTCAGGGTGCAAGGCAAGGGACCAGTTTGTTCAGTAAGGCCTGACTAATTGCTTTTGCACTAACATTTGGCTCAGCAGCTGCAGAGAGCAGTTATATACTATATTAACAATATAAATAGGTTGCAAGCAGTAACCCTTTCACAATGGAGTTGGCTCAAACCATGGCTTGAATGTTAAATCTTTATGACCACTGACTACCAGTCATTGTCTTTCTATGTGTGTGTGTGTGTGTGTGTGTGTGTGTGTGTGTGTGTGTGTGTGTGTGTGTGTGTGTGTGTGTGTGTGTGTGTGTGTGTGTGTGTGTGTGTGTGCATGTATTTTGAGCTAGTACAATAGATGATTGCTTTAATCATAGGTTTGGCTGGGGAACAGTAAGAGGTGAGCTATTCTCAGACGGTATTCTAAGACGGTAGATCAGGGCTATTCAAATAGTTTGACATGGGGGCCAGTTCATGACAAGCATCCCAAATGATGTGCTGGAGAGATATGGCTATAGCAATATGAGTGATGACACAACAGCAATACAGGAGCCCATATAGAGTTAATGTTTTTTATTATTAGTAGGGTAAATGTTATTTCACATTTTTTTTCCTTTTTTTTTTCTTATTACTGTTTTCCGTGTTCCCACGCATCTTTTTTAATTTTCCCACGGGTGTGTAGGCAGAAAGGGGTGTGGTGTGTGGCTTTTGGACTTTAACTTGATCTGTTAAAGTCCATCTGTAGCACTTACTGATCTTTAATGTTAGATCTTTCAAGTCTTTCAAGTTAATTCTGCAATATGTACACGACATACAGAGGATTGAAATTGCCTCAGACCCATGGTGTGAGACATCAACATACAAGCATTAAAAGTATAAAATATAAAAAAATAAGATAGAACAAAATAAAGTAAAAAAAACAAAATAAATACAGTATATAGTAATGACATTTAAGGCACATTACAGTACAGAATATTTACACTGTAGTGCAAGCAAGAGAGAGCAGCAATTGTGAGTGGTACTATTTACAGTTTTAGTGTAAAACAGGGAGAGCAGCAGTAATTAAAGTGACTGGTGCATTATGTGTTCTTTGTGTGCATTGTGAATTTCCATATTTCCTTTGGTATGTATGAGCAAATCAAATGCTATATGTTTTTTGAACCGAAAAAAAAAAAAACATAGGTGTTCCACCTGAGGAACGGTGACTGTTAACAGGTTAAGTAAAAAACATCTGTGACACTCCTATTCACCTCAGTGTCAGCTGAGGATACTGAAAGTATGCAACTGGAATTTTGCCATTCTTGTTTATGAGCACTCGCTTTTTTTTAAACAAGAATGACAGTTTCTTAAGCCAACCTCCTAAGACCTAAATGACATGAGACTGATATCTCTAAAGCTGCTAAAAGGTCCATCTTGCAGAAAAATGCCATGACATTGTAGTAAAGCTGACTGGCATGGCCCCTATCCCTTTTAGCATCTATTTTGTAGCATCTATAAAAAAATAATATAAATATTAAAAAAGTTAATGTCTCTTTTGAAAAAAACATATTTTTAAAGGGTCAATGTAAAACCTGTTTAAATTAAATATTTTTTAATATGCATTTTATGTGATGTTTAAAAATTGCATTGATTCTTGGAATAAAAAAGTTTCTGCCTCCATAATAGTGTAGCTACAGCATTCATCAATAGAAGTTAACTCGACAGACCCCTTTGGTTGGAAGCCTATATGTCCTTAAATGACCAAGGTGCACGACATGGTGGCCCGCAATTCACCTTTATCTGTACTAGTTAAATTATTGCTGTATCCTACAATCATGGCTCACATAATTCTGTCACTCCCTCACAGAATGAAACACTTAAGTTACTTAAGTTACTTATTACAAGAAGACATCCCGACTAATAGCTTTTGTTGGACAAAACTACCAGGTTTGGGGTTATTCACTTCTCCTTGCACACATAATTTGTTCTGGTTCATAGATAAGCAATGACAAGTGCGTTAGAAGGTCTGTAAAATGTTTCCAACCTTATAAATCTAGAAGGAGTATATGATTTCCAAAATAATCACCAAGAGTGCCCCTTTCTCTTTTCCGTTTCAATGCATTGCAAGTAGGAAAGTGTGGTTTTGATATTAATCCTGATATTTTTTTGCGTATCGGCCTCCACTTGCTTGTGGTTCTCAAAAGTGGAACTAAGGGGGATAAATTATTTATTTAAATGCTATAATTCAATGTGCTGTATCCAAACCCACCTGCTTCTCTTTGGTAAATTACAGCATGATGTTTAATCCATTGACTCCTGTGTGTAGATCTTCATAAGTCATGGGCAGCTTTATAACTGGTTTGAATAAGACTTTGTGGCACAACTTACCTCACATTTGATTAGTGGTAGTTTTCACCGATATTTTCTTTAGCGGCACAGAAAAAATGCACTTATTTAGAACTATGACTGTTTATTTGAAATGATGGCAACTGTAATAGCACTAAGACCGAGACTGTCTCACTTGTGTTTTTTTAACCGTCTGAGAGACAGAAACACAGACCAGAAAGCAAAGACGCTCTGTCTCATAGCATGATGACAAGTCATTCCCTTTCTCCTCTGTGCTCATGCTCTGACTTTAGTCTGTTTTTCCCAGCCATAATGTTTTGCTCATAGTTAGGTGTTTAGCCTTTGATGACAGGCTTGCTATCCCACCAGCACTGTCCTTTGTTTCTCACCAGCAAGCTTTCCTACCAGTGGGATTCCCTTGTTATTAGCTGCATAGCTGCTGTTTACCCTGGCTTGTGGGCTCTGGTAGCCTAGCAGAGACCCAGTGAGGGCTGAGCTCATGTATTTACCCTGGCGCTGCCCACTTCAACCTTAAAACAGTGGCCGAGAGCGGGCAAAACCTCACGCCCAGTGGACCATGACTAGCACTGCCAAGATAAACAGCTGGTTCGTTTGGAGAGCTAAGGGGGCTTCTCCTGCCCAAAGCCAACGAGTTTGCTTTTCGACACCCCCTCACTCTGGGGTTGATGAATTGCGCCAAGCTTCTCCTATATAGACAGTTTTATGTCTTGTCGCTTAAGTGTTCTGGAATTAAAATTGACGAGCCTAATGTAGTCAGGATTTGGGACTACAGACTGCCAAAATATCTAAGACGGGATGTGAGCCAGTGGATATTTTCTTGATTTGGCTTTAGTTGTGATAGATAATGTATAGGCTATATGACAAATGGTTTTATATGCATGCTTCAATAAAGTGACTTTGTGGCATCACGCTGATCCATATTCCTTATGAATGTCGCAGTTAAAGTACATTGACATTTTATTAGTTACAATACAAAATAAAATACCATAGCATGTAAATTGAATCATGTTTCAAATGAAAGTGCCTAAGCTTTGGGTGAGTTTTAACAGGGTGAAGGGGTTCAAACTGTTGCTCTACGATGCCAGGATCTATAAAATACCCCTTTTTATGACTTTTATTACATTTCAACATTTTCTGTTAATCTGCTAACAGTAAAAAATCATAACATGAGTTGTAGAACACTTTTGTAGCAGACCTTCTTACAGTATATTTTTCGAAACATTATACTTAGTTTGGTGGTAATAATGTTTGGTGGTCTAATGACAGAACATATCTTCCTAATATGGTTATAGTTACCTCATTTGCTCTTTTTCTGAGAAATGCATTGCTGCAGGGTAAATTTCTACAGGATAAAGTTGCATGTTTAGAACACTAGGTTTTCTTTTTGGGGTGATCACCTAGTAAAACTGAAATTGGGACATACAAAAGGACAAATAAAGCCTTTGGTTTATGGCACAGCTATGAAAGTACTGCAGTATGATATATTACTTAGGTTAGGATTGTTCATCCAAACTGAAAATTATTTTTTCATCATTTACTCACCTTCATGTCATTCCAAACCTGTATGACTTTCTTCTGCCAAACAGAAAAGAATATATTTGGAAAAACACTGGTAACCAAACAACTTTGGCCCCATTAACTGCCAGTGTATGGACACAGAGATATTTCTTAAAATATCTTCTTTTGTGTTCCACAGAAAAAAAGAGTCATAAATGACATGAGGATGAATAAATCAATTAATTCTTAATATTTTACTGGACAGATGACTGGACATTCCATTAGTGCAAGATTAGTCATCACATTTTTTCTTCTGTTTTCCAGAAGAAAAAGGTTAAATGTGTGTATCTGCTAAAAATTATCTTATAAGCACATGACCATATACTCTACAAAACAGGGGGAAAAAAAATCCAATTTTGAATCATGTGGTCTTTAATACACACTGACAGGGAGCAATTAATTGCAAGTTCTCTGAAAAGTTTTTAGAAATCGAACTATAATGGGCATCCCCTGTTCTTCACATTTTAAGTTTTTTTGATTTTGATAACTTAGTTGGTTACGTTCTCTCATTAAAACAACATTATTTAACAGTTTAGAATAGACCAAAAATAAATGGAATAAACTGAAAAGATTGAAAACATGTTTGTCAGTCTGTTTGCTTTGCTGACAACAGACATGAGATTTTGTCTTGCTTTCCAATCTTATTTCTTGTGTAAGAAGGAAGCTTTGTGTGAGCATGTCATTAGCCTTGTGAAAAGCAGCTTTAAGCATCTGGCTGGGAAAATGTTGCAGACACACTGATTTGTTGCATCTTGGTCATTTGCGATAATTACAGATGACATCATGGTGATGTTTTCTAGGGAGTATGTAAAAATGGAAGCAAAGTTCTTGCTCTGATGACTAGGTTGGGAAATTTGGCACTGCCTAGGAGTAAATTACCCTCTCTTTTCTAAAGCCTTTTATACTCAAACACAAGTCTGTTGAAGTATTCATAATTATATATTATACATATTATACAGCATTCACCTTTAATTTCCTGTTAGTCCAACATTTTTGGAAAATCTTTATCTAGTTAGTGTATATAGTGGCGTGTACTACGTAGACACTTTATTCATGCATTTCAGTTTTTTACAGTTTATATAGGTTATATCTATAGTTCTTAACTGGTGGATGTTTTTAAGCTCTCGTTTTATTTCTAATAGGGTCATAAATAGTATAGGAAATACAATGCTAATAATGAAATAAAAAATAATACAGTTAATAAATTGTTTAATAAACATAAAATGGAGAATAAAATGGCCACATTATTTGTACACCTAGAAGAAGCTAGGTTGTGTGACACACCCCCATACTTAAAAACCAAACTATGCAAGGAAAATAAAAATTTAACCAGACTACATTTATGAAATTAAATTTAACCCGATAATTTACTCACCCTAGATTTTTCTGTCTGCTATTTTTCTGAGTTATATTAAATAATATCCTGGCTCATCCTAGATTTGTAAAAGTAATCCACATAATTCTACGTTGTTAAAACGTGTCTTCTGAACTTTTAATTCCAAGGGGTTTTAAATAGCATGTCTTCTGAATTGAAGCTATACGTTTGTCAGAGAAAACTATTGATATGTTGAGCTTATTTTGTGATCACTAAGTGATGTTTAAATGTGAACACAAAGCACACTCAAATAGAATGCACACAAAATACACGGTGTAGTGAAGCCGGTTGTGTTCGGCTGAAAAAAGTAAATCATATAATCCTAGAAAGGGTAAATTAAGAGTAAATCTTAATTTATATTTTTAACTATTCTTTAAAATTTATGCTACTTACAAAAAGGATAAACATGATTTGTGCTAGCCAAAATGGGTTTAGCATAAAAGCATAAAACCATCAAAATTCAAGAGACAAACCACTTTTTTTGCTTCTTTTTGGCCCATGTAGTTGATGATAATATTAATAATTTTTTGTGTTTTTTTTATTTTATATACATTTTTGTACACCTAACTTTGTATTAATTTTGTACACCTAACAATTTTGGATAACCACTTGATGCCCAATGTAAACTGGCCACTAAAGCAAAAAGACATACATTTACTAAATAGACTAATTTTATGAGTAATATTTGCCAAGTATTAGTACTATGCTTTTAAATGTTACACTGTAAAAGCCATGCAAAATCAAACTTCCAAACAATCAGCATCAGTGATACCTCATCGCACACCTCTTCTGCTACTGGTTCCTAGCTTACCGTTCCAGGTCTCCAATGTACCACCTAATCAGAGATCTGCAGTCAGGTAAGCCTGCTTTCAGACACACTGGATCTGGTTTCCTCTGCCTTTATCAGAGGGGTGGGGTGAGCAAGAAGAGGCTTTGTGTTCTTAATGGCACAGTCATTTTATCACTTTACTCCTCTGAAAGAGTAGAGGCCAAAGTGGACCCTTTTTCTGGTGCCTGTTAATTACTGAAGGGAATTGGGCTTTTGAGAATGAGTGCACAGACAGTGAAAGCTAAGAGAATTCTCCATGTCAGTGAACAAACAAGACAAACTTTCAAATTCGGCCCAAAACCTTGTCTACAAGAAAGATAGTGACCACATGATTATATATCTATGCCTGATACTACTGGTTCAGCTACAATATTTGCAAAAACTATACACTATTTTAAAGTGGTTAGCAACACGCTCATTCTATCAGAATGCAGCATTTAATCTACTTAAAGGTGTGTTATTGTTTTAAATGTGTAAGTTACAAGGATATAAGTTAACCAAGGTCATATTTACCAATAATTTTTAAATAAATGAATCATCTCAAAAGGAGGCTGGGTTTAACTTGTGTTGTTTCTATACTATTTCTATAGTACAATGCTTTACTTTTCTAATACTATATGTAAACATAGGTTTGTAAACTGTTTTAAATAAATGTAACTTATTTACACAAATGTACAGCCTAGTTTACTCTTAGTAACGAATATCAACATTTAACTAATATATTGCTGTATAAAAAAACTAAAATGGTACACAGGGACTGAAATCAATTCATTTTATCGGTTTATTTACTTATAGTACAGTATATTGGAATGAAATAATATACTGCGAATTAATCACTTTCCCACTATATGACATAGAAGACTATGTTTGATTATTTTCTCTCTCCACTGCGAAGCTAAAGGCACAATAAACTGATAAAAAAATTGTCACGTAACTCTTACATAACTTGTTGGAAAAAGTTGCTCATTACTCTATTTGCAGCTGACACTACTGTCATGGAAAATACAGTTAAGGTAGGCAGAGTAGATATCTAAGAGTTTGAGTAACTTCCCAGCAATGGTTTTAGCATGTTTTTAACCAAGTCAGACTTTGGACTGAAGATCCACCTGCATCCCAACCCCCAAAATGCCTGCCGTTGACCTCACACATGCACAAATACACGCACACACATATTTGATGGACTCTCCAGCGCCTAGGACCACTTCTGCCTGTCAGGCCCTTCCCCCATGAAGTAGAAGAGGGGGTTCTTTGCTGGAACTCCCCTATTCCCTTCCACAGCAGCCATCTGTAAGCAATCTGTCTGCTTTACCCATCTCCCCAGTTCCTCAGCTTCTCGCTGATTGATTGCTCCAAAAGGATTCTTACAGCCCAACCTGTAGACACTGAATGTCCCTGTACCCATCCCATCATGATCCAATTACATGGCACATCAGTCACAGCATGGCATAACCTAAAATGTTGTATGGACAATATTTTGTTGTTATATTATGAAAGCAACCCTTTATTTTGCGCAGCAGCAATTTGCATAAAGCAGCCATGATTTGTGGCATAATGTCAGATGTCCCAACCTCAAAGGCAAAATGGATCAGCGGTAGGAATGGACAAGGAGGTACAGTAGTAGATGAAGAAGAATTATGCGTCACCCGTAGGGGGAAGATCTGCTTTCCACATGACTATAGAAAGAGAGAACGAACATGCTCTCTCAACCTCACCATCTACATTAACATGCTCACACACACATACACAAACACATACGCAACATATTTAGAATGAATCCAGTGCATCTTGGGAGCTGACATTGAACATATCATCCTGAATGTGCTTTGTGTTTTGTACATCTGGAGAAGCTTTGCTTTCAGGCAAAGCTCTTTTCCCCACACATCGGCAATGCAAATTTTGCTTGGACAAACATGCTGTTTGTCTCATATCTCTCTTTTATATGTCATGTGTATGTGTGCGTCTGATCTATTCTGTGACAAGTTTTACAATGCATGTATCTGTGCATACTTTATGTGTATATGTGCCTCAAGAATGTTCTTGTTACACTATTGAAATGTGTCAACCATCTCACTAATCCTGTCTGGTTTCCAGTAGGTCGTCTGGTTTGAAGACAGAAATTTCCAGAAGATGAGGCAGTTGCACAAAGCACTGTGAGAAAGCATCTGTTCACTGCTGGAAAAGTACAAGGAAGGATTCTGAGAAATAATTGAGAGGTTCCTCAAGAAAAATAACAAAAGATGTAAATGATAACAAGGAGCCAAAATATTTGCACTTTTTCTTCCCATTGTTAGACATTTTTCTATGTTCTTGTTTGTGTTTTATTAAACTTTTAATATGACAAAAAATGTATGTTGAACACAAACTTTAAGTGTGAATGATTACCTGCTATCATCCATGTTCACTGTTAACCCTTTCAGTATTATCTAGTTGTGTTTGATGAAAAATGTTTTAAATGACAAATTCCAAATTTGAAATTGAGTTTAAAATGAATTTAAACATCCAATTGTGTCCACTGTTATTAGGTTGTCCATATGTTTGCAGTGGGGTTTTTTTAAATTTGCACCCAGATGTGTTTGTGTACCCTTCTGTTAACTTTGGCTATAGAACTAAAAAAGCAGTGATAATGAACAAGAAATGTCAACAAACATTAGCTATGATCTCCTAGACCGGCACCTTTAGGACACTAGCAATATTCACCAAACTATTGAGAATTAGCAGTAAGTTCCACATGGTTTATTTAGAAGTCAGAGGTCAAAAACAATATCACACAAATTAGTTTTGTAAATGTCACAAAACACATTGCTAAGCTCTAATTCTACTTAAAGTAAATCTTGTGTTGTCTTGAGCTTTTTTACAATCCTTTTTTGACCTACAAAACTGAGATATTGGCTTCATTTGTAATCAGCATTTATGATCTCTGCAAAAAGTAATCTTCCATCTTTTCTACTTAGGCTCAGTGATGTCACCATATGTGTCCAAATCCATGTTTATCACAATATTATCTGATAATATGCTATAATAGCACCATAATACTTTTTTACTTTTTCATCTCACTAAATCTTGTGGTTCAGGTCCTCCAAAAACTTTGTATTTTTGTGGTGGTAAAAACTATTCACACACTTTTTTGGGGGAGTTGTGTCCTGTTATTATGGTAGCTGGAGTATTTTATTTAGCTTTTCTTAGCTAAGTAAAATGTGTACTCATGCAGCAAAAGAAAAAGAAGAAAAAGAAAAAAAGTAAGCAATAAAACAAGAGAAGGAAGTGAAAGACTAAAATGAATCAACACTGAATGTTAAGATGTTTACCCACCATTCAGTGATTTCTTCAGATGTGGTTTGTTGCTCTTTATGTTTGGCTGTGTGTTTGTTTTTTACCATGTACCTGTATGTGTGTGTGCGTGCGTGTGTGTGTTATTTTTTTTTGCTAATAAACATATAGGCTACTTGGAAGCCATTATTTTGGCTCAAAAAGTAAGTGTCAAGTTGTAAATATTTATCATATGTGCTTTTGGTCTGTTCTCCAAGTCTTTAAGCAAAATTTGAAAGCAATGTCAACATCAATTAGAATATATTGTAGCGTGAAGTTTGTAAAACTGTTGCTGTCATTATAAAATGTCTGTTTGTGAAGTCTGTTAATCACAATGTAAAATGCCAGCCAGTGACAATACACATTTAAAAATAATATCTGTGTCAGACATTTTTTTTTATATAAAAAACTTGCAGACAAAAATATGTTATTTTATTTTTTTATTATTTAATTATTACAGATGCATTTTCATCCATGCAGTTTGAAAATGCACAACTTAAAAATCAGCTACAAAAATTTCCAAGCCTAATAATTACACATATGCTTGTTAGATCTTAATCACCATTAAATATTTTAATTGTCTGAAAGCCCTAATAAGAAGTTATTATTGATTGCTCAGGATATTTTACACATTTTGTTATCTGAGGTCAAAGGCCATGAGAAACATAAAAAACCTTTCATCTTTCTATCTTTAGTAACCTTTCATTCACATTCCACTACCCACATATTAAAAAAAATACTAATACATCTAATTTTGTAGTTTATATTTAGTAATAATTGTTAAAAAAATAAGTGTTTTGAGACTAATGTGTTTTGGATACAACATCAGACAAAGTAAACACACATTTGTTCACAGCTGCCGCGCATTTTCTCTTTTATGCCCACCTACAACTCAGGTTTGTGCGCCCCCTGAAGTGCTTCCAGACCTTTTCTGAGACCTCATCATGTTTTAAACGTTTCAAATTGTTCCACCAAGCTGGAACGGCTATAATCACAGCCAATCAAATGAGAGAGCCAATCTGGATGGAGGCACAGATTACAGTTAATATCACAGATAGACATAAGGTTCCTCGAAAGAGAAGTGATTAAGTCTGGAATTGGCCTAAACTAACTCCATTCAAACATGGCCTTTCCGGCAGCAGTAAAGACATGGCCATATGTTCAGAATGTACAGAACAACAATGGAAGCAAGAATCTCTATAAAAGAGGCAAATCCACTTTCCCAGATGCACAAATATTCAGATGTCCAACAACATTTACCAAACAAGGACAAGAGATCAGAGCATAGAGGTATAAAAGTTTTATCTTCTCTTATAAGCAGAAGCATAGAAAAAAGTTTTAAGCTGTCAGAGGTAGAGTCAAGGATTTTGGCAAGGATGTCAAGATGAAATAAGGGTTTTAAAGCAGCTGCAATACATGTGTCTAACACTGACACATGTGGCTTCTGACTTCCAGTGTGAAGTTCAAAGAATTTTATAATGACACAGCTTGTTAGGGATGTGTACATAACTGAGTGTATGGGTGCTCTGTGGAGGAGAATAATGAAATTTCATTGTTAAAAAAAATAATAAATTGTACAAGAAATGCAAGATTTGCATAACAATCAAGTTAAGTGTCAAGCACTTCAAACACTCAGTCATAGTTAAATACAATCAAATCCATGTTTGTTAGGTTCTTTTAAAGTACAATTTTGATAAAATACTGGACCATTACATTTTAACTTCGTAAAAATAAAATGGTGATTATTGCTATCTTTCTTGATAAATGTAAATTATACAGTAAATGAGAATCAGAAGCAAGGCACAGTCAAGAGAAAAGTCCCATTTTGAACAGAAGTATTGTTTACATTTATTTACATTTGTGTGTGTGCATCCATGCGTGTGTGTTACAAGGTTTGTGAGAAAATCACATCCGGATTTGATGAAAAGAAAAGATCATTGCAGGTTGTTTTTATTGTATGCTTAATTTAGTAAGATTCAATCCAAATGGTATAGTGCAAAAAAAGGATCTTACATAAGCAACTCTACACATGTGCAAAACTCTGTAATCCATTACAAAGCATATAACAGCTCATGAAAGACAGCCATTAGGACGATAATGCACTTAATAGTTTAAGCAAAATACCATGTTAAATTAAAAAAGGACATGTCAGGTCTTCCATTTGTGTCTAACACCCTGCTGTCTGTCTGGAGCAGCACCTGCCTCACAGGTCATGCTGTTCAGGGCCAGGGGTCACCTGCCAGGAGGCCTAGGTTAAGGTCAAAGGTCACATCTGAGACATGCATGTGTGATTGAGAATACAGCTGGGCTAACAGGGCAGGTGTCTTTCCCTTTTTCACTTGTGATCTTTGGCTGTGTTCACAAGAGAATACAGCATACTGGTTACTGCATACTGTTCAGAGTACTCATAATTAAAAGGCAGCGGCTATTTGCACCAAGTGTAAATAGTGTTCAGTGCTATTTACACAAGTGTTAATAGAAAGTAGATGCTATCTACACTAAGTGTTAATAGAAAGCATGTTCTATATACAATAATTAATATTAGATCAATGATATTTACATTGTGTTAACAGCAAGATGATAGCGTGTGTAATGTGTTAAACAGGTTAAATGTTACATGTAAAAGGACAAACCTATCAAATAAAAAAAGTGCTAGTCAGTGAAATACAGATGCAGGATTACTTAGTGTAATGCACAGCCCAGTACAGTAAATGAGAAGACATACTGTACATGTAAAATGCTTTGATTGTTATTTGTATAGAATGTATACATTAAAAAAAAAAAATTGTCAAAAATTTGATAGAAACAGACACAAAAAAGCCACAAGCAAGAATTAAACTCTAGTTACCTGCACCATATGTCAGAGCACTGTCAAAGCCATCCACCCACTAACATCTCTATCTCTCTAACCCAATTTTTTCTATCGCACAAAATTCTCATTTCCTTTGCCTAGATTTGACCAGCAGTTGACCCTAAAGAACTTCATCATGGTTGTTTCGATATTGGTTCTAGTAATAATAGGCGGAGTTAGTGTAAATAGCCTCTGCCAAGAAGGCGTGCTATAAGTGCAAATAGACACTCCCTAAAAAAAAGTTGTCTGTTAAATGTGAAAGGTTCTGCAAATATCAAAGGTTGTTTATGCAACCATACAGCCAATTGTTATTTTATACTGCTCATTTCTATTAGATCTGACGTATACAGAACATTTGCATACTGTAACGCATTTTTAAAAAAATAGTATTTGTAGTATTACATGCTACAATAAGCATAGCCTTAGTCTTGGTGACACTGTGGGTTAGATCTTAATAGCCCTAAAATCAAACTGATCTTTATAAAAAAGGTTAATGAAAATTGGCATGTTGAATACCGGATAACGCCCTGAAACATTGTCCATACGATTAGGCTAACTAAGATGAAATATGTACTTGCACAATACTCGCAGTCAGCTGTTTCGAGTGTACATCTCTCTGACAGCTTATGCACACCAGCGTCACAGTGTTGTCTGTGTTGACCAACACATGCTTGCCCTGGATCAACTGGGCCATTTAGCTGGTCCATTGTATTTCGCCTGAAGACCTCAGGCAGGTCAGCACTGACTGTGCATATTTGTTGGTGCTGTATACTGTCATAGAGCTCAGCTCCATTCTGGGTAAAGAGATGGTTTGCACAAGGAAAAACTCGCTGTTTTCCAAGTTGACCTGAAGTCACAATTGATCTAGGTGTCGGAGCACCTGGGCCCTGTGCGCACACAATTGATCTCATGAGTGAGTCAAGATTAGTCAGTCGTTGAGATAAGTGAGACCGAGTCTCTGTGAGGTGGCAGTTACAGACTGAAATGAAGGACCTTGTACTGTGAGCAGGTGGTGTTGCCTTCCGGCAAGCAGATGCAACTCATTTAATGCATTAGCCTGATGGACCTGGAAATAAAGGGCAGGCCATGATAAAGGCCATGACATAAAGGGCAGAGGGCGTTTTGCAGGCAGAGAAACACTGGAATCCACCCAGGGAAGATTGACAATTACCTTAGCCTCTCTGCCGTCGAGTGTAGTAATGTTGGTAGAGTCCAAGAAATGTGTATGAAAAAAGGTGAATTCCATGACTTTGTGGGATCCCTGGGCACTTCCAGAACATGGGTGGTGGATGGTGCCGTGGTGGCTTTGCTTTGTTAGAAAAATAGCAAACAAATTCCACTTACCAATTTTTATTAGCCTTTATTTAAATATCAGAGGTGATTGCGTCTCTCAAGAATAAACCTATGCAGACACAACATGAGTGAATGACAGATAGGGAAACGTTATTGCATTACTAAATACCATTACTAATCCAGTCTCTCTGGATTCAGCTTTAAAACATCTGTATTTTATTAAAAGTTTGATTGTGAGAGACTGTATTCTAATTGCTGAACTCTATGTTTACTGCTATGGATCAACAATTTCACCAGCACTGCCAGTTTGGAAAGTATATGAAAAAGGTTTCTTGCTTATGCAATTCATACTGCTAAATTCAGTAGTAAAAATATATAGGGGATTAGCTCAGAGGTTTTAGTTTACATAATCCACTCCAAATCATAAACCTTTTACTAGCCACATTCTGAATGTACTCTAAAAGTAGCCTACTACCAAATTTAAGATCAAATATGAATGGCAGGAGTTATATTCTTGTTGATTTTAAACAAAAAACTCTAAAATGAATCTATTGTACATTATAGCCTATTGAAATGAAATATTAGCAGCTTTGCTGTATTTGTGCCAGTGCTTAAAAAAGGGCAAGTCATTCTGTGCGAACGTGAGCCCCCTGTTGGGGAAAAATGGAACAAAACATAAAATAATTAATGGTGGACCCCTGACAGCCACATTAAAGTATAGGTATGTAGATAAGATTAATTTGAGACAATTAAAATTTTATTTCATGTAATTAAACAACAATGAAATATAAAAGCACAAAGATTATGTTATTGCAGTGAGTCACATGTGAGGTGTGGATTATGGCTACCTGGAAATCATGCCCCCACAGGGCATTTAAAAGGTGCTTAAACTTCATAGTGTTTCTGTCTACCTGTGATGTGGTCTGTGCACATTAATGCCTCTACCATTATCCAACTGGGTTTGGCCTAATTTTTAATCCTCTTGGATTGGCTTTCATATTAATTACCCTGGGAATTCTTTCCTTTCCAACTGGCTGGAAAGTAAAACAATTTGTTCTAAAGCTGTAGGAAAATACTGTAACACTGTAAAACTTCAGTTTATTACCAGTTCTGTTTATTAACAAATGTTAATGCATTAACCAACATGAACGTTTAACAATATTTTTACAGGCTTTATTAATCTTTGTTAGTGTGATTTAATGCAAATAAAAATTTATGCATTAACTACTGTTAACAGATACATCTTTTTGATTTTAAAAATGTATTAGTAAATGTTGAAATGAACATTATAAAGGGCTAAAGAGCTTTCACACTGGACACGTCGCCATAAAGCAAAGCGAATAGCTGACAAACTGTACTTTTACACCAAAGGTCAAACGACTGGTCCTTTTTCAATGTTCTTGAATGTCTGTAAGATCGGTGGCGCTGATTGACAATGAATTGCACATTTGCACGCAACCTAACTGATTAGTTCTCTAAATTTAACCTTAGTGACCTTGTCGTTATACAAATGTACATGACCTTAAATGTGTTAATGCCTGTATTATATTTTAACTAGAAAATTGTCTGACTGTTTTGACTGCAGTTTTTATAGTATGACTATTACTATGTACTGTAAGTAAACTGAACCTTATTGTAAAGTATTACCAATGCAACAAAGAGGGAAAATGTCTCTTAAAAACATATATTAGATATAATATAACCTGATTTTGCATTTTAGGACCCTGTTAAAAAGGTCACAGGTAAAATATGTAGGCCTATCATCAGTGTAATTTTTGTGGTTTACTTGTTGCTTGCTTTTTTATTTTACCACAGT
Source organism: Beaufortia kweichowensis (assembly GCA_019155185.1). Taxonomy (NCBI): domain Eukaryota; kingdom Metazoa; phylum Chordata; class Actinopteri; order Cypriniformes; family Gastromyzontidae; genus Beaufortia; species Beaufortia kweichowensis. The sequence goes on from CM032805.1 coordinate 4,281,618, forward strand.
TGATGGGTACTTATAATAAAATAATTATGTAGTTATGACTTTTACCATCAAGGACTTACTGTAGATGATAGCCAGAGAGATTGCTGTCCTAGTTTCAACACGCAGGTAATTCGGGCCAGATAACATGGCAGACCATTCAAACACATAGAGAAATGTTAAAAGCAGAGTCAGTTTTTTTACACTCGTGAGGACTTCAACCTACAACTAGCTTACTGTGAATAACTGTTTCCAAACTTTTGACTGGTATTGTACATAAACTTCAGCTCAAATAAGAAGTTTAGCTTAGTGTCCTATTGGTTGTTATTGAACTGAAATGGTTGTGAATTGTTGCAAGTTCGTGTGAAATGCATGAGACGAAGACTCTCTCACAGTCATGTGCAGACACACAATATTATGCATGCACTAGTCATGCAGATCTCCACTTTAAGTGTCTTGCAATGAATAATCATGCTAAAAAGGTTTATACGCTTTGGAATAACCAATATGCATCAATCCTTTCAATACACAATTAAACTTATTCACTTACTGTATATTGTACAGTGGGGTCAAAAAGTCTACACCAAAAAAAATTACCAATTTGATAAAAATTATGATGATAGTAAATTGCCAGCGTGATTTAAAAATGTTTTGAAACACATAATGTGTGGTTCAATGTACACAGGAATATGTGAATGTAAACTGTAATGTGTCCAATGTCACTATTTGCTTTCATTCATCATATCAAGATAACAATCATAAAGAGCTTTGAACTTTGAAATTGATTGTTTATTGACTGATAAAACTTTAAATTAACTGTTTTCTAGGAAAAATATCCTTTATTTATATTGGTGCTGGTAAAGGCCCAGTATTTTCCTGAAATCTGAGGGCTCATCACTGCCATTCCATCAGATACTGCTCAAATTCACCAGGCCAGTGTGAATTCATCACAGCTTTCAGGGGTTCCAGAGATATTTGAGTCCTCGTACAGTAGGTGCATGGTTGTGAGGGACGGCTCAAAATGGGTGGAAGGGGGAGGATATGGGAATGTGTGGGCTACAGTGAGGGTGCAGCTCGGCGTAGATGGACACCATTTAATGAAGGAATTGTCTTCAATGGTGCTAGTGACCGGTGAGGTGCAATTTTATGGATGAAGTCAAGACATACACAAGAGGTGCCAGGTAACAGTGAGAACATTTTTGAAACCTTGTCAGCCATTTCTGAGCAGAGCTGCTGGCAGCATAACTGCTCCGGACTGTTACGCAGAGGTAAGGGATGTGCTGCTTTGTTATTGAGAACGTTATTGTGACAACAATAGCACTAAACTATAAAGGATAGTATTTCTGTCACACAATGGATCTGAAGAATTGTGGAAGAGAGCTTGTATTGTGTTTCAGCATACTGACCAATGGGTGAGAATCATCTTAGGCCAATGGCTTTAAAGGAGGTAATTGTATATGTGTTTATTTGTCATTATTAAAATTGACCGTTTCTTAAAAGCAAAGCAAATTTATTACAGGCAACACAAATGAGATGCCTTATTTGTGACAGACGATGTACTGATCACAATTACAATATTTTTGTGCTGAAGGACTGATTTATTGCAACACATATTTACATCCAGAATCACCTGAGTGTTACGTTGTTGATTTCCATCGTGGCAGCGGTGTTTGGTTCCCTTCAGATAGGATACCACACAGGCAACATCAATGCCCCAGCCCGGGTAAGTAGACTTTAGGGAACAGCCACTGGTTAGCATGGTTTCTCAGTTTACATACAAACTTCTCAGAGTTCTCATAAAACACTGAATAAACTTCAGAATATTTCTGTTCAGCCAGTGTTGAATTTGGAATGCTCCATATTTGCACACAGGTAGCTATGATGTCTGGTTTGTGTTGATTTATCGCCAGTGTGTGGATATAGTGCACTTCCCTCTGGTCTGTCTTTTATTATAAAAAACATTGGGACTATTCTCAAAATATTAGTCATGTCTTTCAACCAGATGAAATGCACTTTCATAGTAAAGTATTAAAATGACAGGTTCTTTTCAGACGTTTTGTCCTCAGAAACCAACTTGTCACATTAGCTGAATTACATAATCAGTAATTTACTTGCTTAATAAATTATGTGAGTAATAAAAAATAAAAATAAAAGAGTGTAACTGTACAAGTTACATCTAACAATATGTGTAATAAAAATGAGTGTCTGGGAAAGGTCTTGCATACTAATGTGTTTTGTTTATAAATGTTTTTTTTTCTGGTTTATAAATGTTTTTTTTATGTTTTTGAGGTAATTGAGGAATTTTTCAACACAACATGGAGATCCAGGCACAATCAATCAATATCAGAGCACAGTCTCACTTTCCTGTGGTCACTCTCTGTTAGCATTAAGGATTTTGGAGCTCTGCTTGGTTCACTGGGGGTCAAAGTTCTTGCTGACACTTTCGGAAGGTGAGAAAATCTTGTTTAAACAAGCACCCGCCCCGTTATCAGAGGCAATGCCATTTGTGCTGGAATGTGTTTTTTTAGGGATTACTACTGTAAAAACACATTTTTACACTTATCTTACCTTAAAGTATCAGGACTGGATGTGCCATAATATAGGAATTAACCATTAAGGGGAAGCATGCCCCAATGTTCTGATTAGGGGACAATAAATGTGCACTGTTAGAGCTTAGCAGGAGTTTTACAGTAACATACTGGCAGCACTGTTACCAGTTGGTTACTGTAAGTCTTTCGCTAAACATTTCCTGGGAATTACCCACTCACAGGGGTATATGTAATTCTAATAATTCTTTTCATTGTGTCCCATAGACGCAATGCCATTCTCATAGCGAATGCCTTATCTGTAGTGGGTGCCTCTCTGATGTTCATGAGCAAAGCCACAGGATCATTTGAATTACTAATTGTGGGTCGACTGATCTTTGGTTTGTTCTGTGGCTTGGTGATGAGCCTAAACCCACTGTATATCCAGGGTGTCTCCCCCACAAACCTTCGTGGTGCTTTTGCCACTCTGAACCAGGTCTCTTTTGCTTCGGGCATTCTGCTGGGCATGGTGAGACTACACAAGCTCATAATTAATTCAAAGCCTGGATATCATCAGTTCAAGCCAGATGTTTAAAGTGTTTACTTTGTGTACACGTCAGGTTGTGGGCTTGGAAATGGTACTGGGAACAGAGGATAACTGGTCCCTCATGTTGTCCCTGTCCCTCATACCTGCAACACTCCAGTATATGACCCTTCCTTTCTGTCCCGAGAGTCCCCGCTACTTATTCATCAACAAGGGCAAAGAAATGGAAGCAGAGGCTGGTAAGTTAACAGCTCTTTTGAGACAAAATGTTATTTCTGTACTCACAAGGCAATCAGTGTCTCTTGTTGAATTTTGTATTACCATTGTTCTTCTGTCAGCCCTGAGAAGACTTCGGGGAAACCCAGAGATAGTGATGAAAGAAATGGAGGAGATGAGAGAAGAAGCTGCTCATAGTGAAACAGGAGTAACTGTCAGAGAATTCCTCAAGAGACGGCGCTACAGGCAGCCGATAATACTTGTGCTTATCATAAATCTGGGCAGCCAGTTATCAGGGTTCAATGCGGTTGGTGTTTCAAATAATCCCATATGATCTGAATAAAATTTTGGATTGTAACACAATCTTTTTTTATTCATTGTCCTTTATGCTTCAAATATAGAATACAACGTAGTTGTAAATTAATACAACCTAGTTCCTTTTTTGAGGGAACTCAACACTGGATCATGGCGTTCACATGATGGGGAAGTGCTTCCCCACACTCTGTGTGAAATGGCCAAGGTCATGGAATTCAAAGGGAGCCTGAATTTGATGTCACCAGCTTCTTGTCTTTAGGGAGCTTGTTATCTGACATTATGTGTTGGGACAAAACCCCTTTTTTTTTTTACAAGTGCTAGTTAGGAAGGGCTTAGTTAGCATTTGCTATGAGTAAACAAGATGTGTGCACCTCCTTTATTACAGGTGACAACACACATAGTTTAGGTGTGTTTTGTTTGGGAGTGAAACAAGCTCCTCTTTCAAGATTAACTCTTGAGGTAAAGGCTGTCCACAGTGCGAACGTCTGAGCAACCTTTGCCCCTCCTGGCTCTGTTCAGTATATTTGGAGCCAAGCAGTTTTGCCCAGCAGCTCAGGTCCTGCATCTGCTGAAGCAGCAATCTGACTGTGGTTGTGGGAATCGCAGCTAGAATTCGTAGAAGAGCAGGAGATGGGTTTCCCTTATTGCCTCTTTCCTATCAGTGTGTTTATGCCACCAGCCACCAATTATTCTTTGATTGTTGGCTTGCACAAGCATGGTTATAGGGCAATGGTGCCCTCAAGTGGGTGCTTTTCTCAGTCTCGCCACCCCTGATGATTTTGGGAGCAGAGGCACCTGACAGTCCATCCACCTCATCTTCTCTTACTCCTGCCCAACTGATTCCTACCAGCACTACATGTTTAGGACACTATGGCAGCATTGGAACTTCTACCAAATGTGTCTCTATAGTTGTTAAATGCAGTACAGAGAGGTTACAGGGTTCAATCGGCCCTCTATCCACCTTGTTAAAATTGCAACCTGCAGACTGTAGAAATGCTGGCCCAAGAGAGTTGTTCCCTTCTGGAGAAAGGCTATAGAACATGCTTTAAAAGGAATTAAGTCTTCTACTTAATACTTCTACTATGACAAGTACTTTATGGTACCCAATAAGGTACCATTATTTTACATCTGCATTATCTGAAATGGTCTCTGATGAGGTTCAGGTTCAAGGTGCTTACTTTAAGCAGATGGTATCCCAAATTTTGTGCAAAGCCTGTTTTTTATGATAGATCTAAAGAATGCATCTTTTTCACGTTGAGATCCTGCCAGAACACAGGAAGTTTCTCAAGTCTGCTTTTGGGAAAAGCATACCAGTATTGAGTTCTTCCTTTTAGCCTAGCTCTTTCTCCTCACACCGTCACAAAGAGTGTCTAACTACAGGGCATCTGGATACTAAATAATACCAATGGCTGGATAATGAATGCTAGGTTGGAAGCAATGGTAACTTAACATGGTAGCTCAACATTGTGCTAGATTATATAAGGTGCCTGGGCTTGGGACTGAACCTCAAGAAGAATGTGCTCAAGTCCAGTGAACCACTTTTCTAGGGATGATACCAACAGTACCAACGTGGTACCATTGGGCCTGCTGCAGATGAGACTGTTTCAGTTCGGGCTAACCAAGCTACTGTACAGAGCAGTCTAACCCCAAAAAACTGCTGCACGCGCTGTGCCCAGTTAGAGCATTGAGGGTCTAGGTCCACTGCTCAGACCTGTGGCAAAAATCTTCTCAACTCTTTGCTATGGTGGCAGCAATCACACAACGTTCTCTCAGCATGCTGTAGTGGGTATGGGTTCCCCATCGCTCAAACCATGATGCAGCATTGAGATCTCTCAATGCGACATCTCAGGTTATGTATTTAACCATGTTTCCTGACATAAGGTATAATGGAATAAGATGCTGCATCATGTTGCCATACTTTAGTATGCATGTTTTACCTTCCTTCAGAATGTAGAATCTGGTGACACTCTGGCAGCCTTTTAGGGTCTCTGTGGAACCAGAAGCACTACCCCATAGTGTCAACACCATGACACAAAATATTATTCCCTATTTCAGGGAGCATGGTTTCATATGTAACCTGGGATTTAAAGGTACATAAAGATTATTTTTTTATAGTATTTTCTTTTTATGTACCTTAAAAATAAACATTTACAATATATTTTTATATATTTTACATGTCATTTTTATTTTAGTATTCTGTTGGAACTTGTTGACAGATATTAAGAAAAATGTTTTTTGGTAAAATAAAGCAACGTTTACATATTTAGCGGATTTTATATGTATTTATATGATGAATTTATATGTATTAGTAATAATAATAGTCCCGGCAGCCTGTGTCTTAGTAAGAATACACAACATACTGCAATTAATATCAAAGACAGTTGCGCTAGATTTCCTTTAATCAAGAATCTGGATTCAAATTAGAACAAGATGTGCTGTCTCTGATGAGATGTGATTGTGTTAGTGCCTTATTACTCTTATGGATCCTAGATAACTCTGTCGTTTAAATCTTAGCTTTCTTAGTTTTCTCATGCCACTACAGTCTGTATGGGAAAATCTAGGATAGTGTGTAAGGATTCACAGAATTGTTTGATAATAAATCTTATTCGTTTTTCTAACTATTTTTCCAGATCATTAATTATTCAACTAAAATGTTTGCACAGTCCAATTTTGAGGAAGCCAAATATTTGACACTAGGAGTGGGAGCAGTTAATGTGGCATTTACCATAGTAGCAGTGAGTATTATTTTTTATTTAAATTTTTTACATTTCAGTTTGGTACTCTGTATTATTGGTAATTACTTTCTTATAATCCTTATTAAGGATTCTTATTATTGCAACTTCACATAATAAATTGTCACATCATGTAATACTTACTGGATGTGAAATTAAAAGGGAGTTACAATATTGAGGATTGTTTGAATTAAGTTTTTATATCAGTTCAATAATTGTAAAAATATTTATTATAAAAATGATTTTCAACAGCAAATATCTTATATATTTTCATTTTCTTTTCATTTAAAGTTTTTCCTGGTGGAGAAAGTGGGACGCAGAAAGTTGTTACTTGCTGGATTTCTGTCATTAGCGCTCTGCAACCTACTAATGACCATCACATACTCTATACTGGTGAGGTTAAATTTTAGGTCAAGTTTCCTGACATTAAATTTTAGAAAAGTAGTCAAACATTCTTCTCAACTTATCTCTATCCTCAGACCATAGTTCCCGATATCCGCAATATTCAGGTCCTGGTGGTTTTCTTCCTGATCTCAGCTTATGAGGTGGGCCCTGGGCCAATTTCTTGGTTCATTGCTGCTGAGCTTTTTGACCAGTCAGCCCGTCCCATTGCAATGGCATTCACAAGCATGTTGAACTGGGGAGGAAAGTTTTTATTAGCTCTGCTCTTTCCACCTCTGATGGTATGTGTATTTCTTATTTATATAATATTAAAGAGGGGGTGGCATGGATTTTTATTTTGTTCATTGAGGTGTAATAATAATATTACAAAATATTTGGACACCATTTTAATCGTACATACATACAATACGTTCATAAAATCGTACATATTCATGTCACATACACCCCAACAATTACATGAATACAACGAATAAAGATTTTACCACTAAAGGGAGCCTTTTAATTAATAAATAGCGAATGTACTCATTCCTCCACTCTGTTCTGTTGCACTATGAGGACTGTCTGAACGACAGTAGGTGGAGCACACAAAGTCATCATATGTCCCCTCAATAAACTATATCATTAGATGTACCACTCATCATACAGTGTATTGATAAGGGACATCATAGTTTTTTAGGCTGTGCAAGTGCCATTCACATTTTTTTGTAGAAATGTAAAAATATTATGTTTATATTTTTTAAAGTGACTTATTAGTCAATGTACTGTATGGTGGCCCAGGGAGCAACTGGGGTAAGGTGTCTTGCTCAAGGGCACCTCAGTCGTTTCCTGCCGGCACTGGGAATCAAACGGGCGACCTTTGAGTCACAAATCTCTCTTCAATTAGGCCACAACTGCCCCAATTTTCTTATATATAGTATACTGTAAATGTCATTGCCTGTCCACAGTATAAATGTGTTTTATTAAAATAATACTTCACATTTAAAATTAACAATAACTTCATTTCATCATTTACATTTGCAGAAAGTGTGTGGGGCGTATGTCTACCTTCTCTTCATGTGTATGGCACTGCTTGCCTTCACCTTTACCATGTTTCGTCTTCCCGAAACCAAGGGACGTACTTTTGATGACATTGCAGCAGAGTTTCGTGGGGCAGAGGGCATTCCGCTACATAACAAGATGACCTTCAACACGTTCAACTGATCACACAAGTTCCTCTGACATCACCTCTCAGCTTAATGTTACCTTTGTTGTGCACACAATTTTAATAAGTAAAAGGATATCATGGTTGTTGAGATCTTTTACACTGAATTAAAATCTCAGTAACCTATGACCTATTTCCCAAAGTTCATTTATATGACTCCCTGAAGATTGGCTTACCCCACACAGAAATCCTTTATAACCTTTGTTTTAAAGTTTTTATCACACCATAAAATCCAACAACTGCCAAACATCTATGGTAGAGGCTGTAAGCCAAAATTAACAAACCATTCTACCCAGTCACTTGGCGAACTGAGTACATTTTGTCAAATTAAAAAGTAAAACATGTATAAGTCTGATCCTGACTGATCTTGATTATATGATAATTATTTGTAATCATAATGATTTAGTTAAGCTGTAGACATGTCATTCCTTTTGATTTGTTGCAAATTGTTTTAATTCTAATCATGTTTACAATGTGCTTCACACTGCTCCTAAAATTCTTAAACATAAATACATAAATATGATTGTACATTTAAAAATATAAGATTATAGGCATATCTGTTTAAGAACAAGTACTACACAGGATTGAACCACCTACGCATCACTATCACTACATTTTTAAATAACGTGTTAAAACGGACTCAAACTGTATTAAATTCTTACACGTCAGTGGGTGAGTTCTGGGTTTCTTGTGTTAATTTCTACACATTCACTGTGTTAATGAATTAGTGGCATATGTATTTAATCACTAAAAACTTAGAAATAGTGACTAATCTAAGCAGTGAAAGAATAATTTTAGTTAACAAACTAAAAATGAATGAATAACTTCAATATTACCACCACTAGTGGCCACTGTTCACACAGCTGACCTATTAAAAAACTGATACTAAGTGATACACACAAAGCAGATCATTCTACACATATTGTGTTGCATGTTGTGAACAAATGTAAAAGTTGTGTTTTTTAAACTTCACATAACTATGTGTAAGCTGAATTCATACAACACTTTTTTTATTTAATATTAATAAAATGTGTAAACTACAGTTCTCTAAAACTGAAAAGGTGAATTGCATAACAGTCTTAGTAACAAAACAATATTACTGACATGACACTGTGGACATCTTATGAACTAATTGCCTTCTTTTCGTATGTTGTTTTTGTAATTATGGGACTACAGAAACACAAGGAATTTCTAATTATTGGAACCCATCAAAATTAGAACAAACATGGTTTTCACAGTGGAAAACTGAAATGCACTTGAAAGAAACCACCATTTCTTGATAGCTCAATTGGGTAGACCTGTAAATATACAGTAACTTTATTTACCAACTGACCAATATGAGAACGCTTTAAAACTGTCAAATTGAAGAGATCATTCATTTGTAACATTAAGCTTTATGTAATTATGTAACTATATGAAAAGAAGCAAACAATCACTTAAATTTCGACACATGTCAGAAAAGAATCGAAAAAACTGTTTCACGGGTTCAAGGTTCTGTGTGAATGAGGTGACAATTGCGATGTCCTTCAAGATGGCTGTGCTTAATCGTTTTCTGAATCACAGGCTGGAGGACGGAAAAGCACGGAAGCATCAGTTTGAGTATTGGGTATAATACCACTAATGTCCAAATCAATCTGAATTCATACAGCAGAAATAGAGGTGAGAGTACATGTAATATCAAACCGCCTGGGGGAGCTCGTGCACTGTTTTTGACTTTATTTATAGGGGTTTCCAATCCGATTTCATGATGAATTCGTACTAATTTGTAGCCCATTAAATTATAATAATCTACTTGTGAAAGACCAACTTTGAGATAATCTTCCTTACTCTAAACTTGCTCTTGAATACAGTGTATTTTGTTGTTACAAATTATTAAGTTTTTAAATTGCTTTCGAATGAAGTAGGCAATCTTTTACCTGAACATCCGTCTTTGATCTGGTGTTTGATCTCTTCTTTGTTTTGTTTTTTAGCACTTTTCAGCAAGATTCAGATCTTGTCCAATTTAAAGAAGATTATGTACATATGCTTGCAGTTTACTAAACAACCACCCACAATGTAATAGCCTACTCTGACTTAAAATGGTTGGTATTGTATTTATATTAGGATATACATATTTCTAAAATATATTATTATATTATTTATTATTAATAATATAATAATATTCAAATTGTATATGTACTAATTTAGTACATCGCTTTAAATCAAATAATTTTTATCAAATTACTGATTGCAGCTGTGACGTGTCAGAGGAGAAATGACCCTCCAAGTGAGCCTGGGTTCTCCCAAGGTGTTTTTCTCCATCATGTCATTCTGTTTATTTTGCTGTAAAGCTGCTTTGAAACATTGTTAAATGCTACATTGTTAAAGCTCTATACAAATAAACTTGAACTTGAACTATTATATTATGATATTATCTCTAAGTAGGCTAAAAGCAGGTATTTGGTTGACAAATATCCACTGTTACTCACCTGCATATGGGCACTGGATTTGATTTCCTGCCAACATTTTAACACATCTGCACCTGAATAACTGCAAGTGTTATTTTAGCTTAGAAACTGTATTCAGTACTGTAAGAAACAATAATAAATTATGAATAAACCACTGTTGTGATGTCATTTCCTGTGCTTCCCATGTCTATAAAAGCTGATGATTTTCCTCTTTAATAATTTAGATGTAGATAATAGTCCACAGAATCATCATGTTTATACTTCTCATTAAACTGATATTTCTGACAAGTACGTCAGGTAAGAAGTCAGTATTCTTATTTAAAAAAAAAAAAATTTTGTCTGTTTGATTTTTAACATTACTTTGCAGGAGCAAGTGATGTTACTCAGCAGCCAAGCATACTTTGGGCTCCACAGGGGGAATCTGCAAATATGAACTGCAGTCATACTAAGGGTGCAGACTATATCTACATGTACTGGTTCCGGCAACGGCAGGGAGAACCAATAAAACGTATTGCATTTACAATGCCCAACAGTGAACCAGACATTGCTGAATCTAAGGAGAAATACTCAGCCAGTAAAACTGTTGCTGATAGTGGGTCTTTCACAGTCAAAAAGGTGCAGGCTGATGACAGTGGAGTGTATTTCTGTGCGGTGAGTGAGCACAGTGAGTCACACTTGCTGCACTGCTGTACAAAAACCTAAAAAAGGTCTGTCATATTTTTTCTGAATCCATTTCTAATTTCACTTGGTTATTTTTAGACTGTCTGTCCTGTGTATTTAATAATCTTGAAAAACTGAATCTAAAATATGGGTAGAGACTGGTTACCAATACTGTATATCAGAAACAGGGGCCAAAAAGACATGACATGGATCCAGTAGATGGCACTAAAATAAAGGCTAACAATTTACAGATCTTAGAAATGCAAACCACCTTACAGGAAACAGAGGGTCACATGATATGATATGACCTCATTGAAACCTAAAGCAGGATGTTGTAGACTTGATTTTAAGTTGGTTTCTGTGAATTATAACAAAATTATGCATTTGTTTTTGCAAGCTATCCAGTCAATATGCCCTGGCAAAAAAAAGGCTCAAACTTTCTGTTCACACAGATGAAAAAACACCATGTAGTGATTAAATAATCACATGCATTTATTCACTATTGTCATTTAGTTCTTTAGGACATGATGTATTGTAAGTTAAAGCATCAGCTCTCATCATCTCGGCATGTTCTGTACAGTTAAATGTTTGCGGCAAACATTGCAAGAAAGTGTTTATCACCTAGTATGACTTGACTGGTGGTAGATTAGACTAGTGCAATTTATTCAGATTTAATTTTATTAATAACACTGAATGAAACATCCTCTTACAACATGACTCTGTATCAGTTATTTTAAATAGATGATTTAAAATAATTCAATTTAGGTTTATTTATAAAGAGAAAAAAAGAGGAAGAATATAGTACAGTATTAAAATGTTAACAGAGTATTAAAATGTTAACAGAATTTACAAGCTAAGAACCCTAAGCTAATTTACAGTAATATCAGCAGTCTCCCAATGAGCACTCCAACATGGCAACAGTGGCAAGGAACCAAAACTCAAGTGATGAATAAATGGAGTAAAAACCTTGGGATTAAAGGTTTTTGATTAAAAAGTAATGTAATATATTTAAGATGTGTGGGTCTTAATTTTGTTGGGTCTGGTTTTCTGACCGATATTGCTGACTTGATTTATATTATTACTGTATATTACTGATGACAAAGAAAAGTTTAGGTGGGGATGACAATAAGGCATAATGTAACTGAGCGCAGCTATAACTACAAACTGCTGTCATAGAAAGACAAGAAATAATAAGTAGCATAAATACTGTTTAGCATTAAGGTAGTAACACACAGTCCTTCTTGCTCTTGGGTAGTGATTGTGGAGATTGCCTGAGCTGGAACGATCAGTGAGTCCCCAGGTTCTCATAAGAAGGTGGCACGTTTCAGTATTTTTATTTAGCTGATGCATATCGTCATTTAGTGGACATACTGTATTATTGGAAAAGTTTTCCTGGAGTAAATCTAAGTTATAAATAATAGCTCACAGATCACCAATTAGACCTTTCAGATACTAGTCCCACCCACTTCAAACTATAGGCAGCAACATCCAATCCCACCCCTAGGAGTACACTGTACTTTAGTTTATTTAAGCTTTTGGACATCTGCTATTTATCTCTTCATGATGCATTTGTATTTGATTTTCTTGTTTGGTTCACTTTATTGGCATGTTACTATATGTACGCTACAATTCAGATCAAACACAAATTTACAATAATGTATCTTATCTGTACTACAGTATATTGGACTATTATATTCTTTTTATTCCCTTCAGGTCTTAATGTAAGCCAGAATCCAGAGGAGCTTCTTATTCTCCCAAATGCCCCATTGAAAGTTACCTGTTCCATCACAGGCACTGATAACCCAAACCTGTACTGGTACCGATGGACCCCAACAGATGGGCTGACGTTGGTGTTTAGTTCTTTTGGTGTAGGCATGGTGGATCCACAAAGTTTTGAGAATTTTTTATCTAACAGACCAGGGCGTCTTCAAATTGTGCTGGAATCCAAACATGTGACTCAGACTGGTTCTGCTGTTTGGTACTGTGCAGCCAGTATCCACAGTATTGCATACTTGTCTGGATGCTGTACAAAAACTCTCAGGGACAAAAAAATGTACAATCCTGATCATACAGGCCTTGTTTTTAAACCTTTTTGAGAGTTTGTGTAAAATCTAAATCATAAGTATAAATTATAAACAGGATAAAAAGTATATTGTACACATTTTAAGCCTATAACATCCTTTTAAACTATGTTATTATTTTATTTATAGGATGGAATAAGTGTAGGTAAAGTCATGAAGTATCAGCCTGATTCCGAATGCTTTTGAAAAGATATCGGGGTCTTTTATTTCTCTGACAGAATTAATTTTATTAATAAAAACAGAAAGCAATAGCAAAATTACGATTTGCGCGTTATAATTTAAATCCACTGTATGCATGTGTTTTTAGATTAACTGTAGATTAAATGCCTAAAGCCTAATCATAAATGATTGAGCGGTCGATTCATGATGCATGATGTTCCAGAAAAACAACACAGATGTGGGGGTGTGCGGTTTACTGTTGAAACAAAAACCTGCAGACATGCTCCACAAATGAATCAGCTCTGCACCAGTTTCCATAAAGCATCTCTTTTTTCACACTTTGCAGTGAGTGATGAGCTTTTGAAGATTGAGTGCAGCAGGTGCATGTGTGTATGTGGTACAAGACTGAACATGAAAATACTTAAGCACTGTGACCACAACCTTCAAAACACTTCTGTGCTGAAACCACATCCTGCTTTCAGCTGCAGTAGTTTGCTTCAGTAGTCCTCTTTAAATCATTTAAACTAGAATTTAGATTTTATTCACAATTACAAAATATTTTTTAGGATTATTCACAATTATAAAATGAAAGTTGTTCTTGTTTCCTGCTTGTTTCATTTTCATTTTCTTTAAGAAATGTGCATGTGGGTGTGTCTAAAAAGAGACTAACATATAGTTGATGAAGATGATGGTGCTAGCTTTTCTATGGTATCAGCATGTGTTAACAATTTCAGTTAGTTCTCTGTAATTTTGTAGTAGGCCTATATGTCTTGTTTTTGGAATTTATCCTGAAAAAATTGGCAGAAAATGCTACTGAACTACATTTTTAAAATTTGTAGATATTTTTATGTCTTTTAATTTTTTTTGTAAATTACAGTAACACTTAACATATTTTTATAATTTTTATTGTTTATTTGTTATAAAACATTCTTGAGTCTTCTACCATTCCATCAATTTTAAGTTTGTCATGATTAGATTAAAATGAAACTATGAAATATTAAAGTGAACAGAGAAATGGCAAAGGTGTTCCTCCTGAGGAATGGTGACAGTAAAAAGGTTAAAACAACAGTTAAATTTACTGTATGTTTTAGTGGAAATTATTTCATAACTGAGAACACACCCACATATTCCATGCAATGTGGCAATCTCAATAAATATTTTAGTCACAGAAAGTAGAATTTAAAATGCCAGAAATATAGCAGAATAAATAGTCAGATAGATTTGAATACTTAATTAAGTTTAAAAATACAAAAAAAAGTGCATGTTATGGTCAGATGACACTTTGCTGGTTATAGTTTTATCTTAGTAACTTAGTAGAAAGACACTCATGATTTGGTATTTTTTATTTTTCAAAAAGAAGAAAGATAATAACGTTATTTAAAAAACATTGCCAGTAACAATCTAGTAAAAAAAAATCGTACAAATAAGTCAAAAAGACAGTTATGGCCTGTGAAACGTTACTCCTCTGGTAATTGTTTCTTTTTGGAAAACTGTTGGGAAAACAGCATAATTATTTATTTGCAATAAAAATAGGATCACTAAATATTATTTTATGAACAGCACATTTGATGTCTGAGATGATTCTTGTACTTTACCTTGACTTTCCACATAAGACCGGCTACGATAAGAGCGTACAGCATGCTCTTGGCAAGAAACAGGATATAGCCAAAGCCGATGATCTTCAATGCCTTCGGATTAACTAAAATCACAAACATATCCAATACAGTGAAATGCAATGATAAAATAAAAACAACAAAAATGATAATCATACAACATTCAAAAACAGTGCTGGAATTATTACCTACTTTTTCAGCACAGTCTTTGCATGTATCGTGATTATCATTTTATTAGAAATGTAATTACAAGACAAATTGATATAATGCAAAACTTGACTTGACATGCTTAATTTATGCATGGAAAAAAGAGAAGAAATAAATATTTTAAATTAAAACTTTGTTTATACTTTAAATAAACATTAATATTATGTTTAAGCCTTTAAGTCTTTATGTTTAAGTCTAAAAACCTGTTCATAACATACCTTTTTGACCTCTTATGGAATATTTGACATTCAAGTTATTCTTTCCATCATGGAAGCGGACAATACATGTAAATATATTTCCAGGGTCCTTCCAGTCTGTGTCCTTAACTTTCATTCTGCTGCTGATATGGTAAAGTAATGTACTATTGTCTTGTTGGGCTTTGGGGTCAGTTGACACTTTGTTCTTTCTCTCCACACCATTTACTTCCCAGGTTATAGTGACATGATCAGGATAAAAATCAGTGGCTAAACACACCAAAGTTTTATCTTCCTTTTTCTGGTCACAAATTTCTTGTGGAGAGGGTGGTAGGACCTTGACATTGGGCTTAGTGATGTTTCTAGCTTGAAAAGGAAAGCAAGACTTAAATGGAGTATTTGTAAACAATGTTTCAAGGCATAAAATACTAAAATATGCTAATTATATTAGTTAAATAATAACATTAGTTAAATAATAGAATTATAACTGTAAGAATCTTGCTTAGTGGTCCCTGTGCTTTTTTTTACAGTGTACCCATATTACTTCATTTTAGAGATCAAAGAATTGGCATTTCTAAATTAAGCTTACTGAACCATTTGAAAATTATGAAGTTTAAATATCAGACTTACCCAGAACAGTCAGTTTGGTCCCCTCTCCAAATTCTAGTTTGGCGTAGCTAGTACACGATGATTTACCTCATTACCTAAACCTCACCAAACTAACAGCTAATAATGGGCAATAATACACTGTTTTTGGGGGCCCCATTTCACTTTGAGACCATAAAAGTCATAGTGGCCTCCCAGCTGTAGAGAGGCCTCTTGTGAGATAAAGGACTAAAATATGTACGTTTAATGTGTATTATTGTCCTTATTTAATATTTTTAGCAATTAAAAATGTTTTTTTAATTTTTTTTATTATTAATATTATTATTATTATTTTAAATTATTCCATTAAATATTACATTTATCTATTAATACCAATTATAACCAATTAAATGTGATCTGTTAACAAATGATGCTTGTCCTTTTTTGGAACTTGTTTATTTTGTTGCCATTTTTTGAAATGTCTGTTCATTTGGTGTCAATATCATTTTAAGAGTATTGTTGTTAGTTAATGTCAATACAATTGTTCATGTTTATTGTGAATTAATGTTAACAATTACAACATTCCATTTTAAAAATGTATTAGTAAATACTGAAATTAACATGAACCATGATTATTAAAAGCTGTAAAAATTGTTAGTTCGTGTTAGCTAATGAATTAACTAATGTCAACAAATATATCACAAAACAAATAAATCTTGCAAAGTTCTGTGTGTTAAATGTTTGCTTGCTTGTGCTATCTTTGAGTTATAATGGCAAATAAAAACACATGAAAACATTTCCTTTACAGTATATGAAAAAAAACACTTGAAAGGCAAGACAAATTCACTTTTTTCTGTACCATCACTAGGGGGCTCATCAGAGAAAACATTAGACAAAACAATACTTGAGATACTAAATAACACAATAGTAGGTAACATTTTTGTTAGAGTATGAATATAGTCAAATGACATTAAAAAGTACCTGGTATAGATTTGGTAGATTGCCCATAATTAACATAATTAACAGTGTCACTGGAAATCCTCATATGCATTATTCCTGTATTTTATTGATATATCAAATCAGCTCAAAAAACTAAGTTACAATAATAAGAAATCAATAAAAAATGTAGTAGTAAATAAAAAAAAATAATAGGATGCATTTTCTAACAATATTGTACTAGTATAATATATATGAATTATTACAAAATAGAAATAAGCTACATCAGAAAATCTCACAGTGTAACTATTATATCAAAGACTTACTGCTAAAAACTGCTATAAACTATCAACTTTCATTGATTAATATCTTTAAAAGGCATGAAGACAAAAGGGAAAAGGAGGTTAAAAACTTTCTTGTTAATTTCTTCAGCCAATTATTCAGTTTATTACTTGGCTGCTGAACCCTGTGTGACAGAAAGCATATAAACATTTACAGTCTGAAACACATTATGTCATGATGTTTTACAAAAAATTTAAATCTTATCATAAAGCTAACCAGGTTTACCTGTCTCCGCACAAACAACAGGATGAAAAGGCCATAAAGTCCACTTTTAGCAATGAACACACCATATGCCAGCTTTATAGTCTGTGCTGTTGTCATGTAGGTATCTGAAATTTAATAGATTAATCACATTATAACACAGGTACATACTTTATTCTAAACCCTAATCCTATTTATGTTTGGCCATTGACAAAAAGGACAGAGTAAATCCTCACCTGGGTTAAATCCACTTCCTGTAATTAGAAAAGAAGTTTATTTAAGAAAGAATTGGATGTTTGTTTACAAGTAATGAAACTTTAATATTACCATATGAAATATAAATCATGCATAATGGACATACTTTTTCATTGTTTTATCTCACATTGTTTCTCATACCTTCAACTCCAGAAACTGTGTCGTTTATATCCCTCTTTGCAGTCTGATTTTGGTAAGTCACTATGCAGGTAATGTTGGTTTTTGCTTTGTTCCAGACTTTTTTATTGACTTTGAGCCTGCTGGACATGTCAAATTTTCCATTACTATTTTTAGTGGCATAATGGTCCGTTGACACTCCTTTAGTAACTTCTTTGGTTCCAATTTTCCATTTTATTTTCACATGGTCTGGATAGAAGTCTTTGGCCACACACACAAGAGTCACAGCCTTCTTACAAAGTTCCTTTTCGGAAGGTTTAATAATTTGTACATGTGGTTCAGTGGAGTTAATTGTATTATCTATAAAAAAAAATGTAAATAACATTTGTAACGACGTTGCATTTCACTTTGTTTCAACTTGAAATAAACTAAAGAATTACAAAGGTTACCAAACAATATTATTTCTTAAGAATTCTTAAATGTCTTTATACTGTTTTGCAAACAAATCTGATCTCTCTTGTTTTTTGGGTTTCATATAGCCCATTTTGGCAATCATTAATATGTAAACACAGAGGAAACTACATGCACCAGTCTGTAGAAGAATATATGAAAAAATCTATCCCCGAAAGCAACAAAACATAGACAACATTCATCCATTAATGAAAGCAAGGTAAAGCAAATGTCAAAGTCATGATACAGTATTCTTACCAAGGACAGTTAGCTTGGTCCCTTCACCGAAATAGGCAGGATATGTGCCAGAGCACACTGAACAGTCACAGTTAAAAAACTAACCAAACTTTGGTTAGAATGTTTTGTTTAAATTTTCTTCTCTTAAAATGTTCTATAAATTATGTAAATACCAAATGTATTGTCAATATCTTACTATTGATATATCTATTATATCTCTTTTGTTGCTGCATGCTGTTTGTGGAATAATTTAAGTTTGATATTAAAGACTTTTGGATACTTTTAATAAAGTCTTTGTGGTTAACGTTTCAGCATTTTTCTCTACATGGATTTTTTGCTTGCCTTTCTACAGTTTATGTGCTCAGCTGCTTTTTAAAACAGGAAAACCACTGACAACCTCACAAAACAAATGTAACCATATCTGCCACCTTACAGTTATATTTTATACTTTATATTCAGTTCATCTTAACAAGCTTTTTCGATGTAAATAGCATTACAGATACATTATAATTCATATATTGCAGCAAGTACAGCAGAAGTTACTAATGAACAATTAGGTGCAACATACAGTACAGAGAAACCAATTTAAGTTTATATTTTATAAATTAATTAAATAAAATGCTTAACCTATATATTCAGATATTGCCATTGACACCTCTAAAAATGCAAAGCAGTTTAACAATTTCGAGTAAACCTAACAAAAATAAAGATGTATTTAGATCCTTACCTAAAACAGTAAGTTTGGTCCCCTGGCCAAAATACGCAGGTCTGTTATTCACACTATTTAACAGCTACATTAAAACACTTCCTATTAGTTTAACATGATTTCTACAGCACCATCTTTACTACAGCACCATAAGTGACACTTAAATACTGATTTTAACAGGTTTTTGCTATACACAAAAACAACAATTTGTTGACAATTAGACAATATTTCTAATACTAGGATCTTTTTCCTAAAACCGTAAGTCTGCTACCAGAACAAAACTCAGCATTACTGTTAGCACATTGTATTCTTTAAACTCGCTTAGTTTTGACAAGTCACAACTTTTATGGCAACTTCTATGGCAATATTTCTAAATAATACCAATCATACTTCATTTACTTAAACGCAAGTATGTTTGGAAAACAAATAATGTTATGTCTAATTTTACTAACATTAAGCACTTTCAACTATATTTAGAGAGTATTCTTACACACAAACCGAAAAATAAATAAAAGACCAAAAATATTTCTCACCTAAAACTGTAAGTTTTGTGCCACTGCCGAACAATGCAGGATTAGCATTGTTCACACTGATTCTAAGCTACAGTCAAACCTTTATCTACAAGTACATATGAACATTTCCCACTATATTTATCCTACTATAAAGAATACACAAATTATTTTTTAGCTATTCAAATTTCTCTGATGAAAGATTAACATATTAAATAACTTCATTATAAGTTAAATATCACAAATTTAATATTTACATACTACTCACCTAGAACTGTCAGTTTAGTGCCATTGCCAAAGTATGCTGCATATCCAGAGTTCACACT
This sequence comes from Beaufortia kweichowensis, assembly GCA_019155185.1. NCBI lineage: Eukaryota > Metazoa > Chordata > Actinopteri > Cypriniformes > Gastromyzontidae > Beaufortia > Beaufortia kweichowensis. Next base: position 4,301,554 of record CM032805.1, read on the forward strand.
GTTCCTATGCTACAGTTAAACCTCAACACAGTTGAATCATATAAACTAACCACTATAAGCCCATTAAAAAAAGAAACATATCTTAAAATTCCTGAGAACTTTTCAAACTCTATTGTTTCATTATTTTAGATATTTTACAGCAATCTCAATTTAGTAAATTAACTTCTTTTTACATTAAGATGAACTAAATCATAATTCTAGTGTACAGATTAATGAAAAAGCATTAACAAAAAGATGTTTCTTACCAAGTACAGTTAACTTTGTTCCACTGCCAAAATAAGCTTGGCCAACACCAGTATCACAGCGCATATTTGCACTAACGAATATACTAGAGATGCTTAAAACTAAAGCCATGTGTCACCTAAATGCTTATTGAAAGTTTCTCTAAAACATTCATTCAAACTTTGCATTATGATTAATTTACAATTTAAGACTTGTTAAATAACAAACTAGCACAATTATTTACATGCTGTCTACATAGTGGAAGCAACAAATTACATATTTTTCAACCTGAACATTACAAAGATATAGTCCAAAATATACTGATAAGCACTTAAACATCATACAGAATACTCACCCAGAACTGTAAGTTTAGTGCCATTGCCAAAGTATACAGGATTGCCAGTGTTCACACTGATTCAATGCTAGAATTAAAACCTCAGCTATAGTCTAAATCATTCAGACCTTGCCATGTATATAATCTGACATACTGTAATAAAAATACAGTTTTACGTTTCTTACCCAGAACGATTAACTTTGTTCCATTGCCGAAGTAAGCTTGGGAAGCACTAGAGTCACAGTGTACATGTGTACTAACAAATTTGTTCAAGAAACCAAATGAAAAAAGCCATACAATCCTACTGGAATACTCTAAACATGTTGTTCATCTATGTCAATGCCCTTAGAACACAAAGTCAACAAATGCCATCCTTTTAAATTTTACAGATTTTACAGTCAGCTATCACAGTAACAATTCACTTTACTTACCTAGAACTGTAAGTTTAGTACCACTGCCAAAGTAAGCACGCTCGCCCATATTCACATTGATTATAGGCAACAGTTAAAACCTGAACTATACTTTATTAGATTATGTATAGATGAATCTCATGTTTAATTTTTAAACAACAGTCATTTCAAGACTAAAATGTATTTGGCTACAGGAATGTACAGTAGTAATAACAACACAATGTTAGTTTGATGTTTCTTACCTAGAACAGTTAACTTTGTTCCATTGCCAAAGTAAGCTTGATAACCACCAGTGTCACAGCGCATATGTGTACTAACAAATTTACTCTAGAAGCAAATGTTAAATCAACTGGAATCTGATTTACTTACTCAAACAATATTATTTTAAGGGCTCTGTGCACAATGGCGTCAATAAAATAATATAATAAAATAATGTTTTACTCAAATCCACCGAAACATCAAATACTTAAATATCTTTATACACAAGTTCTAAAATCTCACAGAATGCCAAATTACTCACCTAGAACCGTAAGTTTAGTGCCACTTCCAAAGTATGCAGGGTCGTACTGATCACATTGATTTTATGCTACAGAAGAAACCTCTACATGATGCCAGCATATTGCTGTTCAGACGTACACTTCTCATATTTATACAATGGACAACTGAATGTTAACTAAGGTGTTTAACACTAAGTAAACTTTAGATCCTGCGACAATCCACCTTTGTTAAACAACGTTGCATACATTATGTGATAGTGATTATGATAGTATTTTTAATTACAAGAACAAAAACAACTAATCTTGCATGGATTAGTAACATTAGCATCAGTTTTATAAGCCTTACCAAGAACTGTTAACTTTGTTCCATTGCCGAAGTGAGCTTCACCGCCACCAGAGTCACAGCATACATGTGCATTAGTAAAATCAAGACTGTTGTTCTATTAGTAAAATTATGACTTGGTGTTGTTCTTAGTTTTAAGGTTTAAACACCAAGCTGCTAAGCTGTGTGTGTGTGTGTGTGTGTGTGTGTGTGTGTGTGTGTGTGTGTGTGTGTATATATATATATATATATATATATATATATATATATATATATATTTTTTTTTATGTGTATTAAAGTGACTTCCAGAGACACTTATTTTGCTTACTTTATGTAAAATTAAACATTTCTTACCTAGCACTGTGAGTTTGGTGCCGCTGCCAAAATATGCAGGGTTGTAGTTGTTCACATTGATTCTGTGATACAGAGAAAACCTCCTCTACTCTCACTGTAATTTATATATTGTTTCTCATTTCACAAAATATAAAAAAAACTTTTTTTAGGTTTTTACAATTCCAGGACAGAAAGAACCCTCAGCGTGTATTTCTAACTCAGACATACAATGTCCTACACTTCTATTTTACATAAATAAAATAATCAGGTTTTACTTTAGAACAACTTCTATTATCACAAAGGATTTTATATGCAATATCATTTAAACAGTATGAAGTGTTTCTTACCAAGAACAGTTAATTTTGTTCCATCACCGAAATAAGCCTGAGCAGTAGTTGACACAGCACACATGTGCACTAATAAAACAATCTAGCCTGTATGTATCAGGTATACAGAAATATACAGAAAATAGCTTAATTTAAAACACGGTCTTACCTCTAACTGTAAGTTTAGTCCCACTGCCAAAGTATGCAGCACTGAACTGATTACACTGATGTTAAATGACTTCAAAAAACTCCACTAAAGATTATGTCTCAACTAGTAACTACTAATGCTATAGTTTAAGATTATTTGCACTATTCAAGCAATATTTTGACTCAAAACACAAAGTACATAGCAGCTATAGGAATGAATACTATCATCATTATTTTTTCTTACCTAAAACAATGAGTTTGGTGCCATTTCCAAAATATGCTGGCATGTTTGAGCACAGAGTAATAAAGGACTATCATAAACCTCAACCTTACAAAAATTGTTACCTGCAACATGTTTAAGTGTTATTCCTGTGTTTACTTTAATGCAGCAAAAGCAATTGTATTTCATATTTATAAAATATCTTACCTAGAACAGTCAACCTTGTACCTTCACCAAAGTAAGCCTGGCTGTTCCCAAAAGCACAGCACACAGACTCACTAATAAAATGACGATTATGTTGTTGTAACATTTACTAAATGCTCTTGCTTATGCTTTTCTATGTTTGCGTTCTCACCTCTTCCAAAGCATATCTTATATATTATTGTTTATGCTACATAATGACTGTTAACTTAAAATGTACTTGTACATTCGTTTTAAAACGTTAAGCTCAATTATTACTTACCAAGAACTGTTAATTTTGTGCCGCCACCGAAATAAGCTTGATAATTGGCACAGCATTAAACTGTCATGTCAAAAAGCGTTCAAGCTGAATATTTAAAGAGTACACTGTTCAGATTGTTGCTGTATAAATGCTAAGTCTAGTCCTTATCCACAACAAACAACCACTGGAACAGGTGCTTTTGTTATTCTCTTTTACAATCCTCTTTTGCTGGCCAACAATAACAAACAATGTACTGTAGGTAAACAGGTTTCTTACCAAGAACCGTTAATTTTGTTCCAGCTCCAAAGTATGCTTGATTCATTGCCACAGTGAGACAGTATGCAGTATTTTTTGCAGTCTACATTCTATATTAAATATTCTTTTTTTTATAAAAACTTGGTCTGACAGTCAAATTTCTGAATAGGTTGCATGCCATTTTCATAATTCATAATAAACAAAATATGATAGGTGCTAACCAAACACCAACATTTTATTGAACAGTGCTCACTGGTATTTAAACACTTAAATCAAATAAACTTACCTAAAACAGTCAGTTTTGTTCCTTTTCCGAAATATGCTTGTGAGCCAATGGCACACTGTCAATAAGCGCTCCAAAATTTGCATTAGAAATCCTCATTTGTCCGTGATCATATTAAGATCCAATAATTCCAGCTCTTTTCAAAAAGGCTCTTCAATGTAAAAAAGTAGGAAACAATGTATAAAGTAGATTGATATGGCCTTAGAAAAATAATTAAATTCACCAGTCCAATTTACACTTTCTCTCACACATGCATTTAGTGCGAAAATAATTAAATTAAATAAGATGTGTGCAAATAATACAGAATAGTATAAATTCAACTCCTGGGTGATTTGTTTAATTTCAGTATCGAAATGTATGTAAAATCCTTCCAGTGTTTGTATTCTTAGTCAGAGTCTGATGCACTGTACATTGAGGAAGGTTTTTGTACAGCGCTTCTATGGGATTGTATCACCGTGGCCCCCTGTCCCCACGGTGTTAAAACATTATACAAAAACAAATTCTCTTTCTCTTTCACCCCCCTCATCTCCCCCTTTATCTTTATATTTCATCATTTTCTTGCACATGTTCTTTTTTTAATGCCTAGCCGTGTAAAGTCTATGTTGCTATTTCTGTAATTACTAAGAATTTGGGCAGGTGCAGATGCCTCCTGAAAATGTCTCAATGACAGTTTGTCGACCCCTCCCACATCCTCATGTAACAATCATCATGGTAAATAGAGTATACAGCTATGTTTATGGGAGAATTTTATAATATAGAGTTGTAAAGTTGCAGTTGCAACTGACTTGCTAACCAAGTAAAAAAAATGGGGGATATTGACATTGGTATGATATTGGTCATGTTACAGGGCTTGCATTTATTGTACAAAGTTTTATAAGGGTAGCATAAGTGTAGCAGTGTACCTATAGATTTGGTTTACATAACAATCTACACTAATTTTCAGTCACTGAAAATCATGTAAACTTAAAAAAAATCAATGTGTCATCAATGTGTTTAGGCCAACACGTGACCAACTATGTGTGTCTATGGCAGAAATTAGAACTGATAGAAAAGGTATTACATTTTATTTTATTGTGCCCTGGTTACAGTGAAAATACACAAATATTTTCTAAGTAATACTAATTAACCACATCTGTAGCACTTTATTTAAGTCCTGTTCTATATGTACATATTATATGCTTATTGTGTAAGCTAACAGGTAATGTTCTTAGAACTACATTTTAACATTGTTTAAAAGTTCTCTCAAAGTTAGCATTCTTGCAGTAATGCAGTAATGTTAATCTTTTAAGGTGTTTAATCAAAATTACATATTGTTATCAACATTATATAGTATGTTGTTATTCTTACATCGTTAGTGCAACGTTTCAAAAACATTTCGAAGTAACTTTTTCATAACTTAACGAGAATGTTCGGATGTTAGAACATTTCAAGAAGATATTTTGTTAAATGAACTGAACATAACCCTAAATACATTTTTAATACATATTAATGTAGAGACTTGGCCAGGCCAAATGTTGGATTTCTTTAAGGGATCATAAAGTTACAACAAACAACAAATTCCTGGGGGGGGGAGTCAACACCAGAACCCCTTTTGGCTCCAGAAAGTCTGGGTTAAGTGATGACCTGCCGGTTGTTACTTAACTCAGGAGGACAGTTATGGTACCTCTCTGGCCAGAGAGGGTGACCCCCAACTCCACTCCCTGAGATTCTCCAGGCCCCCTGGAGATTTGCAGAGAGGACTAGAGAAGTACATTCCAAACACCTCAAAGAGACTCTCTAGGATGAGCAGGACTAAACTGCCCAATTTGTATCTATATATATATCTATGTGTGTATTCCTCCATAATCACTTGATACCCTGCCATAGTTATTGCATGCATTTCAGTGTCATTGAAGTTTAACTGTTATTTCATGACAGATGAATGAATAACTATTGTTCTCCCGCACAACCACCGTCCTTTTGCCATTGGTCAAAAGACCTGACAGGGGCGTGACAGCTGTGCCTTTAAGACCACAATGCATCGGACAACTCTTTGCTCAGAAACTTCGTGGGACCTGCCCTTCTTCAGGACAGCTTTTCCGGCAATCTTACTTCGGCAGACTTCGACACTTCTCGCGAAACTTCGCTCTCCGAACGGACTTCGCGAATCCACTGGGACACTCTCTCTCTCTTTCTCTCTGCGCACCAGGATTCTTGCCGACGCAACTAACTGTTCAGTGCAAGTATCACCATTCAACAGCGCTTAAGCATTGCCCCTTGGCTACCAAGGTGAATTTTTGTAGAGAAAAACCCGGTGGTTGTGTCCTGCTGATTTAATATGCCATTTTTTACTCTATACTCTATTTTTTCTATGCTTTATCTTGTATGAATGTGAATGTGTTTTGTGTTAGTTAATCAATATCATATTTCAGTAGCTTAGTCAATAAATATTCATTTGTATTCACTCATGATTGTCTCTGCTTAATGCTCATAACACATCCCTTAAACTGTGCGATACTGTTACCGGCTCTGTATGTATTACTGTATTGGGCATGGACCGTTGTTAATCAAGGCCAGAAGAATAATGCGTTTATTGCACCAGGTAATGCTACAAAATACATAGAGTTAATAATCTTTATCTGTGTGTATTTCCATTTGAGCCACAAATAATTATACCCCGAAACTGAACCGTGTTTTAAATAACGCTGTCCTAGTTTCACAATAACTAGTGGAGATGCTGGGGAGTGTTTCAATAATACCTTCCTCGCAGAATCACTACATTAAATACATTTAGTTTCTAGTATTTTGTTGGGTAATTATACAGTAAGTACACTGTATGTGCATGTAGTGTAAATTAAAGTGCAACCACAACATCCACCTACTACGTGGTAAGGGTAAGGTTTAGGGTTGGTTGCTGTAATTATGTTTAATATATTGTAGCCTAGTGGTTAGAGTGTTGGACTAGCAACCAGATGGTTGCTGGTTTGATTTCCAGTACCAGCAGGAAACAACTGAGGTCCTTGAGTAAGACACCTCACCCCTAATTGCTCCCAGTGTACCACTGGTAACTTGTGAGTCGCTTTGGATAAAAGTGTCCGCTAAATGTAAATGTAAATATACGGCTATAACTATAGTAAGATATAACAAGGTTACATTAAAATTAGGTGTTTTTGGCTTGTTTAAGTAGTTTCGTTTAATGTTACCTGTGAGATAAATTTAAGGTATTACATGAATTATCAAGACAAGACATTTATTTAATGGGAAATGCATTTCAGGTAAAATGTGAGTAAAACACAATTTTATTTATTTTGCAACAAGACAGCAAAAACAAACGACTATGCTTTACTATTAGGAAAAAAGATAAAGTAGTAGCCATTTTTATACTCACGATAAAGTTTATAAAAAAGAATACAGAAGAATACTGTTACAACTAAATTGTTAATTTGAAAAGCATAATGATAATGCATAATGATGCATAATGATCCTTTACATGCTCATATACAGATGTGCTACAATTTGCCAGTAAATGAACATTGTTCTTATGTGGGGGGGCATCTTCCCAATCCTTCCCATCTCTCCCATTCTATATACAGTAAAAGGGTGAGTCTTCAACAATGTACCATTTTTGATCTACAAGCATATTTTTTTACATTATTGACTTTTCAGATGTGTATTGGTTACTGGAAGAACGGTAAACAGATTATAGACACACTTTATCTCTGCAACAGCAACATTTCAATCATCACTCACAATTATGTACAGTATTCAGATTACAGTCTGCAAACATGAAAATAAATATAATAGGTTTTTTTAATCAAATATTACATTTCAGATGATGCTAACATCAAATTTTCATGCCCTCCACTGCTGTTAAATGTAGTATCAAACATTACTTAAATCAAAAGTTACTCATATTATCCTGCAGAGGTCAGCATATGATCTTTAATTTAGAGACTGTTCATTAAACCATATAAAACTGCTTTTCTGTGTAATGACTGTATTACTCTGGCATTTATACCTTTTGTTAAATGAACGCTGTAGTTTAATAATAAATAAAAATTCAGCCATTATTTATGTTGTTACAGCCTGTATGACTTCTTTCTTCCTCAGTCACTATTTACTCTTTATTTTGGGGTAAACTAGGGTAAAAACACCAATGTAACTGTTAAAATACATTGTGTTAATGTGTGTTCATGTGTATTCATTTGTGTTCATTGTGTACATTGTGTTTATGTGTGGGCAGTGTGGCTAACTGATTTTGTATAGGACAATATTATATATGTATCTATGTATATGTGCTATATACGTACTTCTAATCATGTGTACAATATCACAAAAATATCATAAATTAAGTCCTTAGCTATATCATTAAAAAGATGAGATATCCCACCACCAGCTTATTTGCCTGATCACAGTGCCTCAGGTTGAGGTTAATGTTCAGCTGTTTGGCTCAGTTAGAGTACTGTGCAATACTTGACGCACATAAATACACACCCGAGTCCTCCTTTGCTAGACCCTTAATCTGCAGCGAAGATTCTTTAATCTCCGGACGTGTCATTGAGTATTTTGTGTCGATAAAAGGAGAAACTATTTCCACTGTCTCTTTTCCAAGAGAAAAAGCTAGGAGGGACAGTTCACCCGAGCTCCTCTGTGTGTACCAGTACATATAATAATAGCTGCTGTCAGTATGCTTACAGTTTAGAGTCGTCTCTTTACCTTGAGATACACTAAGTAAAGTGGGTGTCTGAGTTATAGTTATTCCTGTTACTGACTCTGTTGAGAGGAAAAAAATAAACATTATAGTATATTTCAAGTTTTAAATGTTTTTTTATAGTTTGGCATATTTATGATGAATAAAATGAATCTGGAAAGACTTACTAAGACTTAATAGCAAAATAAACCCTGAACACAACAGTTCCATATTACTAAATAGGGAAACTGACTACTTGCTGTCTCCTACCACTACTAGATTTCTTTTGACTGTTGTCAAGCGTGTCAGCGTCTATGATCAAACAGCACAGGAAATGACATCATGATATACCTCCATAAGAAAGAATTGACTGTATAAAATAACTAATGACTTATTTATGAATCTGGACTCCCAGAGCTGTGAAATCATATAATAAAATACCGTATTACTTTGGAGATGTACCATTGCATATTTTCGCAGGGATCTTAAATAAACATGTAAATACTATGTTTTATGAAAATGGTAATTATTCAATATTGTGCAAAAATCATGGTATTACTGTTTGATACCCACACAGTACTATGTTACCATTATGGTGTGTTTTTATTATATGTTTTTATTAAAACTTACATGTACATAAAATGTTTGTCTTCTTGGCAGTGTGATAATTTTGTGGTTGTTGTTTAGCAGTGCAGCTGTCTATAGTACTGTGTGCTTGTGGCACAGTAATAGACAGACGAGTCTTCAGCTTCAACCCTCTTAACCTGCAGTGTAGACATCTTTACTGCAGGACGGGTTGCAGTATACTTTGAATCAGTGGTGATAAATGATGCTTCAATGTCCACCATATTTTGGCCAGCAGAAATACCATTAGAATCAAACCGACATTGTTCTTTGTTTGCTTGTACCAGTACAGTCTATAGTGTCTTACAGATAGTCAGCAGTAACATCAATGTGAGCCAGATATATTCCATTCTGTATCATTAACACATCAGTAGATTTCATTAGGGAGAAATTCTTTTTGAAATGCTGCATGCTGTGACTAACTGCCTTAGTTTTCCTTTTACACTAGAAAAAGTCAACTTTATGTGAAGACCACTTACTCCACCCCCAAACATACATGTGTGTGTTTTTTTCTTTCACTGTGAAAATGTTAAATAGTCTTCTGTGGTTTTTTATAGCGTGTTTTAATGATGATTTGCTGTTTTTGTCCACTTCTGTATAATGTTTAGTATGCAAAAATAACTAAGATGTCCAAATGCACATTGTTTTACTGTTTTCATGAAACAGTACGTGAACAATACCCAAATGATCTTATTTAGATTCTTAGCAGATTATAAAGTATGTACTTGTCTTGTCTAATACTTGTTGGTCATGTGACAAAACCAACATGGTGCTGCATGTAGAGAAACAGACCACATACTTTATATTAAAGGTATAGCTCACTCAAAAATAAAAATTATGTCATAATTTGTTCACCCTTGTGTCATTCAAACCCTGTATATGACCCCATTGACTTTTTGCTTGGTCAGAAAACACAAACAGAATAAATAATATAAATAAATATTTATAAAAGGTTATAAAGGTGTGTACAGTATATTCATTTTAGTATTATTATTGTTGTTTTACAGTAAAAATATTTTCTGTACAGTCACAGCTTTGGTAAACATGGACCCTGTTCAACACATCATATTTCTTTCTACAATTCAATTCAATTCAATTCAATTTTATTTGTATAGTGCTTTTCACAAAGGACATTGTATCAAAGCATTGTATCTTTACATGTAAGCATGTAAAGCAGCTTTACATGTAATAACAGATAGCAGTCAGTGGTCAGGGATTCAAAAAAACTCTTTAAGAGAGAAAAAAACCCCTGACATGACGTGTTATAGTTGCAATCCGTAGCATGTGCAATCCGTAATAAAGGACACAATTTGCCATTGATCGCATCTATAACTTGCTATGCAGTTTACAGGATACAGAGACATACATTGTAGGATACAGAAATTACTTTAGAGAGTAAATAAAATGTTATATGTGAAATGTAATGTAGTAGATTTGATTGTAATTTAACAGGTGCAGGAGGTTGTCCTGGGTGGTCGTCATTTAGCAGCACCAGGATGGACATCAGGTGGGGCAGTGTTGTGCCAGCTGGAACTCATTCCTCGGGATACCTCGGAGAAAGGGAGAGGGGGATAGGGAGAGGGGGATAGAGAGAGGGAGAGAGAGAGAGAGAGAGAGAGAGGGGGACAGAACAGAGTAGCATTAGCGTAGCAGCCGTTCCTATGTAGATGTAGGCAGTTATATGTGATAACACATGCAGTATGTAGTATGTGTGTGTGCCCGGTTCCAGTTGAGTTAACTATTGCGGCCTTAGAGAGTTGGATCTGAGATTATGTGAATGCGAGGCTAAAGAGATAAGTCTTTAATTTAATTTTAAACAGTTCGAGTGTGTCTGAGTCCCGGACTTTACTGGGAAGGTCATTCCATAATTTTGGTGCTAAGTAGGAGAAGGATCTTCCATCTTTAGATTTTTTTTTATATTCTTGGTACTATTAACAGCCCGCCAATAACAAAGATGCACATCAAACAAGCAGTTGGCTGCGTATTTCAGTGGAGAACAATGTTCCTTCAATGTCTGGCATACAGTCTGTCATGAACTGTTTTAATACTTTGTGCCACTAACTCTAATGGTTTAACTCAAAAAAACATTTTTGAGTTAAGTGAACTTAAATATACACGTTTTGGGAGACCACATTACTCAGTTAACCTGAACTAGAATAGTGAAGGTTTATTCAATCAACTGAGTACTGTCAACTTATTGGTGCCTTCAATCCACCAGCTCTGTTCATAAATACACATACCATATAGTTTGTGTAACTTAATTAATTAATTACTTATTGCACACTAATCATACTAATTGAGTAAATTATTAGTAAATTATTCATCCCTTGTTGCAAGATAACACAAATTATACAATAGTTGTTGAAACCACAAAAGCTTCCAGCACTGACATTCTGACATTCTCTTAAACCAGGTGCCACTGGCTTCTTGTTAGACAGCAAACAGTTTCAGCTTCACTGTGTCTTGCAACACAGTAATAAGTAGCACTGTCCTCAAGAGAAAGTTTGAAGACCAGCAGGTTGAACAAGTTGTCTTTCGTATTTAGAATAACTTTAAAGTTCTGTGTTGGTTCCTCATACTCTTTTATTATAAATTCTACAGGTTTTCCATAATGAGTTTGTTTGTACCACATCATAGTATAGCTACTCATGCCCTGCCCAGTGGCAACGCTACAGTTTAAAGTCACATTATCTCTTGGTAGTGCTGTCATGAATGGTGTAGACTGAAGCACAAGATGAGCAGATGCCTGACCTATTGAAACAGGAACAAATAAATTAGGACTGAACCAACTGCAAACCTAAGAGCTTATCATTTCTTCGTTTATTAAATACAGTTGGTCTAGCATGATACTTATCAAATGTTAAATAACATTTTGCTTGTTTAAGTGTAAATATCTATATTGCAAATAAATAAATACTCACATTGGCGTACAAAAAGCAGCCATTGAAATAAAAATACTGTGAATATTTTCATGTATCTGTACCTCATGTCCATTGTAAGATCTGACAAGTGGAACTTTTTTTTACTAAGTAAAAGTAAGCTCTCAGAGGAGGGGCTTGCTGATCATTGCTTAAACGAAACTTAATTTACATAAAGAGAAAGCACTGTATGACAGCACTGTACAAAAAATAAGGTATATATTACGTTTATAGGTTTGCTCTCTGCATTTTGCTTAAATCAATAGTAACAGTAAAAAAATTGTAAAAAAAAATATGTTACATCCATATACCCAAGTAAGATAAAGATTCTTCATATCTAAAGCCAAAAAATGTAATAAAAACTAAAAAAGATAATACTACAGTAACAAGTTTTTCTCAGTATCCCAGTTTTTATTCATGGGTTATAAGTTAATCATGGCTGATTGCAAAAAGATCCTTTCTACAATTGCATAAGAAATCTTTTTACTTGTGTATCACTGTGCTTGAAGGGCTTGAAATAAGTCAGACATCTGTCTTGTGTTGTCCACACAGATCAATTACGTGAAGTGTAATTTGATTAAATTTAACAATAACAATATTTACATTTACATTTATGCATTTGGCAGACGCTTTTATCCAAAGCCACTTAAACTGCATTGCACTATTTACAGGAAAAGCTACAGGAAGGCAACATGTAACTTTTAAGCAAACATTTAAGAATTTAAGTAAACATTTAAGTATTTTGATATGATAAACATGTAATATTAATGCAGATACATATTGACGAGTAAGTGGATTAATAAATGCTAAAAATTGTATTCCCATTTCAGTCTATGTCTGGATCGCATAATTCTATAATTTTATCTTGTATATACATGGTAGTTTCTCACATCTTTTCCTCCCCCAATAATACAAAAAGATTACATATCAATGTCAAAGTTTCACCTGTACCTCCCGATTGAACTTCATTTCCCATCATCCCTTTCATCTTTGGCAGCCAATTTTGATTTTCACCACACCTGTTCACAATCACCTGGACTGCTTATAAGCCTATTGTTCTCTTTGTTCTGGGTCAGGTCTCGTTTGTTTAATGTCACGTGGTATACTTACCTGTTACCTACCTGTGGAGGTTATACCAACCAGATCCATTTACCAGTGGACGACATTTACCAGTGGACGACATTTACCAGTGGACGATATTTACTTGTGGATGTATGTGTTACCTGTTCTGTGGCTTTGTGTCTGTTGTTTTACCCAGTAAACTTGCACTTTACTATACCCTTATCCACTCATCCATCCATCCATCTATCCATCCATCTATCCATCCATCCACCATCATCACCCGTAACAATCAAAGCTATAAAATAGTTTTAAATTTAAGAAATTTAATTCAGAGGCTAATTTGATTAATTGATCTTTTTTAAATCTTTTTTATATATATATATGTATAATGTGTATATATATAGTCTGAATCACATACACTATTTTATAAGCAGATAAAATAAATTATATCACATGCTGGTGTCAGGATATACCAGACTCTAAAACACAGGTAAAAGAATGGTTTATTGACAAACTTACAGATTTAAAAAAAAATTTATTGTACTTCCAGCAAAGCCCCTTTTAAAAAAAACGAATTTAGTACTGTCAGTTAGTGTAACGCACCTGACAGTGGTTTACCACTGTGTTAAGATCTGATCCCAATCTTTTACAGCATAAAACTTCATATCTTTCAAAGTGGAAGTCTTTTATGATTTTACAGCACTGTGTGCTGGCAGCACAGTAATAAACAGCCGAGTTTGACAGATTCAGGTTTGAGATGGTTAGAGAGCCCGTTACTGTGTCCTGTCTATTTTGCTTGAAATCTTGCAATCAAGAATGGAAGCTGATCAAAATGTACACAATTTCCAGAGCCTGTTCAGAAAACATCAGCAAAGTAAGAAAGCATTCTGAATGATTTTATGTCAATATAAATGCACAAATGTTGCTTAAAGTATCATACTCAAATATATGATGATAAAAATACTCAGAGAATGAGCAATGCCATACATCTTTGTGCTTAGATACAGACTTAACTGCAGTTGTGACGCTAGGGTGGGTGTTGTCAGGGATATAGCCCCTCCCAAGTATTTCATTATTGTTTTCTGTTTTTTTCCAGATTACTTTCTCCATACACTTAGTGTTATATAAATAAACTTAATACTAACTTACTAATATTGGTTATATTCAATATTCTGCCAATATTCAATATATTGAATAATGTTTAAATGTCTAATATATATAAAGCAATGCTCTTAGGGGAGGAGCCAACTTTTAACAAACCAAGTACATATGCTTTTCTTGCTTTTGCTTGTTATTAAATGGTATAAATATTTAAAAAATACTTAAATGTGGGCATAAAACGTGTGTTATATCACTAAAAACCTTTATGCACTCTAAGAAGCTGTGCAGTATTTAAACAATGATAGATAACTGAAATTGCATGTTGTTTAGATTCCTGCAGCTATGAATAGGAGCCGCTGCTTCTTAACTGAGAAATGTTACAGAAACCATGAAAGACACAAAAGAATAAAGAAAGTTTTAAAGATTTTAATATACCATGTTCATTGAAATTGATACAGATGTTATATCTCCCCCTATTGGTCCAATAATACCCATGAGTTTTACTGCATATTATTCCCATTTCTTTGTATATACTGCAACTTTGAAAAAAACGTTTTCTTTGAAATGTGTTAAGGAAATTTGAGAAGGCTATTTTACCCCACAGCCACCATTTTGGGGAAGCTACTTAATTTATTACATGGCATAATATTTTGCAAATAATAAACATTATTAATGTTATTTACCAACAGGTATATGTAATTTTAGACCTCGATTAACATGCTTTGGTCTGCCATGTAAATACATTTATTTTCACATACTAAAAAGACTTTGAGACATGAAAATACAGTAGGCAGCTTTATACTGTTTATTGGGTTATTCCCGAAGACATTCCAGGTATTTATGTGCATTGAGAAAAACCTTTCAAAACATTCTAGAGATGAATCTTCTCAATTAAAAAACCTGTAGTCACATCACACAGGAACATGATATGAAGATTTTTTATTACATTTATTTATAGGATAAAGGTAAGTAGTTTTAGGGTTTTACATGGAACAGAAGTTACAGTTTTAACTATATAATATGTATAATATGTAATTATATCTCTATGCAATACTGTAGAAGAACATGCTACAAAGTATGTAGTAATAAGTGTGTTTCTCTGAAGTTATTTGTGGTCGAGGCAGGTGTGATTGCAGCTTTTATGACACATAATTTATTGGTAAATAATTGGTAAATATATTGGCATTTCCACTGAAGAGCCTGAAACACTGGAGATGTACTCCGGCCATTGAGTGATCAACACACCATTACTGAAAACTAAAGAACAATGATAAAAGATCAAAATCAGGTTACATCATCAATATTGTATGTGCATCTCGTCTCATAAAACTACTGTATGAGAATTCCTGTAAGATTTTAACATTTTTAGTTTAAGGTAATACCTGTAAGAAAAAGCAGTGTGAATAGAAGGTGAAAAGACTCCATTTGTGAATCATTCTCTGATGCTCAGTTATTAAGAAACTGGCAGTTTTAAGACACACCCCTTTTATTGCATAATCATTGGTGGAAATTATCATTACAAACCCTATTGAATTGCCTTGCTGTCTACTGCCTTCACAGGCAGTTGCCTTCTGAGCCAACACACAAACTGTGCTACTTGTATTATGCAATATTAGATACTGTAGATAGGCAGCTCACTATAGTTCATAAAGAGATCAACATATATCTGCTGACTGTATGCTCTATTAACAATGCATCCCAGCTGGTAGGTGGCATTTGTGTGTACTTCCTGTACGTTTTGTGCTTTGGTTTTTAGTCAAGCAAGTAATAAAGCCCGCAGTACTGTGCATACTGACAGCACAGTAATATACAGCAGAGTGTGATGGATTAAGATTAGAAATGATCAGAGCTGCATTCTGTACATCCTTTCTTTCCAAATTAAACCCATGTGTAAATCCATCCTCATGGATGTTGCTTCATTTGTTGCACCATAACTGTAGACGATTAGATCCATTTCTGTATTCTTCTGTTGATACCATAACATATATGGCATGCTGTTGTCATTATGACTACAATTTATATTTGTTGTGTCTTTCTCAATAGCAATTAACTATATGCAAAAAGAAGAATATGTACACTCCATATACAGCTCTAAACATTTTCTAATTCAAGGCCTGAAAGACTGTCATCTAGTCATCTAGACAAAATAATGTGACGAGGAAGAAAGCTTAAGAGTAGTTTGAGTCTAATATGTCACGCCCATAGAACGCACATACTGTTTGCTAACACCACTGTACATGTACTTGTACAGTAGTACAATTTTATGTAAAGAGAAATAAGGAAGGTGAACAAACCGAGTGTTGATTATAAATACATAAATACATAAATAAATAAATAGAAATTTTTATTTAGTGTAGAAATGGAGCTTTGGTACAGTGTATGTTTTTTATTAAATTAGGAAACCAGCTGTCATTTTATATGATATCAAACAGTTGTTAGGTAACCTTATACTGACAGCACAATAATAGACAGCAGAGTCTGACAAACTAAGATCAGAGATTGTCAGAGCTCCATTCAGTGTGTCTAGTTTTTTCATTTGGAAACGTTTATCTGGGTTGTTCCCGTAAACGGGTGTTCCTGTTGCACCATAACTGTATACAATCAGGTCAATGGCTGTATCCTTCTGTCGATACCATAACATATTAAGCATGCTGCTGTCATCATGACTGCACTTTATCTCTGTTGTGTCAGTTATGTTGGCAAATGAGTTTAACATTTGCTGAATATTCACACCTTTTGCCTTTCCCTGTTTAAAAAGTCAAACTTTGTGACACTTTACCAAATAACATTTAATTTTACTTTGTTGTTGCGTTTGATATTTCCAATGACTAATGTAATTTTCTTTCATTTGTGCTGTAATTTGATTTAATCTGATTTTGGCAGTGTTGTTGTGATTCACAGCATCAGTGTGAGGATTGTCAGTAGATGGGTCACTGAGTTTTAGATGTCTCCAGAATTTGATGATTAATGGATATTTGTCCAATTCTGCCCTGAATGCATTGTTTGTTGGCTCTCAATCGTGTAATTTTTTTCTATTTGGTGAAATCTTGATTTTGATTTGTCAGTGGACCCCACATCTCACTACCATAGAGGGCAATCGGCTCAATTACCGATTTTAATATTTTCAGCCGAATTCTAGTTGGGATCTCTATGGGACATTGACATTTTATGGTATAGCAGGGTTAAAGTTTCCTGGGGATGTGATTTTCAAACCCAGGTGGAAATGTAAATGTGTGTTGTGTTCCCTGTGATCTGGACCTTTTCTGAAAGATCATAATTTTGGTTTATTTGAGGGCCCAGGTCTGACAGTATTGTTCTAGCAGGTTCAGGTTCTGTTGTAAGCCGTGTTCAGTGGGAGACAACAAAAGCAGATTACCTGCATAGAACAGACATTTGATTTGGGTGAGACCAGGGGCTAATGATCGCTTTCAATCACAGAAGTGGGTGGAGTGCCGAAGACTGCTGAAAGGAGGCACTCAATCTGACTTTAAGACAGTAGGTTGATAACATTGTGAAAAAAAATATTTACTGTAAAGATTTAACTTAATATTTGTGGTTGAGGCAGGTGTTTTTGCTTGTTTGGCCTCTTAAGATTTTTGTCATATAGGTTATTGCTATTCATTCACTGTTTAGTCTAGCAGCACACAGATACAAAGCATCACTCCCCTCTTTAGTATCCACCTCTAAAGACCATTTCATTGTTTCTACACCTGATACTTTAAAGGCAGTGTCAAAACTCTTCTCATAAGGGGTAATAGCTCCAATAATGCTCGCAATAAGCATTGGCCCCTCGCCTTTTCTTTGCCTGTACCAATATCTGTAGTCATACTCTGTGTCATTCTGATAACAGTGCATTTCCACTAAAGAATGATACAACCATACAAATGAGTCGTATAAATCACAAGCTTGTCTAGAATTTTAGTATAATACCTTTAGGAAAAATAAAAGACGAAAAACAAAGGAATAAAATGGCCATCTCGATTTTCCTCTGTGATCTCTAAAAAGATGTTATGAGCTAATAAGGTACTTTCCTAGAGCACAATAAGAGGAACTACCTCGACAGGTTAAGCGTAGACCCTGGCTCGCAAGCCAGAACGCCATAAGGGAGTGAGACGGCGAGATTTCCTGGCCGTTTACAACTACTCCGAGAAGGCCCCTAAGGGCAAGACATGCAGGACCTCAGTCCTGATACAGGAACATACAGGGAATACACGGCGAGATTCACTGGCCGGTAACCAAAAGTCGCCGGCACCCCAGTGCTGGGAGGACCAAAACATACAAACAACTGCTCAGACTTTCTCAAGGGAGCAGTTCTGTGAACGTAGGCGTCCAGTGCTCGCACTGGACACAAAAGATTAGCTTTCTCCTGGTCCGAATCCTGAAAGGGAGGAGGACAGAAGGCCTGCAACGTAATGTGCCTCGGCACATTGGTGGGTACTTTCGGTACGTAACCCTCTTTAGGGTACAGAAAAGCCTTAATCATGCCTGGGGAAAAAGCCAGGCAAGAAGGAGAGACTGAGAGAGCTTGGAGATCACCAACTCTCTTCAGGGAAGATACTGCCAGCAAGAACACAGTCTTGAGGGTCAGAAATTTGACCGAAACGGCCTCAATGGTTCGAACGGTGCCACCGACAACCCTTGAAGTACCACCGCCAGATCCCATCGTAGGAACTCTGGCACGTAACACCGGCCTCAGCCTCCTGGTGCCAAAGGCGAAGCGTGATAACCAGCGGGTCTCGACCCACAGACTGGCCGTGGACAAGGCTATGAAAGGCAGAAATGGCAGCCGCGCATAGACCTTGACCGTGAGGGCATAAGCCCGAAGAAAAACGATCTTGCAAGAATTCCAGAACCACGCTTAATCGGGCAGTTAACTGGATCTTGACGCCGATCTGAACACCAGGAAGAGAAGACTTCCCATTTCAAGGCGTACAGCTTCCTCGTGGAGGGAGCCCTGGATTGCAAGATGGTTGCTACAACCTCGGGTCGAGACCCGAGCCGACGAAGCTGGCCCCTCAGGGGCCAGACCCACAGTTTCCACATCTCTGGGCAAGGGTGCAGGACAGTGCCTTTCTCCTGAGACAGAAGGTCTTTCCTGGCGGCAGCCTCAACGGGTGCCGCCGAGGAGTGCTATCAGGTCCGAGAACCAAACTCGGGCTGGCCAGCGGGTGCCACCAGTAACAGGCGAATCCAGCTGGCGCACCCGCTCCAGGACTCCCGGAGCAGAGCGATCAGGGGAAAAGCGCATGCCGTAGCCTCGCCACGGATGCTAATGCGAGAGCATCCCCAGAGGGGCTGGAGGTACTAGGGAGAACCATAAAGGACAGTGCGGCCGCCTCCTGAGACGCAAACAGGTCCACTTGTGCTGGGAGAAAGGTATCCCAGATGAGATTCACCACCTCGGGGTGAAGTCTCCATTCCTCGGCCTCGGCCCTGCCTCGACAGAGGCGTCCGCTCCCACATTCAACCGTCCGGGATATACGCTGCTCTGAGTGAGAGCAGCTTCCCCTTGGGACCACAACAGGATCTGGTGTGCCAATTTGTAAAGAGGGCGACCGCAGACCACCCTGATGGTTGATGTATACGCTTGGCATCGCTGGCGTGTTGTCCGTCAGGACCAACACGCGTGTTTGTTGCTGAGGTGAGGAAGGAACTGCCTCAACGCAGCCCAAACCGCCAGCAACTCTAGGCAATTTATGTGCCACTCGAGCTGGCGGCCCCTCCATAGACCTCTGGAGCAGCGGTCTTCCATTACCGCGCCCCAGCCTGACAGGGATGCGTCTGTCGTAAGCGTTACGCGACGACATATTGACCCCAATGTCGGGCCCTGGGAGAGAAACCCAGGTTTGCCCCACACCGCTAGTACCCTCAGACACCTGTGGGTGACGTGAATGATGCGGGAAGGGTTCCCCTCGGAGAAAACCCTTTGGATTTGAGCCACCATTGGAGAGGTCTCATGTGTAGCAGGCCCAGAGGTATGGCGCTGGCTGCCGCCATGAGACCGGTATGCTGCTGCCAGTGCAGGACTGTGACTCGTTGATGCAATTTGAGCCCCTTGACGGCTGCCTGAATGGTTTGAATGCGCGACAGCACGTAAGGCGGGCAGACATGACCCTCGAGTCCCATTCTACGCCTAGGAAAGTTATTCTCTGAACTGGAGAAAGTGAACTCTTCTTGGCGTTCAACCGTAACCCCAACTCCTTCATGTGAGCGAGAACAACATCTCGATGTTGGACCGCTAAGGCTTCTGACTCTGCCAGAATAAGCCAGTCGCCTATGTAGTTCAATATTCAATGCCCCGTAAAGGCGCGGCGACAGGGCAGCATCTACACATTTGGTAAAGGTGCGAGGTGATAGGGCTAGACCGAAGGGAGAACCCGATATTGGTATCGCTTCACGCCCGGAAGCGAACCTCAGGAACTTCCTGTGCTTCGTAGGATGGAGACATGGAAGTATGCGTCTTTCATGTCTATTGTGACAAACCAGTCCGCAGAACGGATTTGAAACACAATCTGTCTGAGTGTAATCATCTTGAACTTCAGCTTCTTTACTGAAAGATTCAGGGTGCGCAGATCTAGAATAGGCCGCAAGCCTCCATCCTTCTTGGGAACTATGAAGTAGCGGCTGTAGAAGCCCGCTTCTCTCTCTGGAGGGGGAACTACTTCTATGGCCCCCTTTGCCAGGAGAGTCTGTACTTCGTGTTCCATGACCAGAGCTTGGTGGGGGCCCACCGTGGTGCACACCACCCCTGGAATCTTGGGCGGGCTGCTCCGAACTGAATCGTATATCCGAATTCTACTATGTGTAGAACCCAACGTGAAATGTTTGGCAGAAGTTTCCACGCTGCCAGGTAGTGCACAAGAGGAACCAGCCCCTCGGGGTTTTTGCGCTGGCAGAAGCTTGTACGCTGCCAGGTAAGTTGCCCTCAGGGCTGGCATTTAGTTTTAAGTCTTGTATTAGGTCGGTACCCAAAGCTAAGTTCGCTGGGGTACACTCGAGAAGGGGCGCTATGCGCCTCATATGGTACCCTGACACCAGTGCGTCCCGAAGCAGGGCGCGGGAACAACGCTGAGCATCTAGAGAAGGGTATGGACAGGACCGGCCGCATGATGAGGCGCTAACCGGTCTGCTCCCAGGGGCTCTATGGGGACAGGCTGACGCCGCAGTCAGGGTGCCCGCCTCTTGGTCCCCGCCCGTCTTAGCCTGAATAACGGCCCTCAGGTCCGCTTTGGCTGGGAAGGGCGGGGCCTAGAGTGCCTTCCAGAGCCCCACTGGCGCTGTGGTGGGGCTCGGGAGGAAACACTCTCCTTCTGCCTACCTCGGTAAGCAGAGGTGGAGGGCTGGGGCTGCTCCGCCCAGCAGCCTCAGCACCCGATGACGGGCGAGGATAAATTGTGAGAAGGCCGCCCTGGTTTCTTAGCATCCCGAACCTGTCGATGACAGAGTTAACTGCATCGCCCGAACAGGCCCCCGGGGGACAGCGGGGCATCAAGCAGCAGGGTCTTATCGGCTGCTTTGATGCCCGAGAGGTTTAACCATAAATGCCTCTCCGTAGCCACCAGGGCAGACATAGACCTGCCCACAGCCTTGGCTGTTTCTCGGATGGCACGGAGAGACACATCAGTGGCCCGGCGCAGCTCGCGAACTGCGTCCGGGTCCACACCCTCGCCTTCATCTAGCTCCCGCAGCAGGTCAGCCTGATAGGCCTGGAGCATGGATATCGTGTGTAGGCATGCTCCAGCCTGACCTGCTGCGGAATACGCTTTCCCCACCAAAGCCGAGGTGGTTCTGCACGGCTTTGATGGGAGAACCGGGGCCTTGAGCGACGATGCCGCAACCGGGGACAGATAGCCCGCAAGCGTCTGCTCCACCGCTGGCATCGCGTCATACCCGTGCTCCGCTGCCCCCGCAATGTTGGAATACACAGAGGTACGGGGACTGTGAACACGGGCCGAATATGGTTTATTCCACGACCCTGATAACTCATTATGAAGGTCGGGAAAGAATGGTAAGCCCCGGCGGTGAGGTGGCGTTTTGGTTTGAGAAAGCGCCATCCAGCTTGCTAGGCTGGCGAAGCGCCGCTTCAGCGGGCCAGTCGAGTTTTAACTGGGCGACTGCCCGCGTCACCACCTCAACCAGCTCTTCATACATAGGGGGACGCTCATTTTCCCCCGTGTCCACACTCTGCAAATCTCCCTCCTCAGAGGAAGACAGCAGAAAATGTGGACTCCCCCCACTGGCAACAGGAACCGCAACACGGGCTTGTTGACCGAGGTGGAGAGAGGACGAAGCGGAGAGGGGAGGAGAAAGGGCGGGCCCGCCTCCATCACATCAGCTAAGTCCATCTCACGATCCCCATGACGGTAGCCGCCGCCTGCCTCGCAGGACCGGCGCCGCCATGAGAACCGCTAGGCTGGGCATGTTTATTAGCACATGCCAGCCGAGAGCTTAAGAGTGCGGAGAGGAGAGCTTCATTAATGCACACAGTACAGTCGGCGCCTCAAGCTACCGACCGGCATGATCCACCCCCAAACAAACAACACAAAACCCGTGAAAATCCCCACTCGTTATAAACCGAGCACATGGGGGAACACACGGTTTGAAAGACATGTTTGAAAACTTATTTCTTTCTCTCACACAACACACACTCAGTTAATGGCGTTTTGTTCTACACATTCAACAAACATACACACGCCAAGAGCTGAAGGCACAAAAGCTAAATGTGTGTGCGTTCCACGCTCTTTTATAGCTTCCTGGTCCTGACGTCACCCGCCCGTGACGTTCTGTCCCGCCATTCGGCAATCTTGCACACGTGCTTCAGACGCGGTTACGCAAAGGCGTTCCCATAGCGTCATTCGCTGACGCAGCGTTGAGTTCCCTTGAAAGGGAACTAAACTGCATGACAGGGACCATGAAGAATTGATACAGAACTGTGTCCAAACAACACAAAAACAGTCCACAGAGCGCATTACAATGCCAACATCTATATCATTAAAACCATTTCAGAGCCCTACATATTAATCAGATTACAAACCTCACTAGCATTTTGCTTATGGGTGTATTTCCTGTTCTAATGCTTCAGTTTTTAGTCAGGTGTGTATGTGGGGCTGTAACACTGTGCACTTTAGCAGCGCAGTAATAGACAGCCGAGTCTGACAAATTGAGATAAAAATGACCAGAGCTCCCGTCACTGTGTCGTTTCTGATCATATTGAATTTCTCTTTCAATCCGGGTTCATAGACTGGTTCAGCCTTGTCGTAGCCATAGCCGATCAGGGTCAATGATGTACTAGTATGGACTTGTTTATACCATAACATGACATCCAGGTTTTTGTCATTGTGACTGCAGGAGATATAAGCCTGCTTCTTTACGTTTTTCAATAGTGATGGAGTCTGTTCAAACAAAACACCATCTGACAGACCTGTCACAAATAAGGTATAGACTTAGATAAAAGACATTTTATAGAGGTGATGTATAATAAATAATTCAAGAATGGCATACTTGTAAACAGGATGAAGAATGATGTCCATAAATGAAGTCCATAGGATACGCAACACATTCTGTTATAATGAAGGTTTAAAGAGAGGACTGGTTAGCAATGATTACTCATTACAGCACATTAATCTGAATTCATTTACTGGAATTACACCTCCCCCTGTCGTCAGAAACACCCCAAAACTCTTCTGGATCATTGTGCACTTGTGACACAGAAATGCAATGTGTTGTTCCAACACACTAGCAGATGCTATAGCGGATGGTAGCAAAGCTAATATTGGTCAGTAAAACATAATTATAAGGATTCTTAAACGAAATCTTTTCAAAATCTTTTAAATCACAAAAGCAACTATTAGAACACATACCAATTTTTATTTTTTAGACAAACGGGGAGAAGGTTTGAGTAACTGGCTAAGAACATTAACAATACTGCTACTGGACAAAATATTATTTATCTTGAGAATGAATATATTTTGCTTAAAAGTATATGTAAAAACATCATTAGAGTGGTTCAAGAAGAACTGAATACAACAGTATACAACTGAAGAGTGTATGCAACAGTAAAAGTGTCATTATATTTTATATATTTATGTTTATATTTTACTACTACAACAACAACAACTTTAGCTCAAATGTTCAAATGCTTGCTTTCCAAAGCAAAGCTCATTTTAAATGCACCTGTAATAGTTTATTTACAGAAAAAGCTGTTTTCAGTACATAGGTTGCTGGTTATTAATCATTTAATGGAGCCAGCCACCTAAAATCAAATATTGTTGACCAGAATTGTATATTTGGAGTTACTAATGAGTCACTTTGTATAAGTGTTTATGTTCTACACAAAAAGAGTTCTGCTTCATTGTGTCACTCACAGCACAGAAATACACAGCTGTGTCTTCTGAAATAATCTTGTTGATCTGTAATGTTCCGTGGCTTCGTGAATCCCCATATATACGAAAGCGTTCAAATCCATTTTCATTAAATGTTGATGTATATAGATACCCAAGAAGTTGTAATGATTTTTCTTGAGTTGTTTGTTGATACCAGTAAAGATAGTAGTAGTCAGTAAAAGTGTGGATGCAACTGATGTTCAAACTGTCATCCAGATTTCTGATCATCACAGCAGGTTGCGTAACAGAAGCACTAAGCGTAATTTCTTTAGGGGAGAAAAACAATTAACATTTATTAAAAAATTCGAAACAAAAGAAATAGGAGAAATAGGAGGAGAAATAGGAGTAACTGATGTTACCTGTGAACCAGAAAAGGGGAAAAATAAAAATGAACAGCATCATCCTTGCAATAGTTGTTTGATTGTGACTAACTCATGTAAAATAACATATAGTATTATTTTTTCAGTCCAGCTATGATGAACAACGGTAATAGATAGAATTTAAATCAAAGACACTAACCCTTGGAGTAAAAAGGGTCACAAATTGTTCTGTGTATCTGTGATTGGATGATGAAAATTTAGGCCCTACCCTGCAAGAGGCAGAATTCTTAGCTATGAGATCTTGAGATGTGTTCTATTCTTAAATCCTAAACGTATGAGCCCGAGTAATAGTAATAAGCCTTAACAAACACCAGGATGTATGGATAGCTGGTGTCACCATAAAAATAAGTTCCGAAGAATTATATTTAAGTTTGTTCCCTTTCAAGGGAACTCAACGCTGCGTCAGCGAATGACGCTATGGGAACGCCTTTGCGTGACCGCGTCTGAAGCACGTGTGCAAGATTGCCGAATGGCTAGACTGAACGTCAAGGGCGGGTGACGTCAGGACCAGGAAGCTATAAAAGAGCGTGGAACGCACACACATTCAGCTTTTGTGCCTTCAGCTGCGCGTGTTTGTTGAATGTGTAGGGCGCTCGAAAACGCCATTAACTGAGTGTGTGTTGAGAGAAAGAAAGTATTTGTTATAATGTCTTTCAAACAGTGTGTTCCCCCATGTGCTCGCTTTATAACGAGTGGGAATTCACACGATTTTTGCGTTGTTTGTTTGGGGGTGGATCATGCCCGGTCGGTGCTTGAGAGCGCCGACTGTGTGCATTGTGAAGCTCTCCCTCTCCGCACTCTCCGCTCTCGGCTGGCATGTGCGAATAAACATGCCCAGCCTGGCGGTTCTCATGGCGGTGCCGATCCTGCCGAGGCAGGGCGGCAGCTTCTGTCATGGGGATTGCAAATGGACTTAGCAGATGTGATGGAGACGGGCCCGGCCCTTTCTCCTCCCCTCTCCGCTTCGTCTTCTCTCCATCTCGGTCAACAGGCCCGTTCTGCGGTTCCTGTTGCCGGTGGAGTGAGTCCATGCTTTCTGCTGTCTTCCTCTGAGGAGGGAGATGTGCAGAGCGTGGACACGGGGGAAAGTGAGCGTCCCCCCATGTATGAAGAGCTGGTTGAGGTGGTAACGCAGGCAGTCGCCCAGCTCAAGCTCGACTGGCCCGCTGAGGCTGAAAGCTCTCGCCAGCCTAGCAAGCTGGATGAGCGCTTTCTTAAGCCTAAAACGGCATCGTCGCTCAAAGCCCCGGTTCTCCCATCAAAGCCTTGCAGGACTACCTCGGCTTTGGTGGGGAAAGCTTATTCTGCAGCAGGTCAGGCTGGGGCATGCCTTCACACTATTTCCATGCTCCAGGCCTATCAGGCTGACCTGCTGCGGGAGCTCGATGAAGGCAAGGGTGTGGACCAGGACGCAGTTCGAGAGCTGCGCCGGGCCACTGATGTGTCTCTCCGTGCCATCCGGGAAACGGCCAAGGCAGTGGGCAGATCCATGTTTGCCTTGGTGGCTACGGAGAGGCACCTATGGTTAAACCTCTCTGGCATCAAAGCAGCCAATAAGACCTTGCTGCTTGATGCCCCGCTGTCCCCCGGGGGCCTGTTCGGCGATGCGGTCAATTCCGTTGTCGACAGGTTCCGGGAAGCGAAGAGCCAGGCTGCGGCTTTCTCGCAGTTTATCCCTCGCCGTCATCGGGGTGCTGAGGCTGCTGGGCGGGAGCAGCCTCAGCCCTCCACCTCTGCTTACCGAGGTAGGCAGAAAGAGAGTGTTACCTCCCGAGCTCCACCGCAGCGTCAGTGGGGCTCTGGGAGGCACTCTCGGCCCCGCCCTTCCCAGCCGAAAACGGACCTGAGGGCCGTTATTCAGGCTAAGACGGCGGGGACCAAGAAGCGGGGCACCTGACTGCCGCAGCGTCAGACTGTCCCTGCAAAGCCCCCTGGGAGCGGACCGGATAACCCCTTATCATACGGCGCCCGGTCCCGTCCCGTCCCCTTCTCTGGATGCTCGGGGTTGTTCCCGCGCCCTGCTTCGGGACACACTGGCATCAGGGTACCATACGAGGCGCGTGGCGCCCCTTCTCAAGTGTACCCCAGCAATATCAGCTCTGGGTACCGACTTAATACAAGACTTAAGACCAGATGCCAGCCCCGCTGGCTCCTCCAGCGATTTACCTGGCAGCGTACAAACCTCTGCCAAACGCAAAAAATCTACAACTTCACACCAGTCCCGAGGGGCTGGTTCCCACAGTGGCTCACTTGGCGGCGCACGAACCTCCGCCAAACACTCTAAACGTACGACCAGACAGCAGCCCCGAGGGGGCTCTTGTGAACTACCTGGCAGGGTGGAAACTTCTGCCAAACATTTCACGTTGGGTTCTACGCATAGTAGAATTCGGGTATATGATTCAGTTCGGGCACAGCCCGCCTGCGTTCCAAGGGGTGGTGTCCACCACGGTGGGTCCCCACCAAGCTCTGGTCATGGAACACGAAGTACAGACTCTCCTGGCAAAGGGGGCCATAGAGGTAGTTCCCCCTCCAGAGAGAGAAGCGGGCTTCTACAGCCGCTACTTCATAGTTCCCAAGAAGGATGGAGGCTTGCGGCCTATTCTAGATCTGCGCACCCTGAATCTTTCAGTAAAGAAGCTGAAGTTCAAGATGCTTACACTCAGACAGATTGTGTCTCAAATCCGTTCTGCGGACTGGTTTGTCACAGTAGACATGAAAGACGCATACTTCCATGTCTCCATCCTACCGAAACACAGGAAGTTCCTGAGGTTCACTTTCGGGGGCGTACCGTACCAATATCGGGTTCTCCCCTTCGGTCTAGCCCTGTCACCTCGCACCTTTACCAAATGTGTAGATGCTGCCCTGTCGCCGTTGCGCTTACGGGGCATTCGAATATTGAACTACATAGACGATTGGCTTATTCTGGCAGAGACCCTTCCCACATCATTCAGGTCACCCACAGGTGTCTGAGGGTACTAGCGGTGTGGGGAGAACCTGGGTTTCTCTCCCAGGGCCCGACACTGGGGTCAATATGTCGTCGCGTAACGCTTATGACAGACGCATCCCTGTCAGGCTGGGGCACGGTAATGGAAGACCGCTGCTCCAGAGGTCTATGGAGGGGCCGCCAGCTCGAGTGGCACATAAATTGCCTAGAGTTGATGGCGGTATGGCTTGCATTGAGGCAGCTCCTTCCTCACCTCAGCAACAACCACGTGTTGGTCCTGACGGGACAACACGCCGGCGGTTCGCGCATATCAACCATCAAGGTGGTCTGCGGTCGCGCCCTCTTTACAAATTGGCACACCAGATCCTGTTGTGGTCCCAAGGGAAGCTGCTCTCACTCAGAGCAGCGTACATCCCGGGACGGTTGAATGTGGGAGCGGACGCCCTGTCGAGGCACGGGCCGAGGCCAGGGGAATGGAGACTTCACCCCGAGGTGGTGAATCTGATCTGGGATACCTTTCTCCCAGCACAAGTGGACCTGTTTGTGTCTCAGGAGACGACGCACTGTCCTTTATGGTTCTCCCTAGTACCTCCAGCCCCTCCGGGCTGGATGCTCGCACATCCGTGGCGAGGCTACGCTTATGCGCTTTTCCCCAATCGCCAGCTCCCGGAGTCCTGGAGCGGGTGCGCCAGCACAGGATTCGCCTGTTACTGGTGGCACCCCGCTGGCCGGCCCGAGTTTGGTTCTCGGACCTGATAGCACTCCTCGACGGCACCCCGTTGAGGCTGCCACTCAGGAAAGACCTTCTGTCTCAGGAGCAAGGCACTGTCCTGCACCCTTGCCCAGAGATGTGGAAACTGTGGGTCTGGCCCCTGAGGGCCAGCTTCGTCGCTCGGGTCTCTCGACCGAGGTTGTAGCAACCATCTTGCAATCCAGGGCTCCCTCCACGAGGAAGCTGTATGCCTTGAAATGGGAAGTCTTCTCTTCCTGGTGTTCAGATCGACATCAAGATCCAGTTAACTGCCGGATTAGCGTAATTCTTGCAAGATCGTTTTTCTTCAGGGCTTATGCCCTCTATGGTCAAGGTCTATGCGGCTGCCGTATCTGCCTTTCATAGCCTTGTCCACGGCCAGTCTGTGGGTCGAGACCCGCTGGTTTTACGGTTCCTTCGTGGCACTAGGAGGCTGAGGCCGGTGTTACGTGCCAGAGTCCCCACGTGGGATCTGGCGGTGGTACTTCAAGGGTTGTCGGTGGCACCGTTCGAACCCATTGAGGCCGTTTCGGTCAAATTTCTGACCCTCAAGACCGTGTTCTTGCTGGCAGTATCTTCCCTGATGAGAGTTGGTGATCTCCAAGCTCTCTCAGTCTCTCCTTCTTGCCTGGCTTTTTCCCCAGGCATGGTTAAGGCTTTTCTGTACCCTAAAGAGGGTTATGTACCGAAAGTACCCACCAATGTGCCGAGGCACATTACGTTGCAGGCCTTCTGTCCTCCTCCCTTCCAGGATTCAGACCAGGAGAAAGCTAATCTTTCGTGTCCAGTGCGAGCACTGGACGCCTACGTTCACAGAACTGCTCCCTTGAGAAAGTCTGAGCAGTTGTTTGTATGTTTTGGTCCTCCCAGCACTGGGGTGCCGGCGACCAAACAATCTCTTAGCAGGTGGATAGTCGAGGCTATCTCACTGGCTTACGGAGCCTCTGGACAGCAGTCTCCACTGTCTGTCAAAGCTCATTCAACTAGGGGTATGGCGGCCTCTAAGGCCTTAAGGTCAGGGGCTACGCTCGAAGATGTGTGTAACGCGACCGGCTGGTCCTCGCCGCTCACGTTCGTGCGTTTTTATGACTTGGGCCTGGCTTCCACGCCAGGTGCCCATGTTCTGCAGCACTGAGGGGCTTGTTTTCTACGAATGACAGCCAGGAAATCTCGCTGTGTATTCTATTCATTTGACTTGTGGCAAGTAAGGTCTTGTCTCTCGTCCTCTTTGGGGCCTGGCTCGAGGGCCAGGACCCCGTGCCAGGGGTTCCCATGCACCTCGGCTCTGAGGGGTCGACTTGTACTTGGACACCGGCCAGCTGAGTCTCGCCGTGTGTTTCCATCTTTGTGGTCCTGGCTTGAGCGCCAGCTACCTGCACTTGGGTTTCCGCTCCTGTGGATCTTCCATCGCATTGGGTGAGCCCATGTGTTTCGGCTTATTTGGTTACCGGCCAGTGTATCTTGCCGTGTATTTCTTGGGTGTACTTGTATCAGGACTAAGGTCCTGCATATCTTGCCCTTAGGGGCCTTCTCGGAGTAGTTGTAAACGGCCAGGAAATCTCGCCTTCTCACTCCCTTATGGCGTTCTGGCTTGCGAGCCAGGGTCTACGCTTAACCTGTCGTGGTAGTTCCTCTTATTGTGCTCTACGGATTCACACTTCCAGGGACTTGCTCGTATGGCGACGTTGGGATTGCGTTCCCATAGCGTCATTCGCTGACGCAGCGTTGAGTTCCCTTGAAAGGGAACGTATGTTACGTATGGGTTACGTATGTAACCCTTGTTCCCTGAGAGGGAACGAGACGCTGCGTCTTCCGGCCATACTCCCTGCATGCCTGGGCGCAGCTTCGGCACTTTACGCTGAATGTGTGTGCATTCCACGCTCTTTTATAGCTTCCTGGTCCTGACGTCACCCGCCCTTGACGTTCAGTCTAGCCATTCGGCAATCTTGCACATGTGCTTCAGACGCGGTCACGCAAAGGCGTTCCCATAGCGTCATTCGCTGACGCAGCGTCTCGTTCCCTCTCAGGGAACAAGGGTTACATACGTAACCTGAGACATTTTCTCTGATTTGTATGCCTTCAGAAGTTTCAACTGTGGCAGAAGTTTGTTCCCTAAATGTACAGAACTTTAATTAAGCCATTAGAAAAATTTAGATGCAACAAGTCACTAGAAAATTTTGATTTGGAGAGTTTTCGTTTTCGTTTTTTAAGCATATAAAATTTGTTTAAAATGATTTATCCACTAAAATAAAAATTAAAATTATGTTTTTTATTTAAATTTTGTTACCAGGAAAGAAGTAACACCACAGAGAGTAACACCATAGACAAATAAGCACCAACTGAAAGCTTTCAATTGCCAGCACGCAAATTACATGCAGTTATTCACAGTTCTGTGTGTTATCCGTTGGTCAGCTGGTTTATTTACTTCTCTATGAGAATGGTTATCTTTTTGTAGCAAACCATCTAGTCTACAAGATCCAGTAACGAAATATCTTGTGAACATATGTTTAGTGTGTGTTTTTGTCCTTATTTCAATGGCTTAAAAATGTTATACTTTTTATTAACCATGCATGAACATGGTTTTCTCAAAAACACAAGTGTGCACATACATGTTGCTTGTATATTATTGTAGCACAGTTTGACAGTTGTGACTTCAACTGTTAATGTGTTTATAAGATACCAAAAAAGCACAAATGTCAGGGCATGTCAAAACTTTACTAGGGTCCCAAAACACCCTCAGACCCCAGAGGGTTAAACATTCAAATAAAAAGTTATTTGTGTGAATGTGTACCTGATTATTGCATTTTATTTACCTAAGGTAATGATGTTTGTGTTCACAGTTTAATTTGCGTATCCTATACTACGACTGACCAATATTGACTAGTCTACAACTTAGATAAGATTCCTAATAGTTTCACACCTACAACACTGATGCACAAACTCGGATATGTTTAACATGTCTAAAGTATAAAGAGAAAATAAACCTGTTTTATAAACTCCTTGATTTCGCTTAAACAACTTAAAACATGATCTGCATACACAATTAACCGTGCTTTTAACAAACTTTGACAGTTGGATAAACAGGCTCATTTGGTTCTTTTTGAGTCGCACATTACTTTGTCTATTTTTCCTGCATAATCAACCCGGAACTAAAGTATGATTCAGTTCGATTTTGTGGCTCGACCAGTTACTTCCTGAGAACTGGCTCAAAAGAATGATTCGTTCAAGAATCTAACATTACTAAGCGGCACTCTTAGCCACGTCCTGCAAAGTAGAAGACAGACCTGAGGGTTGTCATCCTCACTAAAATGGCAGCTGACTCCTGTAGGACCAGGGCTTTGAGGGTAAACCCCTCTTGGATGAATCGTTCATGCCTCATTATACGGTGCTTGGTTCTCCTCTGTCTCCTCAGTCTCCAGTAAACAAATAAATATAACCCGGGAAATCTCTCCGAGGGGAGATATGGGCGATGCACTCACATATGTCCCTGCCAACACCATCCAGGGGCTAGTCTCAAGAGGCTGGTTCCCTTCGTAGACTATCTGGCAGAGTGAAAACTTCTGCCAAAGGCTTCTACCGCCTTTTTTTCATTGTTCCGAAGAAAGACGCGTGCTTGTGTCCCATTCTGGATTTACACCTTCTGAACCTTTAAGTAAGAAAATTGTTCAGGTTGCTTACACTCAAACAGATTGTGACTCCAGATCCAAGAACTGGTTTGGATCTCAAGGACGCATACTTCCATGTCTCCATTGATCCCTAACACAGGACGTTCCTGAGGTTTGCTTTTGGGGGCACAGTATACCGATATCAGGTGCTTCCTTTCAGCCTAGCTCTGTCACTCCACACATTCACGTGTGGTGTAGATGCAGTATGCAGACTCAATCAGTATTTTCCGTTACTCTATCACAGAAACAAAAAAGGAATGACCAGAGTGACATTTGGCCTGTTCATTGATTCATAGTATGCAAAGGCCAATAGTTTAATAAAAAAACAAACATAAAGAATAAGTTAGAGGAATGTGCACGTAGGAATGTGATCTAGATATTGTCACAGTCCTGTCTAAGTCTGTCTTTTCTCTGTCTTGTCCTGTTCCCCTATTCTGTACTCACGGTCGTCCCAGTGTTCCTGAGTCCGGTGGTACAGAGCCCAGTCATCCTGGTGGTCCCGAGTCTGGTGGTCCCAAGTCCGGTGGTCCAAAATCCTGTCGTTCCGGTGGTCACAAGTCCAGTCGTTCCAGTGGTTCCAAGTCCGGTGGTCCCACTGGTCCCGAGTCCGATGGTCCATCCAGTGTTGTCTGCGCTGCTTGTGCAACAGAGGTCACTTCAACCCTGTGTATATGTAGCCCTAGTGTTTTTTTTGTCCTTTGTCAGACGTGAATTGTACTGTAAGATGTTTTGTTCATGTTTCTGGTTTCCCTGTTCTTTGGATTACTTTAATTAAACTAGTGCAGTTGGATCCGCTGTTTTTATATTTGTGTTTGGGTTTTAGTATAGATTATAGATTAATAGATTATAGATTTATATAGTAGTATTAATTGTTGTTTTACATGGCATATTCTCCAGAAATGCACCTTTGTTTTAACTGGCAGTCATACAGGTTTGCAATGATCTGAGTGTAAATGCGAGTGAATGATTTTCACTTTTTCCCTTAATAGATAATACTTCCAGTGCCATCTACTTGCTGGCTGTTTTACTTTTTATTTGAACAGGTGTATAGTGAAGAGTTTTTTGTCAAGGGTTATGGGGAAGTGTACGACTGTGCATACTAGCTGCACAGAAATATACTGCACTGTCCTCAGTAGATATGCTGGATATGGTTAGAAATGCATCCCGTGTAGCATGTCCTGTAATGTTAAACCTTGACTTTTCATTTGTGGCAGCTCCATACTGTAGCATTCCAATAAGCTCTAAAGAACCACCACTTCTCTTCTGCTGATACCAGTACATGTTCTGATAGCTGTTGTCACCATGACGACAAGATAGATTTGCCTCTTTCTGTTCTGCTGTCAGTAGAAGATGTTCAGGAGACTGCCTTATGTTGGGAGAAGATACGACACAAACTACAAGTAAATGAAGAATGCACATGAATTCACAGCCTCAGCCACACGAACTAGTTTGCATTGCACTGAAGATACTTACCTATTAACCAGAAAGTGATGATAATGGTTAAAATGATCCATTTGATCATGTTTACGGTATTAAAGTTTATTCAAAGCAACAGATTAAATAAAGACATTAAATGAAGAATACAATTTAAGTGCTTTGGTTGCCTATCTAAAGAGTATGTTTGCTTCTTCTGCAGTCATAAGAGACTATAGCTGTCATTTACCTATGAAATGGAAGGCAAAAGCAGTTGTTCACCTCATTTGACTGGGTTGCCAACCCAAAAACAAATGTGTCATGTGATGTGGAAGGAGTTGTTGAGTGGGTTTGTGGTGAGTCTACAGTTTGCTATAAAGAAATCCTGATTTAAAATAAAAAAGAAATATTGAAGATTCTACTGTATATTTTTTAGGTCATTAATTAACCTAATTAAGCTAATTATTACAGTAATCGTGTTAAGTCAGAATATTCAGATTTGCTTTATTGAAGCACAACAAAGTGCTCTTTGCAGCTCACACAAGAAGTTTGTGCATGAAGTGCGAACGTAAACTTGACGAGCGTAAATGAAAACTTTGAAAGTGTAAATAAAATCTCTGTTTAGAAAACAATTTTAAAAGAATATGGTTTGTTTAAAAACCAAGTAAAATGTTTGCCCTTGAGTATATTGTTTTCATTTTTAAAGTTTTTTTTTTCTTTCACGTTGTTTATTTTGTTCGTTTCTTAAAAGTTTGCTTTCTTTTTTATTGACACAAATGTAATCCCATAGTTTAGGTAGTAAAGTAATAAGATGCACAGACGAGCCTTGGCACTTTTTTATTTGAACAGGTGTATAGTGAAGAGTTTTTTGTCAAGGGTTATGGGGAAGTGTACGACTGTGCATACTAGCTGCACAGAAATATACTGCACTGTCCTCAGTAGATATGCTGGATATGATTAGAAATGCATCCTGTGCAGCATGTCCTGTAATGTTAAAACGTGGTTTGAATTTTTCCTCTGGAGAAAATGCCGTATAGGTAAGCATTCCAATAAGCTCTAAAGAACCACCACTGCTCTTTTGCTGATACCAGTACATGTACTGATAGCTGTTGTCACCATGACGACAAGATAGATTTGCCTCTTTCTGTTCTGCTGTCAGTAGAAGATGTTCAGGAGACTGCCGTATGTTGGGAGCAGAGATGACATAAACTATAAGAAGGTAAAGAATGCATATCAATGCACAGCCTCAGCCACAGGAACTAGTTTGCATTGCACTGAAGATACTTACCTATTAACCAGAAAATAGTGATAATGGTTAAAATGATCCATTTGATCATGTTTACGGTATTAAAGTTTATTCAAAGCAACAGATTAAAAAAAGACATTAAATGAAGAATACAATTTAAGTGCTTTGGTTGCCTATCTAAAGAGTATGTTTGCCTCTTCTGCAGTCAAAGGAGAATATAGCTGTCATTTTTATATGAAATGGAAGGCAAAGGCGGTTGTTCACCTCATTTGACTGGGTTGCCACCCAAAAACAAATGTGTCATGTGATGTGGAAGGAGTTGTTGAGTGGGTTTGTGGTGAGTCTACAGTTTGCTATAAAGAAATCCTGATGTAAAATAAAAAAGAAATATTGAAGATTCTACTGTATATTTTTTAGGTCATTAATTAACCTAATTAAGCTAATTATTACAGTAATCGTGTTAAGTCAGAATATTCAGATTTGCTTTATTGAAGCACAACAAAGTGCTCTTTGCAGCTCACACAAGAAGTTTGTGCATGAAGTGCGAACGCAAACTTGTGGAGCATAAATGAAAACTTTGAAAGTGTAAATAAAATCTCTGTTTAGAAAACAACTTTAAAAGAATATAGTTTGTTTAAAAACCAAGTAAAATGTTTGCCCTTGAGTATATTGTTTTCATTTTTAAAGTTTTTTTTCTTTCACGTTGTTTATTTTGTTTGTTTCTTAAAAGTTTGCCTTCATTTTTATTGACACAAATGTAATCCCATAGTTTAGGTAATAAAGTAATAAGATGCACAGACGAGCTTTGGCACTTTTTTGTTTGAACAGGTGTATAGTGAAGAGTTTTTTGTCAAGGGTTATGGGGAAGTGTACGACTGTGCATACTAGCTGCACAGAAATATACTGCACTGTCCTCAGTAGATATGCTGGATATGATTAGAAATGCATCCTGTGCAGCATGTCCTGTAATGTTGAAACGCGGTTTGAATTTTTCCTCTGGAGAAAATGCCGTATAGGTAAGCATTCCAATAAGCTCTAAAGAACCACCACTGCTCTTTTGCTGATACCAGTACATGTTCTGATAGCTGTTGTCACCATGACGACAAGATAGATTTGCCTCTTTCTGTTCTGCTGTCAGTAGAAGATGTTCAGGAGACTGCCGTATGTTGGGAGCAGAGATGACATAAACTATAAGAAGGTAAAGAATGCATATCAATGCACAGCCTCAGCCACAGGAACTAGTTTGCATTGCACTGAAGATACTTACCTATTAACCAGAAAATAGTGATAATGGTTAAAATGATCCATTTGATCATGTTTACGGTATTAAAGTTTATTCAAAGCAACAGATTAAATAAAGACATTAAATGAAGAATACAATTTAAGTGCTTTGGTTGCCTATCTAAAGAGTATGTTTGCCACTTCTGCAGTCAAAAGAGAATATAGCTGTCATTTTTATATGAAATGGAAGGCAAAGGCGGTTGTTCACCTCATTTGACTGGGTTGCCACCCAAAAACAAATGTGTCATGTGATGTGGAAGGAGTTGTTGAGTGGGTTTGTGGTGAGTCTACAGTTTGCTATAAAGAAATCCTGATGTAAAATAAAAAAGAAATATTGAAGATTCTACTGTATATTTTTTAGGTCATTAATTAACCTAATTAAGCTAATTATTACAGTAATCGTGTTAAGTCAGAATATTCAGATTTGCTTTATTGAAGCACAACAAAGTGCTCTTTGCAGCTCACACAAGAAGTTTGTGCATGAAGTGCGAACGCAAACTTGTGGAGCATAAATGAAAACTTTGAAAGTGTAAATAAAATCTCTGTTTAGAAAACAACTTAGAATAATATAGTTTGTTTAAAAACCAAGTAAAATGTTTGCCCTTGAGTATATTGTTTTCATTTTTAAAGATTTTTGTTCTTTTACGTTGTTTATTTTGTTTGTTTCTTAAAAGTTTGCCTTTATTTTTATTGACACAAATGTAATCCCATAGTTTAGATAATAAAGTAATAGGACGTAAAGGCGAGCTTTGGCACTTTTTTGTTTGAACAGGTGTATAGTGAAGAGTTTTTTGTCAAGGGTTATGGGGAAGTGTACGACTGTGCATACTAGCTGCACAGAAATATACTGCACTGTCCTCAGTAGATATGCTGGATATGGTTAGAAATGCATCCTGTGTAGCATGTCCTGTAATGTTGAACCTTGACTTTTCATTTGTGGCAGCTCCGTACTGAAGCATTCCAATAAGCTCTAAAGAACCACCACTGCTCTTCTGCTGATACCAGTACATGTATGGATAGCTGCTGTCACCATGACGACAAGATAGATTTGCCTCCTTCTGTTCCGCTGTCAGTAGAAGATATTCAGGAGACTGCCGTATGTTGGGAGAAGAGGCGACAAAAACTACAAAAAGTACATCAATGTACATCAGTGCTTGTAAACCAAAAAGTTATGAAAGATTTACACTAGGAGTGCTTACCAGTTAACCAGAATGTAAGGATAGTTGTTGAAATCAATTTGATCATTCTTATTATTGTTCAACTAAAGAAACTAAGATTAAATGCTGTAAAATTTGTTGTAGTGCATTAATGGTTATGTTTCTTCTGCGGTCGTAAGAGGTTTATCATTTATCTATTTGAAAAAAGGGGCAGAGACTGTTGTTGGCCTCATTTGACTGCGTTGTCAACGCAGGTGCAGATGTGTCATGTGATGAGGGAGGGGTTTTTGAGCACAGGCTCACATAGACCCGCAGCACTGTGCAGTACTTACAGCACAGAAATACACAGCACTGTGTTCAGCTTTAACAGAGGACACAAGGAGGTATCCTTCAGTCTCTGCATCTCCTGTTATTTTAAACCCTTCTCTTTCAAACGAGGTCTGTTTGAAGGAAAGAAAACCAAGGAGCTCAAGACTTCTTTCATTAGACTGCTGGTAAAAGTAGATTTTGTCATAGGTTTTGTCATGGTGACTGCAGGTGATGTTTAAGGTTGCTCCAGTGACTAATAAAAGGTCAGCAGGGGTTTGTGTAACAGTCAAAGACCTTAACAAACCTGTAGGGTCAATAGAGAGACATTTAGACAACATTTAAGCTGTAGTAAAATGTATCTGCAAGTAATATCACATACCAAAAAAACACTGCAGCAGAAAACATGCGACTGAAAATTTACTCATGTTGAATCCTAGTGTACCCAAGAATGAATAGGTGAGCATATCTTTATTAAATAAAAGGGTGGAGCTGAGTTTGTCAGTCTTATTTATATTTGTTTGCACTTTTCCTGCCCCCTGGTGGACATCATGTTGGAAGGTACTGTTCTGTAAAGCACTTATACAGAACCATTTATACATTGAAAAATTATTTGCTAATAAGTCTGTCCTACACTCAATACAGAACGTGATATTATTAGTCAGGAATTAATAAACGCAAGCTAAAAGAAAATGAAAATTGCAATTCTTAATGTTTGCTCACATAGTGCACTGGTTCTGGTTTTCTTTCTGGTTCTGGTTTCACAAGTGTCAACTCATCACAGTGCTATAATTGTTCGTTATACAAAAATATGCTTAAAATTAAAATCATTACTATTACAATTACAACTATAAATTGACCAACAATTTGCAAGTATGTTTGATTAATGTTTTTTACCTTTGATCAATAATTGCTTTTTAATGTTGAATGTCATCTGTTGCGGTGAAACATGCAAAAAGCAAGCATGTCCGTTTGAGGTGGCCAATGAGTTTGGTAGAATGTTTTTGTGTTTAAGTGCAGGAAACCCACAGCACTGTGTTCTTTTGCTGCGCAGTAATACATCGCACTGTCATTTGATGAAATGTTTTTCAATGTCAAATAACTTTGGCTAGCTCCATCCCCTGACAATTTGATTTTCTGCTTAAAACCTGATTCTATATTGGGATTTGTCGCTCTGTATTGATATCCCATATAATGTAATTCTCCACTGAGACTCTGCTTGTACCACAGAACAGTATTGAATTT
Source organism: Beaufortia kweichowensis (assembly GCA_019155185.1). NCBI lineage: Eukaryota > Metazoa > Chordata > Actinopteri > Cypriniformes > Gastromyzontidae > Beaufortia > Beaufortia kweichowensis. The sequence continues at coordinate 4,340,489 of CM032805.1, forward strand.
TGGATTGTTGGGGGAACACTGGAGAATTACAGAGTCTGTGTTAATTTCGCACAGTATGTCAGAAGGTATCTGTGTGACACTGGAACTCACTGACAAGTCTGTTTAGAGAAAAAGACATTTAATATTACTGCCAATAAACACCAAATTATATTTTTTTATTAGCACTACTATACAATGATGTTGTTTATTTTGTAAAATTTTTTAAATACATTTTCTCACCTGTGACAAAAAGGAACAAGATTGAGGTCAGATGCCTGCTCATGTTTCATGTAAAGGTACAGGAGTAGAGTAGAGACATCAATTAAATCTTAAGGTCTTTGTCATGTTGAAAGGAAATGATATCATGACCTAATCAGTAAGCCAACAATTTCTCACTAAGACAGCTGTTATGCCCTCTGGTGTGCGATGATGATATTGGCTTATTTATTATATGTATAATTAATTAAAAATTATCAAAAGGAAAGCAAAATTAAGGTGTTCAATGTATCTCAAGTTATAAGCATTATGTAGTGTGAATATAGGCTATTTTAGGTGGATGCCATTCACGACTTGAGGTGTTTGCTAGGACAGTTAGTATTCTGCTGCTGTATTCTGTTGTAAAATTATTAAAGGATGTTTTTTGTTTGAAGGAAGGGCAGGAAACACCACTGTGGTAATAAGCAGCACAGTAGTACACAGCACTGTCTTCATATTTTCTCAGCTGGATTATATGAAGTGTGGAATTTGTTTCGCCATTACCGCTTACATTAAAATGCTTGTCAAATGTTTTTTCAACAGTTCTTTGGCCATAATACATATAACCAATGAGTTTTAGTTCGGTGTCTGTCTGTGAACGCTGGTACCACAGTAAAGTGTCATAGCTAGTTATTTTATGGCTGCAGGTAATTTTAGCTGAACTTCCAGGACTCCATAAAACTGCAGAAGGAGACTGCTCAACCTTACTAGAAAATACAACACCTGTGAAGAAAACAGATATGATTTTAGCAGCAGCTTCACTTGTAACTAATACTATATCTAATAGTACGAATAGTTTAAGTAATTGTGGCCAAAAGTTAAAAAAGTGACATAATTGATCAAGCCTATTATATTATTACCTATAAAAATAATTATAGTGATGGGTATAAAAGGTCCTCTCATGTTGATCTCTTCAGTGAGAATGAAAGGCAAAGATCACATGGTCTTATTTTAAAAGAAGGAGGAGACTTTGAATGTAACACTTTGTGATTGTCATTCAATGTCATACAGTGTATTGAGGTATGATGTGATGCACCAACTTTAAATAAAGTAGTTTTTATAGGTGTATTGTCTAAAAATCAATTAACGTATACACAGCACTGCAGGAAGCCCAACAGTTCAGATGTCTCCCTAATCAAACCTGATCACACGTGTATAATCTGGTAGGCCAGATTTGTGAGGAGTTAGACAACATCATTAGACAAAATGGATACCCAGAAAGCATATTGATGTACAGTTTACCTTGCATACATTAAGAACACGGTAAATTATTATGGATAAATGTGTGTAAGTAAATTAATGAATAAATATAACATGGTCTGCAAAAGCACTACAAAACTAACAAAAGATTACGCTTATGCTCAATAATCAGCATACCCAAAATACATAATAAAAATGTGACTTACAAGGTTTCATGTACAAAAACAAAATTAACAAAAATATTTAAATATGTTTGACATTTTGAAAATGCTTCCGTTGCCCATTGTTTATCTTATAAGAGTATATAGTTTACAGTTTACATTGAGGCAGTTTCTCATTATTTTCTCGGTCTACATCATTATTGTCAAAGTCTGGTTCTAATACTCAAGAACACAAGTACAGAGAATGCATGAAAGTACCAGGATGTGTTCTCGATATCAATGATCAGATGAATCAGATGCAAGACTGCGCGTACCGACGCTAACTGAACTGCCAGAAGTCACTGTGACAAAACAATATACCATAGTATATAACAACATACACATAGTAAACCAAATCAGAGTTTCTTTTCATACTGCATATAAAATATATATTTTTAATTATATTTGTAAATAATTTTTTTAGTATATGTATATTATATGTATTTAAAATTTTAAAGTACAAATGGAACATTTATTTATGTTGAAAAATCTGTGCAACCCTGTCACTTTTGAAGATGTTGCTGGGCGTTCTAATAAGTGATTACTTATAATGTACTTCAAATTACTACAATGCATTTTAACAGTTGTTTTAATCTCCTTTACACCGGAAATGACATCACAAACCACCACACCCAACTGCCACAATGTTTGACAGTTTTTTTCCTGCTCTATTTGTTTTAACTATGTTGCCTAGTATAATATTTACTAGATGTGTGCTTGCTAGTGTAGTTTTACACAGGTGCAAGACATGTTTTTGTCAAAGAAAAGGGAACATTGTGGCATTGTGCAATAGAAGCTGCACAGAAATACTCAGCGCTGTCCTGGTCTGGTCTAGCTTGGAGAATCTTTAAGGTTACTTGCTTTTGCCCATCTCCAGTTAAACTGAAATGCCCTTTAAATGGTTGCTCAAATTCCTTTACATTGCTAAACCGAGCATAACCGATGAGTTTCAAGCTTGAATCTCCATATGACTTTTGATACCACAGTACGGTGTCATAGTTATTGATTTCATGCCTGCAGGTTAGTTCTATAGCATCCTTAGGCTTACACAGCACATCTGACGGGGTTTGATATACATCCTCACAAATCAGGTAACCTGAAAAGCAAAAAAAAAAAGAAATGTTGCACAAATAATGTACATTTTATTTTACATGTATTTTACAAAAACAATGCTACCTGTGAACCAGGTCAGGAAGAAATTGAATGTGAATATATTTCTAGTCATGTTGAGTCAAGATAGTACCAGAGAAACACTACTAAGGTCTTGGTGAGGTCCTTGTAAAAAGGATTATACAAAGGAAGTGATGTCAAGTCGACCCAAGGGTTCTGGGTTTGGCTGGTTAACATCTGCTCGCTAATGTGGTGACTAAAAATTTATTTGTTTATTCTGACAAAAGAAACAAGAAAACATGATTCTAGAGCTACAGGATAACTATATTCTTTTCATTTTTTCCTTGCAAGTCATAAAAACATTTCGACAGATGAAACATGAGTCCAAACACAGTCACAGCAATGTGATCTGTCGTGTTTTTCCAGTCAAGAATAAAGTCATAAAAATAATATAATATAGAAAATATGTTTATTTGAGAAAGGTTAACCAATTTAACCCTAACGACAAGAGACACAAGATCTGTAAAGGAAGATGCACATGAGAAAAAGCTTTTTGTGGGGTGAACAGGGAAGCTAAGCAACTGTGTGCACTTGCTGCACAGAAATATACTGCACTGTCGTTCATTGTAAGCGCAGAGATTGTCAGATACACAGAGTCCCTGCCATTTCCTTTCAGATTATATTTTTCATCTGCTGTATTTTCCAAATTGTGGGTATTATGAAAGGAATATCCAATAAAGTGCATGCTTTGATCGTACTGGTAATACCACAGTATAGTGTTGTAAGTGGACACTTTGTGAGAACAGAGTATAGTGCAGGTCTGTCCAGGTGTCTCTATGACCACAGCAGGAGACTGATCAACACTGCTACTGAACATCTGACCTGATGTAGAAATGAAAAAAAATTTTACTCCAATAAGCAATAAAGAAAAAAACATCCATAAATCATTAATCAAAGAATAGTAATGTCTAAACGTATAAATTTGTTCACTTACTAAAATGCCATGAGAGCAAAAAGTACAATGTAATTGAATTTATAATCATCTTCCTCAAAGTTAATCAAGTTATTGCTGAATCATAAAGTCTTTAGGACCATGTAAAATACCAGGAATAAAGGCAGATGATGTGCTTTATTTGTTGCAAATTAATTTGAACGTTGTAAGCCCCTCCTCTCTTGAATAAATGTGCTGCAATTCTGTCTCACTTGTTGATAAGAAGATAAGAAAAGCACCCGTTGTCACAAAAGGGTGTGGTCTCACATACCACAGATGCAGGTGTGAATGGAGATATGACTCTTTTTTGTTGTGCTTACAGTTTAAGAAAATCAACAGGGCATTTTGTAATGAACTACAGAAATCTAAAACACTGTGTAATAGGCGGCACAAAAATACACTGCATTGTCCTCAAACGAAACATTTTTGATTGTTAAAAATCCTTTGCTATTTCCATCCCCCAACAGTTCTATTTTTTCTGTGAAATTGTTGTCAGTGTTTTTCACAGATTGCCCAAGTAAATAACCCATAAGGGTGAACCCTCTGCCATGATTTTGTCTGTACCAGTTGATTTGATCATAATTGCGCACATTGTGTATACACTTGATTTCAGCAGATTCTCCTGACCGTTGAATCACATCAGCAATAAGAAAATCCTGTATAGAGAAGATCACGTATTCATATTAAAAAGAGACAATGTTAAAGTGCTGTATCGTATGCAAAATAAAATCTTACCAGGGAAATTGATTATTGTAACAGTTATTATGATGACAAATCTCATGTTGATAGTCAGTAATGGAGCTTAATCTAAACTGTGACGAAAGAACAATAGCGCAGAAACAAAACCGTAAAGCACATTACCACAATATCATTGACATGTTGTTAATATACGTCCCTATATGATGAAATGTGAAATTGCAATTCTTATTTAAACCAGGTTGAATATGGATAAAAATCTGAATAAATAAATGAAATATAAATGTAACTTGGAGGCAAGAAAAGGGGAATTACCATATCAGTGCCATGACAATATAATGATCATGTTTGTAAATTGTGCACTTTTCCTGGAAACTGTAGATCATGATGTCAATAATATATTTATTTTTTAAATACTCCAAAAATGACTGATCATTGTAATAACAAAATGACAACATTTACAACAAGTAAAACTGGTGCATTATAACAGTAATTTAAATGTAAGTTATATGGCACTGTGACCATAACAGAAAGTTTTTGTAGGGGAGAATAATGATGTCTAACACTGTGCTTTACTAGCAGCACAGAAATACATTATAGAGCTCCCAGATGCATTTAGCTTGAAATGAAGAGTAGATGTATCTTCACCATCTCCATTAATGGTAAACTGATTTAGGTACTGACTTTCAACAGATGGGTTTTTGTAAAACACATTTCCAATGAGTTTTAAAGCGGTATCATTTTTTAGCTGCTGATACCATAATATCGTGTAATAGTTGGAAATGTCATGAGAACAGTTGAGTGTAACAAGTTCTTCAGATTTAATAATCACATCCTTAGGAGTTTGATGAACTTTGTCACTTAGTGACTGTCCTGTTAAAAAGAAGAATAAGTACGTTAAAAGTGAAAAAACTAACTAACAAGAAAAATATGAAGAGTGCCTTTATACCTATTACCCATAATGGCATTGTTGTGAAGTAAATCAACCTCATAAATGTCATTATTGATGCTTAATAAAGCACACAAACGGTGTGCAGAATAAACCAACTGTAACAAACAAATAATAGACTTTCTTGACGAGTATGTCTTTATATACTTTAGGTTATAAGGAGACCCCTACTGGTCATGTAAGTGATTGCACCAACAAGAACACTATATGAGATTTATATTTAGGGTGTTCAGTAGTGAGGATAAATTCAATTCACCTTTAAGAACAGTATGTATAATCTGTACTAATGTAAGTGAAGTGTTATTTACAAATATTTAGTATCTGTCACAGCATACTGCACAGTTTAGCAGTAAAGAGTATAACCTGTTTGAGTGCACACTAAAGATATGAAGATGTGATAAAGATGTGTTTTTGTACTTGGCTGTGGGGATCTTAGACACTGTGTCTCCTTGCTGCACAGTAGTAGACTCCATTGTCGACTGAGGTCAGATTGTTGACTATAAGTGTGCCATTGTTTCTCCCATCTCCAGCCAAGTTGATTTTTTCTTTAAATTCTTCTTCAGGATATAAAAAATGTAGATTGATGTAACCCAGAAAAATAAACCTTTTGCCATCATAGTTATACCAGAGGATGAGTTCGTAGTCCTTGATTGAATGGGAACAGCTGAGACGTGCAGAATCTGTGAGGCTTTTTATCAGGTATGAGGGAGACTGCACAACATTCAGACTTTTTACAAAACCTAATCAAAGCAGAAAGAGGAGCTGAATGACACGTAGTAATTTTCAAGACATTATTCCTTGCCGTTAAAAATCGTTCTATAGAATCTTACCTGGAAATATGGCAAAGAATATACACAGTAGTATTGGCATGATGACATTCAGTCGAGGAAAAAACTTATAACACCACCTGCTTACGCTGACCCAGTATAGTCAGGAAGTTGTGTAAACTCCGCCCTATAAAAAATAAAAAGTTGTGCCAATCACAGATTTTAATATGAAGTTATATATTTGTTTAATTTTCTGAGTTATGCTAACCACATTCATTTCAGAGTTTTGTATCCTTGTGTCCCTTTTATTTAAACCCATTAGAAATCATTAGAAGTTTCATAAGATATGACTCTGTTAGTGGACTGTCGTATTAACAGTTCCAAGGTTGTGGGTTCAAACAAATTGATGAAATAATTTATATCTTAAATGCACTGTTTAATGTTTGAATAAAAATTAAATTTAGTAAATTTAAATGTAATTGTTGCCTGCCCATAATGCACAACTCCCAAATTCCCTCCACTTGTGCCTAGATTAAACTCTATATTGTAATGTGGAAACATCAATGCAGGAATAAAAGGGTGAAGTACATCACTATAATATTACTAAAATGGTGTAGCCCTACAGGATATCTGTAGCTACTGAGAGACAGCAAAATACTATGAAAGCCTGCTGTCATAACTGCTAAGTACAAAAGTCATAGATGGCCATGCATTGTTATTTTTTCTGTTATTGTTATAATATACACGTTTCTAACTTTAATAGCATTTAACAGTTTATTTAAATAAATATCAAAATAAAAAAATGGGCATTAGCTGACAACCACATAAACACTGTACAGTTGGTTTTGTGACTGTTTGTTGACTGTAAGACATTCCATTTAAATTCTGTTAAAAGTAGCATATTAATGTGTTTGTACTTTAGAGACGGCCCCTAAATTTATGTCTGGAAGTGACCAGCTCTTTCAGCTTGAGCGAATGCCTGATCTGAATACAATCAAATTTGTTCATCCATGCTATTTTTGCTAAATATGCTTTTGCTGTCTCCAAACAAAACAACACGTTATATGGGGTAAACAAGCACATCACAAGAATACAACTTTCTTTGTGTAGCGTTAATGATAAAATTAAGTCGAGATCACGAGAAAACAACTTTTGTTATGTCGAGATCACAAGAAAACGTCTCAGGTTACGACTGTAACCTTTGTTCCCTAAGAGGGAACGAGACGCCATGGTCAGCGCTTGACGCTATGGGAACGCTTTATGCGTGACTGCGTCTGAAAGCTGCGATGTGTAAAATTGCCGAATGGCTAGACTGAACGTCACAGGCGGGTGACGTCCAGGACCAGGAAGCTATAAAGGACCTTGGGACGCACACACATTCAGCGTATAGTGCGAAGCTGCGCCCAGGGATGCAGGGGAGTATGGCAGGGAGACGCGGCGTCTCCGTTCCTCTTAGGGAACAAAGGTTACAGTCGTAACCTGAGACGTTCCCTGTCAAGGGAACTCAACGCTGCGTCAGCGTTTGACGCTATGGGAACGAGATCCCAACGCCGCCGTGCGAGCAAGTCCCTGGAAGTGTGTATCCGCAGAGCACGACTATAGGAACTGACCCGGCGGTGAAAACCCAGACCCTGGCCCTCAGGCCAGGACCTGTAGAGAGGGAGTAAAACGGCGAGATCTCCTGGCCGTTAATAACCCCAATAAGCCCCTTGGGGCGAAAGAGTACAGGACCTTGGTCCAGACACAGTAAAAGCATGCAGGGAATACTCGACGAAATTCACTGGCCGGTATTCAGACAGGCATCAACGCATGGGCTCACCCAATGCAAAATGAGTCACCAGGACCCCTCGGGGCCCTGGCTGAGGTGCACAGGAGTAAAGCCCAGAGACTGGTAGCTGGCTCTCAAGCCAGGACCAGAAGAAAATAATACACGGCGAGACTCAGCTGGCCGTTGACTCAAATGACATCGACCCCTCAAGGCGAAGTGCATGGGGCCCCTGGCACAGGGTCCTGGCCCTCGAAGTCAGGCCCCAAGAGAGAATAAACAGCAAGACACCCGGCTGTCATTCAGAAAGGACGGACCCCTCAGGGCCTAATACGCGGGGAGCCTGGCGTGGAAGCCAGGTCTAGATCATAAAACGCATACGAGCGTGGCGGGCGAGGACCAGCCGGCCGCATTACAAACATCCTCGAGTGTGGCCCCTGACCTTAAGGCCTTAGAGGCCGCCATACCCCTGGTTGAGTGAGCTTTGACAGAAAGTGGAGACTGCTGTCCAGAAGCTTCATAAGCAAGTGAAATAGCCTCGACTATCCACCTGCTAAGAGTTGGTTTGGTTGCCCGGCAGCCCAGCGGAGGAGAACCAAAACACACAAACAGCTGCTCAGACTTTCTTAAGGGAGCAGTTCTGTGAGCAATGAAGCGTCCAGTGCTCGCACTGGACAAAATAGATTAGCTTTTTTCCTGGTCCGAATCCTTGAAGGGAGGAGGACAAAAGGTTTAGAAGCGTAATGTGCCTCGGCACATTGGTGGGAACTTTAGGCACATATCCCACCCTCGGGTAGAGAAAAGCCTTAACCATGCCCGGTCGCGAATGCCAGGCATGACGGAGAAACTGAGAGAGCTTGGAGGTCGCCAACTCTTCAGAGAAGATACCGCCAACAAGAAAATTGTCTTGAGGGTCAGGAATTTGGCCGACACGGCCTCAATGGGTTCGAGCGGGCAACCGCTAACCCTTGAAGTACCACCGCCAGGTCCCAAGTGGGGATCCTGGCACGCACTACAGGCCTTAGTCTCCTAGTACCACGGAGGAAGCGTATGACCAGTGGGTCTCGACCCACAGACTGGCGGTAACAAGGCTATGAAAGGCAGAGATAGCTGCCGCAGAGACCTTTGATAGTCGAGGGCATCAGCCCCAAGAAAGCGGTCCTGCAAGAACTCCAGCACCACGCTGATCGGGCAGTTAACTGGGTCTTGACGCTGACCTGAACACCAGGAAGAGAAGACTTCCCACTTTAAGGCGTATAGCTTCCTCGTGGAGGGAGCCCTGGATTGTAAAATGGTGTCTACGAACTTCGGTCGAAAGACCCGTGCTGTGAACCTGGCCCCCTCAGAGGCCAGACCCACAGTTTCCATAACTCTGGGCGAGGGTGACGAATGGTGCCCTGCGACTGAGACAAGAGATCTCTCCTGACAGGCAGCCTCACCGGGTGCCGCCTAGGAGCCGAAATCAGGTCCGAGAACCACACTCGGGCCGGCCATAACGGTGCGACCAGTAGGGCCGAACCCCGTCCTGGCGCACCCTTTCCAGGACTCCGGGAGCAGAGCGTCGGGGAAGCGATACAAAGCGTAGCCTCGCCACGGATGTACAGAGCGTCCAGCCCCAGTGGGGCTGGAGGTGTTAGGGAGAACCATAGAGGACAGTGCGTAGTCTCTCGAGACGCAAACAGGTCCACTTCTGCTGGGAGAAAAACATCCCAGATCATTTGCACCACCTCGGGGTGAAGTCTCCATTCCCCCGGCCTCGGACCCTGCCTCGACAGGGCGTCTGCTCCCACATTCAACCGCCCCGGGATGTACGCTGCTCTGACCGAGAGCAGCTTCCCCTGGGACCACATCAGAATCTGGTGTGCCAATCTGTACAGAGGGCGCGACCGCAGACCTCCTTGATGGTTGATGTATGCAACCACCGACGTGTTGTCCGATAGGACCAAAACGTGGTTGTTTCTGAGGCTGAGGAGGAACTGCCTCAGCGCCAAGCTGTACCGCCATCATCTCTAGGTAATTTATATGCCACTCGAGCTGGCGGCCCCTCCATAAGCCTCTGGCAGAGCGGCCTTCCATTACCGCTGGCCAGCCCATCAGGGATGCGTCCGTCATTAGCGTTATGCGATGACATATTGACCCCAGAACTGGGCCCTGGGAGAGAAACCCAGGTTTCTTCCATACTACTAGTGCCCTCAGACACTTGTGAGTGACCTGAATAGTGCGGGAGGGGTTCCCCCTCGGGGAAAACCCCTTGGACTTGAGCCACCATTGTAATGGTCTCATGTACAGCAGGCCCAGAGGTATCACGCTGGCTGCGGCTGCCATGAGACCGAGTATCTGCTGAAACTGCAGGACTGTGACTCGTTGATGAAGCCTGACCCCTGTCACGGCTGACTGAATGGACTGTATCGCGGCGCTGTAGTGAGGCGTGCAGACATGACTCTCGAGTCCCATTCTACGCCTAGGAAGGTAATTCTCTGAACCGGAGAAAGTGAACTCTTCTTGGCGTTCAGGCGTAACCCCAACACTTTCATGTGGCGAGAACAACATCTCGATGTTGAGCCGCTTAACGTCTCCGACTCGGCCAGAATGAGCCAGTCGTCTATATAATTCAGTATGCGAATGCCCTGTAAACGCAGCGGTGACAGGGCAGCATCTACACATTTGGTAAAAGTGCGGGGTGACAGAGCTAGACCCGAAGGGAAGCACCCGGTATTGATACGCCATCGCTCCGGCGAACCTCAGGAACTTTCTGTGCTTGGGAAGGATGGAGACATGGAAGTATCGTCCTTCATGTCTATGGTGACAAACCAGTCCGCAGATCTGATTTGGGTCACGATCTGTTTGAGTGTAAGCATCTTGAACTTCAGTTTCTTTACTGAGCGGTTCAATGTGCGTAGATCTAAAATAGGACGCAAGCCTCCATCCTTTTTGGGAACTATGAAGTAGCGGCTGTAAAACCCCGCTTTTCTCTCTGGAGGAGGAACTATTTCTATGGCCCCCTTTGCCAGGAGTGCATGAACTTCGTGTTCCATGACCAGAGCTTGGTCGGGACCCACCTCGTGTGGCACGACCCCTCTGAATACAGGCGGGCTGCTCAAACTGAATCGTGTAGCCGCATTCTATTACTTGTAGAACCCAGCGTGAAACGTTTGGCAGAAGTTTCCACGCTGCCAGGAAATTCACTAAAGGAACCAACCCCTCGGGCTGGTGTCTGGTCTTATGTTTTGTATCAACTTCGGGAACCCTGGGCGTAAGGCCGGGAAAACTTCGAGGGCGTGCGATGTTAAGCGCACCGTGTGGTGCCCGGACGCTGCTGCGCCCCGAAGCAGAGCGCGGGGACAGGTCAGCGCATCCAGAGGAGGGCACAGGGAAGGACCGGGCGCCGTATAATGAGGCGTTATCCGATCCGACCCAAGGGGGCTTTGCGGGGGCAACCTGACTCCGCAGCAGTCAGGTGCCCCGCTTCTTGGTCACGGCCTTCTTAGCCTGGATGACGGCCCTCAGGTCCGTCTTAGGCTGGGAAGGCCGGGGTTGAGAGTGCCTCCCAGAGCCCCACTGACGTTGTGGTGGAGCTCGGGAACTCACACTCTCCTTCTGCCTGCACACGCGCAGCTGAAGGCACAAAAGCTGAATGTGTGTGCGTCCCAAGGTCCTTTTATAGCTTCCTGGTCCTGACGTCACCCGCCTGTGACGTTCAGTCTAGCCATTCGGCAATTTTACACACGTGCTTCAGACGAGTCACGCAAAGGCGTTCCCATAGCGTCAAACGCTGACGCAGCGTTGAGTTCCCTTGACAGGGAACAACTTTTGTTATGTTAAGATCACAAGAAAATTAAGTTGAGATCACGAGAAAACAACTTTCTTATGTCGAGATGACGAGAAAATTAAGTTGAGATCACGAGAAAACAACTTTGATATGTCGAGATGACAAGAAAATTAAGTCGAGATCACGAGAAAACAATACAAGAAAAAATAACAATGGATGGCCGCTTTTGACTTTCGTACACGTCTGCTTTGTCAGACAAAAAACAATAAGAACAGAATAGCAATAGAGTAAGATAAGAATATATAGAATAATAAGTAAACATTGCTTGGAATGTGACAATATTACTCAATATTAGATTAACAATATCTACTGAATTAAATTAACATATTGCTATGCTGTCAATTTTTTTATTTTGTTTATTTTGTGTTCTTACTTTACTGGCCAGTGGCCAATGATTTATATATAAAACGTTGTTGGCATTGAGGCTCTTAAGGTAAAATGTTAAACAGTGCAAAAGTTGGACTGTCAATCAGATACTAAATAATTTATGGTAAATTGTTTTAAGCATGATATCAATAATAACAGTTATTAAATTATTAATATTTCAATCAATATTTTTATAAATACAGTATACTGTACATATACTGACAACATAGTATAGTTCACAGTAGTTCACCCAGAAATTCATTAATACCATCCCACAGTTATTCAGCTTGACTCGAACAACAATTTAATTTGAGTTGTATTTTTTGTATTTTTTGTCAGTCAGCATGTTGTTTAGTACTTTAAAGTGCCGTAAAATAAATGTTCTGGTAAATGTTCCCACCTGTGATTATATGATATGTGATAATGTGGTTTCATGCAGGTGTGTCACAATACACTGAACATCAAGTTTTTGTAAAAGTAGTGAGAACATTTGTAATATTGTGCATGAGAAGCTGCACAGAAATATTCAGCGCTGTCCTGGTCTGGTCTAGCCTGGAGAATCTTTAAAGTAACTTCTTCCCGTCCATCTCCATTTAAATTAAAATTATCTTTAAATGTGTTCTCCAATTCTTTTATGTTGTTATATCGGGCATAACCAATGAGTTTTAAGCTTGAATCACCATATAACCTTTGATACCACAGTATTGTGTCATAGTTATTGATTTTATGCTTGCAGGTCAGTTCTATGGACATCTTAGGTTCACACAGCACATCTGATGGTGTTTGATATACATCCTCACAAATCAAGTAACCTGAAATAAAAAAATCTGTTAGGCACAAATAATGATGCATTTCAGTCTTTTTAAACTGCAAATGTGTGACTGTACTAGTATACTAATTTCAAAATCAAGATTACCTATGAAGCAGATGTGAAATAAAATCAATGCAATCATGTTGGCCGATTCTCATACCAAATAAATAAAAACCTTGGTAATGTAGTAGGCACAGGAAGTGATGTCATCTTGAAATGGGTAGGACTGCAACATCATCGTGTGCCAAAAAATACACATATAAAAACAGACAAAAGTTTAATCTTATATTCTGTTTAACTTCAAAGCAAAATACAAATGCAACTATTATCTGAATTTTATTAATCCTCTTTTTTAGATCTGACAAAAAGTCATAGCATGGCTTGTTAAAAAATCTTGTTCATGCAAAAAGATGCAAAAACAATATTTTGATGGGTCCCCATAAAAATAGTAACAGCAGTACTATTACTTTGTGGGGGCATTTTTTACTTTGTGGGGGCATTTTTTGGTCCCTATAAGGAAAACAGCTTATAAATCCCACTAAATGATGTTTATATGAAGATTGTGTCTATGGAAAGTCCCCATAAAACATTAAAGTGTATGTGTGTGTGTGTGCGCGAATGTGTGTGTGTTTGTAACTGTGTGTGTACCAAGATGTGTGACACCAAATTTCCCCACATTGATGGTAAAAGTCAAATTTTAAACTGATTATTTTAAATAGATTATTAAACATACTAAATGGTGTTTATTTCAAAATGTAATTATGCAAAAAGGTTTCTGTGAGGGTTAGGGTTGGGGATAGGGATAAAATATAAATAATATGTGTCTGTGTGTTAATTTGCATGGTACACCAACAACCGCAGGTTTTTGTTGAGGTTTTAGATTGGACTATATTGTTGTGCATCCTGTTTTGCACAGTAGTACAAAGCATTGTCAGAGCTTTCTAGTTTGGAAAGTGTCAGATCCAGAGATGCCCCATTCCTTACTGCTGATGCTCTCTGGTCCAAGTTATTCTCCCACGTGGCTTGTTTGATATAGAAATATACTAAGAGCTCCAAAGACCCTGCAGCTCTTTGTCTGAACCAATACATGCTATTGTATGATGTATCAATCTGGGAACAATTTAGAGTCACGCTGAAACCTTCACTTATAATAAAGTCAGAGGATTGCTTTAATCCCAAATCTGTTAAAGAAAAAAAGGTTATGAAGGTTTAAAATGAATAATATAAATTTTGGTGATTTAGTTTTAGTGATTCTTAAAAAATAAATTGTATTAACGTGCTTTAATATAAGTTATTATGATGCATTAATTAGTATAAATTAAAAGTTAAGTTTACCTAATGAAGGAAGTAAGAGCAAAAGCAGCAAACCGAACATGTTTTGTTTCTTGAGTGGATCAAAGAAACTCAGAAGCTGTCTGTGTGAGAGGACCTCTGGTGGATGTAAGACAATATGATCGAATTGCTCCTCCTTCAAACTGCCCTGTTTTACAATAAAAAAGCTTATATGGTGCTTTATCTAAATAGATAGTTGCAAAAGTCAGGGCTATCTGATTACTGAAAAAGTAAAAGTCTTTTAGACTCAATTGTGCGACAAGTAACCTGAGTTACAAGTTTATATAGTATTTATAGGGAGAGCAGCAGTGTTGCCAACTTAACAGAGATGTATAAAGTACTAGAGACCCAGACTTGATTAAAAGTACAAGTGCTCTATCAAAAAAGTGACTTGAGTAGAAGTTGAAGTGCTCTTTAAGCACCACACTTAAGTAGAAGTACTAAAGTATTCAACATTTTTTGTACTTAAGTATTGCAAGTAAAATTTACTACTCAAGTACTTAAAGTAAAATTACAAGTATTGTGTTATGTAGTTATTAAAGAAAGTAGTCAAAAGTTTGAACATCATATTGTTTTTATTATTTCAAATGATTAACCTAAAGGACAATCACAATTCCATTGGCTGTAACTTTTTGTAAACAAAAACAGATTAAATATGTCCCTTCCCCCTTTAAAGCATCCCTCCCTTCTCTTCCCTGCTTGTTTTTTTTTCTCCACAGCTTATTACCTTCTTAAACTAGTGTGCATTAAGTAATAATGTATTAGACTAATAACCAACATGAACTAACCATGATCAATACATTTGTTACTGTAGCAATTTGAGAGCAAGACAGCGCTCCTGTTTTAAGACGGTGAATGCGCGCGCGCGGCCGGGCGCTCTCTCTCTCGCGCTCTCTCTTTCTCTCTCTCTCTTTTATGTGCTGCATCGTTACTTGTTACAATTATAAAAATGTTACGAATCATTCGCGCATCATTGAGCTAATCAAGCGATTAAGAAGACTGCGAGTGCTCCCGTTTTGATCAGAGAAGATCCCTCAATGATGTGCCAGCTTCATCAAACCTGCCATCTACCATTCTGGCAGTGGTAATGTGGGTTTGGAATGGAATGATTCGTAACATTTTTATAATTGTAACGAGTAACGATGCAGCACATAAAAAATATCGGAGTAAAAGTATTAAACTCATCGAAAATATGTACTGAAGTATAAGTGGAAGTAGGAGAAAAAAATAATACTTTAGTAAAGTACAGATACCGCCTTTTAGTACTTAAGTACAGTAGTGAAGTAGTTCTACTTCGTTACTATACATCTCTGCAACTTAATTGAGCAACTTTTCAGACCCATTTAGCTACTTTTTTTTTTTTAAAGGGCCTAGCGACAAATCTAGTGACTTTTTGGAAAAACCTTTCTTTACATCTGTATACATTCTGTGCTGTCTGTGCTTATGCGTGCATGAGCTGTGCACATTCAAAACACCGTATCCAAGAAACAATCATGTATCCGTATATTATTTGAAAGTCCTTGGTTTTAAATTTTACACAAATTGATTGTTTGGACATATGAATGTGAACAAAGCTAAGATACAGTTTGTTGCCCAGATGTATTTTATCAATTCAATTAAGGAGACTGCTTTCACACTTGTTTCATTGTCTGACAAAGAGAAACAGAAAATATAAAAAAACTAAAACAGCTTTATCTTGCCTTTAGATGCATTTAAATACTGTATGTGACACTTTAGAGAGTGAAGCAAAACAGACCTAAAATGCTTATATTCGTCAGAATTAACATAACGTGATGACGCCACAGGTATGCTAATCGACGCATGACGTCATTTAGCTACTTCTAGCTGCAGGCTTTAGCTACTACTTGTTGGCAACACTGGAGGGCAGCATTAGCACAGTGGCCAGGCACGCCAGTGGCCTGGCCAGGCCAGTCGCTTACGCTGATCTATGTAAATGTGAATCGTTTTAACGTTATCGTTTGTACGTGTAACTTTTTAAAAACACAAAGGTAAAACTTTTCTGTTTTTCACTACATCGTTGTTGTATAAACGTGGCCTCAGTTGGATACAGGAAGCTGGTTTAAGTAGACAGCTCACTAAGTTTTGGAACAGGTATTACAGTATCAAGCAGTGGTTTATCACAGGTGTACCTAACAAAAATTGGTTTTTGTATGGTAGAAAGAATATTGGTGTTACTGTGTAATAGGCTGCACAGAAATAAACTGCACTATCTTCCCAAGTGATTTTTGAAACAGTTAATGAGCCTTGATACTTGTTAGCATCGCCATGTATTTTAATTTTGTTCTGGAATGTTTGTTCTGGGTATCCATTGTCCCCAAGCAGATATCCCATAAATGTTAATTCTTTACGTTTTGATTGCTTGTACCACAATATGCGGTCGTAGTTTGGGATACTGTGGGAACACGCAATCTCCAGAAGGACTCCATGAATTATTATCCGATCTTGAGGTGTTTGGATAACAGTCAAATTCACGTTTTTACCTGCGAAATCACATAGAACAACAGAACTTGAAATTATATTTAAACATGTATTACTGTGAAAAATATTATGAATTTTACAAATTTTCAGCATTACCTGAAACTAATGATGCCAAACGTACTAATACAAAGAGTTGAAAAAACATTATGAACCTACAGTGAGTTCTTCAGTTTGATGGATTCTTGTTCACAGTCACAAACACTATGCCAGAATGACAGAAATAACGAGAGATGTGTGTAGACACACTGCCCCCAACTGACAGGAAACAAATGTGTTTCAATTAACAAATACATAACAATAAAACATTAAAAGTTAAAAGATAATGGTCTTCTGCAGATATGTATAATATGTCTAACAGGTGAGAGTTTTTGTGTAGAAGAAGAAACATTTTTAGTACTGTGTTCTTGCAGCACAGAAGTACAAGCCATCGTCTTGAGCTCGCATTGACTGAAAGAAATAAGAAAAGACTCTTCTTGCCCATTTCCATTTTCAATGGTTGCTTCTTTATAATATAAATATCCAATTAGTTTAAGGTCCAGCGCTCTGATCAGCTGTTGATACCACAGAATAGAGACATAATCCGTGTTGTTGTGATTGCACTTGATAGCAGTTTATAAACAAGTCCTGGAGGAAACAGAAAACATGCTGTGCAATTATTCATTCGACTAATGGAGATATTTGCACTGCTAGTAGCCAATGAAATACCTGTTTGCCAGAACAATGTGGCAATAACGGACCAACCAGAATTCTAATCATGTTAAATAAGCCTTAAATGTGGATATCAGATTAATCAGCTTGATTCAAGTCATTTAAGATGAGAGACACAGGATGTGACATCAGACATATGCTATCTTTAGCAGATGTTAGGATGGTAATCCACACAAAAACAGATTGTGTCCAAATCGGTTTTGGGAAGTAGAGAAAGCTTGTGTCTGACATTGTAGGAATGTTGCAGTAAAACGTTTGGGAAAATCATTTAACTTTAATGTTAACTTTAATGTTAACTTTAACTTTAATCATTTAACATTTATGTTTTAGTCTGTTTCAAACTGAGGCAAGGAAAGCTATACGATATCCTAAAAACACAAGCTTTCTGTCCTTTCTGTATACCACAGTATGTTTTAAGATTTAAGTTCTTAGATGCAATCCAAAGCAACTACAGTAGCAACTACATTTTATGAGCAGATTAAAATAAAATACAAAATTGTCATTTAAACTGGGATGAATTGTGAATTTCTGTCAAGGTGCTCTTCATATTAACATTGATGTGTTAACTGTGATACATCAGATTCCTCTCACAGCTGATTTTATTCTTATTTGGGTCATAAACCAGAATAAAACCTGTTCTGATGCACAAATCTAGACTAGTCTTACAAGTTAGTCATTATTTTTTCTTTAAGACTGGTCTTTACTTTTAGACCAATTGCACAACATCTTTTATTGGTTTAAGACCAAAAAGACTAATTATGGCTAATGTTTTGTCACAGTGTAATGTCACAAACTATTAAACTCTTTACAGATCACTTTACAGGTCCAAAGGAAAATGGCCCAAGGGAAACTTAACTTAACCCTCTTACTTAACCCTCTTTGTTGTGAATATGCCTATTCACAACTGTTATTTGTACGATGTAGTATGTCTGAAATATATAAAAAGTGAACCCACGCATACTAAAACATACAGTTTTAACAAATAAATAGGTTTATTATTTTATTCAGTATGCACTGTCCTGATAGCAAAATGTCCTAACCAGCACCAGAGGGGCTGTGTCCTCCTGGACACTTGTGAATAGAGCCTTCTTAGCAAACATATTTACCATTTTGCAAGGTTTTACAACCTTCAAGGAGAACTGGTGTCAGCTTAGATGTTACAAGTATCACTTGCCTTATCATCCCTTCCTATATCAGCCCACATACCTGAGCTCAGTGCTCCCTATGTGATAATTTCCCTTTTTTGGGTTATCCCATATAAGAATTTCCACTGCTCCGTTTCCCCATTGGTGAACTCTGTGCTCCCCTTGTCTCTCAAGAACGAACCCCTAGTGTCATTACACCAATACAACATCTTGTTCTATCCATCAGGTAACAGAGGTTACAGTCATAACCAAAATATTTTCTAATACTGCACAGAGATCTGATAAGCCTTTTGTTAAGTTTTTGCTTAGGAGAGAGGGTTTGTTCAACACTGTGTATGACGCTGCACAGAAATATGTGGCAGTATCATTTAACTGGAGGCTTTTAATTGTTATTGAGCCATGACTATTTCCATCACCCTTTATTTCATACTTATGTATGTATTCTGACTGAGCCTGTGAACCGATAAGATATCCCAAGAGCACAAGTTGTCGGTCAGCAGTTTGTTTATACCACAGAATACGATTATAGCTTGAGATGTTATGAAAGCACTGTAGTTCTGAAGACTCCTTAAGATTCATCGTCTTGTCAGGAGGTGTCTGATAAACTTTGCCACTCTGTGCAAAACCTTTAGAAAACAAAAACAAAACACTGAGAAAACCTATAATGAAAAAAATGAAAAATAAACCGCAAACACCGTTCTAGTGTCACCTTAACTTAAAATAGGTGTACATACCCTGTGACCAAAACAGAGAAAAAAATATAATGACCATCTTTTTTATCATTTGACGCATGTTTAGTCCGTTAACTTAACTGTGTTGTGACTTACTAAAATATTAGCCTTATAAAGGTTTCCTGTTCACAGGAGGCTGGGTGGTATGTGATAACAACACCCCCTGCTGTTCTTTGTTCATCATACTTCGCTCATAAGCAAACTGTGAGACATCTCTTTAAATGTTAAGAGTGCCACCTGCCTGTGTGATGCTTTGTATCACGTCATGACAGTTTAAAAAAGAGTTTTTGTACACCTGTGAAAAGATTTTGCCACATTGTGTTTGCTCACTGCGCACAAATACAATGCATCGTCATTAGACTCCAGATTCTTCACAGTTAGAGATCCTGTTTCAGGACTCTTATAATATACTGCATATTTTGTGCCGCCAAGTTTTCCAAATTCTTCTGTGCCAAAAGTGGTTGTATAAACTATGAGCTCCATAGTTTCTCCAGGGTGCTGTCGGAACCAGTACATTGTGTTGTAAGTAGCACCTTTTGTGTGATTGCATGTAAGTGTGGCATTTTCTTGAAGAGGTAACATAATGGTTGGAGACTGTGTGATATCATTTACACCTGCAAAACCTGGAATAAATATACATATTAAATAAGTACTTTAAATTTAAAATGTTAATAATTAAAATTTTTATAAATAGTAAATGCAAAGCACATGTTATTTGCCCTTTTTTATGCATTTCGTGACTTTTTGAAATACCTGAAGTCCACTGGAGCGATATTATTAGAAAAGCAAAAACTGTGTTCATGTTGGCACTTGGTTTCCAAAATGATGGCTTGCATGGCTTTCTTTCTAAGGCGTCAACACAATATCAGACAGTGACATCAAAGTGACATCACAGGACCCATTTGTTGTCACACCAAGAGAAAAGATGTGACTGCCACAGTACATCAATTACATCAACAGGACAATTCCAAAAGGAAAACTGCATTACAGTCTACCTCTAAGTTTTATTTTAAATATCAACTTTGCTTCAGGTTTGTTGTTTCAGTTTCTTCTGAAATTTTAACCAAAAATCTGCAATATTGTTAATGTATTTTGTGTGAGGATATCATTACAATAGTTATAATGTATAAATCCTGTAATTCTAATCAATCTTACTTTTAAATAAATGTGGCTTGTTTGTGCAATGCTAAGCAATTTGTGTGCATTATTGCTACAGAACCACAGATCCAGGTGCATAATGAGAGTTTACTTTCACATACTGCCTCGTATACCAAAGGGGGGGTTATTGTACTAGACGGGGGTGATTCTGATAACTGTGTAATATGCTGCACAGAAATACATTGCATTGTCACTGAATGTGAGGTTTCTGATATTTAGAATGCCGTTACTTCTTCCATCTCCGGTCAGTTTGGTCTTGAGTTTAAATTCAGACTCAATGTTATCCATATGAATTTTAAGGTATCCCATGAACTGAAGCTCCGTGGTCCTCTGGCTTTGTTTGTACCACTGAATGACATCATAGCCTTGTATACTGTGTCAACATGTAATCTCAGCAAATTCATCTTGCTTCTTCAGGATATCAGATGGAGTCTGAAGAACAGTTTTACAGAGAGTGATGTCTGTACAGAGAAAATATCTATATAAATTATATAGAAAGTGCAATGGATTTGCATAATTGTATGATGGAATTTATTAACATTTACATTTTACATAATTACAGTTATAATTACCGGTAAGGCGCAGAACGAAAACAGAAACACTCAGACAGGGAAAATGAATCATGTTGTCTGCAGAGTGACTCATCTGTAAGTTCTATTCATAGAGGTAGTGATGTCATAAAGGGTGGCAGCTATAGCAGGAACTAAAGCTACATTATTTTCTATTCATAAAATGTACATTTTGATTCTTATGAGATAAATCAATAAGTAATAATCAAAGTCATTGTTTACATTTCAATTTAATCATATTTATTTCCTCATTCAGTCAATGGATATGTATTTTTTAACATTAATAAATACATTTGTGGTAAAAAAAAGCTTGGGCACACAGACCATTCTTATTGTACAAAAAGTGGTATTTTTATTGTACAAAAAGTCTTCCTCTATTCTTGTGAATTTTGGGTTAGTGGCAAAAAAATATTAGCCTTATAAAGGTTTCCTGTTCACAGGAGGCTGGGTGGTATGTGATAACAACACCCCCTGCTGTTCTTTGTTCATCATACTTCACTCTTAAGCCAACTGTGTAAAGGAAATAGTTCACAACAAACAATTAAAGAAACTGTCATCATTTACTTAGCCACAAGTTCCAAACAAAACACTGTTGTGAGACATCTCTTTAAATGTTAAGAGTGCCACCTGCCTGTGTGATGCTTTGTATCACGTCATGACAGTTTAAAAAAGAGTTTTTGTACACCTGTGAAAAGATTTTGCCACACTGTGTTCGCTCACTGCGCACAAATACAATGCATCGTCATTAGACTCCAGATTCTTCACAGTTAGAGATCCTGTTTCAGGACTCTTATAATATACTGAATATTTTGTGCCACCAAGTTTTCCAAATTCTTCTGTGCCAAAAGTGGTTGTATAAACTATGAGCTCCATAGTTTTTCCAGGGTGCTGTCGGAACCAGTACATTCTGTTGTAAGTAGCACCTTTTGTGTGACTGCATGTAAGTGTGGCATTTTCTTGAAGAGGTAACATAATGGTTGGAGACTGTGTGATATCATTTACACCTGTAAAACCTGGAATAAATATACACATTAAATAAGTACTTTAAATTTAAAATGTTAATAAGTAAAATTTTTATAAATAGTAAAGCACATGTTGTTTGCCCTTTTTTTATTTAGTGAGTTTTTGAAATACCTGAAGTCCACTGGAGCGATATTATTAGAAAAGCAAAAACTGTGTTCATGTTGGCACTTGGTTTCCAAAATGATGGCTTGCATGGCTTTCTTTCTAAGGTGTCAACACAATATCAGACAGTGACATCAAAGTGACATCACAGGACCCATTTGTTGTCACACCAAGAGAAAAGATGTGACTGCCACAATACATCAATTACATCAACAGGACAATTCCGAAAGGAAAACTGCATTACAGTCTACCTCTAAGTTTTATTTTAAATATCAACTTTGTTTCAGGTTTGTTGTTTCAGTTTCTTCTGAAATTTTAACCATAAATCTGCAATATTGTAAATGTATTTTGTGTGAGGATATCATTACAACAGTCATAATGTATAAATCCTTTAATTCTAATCAATCTTACTTTTAAATAAATGTGGCTTGCTTGTGCAATGCTAAGCAATTTGTGTGCATTATTGCTACAGAACCACAGATCCAGGTGCATAATGAGAGTTTACTTTCACATACTGCCTCGTATACCAAAGGAGGGTTATTGTACTAGACGGGGGTGATTCTGATAACTGTGTAATATGCTGCACAGAAGTACATTGCATTGTCACTGAATGTGAGGTTTCTGATATTTAGAATGCCGTTACTTCTTCCATCTCCGGTCAGTTTGGTCTTGAGTTTGAATTCAGACTCAATGTTATCCATATGAATATTAAGGTATCCCATGAACTGAAGCTCCGTGGTCTTCTGGCTTTGTTTGTACCACTGAATGACATCATAGCCTTGTATACTGTGTGAACATGTAATCTCAGCAAATTCATCTTGCTTCTTCAGAATATCAGATGGAGTCTGAAGAACAGTTTTACAGAGGGTGATGGCTGTACAGAGAAAATATCTATATAAATTATATAGAAAGTGCAATAGATTTGCATAATTGTATGATGGAATTTATTAACATTTACATTTTACATAATTACAGTTATAATTACCGGTAAGGCGCAGAACGAAAACAGAAACACTCAGACAGGGAAAATGAATCATGTTGTCTGCTGAGTGACTCATCTGTAAGTTCTATTCATAGAGGTAGTGATGTCATAAAGGGTGGCAGCTATAGCAGGAACTAAAGCTACATTATTTTCTATACATAAAATGTACATTTTGATTCTTATGAGTAAATCAATACTTTAAGTAATAATCAAAGTCATTGTTTACATTTCAATTCAATCATATTTATTTCCTCATTCAGTCAATGGATATGTATATTTTTAACATTAATAAATACATTTGTGGTAAAAAAAAAAGCTTGGGCACACAGACCATTCTTATTGTACAAAAAGTGGTATTTTTATTGCACAAAAAGTCTTCCTCTATTCTTGTGAATTTTGGGTTAGGTTGAATATCTTGACTTCAGAAACTAAGCAATTCCTATAACAATAAAGCTATTTGGGATACCCATACTGAATAAAGTATGATAACAGTTATTATATTCCTAATTTTTTTGGTTCTATGCTGGTAATTCAGGCCCACGTTAATTTTATCAGACAAGTGTCATTCCACAAGTGCTGTTATTTACATAACCTCTGTAGGAATTGAACTGTATGAATTCCATATGATCTGTTTAGACCCTTGCTGATTTTTTAAACATGAACACTGGGGAATACTCACTCAGCAACATGCAAGTGTTATAAGTAAATTCAACTAATTTGTGCAGTTGGTGCAACAGGCCAGTTGTGGTAAATTCTGCAACAAAGCTTTTTGTATTGTGGTTATGACTGCACATCATACTGTGTAAACTAGCTGCACAGTAATACACTGCGCTGTCGTTGAACACAAGATCATTGATGATTAGGGAACCATTTTTTGCTCCATTTCCAGTCAAGCTGATTTTCTTTTTAAAATGATCCTCTGGGTAATAATTGGTATTCCATATATATCCCAGTAATGTCAATCCATTGTCAAGCGTTTGTTTGTACCACAATATCATGGTGTAGGATGTTATTTGGTGTAGGCACACAAGCTCTGCAGTGTCTTTCTCATTTTTAATTAGATTTGGTGGTTTCTGTTGAACATTGTTAGTGGCAACAGAACCTGTGAAAGAAAAACAATAAAACCTAATAAGCAAAATGTTAAATCAGTACATTATTTGCATTATAAAAAAATTATTTGCATTATAAAAAAATTATAAAAAAGATTTTTTAAATTCACCTGTGTACCACAGTAATGAGATGAGGAAATATATGAACATGCTGATTTACACTTGTAAAATATTTAGTCTGAGACCATAACCCATAGCTTTGAAGCATACAGTAGCAACATCACCGCCCCAGATTTTTTTCCATTCTAGGATGGAGCCAAAGCGCCCCCTACCTATTTTAGCAAAGATTGCAATTTCCTGCCATAGATTTAGGGATTTTTATTTTACTTTATTAATTTGCACATAAATTAATTTTAAGATTTTGAATTTCAATTTGGAGATCATACAAGAAAATCTCCAATGCAGTTCCTTGGCACGATGATGTCTAGTGTATGCTGTTGCCGGCAACAAAGTTTTTACAAGTAGCTCTGGTGATTCTAAGATCTGTGTAAAATTGCTGCAAAGAAATATACTGCACTGTCATTCAGAGCGAGGGAATTCTTTGTCAAGGTGGCATTATTTCTTTCATCTCCCCTCAATTCGATCTTGTTTTTAAATTAGGATTCTAGGTTCATCAGCTTCATATACAAGATAACCCATGTACTTGAATCTCACAGTGTTGTGGATTTGAATGTACCAAACAAAACTATCATATCTCTGAATGTCATGAGTACATATGATCACAGCAGATTCATCTCGGTTTCCTGAGATGTCCTGGAGTATGGAGAATACTTTTGTTAAGACATGCAGCTGTAATTAAAAAATATACAGTTACACATTTACAGATTGTATTTCTGTTCCAAATATGTGAGGCAGATTAGAGAAACAGGAACACCTAAAAGAAAATTTGTCATATCGTATAGTGGGTGATGTTATGTGGTAGGTTGCTGTAAAAAATGTTGGGGAACGAGGAAGAATGTTTCGGGGGGTTCTAACATCGAGCGCTGATATGAACAGTTTTGCCTAGCAGGTGTTACCTAATCTCAACAAGACAACACAATGGATAGAATAAAATGAAGGTCTGGTACATCCCCAAAACAGCAGATAACTTTTGTTGAAAGTAACTCTGAGCTACAAAGTGATATAAATGTTTTTTGGACTTACTGGTGTTCAAACCTGAAATTATTTTGAGATGTTTTTTTAATTTTGCCAGAAGTATTTAGTTCTATTTAATGTAATTTTTGGTTTTGTGTTGAAAATTTAGAGAGAGTGGAGAATCTGAGAAAGTGAACACGTGTCATTTAAAAAACATGTGTTACAGAAAACAAAAACTGTAAAATAAACATAAGGATCCTAGTGGGTGTGTAAGTGTCTTTCAATTCATAAATATTTAATAGTATATAGTTATTGATTTTGTAATCATCCAGCAACTACTAATTAATTTCTTGACATTATTTTAAACTAAATTGTTAAGTAACATTTGGCCATATCATACTTTACAGTACACTTCCATCACCACACTGAATTTGTGTACTGTGACATGTAATTACCTACCATGTTGCAAAATGATGCAAAATGCATACATTATGGACATACTACACACGCACAATGTTTTTATTATCATGTGACTTTTATTTTTGCTTACCTATTACATACTAACAACAACAACAGTGAAAATAATTTATTCAGGTGTTCAAAAAACACTCATAAATAGATGTCATACTTTTTCTCTGCATTTTTAAAATTATTTATTTATTTATTTATTTTAATTCCTCATATTATGTTACCTTATACTATATAGCACAGAAGTAGGCAATTTTGTTCTACAGCATTCAAAGAAAATAGAGTTAGAGGAAAGAATGAAAGTCGGTGGGAGAGGAGGTGAGAATGAAAGGATGGAAACCGGATTTATATATTTTTTTTCTTTACAGTAGCAAGCATATTTATTTGAGTATCTTGTTTGTCTGTTACTGTTCATCCCAGAATCAAATACAATAAAAATAGAATGTTAAGAGAATAAAATTATAATTAAATATGATTATGTAATCAATTATTATATATAATTATTTTTAAAAAACAGTTCTAATTGTGTATAATTATAAGCTTCTTTTACAATATTGGTTTTTTTTTCGTTAAATAATTTGTTTAATAATCTGTGTTCACACCTCAGTCAAACCCTGTAGATCCAGGTGCAGAATCGGTGTTTCAGTTACTGATAGGCTGTGTAACAGAGGAGGGTTTTTGTGTTATACAGAGGGGATTCTGATCAGTGTGTAATATGCTGCACAGAAATACACTGCAATGTCATTAAGTCTGATGCTATTAATAGTCAGATTGCCGCTACTACTTCCATCTCCAGTCAGCTTGATCTTGTCTTTAAATTCTGGTTCTGGGTTGTCTTGTCCATAATTAAGATATCCCAGAAATTGAAAGCCCATAAGTTCTTGTTTGTACCAAAGAATACGATTATAACTTGGTATATTATGAGTACATGTGATTACAGCTTTTTCATTTTGGTTCTTTACGAGATCATCTGGAGTTTGGACAACACCATTACCAAGGCAGACAGCTGTAATGAGAGAAAACAACATTATATAAAAAATCTGGTAATGTAACACCAAAAGCAGTATTTACATATAAGCGATGCAAATAACTGAAATATTTCATTAGACAGGATTACCTGTAAGGTATAAGAGAGAAATAGAAATAGTTAGGGGTATGCTAGTCATGTTTGTTTTACGGTCTTCATGAAACTACCATGACTTAAATTCACCGGAAACTCTCAGCAGGAAATGATGTCATCTTTTGGGCATTGACAACATAGGGTAAAAAGCATTGAGTAAAAGCAAAAAAATATATATTTGTGATACTTTAATTACTTTTTAGAATGTTAGAGTGTTAAGAGTGTTTTATACACGAAACAGAAAAAGCATTTAAATTTTAATACAGATAAAGTATGTGCATTTTCAATACTGATTTATTTTACAAATAATAGAGATATAGCTCCATCTACTGTTCTGGGATGCTGTTTATTAGTTTGCTGGCAGCAAATCAAACCTTTCATCCTTCTACAGGGCGATACAGATGTGGTAAAGTATTTAACAGCGGCTCAAACTAGATAGCATTTTTGTATTGAGGTTTTAACTGTCTATATCATTGTGCAGACTAGCTGCACAGAAATACACTGTACTGTCATCAGCTGACAGGTCTTTTATGACTAGAAAACCCTTCTTGGTTGCATCTCCTTTTAAATCAATCTTGTTTATAAAATCCTTCTCTGTTTGATTAGATGTAACTACCAGATATCCCAGTAATGTTAATCCATGACCAAGGGTTTGCTTGTACCAGAGTATCACATTGTAGTTAGATATGCTGTGTTCACACTCAAGCTCAGCATTTTCTCCTTTAGTTTTGAATACGTCTGAAGGGCTCTGAGAAACACTGTTACTAAAGACAGAGCCTGTAGAGAAAATAGACAGTTTGTGAAAACAGTTAATCATCACCACTACAGAATTGTTTAAAGACTAAAAAACTACATTAGCCTATATGTTTGTACTCTGAATTAAATAATACCTGTGAGCCAGAGTCCTGTGACAGCAACAATGAGATAAACTTTGATCATCTTGACTTGTGCTGGTCACAAATAAGAAATAAGACTACTGAGATGTCACACCAGTAAATATCATGTGCTTTGTGAGGTGTCTCACCAACCGCCCCCAAATGGATATGAAGTTGACACCTTATTTTGATTTCAGGATTTAGTGGTCATATGATGTAACGCATAATAGTCAACTTAGGTCTAGTGATCTTCTAAGCCAATAAAGTAATTGTTCTGGCTTCATCGACTAGTTTGCTAATTGACAGTCATACTGCATACTAATTTGCACACTAAAAGTGGTCGATGATTTCAAGAAATGTGTTTCAGAATTTGTGAAAAACTGTCAAATAAACATAAGGATCTAAGTGGATCAAGTGTCTGTCAAGCATTATTATTTAAGTATCTTAAAATGTATTTGTTTGTCTGTGATGGTTCACCCCAAAACCAAATACAATGAAAATACAATGTCAAGAGAGTAAAATTATAGTTAAATACAATTCTTTAATAATTATAGTGTATAATAATTAACTATTTAAAAAATGATAAAAATAAACTATAATTTTAGTTATAACTGTGTCTAAGCCATTTTAAAATAGCTGGCAATTTTAAAAGGATAATAATTAAATACATCAAGCTACTTTTAATGCAAAATGTAATTTCATTTTTTTTATTTCAGAATAATTGCTTGTGTTCATAATGGTACTTAATCAGACCCCTGAAACCCTGTAGATCCAGGTGCAGAATCGGTGTGTCAGTTACTGATAGGCTGTGTAACAGAGGAGGGTTTTTGTGTTATACAGAGGGGATTCTGATCAGTGTGTAATATGCTGCACAGAAATACACTGCAATGTCATTAAGTCTGATGCTATTAATAGTCAGATTGCCGCTACTTCTTCCATCTCCAGTCAGCTTGATCTTGTCTTTAAATTCTGGTTCTGGGTTGTCTTGTTCATAATAAAGGTATCCCAGAAATTTAAAGCCCATAAGTTCTTGTTTGTACCAAAGAATACGATCATAACTTGGTATATTATGAGTACATGTGATTACAGCAGTTTCATTTTGGTTCTTTAAGAGATCATGAGGATCTTGGACAACACTATTGCCAAGGCAGACAGCTGTAATGAGAAAAAAAACAACATTATATAAAAAATCTGGTAATGTAACACCAAAAGCAGTATTTACATGTAAGCGATGCAATTAACTAAAATATTTAATTAGACAGGATTACCTGTAAGGTATAAGAGAGAAATAGAAATAGTTAGGGGTATGCTAATCATGTTTGTTTTACGATCTTCATGAAACTAACATGATTTAAATTCACCGGAAACTTCCAGCAGGAAATGATGTCATCTTTTGGGCATTGATAACATAGAGTAAAAAGCATTGAGTAAAAGCAAAAAAATATATATTTGTGATACTTTAATTACTTTTTAGAATGTTAGAGTGTTAAGAGTGTTTTATACACGAAACAGAAAAAGCATTTAAATTTTGATACAGTTAAAGTATGTGCATTTTCAATACTGATTTACTTTACAAATGATAAAGCTATAGCTCCATCTACTGTTCTGGGATGCTGTTTATTAGTTTGCTGGCAGCAAATCAAACCTTTCATCCTTCTACAGGGCGATACAGATGTGTTAAAGTATTTAACAGCGGCTCAAACTAGATAACATTTTTGTATTGAGGTTTTAACTGTCTATATCATTGTGCAGACTAGCTGCACAGAAATACACTGTACTGTCATCATCTGACAGGTCTTTTATGACTAGAAAACCCTTCTTGGTTGCATCTCCTTTTAAATCAATCTTGTTTATAAAATCCTTCTCTGTTTGATTAGACTTAGCTAGGAGATATCCCAGTAATGTTAATCCATGGCCAAGGGTTTGCTTGTACCAGAGTATCACATTGTAGCTCGATATGCTGTGTTCACACTCAAGCTCAGCATTTTCTCCTTTAGTTTCAAATACGTCTGAAGGGCTCTGAGAAACACTGTTACTAAAGACAGAGCCTGTAGAGAAAATAGACAGTTTGTGAAAACATTTAATCATCACCACTACAGAATTGTTTAAAGACTAAAAAACAACATTAGCCTATATGTTTAATACCTGTGAGCCATAGTACTGTTACAGCAACAATGAGATAAACTCTGATCATCTTGACTTGTGCTGGTCACAAATAAGACATAAGACTACTGAGATGTCACACCAGTAAACATCATGTTCTTTGTGAGGTGTCTCACCAACCGCCCCCAAATGCATATGAAGTTGACACCTTATTTTTATTTCAGGATTTTGTGGTTATATAATGTAATACATGTAACAGGCAACTTGGGTCATGTGATCTTTTAAGCCAATAAGGTATAGGTCCTGGCTTTATTGACTTGTTAACTGACAGTCATACTGCATACTACTGTATATATGTTGAAAAGAGTATTGTTAAGTTTTGAGAAAATGGACGATGATTTCAAAGCGTGTTTCAGAATTTGTGACAAATTGTTAAATAAACGTAAGGAGCTAATGGGTAAATTGTCTGTCAATTCATAAATATTTAATAAACTTAATGATTTTGTAATCATCCAGCAACTATTAACTAATTTATTGACATCATTTTAAACTATATTGCAACCATATCATACCTTTGTATAGTCACCCCCTTCATCACAACAACAGGTGTTTTAAACCCTTCTCACTTTAGACTGAGGGTTTGGACAAACTAGTTTATTAATTTCACATACATACTATCGCAAAGAAGTAGGCAATTTTGTTATACAGTATTAAAAAAAAGAGAGAGAGAGTTGGAGGAGTGAGAGTAGGAGTGGGGAGGAGGTGAAAATGACTGGATGGAGACAAGATGTGCACATTTTCTTCCTTACAGTAGCAAGCATATTTATTTAAGTATCTTAAAATGTATTTGTTTGTTTGTTATGGTTAATCTTAAAATCAAATACAATGTTTAGGAATAAAACTATAGTTAAATAAGATATATGTAATTAATAATTTTATATAATAATTAAAAAACCTATATTTTCTGTTATGATTGTGTAATTGTGTATAATTGTTTAAGCTTTTTTATAGTATTATTTCTCTTTTTAGAACAGTTGTTTAATACTCTGCGTTCACAACTCTGTCAAACCCCTGAAACCCTGTAGATCCAGGTGCAGAATCGGTGTTTCAGTTACTGATAGGCTGTGTAACAGAGGAGGGTTTTTGTGTTATACAGAGGGGATTCTGATCAGTGTGTAATATGCTGCACAGAAATACACTGCAATGTCATTAAGTCTGATGCTATTAATAGTCAGATTGCCGCTACTTCTTCCATGTCCAGTCAGCTTGATCTTGTCTTTAAATTCTGGTTCTGGGTTGTCTTGTCCATAATTAAGATATCCCAAAAATGTAAAGCCCATAAGTTCTTGCTTGTACCAAAGAATACTATCATAACTTGGTATATTATGAGTACATGTGATCACAGCTGTTTCATTTTGGTTCTTTACAAGATCATCTGGAGTTTGGACAACACCATTACCAAGGCAGACAGCTGTAATGAGAAAACACAACATTATATAAAAAATCAGGTAATGTAACACCAAAAGCAGTATTTACATGTAAGCGATGCAATTAACTAAAAGATTTCATTAGACAGGGTTACCTGTAAGGTATAAGAGAGAAATAGAAATAGTTAGGGGTATGCTAGTCATGTTTGTTTTACGATCTTCATGAAACTACCATGACTTAAATTCACCGGAAACTTACAGCAGGAAATGATGTCATCTTTTGGGCATTGACAACATAGTGTAAAAAGCATTGTGAGTAAAAGCAAAAAAATGTTTGGAATACTTTAATTACTTTTTATAGTGTTTTTAACTAGAGAGTGTTTTATACACGAAACAGAGAAAGCATTTAAATGTTAATACAGATAAAGTATGTGCATTTTCAATACTGATTTACTTTACAAATAATAGAGATTTAGCTCCATCTACTGTTCTGGGATGCTGTTTATTAGTTTGCTGGCAGCAAATCAAACCTTTCATCCTTCTACAGGGCGATACAGATGTGGTAAAGTATTTAACAGCGGCTCAAACTAGATAGCATTTTTGTATTGGGGTTTTGACTTTCTATATCATTGTGTAGACTAGCTGCACAGAAATACACTGTACTGTCATCAGCTGACAGGTCTTTTATGACTAGAAAACCCTTCTTGGTTGCATCTCCTTTTAAATCAATCTTGTTTATAAAATCCTTTTCTGTTTGATTAGACTTAGCTAGGAGATATCCCAGTAATGTTAATCCATGGCCAAGGGTTTGCTTGTACCAAAGTATCATATTGTAGCTTGATATGCTGTGTTCACACTCAAGCTCAGCATTTTCTCCTTTAGTTTTGAATACGTCTGAAGGGCTCTGAGAAACACTGTTACTAAAGACAGAGCCTGTAGAGAAAATAGACAGCATGTGAAAACATTTAATCATCACCACTACAAAACTGTTAACAGACTAAAAATCAACATTAGCCATTATGTTTGTATTTTAAATTAAATAATACCTGTGATCCAGAGTACTGTGACAGCAACAATGAGATAAACTCTGATCATCTTGACTTGTGCTGGTCACATATAAGAAATAAGACTACTGAGATGTCACACCAGTAAACATCATGTGCTTTGTGAGGTGTCTCACCAACTGCCTCCAACTAGATATGAATATTACACCTTATTTTGATTTCAGGATTTAGTGGTCATATGATGTAACGCATAATAGTCAACTTAGGTCATGTGATCTTCTAAGCCAATAAAGTTCTGGCTTCATCGACTAGTTTGCTAATTGACAGTCATACTGCATACTAATTTGCACACTAAAAGTGGTCGATGATTTCAAGAAATGTGTTTCAGAATTTGTGAAAAACTGTCAAATAAACATAAGGATCTAAGTGGATCAAGTGTCTGTCAAGCATTATTATTTAAGTATCTTAAAATGTATTCTTTTGTCTGTGATGGTTCACCCCAAAACCAAATACAATGAAAATACAATGTCAAGAGAGTAAAATTATAGTTAAATTCAATTCTTTAATAATTATAGTGTATAATAATTAACTATTTAAAAAATGATAAAAAGAAACTATAATTTTAGTTATAACTGTGTCTAAGCCATTTTAAAATTGTTGGCAATTTTAAAGGGATAATAATTAAATACATCAAGCTACTTTTAATGCAAAATGTAATTTCATTTTTTTATTTCAGAATAATTGCTTGTGTTCATAATGGTACTTAATCAGACCCCTGAAACCCTGTAGATCCAGGTGCAGAATCGGTGTGTCAGTTACTGATAGGCTGTGTAACAGAGGAGGGTTTTTGTGTTATACAGAGGGGATTCTGATCAGTGTGTAATATGCTGCACAGAAATACACTGCAATGTCATTAAGTCTGATGCTATTGATGGTCAGATTGCCGCTACTTTTTCCATCTCCAGTCAGCTTGATCTTGTCTTTAAATTCAGGTTCTGGGTTGTCTTGTCCAAGATAAAGATATCCCAGAAATTTAAAGCCCATAGGTTCTTGTTTGTACCAAAGAATACGATCATAACTTGGTATATTATGAGTACATGTGATTACAGCAGTTTCATTTTGGTTCTTTAAGAGATCATCTGGAGTTTGGACAACACTATTGCCAAGGCAGACAGCTGTAATGAGAGAAAACAACATTATATAAAAAATCTGGTAATGTAACACCAAAAGCAGTATTTACATATAAGCGATGCAATTAACTAAAATATTTAATTAGACAGGATTACCTGTAAGGTATAAGAGAGAAATAGAAATAGTTAGGGGTATGCTAGTCATGTTTGTTTTATGGTCTTCGTGACACTACTATGACTTATATTCACAGGAAACTTACAATAGGAAATGATGTCATCTTTTGGGCATTGATAACATAGAGTAAAAAGCATTGAGTAAAAGCAAAAAAATATATATTTGTGATACTTTAATTACTTTTTAGAATGTTAGAGTGTTTAGAGTATTTTATACATGAAACAGAAAAAGCATTTAAATTTTGATACAGTTAAAGTATGTGCATTTTCAATACTGGTTTACTTTACAAATAATAGAGCTATAGCTCCATCTACTGTTCTGGGATGCTGTTTATTAGTTTGCTGGCAGCAATCAAACCTTTCATCCTTCTACAGGGCGATACAGATGTGTTAAAGTATTTAACAGCGGCTCAAACTAGATAACATTTTTGTATTGAGGTTTTGACTATCTATATCATTGTGTAGACTAGCTGCACAGAAATACACTGTACTGTCATCAGCTGACAGGTCTTTTATGACTAGAAAACCCTTCTTGGTTGCATCTCCTTTTAAATCAATCTTGTTTATAAAATCCTTCTCTGTTTGATTAGACTTAGCTAGGAGATATCCCAGTAATGTTAATCCATGACCAAGGGTTTGCTTGTACCAAAGTATCATATTGTAGTTAGATATGCTGTGTTCACACTCAAGTTCAGCATTTTCTCCTTTAGTTTTGAATACGTCTGAAGGGCTCTGAGAAACACTGTTACTAAAGACAGAGCCTGTAGAGAAAATAGACAGTTTGTGAAAACAGTTAATCATCACCACTACAGAATTGTTAGCAGGCTAAAAAACAACATTAGCCATTATGTTTGTACTCTAAATTAAATAATACCTGTGATCCAGAGTACTGTGAGAGCAACAATGAGATAAACTCTGATCATCTTGACTTGTGCTGGTCACATATAAGAAATAAGACTACTGAGATGTCACACCAGTAAACATCATGTGCTTTGTGAGGTGTCTCACCAACCGCCCCCAAATGGATATGAAGTTGACACCTTATTTTGATTTCAGGATTTAGTGGTCATATGATGTAACGCATAATAGTCAACTTAGGTCTAGTGATCTTCTAAGCCAATAAAGTAATTGTTCTGGCTTCATCGACTAGTTTGCTAATTGACAGTCATACTGCATACCAATTTGCACACTAAAAGTGGTCGATGATTTCAAGAAATGTGTTTCAGAATTTGTGAAAAACTGTCAAATAAACATAAGGATCTAAGTGGATCAAGTGTCTGTCAAGCATTATTATTTAAGTATCTTAAAATGTATTCGTTTGTCTGTGATGGTTCACCCCAAAACCAAATACAATGAAAATACAATGTCAAGAGAGTAAAATTATAGTTAAATACAATTCTTTAATAATTATAGTGTGTAATAATTAACTATTTAAAAAATGATAAAAAGAAACTATAATTTTAGTTATAACTGTGTCTAAGCCATTTTAAAATTGTTGGCAATTTTAAAGGGATAATAATTAAATACATCAAGCTACTTTTAATGCAAAATGTAATTTCATTTTTTTTATTTCAGAATAATTGCTTGTGTTCATAATGCTACTTAATCAGACCCCTGAAACCTGTAGATCCAGGTGCAGAATCAGTGTGTCAGTTACTGATAGGCTGTGTAACAGAGGAGGGTTTTTGTGTTATACAGAGGGGATTCTGATCAGTGTGTAATATGCTGCACAGAAATACACTGCAATGTCATTAAGTCTGATGCTATTGATGGTCAGGTCAGGCTTGATCTTGTCTTTAAATTCTGGTTCTGGGTTCCCTTGCCGCCGAATGGCTAGACTGAGCGTCAAGGGCGGGTGCGTCAGGACCAGGAAGCTATAAAGCGTGGAGCGCACACATTCAGCTTTTGTTGCCTTCAGCTGCTTCTTCCATCTCCAGTCAGCTTGATCTTGTCTTTAAATTCTGGTTCTGGGTTTTCTTGTCCATAGTTAAGGTATCCCAAAAATGTAAAGCCCATAAGTTCTTGTTTATACCAAAAAATACTATAATAACTTGGTATATTATGAGTACATGTGATTACAGCTGTTTCATTTTGGTTCTTTAAGAGATCATCTGGAGTTTGGACAACACTATTGCCAAGGCAGGCAGCTGTAATGAGAGAAAACAACATTATATAAAAAATCTGGTAATGTAACACCAAAAGCAGTATTTACATGTAAGCGATGCAATTAACTAAAAGATTTCATTAGACAGGATTACCTGTAAGGTATAAGAGAGAAATAGAAATAGTTAGGGGTATGCTAGTCATGTTTGTTTTATGGTCTTCGTGACACTACCATGACTTAAATTCACTGGAAACCTCGCAGGAAATGATGTCATCTTTTGGGCATTGACAACGTAGTGTGAAAAGCATTGTGAGTTAAAGCAAAAACAAATGTTTGTGATACTTGAATTACTTTTTAGAATGTTTTTAACTAGAGAGTGTTTCATACACGAAACAGAAAAAGCATTTCAATTTTAATACAGTTAAAGTATGTGCATTTTCAATACTGATTTACTTTACAAATAATAGAGATATAGCTCCATCTACTGTTCATAACACCCTTATGAAAACATGATAGGGCATACAGTGGCATAAACTAGATAGCATTTTTGTATAGAGTATGGGTTTCTCTCCCAAGTTGACGTAACGGTCAATATCTAAGCGTATGGCTGATGGGAAAAATCGCCATATTGTGAGGCCACTTGTTCTGACGCTACCAACGAGTTTAGTCATGGGAAGAACGCGTGCTGTGTTGTTGGATGTAATGTCCGTTCACACACGATCGACGTGGGAGAAAAATAGACAACGGTCTTTCTTTTATTGTTTTCCGGCCTGGAAACAAAACGAAGGGAGTCATGTGTCTGATGTTACAAAGCGTCTCAAGGAGACGGATGGCCTGGATATCCGCTCGATACATATAAGACAGGCGGTTACAGACATATGTTTCGTAGATATCCCAAGATCACTTAAAGTGTGTTCCAGGCATTTTCATTCAAGATGATTCTCAAATAATGTTATGAACAATATTTAAATAAAAAAAGGTCATTTTCTTAATGCAAAATGTGTGTAAAATGGCCATAAACAAGTTTTTCCATTATATACAATGTATTTATGACTCTATCTAATTTGCTTATTAATGTGTTTTTGCCTGGGGGGCAACGTAGAATGAACAAATAAGTTTCAATAATGAGAGTAATAATTTTAAAAGGATTTTGATATATAATGTTTTCTCTATTCATTTGTTGTGTCTCCCAAAATGTGTAATGAACAAGAGGTTCATATTTTGATTTGAAACCCCACAACATTTTCCCGGCTCTCTCGTCCTCTTTGGGGCCAGGACAAGGGCCAGGACCCGTGCTAGAAGGTTCCCATGCACCTCGGCCCTGAGGGTCGAGCTTTTTGAGTCCCAGAGATGCTGATTTAGGTACAAAATATTATCATGTTTTCATAAGGGTGTTACACTTGATCACTAAATTAATGTCATCTGTTTTAAAGACCAAGGAGTGGTCATGGTGAAACATCCAATCATTTGTCATTTCTGAAAAGCCCTGAGGCGTTTTCTGAACATGCTCTGTACAAGACATCGAGATTTAAAACTGTAATGTCTCAGAGAAATCTGCTTTGGAAACATAATGTCCATAAAAACACCATAGCTGGTAGTCAAGAGGATATTATATAAATCTGATTAAATATCGTGACACTAAAGATGCACTGGAAACCTCGCGGAAATTCACAGGTAGGTAAGTAACCTTTTGTATGAATTACTTTTTAGAATGTTTTTAACTAGTTTTCACAACATTTCAATCGGTGGTTTGTAGGCTTCCAAGTCATGGACCCAGCCATTTGTTAATTGAATGTGGGCTTCCATAGATTTAAAATTACTTAAAGTTGAGCCTCGGTATAAGCACTTACACCACAGACTAAATATACAAAAATATCTGAGAAAGTTCCGCTGAGTCATGTGTCTGATGTTTTATAAAGCGCTGAGATATATCAAGCTATAAGGCATCAGACATATGTTCTTGCATGAATATCCCAAGATCATAAAGTGTGTTCCAGGCATTTTCATTCAAGATGATTCTCTCCATGTCAGAGGAGGTAATAATCATTTGTTGTGTCTCCCAAAATGGGGTCTCGATTTGAAACCCACATTCTCTTGCAGGCTCCTCATACAGACATCGAGGACTTAAAACTGGATCCAGATTTCGATCAATGCCATCTTTAGGTAAGTAACAGGTACCGCTTTCTTTTAAAATTACGAAATTGAGCCTCGGTATAAGCACTTACACCACAGACTAAATATACAAAAATATCTGGAAGAAGTTTGTCTCTGTATAGTACATTTCATGTTTTAAGTTTTGTCCATGTGGCATCTCTTCACATCATGGCCTCACAACTGCTATTCGCAAGAAATACATCTGTTTCAGATCATCACCAGCTGACAGGTCTTTTATGACTAGAAAACCCTTCTTGGTTGCTTTTCCTATTGTTTACGTTGAATGCACTGCTGTGTTCGCAGTGACAAAGCCTGTAGAAAATAGACAGTTTGTGTAGAAACAGGTTGCCAAGCCCTATTGAGGTTTTTACTGTCATATATCATTGTGCAGACTAGCTGCACAGAATGCATATGAAGTTGACACCTTATTTTGATTTCAGGATTTAGTGGTTATATAATGTAATATATGTAACAGGCAACTTGGGTCATGTGATCTTTTAAGCCAATAAGGTATAGGTCCTGGCTTTATTGACTTGTTAATTGACAGTCATACTGCATACTATATATGTTGAAAAGAGTATTGTTAAGTTTTGAGAAAATGGATGATGATTTTAAAGCGTGTTTCAGAATTTTTGACAAACTGTTAAATAAACATAAGGATCTAGATGGGTAAATTGTCTATCAATTCATAAATATCTATTAAACTTATTGATTTTGTAATCTTTCAGCAACGATTAACTATTTTCTTGACATTATTTTAAACAGTTATCCCCTTCATCACAACCACAGGTGTTTTAAACCCTTCTCACTTTAGACTGAGGGTTTGGACAAACTAATTTATTAATTTCACATACATACTATCGCAAAGAAGTAGGCAATTTTGTTATACAGTATTAAAAAAGAAAAAAGAGAGAGAGAGTTAGAGGAGAGGAGTGAGAGTAGAAGGGGGAGGAAGTGAGAATGACTGGATGGAGACAAGATGTGCACATTTTCTTCCTTACAGTAGCAAGCATATTTATTTAAGTATCTTAAAATGTATTTGTTTGTTTGTTACGGTTAATCTTAAAATCAAATACAATGTTTAGGAATAAAACTATAGTTAAATAAGATATATGTGATTAATAATTTTATATAATAATTAAACTATATTTTTTTAAAACTATATTTTCAGTTATGATTGTGTAATTGTGTGTAATTGTTTAAGTTTTTTATAATATTATTTCTCTTTTTAGAACAGTTGTTTAATACTCTGCGTTCACAACTCTGTCAAACCCCTGAAACCCTGTAGATCCAGGTGCAGAATCGGTGTGTCAGTTACTGATAGGCTGTGTAACAGAGGAGGGTTTTTGTGTTATACAGAGGGGATTCTGATCAGTGTGTAATATGCTGCACAGAAATACACTGCAATGTCATTGAGTCTGATGCTATTAATAGTCAGATTGCCGCTACTTCTTCCATCTCCAGTCAGCTTGATCTTGTCTTTAAATTCTGGTTCTGGGTTGTCTTGTCCATAGTTAAGGTATCCCAGAAATTTAAAGCTCATAAGTTCTTGTTTGTACCAAAGAATACGATCATAGCTTGGTATATTATGAGTACATGTGATTACAGCTGTTTCATTTTGGTTCTTTAAGAGATCATCTGGAGTTTGGACAACACTATTGCCAAGGCAGACAGCTGTAATGAGAGAAAACAACATTATACAAAAAATCTGTTAATGTAACACCAAAAGCAGTATTTACATATAAGCGATGCAATTAACTGAAATATTTAATTAGACA
This sequence comes from Beaufortia kweichowensis, assembly GCA_019155185.1. Taxonomy (NCBI): domain Eukaryota; kingdom Metazoa; phylum Chordata; class Actinopteri; order Cypriniformes; family Gastromyzontidae; genus Beaufortia; species Beaufortia kweichowensis. The sequence goes on from CM032805.1 coordinate 4,380,176, forward strand.
GGATTACCTGTAAGGTATAAGAGAGAAATAGAAATAGTTAGGGTTATGCTAGTCATGTTTGTTTTATGGTCTTCATGACACTACTATGACTTATATTCACCGGAAACTTTGAGCAGGAAATGATGTCATCTTTTGGGCATTGACAACATAGTGTAAAAAGCATTGAGTAAAAGCAAAATATATATACTATATGAATACGAATATGAATACTTTAATTACTTTTTATAGTGTTTTTAACTAGAGAGTGTTTTATACACGAAACAGAGAAAGCATTTAAATGTTAATACAGTTAAAGTATGTGCATTTTCAATACTGATTTACATTACAAATAGAGATTTAGCTCCATCTACTGTTCTGGGATGCTGTTTATTAGTTTGCTGTCAGCAAATCAAACCTTTCATCCTTCTACAGGGCGATACAGATGTGGTAAAGTATTTAACAGCGGCTCAAACTAGATAACATTTTTGTATTGAGGTTTTGACTATCTATATCATTGTGTAGACTAGCTGCACAGAAATACACTGTACTGTCATCAGCTGACAGGTCTTTTATGACTAGAAAACCCTTCTTGGTTGCAGTTAATCATTAATCATCACCACTACAAAACTGTTAACAGACTAAAAATCAACATTAGCCTATATGTTTAATACCTGTAAGCCAGAGTCCTGTGACAGCAACAATGAGATAAACTCTGATCATCTTGACTTGTGCTGGTCACAAATAAGACATAAGACTACTGAGATGTCACACCAGTAAACATCATGTGCTTTGTGAGGTGTCTCACCAACCGCCCCCAAATAGATTTGAATTTGACACCTTATTTTGATTTCAGGATTTAGTGGTTTTGTAATGTAATGCATAATAGTCAACTTGGGTCATGTGATCTTATAAGCCAATGAAGTCCTGGCTTCACTGACTTGTTAATTGACAGTCCTACTGCATAGAAATTTTCATACTATCCTTTCTAAACAGTTTCATAATCTGAACTAATGTGTGCAGAATTGTACTATTCGTCACCAATAGTACTACATGGGAGTATTGTTATTTACCATGTAGTGGCTAAATATTGCCAGTAAAAAGAGGAGCTGCATTTTGTAGTGTGTATGCTATAATGGAACTTACTAACAAACAAATTTAATTAACGTATTAAGAAATTCAGGTAACAATGTAAACGCACTATAAAATATGAACTTCATTTGGTAGTAGCAACCTACAGTAAAATTGACACATTATAAAAGGCCGCAGCATAAACACTGTAATAACTAAAATGTGCCTAACATTCTTTTTTTGTGACATGTTCTCATTCAAAGATTTTGTAAATAGTATTAACAAAATGTGTTTTAAAAGTTTTATATGGCTGGGTTTATGAAAATGAGAATTTTTGTTTTGCCACAGAGTTTGTTGCCTTGCCTGTTAGAGTGCAGTTTGAGGTTTCTTGTTTTTTAAAGATTTGTTAGAGTAAGTAATAAACTTAACAAAACGAAATGTTTACATGGCATTACCCAGATCATCACCGTTTATATTTTCTAGATTAAAGTACACACACATCAGTGAAGTGCAAATAAATGTATCTATGCAATTTGTAAAGAAAAAATATAAGTAAAAAAAGTAATGATATATGATATATTTTTACCCACTGCAGATTTATACTGATACTAATGTTCACGCTTAACAGAATATTTATACAAGTATTACTCACACAGTAACACCTGTATAAAATGTAATGCAGTAAAGTCTATAAAAATCTAAGTTCATAATTCAATACTTAGAACAAAAATGTTTAACACACAATAAACATGACTCAACACACTGCAACATTTGACGATATAGAAACAGCAATATGGCGAACCTTAAACTTTGGGAATAATATTTAAAGCTTTCTAAACTGTTAAACAATTAGTGATTATATTAAATATATCAAATAAAAATTAATAATAATATTAAATCGACACAGAATGAGCTACACACAACACCATGCCTATTTTTCTAAAAAGAAAATATGTTGAGAAACATTGCCACCTGTTGATCGTTTTTTTCTCATTATCTGTTTTTGTAGACTCTTTTCACAGTTTATTACACTGTGTGCTCGCTCACTGAACAGAAATAGATGGCGTTATCATCTGTCTCCAAATTAAGCACAGTTAGAGATCCGCTTTCAGTATCAGGTTTTTTGGCCAAAAGTTTATTGGTTGCAGAGTTTTCATATTCTGGATTGGTGTAAGTTGTTGTGAATGCTATGAGTTGCATAGTTTGTCCTTGGCATTGTCTGTACCAATACATCTGTCTATAGGTTGAACCCTTATTCTGCGTGCAGTTTATCTCAACAGAATTCCCCATTAGTTCAAAAATCTTACTAGGCTTCTGCAAAACATCACTTTCACCAGCAATACCTGTGCAAAATTATAGTAAAAAAGTTTAAAATAGAGTGTCAAGAGTTTAAAAAGTAAATTATGGAGACAATTTTGAAAATGTTACCTTGCCACCAACCCAACAATATAATTAACAGCATTCTGGTTCCGATCATGTCGAGTTTAAGACTAGAGTGTAGACTGAGTTGCAGTCTTGTGAGATGATTAAAACTGCTGCTGTTGAACAGGATGTGACATCAAAACGTTGAAAGTGACTAGGAAGCAACATGAATTAAATACAAACGTTTATTTTACATGTAGATGTTGTTGGGGTTTGTTATTGTTATTATTCGAACTACAAACCATACAGCACAAAGATTAATTTATTGGATCACGTAATACAAGATGATTTTTGATTATCATCGTATTGTGTTACATTCCCACACACTTTCGACTTGATGATCCAGTAAAATATATTTTACATATTTATATTTAAATGTGACCAGGCGTAAAAATGAATAAAAAGTGTTTTAATGATGAATACATGTAAACGTAAAAAAGATCTTCCAATGGTAGATGTGAACAGTTCCATTAACTAAGAAACGTTAAACCAGCTGTTGGTAAATGTTGGCAGGAAATACAACCACCTCGCATCTGGAGATAAAATTAACCAACAGTTATATACGGAGTGCATTTTATTTAGAAGTATTGTAATATTTTAACGGGAGAAAAGACTGAGAGACATTTGCTTTACATGTAACACATGTAATACAGTTGCACTATATACCATAATATATATTTTAATATAAAAGTATGATGCCATTAAGCAGTATAGTTACACATAAATACTGATATAGTACATAAACGCTTCTAGCTTTCAAACTTTTTAAATTAACTTTTAATTATTAATCATAATCTCAGGCATGCTGTGTTGGCATTTAAGCTTTGCAATACATCACATAGTTTTAATAAGATTTAAGGCTGTGAAAAAGCTGTGAAAAAGTATTTTTAAAAATGTTATCTGTGTCATAAAAAAAGTGTTACACATGAAATACACCATTCTGATTTTAAACTTGAATTGTTCTGTTAATATATCTTGCTTACTTTTGCTGAAAGGAATATTTTATAGAGAAAACTGAGAAAAATTTCTAAATTATATTCAGTTCTACATATCAACATGCCATACATGCTGTCCTCAGACTTTAGCTTCATAACTTTGGATTTCATTTAATCTGAATATTCATTCAAATGGTATGGTTTGTTTTGTTCCTACTTACTACAAAATGATAGTACAGGAGTGCCACCTGTTGTCTATAATTTCCTGCATGCACAGAATGTTTTTGTACAGTCTTCTCTAATCTTTGCCATACTGTGTTCACTAACAGAACAGAAATATATGGCAGTATCCTCTGAATCCAGATCTTTCACTGTGAGAAATCCACTATCAGCAGCACTTTTTTTAACGTCAAATTTGTTTGCATCAACATCTCCAAACTCTGCTTTTGCATTAGGAGTAGTGAATACAATGAGTCTCATTGTCTCGCCTGGCCGCTGCCGGTACCAATACATCTGGTAAAAGCTAGCACCCTTGCTGTGTGTGCAGTTTATGGAAGCATAACTGTTTTTATTTTTCCAAATAATTTGAGGCTCTTGTATGACATCGCTTGAACCTACAGTCCCTGTGTAAGAAAATAAAAATGAGAATTTAATACAGTTATTGTTTTAATTTCTTTGGTAATAATGCTAAAGGAGATACCTTGGCTCCACTGCAGTAACAGAATCAATGAAACTGTAATCATGCTGACGTTTTGGTGAGACGTAGACTGAATGCATTTGAAATGATTCAAAGTCTACCTATATACAGGATATGACATCATATTGTAGATCATAGAGGTGGTGAATAAAGCAAGAGGAATTTTTAACATCTTTACTCAGTAAGACTGAATTTGGATGTCTAATATGAAACTGTTTTGTAATAAAATGTGTTTCTCCAAAATAATTGAAATTTTAGCTGACTGGACATTTTCTCACACTTGCATAGCAAACATACAATCAGCTTTGTGTCTAACACTGATGTGCTCTTAAAGTGTGATGCTTCTTAACTGTATTTCAGTATTAATGCAAAAACTTGATCAAACTTAATCATTAATAATTCACAATGCAATTCAATTGTGTACCTTTAAGAAAGATAAAGTGATTTTTTTAAATGAAAGATTCTGTTCTTTACTGGCTTAGAACGAATGTACCCACAAATACAGTTGGAGGTTTTTGGTTGGATCTTTTATTGATAAGCCAGCAGTGTAACTGTGATGCTTTTTGTACTAAACAGAGATGATTCAGAGCACTGTGTAATATGCTGCACAGAAATAGACTGCACTGTCAGATGGCGTAAGGCTTTGAATCATTAGAGTGCCATTCTGTCTTCCATTTCCTTTTAAAATGATCTTTTTTGTGAAGTTAGTCTCTATGTTTTCTGTTTCACCATTAAGGTATCCCATTGGTATAAAGCCTAGGCTGTCTTGGGGCAGTTTATACCAAAGTATTTGGTAATAGTTTTGTATCTTGTGTGAACATGTGAATGTAACAGATTCATGTTGGTTCTTTATTGAATCAGGAGGATTTTGATAAACAGTTTCCCCAAGAGTAGCTGTAGAGATAAACAAACCCCTTTAATGATTTGATTAAGTGGATATCAATAAAACACATATGACAATTTTATGTATTGCACAGTATTTATAAACAAAGTTTGTGAAAATATCTAGCAAAACATTACCTGATGTGAGCCATGTAAAAGTGACTGAGAAGCTTAGAATATAGTTCATGTTGTTCCTCTGTGCTGAGTGACACTGACTGCTCTGACTAAATACAGTTCATTGAATATGTAATGGAGGAAGTGATGTCATCAAGAGAATTTCTGACAACTTTATTTTGTTTTGAAATATTTGTAACTATAAAATAAAGGAATTCCACTTACATACAGAATAAAATGATTCCATTTACATACAATCTATCCTATCCTGTCCTGTCTTTTATTTTAATTTCTATATTGTTATTAATGTAAATTTGGGTAAATTAGAAAATAGAAAATAATAATTTATGAAAATTATCATCCAGATTTTCCTATAAGAATTGTTTACTTTTTCAATCTTTCAGATATTATTTAATGCAAAACTGGTGTCTTTCTACACATTCAAATAGTTGTGCATTATATAACTTAACATAACAAAATTAATTTGTAAATTATAAATACAAATTATAAAAACAAAGGAATTTAAAGGGTTTAACATTTTCATGTCTTCATGTTCTTTACAGTAGGCTACATTTTTACATTTTTAATGATGGGTGAGTTATGTTTTGTGCTAGTTTGCCACCTGTTGGCCAATATTGTAATTGCATACTTTAAGTACATACTTTTACTATTTTTAATAAATATTATTCCTAATTTGTATAATGACCTGCCATTGGACGCCGGTTGTGTTTTTTCTGTGGCAAGGCGTGCGCAGTTTTAAACTGTCGCAAACACTCCCAGTTGTGTTGCTGTGGTTATGCTTTACGGCATTTAGATCATGGCGGAGGCACAGAGCGGTGTACTGTTGAGCACGGTAAAACATTTGGATTTTGTTCACTTTAAGCAGAATTGTGTTCGCATGTCATGTGTTTTGCAGGATATTATTGCTTCAGGAGTGGATGATATATGCTGACTGTGTGTGGTGCAGCTCTAGAGTCTGTTGTTTACATCGTAGGACGAACATATTGCTCAGAGAGTAGATTTTTGTTGACATGTTTAATGTTTACCACTAGGCACGTAAACACAAGTAGACACGACATCCAATTATTGTAAAATGTAGTTCATTATTATTTTGTAGTTTAAATATTGACGAAAGCAGCATCGGGCTTTATTTGTAATGCAAGATTTTGTGTTATTTTATGAGTAAATAATTGCAGGTTGAACAATCAGATTTTCTGGTTCAAGCTAATGTTTTCTTTTTATTAAAACTGTGGTATTACAGTAGTGGCAAGAAGGTCATGGATAATAATATGTGAACCTGCATATGAAAACCCAGCTGAAGTTTGTGATTTACTGTTTTCTACATAAAATCGTCCCTCATAAATGTTAAGAACATTCTGTGAAAATATAACCTTGACATCTTTAATATTGACCGAGTAAGATTATAGCAAAGATTAAAATCATAGTGAAACTAATGGTAAAAAAGAAAGTAAAATCAACGTAACTTTGATGCTCCTTATCTCAGAGTAACATTTTTAGAATTGTTCCGGTTTTTACCGACAGGGTCACATATTTTTAACATTGATTTAAAAAGTTTCTTTTTTGTTTTTCATGTTATTTTTATTATTGTACTTTTTAATGAGCATATTTTCTAAACGTTTCTTACTTTGAGTGAGCTTTTAAAAAATAAAAACAACCTACTATGGAGATTTGATTGCAGTGGAATGCATTTATTATGTTAAAATTAGTATTTGAAAGTAATAATTGAGACATGCAGAGTATTGATTTCAAATACCTTAATTGGAAGACACAGAGGAAGTAATGTTGAAAATTAGGATCTTTTTGGAATCACTTCCATGATCCATGTAACTTCCATCTGTAACTTGTCAAGCTTTATGTGTAGGACTAACCCTTGATCTTAGCTTGGAAGATCAGACAGGGTTTTATTTGGGGGGGGGTGTTTTTCAGACTGAAACTCATTTACATTAATTGATTGTTTTGCATAGGACAAAGCCTCATTTGGTCAGTTCCCCAAATCTCAGGCCTAGGTGCACAGACAGGAAAGGTTTATTATTAGTCATAATAATGTCATAATATATTAATGTTCTAATCTTCCTTAGAATCCTTGTAGGCATGGATGCAGAGGAATGAGCTGTATGATTTTGATTCAGTGTGTTTGTTCTCTGTGTGTGGCCCAACTGTGTGTATGCTTTATAATACAAATTTAAAAGCATTAAATTGATGTATGTTGACATTGTATGTTGATTGATGTATATTAAAATAATTAGTAATATCAATTGCTCTTTCCACCTTCTCCATTTTACGGTAATCGAGTTTAACTTCATTTTGTGTAACACATTTTGTGACTGATTTATGTGATATATGTGTCAAAATATTCAGGCACAAAGGCTTGTGGGTATTCCTCAGAGCATTTGTACTGATCATTTTAAGATCATTACACTTAATTTTCTTAGTTAATTAAATCTTTTAATCTATAAAATTCATAAAACTAAGAATTTTAAAGTATAGGCCCAAACAGCATTTTTAAGTTAAGCTTAAGTGATTATTTTAAGTAAAGACAACATTTTGTTAAATTTTTGTAAATTTTTATTTATGGATCCACACATATTTAGAAATTTCACAAAAAATAATTAATAGAGATTAAGTTAAACATTAAAGCCTGTTCCCTTTAGAGTACTTTTTTATGTGCTCTTACTCGAGGAGTTTTAATTTTAATTTGATCTTTATTCTTGCTATTTGGCTACCAGAAATGGCGCGAGGCTTCAAACACAGGCGCAGCTATACTCGGCTATTTGGGCGAGCAGGTCCCCCTTATTTATTGCCTGGAGGTAGAGCAACAGCAACAGGAGGAGGAGAAGAAGGTGGAGGAACACCTTCTTTTGCCCTTGGAGGGCTTTCTATTTGGGGAGGACCCACATGTTGGCCTTAAGAAGCTACAGCAATGCGACAGTGGCTCATCGTCTCAGCAATGTGGACGTGTCTTTAAAGAGGGCGAGACTGTTTACTCCTGCAGGTTAGAATAAAATAAACATGGGTTAAAATGTTTGAGTGTATCTGTTTTCATATTATATTTAGTTGAAGGGAAGTTCGCGCTGTAAAACCCTCTCAAAATGCATCTTTCCCTTGCGCATCTTAGGGCCTTTAAGTAATTGCCACCAGTGTTTTTATGACAACATTGTGCAACATTCACAATCTTGTGTTGATACCCATGCATTGCATTGTGAAACACTATATCTACATGTATTTTTAAAGACTGTAAAAAGTGGCAGTGTAGACTGTCCTGAGATCACCTAACTTTTGGTTATTATACAACTGGTTGGCAAAATCAGTTTTGTTTTCTCTGCTAAATCTAAAATAGCATCTCTGTTGTCATGTGACGGTGAGGGAATTTTCGGATGAATAATAAACTAGTGGCAAAACCGGTGTTACTGTTGTACACTGCATATTTTACAAGAATAAATATTTGTCAGTGATGCTCTTCCTTTAATCTTTAACCTCAGATCTTTATATCTTTTCCTTTCTTTAAACTAAACAAATGTTTATTCGTTTCATTATTATTCTTAGTGAAGAACACAACTGCAATAAAATAGTGCATTTGCTTACATTATTTAAAAACTGGACATTTTATTAACAAAAAATAAGTCTGAGAACATGGTTTATCCTTGTTGGAACATGGTTTATCCTTGTTGAAACATAAAATGAAAGATTTTTGGATTTTCCCCTTACTTGTCAAAAATAACCTGTATAAATCATTTTATTCTGTTATTATATTTTTTGTGAAAATGAATGCTTTCATTTTGAGAGGTGTGTTTAAAACAAAATATGATATCACTTTTGCTTGTTATAACTTTGCATATTTTAGTCATTAAAATATATATATATAAATATAGAATAAAATATAAAAATATAGTATAAAAGCCAGTGCAAGACAGTAAATCTGAGGGTTTTTTGCAGCTTGCCTTGTAGTTTTAGAACGAAGTTAAAAACAAAACATTGATGATATCAAGCTTGCCTTTTATTTATAAATTGCATGCAGTGTATGATGTTCCTTTTCTTGTGTAAGGTCTACCGGCAGTATGTTGATGCTTACTGGTATCTCTTGTATGCCTTCTGTGCAGGGACTGTGCAATAGATCCCACTTGTGTACTCTGCATGGAATGCTTTCAGCAAAGTGTGCACAAAAGTCATCGCTACAAGGTTTGTGTTTTAATAATGTGTAAACATCAAGATGAAGTGTTTATAACTAACTTTTTTAAGCCTTGTTTTTTTTTAAAGGGTCCTTTGTTTGTTGTTTTTAGACCAACAGTATTAATAACTTAAACTTTGTCAATGTGCCACTGCAGATGCACGCGTCAGCAGGGGGAGGTTTCTGTGACTGCGGAGACTTGGAGGCTTGGAAAACCGGACCATGCTGCTCCCAACACGACCCTGGCAACTCGGTCGCTATGGAAACGGTACAGTTCATTGTCCAGTAGGTCTTAGATGTTAAGACTGCTGTAGATTTTTCCATGAACACTATTGCTGAACTAATTTCCTGCTCTGAGGTCAAAGGACAGGCCGTGTGGGACAGGACTCACTCCAGCCTTCCTTCAGGCCTGGGAAAAAGCGTGTTTGTGGGAAAGTGAAATGTCTTTGACACAACACAAACCGTGATTCAGAGTTAAATTATATACAAAGACCTTAGAAAAATGTGTAGAACACTTTAGCAAAGCTTTTAACAACACCATAGCAACCACCCACATCAGCACTGTGTCAGTTAGTTTTGCACAGGACCACTCATAATTGTTGAAAATTGTACATGTAGATGTTATTAATATGATACAGCAATAAATGCTGTTTCGTGGCATTACAAGTTGTTTACATCCCAGTTTTCAAAAGAGTCAAGGGTGTTCTGACATAATCACAGCATAGATGTAATCGTTTAAAACAGATGGCCTGGTTCTTTGTGCAGATAACTCAATAGACCCACAGTGATAAGATCAGTTTCCAGATCCACACGTGCTCATGGCCACTCACCACGTCCTTACCTTTGTTGAAACCAGCAGGTGCCTTTTTGTTTCTGACACCCCAAGGCTTTTATTTCTGAGAGATCTAAACTGGCACATAATGAACATGACAGCTCACTGTTAAACCAGACCAGCAAACATAATAATGCTGCTCAAAGGGCCATACTTTGTGATAAACCTCATTGCAGTTGACTTGTCTGAGCTTATTCTGTGCTTAAAATTGGTGCTTAAAACCTTTTACTAGAGATTTACTAGGCTTTATTGGCGGTTGCTTTATGATTACTAAGATGTGCTATTTAGTTGTTCTGCATTTGAGCATAAAATATGTTTGTTGATGGTTTTGTTAACCTCATTCTCTGACTAATACAAATGACAATCCATAGAAATTCTTATGAATTCTGATTTGCTGTGTGTGTGTGTGTTACAGGATGAGTGTGCATTAGATTCAGCCCTTCAGGAACGTGCTCAGACACTTTTCCAAGTGCTGCTACGTTACACTGCAGACCTGCTGGTTTGGAAGGAGAATGACGAGCTATCAGAGGAGCTGAAGCCAAAGTAAGTATCTATAAGATCCCGTAGACATTATTAAAGCTACAAGTCTTCATTTTCACAATAAAGCTTTGCTAGCTGCCATGTAACGTCACTTCACGTTTTTTAATATAATACATTTTGTATAGTGCAACATCTTTTATTACTGGCCAGTGATAGTGGAAATGTTTTTTGCAGCCATTTAATTGTAATCTTTTTACAGGAATTTTTAATCCGACATTTACTTGCCCTCATGCCATCCCAGATATGACTATGACTTCAGCTGAAAACAAACAAAGTTTTCCTATAAAATGATCTGTCATTTGATGTCCAGGCAAAGGTCTAATTCAATTCAATTTTATTTGTATAGTGCTTTCTCACAAAGGTCATTGTACCAAAGCAGCTTTACATGCATTGAAAGATAACAGTCAGTGGTCAGGGGTTCAAAAAAACTCTTTAAGAGAGAAAAAAACCCCTGACATGACGTGTTATAGTTGCAATCCGTAGCATGTGCAATCCATAATAAAGGACACAAATTGCCATTGATCGCATCTATAACTCACTATGCAGTTACAAGACACAAACATTTACTTATTTGAGAGAGTGAATAAAAATGAATTATAAATAAGGTGGTCGTCTTGGGCAGTCGTCCATTTAACATCACCAGGATGGGCATCAGGTGGGGCAGGACTGTTATGAGCAGTTGGAACTCATTCCTCGGAATCCCTCGGAAAAGGTAGAGGGAGATAGAGAGAGAGAAAAGGAGAGAGAAGGAGAAATAGAGAAGGGGACAAAACAGACTAACATTAGCGTAGCGGCCGTTCATATGTAATGTATGCAAATTTTATCGTATGCAATATGTATTATTTATGCATGCCCGCTTCCGGTTGAGCTAACTATTGCGGCCTTAGAGAGTTAGGTTCCCTTTCGATACTTCACTCGTACTGCGTCGAAGACGCTATGGGAAAAGCTTCTTTTTCCTCTGAGACTGAACAACTTTTTAATCACGCAGTTTACTGCATAGCCGTTAGCTATTAGCCATTAGCTTGCTCGCCGCTTACCGTAGACCAATGGCTCGGCAATGGCGCCGTGCCAACCAATGGCTCGCCAGCGATGCTGCGCGAACCTATGGCGAAGCAGCATGCAAATTTCTCGAAAAGCAGACTGAAGGCTTCTGGCTATATAAGCCGCCGTTTCGCCATAGGAAATCAGATCTTTTTGCTTCAGCGACGACAACACATCTTCGCTACTCGAGACAACAACGCTCTCTCTTAGACGCTCTCGCCGTTGAACAGCCATCGCAGCGGATTGGATCTCGTGCCGTCTTCGCCGGCGGCAACGACGGTCCCGCTTCCCCTGCCGCTATCCGGATAATAAGTAAGAAGAGCAATTTCCTAAGAGCAATTTCCTAGAGCATATTTCCTCGGCGTTGATACAAATGCCGCGACGGTCTTGCCGCTCGTGTAGCGCCCCGCTACACGCCGCCGACAAGCACCGTGAGTGCGTTTCGTGCTTGGGCGCCGCCCATGCCGAAGCGGCGCTCAAAGAGACGGAATGTCCTCATTGCGAGGACATGAGTCTCGCTTCTCTGCGCTCGCGGATAGCGTTCTTTTCAGAGCGCGACCCCGCACCTCGCGCCCTCCCGCCGCCTTCCGCACAGGAGCCTGTGAGGAAGAGGCAGCGGGGCAGAGGATCACGGCGCTCGGCAGAGAGTGCGCTCACGCCGGTTGAGCCCCCGCGTGCCGTACTCTCTCCACTCAGAGAAGCCTCTCCGGTTCTCTTCACTCACCCAGACCAGCGTCCTTCTGCGGCTGCGAGCGACATGGTCTGCTTCGGCGGAAGCGAGGGTGAGATTCCAGAGGAGAACATGTCTTCGGCTGCTTCCGACGACGAGGAGCTGTCGGGCTCGACTCACGACCCCGCCCCCTTGCCGTCGACGGGACCCAGCGCTGCTAGTGGGGGCATGGACGCCGAGCTTCTCCGCGTCATGACCATAGCGGTTGAGGAGCTGGGTCTGGAATGGTCTTCTCCTGAGGAGCCTTCACGCAGCCGTCTGGGCGAGTGGTTTCTGCCGGGCGCGCCCGTCAGGCCCTCTCCAGAGATCTTCCCCGTTTTTCCTGAGGTCCACGACCAGATCACAAAGTCGTGGCGCCCCCCTACTCAGCCCGCCTTAAACTTCGTCTTCCTCTGCGCTCTCTTCAGTGGATGGCGCCCGAAAAAGGGTTATGATCGCTGCCTCCATTGGATGAGTCCGTGGCAGCGCATCTCTGCCGCCCACTGCCATCGGCTGGAAATCCAAGGCAGCTCATCCCTCCAAGCCTTGCAGGGCGGCGTCTACGCTGGCTGGGCGTGCTTACCTCGGCTGGACGAAGGCGGCTTAGCTTCACTCTATGGCGGTCCTCCAGGTCTTCCAGGCCAAACTACTGCGCTCGTTGGATGAATCTGGACCGGACCCGCTGCATTTAAGGATTTACGCGAGCGCCAACTGACCTGGCTCTCCAGCTACAAAGATGACAAGCGCAGGCAATCGGCAGATCCATGGCCAGCCTGGTGGTGCTGGAGCGCCACTTATGGCTAAATCTTACAGAGATCAAGGATGCAGAAAAGGTACATTTCCTCGATGCTCCAGTTTCTCCTTCTGGCCTCTTCGGACCTGCTGTAGAGGGATTTGCGGGCAGCTTCCGTCTGCGCGAAATCTTCGCAGGCCATGAAGCATTTCCTGCCCAAGCGCTCCAGCTCTGCGGCGCCACGAAGTCGCCCCAAAACGGCGCCGACTCTGCGTCCAGCAAAGCCTGCTCCCCCTGAGCCTCGCAGCGCCAAGGAGCAAAGATCAGAGCCTCGCCACCGCTCCCGCTCAGCCAGGCGCAACCCTTTCCCCCAGCGCCAGGGACCTCGACCAAAGATCTCTTTGGACCCTGCGCCTCCTCCGTCCTCCTGAGTTACAGGACAGGAAGAGGAGGGGATCAGGTCCCGCCAAGACCGGACCTCCCCAAGCTGCAGCGACTAGATCCTTGCTCACCCGGCTCTGTTCCGGGTGCCAAGGGTGTCGTGTTTGTGAAAAAAGTTCAGTGTCCAGGGCCCTCTCACAAAGCGCCCGCACAAACAGCCGTTTTTACGGCCACAAGAGATCACAAACAGAGCAAATTTCCTCTTCTTATAACTCAGAGCAACGATCCTTCCATAAACGATCAGCTGCTCATCCAACCCCTCGTCACGCGGGCAAAGGCCTGGCAGGCCATTCCCGGAGTGTCAGACTGGGTCTTGGGGATAATAAATCAAGGCTACACCCTTCAGTTCGCTCGCCGTCCTCCGCGCTTCAGTGGAGTGATATTCACCTTGGTTCGAAGCACAAACACAATGTTTCTGCGTTCCGAGGTGAAAACTCTGCTGGCCAAGGGAGCCATAGAAATGGTTCCCCCGGCACAGAGCGAATCGGGTCTATACAGCCGCTATTTCCTGGTCCCCAAGAAAGATGGGGGACTAAGGCCCATCCTCGATCTCAGACGCCTGAACAAGGCCCTCATGAGACGCTCATTCAGGATGGTAACTACAAAACAGATCCTCTCGCAGATCCGCCCGGGGGACTGGTTCTGTTCTGTGGATCTGAAGGACGCATACTTTCATATCCAAATTGCCCCCACCACAGGCAATTTTGAGATTCGCCGAGGGTGTGGCTTATCAGTACACGGTCCTTCCTTCCGGGCTGTCCCTGGCTCCTCGCGCGCGTTCACGAAGTGCATGGGCGCTGCTCTCTCTCCTCTGAGACGGATGGGGATCCGCATCCTGAATTACCTCGACGACTGGCTCATTCTAGCCCAGTCGGCGGGCGAACTGGTGCATCACAGATCCCTTCTCCTCAGTCATTTACAATGTCTAGGACTTCGGGTCAACTTCGACAAAAGTACGCTGTCTCCCAGCCAACGGATATCGTTCCTGGGCACAGTTCTAGACTCCCACTTTCGAATGAGAGCGGTGGTCTCGCCCGGACAGAGCACTGGTCATTCGGCTCTCGCGCATCATTCACGAATGGGGCCTCTCGTCCCCTCAAGGCCTTCCAGAGGATGCTGGGCCTAATGGCCTCAGCATCAGCAGTTCTTCAGCTGGGCCTGCTGCGTGTCGCGGCCACTCCAGTTCTGGCTGAAGCGAAGGGTTCCGTCCGGCGCGCGTGGCACGTTTTCAAGTCAGGGTAAACCGAGCCTGCATAACAGCCCTCGCCCCTGGACCTAACAAGCTTTGGATGGAGCAAGGTGTTCCCCTAGCTTTGGTACACAGGCGGAAGGTTGTCTCGACAGATGCCTCCAACTCAGGTTGGGGATGCTGTCGCGACGGCAGACCTGCCTTCGGCCACTGGTCGGAGTCTCAGGGCCGCCTACACATCAACTGCTTGGAGATGCTAGCAGTTTGTCTAGGCCTTCGTTCCTTCCTGTCGGAACTGAAAGGACACCACGTCTTAGTCCGCTCGGACAACATGACGGTAGTGTCTTACATCAATCACCAAGGAGGTCTTTCCTCAAGTCGCCTCTTCCTATTGGCGAAAGACCTCTTGGAATGGGCTCACGTCAACCTGCGCTCCCATCAGAGCAACGCATGTACCAGGCAAACTGAACCTCGGTGCAGACAGACTGTCTCGAACAACGCCCCTCGGACGAGTGGATGCTCCACCAATCGTTCAGAAAATCTGGAACGTCTTCGGCAAGGCAGAAGTAGATCTTTTCGCCTCAGAAGACAATCATCATTGCCCAATCTACTTTTCGAAGGCTCAGGACGCGCTGTCCCACGATTGGCCCAACGCCCTGCTGTATGCCTTCCCCCCGATCGCTCTGATCCCTCAAGTTATCAGGCGAATCAGGGAACAGAGACTCAAGGTTCTGCTAGTGGCCCCGCTCTGGAGAAACCAGCATTGGTTTGCAGACTTAATGAGGCTGCTTTCGGCAGCCCCATGGCCAATTCCCCTGAGACGGGACCTCCTCTCTCAGGCGAACAGAACGATTTGGCACCCACGGCCAGAGCTGTGGGCTCTGCATCTATGGCCTCTCGACGGGAACCCCCCGGCCTCTCCGAGAGTGTCCTAAATACCATTTCTCAGGCAAGAGCTTCGTCCACGAGACGAAGCTATAGCCTCAAGTGGTCTGTCTTTGCGGCCTGGTGCTCGGCCCGCAACGCAGACCCGGTATCCTGTGACATATCACTGATATTGTCTTTTCTTCAAGAGCTACTGGATAAGGGCCGTGCCCCTTCCACTCTTAAGGTCTATGTAGCAGCTATAGCAGCCTCGCACGCTCCTATAGCAGGCCAGTCAGTGGGGAGGAACGACTTGGTTGTTCGTTTCTTGAGGGGATCCGCGAGACTCAACCCGCCTCGCCCCTACAGTCCCCTCTTGGGACCTACCCTCGTGCTAAGGGCCCTAAGGAGCCCTCCCTTTGAGCCGCTACAGTCTATTGACTTGCGCCCATTGACGTTAAAGACTGCTCTGCTTCTGGCACTAGCATCGGTAAAACGTATGGGTGACTTGCAGGCTCTGTCCGTAAGTCCCTCCTGTCTTGAATTCGGGCCCAACGACACTAATGTCGTCCTGAAACCAAGACACGGTTACGTACCCAAGGTACTTTCAACCTCGTTTAGATCACAGATCATTACTCTCCTCGCTCTTCCTCCCTCAGAGCAAGATCAGGACCTCAACCTTCTCTGCCCTGTAAGGGCATTAAGGTGCTACGTAGATCGTTCCGCCTCGTTCAGACAGTCGGAACAACTCTTCGTTTGGGATTGTACTGGTTCCCCATAGCGTCTTCGACGCAGTACGAGTGAAGTATCGAAAGGGAACGTACTCGGTTACTCACGTAACCTCGGTTCCCTGAGATACGGAACGAGTACTGCGTTGCTAGCCGTGCGATGGTGCTGCCAACCAGGTCGTCGCTTCATCAATAGACCTGATTTCCTATGGCGAAACGGCGGCTTATATAGCCAGAAGCCTTCAGTCTGCTTTTCGAGAAATTTGCATGCTGCTTCGCCATAGGTTCGCGCAGCATCGCTGGCGAGCCATTGGTTGGCACGGCGCCATTGCCGAGCCATTGGTCTACGGTAAGCGCCGAGCAAGCTAATGGCTAATAGCTAACGGCTATGCAGTAAACTGCGTGATTAAAAAGTTGTTCAGTCTCAGAGGAAAAAGAAGCTTTTCCCATAGCGTCTTCGACGCAGTACTCGTTCCGTATCTCAGGGAACCGAGGTTACGTGAGTAACCGAGTACGATCTGTAATTAGGTGAATGCATGGCTAAAGAGATAAGTCTTTAGTTTTAAACTGCTCGAGTGTGTCTGAGTCCCGAATACTGCTGGAAAGGTCATTCCATAATTTTGGTGCTAAGTATGAGAAGGATCTTCCACCTTTAGATTTGTTTGATATTCTTGGAACTATTAACAAACCGCTATTTTGTGAGTGCAATGCTCAGGATGGATTGTATGCTGATAGTAGTTCATAGAGGTATAAAGGTGCTAGGCCGTTTAGGGTTTTGTATGTACAGTAATTAACAATATTTTGAAATATATGCGATACTTAACAGGTAGCTAGTGCAGTGTTGCAAGAAGTAGACTTATGTGGACATACTTTTTTGATCTAGTAAGCACTCTAGCAGCTGCATTTTGAACCAGCTGAAGCTTATTTATTTGCTTTGCATGGCACCCCCCCAGTAATGAATTACAGTAGTCAATTCTTGAGGTCATAAATGCGTGGATTAGCTTCTATGAAAGAGACAGTATGAGACAGACAGTATGTGGCGCATCTTTGAAATGTTTCTAGGTTTCTAGGTTCCAACTAGTTAATGCTCCAAAAAGCACGTTGTTCCATCATATAAACTATCATTAATAATCTGAATTCTCAACTTAAGTTTATTTGTATAGTGCTTTTTTATAATTTGTATTGATACAAAGCGACATATTGATATACAGGCAAAAAATGTAATGTATAAGAGAAAGAAAAAGTGAAAAGCAATAATATTCTCAAAAATACACTCCCATTCACACACAGTACGCAAACATGCGCATACACATAGCACAAACCCACACCACATAAACACACAACAAAGGTAACACATACAAAAGAAGAAAAAGAAACACAATATAGTAACATATTCTACATAACATATTCATATAAACATATCAATATACTGTACATTCCAACAATTGTATATTAGCATTACTAGGAAGGAGTAATGAATAATTTTCCCAAAGTGTTACAATAAAAGCAATATTAGTAAAGAAAAACTAAAAACTATAAAGCAGTTTCCCGAGTAAAAGATCTAAATGACCTCAGCAGAATAATAAATGTGTTCTAAATCAAAACGATAGGTTTGTGTGTGGTTAAAACAATTAATATTTTAAGCTTATTTAGCAAAGTTATGACCAAACCAACTTGCAATTTGCTATGTTTTTTTCGTGTCTAGGCGACAATCCAATCTCATTAGTTGGCACCTATATATGGATATAAAGTGACTGATATTTCATTATGGTTCATCTGAGGAAAGATGTTATATACTGGGATGGCATGATGATGAGTAAACTGAAAATTTCTTTAAGGTTTATGCTTGACTTTATGCTGAAAATAAACCTACACTCGCCTCTGTCATCACTCTTATATTTTGCATGTATTTTGCATTAAAGACACATACTGTGTTGTTGAATGTCTTGTTCAAGAGTCAAGAAAGACACGTACGTTTGCGTGCTCTACAATGATGAACATCACTCATATGACCATGTCATCTACACACTTCAGCGAGCTATCAGCTGCGACCAGAATGAGGCTCAAACATACACTGCTCTCATTGACAGAGAGGTATAGTATTCTAAGCATCTAATTACATGATCTTTATCTTTGGCCTTTGTTCAAAACGGGAAAAAAAGCATCTTTCTGTTTGGCAAATAGACTTGGAAGTAGAGCTGTTGCTATGATTTCAGGGACGGAGAGCAGTGAAGAGAGGCACTCTTAGATCTTGTCAACAAACTAAAGACAGTATCAGGGTAAACATTATATTCGTTTTCAGTTATAAAGGATTGCATAGCTTTTGTAACTTAAGTTCGTCATCTCTATATTTGCTTTGCAGCGTAACTCAGAGCACATTACCCAGCAGCCTTTGCGGGTAGAGATCCTTAACACTGCTGTTATGGCTCATCAGGCCTTTGCCCTCAGACTCGGCACATGGTTCCAGAAGGTCATCGGTTACTCAGGTAGACACTTAATGACTGTTTCAAACTAAGAAATCTTTTTCTCACACACAGTTTTGCATACCGAGGTTTCAGACATACTGTTTATTACACATACAGATTTTCACTTGTTGTGTAATATGGAAGGGCAGTAGGTGATTTCAGACTCAGACATTGTTTTTTAGGTTCTTTGTCATTTTTACCGCCGTTATGTTGTGATTTCATGTTACGTGGTTATTGTGATTTTTTTTTTTTTTTGACATTGTGCTGTTAATTTATGTCACGTGGTATCTTCCTGTTTAAGTAAATAATCCTTGACTATACTGTAGTAAGCTGTAACTGGGACCAAACATTATGACCCTTTTATTTTTGTAAATTAATTTTTGTAAATTATGTTTTTGTTTTGTCCTTGTTGCTGTTCTGCAGTTGGCCTCAGGCAGGTGTTTTGCGGGTGGCTTTAGAGCCGGGTGCTGGCGGTGATGAACTCTGCCTAATAAGTCGAGTCATGCTACATGATGCCAAACTTTATAAAGGTCAGTGGTAGTGGTGTCTCTCACTCATTACGTTACACAGTTTAAAAAGTCTATTGAGATCTGAATACTGAAACTGTTGGTTTTGTGTAACCTCTCCCCAGGAGCCCGCAAGGTCATCCATGAGTTAATTTTCAGTAGCTTACTAATGGACCCAGATTACAAAAGGCAGTTTGCTATGAAATTCACAGAGGTATTATAAGATGTCAATATATTTGCGTGTTGACAAATATTTATGTACTGCGCAAAACAGCTGTGATTAGATTTAATGTATTTGTAAATCATATTTCAGCTCTACAAACAGCTTCAGGAGGACTTTATCAGTGATGACCACCAAAGGAATATCTCAATCACAGCCTTGTCTGTGCAAATCTTCACCGTTCCCACTCTGGTAAAGAGGTCAAGTTTATGTGACATTATTCTGTATCCACTACATAGCAGATTTGTTCAGATTAAGATTAAGATTTGTTTGTCTTATTTTTCCTTATACTTCTAAAAGACTTTAATGTGGTGTCATTAAAAATAAATGGGTTGTAGATATAAGCTGCTGTTAATTCGGCATGTGGATTTAGTTGGCAGGTATGCTTGTAAGAACATATTATTTACAATGTCCTTCTATCCGGGTATTGAGGATTTGACAGAACCTACCTAATTTTGGTCACGTTTGGCATACATTTGAAAAAAGAGAAAAAATATTGTGTGGAAAGTGTGTGTGTGATTTCATATAATGTATCCTCAGGCCAGGCAGTTGATAGAGGAGGGCAACGTTATAAAGGTGATCATAGACACCGTAATGGTGATGATGAGGGAGTATCTGGACAGCAACCACCGCTTTCACTTTCAGGGCTACAACTCTGACAAGTTCTTCCGCGTTCAAGTTATCTTCCATGACCTTAGGTAAATGCAAACAGAAAGGAATACTTCATTCAAAAATTAATTAAAATCCGACCTGTGTTGCCAAGCTCCTAAATAATAAGTATCATAAACATTTGAAAAAAATACTGTGCTAATTTTAAGTCTTCTAATGTAATAGCTTTACATGTAAATTGTAAATCTTATTAAATATTACTATGCATGTTTGGCAAAGTATTTGTAAATAAAATGATACCATTTTCATTGTGTGGAAGAAGAGTGCATGCCTTATGTTCCACAACAGATGTTGTTCCAGTGAATGGTTAAATGTATTTAAAATGGCTATTTTTTATCAAAAGTGAGATAAATATCTTTGCAAGTTGGCTTAATGCTTTATTTTGATGTTACCAGGTATATTCTCATCAGTAAGCCTTCAGTGTGGACTGAGGAACTTAGGGTGAAGTTTATTGAAGGCTTTCGCGTCTTTCTTTGTTTTCTTCGTTGTATGCAGGTAACATTTCCTTTTAAAAACTTTTCATAATATTTGAGCACATATTGTCATGTATGTTTTTCTGTATTCATATTATTATTTTGTTTTATTTTATTGTCTTGTTTCTAGACTAAATGTTTAACATTGAAGATATGTGTAGATAGATTGAAGATATGTGTCTGACACAGATTTTCATCAAACAGTGAAACTTATATAAACTGTGTAGTTTAGTTTCTGTAATGGGTTCTGTTTTCACTTGCACTAAACAGTTGTTGGGTTTGTGTCTGTTTTTGATGTCAGGGGATGGAGGAGGTGAAGAGGCAGTTTGGTCAGCATGTAGAGGTGGAACCTGAGTGGGAGGCGGGGTTTACCCTTCAGATGCAGCTACGCCACATTCTTGGCATGTTTCAAGACTGGTGTTCTTCCGATGTGAGTTACAGCCAAAGATACTTAATATTAACAAGATGCGGCACTGCCGTTACTGTGAATAGGGCGGATTGCAACGCTCAATATGGCCGCTCTTGCGACGGACGTTCCGCCTTCCAATTAAAAGAACCAATCACAAATCGATAAAAGACTGACGTTTCTCTAAGGGAGGGGCTGTTTACGGAGGCTCGTGCATAGCGAAACAGCTCCAGGCTCGTGAGGCGCTTGATGGTCATGTTAGGAGGCATTGCAAACATTGCGGCGAAGTGAACTGACTTCTGTAAACTTCTTTGTGACTTTGTTACATCTGAGTTCCATAGTTTTTTAACTCAAGGAATACATTTTTATGATGTACAGTATATGTACTTCATTATAAAATCCAGGATTAGGTATTTCATACTAGTTACTTTATTGTAATGAATCGCAAGAGAACCAATCTGAATTTTTTTCTGCCATAATCACAACATTTTCAGCATTTTACATTAATAGCAATGCTCAGTAAAATATAATATGTAGTTTTACACTGGAGGCAAACAACTACTATCAAACATCATATCAAAGATAATTTTATAAGCATCAACGTCTGAAAAGAAAGCTGGCAAGGTTTAAACAGTATTAACCCATTTCTTTTGTTCTCTTCTGGTATTTTTTGAAAATTGATCTCTCTTGCTATTTTATAATTTTCTTTTATTTTGTTTTGCAATTTAGAAAATGCTTGATTTGTTTTAGGGGTGGTTTACAAGAATTTAAAAGGTTGAATGTGAGCTTCAACCATTTTGAATGTTCTGAAAACCAGTGTGATTCTGATATAACATGCTTTGTGAATGCAAGACATTCCCATTTCACTTTGTTGT
The DNA here is from genome assembly GCA_019155185.1 of Beaufortia kweichowensis. Taxonomy (NCBI): domain Eukaryota; kingdom Metazoa; phylum Chordata; class Actinopteri; order Cypriniformes; family Gastromyzontidae; genus Beaufortia; species Beaufortia kweichowensis. Next base: position 4,402,150 of record CM032805.1, read on the forward strand.
TAAAGTTTATTACACAAGGCTACAGTTACAAAAAAACAGTTGTTGGACAAAGCAATTTTCCCTTTTTCTTAGGTTGCACATGTATACAATATGTGGAATTGAAGTTGTGATCCAGAATAGCATAGACCTAACAAGTTGACTAGTCCCAGACTAGTCACAGCAACATCTATTTCATAGTTTTTTGTGGATGTGTTTTGACCTGACTGTACGTACCTGTGAAACACTTCAGGTCAACGCATGTTTCACTTTTAAAGCCATTACTGTATTGTTAGTAATTAGCTTGCAGAGTCTGTTTTTACCATTGGTTAATGAATAACATGTGTGAACATGTATTGTACCCACAGGAGAGGGTTCTGCTGTTAGCCTTTCAGGAGTGTTATCAGGTTTTAATGTCCTGCACGAACCAACCCTTCCGCAGCGAGCCAACAGACAGCTACATGTGCAAGCAAATCCTCCACGTACGGCCGTACAAAGTCTCTCAGGAGCCCATCTCTATCCACCTGCCCATCACCAGACTACTGGCTGGTTAGCAGAATTGTTGCTTTTTTGTAGAAGTCAGATGCTCTTCTAAGTGGTGCAACTTGCAGAAATAATTCACCTAGAAATTAGAGATTGGCTCTTATTTCCTGCCATGTTGTTTCAAGCTCATGGCTTTATTCTGTGGAATATTTTAATAACCATTTACTGTATAATGAAAGTGAGTGAAGATTTGGTTAGTCTACAAAATGCTAAAAACAAAAAGACTCAAACAAAACACTTTGTTCCAGGTGCTCTTATGAAACACAATAACTGTGTGTAAAACAACAGAATGAAATTTAAGCTATTATTTACTATTAGACTTTTACTTTATTGCATGAGGAAACGGGTTTGGAAGGACATGAGGGTGTGTAAATAATTTTGAAAGATCTCTGTGGAAAACAGGAAAATTACTTTTGATGAATGTTTCATGCATGTTATTTCACAATTACCTTATATTTCATAGTTAAATTTTAATCTCATCATGACAAACTATGAATGTATGGAAAGGTCCAAGACTCAAGATGAAATATTTGACACATTTTCATAACAATAAACATGAAGAAAAAAAATATGTTAACCGTACTGTAATTTATAAAAAAAAACTAAAATGAAAAAAGAAAAGAAAAAAGACTTAAAAATGTAAAAAAAAAATCTGATATCTAAAAATTTTAGTTTAGATAATGCATTTACATGTGTATACTCAATTTCTGTAGTGACGGTTATCAGGTTGTTAATGCTATAAACAGTTTAATGATTTTTGGTGAAAAGGCAGATGTCCATGTTTTCTCCATATCTTTGTAAATCTTCGTAATACACTACATTGCAAATAGTTTTCATCACAATGTCTTTTTTTATGAGAAAACACTTGATACTCTATTTATATTCTCAAATTTATATTCTGGCCTCATCTGCTTGTAGATTAATGATTACTACAAAGCATTTTCCATAAAACCATGTTGTGACCATGTCCACCAAGTCCGTTCCTCACAAATAAAGCTGCTGTATGACTTTTCTGTATTATTTGTTGTAGTCACTATGAATTTCGATATAACCATATTGGTACTTAATTTTCACATGAACTATTTGTGAGTGTTTAACTTCGATCTACTGTATATGTGCTTTCAGGGTTATATGTGCTCTTGTGTCAGACTGGAGCAGTTCAGTACCTCCCTGACTTTGTGGATCCTGTGAGTGCAGCTATAATAAATGAACTAAACCTGTGATAGATTAGTTTCTATTGCTGAAAGCTGTGCTTGTGTTGCAGGTTCAGCTTAACTTCACTGAGCTGGCAGAGCAGCCGCTGCGCTGTGTGGTTCTGGCAGCACAGGTGTGCGCCGACATGTGGCGCAGAAACGGCCTGTCGCTTGTAAGCCAGGTAAGAGCACTGCAGAGAAATCCTTAATATCATTCTTCACTCTTAAAGATTAAATGTGTGAAAATATTTTCTCTAATGGCAGTTTACTGTGCCAAATTATTAAAAGCCATTTCTTGGTATAAGAATATAATCACCGGTTCTGTCAAAATATTTCTTCAAATTTGGGGCAGGTTTACCTATTTGTTAAACAGTTCTGATTGGGGAAACCTCTCTGAAACCGTTTTGCTGCTATTGGTGCTCAAAGTACTGACTTCTAAATACAAAAACTGATACAAAATTAATACTGTCATATAGAGCTGCACGATTCTGGCTAATTTGAGAATCACGATTTTTTTTGTTTTAAATAGAGATCACGATTCTCCAACGATTCTGAACAGCAACTATAAGTAAATTTACTAAACATTAATTGTTGCAGTATATTTAAAATGTTTAATTTTAATGATTTTTAAATCCGTTTTAATGTTTTTTTATTACGCACTAATAAATATTTTACTTGATCAATTACTGGATGAATCGGCATTGAATGAATGATTCATGAAAAATACATTTTTAGAGTCGTTGTCCTCACCTAGTGTCGAAACAATGTAATCAATAAATGTGCCAATTTAAATAAGCGCCAATTTACGTTGAAAATATGATGTGCTCTGTTTTGATCACGTAGACATTAGTGTTTATATCCAAACTTTTATCCAGTACTTCTGATCATTTGAATATTTCCAGCCAGGGTCATAATAAGACCTCAATTAGGACCGTTCACACAGAATGCGTATTTAAAAGGCACTGCATTATTTACCATAGGTTTTTGTAAACACAGAAAAAAAATTGAGCAATGGAATTAAATGCAAAAATTGTTACTGTTGTGTTACTCATTACTCATGTGTTTTGTCTTTTGTTGTGTTAGGTGTATTACTATCAGGATGTTAAGTGCAGGGATGAAATGTTTGATAAGGATGTTGTTATGCTGCAGGTATGGCCAACAAAAGACAAAAGTTATTATGATTATTTACTGTCAATATATGCAGTTACAGTAATAACATTTTCTGACTGCTCACAGATTGCTGCATCCAAAATGGACCCAGACCACTTTCTTATGCTCATTCTTTTGAAATTTGAGCTTTTTGATATTTTTAATGGTAACTGCTCTAGTAAAGATCAGGTGAGTAAACCTGAAATACAGCATTAAATTGTTGATAAGAGCTATATTTTCAAGTTAGCCTCTAACATTTCGATTAATTGTGACCCTGCCTGTGAAAACCAAGCTAAAGTCATTTTTTGTGATTTACTATTTTTTACAAAAAACAATCCTAAATAATGTAAAGAACATTACGTGAAAATATAACATTGATATCTTTAATATTGACCAAGTAAGATTATGCCAAAGATTTAAATCATAGTGAAATTAATAGCTAAAATCAAATTTTGTTGCTTATTATCTCAGAATTAGAATTTTAGACTTTAGCCTGGTTTTCGCAGACAGGGTCACAATTATGACCCTGATTACTAATTTACCTTTTTTACCTTTTTTTTATTTTTATTACTGATTACCTAAACTAATGTAGGTCAAAAGAAATTAATATATACCTTATACTGTATTTATTAATTATTTATTTACAACATCATTGATTGAATTAGTTTTAGTTTTTGTAAATTGTCAAGAATGATGCTGTTACCTTAATTTAGGTCTGCTGTTTTGGTAAACGATTTATTGCAATGAAAAGGTTCTTGCGTAGTTTAAAAAAGTAATATTTCTTAATCGTTTTCTTTAAAATGTTTAAATTCATTATTTTGAAATTAAATTAATAAACAATATTGTAGTAAACGGGTTGCAATAAGTATTTTATTAGACGTTTTGTCTAATACTTGTTTTTTGTAACCACACAGGAGGTCCTGAAACAGTGGAATAGGTTAACAGAGGAGATGCTTTACCTGATCATCATCATTGTAGGCAGGTTCTCACCTTGTCTGTAAAAAAATCCATTCATTACCCCTTATAATTGTATTCTTTTAAGTGGTGAGAGTTATTTACCAACAGTTACTAAGGTGCCTTTTAAGTAGTTAATTGATTTGTTACATTAAACATTGCTATGGTACATTTGCAGGTGAGCGGTATGTAACGGGAATCAGTGACGTGTCTAAGGAGGATGTGACTATGAGGGAGGTCATTCATCTGTTGTGTATTGAACCAATGGCTCACAGCAGCCTGGTGAAAAGTCTGCCTGAAAATGTAAGACATTTAATGTATTTTCTACACTGACCGCTTTTCCACTGTTGTGCCACTGAGAGCCAGATTATCAACTAAACATTACTTTCATTTGGTCAGTAGCCTGCAGCGTCACCCTAAAATATGTCCCTATTATGCCACTTTAAAGGGATAGTTCACCCAAAAATAAAAATTATTTTGTTATTTACTCACCCTCATGTCATGTCAAACCTGTATGACTTTCTTGTTTCAGCAGAACACAGAAGAAGATATTTTGCAAAAGATGGTAACCGGCACCCATTCACTTCATACTATGGACACAAGGTACAATGGAAGTCAATGGATGCCGGTAACCAGCATTTGCTAAATATTTTCTTTTGTGTTCCACAAAAGAAAGAATCATATACAGAGTTTGAATGGCATAAGGTTGAACAAATTATGAATTTTTTTTTTTTGACATGTATTATGTGTGTTATAGTCTAATAAGACACTGTGTATCATATTAACCTGTTAACTTCCTCAGGAGGAACACTTATTTCTCTATTCACTTTAATATTTGCTAGTTGAATTTTAATCTAATCATGACAAACTATAAATTGATGAAAATGTATAAGACTCGAGATATAATTTGACCAATTTTACAACAATAAACATGAACAAAAAATTAATAAAAAAAATGTTAGTGTTACTGTAATTTATAAAAATACCTAAATTAAAAAGACTTAAAAATGTTTGAAAAAAATATGACATTAAAAATGAAAACATTCTAGTAATCGTATACTCAATTTTTGCAGTTATCAGGTTAAGAAACGCATGCAAACAAAGCTGTCTTAAGGTTTATTTTTTTAAAAGGTGCTCGCAAGTCTTGCAAAACCTATATAAAATTAAAAAAATACATGCTCACCTTAAATCAAATGAACATTTAGAGGTTTTGTGATGTAATATCATTAGGTAAATAATAACCCATAAATAACTAATAAATAAACAATGTTGAGGCAAAACTTTTTTGTTGCATCATAGGAAAGCCATGAAACGGGCCTTGAAACCGTCATATCTAAGGTCGCTACCTTCAAGTAAGTACACAAAAGGATTGATTTATCCCAAAAATCATTACTTACCCTTGTGCAGTTCCAAACCTGTATGATGTTCTTTTGTTTAAATTTTGACTAATGTACTGGTCAGTTTTGGTTTGTCAATGAAAGTCATATTCTAACACAGACTTTCCGTTTGTCTAGGAAACCTGGAGTGTCAGGCCATGGCTTGTATGAGCTGAAAAATGAGTGGTTAAAAGAATTTAACCCCTTCTTTTATCATTATTCCAGACCTCAGCATAGTAAGGTACGTGCATTATCGCATTACTGAAGCTCTTTTCTGTTTACTGTCAGTTACAGAAAAAGTACGAAAATGAAACGGCAAGAAATGTTTGTCTACTTCTATTTTAGGCAGAAGAGGCTCAGAAGAAGAGGAGAACACAAGAAGGCAGTGATAAAGGTATGCCGTCCTCCTCGGTGTAAAAAAACAACAACTGAGCACTGTTTTTTTAACAAAAATAAAAAGTGGGTTGGAATCAGTCTAATCATGCTTAAAATGTAAGAAACCAGAACTAACTTGTCATTTTAGATCCTGTTGCTCCTTCTTCTCCCAAATAATTGTATTATTTAACGTGTAATGGCTCTAGTTTTAGTTTCATGTTATTTGTAACATAATAAGCATAATAAAAATTCTGATGAACACTCTTCTGTTTTAGCCCTGCCGCCCCCAGTGCCCCCTCCCTTCTGTTCAGTCTTCTCCAGTATAGTGCGTCTGCTTTGTTGTGATGTGTTCATCCACATTCTGAGAAGAGTTCTCCAGAAAGCAGTGGAGGACCGATCCAACCGATGGACCGAACCCATGATTCAGAGGGTATGTTTCTTGCTGTACCATGCTGACTTTCTCTGTCTTTTATCGTTTTGGTAACATAAATAAGTATATAAATGTCTGTCATTTTGCATATTGTCTTTCAGTGTTTCACGAAAGAAATAATATTATATTAATTTTATAACTATATAGATCTTTTACCTTAATAGAAGGGGTGTGTGTGTGTTACTGCAGGCTCTGCACCTTATAGCTCAGGCACTTCTAGAGGAGCAGACACGGTTGCATGCCAGCAGTGCTGAAGATGTGACTTTTGATTTTAGCCTGAAAGCACAAAGTAAGATTTTACTTTTATTCTCTCTCTCTCTCATTAGCTCTTTTGTAAGCTTAGCGAGCTGTCTCTGGATTGCCAGCTGTCTTTTAAGGCAGTATTCTATCTGAATGCTCTGTTCACACAGAGCATCATACCAGTAATTTACTGGTATTTTTTCTGTTCACACAGAGCATCATACCAGTAATTTAATAGTATTGTTACAACTTCTTTTTCTGCTAAATTGCCAGTACTGATTTACCAGAAAGGTTTCTTTCACACATGATCCATTACTGGCAATTTGCTGGCAATTTACCAGTAAAGACTGTATGTGTGAAAGGGGTCTAGTAAGAAGAAAATCACATACAAATTACATTGATATTTTCTATAAATGCTGGATTGACAAATAAAAACGTTTTTTATTTGAATAAAATTATTTCCGTATTACACTCCTATTTGAGTTCCAGTATGTTATGTATAGCATTGTATTATTATGCAGTGTATTTATGTTTATGTACATTTTTGCCTTTCTGTTTTTAAAGTTAAAACGATAAATACAAAACAGAATTTTTCAGAAATCGGTTAATACGAAGATGTTACATTTTTCAGAAATTGGTTCGGAACATGGCAAATCTTTATTCCAGTTCCTAACTAAAATGAAGTCTTTACCATCTCTCGAAGCTCAGAAAGACATGATCGCATGGAATTTACAGGTATGAACGTGCACAAGTCATTGATTTCGATATCTATTTGCTGTATATTTAATATCTAAGCCATGAATCTTTCTACAAAAAGATGTTTGAGGTGGTGAAGTGTCTTCGGGAGAAATCTGGGCCTGTTGCTTCATTTCCCATTGATCAGAGCAAGTCAGAAGAGGTACTTTGATTTTACACCAGGAGTTCTGTTTAAAATGCAGCTTATCTGTAAGTTATTTCATTTAAAGTGTGAATCCTCTGCTCAGAGTGTTCAGGATAAAGAGAAAGCTGAGCGGAAGAGGAAAGCAGAGGCTGCTAAAGCACACAGGCAGAAGATCATGGCACAGATGTCTGCAATGCAGAAGAACTTCATAGAGTCAAACAAGATGCTGTATGACAATGTACCTGAGAGTTCAAGTCAGAGTGACACAGCTGCATCGGTCGAGAGGTGAATAGTTTTTCTTTCTTTTATTAAAATGTAAGAAAGTTCTTCTTTATTTTTATTTATTTTGTTTTAATTGTTTTACGTTAATTTTTTTTATTGTGCTCTATTTTTTCCCTACTGCTTTTTTGGTTATTTTTCTTTTGTTCTTTTCTTCCCTCTCTACTCTTAGCCATGTGTTCTTTTTCTACATTTTACATTTTACTCTTTTGTTATTTTACACATTTACTTTGTATTTCTTTTCTTTCCTTCCACTTTCTTTTACACTTTCACTTCTTAATTTTTTTCAGTGTTTCTAGCTCCGTTTGAAAGTCTTTGGAACATTTTAAGGAAATCATAGAGGCACTCCTGTTGCAGAAAGTGTATTCAATTTAATACCAAATACCGTTAATAGAAAATAAAAAATTACTAATTTACATCCGTTTGGTATGTGTTTGTCTATGATAATGGCAAACTACTATAAAATCAAATTTGATGGTCAGCAAAGCTTCTCGTGGAAATCAATCCATATTGGTCATTTGTAAGAATCAATGACTGTTTCACTCAATCTCATCAACAATCACATGAGTGAAGTTTCTGCAGTTATAATGCCAGCTCATAAATGTTTCCATTTTGTTTTTGTGCAGCAGCAGAATGGATGTGGATGACAGCAGAGTGGCTGTGGGACCCCAGCAGGGTGTGTGTTCCACAGACTGGGAGACTATGACTTGCATTCTGTGTCAAGAGGAGCAGGAAGTTCAAGCTCAGGCACCCGCCATGGTCCTTACAGCGTGTGTGCAGAGATCTACAGTTCTTACCCAGTGTCGAGCCAAGACACTCTCTGCCAAAGGTCAGTCAATTTATTTATTTTGATCTACTAAGGATTTATGTAATTAAAATAGTTTTAAAAACATTGCTGATCAACTGTGAGGTTAAAACTGATTACCTGCCTTTTGTACAACAGAACAGTACTACCCTCTTTTCATGCCCCCTGACCTGGCCGTGGGCACACATACTGGCAGCTGTGGACATGTGATGCACGCCACCTGCTGGCAAAAGTAAGTCAGTGTAATTGCGACACCAGATACAACGTATACAGGTCCTTCTCAAAAGATTAGCATATTGTGATAAAAGTTCATTATTTTCCATAATGTAATGATAAAAATTAAACTTTCATATATTTTACATTCATTGCACACCAACTGAAATATTTCAGGTCTTTTATTGTTTTAATACTGATGATTTTGGCATACAGCTCATGAAAACCCAAAATTCCTATCTCAAAAAATTAGCATATCATGAAAAGGTTCTCTAAACGAGCTATTAACCTAATCATCTGAATCAACTAATTAACTCCAAACACCTGCAAAAGATTCCTGAGGCTTTTAAAAACTCCCAGCCTGGTTCATTACTCAAAACCGCAATCATGGGTAGGACTGCCGACCTGACTGCTGTCCAGAAGGCCATCATTGACACCCTCAAGCGAGAGGGTAAGACACAGAAAGAAATTTCTGAACGAATAGGCTGTTCCCAGAGTGCTGTATCAAGGCACCTCAGTGGGAAGTCTGTGGGAAGGAAAAAGTGTGGCAAAAAACGCTGCACAACGAGAAGAGGTGACCGGACCCTGAGGAAGATTGTGGAGAAGGACCGATTCCAGACCTTGGGGACCTCATGGAAGCAGTGGACTGAGTCTGGAGTAGAAACATCCAGAGCCACCGTGCACAGGCGTGTGCAGGAAATGGGCTACAGGTGCCGCATTCCCCAGGTCAAGCCACTTTTGAACCACAAACAGCGGCAGAAGCGCCTGACCTGGGCTACAGAGAAGCAGCACTGGACTGTTGCTCAGTGGTCCAAAGTACTTTTTTCGGATGAAAGCAAAGTTTGCATGTCATTCGGAAATCAAGGTGCCAGAGTCTGGAGGAAGACTGGGGAGAAGGAAATGCCAAAATGCCTGAAGTCTAGTGTCAAGTACCCACAGTCAGTGATGGTCTGGGGTGCCATGTCAGCTGCTGGTGTTGGTCCACTGTGTTTTATCAAGGGCAGGGTCAATGCAGCTAGCTATCAGGAGATTTTGGAGCACTTCATGCTTCCATCTGCTGAAAAGCTTTATGGAGATGAAGATTTCGTTTTTCAGCACGACCTGGCACCTGCTCACAGTGCCAAAACCACTGGTAAGTGGTTTACTGACCATGGTATTACTGTGCTCAATTGGCCTGCCAACTCTCCTGACCTGAACCCCATAGAGAATCTGTGGGATATTGTGAAGAGAAAGTTGAGAGACGCAAGACCCAACACTCTGGATGATCTTAAGGCCTCTATCGAAGCATCCTGGGCCTCCATAACACCTCAGCAGTGCCACAGGCTGATTGCCTCCATGCCACGCCGCATTGAAGCAGTCATTTCTGCAAAAGGATTCCCGACCAAGTATTGAGTGCATAACTGAACATAATTATTTGAAAGTTGACTTCAACCTTCAAATTGTATTAAAAACACTTTTCTTTTATTGGTCGGATGAAATATGCTAATTTTTTTTAATTTTGGGTTTTCATGAGCTGTATGCCAAAATCATCAGTATTAAAACAATAAAAGACCTGAAATATTTCAGTTGGTGTGCAATGAATGTAAAATATATGAAAGTTTAATTTTTATCATTACATTATGGAAAATAATGAACTTTTATCACAATATGCTAATCTTTTGAGAAGGACCTGTACACATACATATACATATACATGTATATATACATATATATATATATATATATATATATATATATATATACATAGACTTGCACGAAAATCATGTAAGCTAAAATGTCGTGTTTGTTAGTGCTTTAAAATTCTATGGTTTGTATGATCACAGTTTTAAGTTTTCTAGTGGTTGTGGAAAATATAAAAAATTAACACAAGAGTCATCAACCCATAATGTCCTTTCTCAATATCTTCTGGTTTAAAGAGATGTTAAATATCTTATAATAAATATGTAAATATGTTAAATAATTAATCTGATTTTTTAAATAGTTTTATTGTTAAGACCCATTCAAAGTATGGAAAATGTAACATTTAAAAATAAAATAATAATATATAATTAAAAATACATTTTAAAAATGTAATTTACTGGAAAGTTGATTTTTTTTTTTTTCTCTATATTTCTTTCTTTTTATTTTTTTCTTAATCCTTTTATTTCATATTAGCAGAGCATTTAGCTACAGCATAGTTATAACTATATGACATTTTCTTAAAGGGATAGTTCTCACCCCAAAACTTCCCATTGACTTCCATTATACCTTGTGTCTATACTATGAAAGTGAATGGGTGCTGGTAACCAGCGTTTTGCAAAATATCTTTTTCTGTGATCTGCTGAAGCAAGAAAGTCATACAGGTTTAACATGACATGAGGGTCGGTATATAATAAAATAATTTTATAAAATAATAAAATAATTTTTTGGGGTGAACTATCCATTTAGATAGACTGTATTTTACATCAAATAGTTTACATTTTGGACCAAATTCTTAATATATACAAGATTTCTTATTATTATTTGACTGTATTTATATATGTGACCTTAAAGGAATTTGAATGTAATCAGTTACATTACTTTTATATTTTGGTGCTTGGATTAAGTTACTGAATACTTTTTTATGAAGTAATTTGTAACTGTAACAGAATACATTTTAAAAGTAACCCTCCCAAGTCTGACTATATAGTATGGAAGTAGGCGATTTCGGACACAGGGTTAGTCTTGATGCACTACGCCAGGACTGTCCCATCCTGTCCCAGGACTTTTTTAGGAAGTTTAGCTCCGACCCTAATCAAACACACCTAAACATAATTTGTTAAGTGCTTTAGATCACTACAAAAATGTTTTTCATTTGTTCTCAGGTACTTTGAGGCCGTGCAAAACACCACTCGAAATCGGTTGCACGCGGAGCTGCTTGTAGACCTGGAGAATGGGGAATACATGTGTCCTCTCTGCAAATCCCTCTGCAACACTGTTATTCCTCTCATCCCTGTAGAGCCCAGCAAACTCAACTAGTACGACTGTAACATTATTATATTCGCACTGCTTAACTGCTTTCCCTATATGACCAATCTTATGTGAATTCTCTGGCCCTCTTCTCTTTTGTCCAGTGAAAATGCTGAATTAATCGGTCAGCATCTTACTCTGGCACGCTGGATACAGATTGTATTTTCTCGTATAAAAGGCCTTAGGGCTGCACGAGAAGCAGGTGAGAGTCTTTAAAAAAGTATTCTTCTATCTTTATAAGATTATTAAGGATTCTCCGGATTCGATATTTCCGTCTACATTTTATGAAACGGATAATGGATCTCTCTTAACTTAGGTTGCTTTATTTGTGTGTTTTGCAGACAGTAATCGTGAGAAAGGAGCAGAGCAAGCCACTTCACTTTTTGAAGATGGTCAAACTGATTTTAGGTCAATTCTCAGTTTTGGAGTTCAAGAACCGTAAGTCTTCGATTAGAATGATCTGTTCATGAAATGCCATTGTCATATGTGTGTTATCCACAAAGTTAATCTAATCTCTCCTTTTCTCCGATCAGGCCAAAGTTCTCTCGCAGCGTAACAGAGATGTTGGTGGTCTGTGCGACGACAGTGCACAGGGTGGGTCTGCAGTCTGCACCCAATGACCTGTGTCCATATGTGCCCGTAATGTCCTGGAACACTTGTGCATACACCATCCAGGCCATTGGTAATACTGTTTTTCTCTCGGCTTATCTACATAGATGGTTCCTTCAGGTCTTTTTGTGCCTCATCACCTGTTCAAATATATGTGTCTTCCTCCATAGAAAACATGCTGCACGAAGAGGGGAGAGCTCTTTTCGGTTCTCTCCAGAACAGACAGGTATGTTAAGGCTCTGCGATATACTGTAGATCAGCATCCAGCCACTGATGTTTTACCACGCTTGATTTGTAACACTATATTCTTTATTAGAGTGTTTTTTTTTTTTTTAGCTTGCAGGACTCAAAGCCGTGGTGCAGTTCTCAGCAGCTCAGAGGCTGAAGAGCAGTCAAGCTGTTGTACAGCAACATTTCACTGATATGCTAGCAGGTGCGTTGCGTATATAAGAATGACATTGTAAGGTGTTTATACTTTTTGGTTTTCTTAATGCAGTAATTTTCTCCATCGGTCTCTCTAGCCTTGTTACCTGTTCCTAATGTGGAAGATGCACCATCAGTATTAGAATTGGATTTCTTTCATCTGCTGGTGAGAATTTATGAAAGATTTATTTATGAAAGAACACCTTAGAAATATGTAGACAAGCATTATTCAGTTCAATGTTTATTTTCACAATTTTTCATTGTTGCAAAATAGCTTTAGAGACAAACTTGGCAGGAAACAATATATTTTCCTGATTTTCTTTTTATTATTTTCTTTTTTCTATAGCATTAAAGACATAAGAAAAAACATTATGCAAAACAAGAAAATTATGAAATACATAATAAAATGCTACATGCATTAGCACTACTATCCAAAAATGATTGTCTGTAGGATTGTAATATGCATTATTCCTGTTACACTTATTAGATTGGTTTCATTGATATTCATACCACTATTATAAAATGATTTCATTTTGGAGGCAAGCATCACTTACAATACCCTCTCTTTGCTATATATTTAACTAGTTAAGTTGAATGAATCTTTCACCTGAACTAATTTGTTGGATCCACAATTTTGCTCAGGTGGGGCTGGTTCTGTCAATCCCAGTGTTGTACCAGGAAGAGGCGGTTGACCTGCAGCCCTCAGCAATCAGCACAGCATACAATCACCTCCACTTGTTGCACCTGGTCACTATGGGACACATGCTGCAGGTTCTGCTGACCTCACACGGTATCTACACACACTCATCGTTTGGAATTATCCCAACATGTTGCTGGTGTACCCACCTGAGAAAATTACCTTTTTGGTAAAAATGTTATGCTCACAGTGACGATTGTGTGTGTGTTGTCAGATTATGCTGTAATTGGAGGGGACGAGGAGGGAGATGAGGCTCAAGCCGCAGCAGCGCTTTACTCTTTTGTGTCTCAACACACTGACGGGTGAGTTTATCCTTAACAATAATTACAGAGCAAGTGTCACCTGCTGAATAAGTTATCAACCCAGGTTTTGCACTGAAGCTCTTTATATTAATGCAAAAACCAACTACAGTCACCTAGTGACCGTAGAAGAAAACATATGGAAATAGGCTAGAAAAAAGTAGCTGCAAATCTGGAAGGCTGTAGCATTATCTCTGTCTTTTATCCGCCTTTTATACCCCCAGGTTGACGTCCAAAATTCCTGGTTCCGCAGTTGCAGAGAGAGTAAAGAGAGGTGTCCTTCCTTTCCTGCGCTGTGCCGCATTGTTCTTCAGTTGCCTAACAGGAGTGCCCCCTCCAGAGGAACTGTCCAGTATTGCAGGTATACAGAACAGTATTAAGCATGTTGCCATAAATGGCAAATGTTCATTGAAGTTAATTCGCATAATGTCATTAAGATGATAAAGAACATTTTTAATCTATAGTATTGTGCATTCATGTAACAAATGGCACACATCAGTAGGAAGATGACAAATAATCAAACAGTTTATTAAGCATAAATTTTTTCTGCTTTGTAGAATCAACTGAGAGTCAGTTGCCACTGATCTGTAGTTACCTAGCCTTGCCCTGCAACCTGTTTCAACTGTTTCAGGACCACAAGGATGTCATAACACCCTTAATAAAGAGGTACAAAAATAACCACATTCCTGCTTTTTACAACCTTGTTATTAAAATAATAAATATCAATATGTCATTATAAAATAGTATATGTGGAATGAGAATATTATGTAGAATTATTTGTGTAAAAAACAGAAAAATCACAAAAAATGAGTTTTCACAGACTGGGTCACATATACATATACATATACATGTATACACCCCCGCTCAAAAGTTTGGGATCAGTAAGACTTGTAATGTTTTTTAAAGAAGTCTCTTCTTTAAAAATATATAATATATATATATATATATATATATATATATAAATAAAATTTATATATAAAAACATAAAAATAAAATACATATTTATATATATATATATATATATATATATATATATATATATATATATATATATATATATATATATATATATATATATTTTATATTTATTTTATAAAACATTTTGCAATATTACTATTTTTTCTGTATTTTTGATCAAATAAATGCAAATAAATGATGAGCGTAAGAGACTTTACAAGTCTTACTGATCCCAAACTTTTAAGCGGGGTGTATACATGTATATGTATATGTGACACAGTCTGTGAAAACTCATTTTTGTGATATATATATTTATTATATATATATATAAATATAAATATAAATATATATATATATATATATATATATATATATATATATATATATATATATATATATATATATATATATTTATTTTATAATGATATGATATCTTTAATATTGTCTGAGTAAGGTCATGTCAAAAATTAAAATCATAGTGAAATTAATAGGTGAAACCAAACTTTAATGCTCGTTATGTAAGGCTAATGTGACAGCTCAGATTCTATATTAATATTATAAGGTTACCATTAAAGACACTGTTACTGATTTCTTTTTATTTTCATAACTAGAAAAGTTACGAATTGCAGTTTTAAAGGGATTCATTTCATTTTTTTCACTTTTTTATTTACTTACTTATGTCATGTCAAACCTGTATGACTTTTCAGCTTCAGCGGAACACAAAAGAAGATATTTTGCAAAACGCTGGTTACCGGCACCCATTCACTTTCATAGTATAGAGTTACAATGGAAGTCAAGTGTCAGTGTTGTTTGGTTACCAGCAAAATATCTAATTTTGTGTTCTACAAAAGAAAGAGTCATATACAGGGTTTGAATGACATAATTTTTATTTTTGGGTGAACTATCCCTGTATATATTTTTATGCAATTAACAACATGAACCATGGTAAAATCACTATAGGCAGCCACCTGGGATATTTCCTTTTTAGGCTCCATTACATCCAATATTAAAGTAAATATGTGGATGGATGTACAAATGAAAGTATCTCACGCATTTGTACACCTCAAGCAATGTTTTGTGTCTGTTACTCAGGTGGTGTGAAAATACAGCCATATCCAAAGCACTTAAAGGTGAAATGCACGTCATCAGGTCAGACGACATTTACGCTATTCTTTAATAGTCAACATAGATCAACTCCTCTCTAAATTTGATTTATTTGAATTTCTGACTTATGTTTAGGTATCCCCGCAAGAGAAACAGGTTAATAGATCTCCCAGAGGACTATAGCGTGCTGTTGAACCAAGCAAGTAACTTTAAGTAAGTGCATTTTGATGAAATGATTGGCATAGAATGTGTAGTTAGTAAATATAAATCATAGTCTAATAGTGTGGAATTGAGGATTCATTTCTACTTGTAAAGAACCATTTTCTGCACATCTTTTACGGCTTTCCCTATAGATGCCCGAACTCTTCAGATGACGAGCGTAAGCACCCAACTCTGTGTCTGCTTTGTGGGGTCATGCTGTGTGCGCAGAGTCCCTGCTGTCAGGTGCAGCTGAACGGGGAAGATGTGGGAGCGTGCACGGCCCACGCTGCCACCTGCGGGGCTGGAGTGGGAATATTTCTCAGGTGTTTCTCGTTTTCTGTATATATTTTGTTTAACAGAGAATAACTTATTGTTGGTATTTGTTAATATATGTTTTAATATGTCATCATTAATTCACCCTCATGTTATTCAAAACTTCTATATGACACTTTCCTAAATGGAAAAAAAAGAAGTTATACTGAGAAATTGTACCTGGAATGAGTATTTGGTATAAAAGTGTCTACTAAATGACTGCTTATTGCCTATAAAGATTTTTGTTTCTGTTTGTCTGAGCAGGGTTAGAGAGTGTGAGATTGTGTTGATGGCCAGTAAGACACGGGGCAGTCCATATCCGGCACCTTACCTAGATGACTATGGAGAAACAGACCCACAGCTTGGGTAAAGTATATTTTAATGATGTATAATTACTTGGGATCTACTAACATGCAAATTTTGGACAATACTAATAGACCAATTGCTTGGTGTTTCTAGTAAAATCAGTAAGTGTCATACTACAAAGCTGTACTTCATTGTGTTGTTGCAGGCGTGGGAACCCTCTGCATCTGTGTCCAGAGCGATACCGCAAGTTGCTTCTTATGTGGCAACAGCACTGCATCCTGGAAGAAATTGCTCGCAGCCTAGAGGTTCTCAATGTCATGTTCGCATTCGAGTGGCAGATGCTCTAACCCCAAAGCGGGGAGAGGCGTGTGATGCAAGCTGCAGGGCATGCAACATTCTGTTAGGCTGTGCATGAAATCTGCTTCATTGCAAAGACTAATAAAACTGTCCTTAAAACATCTTAATGAACTGCTGTCAGTGTTTTCCAGCAGACTTTGTTTTATGGGCCTCCAATAAACAGACCCGTAAAAAAAAAATCTTTACAAATTCTGCTTGTTTTCTCTGCTCTTTATTTATTTAGCTTTGATTGCTGAATACATCGTTTCATACTGATTTGTGCATCACAACATTTCCTGTTCCTGCTCACGGTCGTGTTTTTGCATTGTGTTTCAGAATGTATAGATATGTTAAAGAAGAAAGGCTTGTGTCTCTATTAAATGCAAACCTTTCCTGTTCTTTTATACCTCTGTAAAATGCTTCTCTCACCTTCCTTTTTGCTCATTTGTGAGAAATTGTATTCATGTGAATATCATATCTATATATGAGGTTATAATGCAAAGATGCGTAAAAAGTATGTTTCAGGGTGAGAAGCCTCTGTACTTGGGTGAATCTTACGCAAACTTCCAGGTCACATTTCTCTCCAAAATCATAAGAAAAATGTGGATTTTGCAAAAAAGAAATAAAACTAGAACCATGATGTGCTCATTATATTAAACTTTTTTCTTTTGGTGTTAAATAAATGTTCTTGCAGTGAGATTCACCCATATTCTGGATGTCACAACATGTATATTACAATAATGTGTAATTAGAAGAAGCTTATTTTACTATACAAATACAACAGCAATTTAACGAAACGTCAATAATCACAATACAACAATGCCTGTTGATAAATATATTCCACTCATTATGTATTAAATGCAAGCTTTTTCTTGAGTGACAGTCTAATGGGAGTGTTTACTTTATAAAGTACACAATGCACAAATATTTGATAATAAAACTGCATTTCTCACATAATTTGTTGTTTAGATGTAAGAGGTTTTAATTTGCTATTGGCTTTAGGCTGCTTATTTACAATAAACTCCTAAGTGATGACACACCAAAATAATGTATTCTTAACTTTATATTTTGTACAGCCATGAAATGAATGGTTTAATTAATTCTCTGTACTCATTTATGCAAGTTTTTTAAGCAAAATTCATGGGGTTCAAGACAGAAAGATACTATTGCAGACCCTTTGTTTCCAATGTTTATTTTATTAGCGTTACATAATTACAGACATCTTAGGCATAGATTGAATTCACAGAGTACAAAAAATTATTTATTGGTATTGTCACAATTATTCTATTTTTTATAATATATAAATGTAGAACAGTATAGGTCTGTTTCACAGACAGAGCTTATATTATGTTACATTCAGATATTTAAGTAGCTTTTATCAATGTGCCCGTACAAAACATTACTGGTGTGCATATTTTAAGATATGTCAGTGCAAGTTGTTTTTAGTTAAGACAACTCAAACATGCATTTTAGTCTTTGTTATTTGTGTTAAACAACATTTTTGAATTTATGCAAATGTTGCTTTACAGTGTAACATGAATGGGAATTAAAAAAATATTTTTATATGAACAAATTTGCAGTCTTTAATGTAATAAAACATTCCTAAAATTGCAGATTAACCTGTTACAAATTAAATTATTCCCTAATGAAAACCCTATAAAACAGATTAGTTCTAAGTGATAATAATATTGTATGAGACAATTTCTAAAACGCATTTAAACTTTTGCACACACATTTACAGGCAGTTTAAGATAGCAATATTGTGTAAGACTTTGAAGGCCACATGTTGTGTTGCCCTTCTTTGCATTTTAAAATGATTCCAGTTTTATTTTACTTTGAAACAGAAAACGGAGTACTTCATGTTATAGCACTCTCTGTTGTTGCATTACTTGCATACCCGTTACAATACATAACAATACTTAATAAAACAATCCTTCTAATAATACTGTATATATTAATACTAATATATAATAATATTGTAATACTTCTAATAAAACAATCAACAAGTAGCATTTTGGCTAAAAGTTAACTGGCAATAGGAATAGGCTTTGGAGGCACATTGTCTGGACCATAGTGTGCTGTGAATGGTCTGTCAATGTTTGGATCTCTATTGCTGGCTGTGTTGATTTGGTTGAACTTGCCCAAGTTTTTGATAATGTTAAAATTGGAGCGAGCAGTCTCCACAAAGCTGTTCTCCAAAAGCCACCCTTCAGAGTCACACTCGGGGTCCCCTTGTCGCATCACATTCTCCAGGGCCGTCTGAAGGTACCGGACTCCCGTAAGGACAGAGAGCTATTGGAGAAGAAATTGATAAAAGAAAGCGCTTAGAGAAATATGAGGCTGCTTAAATTAATTAATTAAATCAGCCTCATATTTCTCTAAGCGCTTTCTTAAAGCGCATAAATTAATTGCAAAAATATCAAAATATACTTATTTTGTATATACACATTTCAGCTGGATTTTCAAATAAACAATAATATTCAGCTGTTGCTAAATAAGCAACATTTCGCATTCGATACTATATTTACATAATACATTTACAATTTCCAAATATAACCCAAAAACCAGAGAACTATACTAGAGACAGCAATTTTTGTATTAACTCAAGCAATGATTTAAAAAGCAACCAACCTCAAACAGCCAGATAATCAGAACGGTAAGGCCAATTGAATGCATGATGTTTGTGAAGTACTCCAGCAAAGCCTGACGACAGCCTCTCATCCATAGATTGAGCTCCTCTGTCTGGTAGTCATAGTTAAAGTGAGCAGAGCTATTGGTGATTTGATACTGAATGCATGGCCGAGGAGAGTTGACATTACAGCAGCTGAAAGGAACTCCATCCAGTAGATATTTTCCCTCCACGTTGCTGCGTAAACGACTGATAGGAAAATAAATTGTAGAATAGTGACATTTTAGAATTAGGGGTTCCATTTATTTTCACAGTGGTACAAGGTTGTCTGTTTTAAGGGCTCATATATATAGGGGTCATACACAGAACAGACTGCATTGATGTAGATGTTTCAAATGTACAGTATACACCCCGCTCAAAAGTTTGGGATCAGTAAGACTTGCAGCATACTTGATAATACTAAGAATAAATCAGCATTTATTTTATATTGTAATATTACTGTTTTTTTCTATATTTTTGTGTGTGTGTATATATATATATATATATATATATATATATATATATATATATATATACACAAAGCTTTATTGTTGATTAGACTATAAATGTTTGGCCTTTAAAATAGTGTTTTCTAACATTGTAAGAGAGTTTTTCAAAAGATTAATGAAAATTACATTTTAGTAACAAAACCATGTTTACACTGTATATACAGAGGACAACCGACTAAGCCTCACATTTTTCTTCTTAACACCTTATGAAGTTGTTGAGTTTTGACTTGCTTTTTGGAGGTTACAGATAAACAAATTAGGATTTCCTTGGCTATAAATACTTTAAATGGCAGTGCTTAATGACAAGCTATAAATTCAATTAAATTTTATTATTCACATGTATTATTGTTGCAAAGCAGCTTAACACACATTATAATTAAAAATAAATAATAATAATAATAAAATAATAATGCATGATATTACGTTTTTTTCTGATGCATTCAGAAAAGCACTATAAGATGTATAGATCTAAATCGGTAATAATAATTCTATACTTAAACATTTAAAATTATAAATTGAATTAATTTATGACTTGGTAGACCTGACTTACTCCACCACTTCCCGTCGTGACATGTCCAGGTACCGGTTGCTGACCCACTGGATCTGAAACCAGTCTCTATGGCCCTCATTCCCACAGCACTGGAACTGGATCTGCAGAAGATCAACTGTGCGTTTCAGGAAGCAGCGACCTGGTGTGTCTGTGTCCTTGTAGTAGCGCATAGCATCACGTAGCCCCAAAGTGAGCGATTCCTCCAGCTGTCCGTGCAAGCTGTAGCACATCAGGCCGCCCACAAGAATGCACAGAGTGAGGAAAAAAGTACAAATGATGTATGGAAGCATCACCAATTTCCAGCGCAAGAACTTGCTAGTGTCAACGCAGTCATAGCAGATCTTTCCACCTAAAAAGTTTATCCCACAGGCTATTAGTCCCACGGCAATCAGCATGTTTGGCACAGACTGGAGCTGACGCTTGGCCATTAGGTCCTGTCGTTTGTTGATCTCCACTTTCAGAAAGACTCCCAAACTAAAGAGGATGATCCCCGTTACCACAGAGACCCAGTTGAGCACCCACAGAACCTGGGCCAGTTTGTCTCTTTTGGTTTTAGTAAATCTCACTGGTAACACAGCCATATTAGATCTGTGGTATTTGCCTTACAGTTACATACTGTAGAAGCCTATGCTTGATATTATGATGTGTTTTGTAAGGCTAATATAAAATTAAAATGAATGACATTTTAAATGGTCTAACAGAAAACCACATGAATGTACTAATTCTTCTTATTAGCCTCTTATGCTAATTTAGTGTCAGTCAACCTTGAACTTAGCAGCTATGGCAAAACAGGATGTTGCAAAAAACGTAGCAAAGGACATTTAATTGTGAGATGACCAGATATTACTGTAAAGGCAGACATAACATTTCTCAAAATACTTTCTTTTTTATAAAAAGGATCTTTATAATTTGATGGTCTGAACAAAGCCATTTGTTTTCAAGGTTAGGAAAGGCAGGAATGTATTCCATTTTTGCAAACATACACCTGAATAAAACACAGAGAATACACTGAGCAACAAATAGAACAGAAGGTGTATATTTAAAGGAGCAAAACATCATAATATAAGTCTGAGTTTACTGATAATGATGTACACGAATGCTTAAAGAATAAAGCAACCACTGTACACATTGTTATTTAAATAAGTTACCATACAAATTCTTTCTGAATGTACAAATATAACAAACACTGTGAAAATCTTTGTAGCTGTATAAAGTCTGAAAAAGCTGTTAAAAGCTTAAAATAACAGGCAAGTTCACTTGGATGTATACAAACAGGGCTTGTCCTCAGTCAGACTTGGTTATTAGAGATGATCCTTGCATACGGGTTAAATTAAAGAGGTATTACTCACCAAATTATGTCTAGTGTAACTTTTCCTCAGTAATATCTCACTTCATTCAATGTGGTTAGTCTTATTATTTTCATTAGATGTCCTCAGCTTTTGTCCAAAAATACTATATAATGCATTGTTTGCTCATTAAAAAAGAAGTGTGTGTGTTTGCCAAGTGTCTGCCACAGGCTCAGCTCTGACCTCTCTCATAATTCCTTTTAATCAGTAATCAGCCCAGTTGGATTTGGAAGACTACCTTCTGCCACCAGCATAAATCTCACTGGGTTTGTGCCTGAGAGAGTACGTTAGAAAATAAGGATAGACAAAGAACTATGAAAGACAGAAAATGTCACCTGCTTTCATGACAACGTTGTGATAACATTTTTTTCTCTCCTTTCAAAACCTCCTGATTTGTATGTATACTGTATGTATCACACATGCATCATGTTAGAGTGTGTAAAAATAAATTTCCATTTATATGCAATCTATTTGCATATAACATTATTAATATTTCACACACTTATTATGTCATTGCAAACAAATCAAACAGATATATGTTTATGATTTACTTTTAATCATTAAAATTCCCACTTAAAATTACTGCAAATGTATATTTGTTGCATTGTAAATAAATTATGAAATGATCAAACACCATCTGACTTTGTATGGTAAGAACCTCTTTAAATATGCATAATACCATATACCCATCCTCATACAGCCAATAAGATCCAGAGGATTACTCAGACCAGATAGAGGATTAAGAAAACACTTTCAAATACTAGTCAGCAGATAGTAAAATAGATAAGAAAATATTAAACTAAGTGGTATTTATTTGAAAGAATGAATTTGAAGGTCAGGATATCTAACAACAGATTTTAATAAAACATTTTCATTTATTTTTGTTACATGTAAATACTGTGTGTAATGTAAATATGAGAAAGTCACTATGATATTAAGGTAGGTTGTCACATATTTTTGTACTAAAAACCAGCAATTTAATGATTTAATTTAATATTAAGTGTGTTGTGCTTCATATTTTAGGATTAAGGTGAACAGTTTTTTTCTTCCCTTTTGTTTGGGTAGAGCAACCTAACTGTATTGAATTTGTACTGATTTGTACTTATTCTGATCTGCTTAGCATTATATAATTGTATAACGTTCTAATAAACGGATTTAAAACGTATTTAACCACTTCACTAAGCATTTGTATCACTTAACCTTTCACAGAAATCGCACATAGATCGTGTTTTGTCTCAATGTTGTTTTAAATAAACGCCATATAGGTCTTTGATGTATTCTGTGATATGCGTCTCTGCTGCAGAGACTAACTGCGCAGCTGCAGCGCCAGAGATCAAGGCGGACTGGCACCATAACGAGATAAAAATGGCAATGGATAATTTTATATTTGCGCAGTGCATCCTTTATTTTTTAGCCTTCGTGTTTGGTTTCATAGCGGTAGTTCCTCTTTCGGAAAACACTGATGATTTTCGGGGGAAATGTTTGCTTTTTACGCGCGGTATGTGGCAGAATGAGAACATCACTGTGTCAAAGCAGCGCTTCATTATTGAGGAATGGGGACCACAATCCTCCTGCAGCTTCATCACTGCCGTCGGGATCGCATCTCTTATCCTGTCCGCCGTTCAAGCCTGGAGACTGTTGTTCTTCATCTGTAAAGGCCATGACGAGTGAGTGGCCATTTCATTTCATTGCATATTGGATGCATCGTCTCACGTGCACAGTATTAGATGTGCCAGTGATGTAATTTGGATGCTGAGAGAGCGCATGGATGCAGTTGTCATACAGTACCACATACTGTAACATATTTATTTAAAGTTATATAACATAAATAACATGATAGAGTGTAATAGGTATAATGTAATTTGGTAAACAAGGTTTTATTGTTAAAATGTATTGATAACTGATCATTTGTGTTTTTTCCATCAAAGACAATGGTGTATTACTTTTTTCTCTTAATAATACTGTAGTATTATTAAGTATTTTTTCCATTAACATTATTAACACAGTAATGTTATAATTTTAAAAGTTTTTTTTAGAATCTAAGTTTTAGAATTACAGTTAGTGCACCTCAAAATGTAAATTCACACTTCCAAGCTTCAAAAAACAAAGCCGCACAATATACATATCACTACAGTCAGGGCTATTAATACAGTCTATAACAGCTTTGTGTAAGAAAAAGATAAACATATTTGCTATAATTTTCTATAAATGATCTCTGCTATAGGTCTTAAGTTTCAGTTTTTCATGCAAATTATTGAAATCAAAATCATTGATTTTAATGCATTTTTGACATGCCACAGCATTTTAATATTTTAACTTGAAGAAGAATGACAGAGACCTGGCAACTATAAAGACAACTAAGTATAGAGTATACAATTCTGCTTCTTTATTTGAGTTCATATATGTTTTAATGTTTTAATAACAGCTCTTAAGGCTGTGTAGATACTTTTTGCTAGGAGTTTTAATTGCTTTGCCCATGTTGTGCATATAACCAACTATCAACCTTCATGTTACCCTACATGTTTGACCATGTCAGCGGCAGCTAAATGCATAAATGTAAAATAATGTAAAAACTGTTTAAATGACTTATAAAGCCAAGTTGACTGGACTTGAACATTTAAGGCAGCAAAGATTTTTTTTACAGTGTCATCTATAATTCATGACATATTTCATCCTGTTTTGGTCTTCATTTAAATGTACAGTGGAAGGTTGCACATTTTAAGCTTTCTGTCCTCCTTATGTTTTATTTAATTTTGTTTATGTAGCTCAATCTTCAATGCCTTCCTGAACCTGCTTATCAGCACCTTGGTAGTGTTTTCAGTGTTCCTGTCCAGCACAATAGTCAGTGTGGGCTTCAATCTATGGTGTGATGCCATCACAGAAGGAGGCAGTATGCCCAGCAGGTGAGCATGTTGGTCACATATGTCCTCAGGGCTAGATTTTCATGCTGTATATATGTACATAGATATTAAAGATAGTAAAATAAAAAGCTGACTTTATAACTTTGAACTGTAAACCTTTAAAATGTTGGCAGTTTTGCAACATTGAAAACTGATCATGGTCTTTATGGTTCAGTTCATTCAGTGACTTTTAAAGTTATATTGCTTTTCAGTATCTACACACTCCTGCAGAACTGGAGTATTAAACTTTTATATGTCAAGACTAAGTGTTTTACCTGACACAATGTTTCCTCAAAGAAGTTTTGTATGTTTGTATTCACTGTTATTTCTAGCTGTGAGGATCTCCAGGACACTGATCTTGAATTAGGATTGGACAACTCTGCTTTTTATGACCAGTTTGCCATAGCACAGGTTTGTCAATTGAAAATGTATAACTGCATGACTGATTCATTTTTATCAGCAATTTTTATGTTGGCTTAACAGACAATTTTTTAAGTTGATTCACAAAATCATGTCCACTAAATTTGCACAGACTTTCACCCTGTACCTGGTTTCAGCGCATTTTCTAACAGATCAGACTAACAGAACTGCCTATAAAATCCATAGCACACTTGCAACCATTTGGTACGGTTAGTGGCCCAGTATAGTGCACAACACAACAAAATATAAAAAGCAAACATAGGTTCACAACACAACAAAATTAAGCCACAACACAAAGAAATTAAGCCACAAATCAACAGAATCAAGCCACAAGAAAACCTTTTTGTATTTCGTTGTGTTTTGTACGAAAGTTGTAAAGTGGCCATCCATTGTTATTTTTTCTTGTATTGTTTTCTCGTGATCTCGACTTAATTTTCTCGTCATCTCGACATAACAAAGTTGTTTTCTCATGATCACAACTTAATTTTCTCGTCATCTCAACATAACAAAGTTGTTTTCTTGTGATCTCGACTTAATTTTCTTGTGATCTCGACATAACAAAAGTTGTTTTCTCTTGATCTCAACATAACAAAAGCTGTTTTCTTGTGATCTTGACTTAATTTTCTTGTCATCTCGACATAACAAAAGTTGTTTTCTTGTGATCTCGACTTAATTTTCTCATTAACGCTACATAACGAAAGTTGTATTGTTGTGATGTGCTTGTTTACTCCATATAACGTTACTCCAAATAATGTTGTTTTGTTTGGAGACAGCAAAAGCATATTAAGCAAAAATAGCACGGATGAACAAATTTGATTTTATTCGGATCAGGCATTCGCTCAAGCTGAAAGAGCTCGCCACTTCCAGTAGTAAATTTAAGTCTTTAAAGTACAAACACAATAATATGCTATAAATTATTATTTATAAATCATTGTGGACAATTATTAGCTACACTTGTGGTGAGTACAACTTTTGTTATCTCGAGATCACAAGAAAACAGTACAAGAAAAAATAACAATGGATGGCCGCTTAAGACTTCAGTAGTTTTGCACTACTGGGCCACTGTAATTTAAAACACACTAAAGGCTGAAACGGAAAATCCCAGCAACTGCTTAATAATGCCCATTTGTCCAACCAGAACATCAACTGCCTAGCAGCATCTAACAAAACACCTTATAACTGGAAAGTCCTGTATCTTTTTAAAGATACAGTCTTATTTTAAATATATCAAATATATTATATAACCTGCCAAATATGAACTACCTATGAACTTCAAAGTAACCCTTGAAGTGTCTGTTGAGTCAATATTTAAAATTTGACGAACATTTGATTCATTCTCTGTTTTGGTTACTGTTGTCACACTCCTTTCTTCAGTTTGGGTTGTGGGCAGCCTGGATGAGTTGGCTTGGTATCACCGTCATGGCCTTTTTGAAGGTCTACCATAACTACCGTCAAGAAGATCTGGTTGACAGCTTGATCCATGAGAAAGAGTTTCTACTTGGACGTTCCTCGCGGCGCTGCTCCGATGACGTAGACAGAAAAAGTGGCATGATATGATTAACACAACACAGGTTTTGCTGTTGATGAATATTGTAGTGTTTAGGCCAATTCACACAGATCTGACAAACGCCAACAAATACTACAATTGTATGTTGGCTGTTTTGTTTAGAATGAACATGTTTGTTGGCATTTGGCGGATCACTGTGAATTGGCCATTACAGAGTGCTGATTCTAGACAATTGAGATGTTTCCTACACTACATATGAATCAAATCCACTGTCTGTAAAATTAAGACCAACTCAAACCACATACTCCTGAATTAATTTGTACTTTAAAATCTATAATGATACCTAAGACTCTTTACAGAAATGCATGTACAATTGTTTTGAGGTAACACATTTACATACAGAGATTTACACCATGTTAAACACAAAGCCTAGAAAAAACTACCAGATGAACCAGATTTACTCTATAGTTTGTTTATATACAACACATGTTAAATGAATCCTTTGTGACATACAATCAAAGTTCCTTTACTGTAGTTTGTTGTACTTTATTTGTTTTTAGGTAACCAAATGACTCTTCTAAAGTCTTCTAAAGCTTCCAGTTTTCTCTTGCATTAGTAATAAACATTAGCTGAGGATTTAGTACATTGTTGAGCTCAGGTAATACACAGACACTATTTGGAAATATTTCAAATAGTGCTGACATTTGTAATCCGTGTTTACTTTTTGTTTTTTAGTTGAAATGCTGTTCCCTTTCAGTTTTGCTTCTTTGTGTATGAAAAATATGACTATGTTTATGACTGTGATAGTTTAATTCCTGCTATTCTGGCTTATATTTTTACAGTAAGGCATGTATATTTGTGCGATATACAAATTAACAGAAAGAAACATTCTCTGTAAAGCTATTCAAGTGGCAGAAATCCTTATGATAACATCAAACGTCAATGAGATTTTCCTTACAAAACAGTACTGCAGTGGCACTTTGGTACAAAGATTATATATTAAAAAGCATATATCAAGGTATTAATGTGGTAATATGGTATAAATGTACAGAAAACCATGCCACTTTTATTGTACTTTTTAAAAGTGGTGTGAGATTTTAAAGGTTATTGAATGATCGGATTTGCTTCATTCATGATGAGTTTATAAAGTTCTCTATAAAGTTTTTTCCCTTTTAAACAACTGTTGAGCATGATGCAATAAAATTTGATGTACAGGTATGCCTTTTTAGTTGAAGTATCTTCTGCTAATTCAACTTTTATAAAACAAGCTATATACAAGCTACAAAAGGTGAGTGAGCATGAGTCGTAATTCATAACACTCAAGCCTAAATGTTTCTCAGTATAAAACATGGTGTGTAAATTGTTTTGTGCATCATTTTATTTTTGTGTTGTAATGCGAGCACACTGCTGCAACTTTTGGCTTTATAAATGATTAATTTATTTGTTTTTAAGCGCTTTCATTACAGCAGCATAAACATCAACGATAAATTATAAAGATACAAAACAATAAAAAAATGGCATTTTAATGATAAAGTACAGAAAAGTTTTTAAGCTTAATTGACTAGCCTGTGTTGGTTTATGATGAAATTTTTTAAATGAAATGTTTGAAAAACAGAGGAAGTTGAAAAAAACACCTCTATTTAATGTTACCTGATGCACATTATACAGAACAAAGTGTAGAGATAACATGTTCTCTACCCAGGGCAATTGTATTGCTTTAAAGATCAGCCATCCTAAATTAAAGTTAGGGTTAGATATAACATGTTGCAATAGTAGAAAATATTTTGCTTCCCTTTTTTAAAGTAAATTCCCCTGAAACAGGTACAATAAGCATAAGTGTGCTATACAGACAAAGATCATTACAATGAGACATAAACAGATACACATTTTAAAAATGGCCTCATATAACAAGACATGTGTTATGTGTCTGAGATATTCAAGTGACTTTAGCTACCAAGTAGCTCACAGTGATTTAGCAGGTTGTTAACATGCTCAAAGTGTGAAATCCAGTGTAGAAACACATCAAAGTGCCACACAGTTAAACAGTAGTAGAAGTATGAAAAATGAAAGGCTTAATGGTTCAGTAAGTATGTTTAAACAATTTGTTCAAAATGTATTTCGTATAATAAAAGAATGTGATTCGATCACTTTTTATTTGAATGTTTGCTTTGGGGTGAGCATCCAAGACCAAGATCACTGTTGCTTCAGTCAACAAAACAAAAAGCGACTTAAAAAAACAACAAGATTTAGGTATTTCTTCTCATTTTCAAAGCTAATCGCATGTTTACTGCGTACATCTGTACAAAGTATGAACACTAGGAAATCAACAGATCTGCAAATCCAAAAATCAAAGACCAGATGTTGCTTCATAGAAAGTGCTCAACCAAAAACTAGAAAAATAGACAACATGATATATAAGGAAGATCAAAGTTTAAACACTGAGTTAGAGAGTGATAAAAAGTAAAAAAAAAAAAAAAACATTATTGGACTTATGCCATGTTCATGTAAAAGAAACTTAAAAAGCACAAGCATTATAAAGTTATCAACTATTTCAAATGGCATTCTTTATTTTGCCAGCACATGACACAAAATATGGCCAACATGTCCTTCAAAGTTTTTAACCTGTTAACTGTCATCGTTCCACTGGTGAAACAATTTATTATTTGCTTTAACATCTCTTCGTTGAATTCTGTTTATGAAAAACTATATGCAAAGGTCTAAGATTCATGAATAAATAAAAAAACTAAATAAATTAATAAAATTTTTTATTTTGAATAAAAACTAAACTTAGAAAATAGAAATTTAGATAGATAAAAAATATCTAACATTTAAAATATTATGTTCATGTGTACACTCAATATGTGCAGTGACAGTTATCAGGTTAAAATCAGGAAAAAATTGTGCTTTATATAACAACTTTGCCCTTCATTTAACATATGTGGATAAATGTTAAAGGTCATTGTGCCGATTCTTCTCTTTTTTGTATTGACATGTACTGACAGAAATATATTCATGTTAGCTGTCATTCTGTATATACAGCACACATAAGTGCATAAAATGCATATTTGAACTATCTGATCTATTTGTCAAATAAAGAGCATTGTCTTGCATTCCACATAAACATTCAACATCATTATGTACATCAAATGCATTAAAAGCACAAAGGTAGAATATTATCTTATATAAAAAAACAAATCTTAGAATGAAATGCATTAGTACAGTACACAGAGAATAACACAGTTAGAGAATACAGTGTGCACATTTTGTAAAGCCCAACTTATTTGGGGTTTAATAAAGTGCTTATTAAAAAAAACTTACATATGTATCAACTGAAGATATATGTTCAGCTGATGATAGTTGTTTGTTTACATTTTCTATTAATTATGGCAGATGTAATTCATGAAATAACGATGGAAAAGACTGTGTCATATAAGGACAAAGTATCTATAAACCATATACAGGAAAAACAGATTCCTGAATTTATTTTTACATTTTATGTGCATCATTCAATGACCAAAGAAAGCCCTTTTCGGGGAGGTATTTATATAAAAAACAAATGTCTTAATCCTACTTGATTTCTGAAGGGTACTCAGAAACTAGACTTCTAAAATAAACTATTCTGCTACTGGAGATGTGGATACAACCAAGCACCTATGCATTCTATCAGTCAAAGTGACGTTTTTTGCTTTAAACTTAACTATTTATGACTTTACTCATGGAAATATGCATGAAGGCACTACATGTATAATACATGAATGCCTTCTACTAGTATCAAGCAAGGCTGGAATTAAAACACAGCAGGAGAGTGTTTTGACAATTCTATTTTTTAAACATTCGATCATTTAAAGGTAATTTTTCCTTTTAATAGTCATCGACCAGTATATCAGTCTGGTTCGAATTCTGATAAACAGAAATTAGTATGTTATGCATCCACATTCCGACTGTATATAATTCTGAGTTATAAAGGTTTTTATTAATAATCTTGCAGAAGTGTTCTTTGGATCAGGACTGAATAATTTAATCAAACTGATTTCCCAGAAATACTACAAAGATAAAGTGACACATAGAGAGGTGTGGGGATATATATATATATATATACATATAAAATGAGGATGTGACAGTAGCTATGCCACCATAAAGGGCAAAAATGCACATCAAGTTAATAGTGCTGAAAAGCTCATGGCCTTCAATCAACTAAAAACAAAAGAGTTTGATGTTGAACATCCTTGAAAAGGTTAACTGGTGCCCAGTCTGATTATAAAAGTGAAAGTAATAATTCCAAGCAATGAGAAACAAGCAGACCCCTGTTCTTATTTAATCTCCGTTTCCAATATCTGTTGTGTTCACCTATTAAGTTCTGACTCTGCCACAAATGTGATGGGTGACAATTCCAAAACTGAGCCTGTGTTTAGAGAAGATGCTGCCCCATGTGGTTTGGTGTGGTCATTGCATGGTCAACCAGAACCAGCAGGCCCAGACTATCTGCTTGAATTGCAGCAGGTACACAGCCAGTGCCGTTTGCAGCTCCTCACATGCACGCTGTGGTCTCCGTCGATCTGTACAGTACAGCGCCAGTCCCAGTGCAGAGAGCAGCAGGAAGAGGCAGGTGAGCAGGGCCAGGTGTAAATGGCTCTGGGGTGTGTCATACACTGTGGAACACAAAGCCCAAAAGGGTCAATGCTAGATCTTATGACTGTATAATATACAAATAAGTCAGATATAAGTAAACTCTCTAATGTAATGCAATCTCAATCTCAAGATACATGCACATACATATCACATGCATTCTATCACAATCCCATGCATAAAATAGAAATAAACATTTTATTAAAGATTTTTACCATACTGATAAAGTAGCTCAGATGTCAATATTTGGTGGTTTAAATGCTAGGTCTCAAATGGGTCTTAGGTCTCAAATGCTAGGTCTTAAATGCGAGGTCTCTTTTAATTTTTTTTATGTTTAAAGCATAGTCAGTTCAAAATTGTCACATATATAAGAGTCTATATTCCTCATAAACGGGCAATTTAGGTTTTTTGATAAGTCAACAATTTTCATTTGGTGGGTTTTGTTGCTTCTAGTTTGTAAATTGTAATTCACGGAAATCCTTCAAAGAATGTTTCCTCTCAAAAACATTTTCGTTTTGTCACATCCATAACGCATTAATATTTTCATTTTAACCCATGCAAAGACATATTTTGTTGATGTCTAAACTCAGACAATATATTGGTAATAATTACATTCTGTGATCATTTATATTGCAAGTTTAGACTGACAATACCACACCCATAACACTGGAACTGCCCATAAATAAATTAAAACATGGGTACTGTACATGATTACAACATATTATAGCTTTTCACTGATAAAACAGCAAATTTGGAACAAGCTTTTTATGGGTTTTACATGGTTCAAAAGTGTATACAAATCAATGTAAACTCTTAAGTACGTTCAGTGACGCTTCACAATTCAATTTTCAGAATATACTATGCAAATGCAAATCTGAAAAAATAAAATGAAACAATCATTTTTTTCTAGGTTACTTTATCAGTGGATTATTGCAATTTTCTTGCCTTGTTTTTACTTTTACACGATTAACCACCACAACTTAGTCTCACCTATAAACAGTTAAAATGCGCACCGCACACATAAATTCCAGCTGTCAATACTAGTGACCCTTCTCGTAAAAACTGCGATAACTTGATAAGGGGTAACCCAAAAAAATGAAAATGAAGTTGACGTTCCATTCATTCCATTTTTTCAGTTTTGCATTTGTATTGTATGGTCTGAAAATTTTATTGTGAAGCATTACACGGACCAAAGTACCACCAATAATTTCATGTCCCACATTGCATGCAAAAAAAAACATTCTAAAAGTATTATAAAGCTTTTTCATGCATTTTAGTGATCCATCACACTGTTCAGCGCATTTTTCATTTAATTTACGTACCTCCTAAACAGTCATAGTACGGAATGTCTGGAAACCCACATAGAAAACATAAATAATGAGGTTCAGATTTAACTATAAAATTTCATGTTTTTTTGCAATAACAGTAACAGTCCTGAATTTGGTAAATGCAACATAAGTATTTGTGTAAAACTGAAATAAATGAAAGAATTAACATACATTTGATGTGTGCATTTCATGCTGCTAATCTAACATTTATCTGATAGTTCTTTTTAGTAGACAATATTTTTTATTGTTAAAATGTAATTGGACACCAGTTTGCATTGTGCTGTTGGGAAAAAGCCAGGCGTATATGAACTTTTATGGATATTGAGTTTGGTAAAGGCGTTACAGCTGAAAGATTACAGCTCTTGGGGGAAAGACAAAGTGCACTGATGCATATAAACAGAACTTAACAGACATCCTAAATTACCTTCTTTAAATTCCTTAAATTAAATTCCTTGTTTCATTAACATAACAGTCTTGTTGGCACTGATTGCACACTGCCTTATTTGCATGTATAATTAATCTGGCAAGTAAATCATTTGGGCATATGTTTGTGCCTCCACATTTTTTTATTAAAATGAGGAGATTCATTACCTATAAACCCTCAATAGGAAAATCATCACAAGCCATTCCAGCATGTTTAATTTACTTTTTCAAGTGCCAAACTTTTAATAATGCAGAAATCTACTTTAAAGAACTAAAGGAGGTTTTAGGGACAACTAAACACGTTATTGAACTCTCTTACCGTGAACAGTGATCTCTGGCTCTCTAAAGCGAACTCGCCTCTCAGTTTTTCGTCTACTCAGTGAGTCTGACTCCACATTGCTTACACTGGATCTTTTCAGAATAGAGATGGGTGCCTTTTCATGTATCTGAAAGAAGGTACAGACAAGAAAAACAGATTTGCTATAGAATGTTTTGAAATAGAATGACCACATGAGCTCATAATGTAGAATGTCGTATAATTTAAAATTTTTATATTTACAATCCTGGTTTTAAAATAAAAAAATAAAGCTGCACTTATCTTTGATCTAGTGTTTAAAAAATTCTAAAATTGAATGTTGTACTAAAGTAAAACAACTAAAGGTTCTCACCGAGTTCTTAAAAATGTAAAGGACTGAAGATATTCTGTACGGAGGAATACTCTCAGATCAATTGTTAGTTGTATACCATTATTAGGTACTAAAGGGCAAGATTCAAGAACTGTTAACTTGGCGGTTGCAAAAAGTAACTATGGCCAATGTGCATTGAAAAAATTTTTTTTTCATAATACGATTTTCTTCCCACTTTTAATTGTTTAACTTCAATGAAACATGACTTTCTTGAATAAAATATCAAAAGAATAAAAAAGTTATTATTTTTACAGTCTTTTTTCCTCATATTTACCAATTCAATGACCAAGGACTGTTCAAGTTCAAGTTTATTCGTATAGCGCTTTAACAATGTAGCACTGTTTCAAAGCAGCTTTACAGCAGAATAAACAGAATGACAAGCAGGGAAATATAAAAGCTAATTTAATAACTAATATCTGTATACTGTATACTACCTGTTCAAACTTAAGGATTTTTATGGCATGACAGACTGCAAGGGAATAGTGAATAACACACACAATATAAAAGGTGTGTTATTTTTTAACACATTTTTTTGTGTTATGCTGTTTAACAGATTTTGTGTCGTTTTGTGTAAAAAAATACATAAAAGGGACAACACATGTTGAGTTGAAAGTAATACAAAATGTGTTGTTTTTAAACTAGTTAGGGACAACACATTGTGCTATTTTTAGCACATCTGTTTTTACAGTGCATAGGATGTTTATAACTTTAATCAACTTCATTTGTTGTTCCTCATTAGGCAAAGACTTTTTAATATTCCTCTAATGTCAATCCTAGCCCTAAATTCTAAACGCAAGGCCTCACCTAGCTCATAACCACAACACCTTACTTAAAAAACCTAAACTCTAACCCCAACCCACAATCAAAAACTTAAAACCCATAGCCAAAACAAACTTAAAATACTAAATCATACTCCTGTAGATAAAATATGTAAGTAAAGTATGGCACTAATGATCATGGATTTGATTCCCAGGGAAATACAAACCTATTTAATGTACAGTATACATTTAATGCACTATAAGTTAACTATAATGCACTATAACCACTATAAAACCCAATCTTACAGATAATCCAGATCTGCTGTTTAGGACCCACAGTTTTGAAACCCAGTCTCACTCTTAAAATCAGAATTCAGTGACTGATCAAAAGAATGTGTTAACAAAAAATTTATCCAAAAACATATCTAAAAATCACATTAAGCTGAAAGCTACAGTAGGATTACCTTGGATTTAGGAGTGTCGTGTTGTATGTATGCTTCTTTTCTGTGTCGTAGCTCAGAATGTCTGTCCTTATGGCTATGAGAGATGCCACTTAAAGCGTTGCTAAACGATTCAGTGGCAGAGAACCTCTTTGAAAGAGTTGACACGCACTCACCCAAAGAATCTGCGAAATACAGTAAACAACATTTAACTGCCAAACGACATGCATGACATGATATCGCATCAGCAAAAAAAATGTTTCAGCAACACATATTTTCGGTGAATGGTCTGAATAATTAAACCACTGTACCAGAAGATAATTTAGGCCTAAAATCATGCCACTGTGCCACATAGTTCTTTTTAGAAAAGCACCTGATTTAGCAACTCAGTTTAACATTAATGACACACTGTTGCCCTTTACACAACATTTTGTCATTATCCAATAAAATATAAGAGACAAAGCAGTGCAGCCCCTCCTTTTAGAAAACGAGCAAAGCATTTCTGCTCCAAAAAATGTCCTGGCCTCAAACTTTCAAAGTCATGACATGTTTTTTCTCCTTGAGATCTAAATATACAATCATCGGAGGAAAGCAGAGCCACGGTTGGAATATATGTTTACCCATTTGGCATTTTACCTAAGTGGACGTTTTATTTAGATGACAAAAATCTATGACGTGTTTTGTACAGAACTATGTACAGTTATGCCTAGATGTGAAGCATGCATAAACCTTTGCTTTTTTGTTGCAAACTGCTGTGTAGGCTATTACAGTGCAATATATATATATATATACACACACCCCTGCTCAAAAGTTTGGGATCAGTAAGACTTGTAATGTTTTTTAAAGAAGTCTCATACTTCTCAAAAATACAGAATATATTTTGCAAATATATATTGCAAAATGTTATTACAATATAAAATAATGGTTTATTCCTGTAATGCAATGCAGAATTTTCATCAGTTGTCACTCCAGTCTTAAGTGTCACATGATCCTTCAGAAATCATTCTAATATTCTGATTTATTCTCAGAATTATAAATGTTGGTAAGAGGTGTGCTGCTGAATATTTTTTTGAAGCTGTGATTCTTTTTTTCAGGATTCGTTGATGAATAACAAGTTAAAAAGAACAGCATTTATTTAAAATATAAATCTTTTCTAACAATGTGCTATCACTTTTTATTAATTTAATACATACCTGATTAGTAAAAGTAATAATTACTTTAAAAAAAGAAAGAATAAAAGTGTATTGACCCCAAACTTTTGAATAGTAGTGTACATTGTTAGAAAAACTTTCTGTTTTAAATAAATGATTTTCTTTTTAATCTTTTATTGATCAAAGAATCCTGAAAAAAGTATCACAACTGTTTCCCGCACTGATAACAAATCAGAATATTAGAATGATTTATAAAGGATTATGTGACACTTAAGACTGAAGTCACAGCATTATAACTTGAAGTATATTAATATAAAAACCATTATTTTATATTGTAATAACATTTTGCAATATTGCTGTTTTTTCTGTATTTTTTTCTGTATTTATTTCAAATAAATGCAGCCTTGATGAGCGTATGAGACTTCTTTAAAAAAACATTACAAGTCTTTTTGTTGACTTATTGCTTTATCAACTTTCATTGTTTATTTAACATTTCTGGTACAGAAACATTGTTTTACAGAGTTGAGAACTAATACCACAGAGTATGATTTCCAGGGATTCAGGGAACACATACACTGGAAATGCACAGTTTCTTTCCATAAAAGCATATACAAATGGTGTAAGGGTCTTACTTCTATATTCTGTCTTTCCAATTTCTGCGTAGACGGTTGCTAGCAGCTCCAGACTCCGGGCTGTGATGGGATGATCATTACCAAACGCTCGCTGGTGAATTTTAGTGGCCTAAATACAAAATGGGAGAGATTGTACATAATTTTAATACATTTTCTACAAATTCTTTATTGAAAATAATGTAGCATAAATACTAAAAAAAGAATGACCATACCTTACCACTGTATTCTAAAGCAAGGTGGGGTCTGAAAGTAGTGAAAAGTTACAGATGTTAATAATTATACATTTAATTTTGGCATGATTTTTTCTACAATTGTTTTAGAAATTGTTCGAGCAGCATTGTATTACTCTATTTTGAATATTGCCAGTGTTTTTGCTGCTGTATATTCATTGCAGATGTGTGAGAGAAATGCATGCTATGTTGTATATTATTGATCAGCTAATCCATATTATTGATTGTGCCTTGGGAATCTGTTGACCCATTTCCATTAGCTATAAAGGAAAGGAAAGTGTGAGCGTGTGTTTTGCCAGAACACATCCATAATTTCACATATCTCTGCATAATATAATAGATTATTAATTAATATTGATATGTTTGATGTGGTATAATCTTTCAACTTCACGGGTGTTTGTTTAAATTTCACTTCGAAAAAATTATAATATACTGGATGTGATAATATAAGCTTTTAATATTAGTTATTACAGTAAAGCATGTTAGAATACATTACACGTTGCTATTCAAAGGTTTCATATAATAAAATAAAAACAAGATGATTTAAATCTCAAATCAGTATTTTGTGTCCAGTGGCTTACTTGGCAATAAGCCATCTAATAAAAATGATATTGTACAGACAGTTGGTTGGCAAAACAAAAATCTTTTCAGCGTTATACAATCTTTAATTCCCCAGTCAGCGTTTTCTTTATGATAGCAATCAGCTGACTGTACATTGTCCCTAACACAACCACCGGGTTGGTATCACTCAGTTTGTTTGTTATCAAAAGCATACCACGGCAGCTCACATTTTGTAATCACGTGAAAGGTGTGTGTGAGAGAGTCATTCCTGGATCCCTAAACTGCTGTTTGACACATGGAGACAGCACTTTCAAGGGCCAGAGTAAGAATGAAAACTTGCATACTGTGCATACTATACCACTGCATACTAATCTAAACAAATAGTCAATACAAAATATGTAAAAAATATCAAAGTTGATATTGCTTTTATTCATTGGTCACAAAATAGAATAGAAAAAAATAGAAAGTCAAGCTTAGCAAACAGCATTTGGGGTAAAGAATTCCATGTGCTCTTATAATATTGTAACTAGTAAGTCATCAAAGTGTGCATTGGTATTCTGCATAAAGTAACAGCAGAAACAGCATGTGTAATATGGTAGCGTGCTAATGTGAGAAAATCCATTGTCACATCCTGCCACAAGGATGCAATGGAGCAATGCATCATAAAAAGCAAATCCACAAAATAGACAAAAGCATGACTCATGGACTCATGAATGGTATATATATCATAGTTTATCTTTAGTAGGCTATTTTCTGTGCTGCTGTAAAGATTCTTATTTTACTAAATGTATGTGTAGCATTGAGAAGCAGTTGTAAAACAGAGAGCATGTACTGTATCTTAAAGCTACATTTAATCCCATTGGCCTTGCACCTTTGCCTAATTTGAAAAACAGAAATAGTTTGTGAAACAGTCCTTTCACAATGCCCCGACAAAAGCCAGGCTCAGTGAGGCATGCAGATTCATACCCATCACAACAAATCCAGGCACACGTGTGCTGTGATTTTAACTGAGGTACCTAATGGAGCTAATGGAAATGTGTCACTCATGCCAAAGATATGGCTTTCTGATCTGCTCTCTTCAGTTTGGCTGAAGCTCCTGCCATGTGAGTGAATATGCTGCTGTTCGGCGTGGGGGTCAATTTAGATTGAATTTTAGTCACAATATGGACCATAAGACCAATAGCAATAGGACTATTTTGGACAACTTACTGTGGACATACACAAATGAAAATTGTTATAATAAATAACGAACATTTTAGAAAAATCACTAGCACGTTTTTTTAAGCTAAATAAATTTGTTAGATGTTAAATAATTAAGAAATACATGTGCTTTTCCATATACCTGTAGATGCTACTAATAGGCCCTATGTGGACACTCTATAGTAGAACATTTGTATACTTTAGTACAATCATCTGGTTAATAGTAATTTCAAACAGAATTTTAATTTTATTGGCACCAGCATTAGTTGTTTACAGTGATCATTTGTTTAGTAATTCTTTCATACAATATGCTTTATGGTTTAAAAAAGCATGTCTTTCTCCTGCTCTCTCTTGAGTGCAGAACATGTTGATTTAGTCAAAACATATGTCGGTGTGGTCATAATGGTTGTGTTTAAATTAATAATGATGAGGTGTTAGTTTGCTCAGTTTGGGACTGTCGTCGGAAGACATTCGATCGGACACAACATGACAAAGCTCTCAGCTATAAGAGCACTTCCTGTTCCAGCACTGAAAGATTTAAGAGGCCAAACCACTTCCTACAGTGTGGAGCATGAGTCACATTTATCACAAATATCAGACATCCCAAATAAAGTATGTCCTTGTTTAATTCTTAAAATTTTTATCTAAAGTGATATTCAGTGTATTAACTATATGTTATATTATTTAATGGCCAAAGTTAATTTGTAAAGTGTATTTAAAATGCTTATTCTTTACATAAAGTATATATACTGGCTGCCTATTGGAATGTTATTACAGATGTTTTTGGGGACTCAACAATACTGTGGTTTAAAAAAAGTTTAACACGTAAAACGCTCAACCATGACCGCTGTCCTAATTGACTGACAGATCAGAGAGGTTTCCAGAGTTACTTGACCCAAAGACTTGAAAGGATTACATGCAAATGGTGTAACAGCCACAATTCATTGTTTTCTGAAACATATATCATTGGGGCCGCAATAAAACAATCTCGTTCTCATTCAAGTTTAATATCATCCTCTTCCCTGTGGCACCAACAAGCTGTCTCTTTCTTCGGGACAATCAGGTTAAGTCCCCCCCAGTGCCAACAGTAGGACATAAATGTCCTCAAGTGTATGTGGTAGTGGCCTTACAAAAGACTGCCTCATTATATTAAGCCCCTGGAGGAAAGAGGACACCTGCGTCAAAGTGTCCCAGTAACACTTGAAACCGTGAAACTCTAATACTGTAACACAAGTCACCTTTCTCTTCCTCAGTATGGTGATTCCTATACTGTATACTGCAAAATTATTTTGTAATACTGTATAACTATTTTAAAAAAGCTCCATAGATCCCAGACATTCACTGTTTCTAACTAATAAAACCCACACTATAAAAGTGACACAAAGTTGATACTTAATTAATTGTAATGTAATCAAGGTATTTCATTAAAAATCATTTTTTATACCTAAGATTTTTTTTAATACAAAGTTTTTAATACAAAACAGATTGGG
This sequence comes from Beaufortia kweichowensis, assembly GCA_019155185.1. Taxonomy (NCBI): domain Eukaryota; kingdom Metazoa; phylum Chordata; class Actinopteri; order Cypriniformes; family Gastromyzontidae; genus Beaufortia; species Beaufortia kweichowensis. Next base: position 4,442,220 of record CM032805.1, read on the forward strand.
GATGATTTTTACATTTCCAAATTTGTAGAAATACTTAAAATAGTTACTATACAAAAAATGTTAGAAAAATATACTGTACAGACCCCTGTGTGCAAATCACATATTGTATGAGTGTCTCCGACTGACCCCTACAAACTGCTTTTATATCCTCTTAAATAATGTAGCAAGATGCTATTGCTGTATTAATGTTTATAAAACACTCTTGCAAGTTGTCATAACAATTTTTACCCCATTTTTTTTTACCCCAGGTATATATTTCATAAATGTAAATAACATAGAATTATCATTTACTTGCCCAAGTGAAATTACAGTAATAGATTGGATATGTGAAATTTATTTAGTATACCTTTAAATATACCTTTATAAAGTTAAGTCGTGCCAGGAAGTAAGCCAGTATAGTTACTCAACAGCAACATAAACATGACAATAATGGCATATTAAGTATTGGAAAAAAAGTGAACTATATAACTCTTTCATTTAAGTAAAACTGTTTAGTATGTTAAAGCTAGTAAAAATTTATGTTTGTTTACAATCACTATACTACAATCACTCCTACCTTTTGCTCATGATGCAGAGCTGAGCCAGTCGCTCAAGATCCTGGGCCTGTGAAGTCTGTTCTGATAATTCTTCTTGAGACAAACATCCTGTCATGCCCAAAGATCCATCTTTCTGAGACCCTGAATCAAGCAAAGTTCATCAGAAACCCCACAACAATACAAACACATCCAGAGACTTACAGATAGTCAACAAGACTGACGAGAGAGAGAGAGAGAGAGAGAGAGAGAGAGAGAGAGAGAGAGAGAGAGAGAGAGAGAGAGAGAGAGAGAGAGAGAGACCCCAGAGATTCAGAATGCATTTACAAGAGGAGGATGGCAAGAGAGGACAAAAGACAGGTGATCATCATTGCCACACCCACAATTCAAATGCATTTACAAGTAAATGTAAAAAAAACAGAAGCCTAGCTAAAACAAATGAAGAAAAGCAATCAACAAATCCACAGATTTCGGAACCTGGCCAATATCAAATTAATAAAATGTAAATCTAAATGCTAATTCATAATTCCCTATTAACCGCAGTTAACACAAATACACTTTTCAAGCACACCAATCATTTAAAAGAATTGCTTCATTTAGAAGATTGTTACATTTTAAACAATAATTTGACACTTTCTGGTTTTCCTATGTGCAGAATATATAGCAGAATATGTTAATTGTTGGGACACTAATTTAAATTGAATGCACCACGGTCATATAAACTACACCATGGTTACTATGTACTATGATGTAGTTACTGTAAGAAACCTTAAGAGTTTTTTAAACTACACACAGACTTGATCAATCTGCTGAAATACAAATCTACCTAGCCAATATACTGTATTACTTTTAACCACACTTAGGATGTATGTGAAGTTAATTTAAAGAAAAAAATATTTATTTGCTGAACATATACAAATACATCTGTTGCAATCCAAGTGCATTATAGGAAAGGCGCAAGTAAGATTTCAGGCAAGAGGGAGAAAATCATGCTAGCAACCATAGTGCTGAATCAGGCTGCGTTTCCATGGTACTCAACAGCTCTGTAATGAGGTAATGTATAGCTTGGTCATTTATCTCCCTGAGCTCCTGTTCTCTCTGCCCATGCTGGAGCACTGTGCTGCCTCAGCAACAGCCAGAGGAATGGCAGATGTCTGCCAGGCAGCAGACTGAATTATCTTCTTCATCCATAAATACTAGTGCATCTCAGAGCAAAAAAAAGAGGACTCTTACAGTAAATAGATTAATGTAGAACAGGGCACACTCTTTTGTAAAAGCAGATTATAACCCTTGCAAAGTATTTGTGGCAATAATTACTAATACATGTGAGTGGTGCTTAATAAAGCTGCTTGGGTGTTTTGGATTTGATTTCTAAGGAATTAAATTTTAATCCATTCATGACAAACTATAAATCGATAAGACTCAAGATATTTGACACATTTTCATAACAATAAACATAAAAAATGTATAAAAAAAATGTAATGTTTGTGTAATTTATAAAAATACCTACAATTATTAAAAAAAGACGTAAAGATGTTTTAAAAAATCTAATATCTAAAAAGTAAACATAACTGTAATTCATATATAGCATTTTCATGTGTACACTTAACTTCTCTGGTGACAGTTATTAGGTTAATTACAGAAATAAAAAACCCAAATATGAGCAGTAGCACTAATATTTAACTTAATTAGCATTATAAATAAATATAAGAAGTTTTAGACAGTGCAGTTTGTCATTTGAAAGACAAATAACATGCTAAACAAGGGGACAATGCAACTTTATTTATCCATAAAACAGCAAATCCCCTGGAGATCCACAGTCAGCTTTTAAACTTCTTGTACAGGTTGTAACAGACTTTGATTACAGAGACATTTGTCCACCGAACAGCACCATAAAAAGAGCGTTCAAGTAAAGCTATAAAAAGTGGACCTGCCTGTGCTGCCCTGGAGTGAGGTGAGCTCAATCAATGCCACTTCGTAGAACATCTTCTCCGCTTGAATGAACTGCAGAGCTTTGCCATCTGATTTTATATGGGTGAAGGATTAAACACGCTTGTCACCAGAAATAGCCTCATGTCGATGACACACACACCGCAACAATAACTCTGGCTCAGGAAAATTCTTTGTTCAGCTACATCACCAAATATAATAGGAAATAAGATATTGAAGGTGTTCACCTTTAATGCATCGTCTGAACAGAAAACAAGGGAACTTGCAGTACAAATCCATATTCTAGTTCAAGGCCTGTGCTATTTTAATTGCTTGGAGTTTGTGTCACTCTCTCTGTTTATCTCTATAGAAAGACACAAAGCTTGTGGCGGCGCTATGAATAGATGTTGAAGAGTTTTTTGTAAAGTCACATAGGCGTGGAAACGTATCTGTAAGATAATATTTGCTCATAACATGTGTCATTACAGAACCTTGGCCAGGAAGGAAATGATCTTAAAATAGACATGAATGGCCTACATTTTTACGTGCAGGGACTCATAAGGTATGACTATATTTATTACTACATTGTTTATTATAATGATTAATTCGTGTCCTTTTTGGAGTTTCAGCAGTTTTAAGCCCCATAACATTTTAGAAAATATGACAGCATTTCAATATGAAATAATTTGTTTATAACCTGCTAAATAAAGGAAGTCATATACATGTGGGATGTCATTATGAGAGGTTTTTTGTGAATTATTACTTTAATTTCATCTTCCTAACAAAATTTCAGTGGTGCTTGTCTATATAACATTTGCAGTCAAGATGCCAGTGCACATTACTGTGGTTGTTAAAGCATTCTTGGTGGTTTCTTACTTATTATTTCCCCCGTTTCTACTTGGAAAGACATTAACTATCAACTAAAACTTGTTTATAATGATACTATTTCCTACTGATTTTCTTTTATTTATGTGGATTTATCATATGTTGTACTGTTGCTTTTAAACATATTCTTACAGTATGAACTTTTCCCAGAATGAGCAGCATATTCCCAAGTGTCCTGGACATATTTTTAGATCCCAGCTGGGTGAGGAACATATGAATTTGCTGACTAACAGGATCAGTTTGAAAGTGATAAATCTATTTGTGGTGCATGTGATGAGAACAACTGAATAAATATAGTGGCCCTAATGCATTCTGCATTGACTTTATAATAAATTTTGCCTTTTAATTTAGCATTTCCTTCCTCTCTGTACTCAGCTTGATTAAAGGGCAGTGTCCTTGTGCTTCATATTCTAGAAATATTGTTTAATATATTCATGATACAAGCCACTCTCTTACGACTGGGTGAAATCAGCATTATTTAGAGCTCAAAACTGTCTATTGCACATGTTCATAAAATTGCAGCCCACACTGCCAATGTAATTTATATCTGTTTCAATATACTGTACAGTATAACCTTTAGGCTGACAAGGACCCTGATCTGGCATCATGATGTAGTCAGTAGTCATGTAGTAAATGGCCAATAGTCATTTTTCAATGAGACTGGACCAATATCAATATTTGACCAATATTTGTCGCATGGTTTCGTTACATATCAAAATTTCAGCTAATTATTTTTTATGTTAGCTAGATTGTGATTATTATCTAGTGATGTGTATACTTAACCCCTCCTGGGACCGCCACCTTACTGTGGTGGAGGGGTTTGAGTGCCTGAATGATCCTAGGAGCTATGTTGTCAGGGGCTATATGCCCCTGGTAGGGTCTCCCAAGGCAAACAGGTCCTAGGTGACAAGCCAGACAAAGAGCGGTCCACCCCCCCCCCTTATGAGAAGGTCTAGAATAAATATTGTGACGTCGCCCGGTATGGCGCAGCCGGGGCCCCACCCTGGAGCCAGGCCTGGGGTTGGGGCTCGTATGCGAGCGCCTGGCGGCCGGGTCTTACCCCATGGGACCCGGCCGGGCTCAGCCCGAAGGAGTGACGTGGGGCCGACCTCCCGTGGGCTCACCACCTGCAGGAGGGACCTGCTCAGTCTGGGGACTCCGTCATTTTGCTGGGGGATTTCAACGCACACGTGGGCAACGACGGTGACACCTGGAGAGGCGTGATTGGGAGGAACGGCCCCTCTGACCTGAACCCGAGTGGTGTTCTGTTGTTGGACTTCTGTGCTAGTCACGGCTTGTCCATAACGAACACCATGTTCGAGCATAAGGGTGCTCATCAGCACACGTGGCAACAGAGCACCCTAGGGCGGAGGTCGATGATCGACTTTGTGGGTTGTTCATATGGCCTCCGGCCATATGTCTTGGACACTCGGGTGAAGAGAGGGGCGGAGCTGTCAACTGATCACTACCTGGTGGTGAGTTGGATCCGCTGGCCGGGAGGAAGCTGGACAGACTTCGGCAGGCCCAAACGCTCTGTGAGGGTCTGTTGGGAACGCTGGCAGAGCCCCTGTCAGAGGGGTCTTCAACTCCCACCTCCGGCAGAGCTTTGAACAGATCCCGAGGGAGGTTGGGGACATTGAGTCCGAGTGGACTATGTTCTCCGCCTCCATTGTCAAAGCGGCCGTTCGGAGTTGTGGCCGTAAGGTCTCTGGTGCCTGTCGTGGCGGCAACCCCCGAACCCGGTGGTGGACACCGGAAGTAAGGGATGATGTCAAACTGAAGAAGGAGTACTATCGAGCTTGGTTGGCTTGTGGGACTCCTGAGGCAGCTGATGGGTACCGGCAGGCCAAGCGGACTGCGGCACGGGTGGTTGTGGAGGCAAAAACTCGGGCCTGGGAAGAGTTCGGTGAGGACTTGGAGAAGGATTATCGGTCGGCCTCGAAGAGGTTCTGGCAAACTGTCCGGCGCCTCCGGAGGGGAAAGCGGTGCCCTACCAACACTATATATAGTGGAGGTGGGGCTCTGCTGACCTCAACTGGGGATATTGTCGGGCGGTGGAAGGAATACTGAGGATCTCCTCAACCCTGCCAACACGCCCACTGAGGAGGCAGAGGCTGGGGACGAGGGGATGGGCTCGGACATCACCCGGGCTGAAGTCGCCGAGGTAGTTGAGAAGCTCCCCGTGGCAAGGCTCGGGGTGGACGAGATCCCCCCTGAGTACCTCAAGTCTCTGGATGAAGTGGGGCTGTCTTGGCTGAAACGTCTCTACAACATCAGCGTGGAGGTGGGGACAGTGCCTCTGGACTGGCAGACCGGGGTGGTGGTCCCCTCTATAAGAAGGGGACGGAGGGTGTGTTCCAACTATAGGGGATCACACTCCTCTGCCTCCCCGGAAAGTCTATGCCAGGGTACTGGAGAGGAGAATTCGTCCGATAGTTGAACCTCGGATACAGGAGGAACAATGCGGCTTTTCGTCCTGGTCGTGGGAACACTGGACTAGCTCTATACCCTCTTTAGGATACTGGAGGGTTCATGGGAGTTTGCTCAACCAGTCCACATGTGTTTTGTGGATCTGGAGAAGGCATTCGACCGTGTCCCTGCCAGTGTTCTGTGGGGGTGCTCTGGGAATATGGGGTCCGAGGCCCTTTGCTAGGGGCAGTCCGGTCCCTGTATGACCAGAGCAGGAGCATGGTTCGCATTGCCAGCAGTAAGTCAGACTCGTTCCCAGTGCGTGTTGGACTCCGGCAGGGCTGCCCTTTGTCACCGGTCCTGTTCACTATCTTCATGGACAGGATTTCTAGGCGCAGCCAGGGACCGGAGGGGGTCCGGTTTGGTGACCACAGGATCTCATCTCTGCTTTTTTTGGATGATGTTGTCCTGTTGGCTTCATCAGGCCAGGACCTACAGCGGCACTGGGGCAGTTTGCAGCTGAGTGTGAAGCGGCTGGAATGAGAATCAGCACCTCCAAATCTGAGGCCATGGTCCTCAGCCGGAAAAGGGTGGCTTGTCCCTCCAGGTCGGTGGGGAGCTCCTGCCACAGGTGGAGGAATTTAAGTATCTTGGGGTCTTGTTCACGAGTGAGGGAAGGATGGAGCGAGAGATCGACAGACGGATCGGTGCAGCTTCTGCAGTAATGCGGTCGATGTACCGGTCTGTCGTGGTAAAGAAGGAGCTGAGCCACAAGGCTGAAGCTCTCAATTACCGTCGATCTACGTTCCTACTCTCACCTATGGTCATGAGCTTTGGGTCATGACCCGAAAGGGTGAGATCCAGGATACAAGCGGCCGAAATGAGTTTCCCTCCGCCCCGGGTGGTTGGGCTCCCTTAGAGATAGGGTGAGGAGCTCGGTCACTCGGGGAGCTCGGAGTAGATCCGCTGCTCCTCCACATCGAGAGGCCAGCTGAGGTGGCTTGGGCATCTGTTTCGATGCCTCCTGGACGCCTCCCAAGGGAGGTGTTCGGGCATGTCCCACCGGGAGGAGGCCCAGGGAAGACCCAGAACACGCTTGAAGGGACTATGTCTCTCGGCTGGCCTGGGAACGCCTCGGGATTCCCCCGGAGGAGCTGGAGGAAGTGTCTGGGGAGAGGGAAGTCTGGGCGTCCCTGCTTAGACTGCTGCCCCCGCGACCCGGTCCCGGATAAGCGGAGGAAAATGGATGGATGGATGTGTATACTTAAATGCTTAAATCCAAGTTTTGCAATTAAGGTTTTTAAAGATAACACTACTTTAGTTTTAGGCAATTTTCCTCCACTTAAATAATTTTAGGCGTTTCCAACACAATAGCACAACAGATTGTAATTATTCTACAAGGTGAGTAAGCATACAACGTCATTTGTACGTTTTACTAAAACTAGGTTTAGGGGTGTGGCTAGTGGCAGGACTTTATTATTGCTTTTGTCTATTAGACAATCATATATATATATATATATATATATATATATATATTTTTTTTCATCATATGGAGTATTTTTATACTTTTAAAATGTATATCTGCTTCTGCCTGTCATTTTTTTCCAGACATCTTAACAATGTTTAAAAAAATGAAAATATTTGAATAATGAATAATTCACTCAAAAATTTAAATTCTCTCATACTCACCCTCATACCATTCCAAATGTATATGAGTTCCTTTATCAGTTGAAACAATTAATTGTATATTAAATTCTGTCATGTTATCTAATTATATAAGATTATTGGTAAACATCCGTCATTAAAGTAGTCCTAATAACTCAAGTAGGTTAATGTGTGTCTTCTGAAGACTTTATGATCACAAGTACAGAGGCTACACCAGAAGATGCAAACCACTCATTAGCAAGAAGAATAGGAAGGCCAGGTTGGAATTTGCCAAAAAATTCTGGGACAAAGTTTTATGGACTGATGAGACAAAGATTAACCTTTACCAAAGTGACAGAAAGGCTAAAGTTTGGAGAAAGAAAGGATCTGCTCATGATCCCAAACATACAAGCTCATCTGTGAAACACAGTGGAGGTAATGTCATGGCTTGGGCTTGCATGGCTTCTTCTGGGACAGGCTCATTAATCTTCATTGATGATGTAACACATGATGGCAGCAGCAAAATGAACTCAGAGATCTACAGAAACATTTTGTCTGCCAATTTAAAGAAAGATGCAACCAAACTTATTGGGAGATCCTTCATCATGCAGCAAGATAATGACCCAAAACACACTGCCAAAACAACAAAGGAGTTCATCAGGGACAAGAAGTGGAAGGTTTTAGACTGGCCAAGTTAATCTCCAGACTTAAACCCTATAGAGCATGCCTTTTACCTGCTAAAGAGGAGACTGAAGGGGGTAACCCCCCAAAACAAACAACAACTGAAAGAGGCTGCGCTAAAAGCCTGGAAAAGCATCACATGAAGTCTTATTCACTTTAATCTATGTTAATTCTATCTGTTCCAATACTTTTGCTTACATAAAAAATGGGTGGGTTCAAACAAAAGGTGATTTTTTCTAAGTTGTTTGTCAGATCTAGATGTAAATACCTGGAAATAAAAGCTGGCATGTAAATCTCGTGTCTGATATTCATCATTTGATGTCAAATCCAAATGTTTTTAGTCTACAGCAAAAATAAAGTAATTGGCCTCACTGTCCCAATACTTTTGGAGGGGAGTGTATATATTAGGGGTGGGAATCTTTAGGTACTACGCGATCCGATCCGATTCCGATTCTGGGACTCACGATCCGATTCCAAAACGATTCTTCATATAATTTTTGCAAATATGATAAATTTTCAATTTACATAAATAAAGAGTTTTTATGCTTTTTGTTTATAGTTAGAATCTCTTTGACAGTATTCCCATCTTGAAGTTTAATTTTATTGCTTTTATTTTAACAAAGTTACATTCAGGATGAACAAGTTCTGACATAGAATCGATTCTGAATCTTTGAGAATCGATTCAGAATCGTTAGAGAAAGAATCCCGATGCATCGATTTTTTCTCCCACCCCTAGTATATATATGAGAAAAAAAACAATTAATATTTTATTATTTATATCACGTAAAAATCAAAACATCAAGATCATTTCAGTGTGCTACATTCAAACTTTGGTATTCTGGATTAAATATAAGTTCATGAAAGCATTCAAACATATAAAATTAATCATGTGTGTGGAAAGGAAACTATGAGAATTTCATATTTAGGTAAACTGTTCCTTTCAGAGAACATTTCAATTTTGTGTTTATCTTCCCAGTTCATATAAAGATGCCAATCACAGCCCTTTTACTGTATTCCCAGAGCGTATACTCGGAAAATAAAAACATGATGAAAGAACAGGATCCATTATTTTGATGCTTCTCTTAAGTGCAATTTTACAGTATTATGTCGCTGAATTATCTTGGTGAATGTCTTAGGTCAGGCAAATGAACCATTTTAACGCAGAATTAAAACGAACACTCCTTAACCCTAGGCCTTTGTAACTGAGAGGCTTGTGTTTTAGTATGCATGTCATGTAACACTAGCTTTGCTGCTAACAGTAGTCTTTAGATAAATAATGACTATTGAACACGTGCTGGGTCTATGCAGGTTAATGAGATGTGGTGCTCTTTCAGACATATGATAAATGCCTACAAATCCTCTTAACTGACAAGATAACACACAAAGCTTCAGTTGTAAAGGATCTGCAAACCTGCACAATTGCTTAGACACAATGAATCAATTCTAGAAACTTATGTTCATTACACTATAGGAGCCAAGGGTTCATTCTTCATTGAAAAGGATACAATTCTTCTCATCAATGTAGAGTTCAGCAATCTGTATAGATAATATCACACAAAAACCAAAAAAGTCAGACAAAATCCAAACTTGAACTGCTACACAGAACAGAAAATTGAACAAACAATGAATCATCCACACAAAAACACATTGCATGCCAAATTCAGAAGAAAAATTATAAAAAACATCCACAGGGTGACCAAAGTTTGTCTTATGTACAGTATATTGTACAGAGATACAACAAACATTGCCGGAAGTAAGTCTGACTGGTTGACTTTATGCAACTTCTGCAAGTAGTTTTATTTAATTTTTTATTAATTTTTTATTTACAGTTCTTAAGAGTGATACTGACATTTCTTGTTGTTTTCCTTTGTTTTTAAATCTAAACGTGCTTCCCGGGTGGTTATTGCTGCCGTCAAAGAACTAAAAAAAAATGGTGTTGTCATCAACTATATTCCTGATATATAATTTCATATCTCTAATTTTTGATATTGATGTAAAATATTACCTTGACATGTTGTCATTATGTGAAATTTACAGTTGTATAAACTTACTGTTTCAAAATACCTCCATTTAAACTTTATAATTAAATATGTGGGTTAAATATTGGCTACTTCAAAATATTTATTTTTGGCTGCTAATTTTAGAACCAGCTCTGTCTGGCCAATATCATACCATACATTCCAGTACTCTTGTGTAAGAGCCACTGTTTATGTTCTGGATATTTCCTGGGACACTTGTGAGGAATAAACAGAGAAACCCAGAGTGTGTAATCCGGGCCGAGGGTTTTTATCTGACTGACTTTCAACAGGTTGAGTTCATGATTAGACATGAAGAGAAAGTACTTATGGAAACATATTAAGAGAAAGCAAGATGTATTAGGGTTCAGCATGATAAATGAACCTGATGTTTCATATAAACAGGTTTTTACAGCCCTCTAGCACTGCTATTCAGTGTGAGTCCACAATAAACCAAGCTCAAGTCAAGGCAAACAAATGTGCTGCTTTGTCTTAACACACATTTTTTTGCATACAAGTAAACGTGTGTCCTGCTTTTGCTGCGGGAACCTTCATTTTCTTGTTGTACAATATAAATGAATGCATTTTCCAGTGTAAAGTTAACTGCATTAATTGAATCACACTGGTTGTAGGTTAGTGTGTCTTTACATCATGAAGAATGATGCATTATTGTTAAAGTGTTTATTACTTTTACATTTAAACATTTATTCTAATTGAATGTATGTAACACACACCTTCTTGCTGCACATGCAGAGACTAAAGACATTTTTGGTCAGTTACACATTTTAACGGTAAGGTTACTAATGGGTTCGGCTGGGTTACATTTACAGCCCATTTTTATCACTTCTATTCCATAATGAATCTTTATGGCACTCCATCCTGCAGATTCAGGGCTCACCTGATGCAGGCAGTTGGGTAGTGAGTGGAAGCTCTCCACATGTGTCAGCCCTAGCAGGGCACTCAGGAAGCAGTGCAGAGCAGCTTGGGAATCTCCTTCCTGCTGGAGCTGCCTGCCCAGTTCAAATAAACCCTCACGGCTCCCGTTCAGCATCCCGCGCTTGGGATGGCCCGCCACAGATACCTGCTGTCCGTGTTCACGTTCCAGACAGCCACAGCACTTATGTCTCCCATCTGAACAGCATCAGGCATCGATAAGTAGTCAGCACTACACTCGCTAAAAAGACAATCTGAACGTGGAGCAAAAATAGAGATCCGTCGCTGCACCATCAAAACAGGAAAAGATCACAGCTTCTCCTTTCCCTCCTCTCTCGTTCTGTAAGAGACAAGGGCAGGAGGTGTGAGTGCGTGGGAGGAAGAGAGGGATTGTGGGGGGAGAAGAGAAGACGGCAGTGCTCAGTCCCCTCCCACATCGCAAAGAGGAAGTCAAGATTTGTGGGAATTTGAGTGACACTGGTCACAGCCAATTGTTTTTATCCTCATTTTTAGTATCACAGATGAGAACTCAATAGCCCAGTTTAACAGGCAATTGAAGTAAAAAAAGATAATACTTTGACATATTAAAAATAATTTCTTATTGGATACATTATTTAATGTTGTTTGCTGATGATTTTGTAGGCTATGATTATTTTAGTATGTATACAAAAGACCCAGAAAGAATATGAATAATTTAGTAATTTTGCCTCACGTTTAATAATTTTAGTAATTTTGGTTATACACGTTTGAGGTATAATTATCAGGACTTCTTTTGTTGTTGCAGGTTAAAGAAGAACGTTTTATAGGGGCTATGCTTACTACAATATTATGCTTCATTTTCTTAAGGGAAGGTTAATTATGACTACATAAGTCACCATAAAAATAAGTTAAAGGAAAGAAGGTTGTGGTACTTTTAGGCAAATTGCACATACCACCTCACACGTACATGTCTATTGCTTTTTTTTCGTTCTGTGGTAAACTTGTGACATTCAGAGTTTGTCTTTCTGTTTTGTTGTCTTGCTGCCGCGCTTATTTTCCACTTATTCCTGTCAGTGCAGCAACATTCAGTGAACAAACCACACTTCACATCTATATACCTTTATTACAGCAGAATTGATTATCCGGAAGTGCTTGTCGAAGCAGTGTATCGAACTCTGGTGTATCGAACAATGGCGTCGCGTTATCGGATGACAACTTCATTATTGACACTATATATTTTTTGTTTTAAATGCAATTCATATGGAGCTGCTGAGATTATTTAATTGTAATAATAATTAAACGATAATTAAACGTAAATAAATAATAAATAATTGTTTTTTAATTACTTCTAAGTTTCATGGCAAAGATTTTAAGGTGGACAATGAAAACTATTGTGTTTTTTGCAAAATTAGTACAATTTAGTACAATGGGTGGAAAATAATTTAAAATAAAAAATAATAAAAAAGTCTGGCTGGCAGCAGGCCAAATCAGCCAGGCCGCCGGGAATCATCCTGGTGTTCCCGATGGAATATAATTTAACGCAATATAATTTATTATTTATTTAGAATTATTATGTGGTTATGTGGTTATTTACACATTTTTTTTTTAAATGTTTATAATCTTCAATTCCAAAATTGAAAAGTTCATCATTACATAGGCCTATATCTATTAGAATGAACAATTATTATTTATGAAAATTTACCATAAACACAAAGAGGCAGTGGCTTACACGTGCAACAAGGGAAGCTCTTTACTACCTAAACAAGGAGTTAAGTCATTATGTCCCCTAAACTAAAGCTGCTTTTAAGACTTGTGTATCCACAAACTTTAATTGCTTTCCTTCTATCTAACAGACACACAATGACATCATTAAAATAACTCTATTACCAATAAAAAGGTTTGTAAAACGTAGCTATTTAAATTGTGAAGTACATTGAAGGTTTCTGTAGGAGTATACATTTCAGTAACATATGTCTGTGTAAGGACTTTTTAAGAACCTTCAAGAATTAGGTACTGTAGGTGTTAGGTAGCATGTTTATACTAGTTGTTGTTATGGTATTAAATCTATTAATATATTCAATATATATGAATAAACGCAAATTGACTCAAATCATTAATGTCACATTTTCTAATTCAATTAAATAATAATAATAATGTTTTTTTTAAAGAAATATAGGGACTTTCCTTAATATCTATACCTTTATATTGCTGATCTTTACGTTTGAAATACTCTGTCCAGGCCAAACATGTAAAGTGCTAATGTTTTCCTGAACTCTGGCACCCTCTGGTGCATTGCTTAAACATTACATTAACAAATTTAAACTAAAAAGACCTTTACTCTTAATTTGTTTATTGATTACTGTATCTCTGTTGCGTGTATTATTCATCAAGTGATGACATAGTTAAAAGAAATATTACAAAATTAATAAAATAATGAATAATAAAATACCTAAATATTAGTAGTAGTAGTTGTATTTATATGTGTGGTTTACACACCAAGTGGGAATTTGGTATACCCACTTTTGATTTAATTTAAATTTAATTCATTTTTTTAATGTTTATTTAACATTTCATTAAAAAGCACATTTAACATTTATGAAACATGATATGAAATACATGTACTTTCCAATACACACTTAAAAGGCATAGTATACATAGATAAATTGGGATTTTAAGATTTGTTTGAGTTTTGTTTTAGGTTGATCTCATTTGCAACTTATTTGCAGAGATTTTCATGCAAAACAGCAAAATCACCCGCATTATTCATGCAGTAAACTCAATTAAGTTCACTCAACGGGCAAGGATTGATGATTAGTGATGACACCTGCTGTTTATAAACTGTTTGGACGCACAACTGATGTAAAGCACAAATACAATTCATTTAACAATTCCGTGCTCTACTTTAAATGAACTCACCCACCCTCTTATATTTTCTTTATTAGCACACAAACAGTGTGTTTTTGTAACACTACTGCCAAAGCAGAAAAATATGTCAATTAATATGGACCAAAGTCCAACCAAGTAAAACACTGACCACCAAGATAATTCATTCAATTAAGCAACACCAGCAACACTAAATAAAGCTAAAGCTACTAAACATATTGAGACAAATAAACAGTTTAAATTTAGTTAATCTGAAAATATATTTCGGACAGATACCACTGTGTGATGTTTCCATTGGGTCTCTGAGAGTTCTAAAGCAAAAATATGGGACACTGATGTCCACCAGTATCAGTCACTACATGTCCTGCTATAATCAACCACTAAAAGTAAATAGAATTGAAAACAGATTTGCTTTCTCATTTGACCACATCAGATGTATAATCATTATTTCTTGACACCTGTTCCTTTAGCATGAAACCATTAGGCCGATTATGTGAACTACACGCATGGATTACTAGGGAAAGTAATCCGATTAACACAGTGTTGAGCTGCTCCACTGAAAGAAGTTTTCTGGCATAGCTGCTTGAGATGCACAAAACTCACAGAGCACAAATACTTTTAGATCTTGCAGTGCAGATAGATTGTGGCTGAAATAATATGGTCTAATATTGGAACAGTGAAAAAAATTCACATTTGTATGGCATTTTAAAATACTAGCGTAATTTATGCATAAACATAACTGACTTGCATTGTAGACAAACTAAGCCAACATGTTGTGTTAAAGTTTGCAACATGGATATTTTATAGCATTATAAACGTTTAGAATAAACAAACAAACAAAAAATAAACCCAAAATGTTTTTCTTTGAGAGATGAGATAATTAAAGGACACCCAATGCCTTTTACAGAAGTGTTAACACTCATCTGATGTGACCTTAATTATAAGTCGTTTCATCTCTGATGAGCTTTAACAAAGAAACACCTGCAGCCTTGTTCATGACCTCCTTTTTTAATTATTTCCCCTCCTTCCCTTATTTGCGTCATCTTGCAGGTGGACCAACACAAATGTTTCAGATTCTGTCTTGTAAATTTGACCATGTGGAAAAATAATGATGTGGATTTAAAAGGTTGTACAGCAAATTGTACAAAACATCTCTGTAATGAATCTGAAAAGAAGAGTCTACTAGGATACACAGGTGCATGAGAGCTATATAGACAATTAATACTGAAGAATGAACAAATATAACACAGCTGACTGGCTTGTTTATACCTTTTATAGTAGAGAAAGAAGGATTACTATTGGCTTAATCTAAGTCGTGTCAGTGAAACCAGGCCTTAATACAACAGCCTGACTACAAGGTTAGAGCCTTCTCTATTTTTTTCTAAGTTAGTAAATCTATTGCACATTTTATTTGTATTTTTTGGTGTATAATATATTTATATTTTTGATGTAGGAAAACATGTATTCATATATTCTATATGTATTGTATTTTATCTATTGTCTGTACTAAAATGTATGTAAAGCTGCTTTGCAAAAATGCAAAATTGTGAAAAAAAATCACCCTTATGCTTATGCTTAGCAACCTCTTATAGGTAGCCTACGGTCACAACCGTACGTAGATGGAGGTATTTGCTAATGTAACTAAAACATTATTTGATTTACTTTTTGGGGCTTTTTGTCTTTATTAACGATAGGACAGTAGAGAGTGTGAAAAGGGATAGGGAGGAGAGAGAGGACAGCGTCGGAAAAGTACCACAAGCCACGGTTCGAACTTGGGTCGCCCGGAGCACGGATGCTCAGACTAATGTAAATGCAATTCAACAACAAGTTTGTACACAATAGATACTTTTTTATGATTTGTGCATATGTAGCTTTTACATAAGCTTTTTACATTACACAATAGTACCCTACATTAAACAGGCTAGCACTATTGTTGCTATTATATCATAGGCTATATGACGAATTCTACTAAAAGTGTTGTTCATTCCTTCCTGTAAATCCTTTTATAAGAAACCATTCATTTCACTTAAAATAAACTTTTACACTAATGTAACCATTACACCACTACTTTTTGTTTTAGTAAGTGTAAGTGCTTTTAGGTTTTAATCCACCTCATAGTGACGTCTGCTGAATATCACTGCTTTGCAGGAAGATAAAGCCTTTCCCAGGTCCCGTAGTGCTTTTGTGCACTTCCTTCAAGTTTTCCGGCACCCATCAAATGTTCCCTGCCATCTTCACAATTTTCTAATCCCTGATGCAAACAAACATCCCTAAATCACAATGATACTGTCACGGAGCCTCCAGCATCCCAGTCATCCGATCTGCCTCACCGGACTTCTGAACCTCAACTCCCATCATGCACCGCACTTTTCCCGCCGCCATCTTGGATTACCGTCACCTGTCACCGATCATCGTTGTTCTCACCTGACTCTCATTACCCGGACACTTTATATGGACTCTGTTTTCAACATTGTGTGTCAGTTTTCGTGTTTGTATGAATGGTTATTCCCTAGCTGGTACTTTGTTTTGGCTGTTGCTGCTTTTACCTGGTTATTGTTTTGTTGTATGTTTACCGATTTTCTTACCACTTTGATTACCCGTGTTTGTTCCCATTGGATATTTTTTGTGTGCTGTTCATATCATCAAAGCAAGTAAACCATCTTCATTTACCTACTCGCCTTGTTTGCCTCTCTCTATCACCTGGACACCCGTAACGGATACACCATGCCTCAAATGAGTTATTGCAACAGTAATTTATTACCTGAATATACATGAAGGTCTTGATGCAGCCAACCATATGAAGAGACAGGAAATGCTATTCAGATGTGGGTAGAAAATGTCAGATGGTCATCAGGTTCCACACAGACTGGATTTGGACATTCTTTTTTTTTACCTCTTATTTCTGTATTCTGCCTGAGTAGTCTGCTTTTTTTCAGATTTAGGACACAGTCAAGACTTCCTTTTAGAGACTTAATAAATTTATTTACTTCATTTTTATTATTGGTTAAGAGTCTGATGTTACATTGTAAACCTCATCAGTCCTTAGTGGGAAAACTCTACTTCAAAGCTGTGTGATGCAGTATTCCTTTCAACTGGGAAATCTTTTAGCAGTTAAAAACCCTGTTAAAACTCCTAAATCAAATTAACTAAATTACTCCAGCTCTCATATACTGATTTCGCTTTGATCAATAAATCCTTAACGGAGGACAAATTGGATATAGCACTCAAACAACTTATTTTCTTTAAAGTGGCTGGTGCATTGGAAGTTGCAGCGGGAATTAACTCTCACTGCAGTTGGGTTGTAATAATGGTTCTTTAGCTTGAGGGAAATTTTTTAATCATATTGGATGACATTCAAGAGCAATCTCAGTTTAATCAAAATAACCCACCTGCCTACTCAATTACCGTTAAACAGGATAAATAAAATCAAATTTCTGAATATCATTCCCATATTTCCACAGAAGTCCTGCAATCATTCTGAATACATAAATAGATGTTTTCTTGTGGAAACTTTCTCACATTTGAAACGGTTTATCGAAATAACAAATCAAGGAGAGCGTAATAAGATTGTAGCATTTGCTTCTATTGGCAGACACATCTGTAAACTTTTATGAGCTCTCATCCGTTCTTCTTTAGTCTCAATCTTTTTTCAATCATGTGAGGATGGGTGGATGTTAAATTTAATTAAGCAGAAAATTTGGTCAGTACTTTTTCTATCAAAAATGGTGCTTCTGGATTTAACAACCTAGAAAACGTCTCACTCATTATACATGTGTGCAGTTTAGCTTCAGTGGCTAGCCCAACAGGACACCTCTGGCAAACAATGTGTTTATTGATCCTGCAGGGTTTGCCATTTAATTTCATTTAACCTTTTCAATGGTTTGGAACACAAGAGATGGTAACTTTATAGATCTGCTATAGAAAAGTCATCAGGTCAATAAATTGCGCTGATCAAGCAATATATGCATCATGTTTTAGATTACTTAAGATAAAAAGAAATTGTTTTTTCCATGTTGTTGGTGTTGATTATTGTTGTAAAATGCAGTGTGTTTATGTTTTTATGTTTCATTTAAATTGTAAAACTGTTTTCCTCTGCTCTTTACTGACCTTTTCAAGGCCGTAAAAAATTATCAATAAAACAAGTCATTTGGTGGAAAAGGCTAGCATGACCTCATTGTAATACCTTTGATCTTTATGTTCATTCTGTTATTTAGTTTTATAAGAAAAAGCCGCCAGTGGCCCTAACAGTTTCCTTCTGTTTCCTAGTAGACATAATCCAGTATCTAATGGTCAAATTATGTGGCAGGTCTGTTAATTGTGGCTAAATTAAATTTAAGGTTTATGATGGGATGCACTGTACAGGGCTAATTTAATCAGAATAAGAAATACCCTGGGGAAAATGGTCAGTATATACTTTATACTTATCTTTATAGTCTTTATTGTGCAGCATACTGTTTTGCAGTGTGTGCTGAGATGTACTGCTCAAATCATAACTAAATATAAGTTACTTAACAGCTTCATACACAGAGAAATGTGGGGAAAATTAACATTAAGATGCAAGCAAACCATGCAGTACTTAATTATGATATTACCTTAAACTCAGATGCCGTAATGCTCTTTACAGAAGCTCATGAACCTGAACCAACCATGAACCAACGCAAACCTTAAACTTCATTCATTAAGTTTGGATTTATTCATTGTTTGGATGTCCTGTAAACTTATTCTCCATTCGTCATGATTTCTCCTCCAGTATTTTCTCAGAATTCTAGTTACAAGAATCTGTTTTTGTCTATTAGGGTCGATGTTGCACATGTCTCTCCTGGGAAATATAGTGCTCTGGGTCATGAGGGACCAGAACTTATAGAAAGTGAAGCTGGATGTAATTCTGTAGATATACATTTCCTGTTGAAGCCACCACATTTTTACTCATATCTGACTATAATGAGAATCAAAACAGTGTAATGTTGTTGAACAGTTTCACTAAACTTTTTCGGTTATTCATCAATCAATCCATTGACATTACTCTTTACACTTTGTTTCACAAAGTACTTTGTAGTGGAAAATTGTAAAGGTAAAAAAAGAAATTGTTCTTGAGGAAGCTGAAAATGATGATGTTTTTAGAAATACCTTTATTTTTAAAGGGGTCATATAATGGTGTTAAATTTTTTTTGTGTGTATTTTGGTTTAATGCAGTTTGTTTACGCGATGTGCATTGATTGGCCAGTAATCCAGTGTATTGTGATTGGCCTAAATACCTCTAGCATGTGATGGAAACGTTACACCTCATACCATATTTAAAAAACACAGTGTCTCCACGATGTGGTGTCAGCGACAACAATACTACAGCGAGAATAAAAGTTATGCCTTATTTCTTTCTTCTGATTTCTGAAGTAGAAATGTGGGGTGCCAGTTTTAATGTGGTGTTTTAGGAAGGCGTGGCTAAGCCTTAAAGGGATGGTTAACCCAAAAATAAAAATGATTTTATTATTTACTCACCCTCATGTCATGTCAAACCTGTATGACTTTCTTGCTTCAGCAGAACACAGAAGAAGATATTTTGCAAAACGCTGCTTACCGACACCCATTCACTTTCATAGTATGGACACAAGGTACAATGGAAGTCAATGGGTGCCGGTAACCAGCATTTTGCAAAATATCTTCTTCTGTGTTCCACAAAAGAAAGAATCATATACAGGGTTTGAATGACATATTGGTGAACAAATTAAGTTTTAAGCAAGACTTTTCCACCCAAATTCAAAAGCTGGAACCAGAACGAAAGCCGGAACATCATACGATGTTTGTGCAAGATGGTGTTTATGCACTTTCATTCTCATTATCATGCTTGTCTTGTTGTAACACTTGGCCATATGTTTCTAAACAAAACTGATAAGACTAATATGATGGACAGTTCTGTAAAAATAACTATCATTAGTGATCGTGCCACTGTGAAAACATGTGGCAAAAGAATTATGATCATATACAGCATCTATCATACTCGCACATCTGTTGCCATAAATCTGTTATTCAAATTGAATTTGCAATGCATGTGATCTGAGAAATGAAATGGACCATCTTTTGCCATTTACCAAATGCCATCTGTACAGTTCAAAATTGGCAACCTTTAGAGTTGTACATTTTCTTTTAGAGATGAGCTGAATAATTTTTCTGTCAGTCTGCAACAAAGAACATTTTTTTACTTGATTTTTTTTCTTGGAAATATCTGCTCATTTCAAAACATCAAGTCATCTATTCTGTATCTCCTTCCCTGTCCATTTCTGCATATCTGCTCATGCATTCATTTTTATATGACCTATTTTTCTGACTATAAAACTGGATGATTGTTTTAATTCTCCTGTTGTAGAGGGCAATTTTACTGAGAGCTAATAAAATACAAATTCCATCTGCAGAAATGCTGACAGATTCCCCTTTAGGACAAATGTGCTCAGCATGCTGTAAAAATCCATGATAATTATCCGGCAATATTAGTTTTAGCACTGGAGGACACTCCGGGAAGCTCATACTGTTTGCTGTTCCAATTTCAGGGCCACACATCTCTGTGGTCTTCAGGGAGCAAATGCATATGGCGATTGGAATGAATGTGCATGGAATAGCAAACAAAGTAGAGTGAGTTTGCAGTTGATCGGCTCAAATAAACAATTTTAACCAAAACCAATTTAAATAAAATGAATCATTTCCTCCAAGCAGCCTCAACTGAATTCTATCAATAAAATCCACACTTAAGTATTGATGCGGATCGCATCTCTTTTCTCTCTGCTGACACAGCCGAGGGGACATGAGAACATAAGCAAGCCGAAGAGACGTAAAAAAGCTGAGTGGACATGAGCCGGTTAAAGGAATATAAGAAAGCTAAAGGACAATAAAAAAGGACATAAGGTGGGACATAAGGAGGATGAGTGTAAATAAGAAAACTGTGGGGAAGTAAGGAAACCAAGAGCACTTAAAGAAGCTTACAGGATGTGAGAAAGACATTAGGAAACTGGAGAAACATAAGGATGTTAATCTTGGCGAAGTTAAGGATTGCGATAGGCTGTAAATCAACAGAGCACTCTTGACCAAGATTAGAAGTTGAGAGGACACAAGAAAACGGTGAGGAAACGGTCTAGTCCTGGTTTTATGCCTGTTGAAGACAGATCTGGTGGCCGAGTAGTGCAAAACAAAACAACAAATCGAAACTAAAAACAAAACACAAATTAAAAACAAAAATAACAAACAAAATAACAAATCCAAAAACAAAACAACAATTGCGGAAACAAAATAAGTCAGAAAACAAAATAGCAAGTTTGAAAACAACAACAACAAATCGCACAAACCAGAAAAGGTAGGTACTTTGTTGGAATGGAATGGTTACTGCTGATTGGACAAAACTCATGGCAATCAAGATATCCAGGACATACAGTACAACTTGTAATGGCCAGACTGTACCGACTGTTTAGGATTTAGCTAGTTACATGTTGTACAATTGTAGTTACACCCATACCACATTAGCAACCCAAATTAACACATGTTGGGTTTCCATGTTTTATGAGGACGTTCCATAGACATATAACATTTTGTTTCCCCCAACCCTCACCCAAACTTTTCTGCATTTTTACACTTTCAAAAAATCATTAATTAAATCATTTAGAATAACTTTTAAGCTGTTTTCCTCATGAGGACCACAAAAAGTCCCCACAAGGTCAAAAAGGGCATTTGGTCCCAAACTGTAGAGATTACCAGGACCACACACACACACAAATCTGTCTGTTTACAACTGAACATTACCTCCTCCCTATAATTGCATTCCTTTTATAAGGTCACCTGAGGCTATCAGCTATTGGCTGAAATGTGCATTATAGGCAAACCTTATTCTCCATTAATGTGGTTCTTTAAAATATAGATAGAAAGAATGAACCTTCAACTATGAGAAATCATGCTAGAAGCCACACCATTTGCCAGCACTCTTGAGGTAGATGTTAGGTGGTGAAAAGCTTTTTCAGCCTAGTGTGACTGTAATGGCAAAGTGGAAATCATGTATTTTGCCTCAGGTCCCTTGTGAACCCAACACCTCTGGTGTGGGAATAACAGGAGTGGTACCATTCTTGAGAAGGTGTAGGAGGGAATGCCAAGAACTCATTCTAGTCCTTAACTTCCCCCTTTTTTAACAAAAGGTGTAATGATGTCGTGCCACTGGGGATGAAGTAATAAATAAAAACCATCTAATTGCTAATACTTGTCCGGAAAGATTAAAATCATGACTCTGAAAGATGTGAGACCTTCAACAGATGTAGTGAAAATCTATTTGTGAAGTTTCAGAAGTTTCGTGAAGTTTCACGCTCGAAAATCTTACCAGACATCTCTTTTCATTTCCAGTGTAATGGAACCTAACAGCTCAACACCTTTACCTGAAATTGATTTTCTTTGCACTGCTCTAATGTAGCCATCAGTCCTGAAGAGGGCAGAAGAGTCTTCATTTAAAGGCATGAACTTTCCAGTGCTTTGATGCAGTCTGGGCCTTGAGCTATATGAAAGAATGTGAACGGGGAGGTAAACCTCAGTTTCAAGTAATTTATAGTCTCACGGGTGGCATTCTGAAAATGGCCAACATTTCAAAGCCCTCAAAAGGAATATGAAGTAGAAAAACGTATTTTCCTCGTGGACTTATACACGAGGAGGAAATACAGACTGTATTTGTCAGTTTGAGATATCATTCAGAATGTAAGCTTAAAAACTAAAATTAACAAACACAAATTGGATTTTCTTCCTAAATTTCTTCAAGCCGTTGTACTGTACTTACATATATCACAACATACATAATTATTACAATAAACAGGGATTTGATAACATCTACTTAAAATAAATAGTCACTAATAGTCACACAAGCCTGTAATAAATAAATAAATATAACGTAAATTAATATTACAAAACAATTCTCCCCTGCAAATTTATAATATTTTATAAGATCTTTATTGTCTATTGTCTAAATTACAAAATGTAAATGTATGAAGCTAGTACATTTATACACCAATCGATATATCAAAGAGACTAACACACCCACAAAAGAAAGACCCATTGGGATTATGTGAACAAATCCATTCCAGTGGAAATCTTTTCTAGATCATTAAATTGTGCTTGTTGGCTTTATTACATATGACAAACATGCTATGTGCATGCCTACGAACTATTGTTCTGTCTGGACAATTCACCATGCCAGTAAAGCATTGACAATAGTCTAAAATACATTCCCAGCAAGCAGCAATAATGAGCCAGAATAGAACTGTATGTCAAAATGACATGGGGCATAAAAGTGCTCCAACCGCTCATGTTTAGTTTTGAACTGAGAGTAATCAAGCACGAGCTGATTTTGAATAGAAAGCTGTGCAGTAAAATGCGAGCCAGGCTTATCTTTATGATGGCGGGTCAGTTATGCAAGTATATTCAGCCAGTGTTTCTGTCAGGAAAAAAATAAGAAGGTTGAAAAAGCTGTCACATTAATGAGAGATCTTTTTATTTTTTTATTTTTTTGAGTCAAGTCATTAGTAAACTGATCTGTCTGGGTGAATTGGTTCACATAATCAGTCCAATTTGCTAGCAATCTAAACTGATACAGCTCTCTCAACCCAATAACTCACAAATCCCACAGTGGGTTGGAAACAATATAGAAGATCACATGATTAATACCACTGCTTACACATACAAATGAAATCCTTCTAGAGTAGACTTTAAAATACACCTTGATTGTTATCACAGTGATGCTGTTTATTCTCACAACCTTCTATCTGTCCTTGAAGGACATTTCTTGGAATCCAAAGATGCAGAAGTAAAATGCACACAAATGTTAAAATGACATAGTACTACCCTTGAACTGTGAGGAAGGAGACATCATTTGTTGTAATTTTGAAACATTTATGTGTGTGCACTCCTAAACACCATCATATCTTCACATTTTTCTTAAGTAAATATCCTTACATGGGCTTTTATCTCTTGATTAATTTCCTTTCGCCCAGCCAGACTCCACATACAAGTAAAGCCCCAACACAGATATCAGCGCTATCACAGTCACACTCATGCAAGCCGAGAATCCATTACATAAAAAACCTTTTCTTTCACCTGAAGTCATTTTTTAAGTTTAACTGCTCGAATCCTGACCACCAACAAATGGGACTGAATAAAAGGAGAAACATTGCATTAGGGCAGGACTATTAGATTATGGGCCATTTTACACTAATGTGGCTGGAGGGGTGTGAGACTTCACCTGCTGTAAATGTACTTAATAACCATCTATCAGCTCAGCACAGCACTCCTCTTTTATTTTTACGCAAGGACATCTCACTCCCTGTGTGTAATGAAATACTGACATACATTTTTATGTTTAAGATACAGTAAGTGGGTGATATTTCAGCTATAGGTTTAAGTTATTTGTGTTAGAAGTCAACACACAGATAATTGGTCTGTTCCATAACCTATCTAGTAAGATGTATTGCTGCCTACTACTTTGCCCAAACCTCACAGGATTATGCCATTCCCACTAAATACCTATGGACAGAACAATTAAAACATGAACTTGGATATTTAATTAAATAATCTAAAATTCAAATTCCTCTCAATTAATTTTATTTTGTACTGTCATCAATGCAGAGCATTTTGGGATTTCTTTAACTGCACAGTATACATTCAGTATTGCCAAGGCAAGGTAGACAACATATTGTTGTCTTTTACCTTTTAGCGTGAGTTAATGATGAGAAAAAATATGTTTGTGAGTTTCTTGTGCATGTGAGAAAGTCAGAGAGAGCATATGTGTGTTTGTGTGTGTAGTGTGTTGATGGACAGCAGTGTGATAGAAACTGACTATAATTTTATTATAGCTGTCTGTGGCACCATGACCTGGAGTCATGCTGATCAGATTAGGAAAAGGACAGCCATAAACTTTCAAAAGTGTATGACTTCATCTCTCTGTGAGGAGAAGATCTTACTTCGATCGTTACTTTGGATGGGTAAAGATGACACAACCCATATTGTCTTTTTTTTATTTTGCAGTTTTTATTTGTTACATTTTTGCATTACCTATACTTGTCACTTATCCAAAAATTGGTGTGGATGATCCAGAAGTAATCATTCAACAACCAACTAGTCAATTAGTGATTGGTGGGGTTGACTAGTCACTTTATGTAGGTGTTTCTTTCTCCATTTTTTCATCTTTAATATTTAGGACAACATGTTAACAGTGTTGAGATTTATTAATAGTTAATAATAGCAATTTTATTATGCACAACAATTTATTTATAATTAAGGTCTCAGGGTTATGTTCTGTTTTAAGTTGTTTCAAAGGTTTTTAATGGAGAAGGACTGTGTTACTAAATGCTACACTTGCAAAATACACAAACAAATACACAAAGCTACATTTATATGTAACTTCTTCACAAAGCTACATTTATATGTAACTTCTTTATAGCACCATCAAATTAGTGCTTTTTAAAGAAAAAACAACTCATTTTTTTTAAAAGCCAAAGTTGGGCTGGAACAATCTTCTATGGTGTTCTGGCATACTTGATAAAAAGAGAACAAAACAATTGCCATTTTATTTGTTAATACAATCCATCCATTTACACTCCAGTACAATTTCTTCACATTTAAGCATTTAGCAGATGCTTTTATCCTAAGCAACTTACAGACATGGGGAAAACAATGAAGTGATTCATCCTAAGGACTAATTACAAGTGAAGTACTAAAAAATAAAGTTTCAACAAAATTTGCTCTTGTATACACAATCACCTCACTCTGTGTTCTCCTTTCTACAGAATTTACAGAATGAAATGCCATTAAATTCTCCCTTTCATTTTCCTAAAGAACCGTAAGTGGATGTTCTGTGACACTTTGTGGCACTGTGGGCACTTTTTTTTGATGGTTTGTAATGCTTGCAGGTTTTCTTGGAGACATTCTGCGAAATTCTGATACTGATATTCACTGGCATTAATATCAGGCTAGACTTTGCCTTCTCATAACCATCCTATGAGTAATACCAGATTTAGAAGATTCAGCACTAGTCTTATTCGGAAACACTCTCTAACTTTTTATCCTTTATACCTCAAGGGACACTTTATCAAAATGATTTAAAATGAAATGGATTTGCTTGCATCAGACCACTTTTGATATATCCAGGAATTTACACACAGGGATTTCATGGCTCTCATATTTTCAAACGTGTTTCATATCAAGCAAAAAAACGATAGAAAATATATCAGCATCACAATTGAGGAGACACAATGTTCTCATGTCATTAGAATTCCACTGCAATCTGAAAAAGTACCAGAAGATATCTGTAATTGGCTGATATAGAGGATAAGGTTTTGAGAAAGCACCATGGCTTGAATAAGAGAATCTCCCCAGTGACCGTAGTCTCTACATCTCTGTCTCTGTTTTACCATCATTCCGTCTCTCTCTCACTCCATGTCGTATTCCATTAATGCCAAGTCACTCTCCCCTAATCCAACTCTTGCCTGGCCAGCAGAAAGAGCTGATTACAGAACAGAGGAAAGGTTAATTGAAAGACATTGTTGTAATAGTATTGTGTCCAAGCAGAGCAGTGAGAATGTTGATATCGCTCTTCCCCACAGGGATCTTGTAATGAGTGACATTAAAAATAATTATATAAGACACATTGCAATCCCTTCTGTAAATTAGTAGTTAGCTTGTCTTTCTCTGTGGGGTTCTTGGCTTTTTTGTGGGACCAGTAGAAAAATAGTCAGTGGCCCATTTACAGGAGTGAATTAGAAAAAGATTTGCAGTAATGGCCATATTACCTAAGTCAAATAAGTATTTGAATAGTTAATAATTTACACTATTAGCATTTTGTAAGGCTTTTGTATAAAATATAATATAATATATAATATAATATAAATATAATAAATATATATAAAAATACAATATATATATATATATATATATATATATATATATATATATATATATAAATATAATATATATAAAAGCCTGATTACGAATAAAAGTATAACCCTGTGTTTTCTTGTTTTTTTTCTATTGATACATCACTCTAAATTAACATTAAATTTTAAGTAATTAGGTTTCGAGAACGCACGCTGTGTATTTGTTAATGGGTTAACATTCTCATTTGCATATTTACAAAGTTGATAACATTGACTGGACAAACACTGCACATAATGGACTGGTGACCTGTTTTAATTCCCATTAATCCAAAGCACATGCTCTACTTAACTAAACATGTTCCTGCAATGAATATTTAATGAGACAAACACTGAGGGAGCTTATGATTGGTTGTCTTATTATAACTCACCATAACATCCTGATATTGTAGTGTTTCTTACTTCATGGCAATTCAGTATTAATGCTGCTCCGCTGTTTTACTTTTCTTTACCATTTAAGTCAAGATCCAGCAATCGCAAAACATACCTCAAATGAATAATGTGCTATATTTTAAGGGTGAGAAAATGACGATCATTTGTATTTCTGATTGATCTAATGCTGTATGCTGTGTCTTGCATACATATGCAACAGCTGTGTTCTTTAATAGGCTAAACAGATTATTTGGTTCTTATTCAACATATTAATCAACAATAACAATAGCATAATTTCATTTACATTGGTCATTTTATTCTTTCTGTGCTCCATTTTATTCTAGCCAATGAGATTCCAACAATGATGAAAAAAGTATGTGACTGGGGAATTAAGGCCTAATATTGATTTAAAAAGCTAGGGAAGAGAAAGAACATGAAAACCATCTGCCTTAGATTGGCTCTGACTGTGAGATCACCCCCAGAATTCATTACTGAAATTACATTAATGAAATACGCCGATTATTCTGGCCAGAAATGACAGGGCTCAGGTCATGGAACATGAGCCTGTCATGCAGTATTCTCATAAAGCAGAACACAAATGATATAAAGGAAGCCAAAATGGACATTAGAATAGCTGTAAATTAAAACAGAGTACCAAGCAGGAAACAGAAAAGTATCGCTGAGCAAGACAAATAATGTTTTATCTTCCTAATTCCACATGTAGATACACAGAGTAACTGCTGGTATAATGGCTCCTTAATCTTAACTCTGTATTTTGGAGATGGTCTTATAATTACTGTGATATTTGATCAGGAGTGACAGAAGGGAGAGAAGGGCTTTATTTTACCTCTTTTTCAAAAACACCCATCATGATTTCGATCCTCCTCATTTTATAATGCAAATCTCATTATCGAGATTTAATGGCCTTGACGGGTCTCAGTGGCCATAAACTAGCCCTTAAATGCAAATTGCGTTTCAATTGCACAATAAATCACTACTTTAATTTAAAAGTTCATAAACCTTGCCACTTGTTGAAACGGGATTCCCTTCTCATTAGACCTTAAATCTCATTGCAGCAAAAGATAATAATTTATATACATGTTTTAACTTGAAAAACTTACATTTATTTAATGAAATATTCATTGTTAGCACATTTAAAACGAGCACAAATTAAAAAATTTGAAATGCCTGTAAATGTGTATAAGTCTTTTGCATGACATCACTTTAAATAATTTATATTTATCCTAACACATTTGAATGAGATGTGCAATAGCTCAAATCTACGCATGAAATTGAAATTCTCCAAGTTCTACAGTTTACTGGAACCAAAAAATAATAATATTTATTATAATCATTGTTATTAAAGAACGTGCAAATACAGAGCACCCAAAAACCGAAAAGGGCACAGAGGCCTGAACGAACTGCTTTGGTGTTGTGTTATTGCTGTGTTAAATAGACACTATTATTTCCACCATGATTCTAAATCCCCTTTGTTCTGCCTTCCTAAGACAGACTTTTTATGGAACATGCTCTAGGCGGGTGACCAATCACAAGCTTGTGGTTATAGTATAATGACATTTCCAGAACACGATTTATACGGGTGACCAATTACAACAGACTGAGCCAGCTTGACCAATCAGTGTGTTTTGGAACGAGAGGGCTTCATAGAGTCCAGAAAAAACAGAGAAAATATTATAAAAATAAATATTGTAAAAAATATATTTTGTAAAAAATATTGTGTATTTCAACATTTTCACATTCTTCGTTTTTATATTTTTATAAATTACAATAACCTTAACATTTTTTTTATAAATTATTTTGTTTAGGTTTATTGTTTTGAAAATTTGTTGAATATTTCATCTCGAGTCTTATACCTTACCATCATATTTTAGTTTGTCATGATTAAAATTGAACTATAAAATACTAAATTAATTTAGGGAAATAACAAAGGTGTTCCTCCAGAGGAACGGAGACAGTTAATAGGTTAATCGATGTACTGTATGTAATATTTGATCTCTACTACACAATGTTCCTTTTTCTTAACAGTGGTAATCACTGCTTCGCAAAAAGTGCAAAAACCAAATATCAAATCAAAATTAATTGCCATTACCGAAAAAGGGCTGTACAATATAAAATACTAATCTTCAAAACCTTGAAATACAGAATGACTAAACAGCCATCCTAGTGTACTGTAGCAAAGCATTCACTATAATATATGGCTCCTATGACAGAAGTTAAAGTTTCATATTCATTTGAAACCAACCTCATTTATTTTTGGGGAGTCATCTCAGGTCTACACAGACATATGAATTACAAATACATCAGTCAAGCTTGGTTTTATGGGCACCAGAAAGGCTTCTGCCCAGTTGTAATCATCCTGTGGGGAAGCTCAAGGAAGGCTGTGTAACCAGATATCCTTTCCACCCTTCTTAATACTCCCAGCAGCTGGCCAACACCCTGGTGCCCTGTAACATAATTAAATTGTGGATGGCAACTCTGTAACCAATGATCAAACGGGATCAGTTTCTTGTCTTGTTTGGTCCCTTCTGAATGGTCATAAATCTACCGGTAATTTAAAGTGTGAGGATAACAAAAGCAAATCCACCAGAGATGAAGCCAGGCAATAATATGAGCGTCAATGTCTCAAAACTCATGAATTCTAAATCAGCAGTTCTCAACTGGTTTTGTCTCATGAGCCAGATTTAACATGGAACATTAATAGGCCCCCAACACAATATCCAAACTATTTACTGTGCAAGCGTTTATAATGTACTTCAAATCAATCACTGAAATTTCTATTTTCTTGAACAATATTTTATACTGTATGTTGGCAGTAGAAGGACATTTTTAATTTTAAGTTTATTAAACATTCACGTTGTTTGATGTGTTAAATTACATAAACATGTAATTTTTAGGTGTTATGTGTTGGAAACTTGTTCTTTATACAAAAACATATGCCCTGAGGTCCAGTGTTAATTTTACTAGTACATTTTGATTTAATTTTAGTAATAGTCCTTTGACTATTGATCAGTGTATTTCATTGACAAATAATTTTCATCATAGTTTTCATAAATGATGGGTTTTCACTGATGAAAACTACATGTTTTCTGATCAGTACGAGACGCTGATTTTTCTGTATAGTAAATAAGATACACAGCAAATGCACAGAAGCTCATGTCCTGTTCTGTAAATAAGTTTGTTAGTGAACTGTACATATAACCTCTTGACCATGCACAGATTTAATACTGATTAAATTGATGCTATACCATTTTTATTTCTAATCATTGATATAAAAAAGGCCAGTATATTGTTCCTCATCATAATACATTTTATTTAGGTATTGTCTCATTTTTATCAGTGAAATCATGTCATTGATGAAAACTATGAGGAAAAGTATTTGTCAATAAAATGAACACTGGTGAAGTCATTGGCTGACTGGGTCTTTGGTTTTAGACTTAGAGAAGACAAATATTTTTATTGCCAGATATACAGTCACAATGAGAAGAAAGAACTTTAGATGCAGCTGCTATGAATCATTTGCAGACAGTCATTAAACGTATGAGATAATATAACTAACACTGTAATCAATACTACATGCAGAACTTGTATTATGTTTTCTAAAACAGTAGACTGCTTGGATAATGGTCAGAATAGACTAAGAGGTAATAATGCAGTCAGTTGGAAATATATTGATTTGGATGAAAAATCTCATTCATGAAAGGTGGCAGACTCATGAATAGTCTTTATTGATCCACTTAGAAAACAGTGTGCATGGTGCAACGGACTTAAAGAAGAGAGAAAAATCTAAATCTAAGTAGGACAGTATTTTGTTTATATCTACATACATGTACACAATCCTTCCTTATAACTCTCAAACATAGTATTTTTTCATGCCCCTTCAACACCTTCTATAAACAATGCATCTAAATCTCCCCATGGGTCAATATTCGTTCCTTCATGCATAATTACATCCTGTGTGTCAATACCATAGGAACAGACTGTAAATCTAGTTTTATTCACTCCAGTAGTATACACTGGACTGTGGGCTTCTCCAGACCCATCACGTCTAGAATAAAGTCACAGAGTCAAGGACAATAACCTAAGGTCAAGCTCCATGGCCACCCCAAACAGCATCATGCCAAGTTATAAAACCCAATAAGCTGATACCCAAAAGCCCCTGGGGCTTGGAGAGAGTTTGGGAGTTTGAAGCTTAACCAAAGCGCTGTGGAGAAAGCCAACTGACAGTTAGAAGGTGATTTATCCCAACAAATTGTGACACATTGAGATATGAAGTGGTGGAGGGATTACCCAAGTGTCACAATAATGGGTGTTTCTACAGGCTATATCAAACATCTTTTAGGGAGGTAAACAATGTATCAGAATAATTTTTTTGACAGTTTTACAATCTTTTAGAGCTTACTGAATGCTTGTGTCACTATGGAAGTTGTTTTCTTGGTGATCATACAGATTGGTCTGCTTTGGTCTGATGGTAGAAGTAAATCTATTAGTCAGTGTAAGTTAGCCATTAAAACATTTTTGCACTCATTTGTGATTCTGCAACTGTCATGACTTTGACTTCAGTGATACTTAAAAAAAAACATAAAAATTTAAAAGCCTTGAGGAAGGGAAAGATTTCAGTGACTGACAAGAGGTTCCTCCCTCAAATCTGTCAAGTGACCTAAGAAAATATTTGTAATTTACAAATGGGCTACTTGTATTGTGCTTTTTACAGCCCTACTTTTACTGGGTAAAAACATTAATCAGATCTCTTTTCTTCCAATAAAAGCTGTATAGAATCAGATAAGAGTAAATGACAGAACGTTTCACTTAAAACTCTGTGTCTAGGTAAGGAAAGTACGTTCTGTAAATACGATTTTACTGGGCAAGGCCTACCTCCATCCACCAATACAAATCTTTAGTTTTGCTGCCAAAGTAAGCATTATATACTTAATACACAAAGTTCTGACATTGCCTTAAAAAAAAGGAATACAGTGTGTATATCTGCATTAAATGACTTTATCGTTTCATCCACAGCACAGTGTACATGCAAGTATGAGTCTGTATTTCTTTGAAGGCAAGACCCCTCATAAGATCAATGGAGTTCTGAGCCATTTAAATCACCTGAGCTTGTGTTCTTGAGTAAACATGTGTGCTGAGAGACAAAGGCTAAGAGATTTTATAGCCAGTGTTTTTCTGGATGAAGCCCCCATTCTAAACAATAATGACTTTTTAATGCGGAGCTGTGATTACGTTGTCATGGTGAAATATGGGGCCCTTGGGACGCTTGGCGACGAGGGGGCCACAAGTGAAATACTACAACCGAATAGATTACACCACCGACCTAGGTGAAGCAATCTTCATAAATTCAAATCTAATCTTTGTGGACCCTGGCCATGTCAAACTATAGAGGACTCTGTTGTTCTTGAGGGGGAGGGTGGTCAACAGAAGATACGCTGCTGGTAGCCAAGTGGACATTTACAACGCCACTGCTCAGAGAAATATATAGCATTATGTGCAGACAGAGAAAAGACTGAACTGTTGCTAACCTAAAGTGGAAATTCATATTTAAGAGTAATCACCTAAGGTTTTAAAAAGGACATTTCTAGATTGAAATAAAAGTAGAGAAATAAAAAATATAATGTGGAATGAGTAAAAGTGAAAATCAATAAATGTAATTTATACTTTTACATTTCTAAAAAAATGTCAGTGGTATTCTCCCTCGACGCTTCATAGTAACTTACAAACTACTAAGTATGAGCAGTAGTAATATTGATATATGCCCTAGCAAACGTCAATTAAAAAAGAATAAATGATTAAATAAATAATGATTTTGTTTCTAAAGATTGCAAGCTTTATCCTCCATTTCTCCACCGCACATGACCGAATGCCCACATTATAGAGAAACAGAACATAGACAGGTTGGGGGCTGAAGATATCAATTGCTCACCGAGGTACTGACACCTGCTCACGTTCTACCCGCTGTCCATAAACACGAGTGATCACCGTTTGATGAGTGTAAACTCCACACTAGCCATGTCTTATTCATGTCACCTGCCTGTCACGTAGGGTCCTCCATCTTTGCACATCGCTGTCAGCCCAACAAAATAAAAAGTGCCATATCTGTGACATATTTTTCTACTAGGTGATAGTTCAGAATGTAATTGTTGAAGTATACAAAAATTACATAAGTAAATGGCGTTGAATATTAGCCCTGACTGTGTGTGGGATAAAAAGAGAACACGTCCACGAACGCATTACGTATACACTGTTGCCTGACAGAAAAATTAATTTTCCAGATGGGGATATGAGAAAATTTTACTCATAAATTTATGGTAAATAATGACATGCAATTTGTTGCAGTCAACAGCTTGTCCCCAAAGACAATATTCAGATCATACATTAACCTTTTCACCAACAAATGCATCACATTAACCTTTGTGAAATCAACATGTCGAAGTGCCCATTTTTTTTAAAGACACAACTCAACAGCACAACAGCTTCATGAAACATGCATAACAATTGTATATTTTATGTTAAGAATAAAGATGCTTATGATTAAAAATAATTGTATTTCAAAACGATAAAATCAATGTTATTTTACTAAACACTCTGTGAGTTAAGTTACATTAAGTATTAACAGATGAAAACAAAGATAGTTATAAGGCAGTTGATTTCAGAAGAAGAAGAAGATTGCTCAGTTTTTGCTAATAATGCACACTGCATTTTTAACAACAAGAAGAAACCATGTGGAACACACACACACATACAGATTTTCTGTCCAGCACAAATATCATGAATTAATTATACTTAATAGTCAGTCCCATAGAAACTGTGGATAAGAAATGCACAGAAGATACACACACACTGTCAGAGAATGTTGTATGGCAACACTACCTCATAAAACACTACTATCTCCAACATGTCAGCACAGTACTAATTGAAACATAACTGAAATTGATTTCATATGGTATTACTTAGGCACTACATTTACTCTAGAACTGAATGAACCACCAGGAAATGTCTTGCTGAATCAAAATGAATTTCTGGTTTATTACATTCATAAAAATAACACTACTGTTTTAATTGACCATCTTTGATAAACAAACAGCAATAAAATGACTTGTTCTCTAATCTTTTAACCTTTAGCCATGGCCATTAGATCTCCCCAGAGTGATACACAGAGACGCTGAATTGATCCCAAAGACTGAATAAAGTAGTCCCCTCATTAAAAAATCATAGCAACTACAATATCTCTAATAAAATAGCAAATCACCTCAGAGACACTATGACAGTATTATAATCTTTACACAGATTATGAAAAGGTATTTTGTCCTAATTTAAATGTACAGTGTCTTTTGTAGCTACTGTTTCATTTAGTTGTCGTAAAAGGACTATTTTATTGGTGAGTAAAACAGCACGATTTTATTAAAAAAGGCCTGATTGTATTGCTGGAAACATGAGCACTCGACAATAGAATAAACAGTGTTTTAATCATACAGACAGTCACAAAGTCAATAAGTTCTACTTCAACTATCAGACATTTCTGAGTGAAATTAGTCATGTTGTCTTGCTAGTACTCTAACCAAAGATTAAAACCATTAAAACACATTAACAAAACTATAAGCTGCTTGTGAAATAGCATACTGTGATAGTACGTACTGAATTAGATGAAGCATCTATCGAGTATTGTGGGTGCAGTTTAAATTCAATTCGGACATACTACATAATGTACGCTGGAATTGTTAAACTAGCACAATTTATCCACAAGGAATATATGTTTTGCTTACAGAACCGCTATATTTTTTATTTATTTACTTTTTGAATTTGGCATCTCCTCGGCCCACGAGGCATTACAGGATAGAATAGCGACAATAGACCAGCCAGTTTCTCAATTTTTCATGTACTGTTTAGCATACTGAGGTTTTCACCTACTATATAGTATAGAAACTGACAATTTCAGATGAAGGGATAGTTTTAACCTGTTAACCGTCACCGTTCCTCAGGGAGAACACCTATGTTATTTCCCTTTTCACTTTAATATTTTATATTAAAGTTGAAATCTAATCTAATCATGTCAAACAAAAGATTAATGGAAAGGTAAACGACTCTAAATGAAATACTTGACAAATTTTCATAACAATAAAAATAAAACAAAAATAGTAAAAAATGGTAATGTTACTGTAATTTATAAAATGAAATACCTAAAATAAAAAATAAGAAATGTAAAACCTTATTTAATATCTAAAAATTTAAATGTGTATACTCAATTTGTGTTGTGACAGTTATCAGATTAAATAAAGTCTCAAATAAAGCTTTTCTGGACTAACATATTGCCTTATCTTGGAAACCTAAGTTACTTAGTTGGTTTTACAACATCAAATAAATATGAATGTGTCCTTAATTACTGTTGCTTTGGTTGATGGTCTGTGATGAATTATATGAATACATGTTCATAAATAAGTATAAGAAAATGTAAAAGCTCGAGTTCAGAACAATACTGGTGACTACATGGTGAACAATGATGGCCAGTCATCTATAAGAATCCTGCAGAAACAAGCCAGAAACATCTTAACATTTAATGCTCAGCTGAACAAAGGTGTTAAGGGTCCTGTTAGAATCAGTCATGTGAGACAGACAGAAAGAGAGAGATCCCAAAATGGGGCAATCAGGTGGGGGAATCCCGAGCTATTACCAGTCAAGTGAAAATAATCAGGACAGACATGGTAACCTCAAGAACCGACAGGGGAATTACATGTTAAAGTGTCTTTCCTTTGAACTCTTTTTTTTTTCAAATGACCATGGCCTCATCCAATGTCAGTGACCAAGAGATTATTTCAGGTGAAGCACTTGTGCAGAAAGTCATTTGGGGTGTAACACTAATGGCTGGTCAAAGAAAGCCATTTCCAAGTAATGGAGTTTCAATCAATCACATAAAGTAGTGACTGAGATCACTCCATTTTGGTATCTGTTCTCATCACCAATTGAAGCATTCTTAAGAAACTCAACCTGTGTGTTGCACTGAATGCATTCAGAAAGACAAAAAAAACAAGAGCGTGTGGGCATTTATTCTATCCAAGCGAGTGTGAACTGCAATGTCATCTCAGTCCACTGGGCATAAGAGGTGCTTCCTTATGTCTCTCGACATAACTAATGGCAGACTGGCCTGAATTTTGAAGCTACTGTAAGTGTTGCTCTGTCAGCTTCCATTAGCTCAAGAATGATGATAAATGCTTACTGTCTGATCCTCTGTGATATGGAGCACAGAATAAGTGCATTAAAGGAATCAAACAATAGTATTGCACCTTGACCACTGTGGGGTCAAGGTGTCCAAAGTGCATTTAGTGCACCAATGTAGAAAAGTAGTGCTCTTTTATGGGTGGTATGGTAACTTAACTTAAAAAAATGAATGAGGTATTTCAGCAAGGGTGTGTCGTTTTGAGAGATTTTTGTCACTTCTTTAACTTCATTGGCCCTTAGGAGCCACTCAAAAATCCCAAATTTAGAAATGATTTTATATTGTAATAAACTTAAAGTGTAATTTTTCTTTAGTTTTTTAATTATATTTTTAATATTATTATATTAAATGCCAACCCTTGAACTCAGTGATGTCTAAGGTTGATTTTTCATCCAAATGCTTTGAGCCTCTATTTAAAATCAAATGACTGTGCCGAAACCTTCTTCCACCATTTCGCTTTCTGTACAAAAGAGAAGGTTAGCAGTCTATTGTCGTGGTTGTGCTAAGCTATCACCATTCCTCCCTTGTGGTCGATGCCCTCTGAGCATCCATGACAAGTACAAAGTGAATGAAATGGCACAGTGCCACCCGTCTGTCTGCATTTGATAAAGAAGAGGCATTATTAAAAACCAGTCATTTATCTAATGTGGCAAACTCCGTCTCTGGGTTTCCCAGTGGTATTACCCCTCACCCTGAGCATATTCAGTCATCTCTGCTACATTGTACATTATCAAATCTAATTTCAGATAACATTATAGTGCAACTTTTAGTGCAATGCATTTCTAATCCGTCAGTATAAAACTTATGATAGCAGTAACGAAGCTGTGCTCATTAAGGTTGTGTGTGTAAGGTCGCTCTGTGCCACAACATTGCATAGAGGAATACAGTGGGTGACATCATCTATTTCGGTCTTTGCATCCCCTGTGTACTTGTGTAAGAAAACATTTCTGTTAAATTATTCACCATGACTTTGCCCAGTGGTACTCACTTTCATAATGATTTTATTTAAATGGTTGAAGCTCTGAAGCAATGATTGGGGGAGGGGGACTTAAAGGTGTGGAGCGTACCAGTAGCATCTCAGGTCAGAGATGAAAGTCCTACTGTGCTGGTACACAATTTAAAACCACTTGCTGTTTCCCAGTAGTTACACAAAGTGTCATTTTTCAGTTAGTGCTCCACAACACATGAAAGCCTTTAACTCAAGGGGTGAATTCCATGGTGGAATACATATCTGCTTTGTTAGAGACATTTAGCTTCTTCAATCATCTCAACATGTCAACATTTCCTTAAAGTGGGTTGGAATTTAAAACACATGCAGGTGAACATTAATTTTACTTCAAAATGCTGTGAGGCAACTTCAGTTTCATGAAATGGCTCTGTTCTTAAACATAATGGGATGACTATCTTACTACACATGCAAACACTTTCTAAGTAAAAAATTGTGTTTAAGGAGCATCTAAGCTTTTCCTAATTTTATATTTCCTTTGGTGTGTAAGTGTGTGTTAGTACATGTAAACGATCTGCAACGTTACAAATTCCAAAGTCCATGATGAAGCGAGTTAGGGTTTCTAACTGAAATCACATCATGGACTAGATAGAAGGAACGCAAGGATTGTAGTCATCAATTTACATCTGTAATGAGTCAACGTGGACATGTTAACTTTGCATAATGCCTGCACGCTCTGTGCTTTAGTCCATTAACCATTGCTTTGCAACGCCTCCATAGTAGCCAAAAAACGTCCATAGTAGGAAAGCAACTGCACAGGAGATGTGCGCTCACCATAGTAGGAAAAATATGTGTGCTCTAACAAATAGTAAGGTTTACACATGTACACATATGACACATCTTTAACCCTAACTAGCTGATTTCTCTTGCACATACAAATGTGGTTCTAATCGATCCACTGATGAGGAAAAATTGATGACATTGTAACTGTTTTTGCCTGAGAGATAAAGCTTGTGTCTATGAGGTGCAGGACTTTTCTGGAGCACGCTCTAAGCATGTACACAACCGAATGTGAATCGGAAGCTTGCAGATATGGTAAGGAAAGAGACGATTCGAAACATGCTGTTAGCTGGTGACCAATCAGAACAGACTTGGCCAGCTTGACCAATCAGAGCGCTTTGAAGGAAGGCAATTGATAGAGACGGGAAAAAAATATGAGCGTTTGGCAAAGCTCAGGAGATTGGCGCTGCAATAATGTAAAATGTGAGAAAATTTGTTTTTTTAACAATGAAACATGAAAATTCTAGTTCACCGCCAAAAATATAAATAGTTAGTAAAGTTTGTAAAATAGGTGCTCTTTAAACTAATTGTGACTAATTTAAAATGGTTTTCATGAGAAGTAACTATGCTGGTATCTCATTATGTGTCTGCTTTAACAACCAACTAAAAGATTATTCAAGGCTTTAATTTGAAGCTAAAAAAATCTGATAAAAGATTTGTAGTTAAAACATTTTAACTACAAATAAATGACAAATCTCAATGATAGTGCAATTTAAAACTATTGATTATATGTCAGTAAATGTAGAAAATATACAAATTATACAAATATACAAAATAAAATGTTTAAAAATATAATATACTATTTTCAAGATTTGATTTGGCACAATAAATACATTACAGAGCAAAGGGAGTTTAATTGCAGCGTTAATATGAGTTTGAGGTCACTGATCTTTTGCAACAGTTATTACAATTTTGATTTTTTTTTATTTGGTGGATCTCATTCAAGAATTGTTTTTTAACCCGACAGTGTAGAAGTGGCTACTGTCTTATGGCTTTTACAGAGACATTAACCATTGTTTAACTACTTAGGAGATCATGGTCAGTCTGTTTTGAAATGCATATACATTTTCACTAAGGAGTGTTCAGGTTCTTGTCATCCTGTCAGGCACTATAAGGGCACCTTCCTTCAACATTTGTTACATTTATTGTAACGTTGTTACTGTACGTTCATTGTGGGATTGCATTGCAAACATAAGGATGCATGCAGGATTTTGCCTTCTACAGTATATAATAAATTATATTTATTATATAGAAATGGTAAATTATATTGGATGGCAACAGAATTTCATGGAGAACAGGATGACATTTATTATAGTTACCTCTGAGTGTTGTTGAACTTGAAATATTTAGAGGAATAAGAGGAAAAATGACTGCCTCAATGTACAGTACCGATGTTCCAAACAAGCAGGGTTTGTGACATGAATGTGCTTTTGTGGATGAACCACATAACATGTAAAATAATGACAGAATATATTTTATAGAACACAGCCGGAAATCCCGAGCGTGACAATGCTGTCATCAATAGTAATGAACGTAGCAAAACCAGACGTGATCTTATATCTTGCTCACAGATTAGCCTGGTTTGGCCTAGTGTGGTTCACATATCTATTCATATCACATATCTTTTCCCCATCAACTCCCCTGTTTCTTTTCACGTGTTCTTCAAGACAGTTATTGTAAAGCCACTGAATGATCTCACATCCCATCAAAAACAAGAGCCAAGATCATGAGCAACGTCAGCTGTCTTAAACACATAATTGAATTCTCAGCATTCTCTGACAAGCATCCTTATTTGGCAAAAGCAATGAGAAGACACCAGGAAACATGAAAGGTCAAGTGTGAAAAGATCCACTGATGGAAATCCAAAGGGTCTGTTTCTAACACCTGCTTCATAAAAGATTTTGTGAAGAGTACATTTCTGTGCATGTTGAGAGCACCTTGCCTGTATGGCGGTATTAGTGAAGTATACAAACAAGAGATTGACCGAAGAGATTTAAATCTGCACCTATTATCTGGCCATCAACAAGCCATTCACTCAGTGATGTCAAAGGAATAATGTGAAGGGAGTTCAAGTTATGTAAGATTTAAATCCTCACTATGTATAACAAAAGCATAACTTCATCACCGTTTGTTGGAATGTGGTTTAAAATTCTAAATCTAATCCTCCTTGCTCCTCTTTAAAAACTTGAGAATAATAAGGACTTATGCAAACCATGCAGAAAACTGTTATATAAGTGGGTAGATTTGGGCATTCAATGGAACAGGTGAGGGAAATACATCATTCATTTCTTTGTCACATTTAGGTGGATTAAACAAACAATGGGCAGAAATGTATGAGAAGGTTTGACATGGTGCAGCATGTAGACGTTGTGAAAGCCATTATTCAAACATCCAAGAAACCTTGTGGGTTATGAGTAAATTATGAATCAAGGATGACCTCTGTTTGGATCGCTATAGTTTGGCTAAAACCCATTAAGATATGTTATGTATAATTTATGTAGCGATTTTCTATCTCCAGTTGTCAAAAAGTCATAGTTCTGATAGCCGATTACACAGTATCAGCATAAATCATAGCATACTTGTTACTTGGTTATTTGGTCTTTGTTTGAATTACAGAATAAAATCTAGTTTATTTAATTATAGCATATCCAAGCTCAGTTTGAAACATATTTCTTATAAAATTCTAGGAAAAAGCATGTGAGATGGTCTGTTTCTTAAAACATTCTAATTGCATTTCCGTCTAACAATTAAGAAATTTATTTTCTTGATTTTGCTTTCTTTTTGGAAGTTAATAATAAGACACATAATACAGTTTCATTTTTATAATTTAAGATGTTTCCAAAGAAAGCCTTTGAATTAAAATGTTCTAGTATCAATGTACTTCCAAGCTACTCTACTGTAAAGCAGCTTTATCTGGCAGGATAAAGCACAGGTGCTGAGGTAGTTAATCTCCAGCTTTATGTGGACCATGGTGAGTGATAAATGAGAGAATACAAGCTCAACGAAATCTTAGGAAACTGGGTTTTACCCTAGGCTGGAGAGCTGTAAGCCATAACAAGCACTGTTGAGCAAGGTAAAGATGTCCACTGTACTGTATCTAACTTTAATATACTGCCTGCATACCGAATGTAGAATGCATTTTTGTATACACTAAAGTAACTAAAGTAATTATCCTAGTTCTGCTGTACCTGTATACTGGTGAGCTGGTGAACATGATGTAGAGTAAATAAAACATAAAGTAGAAAATATAGCAAGTAGAATTAAAATGAATAAAAGTTGTAGAAGTTTAACTAGATGAACAGATTAACTTGATAATGCACTAAAGAAACCCCAATTGCATGTATTTTTAGTTTACTTTCTAATATTTTGTTTGTAAGGTTAGACAGCACTAATGTTACTAACTATAGAAATGTTTTTTCTGTCACCTACAAAACCAGTTTCAAATGACGCTCACCCTTGGAATGAAATGTGAAACATATTAGTAAAACTAGGCATTAGTGGAAGATCAGCCTTGACAACTCAGCTTAGATACTTGCATCCTTTTATAATATGCAAATGCACAAGAGATCTTTGTTTTGCTCTTTGCAGTCAGTACGGCAATCAGAGAATTTTATAGATCAGTAAAAAGACTGAGATTGCTTGTTGGCCCTGCAATATGCTGCATGGATAGTTAGGGTGCTTTCCTGTGCTCGAGGTAAAAAACCCACTTCGGTGTGAAATGAAGATGAAGTAGACATAAGCACCAGATTTATTATGGCATTTTGGTACAAGGTAAATTTAGAATTATGGTAAATAAAAAAAACGTATTTGCAGGGTTTATCTCAACAGTTTTATACAAACAGTGCTTCCAAGTTTTAGTAATTCAAAATATTACAAATTCTTACCAAAAAAAAAAAAATGTTAATAAATCACCAATAAATTAACAACATACAACTGCAGGTATTTAGAAACAACACACCCCTTCCTGTTTCGGCAAGCGTGCAAAACTGTATGTGTGTAAACGTGCATTCAGCTGGGGGTGGGATACAGAAAATTATGAATTATTAAAAAGAATTTTCTGACTGAAGGTCAGAATCTGGATAAAGAAACTCCTCTTGATTAAAAATGTATGTTTGCAGAATTGCATTTCAACCTTATGCTGAGATGGCAAAGATACGGTATGTTTTGAGTATGCTTATTTCGACGCATGGCCAAAAATAATAAAGGAATGAGGCAACAACTGCAAAATAGCTGTTGTCAGTTTTAAACTGTATCGTGGTCTACTTGCAAAGACTACATCACGTTTACAGGACACAAAAATAAAGCAATCGTGTGCTGTTTCAGCACTACAGTTTTCTGCTATTAAACTGACATTTAATAAATCAATAGCATTGGCTCAAAATATGTGAAAAAGTGTTCTTCAAAATGCATTTTGAAATGCAAATAGGATTTGTACAATGCAGCGGACGCATTTTATCATAATAGGTATCATAATAGTCTTTCAAAATGATTCTTTTTGTGGCCAAACTAAGGTGTGAACACTGGTTCTGTACAACTATTAAAACAGCATTGTTTTTTTTATCTGACCGGTCCATGCTTTATACATCTGTCTTGCGTCATCACATTCTCTTTAGGATGTGAAGAATTCTGTTAAGGTTTATGCTGTGGCAGCTGCCCTTGATGTGTTTCCAGAAATACATGTTATTGAGTGTGTACTACTTACAAGACCATTTCCTTATCTTAATTCAAATATTTTTTTTTATACTTGTGCATCTTCAGCATAAAGCAGAATTGTAGCTAAAAAAGCAAAAGACAGGAACGATTCTAGGAGCCGACGGGTGCATGGAGACCCACAACAATTCAAGATGTATTGATATAGGGGCCCAGATCAATAATATACAGCCAGAGGGCCAAGAAATCTTAGCTAGCATCCTGGCGAGCACAGACACTTCACGTTTCTTTGGAACTGCCAATGCCACTTCAAAGGGTTTTTGACTGTTTTTGTAAAGGGAACGTAATGTATGGCACAGTAGGTTTGAATTAAGTAGTAAGCTGTCTCTCTCTCCCACTCGTTTTGTCAGGGGCAAATCTAATTCAAATGGTTTGGTGGAGATGTAATAGTGGTGGGAATTAACTCATATCAACTCATTTCAAAGCCATTGTGACTTTGATGAATGTTACTCATTATGCACACATCAGCAGCTTTGAAGAAAAAGGAGAAACTTGAGGAGAGGAAGAGTCTAAGAAAAGACTGATGACATTAATGAGAAAGTTATGTGCTAAAACAAGAGAAGTATAATTAAGTTTTAAGGTTTAAAAATGTCCAAATAAGGAATATTCGTCAAATAATTCCTAATCACAGTACATTGTACAATGAATCTGTTCGACAGTTAGCCACAAGGGGGAGACAGTCATCTAAAATCAATGAGCTTTGGCGGTTAGGGTTAAAGTTAACGTTGTGACAAATAACCACTCAGACTTATTATTTTTTAATAATACCTATAATAAAATAATTTTATTTGAAATATAAATAAATGTTTTCACAAAAAACAATCAAATATTTAAAAACAGAAATACATATTTCTCAGTAATAATGCTATTAAAAGTTATAGAAAAGTGAAAATAAAAAAAACATGCTCCACCAGCTTTCTTGGATGCCATTTTTCCTTATTTGACCAATCACATTCCCCCTCGATGCACAGGATTGTGGGACATCGAAGACAGTAAAGGATCACGTTGGAGGAGGTGTGGTCTTGGAGAGCGCTTATTTTATGCAAAATATTGCTTAACATTTCCTATTTTTGGCCTTTATGTAAATAAATGGGCATTTTAGGAAAATTCCAATTGTTTTCTCTTCTTCCTTCTTGGTTTTATTAGCTCTGCTGCAGTAGAGTGGCGGTGAAAAAAATATTTCTGTAAATACTTTCCAGCATTTTCATCCATTCAAAGAGTATGTATACTCTACTCTAATTGAATAAAACTGATGTCTTGCATTGTTCATACTTCATTGTGTTTTATGATTTGTGGCACAATAACATCTTGATCAATGGCTAATTACATAATTAGGTCACTGATTGATTATGTAATAATGGCTCTCCTGTAATTATGGCTCAGTGGTTAGAACATGGCAATCACAACGTCAAGGTCGTGGGTTCAATCCCAGGGTTTACACATACTCAGAAAAAAAATACAGTATAATGCAACGTAAGTTGGTTTGAAAAAAGCATCTGCCAAATGCCTTAATGTAAATGTAATGTAAACGAATA
The DNA here is from genome assembly GCA_019155185.1 of Beaufortia kweichowensis. Lineage (NCBI taxonomy): Eukaryota > Metazoa > Chordata > Actinopteri > Cypriniformes > Gastromyzontidae > Beaufortia > Beaufortia kweichowensis. The sequence goes on from CM032805.1 coordinate 4,486,687, forward strand.
ATGTAATAGAGTAACCGTGACGAGGAGAGAGAGGAAGAGAGACATTGAAAAAAAGACAAAGAAATAGAAATGACAAAGCACAATCACTGATGTTAGGAAAACTTAAACATGATTCACCTGACTTTTTATTACTTTTCCATCCAAAATGATTTTTAATCTCGTATCCCATTGGGTTCTGTCCCCCGGCAGAAAACTTGGCATTCAATCAAAAGAACAATGTGGGTGAAAGCAGCGTTAAGGGTTTAGGGCGTTTTGAATGGCATTCTGGAATGGCTACAAGGTTCTGCCTTTGTTGAAGTCTTAGAACAATTACAGAGAGCTATTGGTCCATATCAAAGAAGTCAAGTTTCTACTGAGTTTTACTGTAGTTATTCTGTTCTCGATGGGTTCTTGATGGGAGGGGGTTCAGTTCACATTCACTGGGTGTTCATAAATGTTGAATGCATGGATTGGTGAACTGGAGGAATAAAAAATGTTGAACAGTTACAAGCCCTTTACTTTAACTATTTATATACATTTTATATATATATGACCAATAACTATTAGAAATCCTGTTTGAACATCTGAACTGAATTGCAACAACATCTTCTACATGTGCATTAGAAGGCAAATCATTATTCATATCTCAACCTGTCTGGATTTGCCATTGGAACTTACCCTGTGCTGGGGGAAATCCCTGAAGCAACAGCTAAGGGGTAATTTTTCTTCTGAATAAGGACACAGTGGTCCAACATCCCAGCTCTCATCTCCTCAGTCTGGCAGACAGTTTGCTTCCAGGGGATAAAATGCTACATATTCCAATTTCATCGGTGTTAGACCTGGAATACGGCCAATCGCCCTGCCAAAAACACACACACTGGAGAATGGGGCATGAATAAACAGATTTAACTGACATTGTTTACATAAGGGAGACACTATTTACCATCAGTAGGATTTTTGATGGATGGATTATAAAAGTAGATAATTAATTAAAAAATGATAAAAGAATGGATGGATGAGTGGATATGTTGATTGATGGATAGATTTGTGTGGATGAATAATTGGAAAGCTGTTGGAGGGATAGAAGGATGGATGGATGAATTTTTTGAGTGAATTATTAATTAGAATATTATTGGATGTAGGACTGCATAGATAGGTAGAAGAGTCATTCAGTCGTTAACCTGTTAACTGCCACCGTTCCTGTGGAGGAACACATATGTTATTTCCCTATTCAATTTAATATTTCATATTATTTAATTTTATTCTAATTGTGAGAAACTATAAATCGATGGAATTGTACAGTATAAGGCTTAAGATTAAATATTTGACAAATCTTTATAACAATAATTATAAACTAAATATTTTAAAGAATGTTAACGTTACTGTAATTTATGAAAATACCTCAAATGAAAACTTTTTTAAAATGAAAAATGTTAAAAATGTTTGTAAAAAATATTTAATATCTAAAAATAATTAAGCAAAAAAAAATTAAAATAAGCATTTTAAGCACAAATTAAATTGATAAAATAATTAAATATATTTTGTGTGTACAAGATATCCTGTATGGAATTTTTGCTCAGGAAAATGACATTTGATTGATTTTACACCATATAATTAGTAACAACAACTAAATAACTTTCTTAGGAAAAACATAGTTAATGTACTTACCACATTTAATGTCAATGCCATTTTCCTACCTCATTGTTATCACAAAAGGTGTTTTTTCCACAATGATCTTTGACAGAAAATTTACCTGTTCTAGCAAAACAAGTCCAATGCATAATAAAAAAGCCCCTAAAGCCCCACAACTTCTAAAAACAAAACCCGAAGTGTAAAGTAACATTTGATGCTTGTCCCCATGGATAAACAGATTTCACAGTGAGCCAAACAGCAACAGCTTTACCTCTCCACCCTTCTCATTCTTTATCTTCCTCTACCAGCCTCCAGCACCTCCAAACAACCTGTAATCCTCTTAACTTTGCATTCAGAAACTCTTGCTTTGTATGAGGCTGCTGCATTTTAAAGTCAAACATACTCCTGAGTTTCATTGCTTGTTTTCTGGAAAAACATTACCACTCATTGTTTGATTTTAGAAACATTGTTTGTGTTTTTCTTCTCAGACTGCCTGCTGCTTCCTTATTGTGTGAATGTGTTGGATCAAAGACTTCCTGTCTGGTGCTCTAGGAAGTGGCTGACCGAGAGCTTCGGACTTTCACACACTCGGTCGGACTGGGTGGAGATAATTTGATTTAATTTAGCTGGTTTGCCTGGATTATGTTGCCTGGGTGATAAATTGATGATGTCCAAAGAATTAATGTGCCATGACACTAATATATATATATATATATATATACTGTATCAACACAAACATACTCACATAAATAGATGTGCTTGTCTAGTTTCTAATGACCTTGAATGTCTTGAGCTGTGGAAGCAGAAACAGCCAATATGTTTATTAATGCACTGTTTATCATGGGAAAGAAATTCCTCAATCCCCATCAACATGAAATCAAACTGACCTCTTTCTTTTCAAAATTGACCACTGATTATCCATCTTCAAACCTTGATTAACAAACACATTAACCAATCCAATATGATTAAATCTGAGCATTACATTTGTACACTTGGCAGACACTTACAGTACATGAAGGCTATATGTTTTATCAGTATGTGTGGTCCCTGGGAATTGACCTTTCTGCTTCACAAATTCAATACAAATGCCATGCTCCACCAACTGAGCTAGTGGAAAAGCGTGCAACATGATTTACAGGGAGAAAGCATTTCTAATTGGTTTTCTCTCGGCTGTAGCTGGAAATGTTTAAGTAGACTTGATTAAAAAGAAATAGAGTTTGGTAGTCTATAATGTCTTTAGTCATGTGGCAACATTTTTGCTAAATGTTGTTTCTTTGCAGGTCCTGAAGGTTTGATATATTAACCTGATAACTGTCACAACAGAAATTGAGTATACACATTAAAAAATACACTGCAGAACTACATTTTTTATTTTTAGATATTTTTTCATACAAGTCTTATTGTTTAATTGTTGGTATTTTATAAATTACAGTAATGTTAACATTTTTTAAAATGATCAATTTTGTTTATGTATATTGTTATGAAAATTTGCCAAATATTCAATCTTGAGTCTTATACCTGTCTATTAGAAAAATTAGATTAGAAAAAAATTCAACAATGAAATAATAAAGATAATAGGGAAATAACATAGGTGTCCCTCCTGAGGAACAGTTAACAGGTTAAGTCAGAAAAGCAACATGGTTTACATTGAGTACTTTACATCCCAAGTGAAACAGTCTATTAGCTAAGCTGATAATCAATTTTATTGCAAGTCAAAAAACATTTTGCAAAAATGTACGGTACTGTACTGTATAATCACATTCTTGTTTTATCTTGTTTTTAAATGTTATTGTTCTTGGTGTGGCTGGATTATTGGTTATTATTAGGTGCCATTGTCCAGTAGTTAATAGGATTTAAGAACAAGTGTTATTATCAAGTAAAAAAAGCAATCAGCTTGTCTTTTTACATTAAAAAAAATAGACTTGGAGGCAGATACTGGCACTGACTAGCACCTGCTTCCACTCCTCTACTAGTGTCCAATGAAATCTGAAAGTTTTTAATCCATGAGGGCAGCTGCTTTATTCAACCTTTCTACCAGCAGCTGAGCTTAGAAGAATCAGTCTGGCTCTCATCATCTTTAATGCTTTACCAGATGCAGAAAGAGCATTCTAAAGGGTTGTAAATGATATCAGAATTTTGGGGTAAACTAGTCCTTTAACCAAAGAACAAGTATTTTTCATAACTCTGATGCACTGAGAAGGTGATAATATATAAAAAAAGGAGAGAGTGTGTGTGTTTGTGTGTGGTCGCCGTTCTTATGTGTTTGTGCACACGTGGCAGCAGGGGTTCTCAGAGGGTGAGCACATTTTCATATTCAACAGATACACGCAGGTGAAAGGCCAAGACGCATGACTGCATGAATAAACATGGCATCTTGTCCTGGCACAACTGTGTCCAGCGAGCAAATAGGCTAAGTAATGCAGTCACACAATGCAACCTGAGCCAGTGGAGCCTCTGTGGTTTTAGGATAATTAGGACTTTCAAACACTGATGGGTTTTAATTGCAATGTTGGACCATATTAATTTTTTAGCAGTACAGAAATACACTGTTAAGTACTTTGGTTAAATGCAGTTTGACTCAACAACACACATTTATACACACTGATCCAAAAGATTAAGCAAGACCCTTATGGTAAAGTAAGATATACATCACAAAAGAATGCACCTCTATTAAAAGAAGTAGTCTTTTGTTCAATCAAATTAACAACAGTATTTTACATGCAAGTTTATAGGCAATGTTCATAAAGGCTCAATAGTGTTACAGAGACTTCAGCCTTGATGAGCCACTGTCTTAAATACACATGTGTGTATAAAGTCTACCTAAAATCAAAATGCATTTACCTATTTATGTAATACATTTTGCTTGTGTAACTGTGAGTAATTTATTGACACACATTATTATTGTCTTTGGAATCTATTATCAAAATGTAACACTTTCTCTAAACCAAATTTCCCTTTTTATGCAAAGCCACTTTTTACAGTTTAATTGCTTTCCAGTAGTTCAAAATTGTGTCTTATCCTGCATTTTTTCAAATAAATATATTGTTTTTCTCAGTATATCAGTTACAGTAAAATGTGTTGCCAGTGCTAATGTATGACATTTGAAATGCAACCTTGCAACTTCTTATATAAATTAAGAAAAACAACAGGATTGGATTTATAATCACTGATATTACTGTATATGTAAGAGAAATGAACATGAATTGACTTTTTATTTTCTTACAGTATGTATAATTACAGTGTACTTACAATGTACTTACACAACAACAAAATAATCCATGGTATTTCTATACTACCATTGGCCACTAAAGCTATACATGTCTATATTAGGATTAAACACAATCATATAAGGATTTGGTGGTATTTATTATATTTCAATAAAATAGTAGTCATATGATACCTTAATGTAAATAAATAAATACAGATCAATACATAATCGATTATCTAGTCAGTAAATAAGGTGAATAATATAACTATGGAGTTGAAAGCTGAAAAATACTTATTTGACCAACAGAATATATCTAAGTCCATTGTCACCTTACAGAATCATAGTTATTTTTGATCAAAATATTGCATTCTGAAATCTGGTCGACCTTGTCAAATGACTTCGGCTCCTACCAGTCTGCTTACTTTGTAAATAAAGCGTTATGTTGCAGTAGGTCAGGCACACGTCCAGCAGTTTAATGGTATCTTTCTCAGGGTTTCTGAATCACGGCAAAACAATTTAATAGAAAATTGGTATTCCCAGCTTTACCCAATCTGAAACAAGGCCTGAAAAGGCTGCAGATGTGTCTCATGGACAGCACAGTGCATACTAATGTCTCATCATGCAGAGGTCTGCAGAATTGAACTAAATAAACACGCATCATCCTTTGACCTGAACTACATGCACAATGTATGAACCTAGGGAACTGAATGCTTATATAGTGCTTACCACTATGATCTTTAATGAAATAATATTAGTACGCTTTGCAGTTACAGGATAGTGATGTTGCAGTGTATATCTTTTACTTTGTGCAGCAATAGATTGAAGAACAATACATTTTTTTCTACAATATTACAATGAAATCTAAACATAGGACCATTAACTGTAGGAGTATCTCTCTGTGTTTCACACTCTAACACACACACAAGTGAACGTCCCTGTCTGTTGGGAGTTTAAAGTAATAGGAATGCTCAATTAGGTGCCAAATGGCTTTCCAGGGATCAGTATTTTAGCTTTAATGCTGCATGCAGCTGGGAGAGCAGCAGAGGAGCAAGATTTCCTGTCAGAAAAAGACATAAGCTTTATATTACATTTAAGTTATTACCCCTACATTTCAACAGGAAGACGCATTCATGCAATATGGAATGTTCCTTGCCTCCATAAAAAGCTCAAACTTAAGTCATTGTATTCTTAGTTGAAGCCATTACAAGCAAGTCAGCCATACATTTAAATGGGAGGGAATGGAAATGGACTTTATTGAGATGCAAGGCCTGTAGTCTACATGACAGTGGTAGGACTGGTCAAGACTAAAATTACCTGTGCAACAGTCTAGACCAGGTTAGCAGAAATCCTTCTTGAAGACTAATATAAGAATAATTTATTTTCGCTGCACCTCAGAACATCACAGTAATGTTGTAAAATGGGATAATTCAAATGTAATGACACATTCCCTTCATTTAAGCCATTCAATGTGAAAATAAAAATTCATAAAACCAAATTGTAATATCATATAACTTTAGGGTGCAAAGACTGAGAAATTCAGGGTGCAAAGATTTAACAGTAGATATTTAATAATCAACACTTGTGAAAATTAATATTTTTTTATAGTAAAAGTGTAGTTACCATGGTTTATTTTTATGAAGGGATAATAAATGTGTAATAAAGGCCCCCACAAATTATTGTAAAAATATTAAATCAGTTCTTGCTTAGTCTTTAGATGCTTCAAATGTATGTAACATGTTTTGACTCATGTATTTGTGAACTCTTTGTGTATTTCATTTAACATGTGTTGTGTATGTGACCATTTATCTATCTACAGTATACAACTTTACTACTAGAGCAAAAAGAGCACAAAATTATTTATTAATCTTATTTTTGCTCTCAAAATGTCCCTGATGCATTTGGTGTATAAAATATTTTTTTGGGGGGACCATGCCTATAGACCCCCTAAAAGTGAAGGGGCACACCCCCAAATTTAAAAAAAATCCCATATGGGAAAAATATCATCAAATTAGTTATAAAAATGCTGAAATGTGTGTTACACAAGGAAGAATCTGCCTACTCATTACCTAAGTCTACCACACAGCACTGGTGTACAATCTAACATTACAAAAAAAGCAAGGACCCGATTTTTCATGATATAACCCCTTCGATGTAGCGGTCACTCAAAATATTTGATACTCTGTCCCATGATGATATAAAATAGACTGAGTTAGAAAAAAAACTATTTCCCAGCCCTCAAAAAAAGAAACTGTTTTTTTGTGTCTGTCCATCAGCTGTGCAGCGACATAACCAGTCTGACACAAATATAAGCCATCACCCACTTCCTTCAAACAGGAACACAGTGTATTGCTGTGTCTGAAAAATATATTTTATTTTTACTCTAATTCAGATGTTATTTTCCATTGAAGACAGGTTTAACAAAATAACATTCAAACTGAAATGGCTCTGTATGAATACATTCCCTCTGAAATCTTCCACTCATTCTTTCTCACATAGCAACATTTCTCCCAGATGGGAGCAAGACCAAACATCAAAAGTAGGATACTCGCTGTTTGTTTGAACCAAAGACACAGCATGTCTAAATCAATAATGCCTAGAAATATTTGTAAAACCCAAAGGACGTGCCGGCTCCTTGAATCTAAGAAAGACTAAGGCTCTTGCAAAGCCTCCTTGATGAGCTGTAATTTATTTACAGTTGTCAAGTCTTATTACACAGACCTTTAATTATGATAGTCAAGAGGGATGGCCTGGATTAATGGAGCTTTTTGGGTCATAGGTTTGCAGCTCTTTACCGTACAAAGGGCAAGTTTTTATAAAAAACATGATTTATTTTACCTTTGCTTGTGCTGTAATTCCCTCTGACTACTCTGCAAACATATATTATTAAAGTATTTCTATAGGCAAGCCAGAGCATTTTCAACTAAATATTTCAAACTGCTTAATATGCTCTGTTTGGCAGGGTCACAATCAAAATATTGTATTTATCAAAAGCTCAACAGACACATATGACAACTTTAAACTTCACAAGATGATGTAATGATTCATGTCCTTGCTTGAGAAAGTGTTGCTTTTTAGATTTTCAGGGAAACATACAGAATGTTGCGCTAGCTTCTTCGTGATCATGACTGATGATATGGTAATGTGGTGCTATAGGAGGTTGCTACATGCAGAGACAAATGTTCTGCTGTCTGAAAGGTGGAAAATCCTAATGGTTGCGTGTCTTATCACAAATGCCTTCCTCCTTCACATCAAGAGGGTAGATAGCTCTGGGCTTTTGAGCTTTTTTTTGTCCTGAATCCTGCACACTAGATGTGAGTTACCTCATTACTTTGAGCAGAGCTGTCAATGCAGCTATTTTAATGGCAATAGACCAGCAGAGACATACAGTGAGTGGCATTACGAGTAACCTGCATTTTTTCACTAAACGCCACACATCAGAGAATCATGCCGAGAAAGAGAAGTATACATTTTAGACAAGAAAGTGGTACAGAGTATGCTCAATTTATAAAATATTATATTATTTTCTATGAAGATCTCTTGTACCTCACCTATGTTGGTTGTATACTATACTGTATGGGCCAAGCTCAATGTTCTATCAATCTAGTTATGCCACCGCTTCACACACCTTTTTTGCATTCCATGTGTGTATGTATCTAGATTATTCATGATTTACATATAGTAGGCTAAAATATGTATACCTTGTTTCATACATTGAGCCTAATACATAGTGACATATGTATGTGTGGTCTTAAAGCCCTTTCCATGTGTGATTAGTATATTCTCAAGGGCAGAGAACAAGGAGAAAGATTAATGGTTGTTTTAAATGTGTCAGCTTATGGAAGGACAAGCCTTTTTATTCTTTGTTACGCAAAAAGGTGGCACTGGCAATGTAGTTTATGAGATCTCAGACCTGCATGGTATGTTATGTACAATATAAAATCCTAAATTGGCCATATTATAAATTTTTCTGTGTTTTCTCATATGGTAGTCAAGGTTCCTTGCACCAAACATAAGCATAATTTCACTTCAAAAACCTTTAACTTTTTATTTTATTTAAAATGAACCATCATATGATAATGTGCTTTTCATTGTTTTGTTGAAAACACAAGTGTTTCTGAATGACACACCTTTGGAACTTAGTTTAATGCAGGAAGGACCTTTTGGATGTGAGATGTATAATATTGAGTTTTCTATAATAGCTCATCTTTAAAGTTGAATACTTCAGGCTAGACTGTGTTTTGAATATTAATGTTGTATTAAGAAATAAATATATTAAGAAGTAGTCATCAGACTTTACATGCACAGAAGCACGGACAAGGCCTATTCGACATAACGAAAATTGTTTTTTCGTGATCTCAACTTAATTTTCTCGTGATCTGGATGTAACTGTTATGTCGAGATTACGAGAAAACAACTTTTGTTATTATATGTGTTCTAGTGATCTCGGCTTCATTTTCTCATGATCGCGACATAACGAAAGTTGTATTCTTGTGATGTGCTTATGTTTACTCAATAGAACGTGTTGTTTTGTTTGGAGATAGCAAAAGCATATTTAGTAAAATTAGCATGGATGAACAAATTTGATTTTACTTGGATCAGGGATTCGCTCAGGCTGAAATAGCTAGCCAGTAACAGACAATTCCAGTCGTGAATTTAGGGACCATCTCTAAAGTTACAAACACATTAATATGCTACTTTTAACAGCATTTAAATGGAATGACTTACAGTCAACAAACAGTCACAAAACCAACTGTACAGTGTTCACATGGTTGTCAGCTAAAGCTATTTTCTTTCTTTTTGATATTTATTAAAATAAACTGTTAAATGCTATTAAAGTTAGAAACGTGTATATTATTACTTTAGAGACGGTCACTAAATTCACTAACATCCACTGTCAATCTTTATTTATAAAGTCTATTGTAGACAATTATTAGCTACACTTGTGGTGAGAAAACAACTTTTGTAATCTTAAGAACATGAGAAAACAGTACAAGAAAAAAATAACAATGGATGGCCACTTCTAGGGAACCAAGGTAGCAGTATGGCGGCTTAAGCCAGAAAACTCATTGCAGCTAGACAGTTCAAATAGCAAATTGTTATAGCCATATATTTCTGATTTAATCATTTTTCCAAAGCATTTCGCTGGCCAAAATTTTATTGTTGGAAATTATGTTTTTTCGGTGACCGTGGTGCACTAAAATGTACTAGAACCTTTTAGATGTAAACGGCCAATGCATACACCTCAAGATTGCATAAATGCATAACGCTGACTTGGTTATTATCAGACATTTATCTTCTTTTCATATAATAAAAATGGCTTAATATAATAAAAGTGGTGCTTCATATCATAATGTAAAAGAAAATAATTTAGGCTGTTGTTTAATAATTTTTTTAATAATTATAAGTTAAAATAATATTATTTTGCAGATCAGTGATATTAGCACAATCAGAAATAGTGATAGTTTGACACCCTATATATTAAAATGGACTAACATGTGGCAGATATGTATTTTTGCTTCTTTATCATTTTGTTTTTTACACTCATATTTTGTGGACCAACAGAGATTTTTGTTATATTTGTTCGTGATTAGCTGAAATATTTTAGACTTTTACAATATAAGTATTTTTTGCATATGTCTGATGCCATAAGGGTGAGTAAATAAAGAGTAAATTTAAGGAATGGAATTAAGTAAATGTGAATTAAAACATGGGCCTGTAGTTACTGTAGTATCATGGAATAAAATCTCATTTTAGCAGATGTACTTGGTCTTCCAGATTTCCATGTATGCAGAACATGTTGTACTATGTACAGTATACATCCTGCATAATAGAAAGTGGTCATACATGATTGCTAAATTGGCAGAAACTCTGAAAATGTTCCTCAGGGGACTCTGACGACTTTCAAATTGTAAGAGTTGGAAAAAGGAACCAGCATTTTAAATTTATATCTTTACTGAAGATGGTATCGCATATGCGTGCATTACTCCTCCAAGGAGCTTTAAACCAAAGCAAAGTGAGGGGTTCATTATATCACCTTCCTTTTACTCATTCTCATCAGCAATGAATATAGTTATGAGGGAAGATTTACTAGCCAAAGTTGTCGAACGAGGTGAGCGCGCCACAAATTGGCTATGAAACATTGGACTTTAGATGAGCACCGACAGCTTGTTGTGAATGACACAATGAAATGAATTTGCTCTGCCAGCTCAAGGCATCGACTAATTAGCCTACCAAGGCAGCTTTTATTTCCTGGCTTCGTCGCTGTGAGTTATTCACTAGTGAGTCCCACAAGAACAGGAACTTATATTGTTTTATCTTGCTTGTATGGTAGAATTATATGCAAACATAGAAGACTCAAATAAATCTGAACAGAAAATGCCTCTGAAGTAGTACTACAAAGTTCAATAGAGTAGAAGTACGAAGAAAAGAAAGGTTGTTGCCAACGACTAATCAGAGCATTGCGGGTTAAGTAAAGTTATAGATATAGAAAATTAGCTTTTGGTAATTATCACTTAATCATAGGTTACTATAGTTTAACCTGATAACTGTCACAGCAGAAACTGAGTATACACATGAAAATGCACTGCCGAACTACATTTTTTCATTTTTAGATATTAGACATTTTTTATTTTATTATTTTAGGTATTTTATAAATTACAGTAACGTTACCAGTTTTTTAAATTATTATTTTTGTTTATGTTTATTGTTATTGTTATGACAATTTGTCAAATATTTCATCTTGAGTTTTATACCTTTCTATTCAATTTTAGTTTGTCATAGTTTTAGTTTAGTTTCAGTTTGTAGAACAAAAATTCATTGTAAAATTCTTATTGTAAAATAAAGGCGTTGGCTAACACAACATTAACAAGTTACCATAGTTTAAAGCTAGTAGGCTAATACATATACAAATATACTAAATATAGGCTACTAATGCAAATGAACACATTCTCCCCTATAAAAGATTATCCCATTGCTTCAGAAATGTAAATCCCTGCTTTTTATACAACCACAGGCTGAACAATGTTATGGCATCTTAGGAAACTCAAAGATTTTTGCTGTGAGTAAAGACAGCAACATAAATGTGTTCTTCCAATGTAGCATCTACATATAAATATTTACTATATATAGATCTTTATAGACTATATATATATATATATATATATATAGACACCCAGCAGATTGGGATGTGCATTAGACCAGAGAAATTCAGTCCTCCTCCTGAAGGGCCATTGTCCTTTTCTCCCTTCGAGTTTAGCTTCAACCCTAAACAAACACCTGCCTGTAAATTTCAAGTAATCCTAAAAACACAAACTAGATAGTTCAGGTGTTACACGATGCAGGACAGTGGCTCTCCAGGAGCAGAATATGACACCTCTGCAATAGACTTTGCTGACAAAGCCTAAAATATGTGTACTCACACAGTCACGCAGCCACAAGGGCAATGCCAAATAACAGGATGGATGACCTGTCACAGAGGCCTACCTACATAAACATCTTCATTTATTACACACGCACTCACACACATGCAGGGTTGTGTTTGTTGGAGCAGACAGCACATGTTCAAGCTGTAGTACTACCAATAAGATGCAAGTTTGAGTGTTATTTGTTGATTCTGTTTCCTTTTTATATCACACAAACTTTTTTGTCTTGCTTTACTATCTCAACAAATGATTGTAAAAAAATCCAATACACTTTTATACATTTACATTGGAGTTTTGGTGCCACTTTTGTTCATGGGAGACATGCATATAGATTCTAACTGCAATGTAACTGTAATGGTATTATTGCAAACTCTTGTACATTGCAGTATTAAGTTCTCCCACAATAGCATGTTAATATTCTGCACATTATAACACTGTAAATATCCAGCATCAGTAACACTTATATTACTAACCGTGATGACTGATATCGCGTATCTACTCTGCACATTGTAATAACGTAAATTACCCAGAACCACTAACAGTTCAAGTTCAAGTTTATTTGTATAGCGCTTTAACAATGTAGCACTGTTTCAAAGCAGCCTTACAGCAGAATAAGCAAACTGACAAACAGGAAAATATAAATGCTAATTTAATAGCTAATATCACTAATATCTAATATCAGCAGTCTCCTAGTGAGCACTCCAACACGGCGATGGTGGCAAGGAACCCAAACTCCATTAATGAATGTATATACCCAGGCTCACTTGGAGGGTCATTTCTCCTCTGACGCGTCACAGCTGCAGTCAGTAATTTGATCAAAATTATTTGAGTTAAAGTCGCGTACTGAATTTGCTAGAGTTTGAAGCCGTGTAGGTCTGAGTTTTGAGTTGATCTGGATTATTAGTTGTGATTGAATTTAACAATGTGTTTGTGTGTATGGTAAACTAGGTAGTTGTTAAAAGGCTACTTTTGACAATAAAGGATTGTTTAGCCGGGGATGACTGAGTTGACTGAGTGGAGCTATAACATCAAACTGCTGACATAGACAGAAAATAAGTAGTTAATTAGTCAAAAAGTTACATAGTTAAAGAGATTAGCATAAATACTGTTTAGCATTATCATTAACGTAGTAACTAGCATTAGCATTAGCTAAAATGAGTGCAGGTTCTCCTGGGGGGGGTTGCCTCCTTCTGATGGATCTAACGTCAGGTCAGGGTATGGACTGGATGCAACCTCGGAATAATAAGAAACAAACAAACTGGGAGCAAAATATGTTCACACCCTTAGATGCAACAAGTACATCAGATTGTTAGGGAAGTGTTCCCGGTTCCGGTTGGCCTAATTAATGCAGCCTAACAATCCCTTAGGGGATTTGTGTTATAAACTGTTGGACTATGTGTATGCTATGTTAAAGAGATAGGTCTTTAATCTAGATTTAAACTGAGAGAGTGTGTCTGCCTCCCGCACAGCACTGGGAAGACTATTCCAAAGTTTAGGTGCTAAATAGGAGAATGATCTACCACCACTACTTGATTTAGAAATTCTAGGTATTACCAAAAGGCCAGAGTCCTGAGAATGTAATGGACGTGAGCGACTGTAATGTATTAGGAGCTCATTCAGGTACTGAGGAGCTAAACCATGTAGAGCCTTATAAGTAGTCAGTAAGATCTTAAAGTTAATACGTTGCATAATGGGTAACCAGTGGAGTGTTGACAGTACAGGGCTGATATGTTCAAACTTTTTTGTTCTTGTGAGAACTCTAGCTGCTGCATTTTGAACTAGTTGGAGCTTTTGTAATAGGCTAGATGGGCAGCCACTTAATAATGCATTGCAGTAATCCAGTCTAGACGTCATGAAAGCGTGAACTAACTTTTCTGCACTCGATAGTGACAGCATATGACGCAGTTTAGATATGTTTTTGAGATGAAAAAAAGTGGTTTTACATGTGTTGGCAACATGCCTTTCAAATGAGAGGGTGCTGTTGAATAAAACACCCAGATTCCTAGCTGATGATAAATGCTTAGTAGAGAACCCGTCAATAGTAAGATAATATTCCTGTTGGTTAAGTGTGGGAGCTTTAGGTCTAATGATTAACACCTCTGTTTTGTCAGAGTTCAACAACAGAAAGTTGCTACTCATCCAGGTTTTTATTTCAACTATACATTCCATCATTTTAGTGAATTGCTGTGTTTCGTGAGGCTTCGAGGAGATATAGAGTTGAGTATCGTCGGCATAGCAATGAAAATTAACTCCATGTTTCTTAATTATGGCTCCTAAGGGCAACATGTACAGGGTGAAGAGTAGTGGTCCTAGAATAGATCCCTGTGGTACTCCATACTGGACTTGTGATCGGTAAGACTTTTCATTGTTTATTGCTACATATTGAAAGCAGTCAGATAAGTATGATTTAAACCACTCTAATGCGATTCCACTAATGCTAACATAAGTTTTAAGTCTATTTAAAAGTATGCTGTGATCAATGGTGTCAAAGGCAGCGCTAAGATCTAACAATACAAGTAATGAGATGCAGCCACGATCACATGACAAGAGCAAATCATTTGTAACTCTGATCAGAGCAGTCTCTGTACAGTGATGTTGCTTACTTTAAATATAAATCTTATAAATATTATGCACATTACTTTATTGTAAATAATTTACTTCAGTTAACAATCAATGCTTTCTGACAATCCACAATAGTATTTTTCAGTCTACTTCCATTAATGTATATTGCATAGCGAACAACTTGCAATAATACCATGTATTCTAATTTTAATACCACATAATCTCTTTGATTTCTGTTACTTATTGTTATTATTATTTGACTCCATTACCCATCATCCTTTGCACTATTGTCACCCGCCATCTTTAATTACCATCACCTGTTTTTCATTTACCTGGACTCCTATTTATACCCTGTGTTTTGCATTCGCCGTTGTCCAGTCTAGTTGCTTGTATGTTCACACTAGTGCAGACATCGATTGTGGTTCCTGTGGGTGGTACTCTCTGTTTTGTTTTTCGTACCTGTGGATGTTATACTCTGTTTGGATTTACTTGCCTGTGGATGTCACCCGTTGTTTGTTGCTTTCTGTGGATTGTTACCTGTGAACCAGCTCATCATATTAAACCCGTTTTCACTTTGTGTGACATCGATCATCTGTCCCATAGATTATTGTTATTATTGTTATTATTATTATTATTATTGTTATTATTATTATTATTATTTATTATTATTTTTATTATTTTTTATTATAGTGTACATAAATCTGCTTTGCAACAATGAAAAGCGCTATGTAAAAAAACCTGAATTAAATTTTTTGAAACTTCCAAAGAACCTCCAAAGAAAGCACTTTTCATAAGACAAACTAGACTGTCTTCCAAACGTATAGCACTGGTTAAGACAAATATGAATGTTGCAATTGCACGTCAGCCTTAGAGATGGACACTAAGTAATTCATTTTTACAGCGCTCTTATGGCTTTTGCAATATGTCAAAACACACTTTTTTTTTTCCTTTTGCTTTCAGAAACAAGACTGATCATGAGCTTTCCAGTCATTGAGTAACTACATGCTAGATAAATATAACATAAGTACTTTGTGAAGTGAGGGAATTCCCCAGCACAAATACAGGGCACTAACACAAGTGTGCACATTGTTGATAATCCTTATAATAGCAAACATTTTTTTGCTAAATAACTTGTACTTCGCTCTGCCAGCACAGGCTAAATAACTAAATCCAAACTTCAGTGCACCCCTAGTTGTACTTTTGACACTGATATCTCACACGTATTCTGTAATAGCTGCTTCAGTATTGTAAGCAATGCTGTTTATCTAGCAGTGCATTTGTGGCAGGTGCTCTTAGCTGAGGGGTCTTCCTTGTGAGGAAGAGAGACATGGGGGGGTGGGTCACAAAGGGTCCAGAGAGAAAAGCAGGGCTTTGATCCCCCTTTCTTCCCTCAGGCCGTGTTCTGCTTGAGCACAGGTCATTACCATAACTAATACATTTCTTGCATCTCTTTCCCATTATGCATCAGGTTTCTGTGAGACTGTCATGCCTTTGAAGAACAAGTGTGCACACATTCTCTCACATTTAGGCATTGCTCCACAGTAAAGATGTATAAGTCAAATTTCTTATATTGTATCGTATGCATTTTTATACATACATTATACATAACAATAAGAATTCACTTTTTTTGTAAAATAAGATTTTAATAATTTGCACTCTTCATTTTCAATTTATATTGTGGTATCCATTTTATAAAAGTTTCTTATATTTGTCTTTTTGCCTGAGTACAATTGCGATAATGTAATTACATAGTTGTAAGCTTCTTATAACACAAAAGTAAGCTTTCTACCCCGAATCTTGTGAGTAATACTACATTGATGAGCTCTGTTGTCATTCAGAAAACTCACAGGAGTAGTGATTCATTGGAGATGGCCTGAGGGCTGAAAAGATGGGAAAGGCAGGACTGCTGCCCCTTTCATTCATCTGTATTACACACGAGTGTGGAACCGAATCATTCGTCTGCCTCCCTGAGTGAATCTGTCCACTGAACTCCACTGTTGTTTCTTCCTAACAGGCAGAACACGGCACATTAATGCCCGGCACATGCATTATTGATGGAGGGCAGGAGCTGATAAGCTCGTTGTAGCTCCAGGCTCCTTCTTCTACACAGAGGGCCAATTAAAACCAACCCAATTCATGGCCTCATAAAGCTTTTGGTTGTTCAGGGGACGACTGATATACTCACTCAAACAGATGGATGTGCAATGGCAACAAAAGCACCCAGTCCTGTAGTATACGGCTGGGTGATGCATTCAATTACTTTTTTAAAGCAACATCTAGATCTTAAGTTAAAATTTATATGAATGTATAGAATATTTTTGCTGCTGTGACTAGGCAATTTCTTTTAAGTTTTAGACCTGCTATCTAACATTTTGTTTCTTACTTAAAATCTAAAGCCATGTATCATTGTATTTATTCTTTTTAGTTCTTAAAATATCAAAATGCAGACTATGTGTTCATACCATATATTAATATACACATGCAGTATACTTTTGATGAATAAACACAGCTTTTGGTTTAACCTGATAACTGTCACAGCAGAAATTGAGTATACATTTTTTCATTTTTAGATATTAGATATTTTTTAAAATATTAAAAAAGATATATTTTTTATGTTAGGTATTGTTTATAAATTACAGTAATGCTAACATTTTTTATATTTATTTGTGTTTATTGTTATGAACATTTGTCAAATATTTCATCTTGCTGTCTGAAGGTGAGATTAAGTGCAGAGCTACTGTGTCTGCACAGAAGCACACATATACAATCTGGTGGTCCTCACCTTTCTCGTTCATTCTTCAAAACAAGAACAGGTTGAGAGATCCACATTCCCCACGGACCACTGTTACCCCTGACACACAGCGCTCACTGACAGCTCCAACATGACCTCTGACCCCAGGCACACACGAGCCTAAGTATATGTATAGGAGTGATCCTGGAGACAGGCCTCTCACTAGGACTTTAGGATCTTTAGAGACTGTAGGGTTGGGACTGGATATGTATGTATGTGGGGGAAGGGGTCCTCGGTGGTTATCTGTGAAGCATTGCATAAATCATAAAGGGTCATGGAGTCATGGCAGTCATTATGGAGCTCCATTGGAGTCACGCCCAGGGCCAGATTATCCATCCCAGAGAGGGTTTGTATTCAGTGAAGAAAGACCCCTTTCCAGAACACCACCAGTAAAAACAAACAGCGCTTTCATTACATAGACTCCCTCATACTGTGGCTGCATCTTAGACAACATACTGAGAAAAACTAATAATGCAACACCCAAGGAAGCAAATCTTCGCACCATCTTCAATAACTCTTCATTTTTAAACATTCATGAGGTCAGATTGCTTAACAATCCACACAGGAAAGAACTATCAAACCCACATGATACATTTTTTTCAGCTACCTTAACAATGATCTTTATACCATTGACACCCAGTGCCAGAGTGGGTCAAATTAGATTTCCAATCATTTAGACACAATTAAAAAAGAAAAAAATACACGTTGCACAAAGCATATGACTTGTTAAGATGATTTTTGATCTGATGAAAAATTTTGGTATATACAGTACACAATATTGTGTATATATTAAATTCTCATCAAATTACATTCAGTTTTGCCACTAAAATTCTTAAATGAGAATTTGATAATCCGAAAAAAACGTAATAATTGTACTTAATAATAAAAATGATAATACTTGTATGTGTATATATATTGTGTATATACCAAAAATAGTTTTTTCATCAGATTGTTTAACCAAAAATCATCTTAACAAGTCATATGCTTTGTGCAACGTCTAAATGATTATAAATATAAATGATTATGATTATAAATATAATCATAATATTATGATTTATAAATAATTAATAAATATTGCATATTGATTTTCAGTGGGTCTACTGTTTTGCATCTTACATGTCTGTAGCAACATTTTTATGTTTAGGTTTCAGTACTGTTTGTGTTGATACAAATGCACAGCAACAGAAGTTAAGATTTGGCTTTTCATTTACACAGAACCATAGCCTAAAACCTAAGATTAGCTCCAGTGAAATATTTTTTCTTCCTCACCTAAAGCTTTCTACACTCCGCCTTGAAAGCGCTGGAATTTCTATTTCCTTTAAACTTCATACTGTATATTTTTATTCCACACAGCACTGTTTTGTAAACCAAACAACATACTTCAGCACTTGAAGCCAACTGCTGTTGGGATGCTGTGAATTAATAAAACAAAAACACACAGCATGATAAATACAGGCAGCCCTGAACAGCTAAAGTGGCCTGTATATATCATTTATTGAAACAGCCTGTGTCACAAGAAGTCCCCCGGGAACTAAAACCTCTATGACTTACTGTAAGGGCTATACAAAGGTACTGTGAAAAAACAAACAAATATAAAAATGATCTACTGGTGTTGTAATGATTGCAGATTTGAAGCACCCAACAGAGTCATGAACTTTGTGGTTCTTAATAAATATATATGTGTACTGTATGCGAGTAAGACAGAGCGAGTGTGTGTGTTTGTGCCTCAAGGAGGGGCAAAAGTGTGGAATTGACTTTTCCTTCCACGTGGGGAGAGGTAATCATTCATTCTGAGTGGCAGGTGTGTTTTTGTGTGCCATATAAAATTGCTATGCCCTGACAGACACACTTGCATGCACATTTAAGTTATTTTAGCCTTCCTATTTGTAATAATTAAATGCTCTCACACCTCAGTGATCCCAGTTGAGATGATGTATTTGTGTGTGTTTTCACACCTCTGTGTTATTTTTTGTGTTTTATCCTGCGGGGAAGAATTTTATTTGTATATCACACTCCAGGTACAATGAGATACATGTATGAACATTAGCTTGACATAGTAGGTTTTTAATTAAAACCCAAGCTGACCCTTACTCTGTATTTGAAGCTAAGAGACCCAGACATACTGACAAACCGGTTATGATAAATGGAAAGCGGTTTAATAATTATTCTTTTTTTGAATTAGGACAAACTTAAACCTAAACCGATATTTTTTTTAAATTTTTGTTATATGAAGATGACATTACAAAGCTTTTCATCATGCATCTATTGTCAAATTTAATTTTGACAATTTGAAAAATAATTTTACTCAAACTATTATTCTTAAAACAAATGAATTTTTCATTGTTCAAACTATTAAATGTGAACAAGGAGTGATCTATAAAGGAAAAAAACAAGGAAAAAAGCTAACAATACATGTGCCCTTTACTGTGTTGTCATTTTCACTAAGACCAAAACTTATTATTGCGCTATAGAATTCTCCTGTAATATTTATACAGTCAGATATTGTTATTTATTCATTTATTAAAGAGAGTGAAAGCAATTTTAAACCAAAACCAAACCTGCACACACAAAACAATGAAACAATGATGAGATTTGAAAAGGATTATGGGAAATTACGTTCAAATGACTATGAGTCCAGATACGGGGAACAGAACAAAGACACGGTAAATGCATCATAACTATTTGCCTAAACACATACTCATTTCAACAAACATATAATAAGGGAAGTGTGTGGAAAAGCATGGAAGATATTTTACCAACAACAAAGTGTTTAAAAAATGAGCTTATAAAAAAGACATAGTCTGGCATCATCAGCAGTACCGTAAAAACAAGGTATTACTAAGCTCAGATGCACCATGAAGCAGTCACAGACATTTAAAGTACATTATTAAAAGGAACCAAGACCACCACACATGCTCAAGTCTAGAGTAATAGATCTTATCATGACTTTTATGGGCCAATACACTAACCATAGCTTACCATCATGCTATCGCCTATATGTCTTACTAATGAGGTTCCATTTTATTTAGTCTTTATTTTGTTTGGAATACAACTACTATGTTAGCAGTGTTAGAAAGTACCCCTAACCCACCAAAAGCATAAACAAGTAAAACTTAACTGTGGCGTGTCTCACTGTCAAACCACTAGCCAATTTTGCTGGTTATGTTTAATCAATCATTGTCCCTCTCTTTGCTTTGGAAGTCCATATAAGCAAAACATACGCGTATACTGAACTTGTGAGTCATCATGATATTAAATATCATATTAAATACAGCCTGATTGCAATAGCACCTGGACATATCTGTCATCATGCACCAAATTCCAGAGCAATTGTTCATTTGCATTGAAGCAATAGCAAAGACTTTAAAAAAATTAACAATGCCGTGATACTTACCTGGGGTAACTGTTCTCAGTGTTAAAAGGAAAAATCCCTTTTCAAGCAATGAAGGAGGAAAAATTGTTTTATAATTTTTTTAATAAAAAACTTTTAATAAAATTAAAAGTTTCAATGTCAAATGGCAGGCTGGGGTTAGTATTGTACTGTGTTGATTTTGTGTCCACCTAAAATTAATTCTGGAGAAAAAAAAAAAGAAAAAAAGGATGAAAAGAATGGAATGAGATACAGAATAACTTAGTTTTGAATAATATGAAATTCAGATTTTTATAATAAATATATTTTAATATGGTTAATCTGAATAGCTAGTAACTAAACATAAATTAAACATAATCTATTGTCTAATGTATAGGTATTTAATGCTACAAGCAGTAACATCTGTCCCTTGGCACTGTGCAGAAGTAAAAGGGAGAGACATTGAGATGTTTCTAAATGTATCACTTCCCATTAATATTTTCAAAGGGTAAATGTTGAACAGAAGAGCTGCATGTTTTTGCTAGATAGAGCGTGAAATTAATTGTAAAGAAACAGTTATTCAGTGCATCTCAGAGAAACAGGAGAAGGTGTTTTTGGGCGTTTGAGATTAAAATGAAGAGTGCTCTGTTTCCTCTGCTGCCACAAATCACTGATAACATATTTACAAAAGACATGTTCCATGCAGAAAGAGAAGAGAATTTGTTTTTGTGTGCATTTTCATTTCCATATGCACATTTCCTTCATGCTTATATTTGAGTAGTTTACCCAAACATGAACATTCTCTCATAATTTACCCACCCTAATGCCATTCCTGCTGTAACTTTTTTTCATTTAAACCCAAACAATTAATTTTATGTTAAAAATGCAATCATATTATTTTGTTATATTATTTATTATTATTTTCTTTTTTTTATATTTTTATAAAAACCACATCCACCCATCATTAAATAAATCCAAGTGATTCCAGTGGGTTAATAAATGTCTTCTGAAGCAAAATGATATGTTTGTAAGAGAAATCAATTAATATTTTGAGCTTATTTAAAGATTTATATGTTTTCTGTGTACTGTATAAATTAATTTTGTATTTATAAAAACATACACATGCATGCATATATTTAATAAAAATATTAAATAATAATAAAAATAATAATAAAAATACTGGTAAACATAAATAAATGCTAAGTATTTCCTAAATATATATATATATATATTGTTTATAAATACAAAATTTATATGTACAGTACATAGACATATATTATATAAATACAAACTTTTATTCTGGATGTGATTAATCGCGAATAATCAATTGACAGCCCTAAAACATCGCATTTTAATTACACTACACTGTCCAGAAACACTTAAATCGTGTGCAGAAAGACGTTTCTCGAAATAATCATTTTCTATGACAGTTGCACTTTTAAAATGATGCTTTACTTGCAAATGAGATTTTGTCACTTCTTTTGTGTTTAACTAATGATGTTTCCTAATCGACAATGAAATTGCTCGCAGAGCACATATTCCATATTCTTTACTTTTGACAGCAAGAAAGAAAGCTTTCCCTGCAAGTTGCATTTGTCACTACTTTTCAGATTGCTTTTAAATCACTTTCATATAGCTTAAATCACTGGCAGAGCACAGTTTCTGACTTAGACAGTGTTCACATGTTCTGTATCATTTGGATCACAGGAGTCACCACTAAATTCTAATATTGCAGGCATTATAATATTATACATTATAATATGTATAAATAAAATGTAACTGCTGGAAATGTAGTTTAGTAAAATTACAAAAAATGTAATTTTCATGAATTTATTATTATAAAAGTCTATATAATAAATATTCATTAGGAATAGTTGCTTTTATTTTAGTTGCTAAACACGAGCATATGTTCAGTGTATACTCCAACTAAGACTTTAACAGCTGGACAAGGTCAACTTCCTGGAAACAGCGTTCCTCTTACTTAAACGACAATAAACTTTATATTGATTTTCAATTTCAGACCTCTCTGTGGCCAGTATCCAATATATGATGGTGGTTAGCAGCTGTCACATTTGTTAAAGTTGGCCATATTTTCAATGGTAGAGCAATGACAGTATATGTAAGCATGCTGTTCTCCAGCACAAAGCTGTTTATACTAAGGCCACAAGGGTTTGAATAGCCTGCCCTGTATACCCTATAGATTGTGACATACTTTGGGAGAGGTATGCATGTAATTGTTTTCTCATAACATGCAATAATGTTCTTTTTCTATTTGCACAATGATTATTCAGCTTCATTTTGTGGTGTCAATGAGTTCGGCCACAATTCTTCTGAACCGTGTCTCCACCCATTCATGCACGCAAACCCACACATACACTTCAGGGTACGTTTTCTTGTAACTTTACCTTGTAAATTCCTTTCAGATTGTAGGATAGGCTTTGGATTAAAACGCAGTCAGCTGATGGTGTAAATAACAATCCATGGTTATAATTACAGAGCGTGTCAAATGTGTCAACGTATCTTTTATCCCTTACCATACATTACCTTGCAACGCAGGTATGTGCTATTGCTTTTACTGGGTTTCAGAGAATGGAAAAAGAAATACAGAAGACAAAGAGAGGAATAGAGGGATGAAAAAATAAAAGAGGATGGAATGAAAATACAGACGCTTACTGCAAAATACAGTGACTTACTTTTACTGCAAGAAGCAAGTACAGACAGCTTCACAACAGTAAGGCAGATTGGCAGGGTGAGGTTCCAGGGTCTCTTCTATGGTGAATAACTGTGTGTTCAACACCTTGCCCTTATAATCATACACCTAGCACAATGTTTACAGGCCTCCATGAATCAAAGTGAATGGGCAGATTTACTCTTTCCCCCTGAACAATAACTCAAGCAAGATGATGCAGTATAAATTCTCGAACCCAAGTTTCTGGCTCGCGTAGCTAGTTTTTATGTTACTAACTGTATTAAAACATTGTACAGTTAATAGTCATTTTTATTAAAGCCTTTAAATTTGCAATAGCTAATGTGTCTAAACCACATACACAAGGTAACAAAAAATAATACATTTCCAACCTGTTTGTTTCAGTGTTTTCGAAATTATTTCTTTTATATTGGCATGCCAACAATGTTATAATTAAAAAAAGAAGTCTGACGGAGTAAAGTAAAGAAATCTTTCAGCAGTCATGTCTGTAATAGGTGTCTGTTGTGTGTAGAATTAAATGCAATCCAATGGCCCGTAAACCATCATACTTACTTACTGAGTAAGGGTCAAAGTCCAGAGCAATGCTCTGTGTGGAATCGCAATTGCACTCACACCAAGAAAGGTTTTCTATTCTTCTTACCCACCAAGGAAAAGCAGGATTGGCTTCCAGCTGGGGGTAATTTGGCCTGTATCTGATTATCCTCTGGGTGCATGCACTCTCTAATGGGCCATTCCCACAAAGCCTCAATCCTGCTCAAATATTCACAAATGTGGATGGCTTTTTTACTCCTTCTGACCTCTAGATGTCACCTCTCTTGCTGTCAGTCCTCTCTGCCCGTGATCTGACAGCATGTGTCTGCATTTCCTCTCGTAGAATGGAGATTGGCAGTGTCCTTCTGTCTAACCCCTGATGTTTGCTTCAGACCCCCCACATGAGCACACGTATTCAGACTATCAAAAGCAGCTCCATGGAAAAACTTATCCAGTCTTGATCCAGTCAGTTTTGTGCTGAAGCACAATCAATAAGACTTACCACGTCCATGTTATATATAATCTCACAACATCATAGACATTAAGGCTTTTTTTTGCAAAGAATTGCTCATTTTAGACAGGCAGAGGCTATTTGATCCGCCTGTATAATAACTAACCACATTTTAAAGATAAATTATACTGGCAAATTCAGTGACTTTTCTTATTAGTCAGTGTGTTCATCATTACACTGTACTATTTCTAGTAGCGTAACTTAAAAATAGTGTGGAATTGCTAGAACAGCATTGCATTAGTAGCACAAAGGTTGTGGGTTTGATTTCTAGAAAACACACATAACAGTAGATGAAAAATGTATACCTTAATTAGACTGTTAGTCACTTTGTTCAAGTTCAAGTTTATTTGTATAGCGCTTTAACAATGAAGCACTGTTTCAAAGCAGCTTTACAGCAGAATAAACATAATGACAAGCAGGGAAATATAAAAGCTAATTTAATAACCAATATCTAATATCAGCAATCTCCTAGTGAGCACTCCAACACGGCGATGGTGGCAAGGAACCCAAACTCCATTAATGAATATATATATATATATATATATATATATATATATATATATATATATATATATATATATTATATGGAGAAAAAACCTTGGGAGAACCAAGGCTCACTTGGATTAAGATGCCTACCAAATGCATAAATGTTCTAATCTGTCTGTACTAATAAATAGTACACTGTACACTGTAAAAATGAAAGGTGCTTAAAATATCCTGGGGGTACCCAAGGAACCTTAAAATATATTGTAAGTGCCTCAAAACTCTCAAAAGGGTTACTGGTGGAACCATTAACAATCTTGGTAGTTCGTGCAAAAACTTATGGGATCATTTAGGAGTTTAAATTGACTTTTCAATTTCCTCAGATAACTGTAATTTGTAAAAAGGTGCTCCTCCTGATGGTTCTAGTAAAGAACCTTAAATAGTTCCTTAAGGATCTTTTCATTTTAACAGTGTAGAGTGACCAAACAGCACACTGTTTGCTCAGGCAGAACAAGATATTTTGCAAAATACTGGTCACCGGCACCCATTCACTTTCATAGTATGGACACAAGGTACAACGGAAGTCAATGGGTTCCGATAACCAGCGTTTTGCAAAATATCTTCTTTTGAGTTCCACAAAAGAAAGTCATATACAGAGTTTGAATGACATAAGGGTGAAAAAAGTATGACATTATATTTATTTTTGGGTGAACTATCCCTTTAAACACATTTTCTTAAACCAATAACTTTCTTTGGCTGGTTCATGTGAATATACAGAATTTTCATTCTGAAATCCATATTGATTAATGAGCAGTTTTATTTTGTAATTTCAGTCGCATCGGTCAAGCAGCAGAGCAATTTTTTATTACTCTAATTTCCACAATTGATTACAGCCTCTGAATAATGAATTTAACATTGATTGTCTACAAATCACAAAATAACAAGAGCAATCGTTGATACAAATACATTGACATACTGTAGTCTGATATACACTGATGTCAATGCTTGCAATTTCGATTGAGATTAAGAATCAACACAACAATATTTATAGCTTTTTATATGCTTTCAACACACACTTGTCCACAGCACTCCTGAGCAAGCTATAACCACAATACCTTACACAAAACACCTCCTTAGGATCATTTTGAATCATAACACACACAAAACTGTTTTGTGGATTCGCTTCAGGTGTAAATGATAATCATAGTGTTATTATAGTGATATTGCAGGGGAAAGAATGACACATAAATTCCACCTCAGACAGCTCTGTATATGCCTGAAACCCAAACCCTTTACGTGGTGTGTCCCAGTATTTGGAAAGATTTATTTGTGGGAAGTGTTTCTGGTAACTTCTAATTAAACCAATTCCAAACCAATTCGTCATTATTGTTTTTGAATTTTAACCATTAGTTTTAGGTGAACATGTCACTGTATCAGTGTGGTGAGGTGGATAAGTATTAAAGTATACTACATTTATTACTGTCAGTAACAAAAGTGATGGAGTTCATTAATGTTTCATTAATGGACAATATTAATAACTAGTTTTTGGCACAATTCACTTGTCGTAAATTGTTATGGTGATTCGTAAATGCCTTTGGGATGCAAGGTTCAATCATTTAATCTCATTTAGTGTCATAGTATATGACAACAGACACTGCATCTGTGGTGCTTCACTACATTCTGAGAGACCATGTTTAATTTTGTTTGTGGTCATCCACAACATGTTTCATCACATTTGTAATGCTGACCAACAGAAGCTCTTTTATACACCGCTTTTTAACAAAGTGAAACGAAAGATAGCACAGATAGTTGGAATTTATTCAACAGTTTGTGGGGTTATGGCAACAAATACAGTACTTCTGCTTTAATTATGTTCCTCGAAGAACTACACAATAAAAAATAAAGAAAGAACAATAGCGGAGACACTTCAACAACTTGGTGAGAACAGGGATTAGCATTAAGTTAGGAAATCATTAATTTTATTATATTGCCATTGTTTGTTTGTTCTATAAGTTGTCAGTAGTTCCCATCCTATGACACGTGTCATTTAAGGATTTGTTGGGAAGCATCTTGACACCAATTTCTTTGAAATTGCTTAATTTAGCAATAAAGTTGAAATAAAAATGTTTTGATTAGCCTGAGTTTAAGAATTAAAGAGTTCGAAATCTTCTGTATAGGAGAGCTTCTATGAGCTGAAGTAGTAACAGAAGATACAGAAGGCTCTAGTCATGTTCGAACCTTTCCCAAACAGTTACCAACAGGTTCAACGATACACGAGGAAAAACACCTAATGAGTATGTTGAGAAATATGGTTTTGTTAACACAGTGACCCAGAAAAAGAGTATCATTTAACTAAATTGCTGAGAATATAATTCATTAAAATGACAATGAACATGTTTGGACAACTTGTACGAACATGATTATTATCCTCATCTAATAACATACAGCCAAAAAGTGCATTAAGTTCACTCTAAAGTGTGTATGTAGCATTATCACTTGCATTTTCTTACCAAATTAAGAGCCATGGTGAAAATTTTTCCAAAAATAACAATTACATTTTTCTCTGTTCCTCACACAGAGCTGTTATATGTCTTTAGAACACTTAACAGCAAAACAACAAAAGTCATTTTGACTACTTTTATGCTTTGTCTGTCATTTTTAGAATCAATTATAGTGATTGTACATTTATCTTCTGCTATGAGATTTTTTATATTATCTTGTAGTATACGTATACAAAAAGATTGTGTTACAATTTACATTTTACAGCAGTACAGAATAAAGAACAAAGAGTATTTTATTTTCCTATTCTCTTTAATATTTCACAATTGAATTTTATTCTAATCATGACAAATTAAAAATTGATGGAAAGGTATAAGACTCAAGATGAAATATTTGACAAATTTTTATAACAATAAACATAAACAAAAAAAAAATACGTTACTGTAATTTATAAAAGTTTAATAAAAGTCTAATTCTGGGATAACGAGCATCAAAGTTTGATTTCACCTATTAATTTCACTATGATTTTATTCTTTGACATGACATTACTCAAACAATATTAAAGATATCAATGTTAAATTCGCACAGAATATTATTTTTATTATGTAGAATGATTTTATGTGGAAAACAGAAAAATCACCAAAAAAATGACTTTAGCTGGGTTTTCACAGACTGATGAATTTTTAAAAAGACTTAAAAATGTTTGAAAAATATCTAAAATATTTTTTGTTCAGATTTAATTTCTGCAGTGACAGTTAAACATTAGAAAATATAATAAACATCCTTATAATAAAATTATACTTGTATATTTATAAGAATAATACATATTATGATTGGAGCCAACTGTTTTATATTTTGCCTTTCAAACACAAGATAATGTCCAAAGACTGTCAGCTCAACAGAGCTTAACTACAGTACAGAAATATTACACACGAAGCATTGATAACAAGTATGATTCATGTTGATAGTGCAATTTTGAATCATTTTGAAAATGATGGCAATAATCAATAGCAATTATTATTCAAACGCTATTGCAGGAAAATGCTGGTATTGCCAAACCCAGTTTTGTTATGTCACAAATATAAATGTCACATCTGATTGAACAGCCCTGAGTGAACGCCTTGTGCAGATTACATGGGGCCCTTCACAGATATTTAAATGTCAACAGTGCATAAACACTTTCCAATTATCTTTGTCAAGAACCACAGTCATCTTCTGCCCAGAATGCATCTGGCTGGTCAATAGTCTGCTTATGCCAGCAACCCTCAAGCCTGTGTCTCTGGAGATGCCCTGTCAGGGAGCACACACACACACTTTGGCATCGACTTTGGACAGACAGTGGAAATGAAATGAAGCATCTTCCCCGAATCTGAATATCCTCTTCAGTCTGCGATTGTGTGACTGCTGTAACCTCCACGCCTGCAGTTGTGTCAGAAGTGCTTTTTATGGGTATTTGATGTCTTTAACCTTCGTGATTGGTCTTGTGTGACTCTGAATTTGAGGTCATTGGTCAGTTTTGTAACCATGCAGGCCTAAAAAGGTAAGAAAAAGGAAATTGAAACAAACGCATCATAACATTGTAAACATTTTGTTATCTAAATCTCTTTGGTCAAAAAACCTTTTAAATATACATATACAAGCACACAGAACAGGTCAAATCTCTTAACTTCACTCTTCCTCTTGCCAATCTGAGTAAAATTTGATGCTCTTGCGGGTTAAAAATTTGGTGACTATTTTTTAAGTGATGCCTCAAATGAGTCACTTTTGAAGGGAAAAGAGGGCAATCCACCACCATCTATGAATGAGTAAACAGCATAATTACATTTCAGTGAATATACACAACATTTTAAAAAATCTGTTCAACTTACTTTAAAAAAGGAAGAAATCTTATTAAAGTTCTGAAGCCTCTGGAACTGCTGGAAATGTTGGAACTGTAATCTTTTCAAAGTGTGTCTTGAAAATTACCTTACCTGGGCACTCTGGTGGCCTTTTAACTACGGTCATTAGAATTTGTATGGATGGCACAGGCTAAAGGGTGGGCAAATGCACTAGCCAATATACAATTCAAGGGCAACTTAAAGGAAGCAGAACATGCTAGGTGAACTTAAAGTAAACTGAACATGCCGGGCGAACTTAAAGTAAGCAGAACATGCTGGGCAAATTTAAAGTAAGCAGTACATGCTGGGCCAAGTTAAAGTAAGCAGTACATGCTGGGCCAAGTTAAAGTAAGCAGTACATGCTGGGCCACCTTAAAGTAAGCAGAACATGCCGGGCTAATTTAAAGTACAGTAAAGGTTGTGTATGTTAACTTTAATTAATTACTTAAAGTGTGCAAATTTCAAGTATACTGTACAAATGCTGTAAAAACATGCTGCAGCACATTTTGGGCCAGCTTAAAGTAAGCAGTACATGCCGAGCCAATTTAAAGTACAAAAAAAAGAATAAAGAACATTTTTTAATTTAAATTAACAGTAGGCAAGATTGACAAATCCTGTGAAAAACATGCTGCAGTACATGTCGGGGCCACCTTAAAGTAAGCAGTACATGCTGGGCCAACTTAAAGAAAGCAGTACATGCTGGGCCAACTTAAAGGAAGCAGTACATGCTGGGCCAACTTAAAGTAAGCAGTACATGCTGGGCCAACTTAAAGTAAGCAGTAAATGCTGGGCCAATTTAAAGTTAGCAGTACATGCCAGGAATTTTTACAAATGCTGTAAAAAACATGCTGCAGCACATGTTGGGCCAGCTTAAGATATGCAGTGCATGTCAGTCCAACTTAAAGTAAGCAGTACATGCCGGTCCAACCAAAAGTACTGTAAAAGTTGTATATATGTGAACCTGCCTGTAAAAACCCAGCTAAAGTAAAAAAAAAATTGTGATTTACTGTTTTCTACATAAAATCATCCTGAATAATGTTAAGAACATTTTGTGAAAATATTACCTTGATATCTTTAATATTGACTGGGTAATATTATATAAAAGATTTAATTCATAATGTAATTAATATGCGAAATCAAACTTTGATGCTTGTTACTGCAGAATTTGATTTTTAGACTTTACCCTGTTTTTCACAGACAGAGTCACATATTATCTTTAAATAATTATCAATAATCTAAAAACATTTTTTATTTTGAATTATTTTTATTTAAATTAACAGTAGCAAGATTGACAAATTTTGTAAAAAAAAAAAACATGCTGCAGTACATGTCAGGCCAGTTAAAGTAAGCAGTACGTGCCGGGCCAACTTAAAGGAAGCAGTACATGCCTGGTCATGAGATGTTCCAAGTCTTCTCCATCATTTTTATTCCAATCATTCTTGTAGAGGTTAATATTAGTTTTTTTGTCCAAAAAATCATTTTCAGAACTGGTACAGCAAGTCATTCAAACAATAAAGGAGTGTGAACGACATGTGTTACAGACCTGTAGGCCCCAACTTGGCTACAAATGAATAGAAATCGGCAGAACATTTTTCACTTGGTTTTAACATGATTTGAAGAATGACCAACAGGGGACCAGGGAAATGTCCCCTCTTGGCTTGGTGAATGTGTAATGACACCATGGTTTCCTACTGGATAGGAAGACAAATACACACACACACACACTAAAAGAAAAGAATAGCTGTTTCTGCAGAAAAAGTGTAACTCCTTTATCTAGTCATGAGCACTAACGTCTATTGGAAATTCAAACTATTCTCCTACTGGTTACACACATCATTTACAGTAATCCTGGCCATTGCTAAAACAGACCTGTATCCAGTGACCAGATTCTTTGTTTTATTAAACCCTGTGAAAGTTCAGATAGTTCCTCAAAAAATAAAAAAATGCTCCTGATTAATGTTTTTAGTGGAGTGACAATGAAACCAATCATATGGTATCTTGTCATTTTTTTGTTGCGAAAACATGCAAGTTTTTTTTATAGGACTGTGAATGTCCTCTAACAAGTTACATTTGGGCAGGTGACCCAAATTTTAGTCTGGTTTGGATCAATTTGCAAGGTTGCTCTTTCAGAGTTATTGGAGATGTCAGTTATGTTTCACAAATGAAAGGAAATTAATGTTGATAGATGATTTGAAAGAGTTTGACTGAAAATATTTTCGACTTTTGATTGTGTATTTTGTTATCCTTGTGATATTCGTAGGCTTAAAATAGCACATATGTGGTGAGATTTCAGTATTTCTGTGAGCAAACAGTGACTTTCTAGTTCTTTATTATTGCCATTTGTAAACACCTCGCTTTGGTTATTTTGCTTGTTTTCTGTTCTATAATGTTTACAATTTAGCCTACTTATCTTGTTTAAGATACAAATTGTCTGCTAATAAAGAAAAAGTCATTTCATCCCACCTTCTGCTGTTTGAAATCCTGTATATTTCTAGTGTAGTTTACATCCAGAGGCTAATTGCCAACCCATTAGCATAAACACCAACTCAATGCCCCAGAGTGGGTGCTGTAGGATCCCAGCCCAATTACTGAAAGCACTGCTTGCCTGAATGTTGGCCCTCTGTGGGCTGGGGCAGGGACAGAATTACCGAAGTGAGCGTACCAGCTGTAAACCAATTGCTGCGAGCGCAAACAACATTTCAACAGAGGTCACAAGGCAGCCAACCACTCGTAGCTGGCTGCTAACACCCACACAACGCTACAGGTAACATAGCAGAAATAAGCTCAGTATCACTCAGGGAGGATCATGTTTCAGAAGCAGCCCATGGCATTTGGATTTCTGGGTGACTGTGAATCTAATAAGTTTGCAAGAATCAATTTACTATTTTTGCCAAGAATCTCATCTCAGAAACATTTCTCTTAAAAATCAGACGTTGTCGTCATTTTTTACCATCCATCATGCCATTCCAAAATTCTGTGTTTTTGTGTGATTCTGTGTTTAATATGATTTACACAAATTAAATAGATTTTTTATGCTTAAACAATACCTGATAATTGTACTGTATTGCTGTGTTACATCTCTGTTAAACAATCCCATGGTTTATCTTAAAATTTTCCTTCAAATCATAATGGAGACTATTACATATAATTAACTGTTTGACCATTTGCTGGTCAGAATACATACGTTGAAATATATACATACCTTCTCACAAGTTTACGGTAAGGGTAGGAGGCACAGGTGTGAGTTAGTTAATGCTCAAATCATAAAGCTGTCTGTCAAACATAGCTCCAATTATCTTTTAAACACTCGTAAAAAACACACACAACCCATAATGGCACCTCAGTTATTTCTACCACAAAATCAACTACAGTAAAATCAAAAAGAGATGGGCATTTTGGCATTACTGAGGTGTAACTAAAAAACTCAAAACAAGCAAAAAATAAAGCGCTTGCTGAATTTGATTTGGCTTTTCCCCAAGCAAGTGCGTATCAGCTTTTGGGCCATACGCCAGATCAGATATGTGTATGAGTTTTTCTTTTTCTAGTGTAATTTGTTAAATATCCTCCAAATAAATTATGTTGTACCCTTCACAGGGGAAAAGATTCCCAATTTGTCAAGCTTTCTCGGCTGTGGCGACGAGATAATGGTAATAAGAATTTGGATGAGCATATTACTGTGGAGAGTATTGAATAGGAACAACAGTCAAAGTCTGTGTGTAGCAGTTCCACCATGTAAATAGGGAATAAAGCGAAAGCGATCCAGAAAAAAGTGGCACACACTGACGTCTCTGTTCAGTCTGAGGTGGATGAAAACAAAGCTGGTTAATTATGAAGCTCTTTGGGTAATTAAGACAATGTGACAAGACAACTCAGTGTTGTTTGCAAAGAAGTTTTCTGTACATATATTATGGACAGATAATGTGGTTAAATTAATTTAATAATATAAGCTAAATTGAATTAACCAATAAGTCTTTTTTAATCTTATTTCATATACAGTTTGTATTAATTACTTTACTATGTTCTTATCATTTTATTGTCACTAATAAACCTGAAAAGTTAATATACTGTAGTAATAATTAACTGCCCCCCGTATTACAAATTGCTGTCATATAAAACTCATGGGAATCCTCACAGTGCAGATGGAGTTTTTGCCTGTTTTTTCACTGAATGTAATTTATCCAGAATAGCTCTGAAAATAACGCCTTGCTAATAATAAACGATGAATTGTGGTTTATATAGCCTGACATATGTTATGATGTGATATTAGATATTACTGATATTAGATATTAAATTAGCATTCATATTTTCCTGCTTGTCATTCTGTTTATTCTGCTGTAAAGCTGCTTTGAAATAGTGCTACATTGTTAAAGCGCTATACAAATAAACTTGAACTTGAACTTGAACATATGTGGTCAGCTTTGTCTGTAGGCTACAGTAGGTAAAGCTGTAATGACATGGTAATCAGGTCAGTATTTTAAAAAAAGCTGTGCATTGTTTCATAACAGCATTATTATACAACAGCAATGGTGAAGCAAACATACACCTGATCTGTGACCTATAATGACATAACAAAACAAAACTGAAACATTTAAACCATTTGTACTTCTAAACCAATCAGTAAGTCACACTGCAATATTACACATATGAAACTTACTTAAACTTGACAGAGAGAAAGTTATGTGGGTTTGGAATGAAATCTGACCCTATCTGTGAAATCAGAATAATTATGAATTATGAAAAAATGATGAAAATAAGTAATGTGAGTTTATTGCACCATAGATTAAGAATAAATATAACTTAAAACTAACTTATATTTTTTATAATATTCATTATTTTACACACTGAAATGAATGATTAACTATTTTATTGTTTTGCACAAAAATACTAGAAGTTTGCTTTCTAAACATTGAGCTTTAACATGGTCTTAAAATAATAACAGTAGGTATCAAGGTTATATTTTCACATATAAAAAATAATGATTCACATATAAATCATGTCTGAATTTTCATTTCTAAGTGAGCTATTCCTTTAGCTATTCTTTTGACATTCGAAAATAGTTTGTCAAATAAATGGCAAAAATATTCCTTCACATCACTCATGACTGAGATATCAAACCCTGTATCAATGACAATATGGAAGTTGCTGCAGGATCAGAGATAGTACCTCTATCGTAACTGTCCTGCAGTCATGGATTTCATGAGTAATTTCCCACATACCATGCAGAGCATGCCCATGCTGATGAAAAAGAGTGATAGCTATCATTCTTTATCAGCTTGAATTTTCTCAGGCAGATTGTTGAACCTGTGGGTTATGTATGTCTGTCTGTCTTCGCTATGTCGAATGCAATAATGGCCATTACTCTCTGATCTATATTTGCCTCTCTCAATCCAATGTTATTTCCTGAATCACATTAAAAGTAAATCAAATAATAAGCACAGTACATGGATAAAGCATACAGTACTTTCCATAATGTGAGGAAATCCTCAATAAATGATGCAGCACAATTAAAGCTTTGTAAATGTCTTGGCCACTCGCACCTGTTTAAGGATATAAGGTACTAGAAGACTGTGGCATTTAAATAATGCCCAAGTAATATTAAGAGACATAATGTATGTCAGAAAAATCGAGCCTGATCTCACGGGAATTCATACGTATTTTACGAGTTGGCTAATTTGTACGAATTCGTACGATGTAACTCGTACAAAAACGTACGATTACTAGAAAAAAAGCATCTATAAAGCCCCTCCCCTAACATCACTGGGAAGAAGACAAATCGTATTAAAATGTACGAATGAGATCGTATGAATTCATACAAATTACGTAAAATACGTAAAATATGTACAAATTCTTGTGAGATTGTGTTGGTAAAATCTCACACCACCAACTAGAGCTAAAGATCTTTGCCCGAACCCGACGGGACCTGACAGGTTCGGGCTTAATTTCTATCATTTTACACTGGCTCGGGCCGGGCTCAGGCTTGCGCTTCGGCTAGCGCGGTAAATGAGCGGTCATGTTATGATTTAATTAGCGTGAGTAAGATGCGAAAATGGATGCTGAGGAGGTGAAACAGAGGTTTAGCAATCTAGCAATTACGTTTTAAACAGAACTTGCAAAATTTAGAGCCTATTTGGAGTGCTAAGATGTTACGATGTGTGTGCGCACATTTGAATAATGTGGGGCTGTAAACGTGTTTAGGCTTTTAAAAAGCTGTCAATCAAAATGTACTTGTCGGGCTCGGGCCGAATTCTGTCGGGCCTAACTTTTAAGGCCTGCTTACAGCTCTACCACCTTCAACAACCTAAACATGATCCACCTGAAATTAGTAAGAACAGGCTGTCTAATACTGTCTAATTTTAGAATGTGTCCACTGTAAACTAACAACAGAAGTCCTACTCATTCTTTATAAACTTGGGAAAACAAGAAATCAAACAATCCGCAGTTTCCGACATACTGAAACCACACATTCAGAAACCAACAATCCTACCACAGTCAAGGTAATTTAGATTGCCTATACATATGTTTGGCCATTTGGATATTCACAGTACTGAGCAGGTGTACAGGCACATCTAATAATGTGGCCACTTAGAGTTCCCACTAGCATAAAGTGGAAGGAAAAAGAATAGAGTCAGCTCTAACAATGAATTGGCTTGGTTCATCTAACTCATTAACCTCATCATGATTAAGACACACCGGGGAATCATAAAGGAAGAATTCAATATTGAAGTTTGGTGAAAAAAATGACAATTTTTATTATTCGTGACATTTCATCTACTGCTTTTTACTATTCTGGGCCAAGATGCTCACTGAGCAGCCAGCTTGTAAACATAAGTAAATTGCTCCAATTCCAAAGCTTTTATGTGGA
Organism: Beaufortia kweichowensis; assembly: GCA_019155185.1. NCBI lineage: Eukaryota > Metazoa > Chordata > Actinopteri > Cypriniformes > Gastromyzontidae > Beaufortia > Beaufortia kweichowensis. Next base: position 4,523,099 of record CM032805.1, read on the forward strand.
AATGGCCTATAAACTACAAAATGGACTGGATCCAGAAATTGTTTTACCACTTTTAAGACCATTTATGGCCTCTTGTCATTGGCTTTAGGATGTTGTGCCTTCCCACTGTTTCACTTAGAATTATTCATAGTAACAAATTATGATTTTTGCTAAATAGTAACAAGCTAGACAGAATCATAAATGCTACCAGACATAGAGTAGAACCTGATTGTTACATCTATATACAACTGCTGTTTTTGTTATGTTTACTCTCACTGTTAAGCTTTGCGGTTTGTTTGGTACAAGCTGTTATGTAGTTGTAGTTGTTATGTAGTTGTTAGTCATTTTATCATTATGAATTTTGACAAAAATCTAATGAAAAATAGATAATTGGATCAACAAATATCAAATTTCTGATTTTTCCATGTTGTGTTCAAACTACAATCAAACTGAATTTTGCAGACTCTGCTAGTTAAATTTCTCAAGTGTTTTGTCATCTTAATTTGTGCACCAACATTAAAATCATCATTACCACTGAAAATGACTATTCTGTTGCATAGTACATTTGCTTGACACTGCAGTGTGATGATAATTGTCTGTATAATATATTTTATTGTAACAAGCAGTGCTAAGTGCAAAGCTTCTTTTGATGCTTTTGAGCCTCTTCGCATCTGTAATTACCCAGAAAAAGACAGAAAAAAACCTGCATGCAACGCTTCTTCTTTTAAATAGGCAATACACTTTTCTTTTTCTATCCTGTGCAATTTACATAAAATGTATCATAGTGAAAGTACTTTTCTTAAAGTGCTTTTTTTTCATTTGTTGCATTGCGAAGCTTTTTAAAGACAGAAGTACAATGAAAAAGGTGTTTGCTCCAAAAAGCAGCATTAAAGGTAATGGCTGGCAATAAAGTGAAGACTGAATAAGGATAATGTTCATATCAGTAAAGACTTCACAAAATTCATTCTCAGTGAAGGGGACTATAGAAAACGGACAGCCAAAGAAGTGTGTGGTTTTACAAAGCATTCAGAAGTCATGGCTAATACTAAAGAAACAGAGATGCAAGCTTTCAACATGTGCTTACTTTGTTTGGTACCTTTATTACAATGCTCCTCTTGCTCCTCAGGACAAGCACTGCGGGAACACACCCCTGCTGCTCTCTGCGCTATGCCACATGTGCGTGTGTGTGCGCATACGAGGCCAGTCATCTCCTTTGATAAAGGTCAGGGCTGGCTATGATGGATGACTGCTGCCGCTGCTTTAATTTGAAATAAAGAGCAATAAAGGGAAGGCCCATGCTGGTGGCGAACAGAGTCATGATGAAGGAGTCGTTAGTTAAGCAAAGGTCGCCGGCTCCTCCTCCAAAGCCGACAGACCTTGTCAGGAGCGTAGATATCACATGGTGTAAAAAAGGAGAGACTAAAGGAGAGAAAGAGAGATAAAGTGTGAAAAGGGGATGAGAAAATCATGCAAAATAACGTATTGTCTGTTACAATAAAGTGATCTGGTGTTTGTAAAGAACAGTGATGGTAACAGAAGGTAACTGGATTGGTACTGTGATATATACCACAGTACTGATTTTTTTTTCAGAATTTTCATTAGGTGTCAATTGGGCAGAATACACAGTCTACACTCTACAAATTGAACTGCACGAACACCATTACTTCGAGTAATTAAATCAGACCATCCAGCACTGATTTAAAATATGGAAATGAAAAAGATTTTATAAAAACACAAACCAAATAAAAGTCATAAATGTGCATATAGAAATTACAAAATAAAGAATTATATTCAGCTTTCTATTTCATTTGGTTTGTATTTTTCATTTTAGTTACCAAAATTTTTTCACTGCTCTTTTTTGTTTATCACTTTGAATAACGGCATAATAACCTTGGTGTAGACATAACCAAAAACAGTGTGTTATGTTGAAGATGACAGGACTGAGGGAAATAGGCATACAACAGTAGGTGTACATACAGATTACTTGTAAAATACACATTTAAAAGAAAGTATTATGGCAAGACTTCTCATGGGATTTTGCTGTTTACCAGGCATGACACAGCAGTGGATTTGCATCCAAGGGCAAAGGAAGCAAGATAAAGCTGACATGGAGACAGACCTTCCCTGGGGACCCTGGGAGAGGCTGTTAACATGCAGTCAGTGAGAGCCCAAAGTCACCTGAGAAATTCAGCTCAGCGGACAGGAATGCTCGCTTTCTTACAGAGCCCCCTGGCATTACAGTGACACCCATTTAAAGTTCCTAGCACTTCAGCAGGCAGTTACAAAGAGACCTACTAGAGAACACTCTTTTTTCATAAACTGTACTGTATGGATCTGTCTCTCCTTTCTGCCCTTACTCTGATAATGCTGTAGTGTATAATGGTGGTCTGTACCCTTATCAGTTGCCCCGCTGCCAATCAAGATCAGCGTTCATGTCCTCTCTATGGAGAGATTAGCTACTAGAGTCTTGGAGACAAGACCCTCCAAGTGCGCATGAAACATTCAGAACATTTCATTCTTATAACGCTGCTTTAAACACTTTTAACATAACAGTTATACTAATATCGTTTAAGTTAAATTAAACTGAAGTTACATTAAACTACATTTGATGTATGGGAAACCTGCATATACCATATTTGAATAATAATGATTTCTGAATTACTCTATTTATATATTTTACATTAGTAAAAAATTACAGTGACCCAATGGTCAAATTGACATTGATGAATGTATATCCAAATTACAACTAACCTGATAACTGTCACAGCAGAAATCTACAATCTTTATTTTTAGATAACAGATATTTTAAGTCTTTTTATTTTTTTTAGGTATTTTATAAATTACAGTAACATAAAAAAATTGTTTATGTTTATTGTTATGAAAACATGTCAAAGATTTCATCTTGAGTCTTATGCCTTCCCATCATTTTATAGTTTGTCATGATAAGATTAAAATTCAACTATGAAATATTAAAGTGAATAAGGAAATGACATATCCTCCACGAGGAATGGTGACAGTTAACAGGGGAATTATAATGTTTGTTCCATTTTGTTTTTTGAGTTTTACACTGCTGTAAAAAAATAAAACATTAAACATGCATATGTCTGCCTTTCAGTTTTGGGAATTCTGCTATAATATTGAACTTAGATTGATTTTGGTTTGTTTACGGCATGGATCTGATTTACTTTCGGCTAGCAGCATTTGTGTGCCAATTCACAGCCAAAACTCAACCAGATTCAACCCAAAATCAATTTGTTATCAAGGTTAACTTATAAGGAAAATGAGATCTATGCACTTTTGTAAGTAAACAGTGACATGAATGCTATAAAGGCTTGATTGCAAAAAAAATGTGTCAGAGCCCAATAAATACTGCATTTTAAAGTGAGCTTTAAAAGTGAGTGTTTTTTTGTATTCAAGTCAACCCTAACATAACAGAACAACAGTTTGAAGAGAATCTTGGTGAGCCAGATGTATACGCATTTCTCCAGTTTATCAGTATTATCATTTTACTAAAACCCCCTCGCTGGTTAATATGTTGCTGGTTCACCTTTTACTGACAACTCGATCAATTTGGCACACCAAGGCTAATGGCTGTCATCAAATGAGACTGGCTTTCAGAAATGGTTATCTTAGCGTAGTGCAATTTATTTGCTGTCACCTTTTAACCATGCAGCTTGGCATAGATGCATCAGTCTACGCCGTTCAGAAAAGGTAGCCCTCCATTAGCAATGTTAATCAAACGATGATGCAAAGTGCAGGAAGGCCCCTTTCAATTTGGCACATAGAAGCTAATGGCTTCCGATACCAAACGGGGCCTGATGGATTGGTCAGGTGTGGTAATTTAGTCACTGACTGAAATGAAGAAGGAATTTTTAGGCTTTTATAGCCAGGAGGGCAAAGATGATTTAGGGCATCCTTATTTAGTTTTAAAGGATGTGTAATTGGAATCAATGAGGTGCATCCATCAGTATCATGCCAAAGAAATATTCAGTGTCACATTACATCGGCTTTTCCATTTTTCCTCCAGCATCAAAACAACATTGAAAAACGACGAATCAATATTTACATATTAAATTGAAGTCTTAACATGACATAATTTATGTGTTATGAGTATCCATCACCTGTGTGTGCTGGTGTCTATAATAAATTATTGTGTTGTATTTTTAAACTATTTTAATCTTTCGGATGTGTTTGTGTGTCTACATGCATATGTTCATATATGTTGGATAAAAGTGCTGTTGCCAGATTATGCATGTATTTAGACAATGATCACGTCAGATCATTTGAATGCATTGATGCATTTGGATGCCATCTAAAGACCCTGGAGAACGAAAGAAAGAAGGACGAGCCAGCTGCTGATTACTCAGGCTAGTCATATCATCACATCTTCCTCATTTGTTTAGAGGAGATTACATCTTTCTGCTCGGTCAGCTGCCAAACATGAAAAATATCTTTAGGAAATGTGCAACAATGTGTATGTGTGGGTGGGTGAATATTGTGTGTGTTCATGTGTGTGGAAAATTAGAGGAGAGATAAAACCATCATGGTCTACACATCTGTTTAACACTCTCTTGTATAAGGATGCATTAGGATGGCTGGGACAATATGGTATTGGACTTGAGGTTCTTTCATCCAGGCCAAAATGTCTACTGGGCAAGATCCATGCAGCCTCCAAAGGACCATCAGGATGGAATGTTATTTTCCTATTCACTTATATTTCCTATACACCCTAAAAAAGGATGTGTTATTTTTTAACACATTTTTTGTGTTATGCTGTTTAACACATTATGTGTCATTTTGTGTTGAATACATAAAACACAAGATGAATACAAGTAACACAAGATGATTTAAAAGTAACACAAAATATGTTGTTTTTAAATTAACTGTTTTTAGAGTGTATTACTAAAATATTTTTACTATAAAGATTAATTCTAATCTAATCAAGACAAACTATAAGTTGATGAAAACGTATAAGACTCAATCATTTTAATAACTATTATAATTTTTTTTAACAACAATAAAAATAAACAAAAAAGATAAAATTTTCAGTTATATCAGTGATATTAAAAAACATAAAATTAAAAAAATATATAAATTAAATTATAATTAAATAAACTGTGTTTTAATTGAGTTCAGATTTTTGTTTGTTTATGAACTTTTTTCTGAAATGCAACGAATGACTATTTCACACAATTTAATTGACATTTCCTTCTGAATTCATTTGCATAAAAATATTCCAAACATTCTAAAAGGTGGCAATGAATTCCTGCTACTTCCTGCTACGCATTCTCCAGATTTATCCACCTAAATAATATTGTACAGCAAAGGCCAGAGACTTACTATTGGATGCACTGTATACATATCTCAAAGGCCTTCAGGTGTGTGGTGCATGAAGAAGTGGAAGAAATGCATCATTACAAAACGGATGCCCTAAGGCGAAACAAAGTATCTTAAAGAAATAAATTGTAGCTGTCACAGCCAATATCATGCTGGGTTAGAAAACCCATGCAATATGACCAAAATTATAAAAAATAAAATCAAAACCAACATTATGGATGTTCACACTCATTACACACTATAAAATGGACAAACGCTGACTGAGAGCAAGTAAAAGTGCAACTGTAAAGCACTTGCAGTCTTACACTCTCATTATTGTGTCCATCTCATCTTCTTCGCAAATGGCTATTTAGCTGGCAAATGGCAGCCTATCGCTCATTTACATGTGTAATTATAGTGCAAGTGCTCACTGAAAAGATTTGTGCAAATTGTAATTAACAGTAATTAATTTTTTTTGGAACGGAGGCCATGGCTGTGAATGGGCATTTATGAGATCCAAATTGAATCTAATAACCTTACTGCTAAAGCTTTTAATGGAGGGAAATCTCAGGAGAGGGATATCAGCTTTGGCATGGATGAACTCTTAAGAAGGTCTGATATTGCAGGACTGATAAGAATAGAGTTTTTGACATACATAATAGTCTAAAAGCCTATTCATACAGAGTGGGAATTTCCTCCACAATCAACAACCACCAATGAGACATTTGCCATCTTTGTATGGTAATATTGAATTATCAATAATGCATTTTTTTTTTATTATTATTACGCCCCGTGTCTAGGGAACATGATGGGCATAATACAAAACAAAATTGTGGTGATGGATTCCCAAATCTTAAAGGTGTCAGACAATCACTCCGGTCGGGGACCAAACAAGCACACAGTTCAGTAAGCAAAACTATGGTGTTTATTTACAGATTATTGTTTAGAAACAAAGAGAGCATCTCTCCGGGGTGGCCACAGGCCAACATAATAAACAAAATGAATCTAAAACGAAAAAAACTTAGTTAAATAACCTAATCACATTATGAAATAAAATACAAACGACTAACCTAGCTACCTAATCAAAAAACAAAACCAAACAGATTCACACAAAAGAAAAAGGCAGGACACCCCTTTGCTCTGTTTCACAGTGTGCTATAAACACATGAGAAGTGGAATTTAGCCACAAGATAAAAAGTTCGAAACTAGTTTGGCCGCCGGCCGGAGGAGGAGTCCAGGAGCTCCGAACTCGCGTCCGCACCAACAGTGAGCTCCCCGGCTGCTTGCAATCAACGATCTTTAAAGACCCCGCCTGTATATGGGCGACCAATAACACGCCAGCACCAATCACACAACCTATAATGAGAGTGAGAGAGAGAGAGAGAGAGAGAGAGAACAACAGCAACACAAAAATAATATAAAAAGAAAACCAGTCATACTCATAACATAAATACATTAACATTTAATACTGAATTACTTGCTATTGATTCAGACAATCTAAACAAGCTTTTGATTAGCCATGAAGACAGATCCAAATATTCAGACATTGTTAAAGGCCCAAGCTATGCAAATCTTCATCCACGTGCAAAAAAAGATATGAAATCCATTTTAAGTTGTGTCAATGATCTGGAAGGCCAGGTTAAGGTAAGGTCATAGCCAACTGGCTATAATTCAGTCACACATAATTGACCCAATTGGCCAATCAGAAAGCTTGATAAAAAAATAGAAAAATATTAATTTTCACACCTACTGTACCATGAGGTCATTCACTGTTTTATCCCCACATTTAGTGCACTATAGGATTCTTTAGCTACATCGGGTAAATATCGACATTAACAGGAAAAGATGATTTTAGGAATGTAATTTTAAATACATGCCACACAATGTGAAAAAGAAGACCAAAAATCTTTTATCTGCATGAGATACTTTTTTTCTTATCACCCCCTTTCACTCTCCTGATCAACTGGGCATTAATAATAGAGGCTCATTGTTGCCTCATGCATGTCTGAGTGCATTAAATTCACACAGGATTTATTCAAGAATGGATCAGAAAGGGGGGTGCAGGGGTTTAACTATCTTCTTATACACACGGCTAAGGACAAAGAGAAGGAAAGGTGCTGGGAGAAGAAAAGATACAAGGAGAAAAAAGAACAGTTGGCTTTTAAGTGTCACAATAAATGACACTGCAAAAAAATGGAAGAGATAAGAAAGTCACTATGAAGTGCAGAGACTTAAAAATAAGGGAATTAATTATAATTATGGTTCCTAAGCGTAAGCAATATTAATCAGCCATTTTTATAATAAAAAAAAAAACTCATATTGTTGTTTTAATATGCTGATGTAATATTATTCAGATGACTAAAACCATTGTTACATGTGTTGAACTGAATGTTTAAGTCAGTTTAAAAGCATTTAGTAAAACATAATAGCCAAACCCGTTGTATGCTAATTTAATATTAATGATAATGTAGTGAATAGTTTTGCTTATTTCTGTTACGTTCTATGTTTATGTCAGCTACTGTAAACATTCAGTCTCAATAAATGAAACCCTGTTCACTGCACATTATATAGCATCTCAGGCAATAAAACCTCCCCCTTTTTCAATTTAATCATAGTGGGAGAAAGAATTAAATAGCAGTGATGGAGCAATAAATATCTTATATGAGCCATCATATGTCCTGTCCTGTACATATGTACTATTCACACTTATTTGTATGGAGGCAGGGAGGAGAGGCTCTTTTGGACACGCTGTAGGGGGGTGACAGTTCGGGTGGCCAGCCGATTTTGCTCGGATGAGGTGACAGACGGCCACTCGTGAACCCGAGGGGGTGGATGACATCAGTATTCACTCATAGCTTCATGACCCCAAATGACCTTCTCCTCACAATTCGCACCACACCTCGCCCAGCCACTCCTTCTACAGGCACCATGGGAGACACGTTCACATTCTCTTGAATGAAGTTATTGATGGCTTTATCAGTCTCTCGCCTCCCGCGCTGCTTCAGTGGTGCGTTTACAGGTATAATGCTGACAAGGAGTATGATAATGGTTGATCACACACATCTTTTCAACCTTCACAGCACAGAATAAATTGCTTCTCACTTATTTATCCTGCATAATAGGCCCTGAGAACAAAATGGGTGCGGTCGAATTGAATAGGCTGTCCGCATTAAATATAATTTTAAAAGGTCAATGTCTGAGATACAGGATGGAAAAAAAACATTTCCTACTGTTGTCAGAATGTGCAACATGTCCACAAGACAAGCTGTCTCTCTCCAAAAAGAACAATCACACGATTTAGATACAAGCACAGGTAGAATATTTACATATTTGGCAGACGCTTTTATCCAAAGCAATTTACAGTGAATTCAAGATATACATATGATCATTATGTGTGTTTTCTGAGATTTTAACAATGTTTTGTGTAGTTAATGCAATTCTCTACCAATTATGATATAGGAACACATAAAGAATTCAGAATCAAAAATGTTAGGATTCATTTTTTGGCACATTTTCACTGGTTTTTGTAGATTGATAGACTCAGCATGATCTGTTTTTTTAGAAGTGAACTGTTCTTTTGTCTTTCGCATGACATTTAATGGTTTGGCGTGCCATAAAACAACGGTGCAATTTTCATTTTGGGGTAAATGATTTCTTCAAGACCTTTGAAGGTCCTAAAGGGGTGGGTTTTGATCTGTCACTGTTAGATGTGCTTGATGGTTTTCGTTCCTATGAATTTTTATCAGATCTCAGAGCAAAGAGGAAATGAATTCTGTTAACAGTATTTCATATCAGGTACAATGTCCCCACCATCCCAACCAGCCAATGACACCATGGTCTCTTGTGTGATTAGCAAACAAGTAACGACCTGCTTTTACTGTCATAGGTCAAAGTTCAGAGGCTATGCTTCATATCCATGCTTTGCAGGCAGCTCAAGCTATGCATTTGGTATGAAGATTGCCAGTCTCAGGAAAGCAAACACTGGCTTTAGAAAAGTGTTGATAGTAAATCAGAAAAAGAAAGAGAAAATCTTAGAGAAATGCTACATTTTACATGTACATCTACCTGATAGAGTGTTTTATTTTAATAGTAAGAAAATAATGATTTTTTATTTTTATTTATTTTTAATAATTAGTTTTCTCAGCAGAGGATACAGTAATAAATGTGTGCATCTTAATCTGAAAAATCTATAGTTTTTAAAATATTTTATATTATATTTTTTTGTCCTTGATGCATTACATTTGTTAATTGTTATTTTTTTATAATTTTTTGTTAATATAATTTTTTTTTAACTCCATGTAGTATTAGTGTTTTACAATTTAAGATTCTTGTTAGCACTCATGTTTAGTAGACTGACAGCAACAGGCCAGAAAACAGATGTCATCATAAAGAATATCAATATTCTGTAGTATTGGGTTAGCAGTCGCTTGTGTAAATTAAACTCATTGCTCTACTCACTGGCTGTCGCTTTTCTTTTTTCTGGAGATGGATGTCGGCATTTACTGTGGGTTAGTGAAATCATGCCTCCCACTGTGAAAGACGGAATATATGTGTATGCATACACGTGCACTGACATGAATATATAGGTATACATGAGTTTTAGAGGTGGTAATAACACATGCAGAATGGCAAATGTTTTTGTTCACACAGTGTGTATGTGTGTGACACAGTAATTGTATAACGCAGCTGTTTTCTCCTGTAAACATCTGTTTGGGTTTTAAAAGTAAATAAAATGATACATTTGTAAGTTTGTAATTAATTACTGAGACAAACAAGACAATTGCTGTGATTGTATATGATTCTTTCTTTTGTGGAACTCAAAAGAAGATATTTTGCAAAACGCTGGTTACCGGCACCCATTGACTTCCATTGAACCGTACTATGAAAGTGAATGGGTGCTGGTAATCAGCACTTTGCAAAATATCTTCTTCTGTGTTCTGCTGAAGCAAGAAAGTCATACAGGTTTGACATAACATGAGAGTGAGTAAATAATAATAAAGAAAATTGTGTTTAGATAAGGTTGAAGTGATTAAGAAATTATATTGTATAGTACGTATATATGTTCCACACACTGTACTTTTGCCATCCTTAACTTTGACAACCAAAGAGTGCAGTTATGATATAATATGCAATGTATTGTAAAAACTTCTCAGTATGTAAAACCTAATGTGTGACAGGGCATATGAAAAAATATGATTATGATAAGTATGAATCAAGCCAGACAGAAATAATTTAAATGATTCTTATTTCCCATGGGAAAACTAAATATTTGCACAATTTGCATAGTGAATTATTAAGATATATTTTTTTCTTCTTTTAAATCCACAGTCAGCTCCCTTCAAAGGATTTCAGTTGCAGTGTTCAGATTCACTTCTGATTTAATCATGCATTAATCAAATTATAGCTAGCATATTGCTTATTAATATTTCAGCAGAATGTACAGACAGGTATTAACAATAATAGTCAATTGTGCTGCTGAATATTTCATATGTTAGACTAGAGCAGAGACTGGCAATGAACACTAGTTTAACCCCTGCTGGGCCGGTCTTATCGATAGCGTTGCATATTTTTCCCTAAACAAAAGCACACGTGAGGGTGGAAAATGGATTAAAGTTTGACTTATATGCACCTCAAAACAGTCCGGATAGTATCTCTTCAAGGAAATAAGACTATACCCTCCCATTCAGCTGCCCATCCAGTAATGAGTCCATTAACATGTAAATCCAGGTGTAAGGAGGACATGCAGATGAAATCCTCTCATATTTAAAGCTGCAAGCGGACAAATCATGGTATTATGTAGCAGTGCTTCCCATGAGGATAGAGACTCTCATAAGATCTATGTTCACAGGATCATTTATCACACATGAGAGACACATTTTTTGCTTTATATATACTATCTGCATATTAAAATATACTGCATTCTTAGTTGTTTTGTGTTATTTATCTGTTCTGTGTACTAATATGTACCTTAAGTCTTTTTGGGCAAATGTGTACTTTTTCCTAAAACCAGATATCCCCAAAATAAATATTTTTTTCATTATTCATTTACCCTCATGTTACCCCGGGTTTCAACAAACGTAGTACCTTTAGATTCATTGCTCCAGAGTGATATCACAGATCTGCTATATGGTGTTGTATACACATATACACCTTACTCATGGCATGTAAGGGTTAATCCTCAGTGTTGAATGTGTTTCCGCCTCAGCACCTGACTGTGAAGAGCCTACATATATAATGTGCAAAGAGCACAGCACTAATCCAAGGTGGCGCTCTTCCAACGTCTGGCCCCTGCGATGTGTGGCTATGGAGATAAATGAGGCTTCGGGGATTAAATCGTCCCAGAAGCACTGACTGGTTAATTGAATCCTCTCCGGGGAGGCCCTCCCAGAATAAGGTGTAGTGTTGAGGAGATCTGAAAAGCATTTTACCACCATGTAGGGCACCTTGGGAACGTTCAATGAGTCCGACCTGTAGGTAAGAGAAATCCTTTCCCCATTCAAGGCAGATAATAAATAGGTTGTCATAATTCTTATGTTTCTGGGTGGGTAAGGTATGCATAGAGGTGGATATAGCTTTTTGTGTGTTTTATGTCTTCACTGGTAACAAAACAATCTTTCCTCCTGGGTCGTGTTGAAAGGGAGACCTATTTGCTTAACAGCTAGTGATGACTAAAAGACCCCTAACCTTATGTCTTAAATGCTGGTGTGCAACATTGTTAACATAAATGGCATAAAAATCTTAATGGAACAATACTAGAAAGAATTTTTTACTAACACAAATCCGCACTGTGACGCAGTAAGAGCACCTCCTCCCACCTTTCAAGCCTTACGCTGGGTTAAAAACATTAAATCATCCCCAAATTTTCCCTGCTGACCCCAAAAATGATCCTATCACCTTCGGGGAGCTAAAAAAGCTGGGATCTGACACTAGTGATAAGCGTCTATCTGCAACACCACTGAGCCATAAAGCCGTACCAGTACGCATTTACAGAGGACTCTGAGCAGACATCACTAAACCATTGCTATAAGGTGCCTTCAGGTTATTTTATTACTTTGTCGGAATTAAGTTTTAGATTAAATAAAAACAGCTGTGGAAATTGCACTATATATCAAGAGTAGCTGTGCTGAATAAAGGATTTGTCACCGGGAGCACTCCATCACTGCGTTGGAGACATCCGAGTTCATTAGCATTTCCACAATGGTGTACTGTCGCCTAATGGAGACACAAAATCAAAAGACAGTCACTTAAATGTAAAAAAAAGAGCTGTGCTTCACATTTGTGCTTCAAGATGAAATTTAGTCAATCACTTCTGGTGTGTAGAGGATGAATTTAGCAGTCTTGGATTTGAAAATGAACACCTTCTGATGCATATCAAATAAGAGTAGGTATGAAGTTAGTAGCATGAAGCTTTTCTGCTGAAATAAAGATGAACACAAAGCTGTTTCGGATTGTGATAATGAATTACTTACGGAATATTAATTAATGTGGCACCAAACAAATCCTTTTTGGTTAATCAGATTACGAATGCTAACTTGATTCTTGATTAGCATGTTAATGAAACCTCTGCGACTATTTTAAATGCGATCCATTCCAGAGCTAATAGTCGGGCTGCTAATTCCAAATTGACACAGTGCACAGTTAATTCAACAGGCATACAAAAGGAAGGTCAGATCTGCCTGCATTTAGCATAGCGTGAAGGTTATTTCAAATTATTAGAATTCTTATGATATGTAGGCTCTTCACAGAATTCTTGCTATAGGCATGCATATATTTTGGACTATTTTAACTTTTATAAAAATCTCTGCATCTGCACCTCATCCATATGGTGGCAGTATTCCAAAGCTATCTAATCTAAACCACCATCTCCCAGCAGCTTCCCTACTATACAACTTGAGCTCAACAGAACAAAGGACACAGTGAATTAAAACTGCCATTCATTATGTGATATTCGGTAAATATGAGGCATATGGTCTGTGTCACTCAAACAATAAAGATACAAGCAAACTGTAATGGAGCATAAAAAGATTGAAATTATTGTTTGTGAAATGCTCTGTGGTCTGAGATGCTGCAATAAATTGTGTAGCTATTGTTAAGCCCCAGTCTCAACAGAGAATTATACAGAGTATAAACTGATAGCATTACATTGACATAACCCATATGTATTCATACAGCTATATTCTATATCTGCATGTTGCAGGAGCATACACACAAAAGGCTGCTATGCCATTAGGAACACAATACATCTTTATTTATCAGGAGGTGACAAAATCATTATAACCTCATAAGTCAGTAGTTCTTAACCGCACTTTTACTGTGCAGTAAATGAGACCAACAGGCCACATATTGGGCATGGATGAACTGTAAAGGCCAATTAGAATTCATTAGGCGTAATTGTGAGCCTCTTATTACCTTTCAAAGAGCTCATTCCGACTAGCTCAGACCTGAGCATTACAATAATTCTTCATTTTCTCTCATAATATTATCTCTTTCAGCGGAAGATCATTTAAATGTTAATAGAGAGCTTCCCTCTGCTGTTAAGCTATCAATATCTCTCTCTGGGAGAGCCGTAACCAGTGTACGTGGGTCAAATCCACAACAAGGTTTCAATCCATAAAGACATAGGGTCTTTATAGAGTCCCACAAATATTTCGGTACGTCTTCAAACTGAAATGTTGTAACAAACAAATCGTATTTAATCGGATAACTGATATATATATTTTTATATTCATGCAGGCAAGAACAGTCTTTGGAGTGGAAACCCACACCGATGAACATAAAACTCCACACAGAGAGGCTGTGAGGCAACTGTGCCACCCCCAATACTTTTTGTGATGCCAGATAATCGCGAATTCATAAAATAACAGAATCAAAATAAATAAACTGATAGGATTAAACTGTACAGCCAGAAAAAATTAAATTGGTGCTTTGTCATGTATAATTTACCACCTGTTCTGAATGAATGACAGTGCATCACTATTCAGTTGTTAATGTATTCTGTATGATTTCTGCGGTTACTTACTGGTCAGGGTTAGGAGAACCCACTCTTAAATCTCTTGACATTCTGGTTTGTAGATCTGGCTCAACTCTCTCCTTTAATCTCGGGATTTAATCGTAAAATGTAATCGGGGAAATTTGTAAGTTGATCACTATGAGAATGAAATACTTCTCTTTTGGAAAAGAATGGTAATTAAATTGTTCAATAGTAACAGTGATGTTTGCCTCACCAACATAAAAGTGATAGAAGCACTGAATCATCACCCCGCCACTTCTTTTTTTCAATGCAGATAGACTTAGTTGTGATTAAATGACATGACCACTAAAGTGTTTCCATTCTAGATGAAGAAACAGATGAACTAGATGAATCCATGTTCATCGATCTAAAAGATGGAACCAGAAACAAATAATTTGCTATTAAATGCAGGAAGAGTTACGAGAAAATATGATCCGTCTGTTACGGAGAACAGGTTCCAGCCTCAGCTCTCCAGGGTTATTGAGCTTTAAGTTCCACAACCCCCTTTCCCCCATAACCTAGTCCAGTTAATGAGACCTCTCCTGGGGCAGAGGTTTACTCCAGAGGGGGTAAAGGGCCATCGTGTTGCTCATTTACAGGCAACACGTAGCCATGACTGTCCTCTAATTGCTAGTCTGTACTGGCTGGTTTGTTTTGATTGTCAAAATTCACATCAAAATGCAAACACCACTTCAAACACACACATTTAGAAATACAGTTGAGGCTTTGGCTTTTGTTCATTTACAGTGGTATGTCCAACCACTGTAAATCAGAGACCTAGATTTCTCAAAGATGGCTCACAAACCACCTCTAAAGTACACAAATATGCTGAGAATGGTATAAAGTCTACAATGTTCAAAGGAGCCATGTGTATGCGTGCATGCACAAATGCAAACACAGTGAACCGAAACTCTCTGGGGACCGCGCGGTTGCAGTCTATGGCACATTTCAAAGCATCCAACATCAAACCTGACTGAGGCTGAGAGAGAAGCCCTTTAGCTGCCTGGTATTAAATATTGATGGACTAAAGATATGCAGATTGTTTATTGACTGGCTTCAGAAGGCAAATGAGAAAAGGGGCGCGTCTGCCTGGTCGGTGCCCCTTCTGCCATAATCGTTTTGTCTGATTTTGGAATTTTATTTGAATGTGCACTACTAAGTCTTTGTGTCAGCCATGCTTGTAATTACTAGACATAAACAAGCAATTAAAGAAATAATGAACTAAATATGCTGCCAAGCTTAAATGGTGTTTAGCTTTAATGGGTTGGCATTGAGCAGAATAACCCCATGGAGTCCCGCACAAGTGCTCGGTTAATACCCGCTAATAGCTTCAATTATTGGCAATTATTGCTTATTCAGGGTAAACAAAGGGTGACATTTTGTCATTTGACAAGGTGATGACATTTCCAGGTGGTTTTTGCTTCTACGTTTTACTGTATGTTTTATATAAAGACTAAAAACTAAGTAAAGCTTTCTCTATAAGGTAAGACAAGGAGGTGCAGTCACTGCAGTTTGGTTGGTGCTTGTGAATATTTAAGAATTTGTCAGTTATGGTCAAAAATTCCAGGGCTGAGAATAAATGCTTAAGTGCCATTTGTATTCTTTATGTTTGTCACTTGATCCAGTCTATTTAAAAAGTACTACTTAAGGATTGCTAATGTTCTCAATAACAAAATAAGATAATTACAATAATGATGCTATAATAGGCTGACCACTTGTGCGGGTTTAAAAGAAACATCATGATTAAAAAAGGATTGGAAAACCAATCATAGAAAAACACAAATAGCTACAATACGCTTGGGGCTAAAAGAAATTAGGCAGAGTCAAACCAGTGGAAAATGATCTGGTAAACAAGTAAATAAATTGCATATTTGGATAGAACTCTAAAGAAAGATTTGAAATGACAAATTCTTAAAACATTATTTATAAAACCGGTCGCCGTTCTTTAGAAGGACCACCTATGTTCCCTATTTACTTTAATATTTCGTAGCTGATTTTTTTTCTAATCATGACAAACAATAAGGTATAAAAAGGTATAAGACTCAAGATGAAATATTTGACAAATTGCCTTTATTTATTTATTTAATTTATTTTTTACTATTTTAAAAATATATTATAAAAAATATAAGACTTTAAAAATTAACTATTTTGTTTTTTCAATTTTAGATATAAGATACTTTTTCAAAAAGTCTTGTAAAGACGTTTATAGAATATTTTAGGTATTTTTATAGATTACAGTAACGTTAACATTAGACAAAACACAAAACACATGTTTTGTTTATGTTTATTGTTATGAAAATTTGTCAAATATTTCATCTTGAGTCTTATATCTTTCCATCAGTTTTTAGTTTGTCATGATAAATGAAATTGAACTATGAAATATTAAAGTGAATAGGAAAATAACATAGGTGTTCCTCCTGAGGAACAGTGACAGTTAACAGGTTAAAAATATAAACAATTGTAGTTCAGATCATTCTCACTGCCCAGACAAATGACCAAACATTCCATGACTGGTGCCGTGTGTGGCCAATATACCGGCTGCCACTGTGCTTTATCATATAGTGACCACACCACCCATCTCTGTGCCAGTCCGTGATTTATTGTGCCAGGTCCGTGTTGGCCTTGACAAAGAGGCTGTGTCAGCATGCTTCTCCCTGCTGGTAGTGATGACGTTGTGGCACAGATACCCCATCGCAGATGTTGTCATGCTGGGCAGGATCACTTGGAGTTAATCCCTTTAATGGTCTGCTGAGCCAAATCTCTGTGGTGTACATTACACCGGACTTTACGCAACAGAAATATTTCCAAAAAGGGTTTTGTTCTGTGGCTGAATTCTGTGTTTTGGATTCAATGTGAAACCTTGCATTCTGTTTAACTACAAGAAAACAAGTTTATAAGGAATTGATTAACCTGATAACTGTCACAGCATGAAACTGCACTGGTGAACTACATTTTTCTATTTTTAGTTATTAGATATTTTTCAAACATTTTTAAGTCTTAAAAAAAAATCATTTTATGTATTTTTATAAATTACAGTAACGTTAACATTTTTTTAAATTATTTTTTTTATGTTTATTGTTATGCAATTTTGTCAAATATTTCATCTTGGGTCTTATACCTTTCCAGCAATTTTTAGTTTGTCATAATTAGAATAAAATTCAACAATGAAATATTAAACATCATGGGAAAATAACATATATATAAAATAACATTCCTCCCTCCTGAGGAACGGTGACAGTTAACAGGTTAAAATGTAACTTTGATTAGACATCCCTAGACTTGTGCTTACAATTAATTCACTAAAAAAAGAAAATACAATGCATTTTTTACAATGAAAGTCATTGTTATTAAAGTTTAAAGAAAATTGTAGGGCACCTGTCAATAGCACACGTAAACATAAATACATACCGTATCTCAGGAATGCTAATGATTCAATCCCCCCACCAGGGTGGAGACAGACAGGTCAGTAGGGTTAGTGGGGTCCCTGGGGACCCTGTATTGCAAATCACACTTTATTTGAATAACGTACATATCCTTGCTGTGTCTGCTGATGCAAGGTCTTACCTGTCAATCACCCAGATGTTTTCATATTAGTCCAAGGTCTGAAGGCCCCCAACGCTGTGCTGACATTGATGACTATGATAAACAGATGATTTTCAGTGTATGTGCTGAAGAATCAAAAATATGTCTGATTCATAATTGATTAGAGAATATATGATGTGCATACATAACATACAGAAATGCGGTATGTTAAACAAGACTTTAGAATTGCCTCAGAGAAAGACTGTGACAGTCATCTTGCATTTTAATTAGAGGAGATTGAGGCTAGTTGTTACTTTTTACCAAAGTGAATATTTCTTAGAGTAAGCTTAGAATTTAAAAAACATTTTCATTTCCAATAATACAAGCAGTAGAACAGAAAACATGACACATATCGAAAAACATACAAGTAACAGTTTATATTATGCTGGAGAGGCCTTGTGCAATCAAACTTGTAACTGAAAATGTATAGTTTCAAAAATATGGACCGTGTGGTTGTCCCCATGCAAGGGTTTCCTTATCCTCCCCCATCTTGTGTTTTACCATTAGTAATTCATGACTGAAGAAGTGTCATAGAGCTTAAAGCCACTGAATATAAATCCATTTCATTGTATTTCTGCTAAACATGTAAACTTTGAACGTTTAACCTCTTAAAATGAGGGGATGGCAGATTGACAGCTTTGCTGACTTGGCTGGTAATCCCTCACCATCCTTCACCAGTGCACATATACAATGATGATCGGAACAAAGAAACACAAAGCTACGTGTGTGAATCAATACAATCGCACACATACTAACACACAGTTTACAAGATCGTCCATTATCGTTATCAATCCATGCTGTCTTTCTGGCATCATGTGTTCCAGACTGTTCATATTATTGAAAATCTTTGGGGAACTATTCCTTTAAATAAGTTGATATATGGAATATGTATGTGTTTACTGGAAAATCAATGATTTATGAAACTGATCACAGCTCATTTGACTTCAGTGTGGAATATTACAGTTCATTTGCAAAGCATGCAGGGATGAGCATCATCAAGGGCCTCAGGTAATGGCATGAAGAGGTACCACTTATTTTCATCCACCCTGCTCTGACATTCAATGTGGCACAGGCAAAAAAAAGCATTGCCATGAGTGCCTGCCATCACGCTGCACATAATTGTCCGCTGCACTTCTCTTAAACCCCCTGGGGTTCAAATGAGCCTGCGGCCATCATCTTCAGACAGGGCGAAAATGAAAAAGAGAGATCGGGAGGGCTTAGAGCAGGAGATGTGAGAGAGAAAAAAGAGGGGAGAAGGTGGACGGAGAAAAAAATAATGTTAATAAGGAGACAAAGACAAATACATATTCTCAAGGGAAGGTGAGGCTTTGATTGTAGCAAAGGGTTAAGAATTGACAGCATTAACAGCAATTTGTTGTCCATCATTTAAGAATTTTAAATATGCTAAATAAGATGTGTAAATTATAGAACATCCTCAAATTTCCATCCATATATTCGATTCAGAACATGACAATGAGGCACTTAACTGTTTTTGAACACTTTGCAACCATTTTAGTTTTTTGGAGTACTTGGTACATTTCTTGGTTTTACTTCACCTATCAAAACATTTTCTATTGTCCATTAAACTGTTAACTGCTGAATTCACATTTACAATTATGATCATTTTTTGGCAAGATTGTTAACTGCTGAATTCACATTTACAATTATGACAATTTTTTGGCAAGATTATTTAGAAACACCTCAAAATGTAAGTTGTAATTCAATAAAAACCTTGTCACTACGTCATGTTTTGCCAGTAAAACCAAATAGCTACCTTTGAATCAAATGTCTCATACCCAATTGTAATGCACCATGTTTAAATGTGCACAAGTGTGCATAATTTCCTGCTTTAATATCCACTTGATTCACCGAAGGTTCTGTCTCACAAAAAGAGTGTCTTTGCACCTTTCCAGCTATTCAATCCCCTGTGGTCAGTGACAGGCCCGAAATGTCCAAACACCATCTGTTATCCTGAATTGCCTTTAGTTTGGGTAATTTAAGTGGTGCTGACACTGTGAATATCTATACAAACTCTTATAAAAGTACAAAATGGCAGCAAAGACATTTGCTGGGTAAAAGTGTGACCGTCTGTGAAAATTAAGTCTTCTAAACTAAGTTTGATTTCAAATATTAATTTTACTATAATTTTAATCATAAATATTAAAAGATATCAAAGTTATATTTTCAATATTCTTCACATTATTACATCAAAGACATAATATATGCTGCGCCATACTGCTACAATATGGCAACAGACTATTTAAATGGATTAGTAGCCTTTAATTGTGTTTGTGAGTAAATGGAGGTGGCAACCTGAAGGTGAGTAAATTATGACATATTTCCTGTTTTAAATGAACCACTGCAAACTTAACCATTAACATTGCTGAGTCAATGTTTCCAGAAAAAAGATTTTAACATTCTGCCCATCTTTCAGCTTTTTCTCAACGAATCTGCTATCTTTTATTGCTCTGCCAGAGTTCGAGCTCCTGAGGGTAACTCACTGACACATTCTGACAACATTTGCGTCCATTTATCCAAAAATGTGCACAAGGCTCCTTATGCTTTTACAAGCTTATCTGACTTGGCACAATATCTGTCGCTGTCGGTGTGTATGTGGCCCAAGGCCCCTAAAACCAAAATGAAGGGAATAAACACACACTGATCTTTGTTGGTTCACCGCAGTTGTATAAAGATTACACATTTACAGACATTTGCCAAGTTAAATTGTTGCCCGGAATGCTTTTTCAAACAGAAACGTTCTTTTATTTTTACTGTGAACATTACTGGTAGCAATACATGTGTCGAAAAAGGTTAACGTTTATAAATGTGTCTTCCAGCAGTGCCTGAACGATGTTAGGAGTGAAAACTGGAAAGGCCCTCGTGTGTGATCTCCCATAGAGGGTGAGGATAAAACACAGACATGACGCTACCCGTTCCGACTCGAGGACTGCGACGCAGCTCAGTGGGTAGCCAGGGAGTCATGCCAACAACAACCAGCCCATTGGAAAGGCAGGGTGGAAAACAAAGAAAAAATGCTGGCAGCACAAAATCTGTAAAGTTATTGAGTGTGTGGAGTTTAATTATGGACCTCTCTCATGTGAGACACAAGCACATCTGGCACACCAGCCTACCCTTTATCTCAGACTGTCTTCTCTTTTACTGTGGCAGGCATGTAAACTCATTCACTCTTATTATTCCTATTTACTTTAAAAGCACTCAAAATTGTGAAAATACTTGAGATGTCTATTGGTGAGGCACATTAACACATGGTATTGGTATTAGATTTTTTAATGTTGTGGCATGTCAAGGCAATCTAAAGTAGCTAGTTTTGTTTATTAGTCTGTAACACTGTGTCCTAACCAGACGCAACGCGATATGATCGCAATAATAAGCAATTTGACTGTCGTCACTGAACGCGATAAAGGGGCATGGCACAAAACACGTCCAATCAGAAGAGTTTTTTCTGTCCGTGCACCCTCTCTCTAACAGCAGCTAAAGCGCATGCACAAGCACATACAGATGCATACTGTATTCTCATGACTTCCGTGATGCCGTACCGGACACTGTGCTGTATTTCTGAATTTAAATTTCTATTATCAGATTGTTGATTATTATTCATGAGGTGCAAAACTTTCATCGAATGAGATCGCTGTATAGGCGGAGCTTTTAGCTGCAGCGTTGCAGAAATAGAAATCGTTTCTAAAATAGAAACCACTGCCGCGTATCGCTGCCGCAGCTGGTTACATTTACATTTACATTTAGGCATTTAGCTGATGCTTTTATCTAAAGCGACTTACAAATATTAGGAGACAATGAAGCGACACATCAGAAGCGGCAACAATAGTACTAAGAAGTGCTTTCCTAAGTTTACAATGTTTTGCAGTGCTAGATAAGTACCTGTAGAGGCGATACCTACAGGTTCTCCTTAGAGCAAAAACTCTGATTAACATGCAAAAGATACCTTTTATCGTGTGTGGTCACGCCGCGTTTGGTTAGGACATGGTGTTAATGTATATTAAAATCATCTTAAGAGGAAGGACAACAGCATACTAAAATGTCAGGATGTTAGGAGGTCCAGTGCTAAAATTGATTGAATCTATACAATTTTTAGGTAAAGATGACAAAATGGAAATAAATTGAATGATGAAATGAATTTAAAGAGGTGTTAATTTTTGTTTTGATATTTTATTAGTCACATGATCATAATTCTTGTAGTTTCGTCATTCTAATATTTGGAAAAATACTGTAAAATTGTAAATGACCATAATAATGGTATAACTTAAACAGTAGTGTTTACTGTGGCTCTATCGAATGACATTTGAGTGGGACTGTGTGGGGAAAATCACCACAACATTTCAAATAGATCCTTAAAATTGGCCAATTTAAATTAAGCTTTCTAACACTCATTTCCAAATTGTGTGTATTTTATACTGGAAAGTTGTGTCAAATTAATTTTTATCCTTAAGGGACATACAGATGTTTCCATAGCTTTCACCGTATGATCACTTGGATTCATTTCCACATTTTAATTGTAATGCAATTCTCTTTTTTTCTATTCAAACACACAATAGCAGATATAAATTGTTAGTCAGTGTTTTAAATAGCACCTACATTCACTCTTCATGGGAGACTATTTACCAATCTCTTCTCACTGTAACAACAGATTTACACGCTGAGCCATATCATTCTCCATATGGCAAGCCTTCTGGCCTACACGCACTTACAAAAAGCACCCAATTTCGCCTCTTAGTTTTTCTTTTTTAGCCACAAATGTGTGGAAAGAAATGTTTAGATAAGCACTCAAATAGCCATATACATCTTTTCCTAACATCTGTGGACTCTTTGTAATAGCACACACAAGCAATCTAACTAAAATTACTTTGTAAAATGACCATGAATGCATTCACACACACACACAGACACTTTGGGTTTCCATGTTTTGTGGGGTATTTCTATAAACAATACTGTGTTTATGATGCGATGTCTCAAATGTCTGTCTGTGTGTGTGTTATGCCCACCATTGGCCATATCACTTCATGTTGTATTTTTGTCATTCTATACTTCCGTTCTGATTATTGAAAATACTATTATTATACTAAATATTATTCGAATACTCTAATATTATTAAAAATATTGTTTTGTGTGGTTTAAAAACATCACAGAGACAAATATCTAGGCAGGACTAGTCAGCTCCATTACCTGTGAAAAAGAGAACGTCAGACCAACATTCCCATATTAATCAACATGGTGTCTGGTTACATTACATTAATACAATGCATTGCCAGAAACACACATAGCTGTTAGCCTTACCCCATCTCATTTATAAGCCTTATATAAGTCTGCGGGGGTCTATGATGGAGATGAGCATATCTGCTATATAGTGATTGAAGATTAGCTCAGTGCCATGCGTGAAATGACATGGTAGCATTATACGACTGGTTACAATGTCGGACTGGTTATCTGATAACTGTGGTTTGCTAGGATTTCAGTATGACTTGAGATTAATCAATGGCTCTCACAAAACTCTGATGTGATAAAATAGAGAAATGGCAAGACCCCTACAGAGACTAAAGCTACGAATATTTAATAAAAAACTATTCTCTACCAGCTATGTTGAAGGTGCAAAAGTACATATTTAAAAACAAGAATTTACAAACATCTCCAGAAATGTTCTACCCCAAAAACATCTCTGTAGGAACAGATGGCATGTGTTCCACACGGTTCATGACATATGATGTTTTTTTGCTAAATAAAGAGCTCATATGTCATAGCTTTGAAAGGATGGTAGTAATATAGAAAAGACTAACCGGAAGACAGTGAAAATGAACATATATGAGCACTGGACATGCACCCTATATGTGATGACTTGAGAGTCCATGGTTGTACTACTTTGTCACTCTATCCACTAAGGGTTTCTTGGCCTAAAAACGTCTGAATACCTATGTCCTAGAGAATCAGATGAGTACTTAATCAAAAGTAGTCTTTGACTCAAGACCTCTAATCAATCTATTTGGTGATTGATGTGGTATACCTGGAGCTACAACATAGTTTATAACAGTATAATGTATTATAAATTGAGAGTGGGACAGTTTAGAGCAACTAAACAATAGTTAAATAATAAAACACTGATGACATATCATTGAGTTCCTGAAAATGTATGTACATACCAAGGTTGTAATGCGACCATTATACAAAGCACAGTGCATTATCAAAACAAAAATGAACAATTTAGTCAACCAATCAGAATCAAGCTTTCAACATTGCCACTGTATTGTAAAGATTTCACTACAATGTGCATCAGTGTTTGACCAGTTTTCCAAATTGAAATTTGTTGTCATGATTTATGGTAAATGCTAAACACATGAACAAATGGCATTTACTTATAAAGATGAATAGATCCATTTGCTCATGTCTAAAACAAGAACAAGAGGTCACTGACAACTCTGACAAGGGGGCACAAGACAAATTCAGACTTCAAGTCTGACAGCTTGAGGGTGGTCACAGGTGGACACGGTACACCTCATTCGCACAAGGGAAAGGTCACCACAATCCAGACATCATCAGTTAGGTGTCGCATCATTAATTATACTGTTGGATTAATTTATTTTGCCTTTCACACAATTTAAAAAATGGTTGTTCATTTTCATGACTCAAAGGAGGCAAAGGAAATCTCTTGAGGGTTACTTCAAATGTTTTTGAGAGTACTTTTTTTATTTTTATGTCATTATTGTGCACAGACATTTGGTATAAAAATATTTTATAAAAGCAACAACAATAATAAGCCTTTTACAAATTACGAAAATTATTTGTTTGTGCATTGTTGTTACGTGGTCATACTAGACTTTAAATTACAATTACAATGAAATTCAGCCTATAGTTCATTTTACAACACAAAGCCATAAACCCCAACATGTAAAGAGATTCATTACCCTCTTGCTACTTCTGCTCATTCTTTTTAGCATTACTGCTGACAAATTATGTTTAGCCCATGCCCTGTGAACTTACGGCGGCGGCAGATTCACACCACAGTAAACACAGTCTTTGAAGATCAAGAAAGGGGCTGTAAACTGGTCCACTTAATACCAGTGTCCAGGAAATTTTAAATATGATCCCTTTGAAGTGTGGTGTGAAAGAAACACAAGCAGATTTTGGTAAGTTAATCGTGCTTAAAAGTTCTCCCCCTCTTTCTTTCTGTGAATATAAAACAGTCTCATTAGGTGAGGCCAGGACTGTGCTGTGCATACTGCCACCAAATGCTCGACAAACACAGTGGTTTATAGAACCTAAAGCCACATCAGAGAGCAGGGTGCCCCGTTTTTCCCCGAAATAAGGCCGTTTTACAAGTCTGAGCCTTATGTAAGTGCAGTAATCACTCAGACTCTTAACGCTGGGAGGTTCATACAATGTGTATAAGGATTTATATGTTCTCATCATATACAGTACATCTTAATAAGCTGCATAAAAGATTACATCTTTTCTAAGAATGAAGTCACACTAAAGTACAACGTTTTCTTTTATCACAATTAAATAACCAGTTTTGAATAATGGCAGAACTTTGGTTTGAGCGAATGTTGTCATGAAAACTAAATGTTTTCTCTAAAGTATTGTTTTAATTGGTAGTTTATTATTTAATGTTCTCAGTAATACTTTCATCCTTTGATTTAAGTAATAATCACTCACTGTAGAATAAAAAAACTTTCTTTCCTAGCACTGAAACATTGTAAAATTAGAAAAGCTTCTTCGTACTATTATTGCCTTCTTTTGATGTGTCACTTCATTGTCTCCTAATATTTGTAAGTCACTTTGGATAAAAGCATCAGCTAAATGTAAATGTCATAGCTAGATACTTATTGCTCGAACCATCAGAGAGAGCCCGTTCACGAATATTTAACTGTGTCTGGAATGTATGCTGTACCCAATGAATTTTATAGAACATACCGTTTTAACGGTTGATATGTAGGTACTTTATTTCAGCATGTGCTGTCACAGTATACAATTCCAGATACAGCGCTTGTGTTTCTTCAAGTCCATTGTGAAATATTGCGAGTCTTACCTGCCTTAGCTTCCATTGTATATACACCATTGTATCTGTTACAAATGAATAGATCAATTTGCTCATGGCTAAAACAAGAACAAGAGGTCACTGACAACTCTGACAAGGGGGCACAAGACAAGTTCAGATCTCAGTCTGACCGCTTGAGGATGGTCACAGGTGGACACGGTATACCTCATTCACACAAATGAAAGGTCAATGCAATACTGACATCATTTTTTAGCTGTCACATCATTAATTATACTGTTGGATTAATGTGTTATGGCTTTAACACAATTAAAAAAATGTAGTTTGTCTTTATGACTCTATAAGCAATGTAAATCTCTTCACAGTTACTTCAAATTTAAGTGCTTTCGGAGTGTCGATTTTTGTAATTTTAGTGTTTGTATAGTACACAAACATCTGATATACATTACAAATGCCAACAATGACAACAACAATAGGATCTTACAATTTACCTTTTTTTGCATTTGTGTTAGAATCACACACGTCTGGTGCGGTCATACTTCAGAATAGACTCAGAATTACCGTTACAATAAAATGCAGCTCAGAGTTTATTTTACAACACACAGCCATAAACTCCAATTTATAAAGAGATTCAATACCGTCTTGCTACGCCAAATCATTCTTATTTAGCATTACTGTTGACCAGTTATGTTTTGCTAAAGCCATGTGAGCTAACGACATAGTTTAAGTGCATAGTATATAATTTTTCTTTCGGGATGCTATTTGTACTTAAAAGTGACAAGAGGCTGGGCCACCTCTGATCGCACACGAGGACCAGGCGATAATGAGACACAAGCATACAAAGTCAAAGGTCAGTTTTACATCAGTGTCACTCAGTGACATGTTTTGCTTATCATTGTGTTAAATTACTGTTGTCTGACTAAGAACACACAGGCAAATATTGAAATATGTGTTCATGTGGTTTGGACAGACTCACAAAGAGCACATCCTTGCAAATTAGCAAGTGTCTAGAATCTTGTCTATATTGCACCATGCAAGAAAATTTTCAGTTTTGTAAATGGCCGACAGTAGAGACCCTGCAATTGTGTAAATAGCATTCAGTTCACAAAAAATTTGTTACATTTACATTGGCAGTTGTAATCAATGTATAATTAATCTGCCAAGGGTTTGTCAAGCTAAATCTGTATGTCCAAGTATAAATGACTTCAGATATTTACTCAACACATCTGTCCTCACCTCTGTTTCAGACACACCACATAAGCGCTGACATGCATTACATTTATCTCTAGCTTTAAAGCATCAATATAGTTCAACTAAAAACTGTATACAAAGGTTGCAAAATGTTATTACAGATGTTATATTTATTGAGCTTCATATTTATTTAGAATCATATTTATTGCAATTATTCCAGTTCCTTAAACACCATAATAACATTTTCATCTTAGGAATTGTATCACAGAATCAATATTGTGAATAGGAAATGTCTTTTGTATATCAGATTATGAATCCTATAAAAAATCATTTATAAATATCGTCATTGTAAAGATTTGAAAAAAAAAATGTATATGATATTTTACTTTTACTCTTGTTCAAGCGCAAAGTGCTTGCTCTCCACTATAGCATATACTTAAAACCCATTTACAGTCAGCTTTAAATGCCCATGAGTTCCCTGGTGACATTCAAAATGTTTAAAGGTTAGTGAAAATTCCTTAAATGGCTTTTGTTCACCGCTTTTATACCAGAAATATTAATAATATACCCTACTATCATAAGAGGTAATGGATTTCCCATTTTGGAACAAAACTGGAATGGAAAAACTACTAACACATCATCTCATTCTCTCTTTGACCTCACAGTCAGACAATCATGACAGGTCAGCTCCACAGCAGCTCAGACAGATGGTTGGCCAGTCAGCCCCACAACCCTCCGTGTACAAGGTCAACCCCCCACACCCTCGTCTTAGTTTTCCCCCTGAGATTTTAGTCTCTGACATCCCTACACGTGCCACCCAGGTGAGGAGGGGCGCTGACCCTGTTTAATCCTCGATTCCCCTGGGGGGACAGGGGCTGGTTTGTTGAGACAGGTTTGCTGAAAGTGCTTCATTATGTCAATGATCATGTGACTATTTTACATTCTGCCTTTTGCAGCAAATGCCGATTTTCCCATTATTATGTCAGATTCAAACTGAACATAGAAGTGACACTAGTGTGGGGTTTTCAAACGATTAATCGCATTCAGGATAAAAGTTTGTGTTTACATAATATATGTCTGTGTACTGTACATATTCATTTTATATTTATAAACACAAACACACACATGCATATACTAAAGAAAAATATAAGAATAATTAATGTTTATATATAATTTCGATTATTGGTAAATATAGGCAAGGCAAGTCAAGGCAACTCAAGGCACATTTCATACACAATTTCATACACAAATTCATACACATTTCATACACAATGTTTGATTTTGTTTTTATAAATACAAAATTTATATGCACAGTAATAATATTATGTTAACACAATCTTTTATTCTTGATGCGATTAATCACGATTAATCGCTTAACAGTTCTACACTAGTGCATAAATAGACACGAACAGACACATTATTCACTGATAATTACCACTTAACATAACTGCTCTTTATTAGTTTATTTTTATTATTATCTTGATTAACTTGATTAGTTCTATATTCTAGTCTACCCTTCAGAAATAAGGAAATAAATAAAGTAAACATAAACAGTATAAGTTCAAACGTGGTCTGAGGTCATTTGAAATCTTTGCAAAAGCCAAAAAACCTGTGAACCCCTTTGAGACCCCTAAACATCACTTCTGTCATGCTGACAGAAATGAAAGAAAATTTATTGTACCATTCATGACAGTCCAAGCAACATTAATTTGCTGAAAGACTCTTTAGACTTGCCAGAAAAGTCGTTTACACATGACTAACACTGACTTTAGTCAACTACTATTTAAAATGAGTAGTTGATAGTTAAGTTGATCTTCATAACATCACATTCTTGGTCATTATTGTGTACATGACTATCATGTGAATTTCACATACATGCTAATAATGACATAAAAACCACAGCATATGTTGAACCTGCACCACCACACAGTCTTCTTAATACTAGTCCTGTTGTGTTTTAGTGTTTGGTCTTTTGCCAGACTTGTGTGCCAGAAAAGTGATTTAAATGGTGATAAACTAGAGCCAGCCAGACGATCACACATTGAGAAGTTGGAAGCCTAATTACATGGACATCCCAATATGCCATCCTAAATCAATAGACGCCCAGTCGAGAAAGAAAGGAGGCCATTCATCCTAATCCAGAGATGAAGAGATCATTGATATGCAAGAGGAACAGTGAATATTGACGAGCGTGATCAATGATCTATGATCAGAGGGAGTGTGTACCTGCCAGAGGAAAGATACATCCTTTACCCTGAAGCAGCCTTTCTTCCATACTCAGAGGAAAAGAAGACTCCGCCCCATCCCCTTCAATCCAGTCAACTGAAACTTCTTTGCAGTCATTTTAAAGGGCTTTGTTTAAGCGAGCTGTAATTAGTGGAGATAGTCAATAAAACAGTGGGAGGCACCGAATACAATGGCGAGTTGAAGTGGGTGGAGGCAAACTAAAGCATTTCAGAGCTGGCATTGATGCAGCATTGGGAGGAAGGTAATGATTGGAGCAGCTCTGGTTGACTGCTGTTGACCAGCCAAATTATTATTTTTATATTATTGTCTTAAATATTAAACAATGTTGTAGATGACACCACTGTATTGCAGACACTTTAAAATTAGCAGAAAGTGTGCTTCACTTAATTTCATAAATTACTTTAATGCTAAAAATAACATTTTAAATGGTACAAAGCGATTATCCACCTGGTTAAACAAGACTGTGGGTGATTGGACAACTTGGTTAGTTAGTTAGAGGACTATTAAACAATTATTTCACTTAAAAATGTACATTTGCTGAAAATTTTCCAACCCTTAGGCATTTAAAAATGTAGGTTAAATTGTTTCTTCGGTAACAATGTCTTTAAAGACATCTTTTACTAAACTAACGCTATAAGTTACAGGTCTTAAAATATAGTTAAAAATATTATGCATCTATTTAGATGCATCTGCATCTATGCATCACATTTCACACCTAAGTAATTGTGTGATTGCTTAATTTATTTAAATTAGTGTCAGCCGCTAACCCTCAAGTCAGCCGGCCCTGTACCTCCTATGGTCAGTTCATTCCATATGGGCAGAAAAAAGCTCAGTTTAGAAAACACCACATAAAGCTTACTCAGCAAAAAAATGCAAAAAGAACCCATTCAGCCACCAGCGAGAGGTCATTAAAGCTTGATTTTACGCCTGCACTTCAGCATGCACTGTAAACTTGCCCTGAATATTTATGGAGGTTTTAACACTCCACCACATCACTCTCTGAGGTGTCACAAAGCAGCTGTAATCAGGAGTCAGAAATGAGTCCCTGTCTGCTGCTTTCTTCACTTTCAGTCAATAGAGTTGGAGTTTAAAGTCAGTTGTAAATATTCACTACTGCACTTGTGTGAGGTAAACCGGTGTGCAAATCCTAACAGCATTCACACCTGCTTTGATGAAAGTGACTGCGGCTTTTCCGAATAAAAATAGGCCATTCCAGTGAAACAGAACTTTCAATGAACTCTGCTTAGAGGCAATCTAATTATTTTAGATATTTATGTGGTTTATTTAAATGGGTAAGAATGCTGTGGATAACACATTTCAATTTTTATTGTTCAACTTTAAGTAAGGTATAATGTACAGCCAGCCGGTTGTTATTGCAGAATAAACCCTGACAATAGTGATCAGGTATATTCACTTTGAAAAGGTTTATTTGTTGATAACATCAACTGGCTGTACAGTATTCTGCTTATTACATGGCTTGCCACATAAGTAAATAATTGGACAAAAATATTAATTATTAGCTTATTTGTAATGAATACAAACCTTCCGGAAAAAAAAAATCCTTTAGATGTCAGCCAAAACACAATGTTTAAACAATACAAAACATGCAATTTGGTTTAATCATTTGTAATATAATCTCATATAAGTTATTAATTAGGAATATTTATATCAAATTCATAATCATAGTAAATTATTTTCATCGTTAAGTTGACCTGCAGTACCTGGATGACCCTATTTTTTAACCTTTTACAATAATATAGTATCAGCAAGAAATTCAAGGTACTGTTTGTGTTTTGGTGACCTAAATGTATAACTTGATGCTTAACTAGATTTTTTTATGCTTGTTTTCTTTGATGTGTACATTTAAGCTTTGCAAAACAATGGAGTTTATACAGCAATGCTTTATTGATTCTAAGTTCCTATGGCACTGCACTTTAATTAAGAGTGTACACTAAGGCCTGAGCTTGTAAAGGACACAGTTAGCTAACCATGCTTAAACACATATCCCTTACAGTCAACCCTGCCAACTCAACCATTTACAACAAAAACAAGAACCTGTGAACTGTTTCAAAACAGTTAGTTCACAACTTCAAAAAGCAGAAAGTTAATTATAAAATCAACCAAACATGAATTACAGCTATGCATGGATAGAGAAGCAATAAGGGAACGGCAGGTCTTTCATGTATTCTATAAATTGCAACTAAGACTATTTTTGTGCATGATGACATTTTAATTGGATTTTACAGTCAGTGTTAATTAAACCTGTAGGTTTCCAATTCCGACTTTTGCTTTTCACTCCTGTACATTCCACTCTGTTGTCCCTTTAGTTTATGTCTGAAGGCCAGGGACCCATGCACGCCTCTCTTATCTTCCCTCTCCAGCTGGATCCTGGTGGGGAAAGGTATTGTTAAAGAAGGATCCAGTTTGGCATAAAACTTTGGGAGCTTTTTGCTTGACTGGGAGATCAGGACCCATCTGTGTGTTCAAAAAACACCTCAGAACATATTTACTTATTAGAACAAATTTAACTGTATAGTTCAGGAATATTTTACTTTCCTAAAAAAGCTTAGAATAGCAACTTTTCAGTGGCCAGTATCTGGCAAAGAATTAACCAAAGTCCCTTTAGGGAAGATAATGTATTCAACGACCATGTTTGCAATGCCTCCAGGTAGCTATTTTAGTCATAGTAAGGCATTCTTATCTACTTATCTACTCTTATCTAATAGGGGAAGACTGATATATCTAAAACCACTGGCTGAAATCACAATGAAATAATTTCTTTTTGGTAAAAGATTACCCTGGCATCACATGTGCCACAATTTTTGGTTCTTAAGCTCAAAATGTGCAAAAAACATCCTTTTCAAGGTCTCTTCAGCTACTGCGCATGCGCGCAGGTTGGCAAACGCCTCACGAGACTCTGTGTAGACCCCATCCTCCATACAATCATCAGTCTTTTTGATTGACAATCGGCTTGTTTTACTGAAAGGCCAATATTGTTTTACTGAAACACCCAATATGGTCGCAAACGGCCATACTGAGCATTGCATTCTTCGCTACACTTTAGATTTGTCGCATTTTCTTAGAATTTGTTATATTTGGAATCAACACAGCATATTCACATTCTAAATGCTTTTCCATCAGAAACTATACACAATGATTGAATGCTTCACTATTGCAAGTAAAAATGTTGTTAACGCAGGATATAAGTATTATGTTGTCAAGCGTGTTGCTCTGAATTTATATATCAGAAATTTGCTTCTACTTCATGTGTCATTCTCACCAGCATCAGAAGCTTCCTCTGTCACATTTAATTTTTTCTTCTCTGTTTTTCCTTCACATACACAATTAATACAGTCAATTTTCATTTGATTTAAGACCAGGGCTTTTCAAATTAGGCATCCTCTTAGTCCCCACCTCATCCAAAAAAGAAAGTTTAATTAAATTCTCTGGTGATGCCGCTGGCATTGAAACAAAGAACTACTCTTCCTCAACAAATAGTTTTTCAAAGACCCAAATGAACAGAGAGTAAGTTATCATACCTGGTCTCTGAGGACGTGCTTCTTTGTTCCTGGCACAATAGTAACATCTCTGGGAACATCAGAGGAGCAGCGTTTTCAACCAACCAGCACAAATTAGGAAAGAACTCTCTGTGTGATTCTGATTATGAAAAAGGATCTGTACAGCATAGGCTTGCCGCAGACACACACACCAAAAGTGACAGCAGCTAGTGCATTGCATCAGTGCTATCCAAGCAATGAGCAAGAGTACACAGTCCCACACACGCTGGTTTCTGGCCTTTGCCTTTATTAATGGGCCAAGTGCAGGTAAAGGCCAGTAGTGCATGATGCTATTTATCATGGAAGGAAGATAAAAAAAACTCAGAGGGTGAGTTTCAAAATATTTCACCAATTTATTCAAGGTTAGACACTGTTGTAAAAGTGTTGCATTAAAGAAAATTATTATCTGAATGTAATTCTTTTACAACAGATTCTTTAACCTTGAATAAATTGGGTTAGAATATAATTCCATCCACATTTACTCACCATTTCTCTTGTTCACTTTTTGGTCCCTATTAAAGTTTTTCATATTTGTTGTTATTTTGTTATTGTTGTTATTCTATACAAAATAACACAAGCATACACATATCAGAAAACTGAGTAAATAAATACAGAATGAAAAGCATTAAAATATCAGCATTGACATGTCGTGCTCTTCTGTCCCGTGAATATATTTTAATAAATAAATAAATAAAAGTCTAGGGTCAAGTTTTTTCAAGCTGAAAAGTACTTGACCTCAGATATATCTCTCTATCAAGGGGAGTTTGTTTGTCAGCAGAGATTCCAACAGAAGTACATCATTGGTACAGCAACCCACCTTGGTGTTTACTATCCTAACAGACCTCACTAATATCAGTATAGATTATACAGTAACTTCAGCAGATTTACAGCACTTTATGGCTTTGGGATTGCTGTACTCCTCAGGTCCATAAAAGAGAGTGGAGGTGATTTCTCGAAGCACTAAATGTGTTCCAAACCTGTTTTTTAATGTGCTTTACTCTGTAAAATATCACATTTTATTCCTTTACCCTTGTCACACTGCAACATTGAGACAGACACTGTGACCACACATACATAGTACACCCATTTGCAAACACGTACTTACCTTCATGTACCGTCCGATAGCCAGCTTAAAAGTGTATACACAGACTGGTGTTGTGTAAGTGTATGGTGAATTATGTTTAATGTGAATGTTTGTTTTACTTTATGTTGTTATGAACCCGTGTGATGTGTTGTATTTGTCCACCATGCCAGTACAAACCAATTCAAATCATGTTGCATAGCATTTACCCATAGCACATTACAATAACCACAGACACATGTTTCTTTCATCTATCACCATTTATTTGAAATACAACAACATAGAAGATTACATACACTCACCAGTTTCCATTTTGCAGAACCAAACCTGATTCAATCCACCACCTGGGATTTTTATACAACACTAGCAGCCATCTTAGATGTGACATCATCAGGGTCACAACCTCCATACCTGCAAAAATCAATTGTTTGTTGTTTATATGCATATGTGTTGTTTGGGGAGTTGTATTTGAATTGTGTAGGTGTTCTTATATATTTTTATTAGTTTGCATTTGGTTTCATTATGTTTAAATGTTACATGTACCAAAAGCTACTTACCTCCAACATGGTATTGTCCAGGGGCGAGGCCTAGAATATAAAATGGCTCACAAACACTCATTTGGGTTTGGGTTGTTAAAGTAGAAGTTTGGTTAAATGTGCTGGAGTTTTGTTTTTACAGATGCTATTCAGATTATTTTTATTGTTATTATTTTTATTTATATTGTCACTTTCTGTTTACTGGAATTTTTTACACTTTGGTGGAAAGAACACAATAAATCTCTCTCTTCTTCACCTCACTTTTTTTTTTGTGTCACTGTTACATTCATCCCTCGGTTTATCCTGTTAGCAAACCAACTGAAAAAAAATGTTTGCCAAATTGTTAGAATTATCTTTAAAAAAAAAATTATCCAGTGATAAGTAAAAGAAAACCATATTCAGGATTAAACTTGTTATTTTATAATTGGTGGGAGTAATTTACTAAGCCTTAAATACCTCTTTATTACAAATGGCTGTTAGTTTCATAATTTTCTTCCTTTTTTAATATATATGTGAGCGTTTGCTCTCCCATGTAATTAGGGGTCCAATTAAAAGAGTGTTTTTTATGCCAATTCCACTGGAAAAACACTGTTGATGGCAAAGATAATGATCTTGATTATTCATGATATATCATTTGGGAAATACTAAGCAGGGCATGCAATCCATTGCTTCGGGGCATTATCCCTATCTACAAGTGAGGTAATTGTAATAAAGCAGATGTTTAATTATTGTTATTTTTATATGTGGCATTTCATAATGAGGTGCAGATACGATGTGTGTTAGGTATGATTGGATTCGAATCCTTTAACACTCCTTAAAGGAACATTCAGTGTAATTGTCTTACCTACTAAAATATTTTGTGCACAAAGCCACACAGATGAAGATAAGCGCTGTTTACCACTGGTATTAAAAAATAGCTAAAAATATAATTATTTACCTGTATTCTGTTGCAAAGTCATAAGATTCATTTCATTCTGCGAAACACAAAAGAGAAGGTATTTAAATATATTTAGGTGTTTAAAAGTCAATGGGGTCCAAAAATGTATGTAAAATGATGAATGGTGAATACAAAATGAAGCTTAACATTGGTCTAATTCAATGGTTTAATACGTTCTTTTAATTTTCTGAAAATGAAGCCTATTTACTCACAATAAACATACCAAGTACTTGATCAGCTCATTTCTACAAAGTCCAAATCAAATATGGCGTATCGTCTATCTATACTATCAAATGTCGTTGGCTGTCAGGCTCAATCTGTGTCTTACATGTCACTTACAATTTAGGTGATTGAAACTTGTTTTCATACTCTTCAACATGGAGTTCTTATGCCATGCCAGTCCAGCAACTGCCATAGACATTTTAATAGGAATGAAAACGGTTAGTTATAGTGTTATTCTGTACCTCGTTTTTTTTAAAATTCTCCAAATGTAGTTTGATTAAATAGTATCAGATAATATTTTAGACATTTACATCTCAATTTATAACTGTCCACATTATGTCCAAAATGTCCACAAGCTTCATGAGGACTGGTTTCTGAACTGGTCATAACTAGACAAAAATGTTATACTGCAATAAACAGTTGATTTTTCACATGAACAACCTTTTCAAAATGAATGAGATAACTGATAAAAGAAACATTGTCAGAAAGAAAGCTTGCCAAAAAGGATACAGAAGTTCTGACAAATACTGCTGAGTGCTTGTTTAATATCTTTTTTACAGCCATTTTAGAAAAACTTAATATTGTACCTCATGCTACACATTCTATTTTATACCCACTGGAATAACTTGCCTATAGATTTCCATTTTTAGTAGATTACTGCAAATTTGTTTAAATAATCTGTGATATTTGCATGTCAAAAATGTAACCCAGAACATCCTTCAAACTTGTGAGGCTGATAATTAATGTTCTAATGTAATGAAAACAGTTCATTATATAAGCTGTACCATTCAGTAATCTGTCTTTATTACAAAGCTATGCAAAATCACGTTTATGTTATACTAAAACGCATTTGATAAATTGGAGAGCCATCCAAAAATGTACAGCATAATTTAACCTCTCACTAACTTCACTTAACTCCTGAGATATGACCTTTCTGCTTGGGCTCAGTGGACCCTGATGAATATTGTGAGCACTAGACAGTAATAAATAAATGAATCTATTAATTCATAACCTCTGCAAGAAAATTAAGATGCAGAAGTGGAGATGTTTTCAATGTGTACTTACACATCACCCAATGTAAAGAGTAATTGGATAGGAATCATTAAAGTGAAATTAGTCCTAGATTAATTGTCTCCCATGTGATTAATTAACCATAAAGCCTTGCTGCTAACAGACCGCTGGTCGATCCGCTGTGTTTTGTTATGACAGGGCGTATCACACGCCAGACTGAGAGGATATTTGTGAGTAAACGACCTCCCACGAAGACTTCATCATGTAGACAGTGTTCATTCATCATGAGCCAAACGTTCTGACAGTCGGTCGTAAGACGAGGTGGTTGACGACCAGGGCTATGAAAACAGCCCCATCTCTCTGAAACACTATGGCTATAACTTTTACAATTTAGCACCACAGCAAACCCAGCAAAGTCAAATAACTCTCAATGATCGCTGTCAAAAGAAACAGCTTAACATGTTTTTTTGTCTGGCTTACAAAGCCAAAACTTTCTGTAAAATCACCAGGAAAGCCTGAACAGTAGAAGCTTGTTTATCTAGTTTAGACCAAGCAACCACCGCTGGTTCGATCTCACAGGAAAATGTAACTACTTTAAAAGGAGGTGATTTCC
The DNA here is from genome assembly GCA_019155185.1 of Beaufortia kweichowensis. NCBI lineage: Eukaryota > Metazoa > Chordata > Actinopteri > Cypriniformes > Gastromyzontidae > Beaufortia > Beaufortia kweichowensis. Next base: position 4,560,401 of record CM032805.1, read on the forward strand.
CAAACGTTTATACAGTGTGTACTATATAAAAATGAGGGTGATTTTTGTATAAATGAAGCTCCACCTCTAACCACACCCCTAAACTCAATGTAAAATGTACAAATTAGATCATGCAAATTAGTACATTACCATGAGATGAGTATTGTTTAAGGTGTTTTTTTATCTAGTAGAACCAAAAGAGAAATGCGTAATTATTGTTAATGAAGACATGACTTTTACGGCTGTCTGTGTGTGGATTCTGTCTTTGCTTAACCCGATAACTGTCACAGCTGAAATTGAGTATACACATGAAAATTCACTGTCTGAACATTTTTAGATACTAGATACTTTTCAAACATCTTTAAGTCTTAAAAAAATATTTTAGGTATTTTTATAAATAACAGTAACGTTAACATTTTTAAAAATTATTATTTTTGTTTATGTTTATTGTTATGAAAATTTGTCAAATATTTAATCTTGAGTCTTATACCTGTCCATCAATTTTTTGTTTGTCATGATTAGAATAAAATTCAACATTTAAATATTAAAAACAATAAGGAAATAACATCCTGAGGAACAGCTAACAGGTTAACATAATAATTTCACCAACAGCCTTTACACAATGGTTACCACAGGTTTTTGCTAAAATTTTCTGCCCAATGTAACATTGTAAAGGTTTTAATTATAAGATGTATTTAAATAATAACCAAAATAGGAGGACTCCACACAGGTGACCATCTGTTTATCTGTATTTAAAGGCAGATGTCTCTCACCCTAAGCCCTTTCCCCTCTTTCTGGGGATCCCTTCTCCCACGCAGGTGTTCTTTTAATCAGTGCAATGTACCAATGATCACACACCTACGTTTTCCCAGCATCCACTTGTGCAAGTGTAGTTGTCCATCCCTGCAAGTGTTGGCTAACCAGGGCGTGCTGGGTCTCAGACATAATGAAGTCAGACAGGATGCAAATGTTTCCCAGCAGGTATGGAAAGAGGGCACTGCGAATTGTTGGTCGGGTTCAATATTAGCTCTATACACTGGGGTGTATCAGTGATGCATAGCGACAAGGTTCATTGTGTTCAGAATTCACTGACACGCTCCAAATGCATTCGGTATACAAGCTGCAGCTGTGATTCCTGCAGAGACTGAACTCGATAAATTCTTGAAGGACAGAGTTGAACAAGGTGAAGACGTCCGACACAAATGTGTTCAAAAATACAAAAGCTGAGCAGCAGGAATTGATGTGTAAGGTTGCAGGGCAAATCTGCAATAACACCACTCCCCAATGACAGACGCATCCTGCAGAGGGAACAGTGGACCCTTTCTGGAGCAGCATGAGAGCCAAATCCCTTTCAGCACAGCCAGAGACAGCCAGAGATGTGTAGGGTGCTGTGTGTGTGAAGCTCATACTACACAGACACAACACCCTGAGGGAAAAACACGCACAAATAAGCACACATGCCTTGTTACAAAAAGCCGCACTTCAAAAAAATATTCTCTGTTTTTTCTTCGTGTAATTTTGTATTCTTTTCTTCTTGTGAGTCTGTGGAACACTTTAGAAAGCTGAAGTGTATACTTTTTTATGTTAACACAATTCAGAATATAAGTATACTATAATCCTTTTCTGCAGTTTAAAGTTGTAAAACAAAGTTATTTTAATAAAATTTGTGTTAACTATGATTTTGTCATGAAACAATATCAGAACAGTCTGAGCAAGTAAATTCTCTGCAGTAAAACATATGGGGTCGCATGTGTAAACTAACAGTATACAGGGCAATTTCAGCGTTATGGATGTGACATTTTCAGTCAAAACGTGAAATATAAATTCCCAGAGAATGTACTTTTTACCAAAATATTGAATCATCCATTTATTTTTACTAAACCCATGTTAATAGCGTCCAGATATCACAAAAATATCAGTTTATTGGTTATTTTCAAAAATGGTAATATATGCTTTGTAGGATTTTTGTGAATTAAAATGCACAAACAAATAAAGAAGGAATGAAGGGATATCAATTAATTATTATTAATTAATTATTTAATATGGTTAATTAATTAATATTAATAGTTATTTAATTGTATTTCCATGTGCCTATTTATGAGTAATATGGACTGATGGATGTAACAATTATGAAAACAACAAAAAATGAAAAATCATGCTATAAACATTTATTTTTTATCAACTTTGAGAGAGCTTTCACATGGGTATCTAAACCACCGAATATAGACATCTGGAGATATTAGTATGGTGAAAACCGTTTGCCCTATAAAACAGATATCTATATACTGTATCAGGTTAATTTCATACAGTAAAAGTTGCTCTATTTAAAAAAAAAAGTCTTTCTTATCATCCATTGTTTAATGTTTTCCGTGCAATAATGTGTCATAACCACTTTTCAGGGGTTTAAATGCATCTCTCACATGAAACTGCAAACAAACATAAAGGTTGAGTAAAGCATAGTAATTTTCTCTGATAACATATAGAAGACATGGCGGAGATCTGTGCCGTGTGTTTAGTAATGCTAGCTCAGGCAGTCTGTCTCACTCCTAATGTAAATTAAATGTTTACAACATGTTTAGCGGTGGTACCGTGTCCAAGTTCATGCTGAGACATGTAGACTGTCTGATGAAATAAACAAGCTCAGCACACAATCTCGGCTCATGGTTGAAGGTGAACTGAATAAATAAAACTTAGTGGTTTGCCCTGATTTAAGAAAGTGGAATACAGCATTTTGTGATTATGCCATTTGAGGATAAGATAACTCACCTTATAACTTTGGTATCATAAATATAAATGTTGATTCCAGAACACTCCAAAATAGTTTCTTACTCAAAACACTTTACCTGAAATCAACTCTTTATTGGTGTATGTATATTCAGTATCAGAAATGATGTTGCCATAAACAAAACCAATTTAATGTAGCTATTTTGTTTTTTGGCATTCTCTGACAATGATTTCCTGTCTTTCCGAATCAACTGCATTTGTATCCAGTAAGACAATAAGCCATCTGTGTCCATTTATTCTTTCCATTAGCACTCAATTACAATGTTTTGCTGCTTTTCTGGAACCACTGACATATTTTTAATATACAATCTGTAGTGTGAGAATCCTCAAAAAGCATGTGCTTAACACTACTGCGGTGGGTTCTCTTTCTCATTCTGTAATCTGATGGGGATTAGATGTTGCTACCAAACCTACTCTCCTGTTTTTGCCAAAAACACCACAACAATGCCAGTATATCTCTCTATTTCTCTGCCAACACATGGTGGTCTATCTTGTAGATAATTACCCATGCTTGATGGTTATGCACTCTTATACTACTAAAGCCATATCAAAAGCAAAGGATGAGGAACTCGAGCCATGTTGGATCGACTGTCCACTCAAGAGTCTTTATAAGTCAGTGGATGAAAGTGTTTTTTAGTCCAAGATTTATTCTATTAGTTAAAGGTTGGACAACCAATAAATCTGTTTGCACATAATCAAACTGCATTCAGTGTTAGAGAAGCTACTCTGATATTCAGAATTTATACCCACAGTATGCAGATTACTCTTAACAAATGGATTTAGCTGTAAAAACTACAATATATCATAGCAATGAACAATAGGTAAGTATATTTAACTTGGTACAAAGGTACCAAGATTGTTTACGATGGTGGTCTGGCCTGCAGCACTGTAGCCCCATACGTAGTGAAATGCACTTTTGTTGTGATATTCCTCCTTTAACCATTATTAAAAGTTTGTGTTTTGTGCCCTTGTGCATTAATGAGCTTTGGGAACCCAACGCCCGATCTCTGATTTGTGGTTTGTCCCTGATTGGACCACTGTTGGCGAATACTGTTGACCGGAAGAAACCCACAAGCCTTGCAATTGCACATATATTCTGATTTAACTGCCTTGCCATAATCATAACCATAACCTGATTTTTATTCCTGCCCATGTTGATTGTGAAAAATGATTGTTCTTATCATCTACCCCACCTTAATAAGTGACCTTGCAGGAGATGCTCAACTATATTCGTTTCACCTGTGACTGGTCAATATTATGATCCATCAGTAAATTAATGTACTACAATAAATCATCTGTAAAACTGTTTCGGCAAGTTACTTCATGTCAAGGTTTCTCGAGCCATCCCCACTTCTCCTTCAGCATGAGATGTTAGCAGGAGACAGGACCCCTCAGGGAGCGTTAGCAAATCCCCACAAACAACAGCTACAGATTCGCCCTTTAATCACAACTGATGAATATTCAGACACATTGGCAGGAAGTCTCCAGCAGTGAGCAGCCATTTTAGCCTTTGTGAATTGTTAATTATGCTGTACCCAAATTGTGGGGTGCAGGGTCCGCTGGTGCCTGATGCCCTCCAGTTTTCAATTAACTAAATGACTGCACACTTTCTGCCCATTGATGTTGGTTTGAGACTTAAATATTTGATTGGCAGACGGATAAGGAAGGAACATGGATCCAGGTGAGCGGAGAAAAGTTAATGAGAAAGCAAGACATTTCTTCAGTCTGAACATTAAGCAGGCTGTTGTTGTCACTGTATGGAAAATTGATACCTTTAGACTGAATGTTGAAAGACACAGTGAAAACAAACTGGAAATGGACACTCAACTGCGAAAATAAACGCTCCACAGAACAATTTGAGGGGGAATCACTGTCAAAACTCAATATCTGCCCATAGACAAAATGGCTTTGGCGAGTAAACTAAATTCAATTACTAGCCAGTATTTAAGCAATTGCCACCTAATACATTGTTTAAATCCATAGTAAACAATTTTTTGATTAATGAGCCAGATTTGAAATTTGACAGCAAATCAGACATCCAACACAATACAAAACTGCTTATCTCATACAAAAGCAAAGGAATATGTAATTTGACTTTGTTTGCTTACACACTTTTGTCCACGCTTTCACAAACTGACATGTGCCTAATTTGATAATGTCTTCCAAGTGATGGATGAATTTGAAATAAAATACAATAATGTTTGCATAGACAAATCATAGATACTGTACATACAGTACTGTGTGTAGATGCTACATTTAACCGCTCCAAACACGTCAACATGTCCATCATTGTGGGACAGTCAATATTTCAGTTGCTGTTATCACTCACAGTAAAATTCAATGACTTTCTAAGATGCCATAACCTTGCGTGACCTCTGGTTGTAAAATGCATCCCTTTAATGCATGAATTATGACCACATAGGTTTGGATTTTATGTGTTTTTGCTCACATGTTGGGAAATAATTACAGTATGATGTTGTCATGAGTTCAAAAGCTAATTAGCAAAATACAGTAAAAAGAAACAATTACAAACAATAAAAAGGCTATAAACATAATTTAGTCTATTAAATTCATTTCAAGAACACGACCCCAAGGATAGAAAATGGATGAATGAAGTGTTACTATGCTTGTGTGAGCAGTTTCTTGCTTTCGAACATTTTACTTTACATCGGTCATTGTGAATGACCTTGAAATGAAAAGGACGCGCAGAAGGCTAGAAATTATGATGGTTGGTGGTTCCCATGTGGAGTCAGTGTCATTTATGCCCCAGAACCTCACTGCTGGAAACACACACATACACGCACAAACCCCACTACAATACCTCCTTTTAAGATTGAAGCCGACGGGAAACCATGTCATTTTCCAACTTAAATGAGGCAACTAGGGCTATTTCAAATCCGTGGTGTGAAAGTGAAGGGGGTGGCTCTGACACTTGTTCTTAGGCCCCAGTAGACTTTTTTCTGGAAACAGACAGTTGGTGGGTTAAATGGACATGCTTGGGGTGAAAATGAAAAGATGTGTTACTTCTCTTAAGGGGCATATAAAGTACTCTCTAGGCTCTACTAGCGTAATGTTGCCATTTAGGTCAGCCAGAAGATTATAAAGACAAAACGGATCATATTATTACCCAATTCTCAGTATGATAGTGAATAAAACCTCTCAGTTTCTTTCATTTCTAACATCTCTTCAATGACTTGAGCATACTTGAGTTTTATTTCCTCTGTAGTGGCGACAAAGAAAATCAAGTCAAAAGTTCAACAGAAAAGTCAACATGAAATATATAATAAAAGTTCCTACTGTTCTAAATAATACATCTGTGCACATAATAAATGACTTTGTAATTTCTAAATGGTCCCCAATGTAACCACATTTAAATGGATAGTTCACCCAAAAATAAAAATTATGTTATAATTTTTAAACCCGTATGTCATTCAAACCCTGTATATGATTCTTTCTTTTGTGGAACACATTGACTTCCATTGTACCTTGTGTCCATACTACGAAAGTGAATGGGTGCCGGTTACCAGCGTTTTGCAAAATATCTTCTTCTGTGTTCTGCTGAAGCAAGAAAGTCATACAGGTTTGACATGACATGAGAGTGAGTAAATAATAAATTAATTAATATTTTTTGGGTGAACGATCCCTTTAAGAATGTATTCTAACTTTTGCTTTAAGACTCATAAACAATGTTAAATTAGAACTTACTGAGCTGAATCTGTGTTTTTCATTTACCAAAAGTAGATGAGAGATCAGTGGAAGAATAGCTATTCACCAAAATTCATCTTTCAGTGTCTTCCTATAGGGAAATTAGTAGCTTAATGGTTTAGGCTCTGCTGATATTAATTTAGCAGGTTCAGTTCCAAGTTGGCGTGACCTGAAATTAAATCCCAACTGTGTACTGTATGTGCGGATGTATTTATAATATTGTATGAACGTTTTCTGAAACACCAATTAAATGCTTCAAAAAATACAGGGATTAAGCACTTTTCTTGATTTGAAGCCAATACAAATTATATATTAGCAAAGGTTATTATGCATGATTTTCAAAAATGCAATGCTGGATAGGTTGTTTCAAAAACAGTGCAGATTAGTGCAGATTGCACACTTTATGGCAAATCCAATACCCTATTCTCATCTTCCATACACAAACACATATGCACACTGCACACATACAGTTTTAATCCCGAATGCCTTTGGCCAAAATGATTGAAATACAAAGAAAAATTGCTGGTCCTCATTTCAACATATAGGCGTTTACTGGGACTGTTTGTGTAAAGTACCCGCATGAGGGGTAGCAGCTGTTCATCCTAAACTCTGATATCACCCTTTGCCCTTTTTATAACACCAAAATAATTTAGTTTTACATAATAATTTTTTGTAGTGTTGATTTTTCCTATTTCTCAACTTTCTCAACAACTGTCTTAACAGCATGTCTTACTTTTTACCATTAGAAACCTTGCTAACTGAAGTAAATAAAACTGAAGTCCAGTCCAGTAAAAATGTAATAATTACCATAGATGTATCTCTTTATACCACTCAGGGCAACGTGAAATGTCAAAGAGCAAAGTAAAATATAAATTTCCGTGGCAACCTGATTTGCTGGGGCCAAAAGTCTTGAAGGCTCTATCAGTCACCCAGCGCTCAATAACCTTGGGCTCATATTTCTTCGCTGCTGATTTAACACCACACAGTATTACTGCCCTGGATCAAGCTCTGCTCTGACACACTGTCTCCAGCTCTGTTCAATGCTATCATTATTTATTTCCTCCAGCTACAAGCAGCGCGGTGACATATAGGCATGCTCCGATCCTCCATCCATCTCAAGTTTAAATATGTGTCTGCCAGATCAGGATGGAGGTTGAAGAATCAGATGAAGTATGTTACAGGTCTGCTGTACAGGAATAATCCATCAGACCTCCCGAGATGTAGAGGTCGGGAGAAAGTTTTGCTTTGCATTTGTATCACCTCAGATCTGTCAATGTACTAAGGAATAGACTTGTGTGTACAATGTGACTGTTTACTGTTTAAAAGTACAGACATGTACTTATGGGAATTCAGGGTGGTATCTTTATTAGACAAAACTGCTGGGCATAAACTATCACAGGGTGATTGACCATTATTATAATTAGGATGTCATTAAACTAACAACACAATTATCTTAAAAAATAAATAAATAAATACACACGTAAAACAATAAGAGGTAAAATAGTCCATTGTCTAGAACTATGTTTTATTTATACATTTCAGTGTCGAATGAAATATAAATAGTATAGTAATATATTTTAAGATTATACATTTTGGTCAATTACAGAATAACTTATTAACATGTGTTAATAACAGTCTAGTGTAGTGAAATTGTTTTTTACATAGCACTACATAGCATTATTAATGCATACATAGTTAAATATTTAGCTTAAAAGTAATATACCCAGCCTTGTCCCTCTGATATAAAATTGTATGACCCAACTGTAATATCACCAACTCTTTATGTTAACCGTCTGACTTTGCAACCTCCAGGTCCTTGGAGATCTCTATTTTGAGAATTTCCTGATTTTTAACAGGAAAGGCATGTTTTTAGACAGCAAGTAATTGAAATTCAGGACAGGAGGAATGACTGGGATAGAATGGAGGTCAACCCCCCACACTTTTTTTTGTTGACAAGCGAGAAAAAAACTATAAAAAATATATGAGATGCATTTTGGGTGTATGAGATTATGTATTTGAAAAAAAACGGCGACACAATGACATGAATACTCATTGTTGATGCTTTAAGTTGCTTTAATTGCAGAAATGTGACATTTATTATTTGCGTTGGCATTCTTACATTCTTCAGAAATAAACACTGATGTATTTGACAGACTGTAAAACATAGCAAAATTCCATTCATGCACCCCACCCCCACTCCAAAATAATATCCCCAATGACCATTTATTTATTTACTAAAACTGCTTATAATGCAGAACACATCCAAAGCCACTCCCTAGCAATTACTGCATTCTGTGAGCACTCAGAATTAATTCCTTACATGGTACTACAGCAATACCCCAGTTGTAAAAAATATACTACATAAATATGTATGCAGTCATAAACAGAACCACAGAAAAAATGAATATTTGTGTTGGTGATTAGCTGGTCCTTAGAGATGTTGTCCTGTTGCAACACTATGTGATGTTGGATGTAAAACAGCAGCACTCTATAGGGGATGAACGTTTCTCTGCATGCATAAGATATGAAGCAGTACGTATGATATCCAACAAATTAAATGCTACTTTGTTTATTTTTCCACAAAAGGATATTTTTAATTCTCTGTTTTAGCTAATGAAATAGTGGTGGAGGTGAGCAGGTGTTGGGTTGTCAGTACATGTGTGCGAATGTTTTAGTGGAATCTCTTGGCTTGGGGTTCCTCCCTCTAAACACTAAATTATTCATTGAGCATGGCCATAGTAATTATCATAAAACTGGTTTGGTTTTCCACACTTCCACAAGCTCATCTGAAAGGTCAAACAACAGAATTACAAAACCTTTATAAGTAAAATCCATGTACACATTTTTGAAAGGCAAAATAAATATTTTATATTCTAAATGAAATATATTTTTCTTGTAGTGTCTTCCAAAACATTCCCCATTGAACATGTCACAATGATTTTCTCTGCTTGTAACTGATATGAACTGTCATGCTTAATACTAAAGCATGACATAAGTATATTTTGTATATGATTCTAATTAATAGTTTGGCCATATTGTGACAAATTATGCCATCCATTATTTAGAAAACCGAAAAGCAATAACGACAAAGCCAAGCTATAGTCAATCCTTCTTCCTAAACAATGTTGTGCCAGTTGCTTTGAAATGTTTAAGTGAATACGTTCCAGCACAAAAGAATGCAAGTCTGATCCATAAGTACAGTAATTTGCAAAGGATATCAGCAATAAGCTAATTCATGACAGTCAGACGTCATTGTCTTTAATGCAAACACTATTGACTGACAGTGTGAGTAATTAAGTCAGAGAGACAGTATTGGATCAGGCTTGAGGAAGTGCTGACATATCATTGTGTAAATATGTGCTTTGAAAGGCTATGTCTTCCAGAACCTGCGAACAAAATGAATGGTTTATTTTTGTGTGTTTAAGAGATGCATAATTTAACATTTTATACTTTAAAGCATAAATAATGTGCCCTTTATTTTGCTTAAATGTCATTGAATTAACATGTTTAATGAGTTTTTAAAATTGCAAATAATGTGTTTTTTATAAAGACAGTATAGCATGTATCACAGTAAAGGTAATTCTACAATACATTGTGCTAAACAATGTATTCATATTTATCTAAACAATAAAAATGACTTTCATTAATATAAATATAACAAATAATTTATTTTTCTTTAGTGTAAGCTGTAGCTCAAAGTGTAGCTGTGCATGTATAAGATCTGCAGAGTTACAAAGCTCAAAGTCTCAAACCTAAAGAGATATTCTTTGTAAATGTTAACGTTAAAACACGCTTCTGGTAAAGCTTCCTAACCACCCAAATGTATACGAAAAGAAAGAAGGAGTACCTTTTATTCTCGCAGTTATATTGTATATATTGTTGCCGCTGGCGCCGCCATGTTCTTCTTCTTTGTTGTTTTATTGGCGGTTGGCAAACCAGCTTAGAGGTGCATTACCACCACCAACTGGACTGGAGTGTGGATCAAGATATATGCATATACCAGGGGTCTCCAACCTTTTTTTAGTTGAGAGCTACTTTTAAAAAAATGAAAGTGGTTGTGAGCTACTCACGTCACACAATGCTTAAAACTCTATAGACGCATAAGCGTGATGACGTTACTGAGTGAAACTTTGACGTGATAACGTTACGTCGTTTTTTAAAATGTTGGTTAATATTGTAAAATTGTGTGGCGTGTGAAGTGTTGTTTCGCTATCAGTTTTGGGGGAAACAGAATCTTCAGACAAGTTACCAAATAATCTGCAGCTACTGTACTGTGAACTGCTCTAACCAAACACAGAGAAAGCAGTAGAATATAAAGAAGAAGATAAAGAATGGAACGCACAATTTCAAAACATGTCGATTCCTGAAAAAAACCGGTAAACATTAGTCTTGCATGTTTTTGCGAGAAGAAATGTTCAGGCATGCCTCTTGTCCAAGGATGTTGTCATTTGTACACCTTGACTGCGTAATGTTGCTTATGTGCACGGATTTGACAACAACACGACAGGTGACAAGACGATTGTTGTTCAATTTGAGCAGGGCAGCAATTTTGGTAGTCTGACAGTGTAGTTAAAACACATGATTAGCAGGGCAGCACATTTGATTTTATAACAGAGCTTATATTTTCTTCAGCATACTGCTCCAACAATAAAAAAAACATCCCAACATTATTTCTGCATGAGAAGCACTGTGCAAGTTAACCATGTGTTAAACTCACAATCACATTCCCGATCTAGAGGACACACTGTCAATTGAAACTGATTGACTCACATGTGGAGAGCCACCAAATGTCATTTATAAGATAATTAATGCCTGACCGGGATGAGCTTTGATTTTATTGATCTGGCAGAGTCTGCTTGTGCTTTATTGATGTACTACCATCACAAAACACAGCGACCAGCTGAGTTTTCAAAGCTCGGGCACTTAGTGAGCATAATGGTCTGCTATTACACTGTGATCAACTGCATGACAAAGCCATCTTAGAAATTCTACATATATTTGTCTGTTTACAATTTACTCCTGACAGATGCTTTTACAGCTTACTGGCCCCCAAAGTCTCGTTTGTTTGACTAGTGTGATATAGTTTCATATCCAGAAACAAGCAGGCTGGATTCATATCATAACATGATGTCACTTATGCGACTGATGTCACTTATGCAGAATTATTGTGTGGTTCTTGCCTTATTGATAAACAGGAATTCTAGTCAATGAATAATACTGCAAAAACCTTCTGATATGTGCAGCATGAGTAAACACCTCTGAGCAGCAAAAGTGATAAATATATTATGCATGAGGGCCATGTACAGTATCAGTGTCGCCCAAATGGCTAAAAAATGAGCCACAAAGTTAACATAATAGAAAATACCCTTTTATTTTTGTTAAGTTTCTTTGACAATGTACATTAGCATTACAATATGCTGGTTGGGTTGGCATGTGATTAAGGCCTGGGGTATTGGCTCTATTGGTCTGAAGTGCTAAAGTAACAATCACAGCACATTCAAATGACAAAAAGTATGATAAAGTATCTTTACTATTGACATAACATGCATAGTAATAACATGTGAAAGATTAAAATCATAGTGATATTTATAGGTGATCATTTGATTTTGAGACTTTAACCGGGTTTTTACAGACAGGGTCACATATTTTACAAATATTTACTACATATCTCAATCTAAAGCTCAAGTAAACAAAACAAGGGTTACATGTGTGAATCATAAATCTAATGTTGGTGTGATTTCGTCACAGATGGAGTCTTTCACCATTGTACCAGAGCCAGATTTTCAGAGCAGAGCTCTGCAGGGTATAAGCCAGCGTACCAGACATGACTGACCAGGACATCTAGACAGGAGGAGATAAATAACTAGACAGAGATTCTGATTTCCACACCCCCTGTAAAGCAAGGGTAAGCAATTTTCATTTTTCTGTGAACTATTATTTTACACTTTTATTTTTTTTAATATGTTCAGGTTTATTTTTGAAATGTGTAATTTAATCTATTTTCAGATATAAATAATTAAATTAACACTTCATATCTCTACATAAATTTCTCTGACTCTTGAGAATTTGTCTTCTGTGTATTGCTGTTATGAATTATAACCCGTTTTGTATAGCAAACTCTAACTATGAAATACTGTATGGCCCAGACTCCATAATCCACTACAATTATGGTATTATCAGTATGGCACATTCCTTGTGTTGAGTAACATGATTTAAACCAACTTGGCTGGGTGAAGACTGGGTAAAGATCAGTTGCCACAGGCATGTAGTTTCAATTTATGACTCCATGATACAATTATAGCCTATCTATGGAACATTTCCGACCAAAGATTCTGTAAATGTTAAATTACCCCCCACACACACACTTTCTCTCTTTATCTAACCTAATCTCACTTTAAGAAAATCATTTTGAGCAGAATCAAGGATATTTAATAATAATTTATTTCACTTTGTTACTGTCACAAGAACCCATTTATATGCCTTCATGTTGTTAGGTGGGACATACAGTAATTTTAATAATTGAAACTAATCAGAATTTACTATTTATAGGTATTTGTTAAGGTAAACTGATCACTTTTTTTTTCATTTTGTGAACTACTGACAATATTTCTCCCAGATTGCAATTCAAAATGTTTCAATGTGCAAAAAGATGTTTATAATTCATTTCTATTGAGTGAGACTTTCTATTTTAATATTCGGACAGTTACACCAATCAAACAAATCTTACTGTAATTGATGTAGAGAAAACAATTAAAATGATATAAACTGCATCTGATTTATTTTACACATTGATATTTTAGTCTGCTACCTTCCTGGGCCACGTTTGTATGACAATGATGTAGTGTAAAATGTATGACACTGTATTATGCATGCCATGCCAGTAGTTGCCTAGTTGGCGATGTCATTTAGAAAAGAAACACTATGTGCCTGCATACATTCGCAGATCCAGGTGTAACCCAAAAGCCCTTATTAATACCCTATAATGGCGTATAAGTGTGTGAATTTGGTAGCCTATATGTAAATAACGTGTCTCTGCAGGTTGTCGTAGTGCTTTTTGCTTGAGATATGGTAATAATTATGTTGAGAAGCGAAACACAGTCCTATTAAAGCTGCCATTGTTGTTTTGAGTATACTCACGCATGTGCGTGATGTCACAGTTTTCAAATATGTACATTTTTTTGTTTACAAGGAGATGAAATCAGAAATGTTTACTTTTTCAAAAATGCTATATGCCATATATTCGAACAGCCAAAACGGATAAAAAGTATTCAGTTTATAGTTAAAAACGTTGTCATGTAGACAACCCTCTAGACTTAATACAGGTAAGGATCAGTCTGCACAGCTCAGGCCCAAATAACTAATTCCACAAATTAGTAAAGCAACTGACCATAAACAAACATGACTTCTATTGGTCAAGGTCAAATGAAGATAATCTGACCACTGTGAAAGTCACCTAGAAGACAACGGACAGGCTTTCACTTTTCCACATATTACAGCAAAATCCACTGCAGAGGGAGGGGTCAGTTAGTAATCAGATTAGGGGATATTCAGCATGCTTGATAACTGTATTAGCACTCAACCTGCAGAGGTAATTACATCAGCAGGTTAATACCAGCGTTCAGCCTTTCATAATCTCATTCTGCTTGAAGTGGGAGAGCCGAGCTGTTAAAACCAGTTGATTAGGTTATTCGCTATCATTTTCACCAATTCAACTGGATTTCTTTAGAGTTCAGTGAGTGATGTGCCAGCCTGCTGCTTCCCCAAGGAAATCAAAAACAAATCAAACATCACAAGAGAATCAAAAGCATCATACAGCCATCACAACAGTGAATCCATCATCCAATATATCTTGTACTTTCTTATACTATATCTTATAATACAGTATAACACGTGTCGTTTATATATGGGATCTTGTACATTTATTCACTACGTGGTTCAAACTGTGATTTTAGCATGCAATGAGAGCTTGTGGCCATAGAAACAGTAAAATCAGGACTACTTTACAGTGTTGTTGTAAATGTTAATATTAATAATAAACTAACAATAAAAATGTTTATGTGCATCTACATATTTTTAACATTAAACATTGTTTAAATTAACACTAGTTAAAGCAACTAAAGAAGGAAACATTTATGAGAAATAAGGATCATAATATGAACCATTATTATTTGCCACATTTCACATTTTAGAAATACAGTACCAACATCTAACTACTAATAAGGAAGAAAATGTCATTCCTTTTAAGTTAAAATAAATTTGTCAACAATACAGTTCACCCATTTGTTGAAATGGCCCATGAAGATAAAGTTTGTATATAGTTCCACTGTAATGCTGCAAAAGGTGAACCTGAATTAACACCTCAACATTTGTTATGCACATTTGTTCACCAATATTAAATTACAATGTGGAGGAAAATGATTGATTTGAAAATGAAAAGATTAGAAAACAAGGCCCTAGCATTCATTACAAAGATAATCATTACAAACATAATTCTCTGCCAGACACAATACAAATATCAGGTTTCTGTTTAAGCCTAAAACTTGATGGTAAAATCCATGTTAATTAAAAAAAATATCATAAGTATCCCAAAATAACAATGAAATTGAGAGATTTTACTTTTTGAACATTGGTTTCAGCGATAGGACTTGTCGTGCTTCTTTGAAGAAACATTGCATAATGTAATTAATCCAAGCCACTGAGGTCCTTTAGGATGCATCTATCTTTAATGTGTCAGGCACCGTTCATGACTTCCTCAGTGTAATATAATTAGGATAAAACTACTTTCATTGTGATTTTGTGTTCTGAAGCCAATGTATCATCCTATCAACCATCATCCAATCAATCTGATTTAAAGGTTATGGTTGGAATAGCTGCTGGAATTGGCAGAAGGAACAAATAATGGAATAAGGATGCTTTGTGTTTATGGATAAAGTTAGAAGACTATATTTTGCAATATATTTTGTATATTTGTAAACTTATTTCTCTACTAAAAATCAGTCAGACATAAATATCACATTGCCTTTTTGCACCACAAAACATTGTTACGAATCATTTTATAATAAACAGCTTTAACAATAAATTACAATCACAATTAATTGTAGTCAAGTCATGTGATTATTCCCTTTTTAAAAAAACTAAAAATGGCATCAATGCTTCAATTAAATTGACTATTTTTGATTTTTCCATCTCTTCCCTTTTTCATAATTTTATACAAATTCTTATGACACAATAACTGTTTGTTGAACAAAATTAATGTTATGGCAGCTGCAGATATAACTTCCTTTAAAACAGCTTGAAATAATGGATCTTCCAAAACTAAGTCTTTTTTAAATGATGGGACATCTTACAGAATCCAAACGCTACTGTAGAATTAAAAAACATCAAGGGGACTCCTTCCCAGCCAAGTTATCTTTACTGTCTCTTTCCCTCTTCTATTATCAACAACGTTCACTAGCATTTTGAGTTTTATATTGGTGTGATTTATGTGGACTTGCGGCACATTAATGATACTAGCAAGACTCGCCCCTCATTCATATTCATGAACAACTGTGAGAAGAGGCTGAACAGAGGAAAGGGGGGAGGGGAATGCAGATACTGCCAAAAGTCTTGCAGGCACATCCTGGAGAACAACAATGCCAGTTTACCAACCTACAACCAGGTGCCCACATGTAGGACTGTCCAAGTGTCTACGTCTCTAGACCTGTGGAGAGATAAATGAGGTGTAACAACATGTTAATGTTTTGAACATTAAACATTTTTGTTGCCATTTTCCTGTGTAACTGCTGTAATATGAATAAGGCTGAGGTATTTGCATAAAAACTATGCTGAGTAGACCTTAGTCAGGGTAAACATCATATTTAATTTGTGCAAAAAAGACATGTGATGGAATGATTTATGGTCTCTTCAGTATTGTTGTTTAGCTGGAAATCTTTTATTCTCTAATTATGATTTAAATCAATTAATTTCTGTAGCGTTGCACATGAACAACACAACAATGACATTCTTAGAAACTTTAAGTGCATTTTCTACACTGTTGATAAAATATAGTGATAAAGCTTTACAGAAAACAACATTCAGTCAGTTCATGAGGCAACAAAACCATCTATCATTCCCTGGGAACAGGAAAATAACAAAAACACACAATTAAAAGCTAAAAAAAACAATTAAAATTCCAGTTGGGAGTGTAGTGCTAGAAAAATTGTGTCCATTTCTACTTTAACCAACACACACATCAGGTAACATTGCAAAATTAAAACTTCTAGGGTTAATAGGGACTTTTAGGGAAACTTTCTAGGGCTTAAAGGAAACAAAAGTCTGTCTGGATAACACAGATCAATTAATTAAATAAAGGATGGCATAACCTATTTACATGCTAACAATTCTAAACCCAGAGATCTTTTGTGATTTGTGTTGATCTGGTGACATACTATCTGAGACTAAAACATTTTAGGTTTACAGTAATTCTGAAATT
This sequence comes from Beaufortia kweichowensis, assembly GCA_019155185.1. Lineage (NCBI taxonomy): Eukaryota > Metazoa > Chordata > Actinopteri > Cypriniformes > Gastromyzontidae > Beaufortia > Beaufortia kweichowensis. The sequence goes on from CM032805.1 coordinate 4,577,340, forward strand.
CTGAAAATTGATAAAACATCAGAAAGAAAGCTTCACAAAGTTAAAGCACATAATCCCACTTTGTAATTCATACCCAAAATGATGTCACTTCCTAGCTCAGTTTAGCATCATCTATTTCAATAAAAAAAGCATCACGATTTCACTTCTTATTAACCATCATGTCCTAATCAATGAACTGTAATGCTAAAACAGCTGACACCTAATTAAAGGGGCAGTGTGTGAGAGAATGTGTTTTCGGCCGTAACAGCAGTCAGGTAACTAGCGGTAATTAAACCTTGGATAATATATCTGTCCAGATCCCAGCGTGGTGGGAGGTGTACTAGGCAGCACAAAATGAATGGTCAGGTTGTCTCCAGAGTCGAGGTCCAATTTGCTCCACCAGACAAATCAATAGAACAATTTTATCTCAGACACTTTAGGAACAATGAGCACACAAAAATAATGAAATATAACAAGGACATCTTTAGGGAGAACTGGGTTGTACCTTTTTCTTACGCCACAGGAATGAACTTTTTAGTTGATTTTTTTTTCAAAAAGTTTTCAATTCACGTTATATGTGTATGTCAGATGAAGAATTAAAGTCATGCAGAAACACTTGCCATAATATTGGGCATAGATAGGAAAACAATGGCATGTTTCCAAACTGCTTTTCTTGCTGAAATGACTATAGATCAACTTTGGACTAGAATGTCCAAACTGATTCATAAAAAACATCCTATTTTTCTCACCTCAGTTTTTTTAATCGCATACCAGGCAATGTTAACAGATGCTGTGAATTTCTCCACACAGAGTCTGACTAAAATTCTGAACATCCTAATCTAAGTTGTGATTCACTGCCTGTCCTCCTCCATTTCATTTCAGACATATGTTTTTGCCACCCTATATTCACTGACATCTCCAGCTGTCAGTTTGATTTCTACAGGCTTCAGCAGTTCTGTATGTGATCTGTGCTACTGGGTGAGAAGTTTCACGACTAAGCCACCGTTTCTGAGCTTACAGTAAAACAAAATTTCACACCATGCAGCAATGCTGTAGTCAGCATCATGAAAGAGCATTTATTAAATCTATCGCTGTGATTTTCATGGGCCTTGGGGATCTTCAGGCTTTTCTTCCCATCAAGCAACAGGGCTGTAAAGCACAATAATTATCTCGCCAGTAAGTTATGAGTTTCCTTAGACCTTTTGATATCCGAACCTCAATGAGCCAAGGTGAGCTGCCGAAGACCCATGTAAAACATCATAAAAGGTCAACAAGAGTGTTTCATACTACTTCATGTAGGAGAATAAGATGTTTTGAAGATCACACATGAAACTATGTAATTGGTCTATATATAGCATCCATATTGCTTTAGTAAAAACTACACAGTGATAGAAGTCATTGATGCTTTATTTATGATGTTTGAATTAATGCCAACAGGAAAAAATCCCCATTGTATTATAAGAAATGCCAATTAAAATTGAAATGTTATTGACCCAGGTGAGCTGTAACTGTAATTGATGCTAAGCAGAAAAAGCACATAGTAATAGAGTACCCATCTTTATGAAATTTCTATTACTTTTCTCTTTCTGATTCTGTAAGAAATAAATACTAGAGTATAAGAGTATAAAGCCAGCTAAAAAGTAGGACAGACAGAGAGACAGATAGATTTTATTAATAATTTCTCTGCTGATTTTCAATGCAGTGTGAAATGAAGCAATGTTTGATATGGTGGTTCAGCATACTTATGCATATTTTCTCCATAATTTTCTGACCTTCATCTTTTTACTTCAGGTTCAATTAAACATCTCCTCAATCAGAATAAACATTAATCAAGATTTGCACAAATGATAAAAAAATCCTCGTGTTTATTTCATGGTAGAATAACTGAAAAATACATACAAAACAATTCACATGTTGAAGTGGTGGAAGGGTGGCCACCGGTTTTACCGTATTCCATTTGTGGTGGCTTACTTTAATGTTCAAAATGCTCAGAGAAAAAAGCTTTATCCACAAAGATGCTTGCTTTTCCCTTTTTATGTGCAGGCAGTCAATTTGTCTAGCAAGAAGGTTACAATATGACCTTCTGTGCATTCTCTGTTAGAGGAAGCAATCAAGCCATAGCAAAATCAAATGTACACCTGTAAAAGAGACACATTCAACAACAGAAGCATTTCAGTAGGAAAACAAGAGCAAAGACGATACAAAAAAGACTCAATTTGTGCATTCCATCAAAGAACAAACAACACTTGTGAATGCAATTCATTTTATCATGTTTCTGTAATAGAGAGCAAGATCCTGAGAGAGGAAAAAAGATGTAACCCTAAACTGAGATTGAGACAACCGTCCCCCTTGTACAAAGAGTATTTTGTCAAAATAACTAGAAATATCACCAAGCCAAAATTTGTGATGTTTTCAATGACTGTAGTTGGATTGTTCCAGTATCACTCCATCTTGAAATATTTGTTTATTGAAATGACTAAAGATGCGGAATTTAAAAATAAATTAATAATCAAAACACATCTATTCTCATTGTAAAGATCCTCCTAAAAGGTTAAACTATAGCTGCTATAGTGGCCTAGAAGTGCAAAACAAAACAACAAATCGCAAAACTAAAAACAAATCAAAAACAAAATAACAAATCCCAAAACAAAATAACAAATCCCAAAATCAAAATGACAAATCTAAAAACACAATCCCAAATTTAAAAACAAACCATAAAATACAACAACAATTCCGGAAACAAAATAACAAGTCAGAAAACACTACGACAAGTGAGAAAACAAAATAGCAAGTTGGAAAACACAACGACAAATCGCACAAACCGGAAAAGGTAGGTACTTTGATTTTGGATAGTTATTTTGTTTTTGGATTTGTAATTTTGCTTTTGGATTTGTTATTTTGTTTTTATATTTGTTTTTAGTTTTGCGATTTGTTATTTTGTTTTGCACTTTTAGGCCACGGTAATAATGCCAAATCATAACAACCTCACCTGAAAGCTTATTTACTGTTAATGATAAATATGTGTGGTTAATTAAATGTGTAGAGTAAGGATACAAAGAACATGCTTTGAACACTGATTCCAGGATGCAAAGCGTATTAACCCAGCAGGGAAAAGCCACGTTGTCTGCAACAAAACCGTTTGTCAGCGTTGCTTGACTGTGGAGGGATATACCAATTTCCTGTCACTTTTCCTGTTGTCAATGTTACTTTAATGCAGTTTAACATGCATAAAAAATCCACCCCCCAAAACCTGCTGAGAAGATCACCTTAAATATGGTTAAAGGTGACACAGCAAGGCCCCCTTCAGATCCAGCTCTCGGCCGCTTTCCGGCTCACTGAAGTGAGAAGAAGGGTGCCACTTTACCATCATAGAGCCCCCAGCCCGCCAGATGGCAGCTGCTGGGAGCCCACTGCAAGGCAAGTCCGCTCAATGAAACTTTATTGGAGAGATGGCCATATGAGGTGAATAAACGTCCATGGACAGGCTAATTAAAAGGGTCTTTTTCATTAGAGAAGTCCATCTGTTAGTTAGTGAGACGCTGGTAAGGATATTCACACTAGCTGTCATTAAAGCCCTTTTTCGACTTTACAATGGTCTTTTCTTTTGGGAATAGAAATAAATCTATTTGATGGCTGTAGGTGTTACCAGCTTAAAAGAAGTGTTCATTAAATGTATTTATTAGATGAAGTACTAATTGTAGGTTTTATAAACTCACAAACGTGTTAATTGTATTCTTATATAGTTTGTTGTCTAGTTTACATAGACAGATAAAGGTAAACTTTTCTGTGCATCTATATGTTTAAAGAATGTAATTTACTACAAAGTGCATAAAACAAGGAAGATAATGCAAGCAACGTTTTGCATTGTTCATGTCTGGTTTAACACCTAAGTTTAAAGTGTCATATGATGGTTCTAAAAGAACATTATTTTGTGTATTTGTTTTAATGCAATGTGTTTACGCGGTTTTAGGTTCAAAAAGTCATTATTTTACACATAGTGTAGATTATTGTTGCTGCAAGCCCCACCTTTTTAAAACACATAGATTTTTACAAAGCTCATTGTTCTGAAAAGCGCGGTGTGCTCTGATTGGCCAGCGTTCAATGCACTGTGATTGGCCGGAAACGTCTCCACAACATGACGGCACCGACGGCAGAAATACAACAGTGAGAATAAAAGGTAACTTTTTTTTACATGCAAGACATACACGCGCTACATTCTGCTAGTGCAGCTGGTGTTCCCACCACCTTCTTTGCCTGTATGCAAACAATTTAATGCTAATTTATTTTCATACCTTTCACCACAAGTCGCTGTCAAGCTTTGAAATCAAACATTTTTAAAATGAGCAGAGCAACAAACATTGCCGTTCCGCATAACAAGCAGAGCGCAGTTGTCTGATGCTAATCTCAAGTGCTGTAATATACTGAATTCCAACACTGATTACAGTTCAGTCATGTGTGAGGTCTTTAGAAGTAAAACATTGCATTTGAAAGCTGTAGCTGATGCACGACAACTGTTTCGTTCTGAGCACTGTGAAGGTCAGAAAGACATTTCAAAACCTGGGATTTATGGGTGTCTGTGACAGAGGTTATGGTTATGATAGCCCAGACGTCGTTGGGCTTGTATTATATAAAGCATATAAACATTGAATACATCGTATTCATTTTATTCATTGTAAGAAAACCAGGAGTGGTGCTTCTCTGTGCAAAACTTGCCACCACAATGTCAGGATATTGTTAAATGAGTGTTTCAGTGTGGTTGCTGGGATATTCTAAGTGGTTGCCAGGGCATTGCTAGGTGGTTTTAAGGTGTTTTTGAAGGTTGTTAAAAGGTTGCACTGGTATTAATCAAACAAACAGGCTCTATTACTAGGTCTGAAACCTAGATTTGGATTAGTACATTACTTTAAAACAGTAATAGAGATCTCTATAAGGGTCACCTCTATCTCTAGTAATGCTGTCTGACTATATGCAGTGGCTCCATTGGGGGGCCGAGGGTAGAGAACAGATAATGAGAAGGATACACCAGCTTGGATGGTTGCTGCCAGGTTGCTGTCAGCTCAGATCAGGCCTGTGTCTGCCACATATCTTTATTACACAGGGATGGAGGTTGTTTTAATGCTAGCTTGCCAACTGACCTGAGAGGTCTCCATCCAGCCACATAAAAATCCATGTTGTGCTCGACCAGACTCTGTTGACTGATTTATTACCTACTCGCCATTATTCGTCCCTTTTTTAACCACATATCCTATGTAGGGGCATGGGAGTGCATCACCTTATCCCAGCGTATCTTGGATGGAATACACAGGAACACCCTTCAGGTAGTTAGTCCATTACAGTACTCATGTTACAAAATGCACACTTTATGTTTGTTTTTCTGTGAAATGTTTAAGCCATTATTTAGCAAAATGTTCCACAACGTTTGTTAGAAAATGGATAGGGACCAGTAGTTCTGCTGTTGATTGTGAGTCTTGTTCACGCTTTATGCTCAAGCAAAACTCAACAAATATATGCTATTAATTAGGGCTGCACGATATTGAAAAAATGCGATATGCGATAGCATGCTAAGTAATGCGATATTCGATACGATATTCCTTTTTCTAAAGTCCATTTAAATTATATTACAATATATTTTTAAAAATGTTACAACCAAAATAGTTTCATATTTCACAGAAAATATCCAAACTAACACCCATGTGCCAGATACTATTATCTGCTTCGGCCTAAAATTTTTACCATACGTTATTTTTTGAAGTATTAAAATTAAATCACTCATTTATTATATTTTATTTATTATAATCACATAACCCTTATAGTGAAGTTCTGCATCTTATAATGTCTGTATCTGTATCCTGTAAACTGCATAGTGAGTTATGGATGCGATCAATGGCAATTTGTGTCCCCTATTCCGGATTGCACATGCTACGGATTGCACCTATAACACGTCATGTCAGGGGTTTTTTTCTCTCCTAAAGAGTTTTTTTGAATCCCTGACCACTGACTGCTATGTCATTACATGTAAAGCTGCTTTGATACAATGTCCTTTGTGAAAAGCGCTATACAAATAAAATTGAATTGAATTGAATTGAATTGAATTAGTTAAGGTCTGTCAATAGTTACAGCACCCCTGAAGCAACCCCAAGCAGGATGAGGCATGTGTGAGCACTAAATCTCACCCACACACCCGGATAGTTTAAGGTCCCTTTCTGAACCAGCTTGTTTTAATTACTTAAGAGTAAGTGGCAGCATTTGGCTGAGTTTATGGCTGTTCTTGAAAGAGCAGGCCTTTGGTTTAGAAAGCGAACTCTGCCTGATTGCAAAGCTGTAAATCCATAGTCTTGCTGCTTCTCTAACAATACCCCGGGCTGGCTGCTGTACCCCTTAACTGGAGGGCACTCGTAAATTCTCTTTTAATTTTCCAATGGGTGGCACAAACAACCGCACAGTAGCAAAGGCCAAAAGGAGTCTAGATCAGGATCTGGAAAGAAAAGGATTGGCATAAAATCGTGGATGTTACTTGGAAATTAACAACAATTTCTATGTTTTTTGTTTATTGTATGTTTTTTTTTTTCAAAGGAAAGTTTATTTCAATAGCACTTTTCACAGTTTTGCATGGTTGCAGAGCAGCGTTACATGCATAAAGATATTAGTGAAAAAATACATAGAAAATTGTATTTCATGAAATCTGTAAGATGTGCATTGGCGAAACTAAACAATTTGTAATTGGACTGTTTATGTGTGTATTCAATTCAATTTCAATAGAATAGAAATAATGTAAAAAGAAGTGCCTGTAAGATTTTGAATCGTTTCTAAATAAAAAGATTTCTGACTTGGTGACAAATGCATCAAATGTAAACCATTTTAAGAAATAAATGGGCTTCGGAAATACCTGTCAATTCATCCAAAGGCTCCTTCCTTAATCATTGCTTCATGAAAAGAAAATGTATCATAAAACCATTTAAAAAATAATGGTACACAATAATTATTATGAACGTTTCCATCCTCTTAAAATCTGTATAAAAAGTATAGTACAAAATAGTATAAAAAGTCAAGGTGTGGACAAAACTTTTAGAGGGTAAATTAAACCATGAACCTATCATGTCAAGCGTAAACCAAAATAAATTATTGAGGGCATTATAATGTTTTTCTTGATCTAACTAAGCAATATACGGATTGGTTCAGTTCCCTCACAAATCAACTGTGCGTTTTTATGGGAGTGACCGAATGAGAGACCCTGTGTCATTAAGGTGCTGAAGACTCTACTCATTAGAAATGACAAGTGGAAGTAAATCTAACAATAACTCCCTCTTCGTCTGTGCACACAGTATTGCTGGAAACACCAATAATGTTTTCACCCTCCTGACAATAATTAAAGATATACATTTTTGGCTTAACTTTGTACTCATAAACCTCTTTTTAATATGATTTCCTCTAACGCAATATTTCTCTGGTTCAATCATCATTTGCATTTTCTGCAAAAATATACACTGTTGTTAAGTTAGATTGTTGTTTGTGGTAACTAAGCAATTGCTGTTACGGTAGTGATGAAGTCCACAACCAAACAGGAATAGCTCTTACTTCACATTTAACAACAAACTAAGGAAACTACAGGACCAGGAACAAGGCAAAAAGCACAAACATTAAATATAAAAACAAGCCACACTATTTCAGGTATCAGGCATATATATAGTACAACAATTTAAGATGAGTTATACATCAAGTTAATATATAGATTTAGTGCTTTGTTAAATACCTCAAATTCGTACGTATTTGGCGAGTTGGCTAATTCATACGAATTCGTACGATGTAACTCGTACAAAAACATACGATTACTAGAAAAAAAAACATCTATAAAACCCCTCCCCTAACTCCACCCCTAACCTCATGGGGAGAAGACAAATCATACTAAAAAGTATGAATAAGATCGTACGAATTCCTACGAATTAGCCAACTCGTAAAATATGTACGAATTCCTGTGAGATTGCGTTGCAAAAAACTCAAGCATGAGCAATGGTAAGAGAGATGCTTACATGAGCAAGCAGGACTAAATATAAGCTTTTTTTCTTGATTTTTTCATGCTCTGTTCAAAACCATGAATATATTTTGGATTGCTTCTGGAACTCCTGGAATTTCACCAAACTCCTCATCACATTGCTGTCACGTTTTATCCCCTGCAGGAGTGTCCACAGGCTCTCATTTCAACGTCAGGGTCAAAATGGCCCTTTAAAACCAAAGACTCAGCAGTGTAGCACATCTACCTACAGCAGTTCTGGAGTGTCTCCGTGGTAACGGTTCCTTTCTGATGAGTAGAGCGCAGAAACTTCAGCCCTCACAGAATACCGAGATCCCTTTGTGAGAGCTGGAAGGGATGGAAGCGGCAAGACATACATACACCGGGTACTGGATGGATACCAGAGGACTTGGCTACATAAATTAATAATGCATGAGCAAGAAGAGATATAAACTAAATCAACAGGAGATGTGACATAAATCTGACAAATAAGATTTCTTCTATCTTGAGGCTGGCATCATCCAGTACCCTTCCAAATATACCATAAAATGAAGAGAATAGTATGTTCGCATGAATAACTATGCGTGTGGATGGGGGGGGTCAGGTTTCACCTGGATGTGGGGAAAAGGAAATATTCTGTTATTATTTACTCAACCTTGTGTCGTTCCGAACCAGTGAAACATAAAAAGTAAATTTCCTACCCTTTCTCTTTTCAATTTTCAAATACAAAATACAATAATAAAAATGTTGCAAAAAAGAAATCTATTAAAAAAGTGACTTTGTGTGAAGAGGAATTACGATATCAAACTTCATTCGTTTTCACAAGTCGCATTATTGATGTCAAACCGAGTTCGGCACATCCTGCAGCACCATATTTGAATATATGCATATATACATGAATATCCTGTTACTTAACATTCTCTGTCAGCATAAAGCATGCCTGAATTTTGTCTGATGACAAAAACTTGTTTTTTTATTTAACTTGTTAACTGTTTCTCAGGAGGAACACCTATGTTATTTCCCTATTTACTTTAGTATATTATAGTTTATGCAAAATCATGACAAACTATAAATTGATGGAAAGACTCAAGATGAAATATTTGACAAATTTTAAAAACAATAAACCTTTACAAAAAAATTACAAAAAGGTAATGTTACTGTACTTTTATGGTGTTTTTATGATGGTTCTATTGTCATTTTTAGAACTTGACAGCCTACTTCCTTAATTCATGCATCCTTATTCACTTAGTTTATTCATTGTATGGAAAATATTATGAAAAAGGTAAATTATACAGCCTAGTAATTGAAAGTTTTTTTTCTAGTGGAACTATTTCTAATAAAACATTATATGGTAATATATCCAGACACCTGATTTATAGTCACTATAGTCAGTTTGATTATGCCAGTAATAACAAGCACAGGGAAAATGAAACAGTATTAAAGATTAGATTGTTCATACATTTTAAAATTGTTGTTTGAGTCATTTGGCTAATGTCAAAAAGCACTCATGGCCAGCTAGACTAAAGGCAACAGATTTGATTAGCGATACAGTGACCAGCTGCTGCAATACAATAGCCAAATCATTACTGCTGCTTTCAGGGGAATGAAGAGAGAATGGGTGAGGGAATTATGAGACCAGGGAGACGTTACAATATGCACGGTTCAAATAGGTGATTACTTGTCCTGCACTAACCGCACAACTGTGCGGTTTGGTTAAAGACTTGCATTGTGTTTTAATGATGGCCATGTGTACTGTATGTTGCATGCAGGATGCATTGAAAGCAGCATTTGGGGAACGTTTTAACTTAAACTATTGTGAGCTCTAAAAGATGTGAGCTGTGGGTTAGTAATTATCAGCCCTATTAAAAGTGAGCTTTTTATGTATTTGTGCCCGTTTGTGGTTATATTTCAAATACCACACTCTCCACAGACACAAAAAATGCATTTGACATTACCTTGACCCTTGTGATGCATGCACTAGTAGTAATGTCAAGTAAGTTTTCTAGAATATCATTTCGATTCAATAATTAATTAGACTGCAAAGCATTAATACATTTATACACAAATTAATACTTTTAAAAATTTGAAACAACTGCTTTTAATTTTAAAATGGTAACAGGTCAGCATTGACTAAATTAAGCATAATGAGGTCATTATGGGATGTCATTGATAAAAATGCACATTGTTTTCATAAAAACAAGATACATATAAGCTAGTATTCATTCTGAACACAGTTTGGGTATGTGTGTGGGTATGGCCAATCAAAAAGACTATTCGTGGGTGAAATTCTGAGCAGGTGGCTGCGCTACAGGATGACAAGGTGGCAGGATCATGTTGTGTGTGTGTGTATGTGCATGCAGGTTGTTTTAAGAATGTGTGCTGTGATGGTTAGCCCACCATCTACATTTCTGTCTTAACACCTGTGGATTTCTGACATATTCCGTATTATTTATATAGATCTCTGCCTTACTGTGTTTATAAAGATGGATAAATTAAACTGGGATATACTGTTTTGCAAGCTCAACTTTCAACTTTATTTGTTTTTCTATCAGCTCAGCATTGGATGAAATTTCACCTCTGTATGTATTAATACTCAACAGTCAAAATATTTACTATTTAAGAATGTTAGAAATGATAGATGGAACTAAACTAGTTTAGCTTATGATTTTAGCACTGTGTTTGGCCTTGACATTAACCATATTAGAAAGCTCTAAGAGGCATTTTATAATAATACTAATGTAAATATAGCGTAACACAAGTGTACTTTATTTACAAACAAAAAACACAGAAGAATTCTTCGCTCATGAACAACTGTTTTAAATATATTTGGAGACCACTGGTCATTTTAATGTAGGTTGCAACAGTTTGCAGTGATGCACAATATTTTGTTCCCGAACAACGACGTATCTCGCTGCTTAAGGTTCCTCAGGGATCTGTTCTTGCACCACTCCTCTTCTCAATCTACACAACATCCCTGGGTCCCATCATTCAATCACATGGCTTTGACTACCACTGCTATGCTGATGACACCCAGATTTTCTTCTCCTTCCAGCCAGATGACCCCACAATAGCGTCTCGCATTGCAGCCTGCCTGAATGACATCTCATCTTGGATGACTAAACACCACCTTCAGCTAAACCTTGCCAAAACTGAGCTCCTGGTACTTCCGGCCACACCGGCAATGCAACATAACCTCACAATTCAAATTGGCAACACAACCATTACACCATCTAAATCCGTAAGAAACCTTGGTGTAATCTTCAATGACCAGCTGTCCTTTACCGAACACATCTCAAGGATATCACGGTCTTGTAGATATGCACTTTACAACATCAGGAAGATCAGGCCATATCTCACAGAGCACACTGCCCAACTGCTTGTCCAAGCCATGGTAATCTCCAGACTGGACTATTGCAATGCTCTTCTGGCTGGTCTTCCTGCACGAACAATCAAACCACTGCAGATGATACAGAACGCTGCAGCAAGACTTGTCTTCCAGGAACCCAAAAGAGCACATGTCACACCACTCCTCATCTCTCTCCATTGGCTACCGGTGGCGGCCCGCATTAAATTCAAATTAATGCTGACATTTAAAACCATCACAAACTCTGCACCCTCATACTTTAACTCGCTTCTACATACATACAACCCATCCAGAACCCTACGCTCAACGGATGAACGTCGACTGGTGGTACCATCACAGAAAGGCGCTAAATCTCTCTCTCACTCTTTCTCTGTTCCCGGCTTGTGGAATAATCTCCCTAACGCAATCCGGTCTGCCACATCCCTCACCTCCTTTAAAAAACTACTAAAAACGCACCTTTTCCACGAACACCTAACAGCATAAAAAAAAAAAAACACTTTTCCTTCCTCTACAGGTATTTATCTAGCACTGCATAACATTGTAAACTTAGGAAAGCACTTTTCTTTGTACTATTGCTGCCGCTTTTGATGTATCGCTTCATTGTCTCCTAATATTTGTAAGTCGCTTTGGATAAAAGCGTCAGCTAAATGCCTAAATGTAAATGTAAATGTTAACCACAAAAGTACAATGCTTTGTTGGAAAAACTGACTAGTCAGTCACGACTGTTTCCCAAAAACCACAGCAACTTCATCGCACATCTGTTGTTTGAACCACGTTGGTTCAATAACGTTGATGACATCACATAGGTGGTGGAGTAATAACGTCTACTTATTAATAAATTTAAATCAAATTAATGTCCGATTTTTTTATCTAAATAACGTACACTGTATTTTTGTCAGCCTGTTTTTGTTCTCTGTTGTGTTTATTTAAGATGTTTTATTGATTCGCAAGTTTTTCTTACATCACTTCACCTAAGGATTCCTCGGGGTCCTACACACATGCGCACTTTTCAAAAACAGCGCTTTAATTCTGTTGACTAATTAAAAGATGTAAAATTAGAATTACTATATGTTGAGAATGATGCATATAAAGCTCACATCATGTTGCTTGCCAAATCTTTTGCTCAGGAGTATGATCTATGTCTACATGTTATATTAACAAGAAACTATGCTCTTAATCACAACTCGAGAGCTGTAGTTCAAACCACGTGCTTTGCGATGCTGTTTGCAAATGTTTGTTTGAACGGTGGTTTTGGGAAACACTTAAAGCGTTGAACTGTGCTGGTACAACGAATCTTGCGATCATAGTTGGCTAACAATGCTTTTGGGTAAACGCACCCCAGGTTTATAAGCAATAAAGCTTATTGAAAATCCATAAGCTTTTTTTAATAATATTTTTTATCATATAATAGTATTTTAAATATTTTGTGTATTACATGTTGCTTGCTAATACTTGTATACTTATATTCACCTCAATCACATGCTACAAGCACTCAAAACATTTGCATAGCAACACCCTGGCAACCACCCACAACAAAGCAGGAAAGTATCTATATGAGCTAAAGTGAAAAACGAAGACAAAAACTATTAGAATGACATATTTATTCACAAGAAAAACAGTGTTATCCCAAGCTGCCATAATGTGCATTTATACAGAGGGTCAGAAATTCTTTACAAAACAAACAAAGTTAGAAAACATTTTAATATGAAACATGACTCCACATACATTGTCAGCTTTCATTCAAAAAAAGTAGCGTCAGTTAAATCCATGTTCATAAAGTACAGCGAATGCCAGCATAATCATTAGAAATTTCAAATTAAATGAAGTCTTGAAAAAAATACAAATCTCATGCAGCATTTTGAAAAGGGCCTGAGAGTGTTTTTAAAGGTAAATAAATCCAAGAAGCATTTTTGATTTTCAATAACACAAACAAATATTGAATGATATCTAATGGTCATTCACAGTCTTTGATATACAAGAAACATGAAAGCCAATTTGGCAGCTACATGTTTAAACATTGACACTTCCAAAGTTCTTACAAAGTTCTGTTATAGTGTTTTTGACATCATAGAAATGTAAGTGATGTAGAGCACATACAATCCTAGGCAATCCTAGGCGCCCCTATTAGACAATCATTTGTGCTAAATGCGTGTTGTTGCATTGAGGTTGTTTATTTAAGACCACGATTGCATGGATGCATAGGACTAAGGCTTGGATCTACATCTACAGTGTACTTGTTAAAAAACTGTAATGCGTCACTGACTTCACCATGCATGGTTTTAAAAATGTTTGGGGACACTGTTAGTTAAAACTCTATTTTAAAATTACATTTAAGCACAAGCTTCCCTTAATCTATAAAAAGGTTTTAAAAAATGAGGGTTCAACCAAAATATCAACATTCATGTTGAGTTGTTTTAAACCTTGATGACTGAATTCTGTGGCTTGAAGTTGAGCTGAATTTTAGGAACTGAAACCCTAAGTCATCAATAACTTTCATTGTTTTGGAAAAGTATGCAGCAAAAATGAATGGTGATTATGGCTGTCGGTCACTAAAATTCAGCTTAACATCCGTTTTTGTTTTCCTTAGAAAAACAAAGGCATACGGGTTTGGAACATCATGACGGTGGGTAAATTCATCATATTTGTTTTTGAGCAAACTATACATTTAATTGCATCAAATATGCCATAAAAGCCTTCATAGTTATAAATAATATTCATAATTTTAAAAATCTCATTGGATGTTTTTTAAAGTTACATTTAAGTCATCGTTTGACGGATTATTAGGAGAGTGACTGACTGAGTTTTCTGTACCGCACAAATGTCACCTCACCCCACATTAATCATGCACCAAGTTTTTTAATTCATGACATAGTGTGTCCAGAGAAAGGGCCTGTCAGGATACAATAATGAATGCCCTTTGCCAAAGTGTCTATATTAAGTAAACAAGAACCACAGCTCAATCTGCATTTTAATGGATTATACCTCACCAAGACACGTTCGTTGCAGCCATAACAACAGTAATACACAATATGGATGTGTTCATCCGATTTTACATTCCTATATTTTGTTTTCATTATTTTTTATACATTAACATACAATCATTGTGGCTGAGCACTTTGTAGGCAAATGTAGTACCTAATTCATTTATTTGTATTATTCTCAAAGCACTGGAAATCACTTACAACTAAAAATAGGCAACCATTTTGATCCAGATATCAAAGTTTTACAAAAGCTGGCTGTACTATATTGTTTGTAGTGTTTGTAAAAAACAAAAACAAAGAGATATTGTATTTGCAAGGTAGAAAAAACACTCAGACATTAATTAGAAACAAAATATAAGGCTCAAAAGGTTTAATAACAAGTGGACAGGTGATCGATCAGGAGGCAAAGTGTGAAAAATCATCTTATTGCTCTCCTTTTGCACCCAAAATCATATTTTACACACTGCATGATCATATAAATACACTATACAATACAACAAAATAAAAATATATATATATGGTTTGGGTATGCTGGTCATAGCACTAGCACCTGTAGAAAAAATAATGATTGACAAACAATTTAAAAAACAGTCATATGAAAAAGGCACTTTGTGGTGTCTAATTGAATAACTCTTCGGTAAATGAGAATGATTCTTGTCTGTCCTTGGTTTGGGGAAAACAAATCAAAGCTTGTTTGCTTTCTATCCGAGCAAGTCTATTTGTTTTTTGAGGCACTGCATATAACCAGAACTGTTTTCTCCTCTCCAGAAGGTAACAAGTTCATACTTCATGCAGAAATCTGTGTTTCATCCTATTATTACAGTCTTCCTTTGTTCCATTTTTGTTTTCTCAGAATCGCCGGACCGGTCGCTACATTTCATTATCCTTCCTTTCAGACATCCAGGGACCTGTCTTGTTTCATTTCGCCATCCCTTTCTCGCTGTCCATCAATCACCACATCCTGTTTTTACACCTCCACCTCACGCGGACCTTCCTGCACATCAGACGCTACTCGGATATCGAAGCAGGTCACCATCATGACACGTGACTTGCATAGGTTGACGCAGTATTCCAGTTCAGCCGTAACCTGCTCTAACGCCTCCAAATACTCCTGCGACTCCTGATCCAAATCCTCATCCACATCAACTGTGTACAGCAAACCGGTAAAGAGTTAGTATGCAAAATGCACTCAGGGTAAAGAGTATACAGTTTAATATTAGATCTAATACTAAATAAAAATATTATATAAATAAAAAAAGTTGAGTAAAATACACTTGGTGAACGAAGCAATTTTTGTTTGTTATCCCCTTTCTGAAGTTTCCTTTAAGGGTGCAAAATCACCATTTGGAATTAGTTTGCTTAACATCTTTTGGTCACTGTGTCTTATACTTTCATCTATTTTATTACATAGAATTTATTATTATAGAATTAGTAGGTCAGAACTATGGCATGTAGTGTAAAAATATGTATAATGTTCTTACACTCTCCAATCCACTTGCTGGGGTCCATCATTAGTCTAGTCTTGGTGTCCTCCAGCTCCTCTGTCAGAGTCTTATGTTTAATTTTAAGATCTCTGATCTGCTGCTGTCGTTTTTCAAGAACTTTCAATTTACTGTTAAAATACGTCAGACCCTGTAAACAAAAGATGGATGTGCTTTAGGTTAAATGGCAGCTCCATACCATTTGAGTAATGGCAGTTAATTCAGGACTGAAAAGAAATATTTCTTGGTACAATGTTGTAATTTGCTCTCGACTGTGGTTGCACAAAAGAACCACAGGATACAGAACTAGAATTATACCGTGATATTTTCCAAGTATTGTAATGAAAGAATACAAGTTTCCTCTTATGGTCATATGTTACAGCTTAATTGACTGCAATCAACTCAAATCCATGCTAAATAATCAACATACCTTCTCAACATCCTGCACTGACTTCTGAAACAAAGAGGAAAAGAATGTCAGGGTCTATAATAAGAACAAATGATTTTACAGCATGCATGCACTCTAAATATCTAATCAAATGGTTTGTTCAACGCTACTCTAACATACACCACAACACCCCTGAGGAAACCCCCTGTGCAATAATAATTCAATAATACAGAAAGCACACAACAGAATGTAAATCTTAAGCCAGGGTGTTTTGCTATTTTCCTTAATAACTCTAGAAGACAAACCGAGGATTATCTTTTTATATTTACTCGTGAGAAAAGCAAAAAAAAAATAGATTTTAGATTTAATGCATATTCCCTTAACAAATCCCTTCTAGGGTGCTTATGTCCTGAGATACGAGGCACTTCATAACTAGGGAATAAAGGGACAAAAATAACAAGCTACAAAGTCATGGCAGAAAATTATATGGAAAACATTATTTTATAATGCATGCAACATTTCACTCCTGGAATTAGACTCCATTTTCTGCAGAACCTTACTGCGCTGCCTGCTTAAACTCCTAATGCATGATAGTTGTTTTTCATTTGTTCCTTACTTAAGATAGTCAGTGGTATTTTTTTACCCTTTTAAAATCTGTGATCAGAGATATTCAGATGCAATCATTAACAGACTAGCAGACAGTCTATGTCATAGGCAAGACCCTACGTTGAGCATAACATTTAGACTTTTCAATAAGCAGGGCCGAAAAGACCTTCATTCATTGTTAAGACTTTAAATGCGATACGCAGAGCCTATTACTGAGCTAATAATATTGCTCTTTGCATCTGATAAACTGGATGAACTTATATAAAGGCAAATCTATAGAGAGACAGATGCAAGAAAAATATGTTCACTGACATCTCAGCTATCAACTGTGCAAGGATGCTGCCACATTTGTATGATAAACAGTAGCAATTCATCAATTCATGACAACTGCTGTAAATCCATCATCTGCTCATTTAAATTTCTGTAATAAAACTTGAATTGCAAATGTATATGTAACATATTTTGCATTGCCATCAGAAAATTAGTCTCATGGTTTAGTGTTTCAAAAAGTCCTATTTGTCAAAGATAGGCAACTCATTCTTACCTCATCTGTTTTTTCCAGTCTTCGGCGCTGAAGTCGTTCCACATCGTCAATCTCATACACCTTGATTTCAAAAGGCTCTTTTAGTGGTCCGGACATAGGAGGAAGGTCGACCCACTGGCCTGTGGTCCCAGCCTTACCCAGGGATGAGGTGTCTGGCAAGGGAGCTGGTATGAGACGCCTCCTCTGGAGGCCTTGTGTATTGAGAAAAATAGGGAAAATGTAAAACAGAAATATTAAAACCAAACTTGTCAAGAGAAACAGACTGTGATACAATTGGGAAAAGAAGTGAATTGAAAATTGGCATGAAATGGAAATTTAGATGGTGTTTTCATCTCATGGTGGCTTTAAATTAAAGATGGGGAAGAGTTGTGTTAATTATAATAGTACATAACGGACAGAACACATAAGTCATTTGCTAAATCCTATTTGTGTATATGTGTAAATACACATATACAGTATTTGCTTTGTATGGTACTCACCATTTGACCTTTTCTTGGGTGATTTGGAGCTCCTCGTGCGACCAGAGGAGGATATCCCACTCTCACTCATGGAGTCATGTGCTGAAGAGGCACTGCCAGTGGCCTCACTGTCACGGATCATGCTTTCATAACCACTGCTCCCACCACTGTGGTAGAACAGTGCAGTTCTTCCCATGGCAGGAGGTAACTCTCCACTTAAGACACTGCTGTTATCACTTCCATGCCCACTGCTGTAGCGCTGAGGTCTTCTGGGGGCTGTAATCTTACTATATGGAGATGGGAGAATGGGGATAGGAGTAGGCTTATCATCATTGAGGTTAACTCCACTGTCATTGCCACTGTCTGAATCACCTGATCCTCTTGGTTGTTTCCCAGAAGGATTGGCTGTTGCCAATTCACTAACACGACTGTTTGCTGCCCGCATTGCTTGCTTGGTACCCATAATAGTTCCTCTTGTAGATTTACCATTGCCTACTCCTGCTGTCCGAGGTAATGCAGTCTTTCCTGAAGGTGGGAGATTGGCATTCCTTGTTGCAGGTGAAGCAAGAGACTTAGTGGATGAACTCAGGGCTTTGGAGTTACTAGCAGATAATGTTCGAGCTTTGTTTGCATTAACAGGTATTGGTCTTGCATTAAGGCTGCCTTTAACAAGTCCACTTTTTACAGTAGTTACTGGATTTATACAAGGAGGTGGAGAGGTAGCAATTGGGGAAGATGTGGCAACAGGTGATCCAAACCTACTGACACTTCTGCTTGACTTGCTATTAAGACTAGCTCCACTGTTCTCCCGACTAAGAGCAGGTTTAGACCCCAATGATGAAAAACTGTCACATCTGTCCAGAGATATCTGGCTTCCATAAAGTTGTCCAGTATCACCTCTAGCTCCTCTAGCCTTGAGACTAGAAGATGCTTTTATCAAACTATGCTCTGACTTTAAGTTAGATGTTTTTAAGCTGTTTGAGTCACCCTTACAGAAAAGATCAATCTCTTCCTCTGAACCTGTAGCCCTTGGTGCTAAAGACTTTCCTGCATCATAAGCAGACTTCAAGGCACTTGAAGGAAACAGGATTCGATTCTTTTGATCCAAACTGGATTTGCGAATGGGAGGGGGAGGTGGTGATACACTGCCAGGTTTTGACACAGTCTCATCCTCTTTGCTTGTCCTTCCAGAAGAGAACTTTAAACTGCCTGTTGATGAACCAACATCTTGAGCAACTTTGACATCAGTTGATGTATGAATGACTGGAACAGTTCCAAGTGTTGTTGCACCTCGTCTGAGCTGTGGCATCTTGCTAGGAGACTCTATCTTCCTGCTGGATTTTTCACATCCATCCACCACCCTTTGGGAAAGATTTAACCCCAGTGCCTTGGGCATTCGGGGTACACTGCTGCTGTTTGTGCCTGCTTTTCTCGTAGGGATTCCACTCATTCCATTTCTAACCATTTTGGACAAAGAATCTGAATTAGATGTTATAGAAGACTCCAAAGAACTATCATTTTGATGCCATGGATTATCTGGTATAGAATCTTGCCTTGGTGGCTCACGTCTCCAATTGCTACTAGGGCTGCTCCCAGTAATGTTGCTACTCTGGGTTATAGATGAGGTAGGTTTTAATTTCCTGGAAAGACTACACTGGACTACTTGAGAGTCTTGCAAGGACTGGGGACCAGATAAATGAATGGTATTTGCCTTTACCAACTTTGGCAAACTTTTGGCAGACACCTTTGTAGCCTGTGGAGAGGATGGACCCTTGCTAAGGGAGAGTTTGCTTGATGTAGCACTGTCACTGTCTATCTCTGAGATGCTACAGCCACTATCATTTAAAGAGTTTTTGGGCTCCCTACGGGGGCTACTTTGGAACATGCTTAATGATTCAAAGTTAAAACCACAGTCTGGGCCACATTGAGTACCTTGAGGGAAAAAGACTTCTGCTGACTGGGCACCTTCACTCTCCAGGGTGCAGACACTTACTTCGCTGAGCCAGGAGGTGATAGAAGAACCACAGCTTCCTAATGAAGCAAATTCTTTCTTCTGTGGTTGTGCCACCATTTTAATGTTTGCCTCTGATGTACCAACATTGCATGTGTATGCATCAAATTCATCATTGATACTGCTAATAATGCTTACAGGTCGTGATCCTGAAGCAACTGCTTGTAATGAACAGTCACTACTAAAACTAACAATACTGGAGGGCCTTCCATTGTCCACAATACTGCCAATAGACAACTCTTCCACAAGAGTGAACACAAGTTCATCCTCACCATTTAATTCCACTGGCTGTTGGAGGGTTACAGTTGTTCTCAGTATGTCTTTGTCCATACATTTCTCCCTAAGATTGGACCTTAGTTCTACTGGAGTCCTGGGGTTAAGATGATGGACCCTAAGCGATGAGTTCCCAATTGAATCACTTCTTTTTTGATGGCTCATTCCAACTGGCGGTATCCTTGTGGCAGATTTTTCTTCTGTTTCACTACTGACCCCAGCAAAGTCTCTGTGTTGTGGTGGTGGGGGAGCAGGCTTGGGTAACTGTTTTTTATTAAAAAAGACTTTTTCCCTAACCACAGGCTCTGAGTTTTTGGAGGATTTATTTTCTTTTTCTGCAGTGCATAGAGTTATATTATCAGACATTTGCAGCTTTTCGCCATCTGCACTTGTCCTACCCACAGTCTCAGACATGTCTCTCAGATCTTTGTCTGATGTGGTGGCACTTTGCCACTTGGAATGTTCTAATTTGAAATTGGGTTTTGGACTGCTAGGCAGTTTACTAACTACAGAAATTGACTTTTTGGATATACTGTCCTGTGTTGATGAAAATGCTTTGGTAGGAGTCTTGGGAGAGACTGGAATGGAACTACAGCCTTCTTTCAATTTGGCTGCACTGTGCTCCATTTTAGGGCTTGCAGAATTACCTCCAGATTCGCCAGTAAAAGCTATAGGTTCCTCACTACCATCAATACATTCCAATCTCTCCTGAAGCTCAGCAAAAGTGTTGCATTTGAAGTGATCATGGTCAACTGGCCCTTCTTTTCCTCGTTGCTTACGGTTAAGAGAAGGTATGATAGGAACAAAGGCTGGAGGACCTTCATTGTCGCTGAGCTCTTGATCAGAGATGGCAGCTCCACCAGGGCCAACATAAATGACAGTGTCGCATGATTGCTCGCTGCTTGAAGAATAGTCTTGATCACTTAGCATGGATGGTAAATCTGGGTCAAGGGCTACAGTTCGCGGATGAAAAGGCCGCAAATGTGGTGGTCGTCGGATCCTTCCCTCATCGCAGGAACTCTCTCCTCCAGAGGAACTGGATGCATACTTTACAAAGACAAAGAGTAAGTCAAACATTTGCACGAAGTTCTTTCTCCAGTCTTATTTAATGTCTTAGCATGTATTCAAAACAGTACACTAGATACATCAGTAAAAGTAGTCTTTTGCAAATAAACATAGCGTAAAAAACACTAAAAATAGTGGGTTTATTATGTATAATTATTATTTTGAGTCATGCTGTTTTTTAGCTAATTAAATAGTTAACCTTTGATTTCTTTTTTCTCATGCGATGGATTCTGGAGGCCAACTGAATGGTGGTGAGAGAATCTGTATAATTGACCGGGGAGTCCGATATGTGGGCAATCATGGTTGTCCTACAGTTGATGTTCCCCAGGGAGTCTCGCAGTAACATTGTGAGCTTGCTGTCCCTAGAAAAACACATTACAAAATACATTTTCATTGTCAGCATAATCATAGGGAAATCAGGCAGAAATGTCAGCAGAAAATAGACTGTTACTCATGTACTAAGGCAGCCAAGCCATTAAATATTCCTTAAAAGCAAAAATCCATAGAAGGTTTCACAGTTTATACTCCTGATATCCTATTAAATAAAAAAGGCAAATATACAAAACTGCAGTACTGCCAAATGTGCACATTGCAGGGTGGAAATAGTGCAATGGTGGAAATTTAGTCATATGTCATTTTATCTAGATATCTGTCTCTTTTAAGCCTTTTCTAAAATGATTCATCTATGAGCTCAGCAAAATGTAGATAAATAGCGGGTATCATCCGAAAAATAAACCTGTCAACACTAGCTCACAAGTATGAGCTTGCTGCTGGCAGCTTAGATTATGTGCTTAAATTCACATGCATTACATCTTCTATGGAAACACAATAAGAAGAAAACATAGGCAGAACTTTCATGCACTACAACACTAAATAAATAGTTTTTACTAAAGATATTTTAAAGAAATATTTTTACTACACATACAAGGCAATAGGGGACTAATGTAATTTGGTATACACATTTTTTTAATGCCTTTAGGAGCAAAAGTATCCTATAAAATAAATATTTTATTACCTGTATGGAACATGTTTGGCTCCGTTGGCCAATGCCAGGATGACGTTGCCTAACGCTGTGAGAGACAGACACAGACCTCCTCCTCCGTCCCTGCTTTTACTTAGCACCTTCTCACAGCTTCCCAGGTCAATCAGATGTAACCTGCTCCTACCACCAGACACTAAAAAGACCAACATACACCAAAGAGAATGTGATCCCGGGCCTCAGCATTCGGGTAATAAAGTTGCATTCCGTTAACTTAAAATAAATAATGTAGCAAAATACACACAGTACAATTACAATAAATTTAACCTGTTAACTGTCACCGTTTCTTATGAGGAACACATGTTATGTCCCTATTCACTTTAATATTTAGCTGAATTTTAATCTAATCGTGACAGACTGTAAATTGATGGAAATGTATAAGACTCGAGATGAAATACTTTGACAAATGTTTATAACAAAAAAACATAAAAAAGTTTTTAAAAAAATACTGTTACTGTAATCTATAAAATACCTCAAATGATTTTTTTTTAAAAACACAAAAAAGAAATCTAAAAAATAAAAAGAAATTGTAGTTCAGTGTATTTTCATGTGTATACTCAATTCCAGTTGTCAGGTTAAATCCTAGATAAAAAATAAAAAAAACGTGTGGGTTAGCAATACTGAAAATATAATAAAATGCTTAGTAAAATTGCTAATTAGTAAAAGTGCTAATATAATACAATTTTGCAAATGTAAAAAATAGCATTTAAAGCACAATTAAACCTCCTCCCAGCATAAAATTACTCACATTTTTAGCTAATTCCCATGTTTCAGGCTTGTGAACAAAGCAAACTTCTGAGCAAATAAAATGAAGTAAGTACAGCTAACCCAACCAAATTACCTGAGCGAGGTTAATGACCCATTCATTTAAGATACTCTCAGTTTAACCATCCATGCAGCAGAAGACACGAATACACTGACAACCCTTCTCATTACTGATCTTACTGACAGTTTAAGATGCTGCCAGTGCGGTTATAGCACGTTGCTGACATTCCCACACTGAGGTAGTGTCGGGTAGAGTAGGGAGAGGCAAAACGCACAGACATTAATAAACACCCCCAGAGATGACCTGCAGCTGACAAGACTGTGTGTGATTTATCCATGAGTAAGTTATACAGCTCGCTATGATTCAAAGTTAGAACAGCTTGGCCTAGTTAAACATCTGTATTCATACTATTTTCGATATGAGACATAAATACACACATGGGTCTGGACTAAGTCCCGCTGATAGGTTGTCTACTCACTCTGTGCCTACGGATAAAACGGGCTGTTGTCATGATTTTCTGACAGAGCTGCTTAAGAAAGTACGCTTGTGTCAGCTTTAGTGAGACATGCAAAAAATGACAAAATTGCTACACTACCAGTCAAATGTTTGAGTATAGATGACTGGGTTTACATTCATGTAATGCTCATGCTGTATAATACCTTTTAATCTAAAGTCTTGAAAATAAAAAATCTCTTAAAACCTCATTTAACCTCAAAACTGGAATCCTACACTGCTAAAAATGCCCTTCTTGAAACAAGCAAGATACACTTACATCTAGTTTAAATTTATTAAAATCTAGCAAAACAAATCTGCCAATGGGGTAAGCAAAACTGACTAAAAATTCCTAAAAATAAGAATGGTAATGGTTTTTAAGCACTGGATAATGAATAAGTAAAAAAAAATACTGCCTACTAAAGTATCTGATCTTAAAATACTGTTGGGTTTTAGACAACAGTATTTAGACAAAGATGCTTTAAACTGGACGGTTTTCACTTTTTATAAGCAGTGAATAGGAAGTCATTTCTGTTAAAGATTGATATAAAACCTTTTATCTTCTAAAGATTCTTAAAATTAAAATTTTTAGCGGCTGTAACAATCTAACCAAACATGCACAAAAATGTATAACTGTCACTCGTTTCTAATAAAACCTTGCTCAAAATGAGTTAATATTTACTTGCCAAGGCCAAAGAAAAACACATTTCTTCAATTAAGATTTATAGTCTAGTGTGCGATGTATTTTATGTAAGACTTTTTATCTATCATGACAAAAAAACAAGTCGTATTTTCAAGAAATTCGCTTTTTTCTATTTTTTTTTTTCAGATTTCAGTTGCAATGTTGCAATTTATTCACAAAAGTAAAATTTAAACTAAAAAAATTTTTTGTTAAGTAGGTATTGTAGCATTTTCATGTGTGTGCTCAATATGTGCAGTGACCGATAATATTATAAAGTGTAAAAATTAGCAATAATACAGAATAAATAGATCCCAGCATGTTAAAGCTTTGATAGTATGTCTTACAAAATAATATGGTTTCTGCCAATTCCAAATTACATGGCAGAAGGGTAGCTAGAAGAATAACATTCTGAAGATCGTTGTCGTTATCTTCATTCATGAAGTTTTACTGGTGAATCTTAAAAGGTGAATGTGAGCTAACAATCAACACACACTGTGCGATATCATGCAGACGGCACAATTGGGCTATTATACGTGAAGATATAGAAAAATACGATACCTTAAAACCAGACTACATTATATCATTATGTTTTGGAAAAGAAACAAGTACCTATTTCTGGCAGTTATTTATCTTTTAATGAAGCCATTTTAAGATGCTATCACAGTAATTCATGTCTTTTGGGATGGTGTCCAACACAGCATTTACCTATGCAAAATAGCACTGTGATGGAATAGTGGCAGGTACCACTACAATATGACTAGAAGTGTTAGCTGTTCATGAATTATTACTCTGTTCAAATTCCCATTAAGGTTTAATGAAGCGGTCAAAGCAGACATGATTGATTTCCCTCCTATCATGATGGAGTGAATGGCAAATTAAAGAAATTCTAGTAAGTCGGTGATATAAAGCTATTACAATAATGAGCACAAGATGTATTTTTCCTTGCGCTGGAAAAGTCAGCAGGAGGAATTGCAATTAAACCAGACTGAGTATAATCGATTTACTCCACGCAGAGGCTTCAGCATCAAAGGGGTATCATTTTGTAAACAAGTAGTACAAACACAAGACTTACTTCCACCTTTGCCACTCTTCTCCATGCGATACTGGTAGATGTGTAATGTAAACAGCATGTGGGAATTACGGCGGTCTTCCTCATCTGCATCTGGCCGGCTGGTGCTACGTGCTGCGATGGCCGCGTCAAGAAACAGGGCGGCTTTCTCTGCGGTAGGAGCCCGTAACTCGCTCTGGTTCTGAAGCTAGAACATTATAATGGTGGAGAAAGAGTGTTTGAGAGCGTGTTAGCTATTTATTATACACAGTTATAGAATAAAGATTATATTATGATATGCTTTGTTTAGGTGAAAACTCATATTTCCAAAAAATACATTTAAATGTTAAATATCCCAAGATTTGTTTAGGATAATAAAAATACAAATAAAAGGTCCTTTATAACTTTTTATTTTATTATGTTAACGAAAACCCAAGTTTTATTTTTCATAGTTAGAAATATTTCGTATGAATTACTCAACCTGACTGTAAAAGGTTAAACCAATTAAACTACTAATGAAACGTTAAAGGGATAGTTCACACAAAAATAAAAATTATGTCTTTTTTTACTATTATGTCATTCAAACCCTGTATATGATTCTTTCTTTTGTGAAACACAAAAGAAGATATTTTGCAAAACGCTGGTTACCGGCGCCCATTCACTTTCGTAGTATAGACACAAGGTATAATGAAAGTCAATGGGTGCCGGTAACCAGCGTTTTGCCAAATATCTTCTTTTGTGTTTCACAAAAGAAAGAATCATATACAGGGTTTGAATGACATAATAGTAAAAAAAGACATTTTTATTTTCCTCTGTGTTCTGCTGAAGCACGAAAGTCAGGTTTGACATGACATGAGGTTGAGTAAATAATAAAAGAATTTTTGGGTGAACTATCCCTTTAATGTAGAAGTCCTGTAATATATGTCAGATACACACATTGGTAAATACCATCTTAAGGTGTAAACTGCACATTTTTACAGTCCATCATCATTCTGCCCAGCCCTAGTTGGAGGTGGCACAAAACATTAAAGTAACAGGAGTCTTTACACAGTTCTAGTCAATTAGAGTCTCTTGGGTCAATCAGAGAAACAAATACACCCATGGAGAGAGTTGGATTACTGAAAAAGAGTCTAATTAAAGGACAGAGGTCAACATCTCTGCTGCTGTGGAAAGCTGGATTGAACATGGGGGTTAAAAGAGGCATTGGTTATGTTTATGGTTGGGTCTTTGCTTCCTTCTTGTTGGTCTTTGCAGTTACAGAATGTCACATTTCGAAAAGCTCCAATGCATCCATGATGAGCTCTTTCAGAACAACAATGAAATCTTTACCGCAGTGCCCACCAACTGCCTGTGGCCAATAAGAATGCAGAGAACACTGGTTGTAAAGTTGGGAATACTTCCACTCCCGAGATCTAAACTTCACAGGCCTCAAGGCAGCCTTTGATGTCTGCTTCATATGGACCCCCAAAAAACAACATCTGATGCCAACACCTGGCAGCGCTTTTAACTACCCTCTACCTAGCCCCAAACTCCAACTACCCCCTCCTGATATTTACCCTTCTTCAACGGAAGGTAAGAGGGGAAGGGAGGGTGAAACGGCGCAGCGGCTCGTGCAGATGGATCCTGATGGGGCACTGAGTATAGAAGCCACCACAACATCTGCTCTTCAATTTGATATTTAGTGAACTAAATCTATTGTGTAACAACTACTTTGAAAGGGAAAAGAGTGGTACAGTTATGAAAACAAATAGGCTGACAGAACAAAAATGATACAATAATTGTCATTTCGCCCACATCTTGGAGCCATGGAGCACTCTGGAGTATTTTGTCTGTCATTGACAGATAGGCCCACACCAAATACACGCCATTGGTTGAGCCAATGTTACATTAACATTACATTTATGCTTTTGGCAGACGCTTTTATCCGAAGCGACTTATACTACACATTTGTGCATTTTGTAGATTGTAAATGCCATGCTCTCACTTGCTAAGTTAAGGAAAGCTTGTTTCTGCAGTGTGTTATGGTGTTATGGTTCAAACAAACAGATCAATGTTTTTTAAAGTTCAAAAGCATTTAGTGTCTCATTGTATAACTGCCGCACTGTTGTTGCCTTTAAGCAAAATGCTTTTATATAGAACACGCATGTGAAATTTTATTACCTGTGTTCCACAGATAGGGTCTTCACGCAGGTAGACACCAGGTGACTGTCCGTCCTGCATACTTCCTGTAGGGACATCAGACAGCAGGTCCTGCAAGCTTTCATCCTTGCCATAGATTTCCACAGCTGACACCCGTACCGAGAAGCGCGTGCCAGTCTTCTCCTTTCGCTCGTTTATGAGCTTGAAAAGCCAGGAAATGGCACAGGGCGCAATGCCAATGCTCTGCGTGGAGCTGTCTGTGCCGATCATGGTGTATGTCTTGCCTAGTGAGAAAGAGAAAGAAAGCTGTTGATTCTGGCAGGATGACGACGATGATGAGCACTCAATGAGTAAGTGTTTCAAGTGTAGATTTGACGAGATAATGGTGTTGAAGCATAAACCACCAATCATAGTGGATCATTATTAGTACTTAAATAGGATCTGATGACACGTTCAAATTCTCATGTTATCAGATAGAAAAGATATTTTCGCATAAGCCACGACTGAGACATCAGGTCACATATGGCAAGTTAAAAGTGTGCAAATGTCATGTGATCTTGTCGCTGAAGATGAGGAACACAGTGTAACTGATTCCATAAAGACAGATTTGCTTTAAAAGAGTCATAAATAATGCTTCAGCATTGAGACCACATGTAGTAAATGATGGAAAAAACATATTACAAGCATTATTGGCACAAGCTTTGAGTAAGCGCAGCGAGTAAATGTACGGTAGGGATCTATTAGCCAGCTTTTAATTATACGTTCTAGCCTCTGGCCTTACATCCACACACACGTTTCCACTTTCAAAAAGCCTGAACTATTAAACTATTAATACACATCAAAGTGTCTTAAAAACTGTAAAATCATTGTAAAATCAAACTGTTATAACTGACGGTCCAGTTCATTGTTATTGTGTATAGCTTACCAACTTTGACGTGACCAAAGCAGAAAATGCATCCATCGGCTCCGTTGACCACTGATTGAATAACTTCAGCCACTGTCCCTGAGCAAACTTCAGCCTGGGGAAACAAATGAATAAATAATGTAAATACAGTAACAAGTACTGTAAATTACTGTAAAGTTGTATTAATCAATCTTTTGATGATTTTTCAAATTCAAACATTGTTTGACATGGTAGGGAAGTAGCTTATCTTTATTCTGAACTGGAGATTACTGATATATTTACTAGCAACAAAGTGGCTGCTCATCACAGATTCATCAGACACGGGCAGCTTTACACCGCCTGCACTGTACAGCCATATCGTTACAATCTGTTCCACTAGGCCCAGTCCCGTGAGACAATTGGGTACTGCAGCAATTTCCTTCCATACATCATAGCACACACACACACATTTTTACCAAAGACAGCATAACAGCCCAGTGCTTTACTTAGAAATATGCCCCTGTGGTCTCACTAAACCACACACATGGCAGATTCGGAGGATTTACTGTTACACGCTTTTACTGAGCTGGTACTGAAATCAGAAAGCCTTGTCCTATAGCCATGATTTATAGACAAGACTGCTGTATACTGGTACAAACCTCTGTAAAAGCACTTTTAATCAATTATCTACTGTAAAAACACTGGTTTTTAACATATTTTCTTCTGCATTTAACCTCCATTTAACAAATTCATATGTACAGCTCTGCTGCATAAAACAATGTGCAATGTGTGAATAAATTGCATGGCAAACACAAATATTTGTAAAACAATACACTTATTTATATATTATTTTTATTTATACTTTTTGTTTTAATGTAGTTTCAATTGCTGACATATTTTCTTCTCTATTACTCCTTTAAGGTTTTTCTATCTATTCTTGGATAAATTGTTTAACTGAGCTTATCGCAATGTGTTCTTCCCACATAATTTACTAGTCTAGCTTTTAAAACAGCCGTCATGTTCCGGAACACAGCTTACAAGATCCAACTTTATTTTTGGCTCTGTACACAAGATGAAGACCTTTTTTGTCACTAATTTGCTCTATGTGACAACTTAATTGTTTGCACTTAATCACTTCCAAGGACAAGGCGTCTCCTCAAGTTTCTCTTTAGTGTGAGTCCATTTGTTGGACACTAATCTTGATATGGATGCCACTGCAGCTTTGAAGGACAGATAATGAACTGTGAATGAGGTGCTAGATATGCGAGTCTGGAATTCAAACTATTTTCTATACTTAAAGAAACAGCTGTTGGGATCATACTTTGAAGAATGGTACTGTCCCAAAACAGGCATTTTTGCATTAAGCCCCTTGCCCTGCTAAGAATGTGTGTGTGTGCTTCTCAGATATCTTCAAATACAATATTTTGTCCCATACATTCCATGCAAAGGCCAACAAAACCACATTATCTCCACAGTGGGTCTTACTTGAGAGGCATCTTGGGAAAAAACAGCATCAAAGGCAAACATCTTTGGGGCGGGCAGTGCTGCACGTCTGTGCACTGAGATGGGCTGCGTGTTGAGTGTGGGATCGTAGAGGGTCAACTGTTTCTTACGAATGTCCACCTTCAAGAAGGACATGGACTCGGACGAATCCAGAAGATTTGGACAGATCCGCATCATAACTTTGACCTGCCACAGGAGACAATGAAACAAAAAGAAATTTGTGAAAAAAAGAATGTTGGAAGCTTAACATCTACAACTTTTGTGTAAGTATTACTCGGTCAACAACAAACTCAATTTGAAAGATAAATACAACAGGGAGGGAACTTTCCTACAATACAGCCTGTCCCATATCAATACCATTGACCACGCACAGAGCACACTAACAAATCCAGCCATTAATTAAGTAATACTGCATTTTGTCACGATTGTGTCACGGTGAACCGTTAACATTTGCAGCAAATGCAGTACAGTTGAACACACATACTGTAGAAGAACCTCATGCACTCAATATATCATCCAGAGCCACACAAAGCCACAGTATTCCACGGTTGATTTGTAGTGAAGATATAATTACAGCACTTGGGCTCCACTACTATGAAACAATGTCTGCACTACTGATCCTATTCCACGGCACCCGGGGCCAAGCGGCATGCCTGCGCCACAGCGTCGGCCCGCCGTGAACTCCCCCACTATGCTCTGCAGGGGCCGATTACTCTGACGGACATGTGCACGTGGGGAACGAATTATGCTGGCTGTGACATTGGAAATAGGCAGCCATATATGACTGGCCACAGAATGGGGCCAGCCATATAGACACCGTAAATATGTGGGCTTGGGTTGAACTGCGTTGGGTTTTACATTTGTTGGTCATTCGATACGCGGTTTGAGAGGATTGATCCCTCGGCTGTTGGTTTTTCATGCCTTCTGTACTGTGGCCGTGAAATGCTGCCCCTCAAGTTTCTGAATCGATCCAAACAGCAATTAACTTCTGTGTAAGTGCAAAAAAAAACCCTCCCAAATGAAAAGTTAAAGCCATACTAAAGCTTTGTGTGAGGAGTCCTTTGACAAAGAAACATTCACCTCTTAACTTGAAAAAGTCCAGTCAACTTGGCTCATTTAAACAGTTTTTACATTATTTCAAGTCATTTTAACTCATCGAATTAAGTTACAAAATTTTAACTTATTTTTTTTAGTTGAAATGACTTGTAATTAGTTTAAATAATGAAAAAACTGCTTAGATGACTTATAAAGCCAAGTTGACTGGACTTCAAAATTTAGCTCTCAAATCTCAATCACGGCTGTACATATTCACCCCTGGTGTGTCACGATTGGCCATGAGAAGCTTAAAAACCAATGCTGTTTAATGTCACGATTTCATTATTGAATTTCAGTTCATCACAGAAAGCTACTGTATGACTTTAGAAGACATTAAATCTAATGTAAACATTTTTATGAACTACTTTTGTCCTATTTGGAGCTTGACTGTCACTATATACTGCTTTAAAACTTCTGTACAGTTTATTAAAACACATCTTGTGAAGTGGCTTTCTTCTGGGCAAGTTGGTAATTGTGCAAAATAAAATAGTCACACACAGACGGCCGGGCTATTATTCTAATGCCTGTAGCTTTTTATAGTTACGATAAATGCTGCCAACAACTGAAGCCTATTCAGGCAGCATCAGATGCGTGTTTGCAGTGGAAGGAAAAGGCTCATTAGTGAAGCTGGGATGTAATGAGTCTGTTCTCAATGGGCACTTATCAATCATTTTAGCGGGCTAGAGCTTTTGGCATGATGTTCTACAATCATCTCTCGGAGCAGGTGGCATCTAATCTGGAACAAATCCACACCATTACTATATATATACTGTAATATGGTGTTAAAGAGAAAACCCTCTGGACAATGAAGAGGGGTGTGTGGATGCTGAATAACTCTACTCTTGGCCTGGATCCCAAGCGGAAATCCCAAAAATCTGTTCACCAAGAGCAACATAACCACTGGCTTTTGTTTTGAGTCCTGCTGGATAATGGACAGCTGGTATTTGTGCATGCAAAAGTTTCAATATTCTTTTGTAAGATAAAAGAAAAGGTTACAGTTAAAAAGGAAAATGCTACAGTGATGTGCTGTGGGTTTGTATCCGACCTTGCCCATGCCAGGGTTCTCCTTGGCCTTTGACCCTGCCCTGAGCAGACATGGTGGAGCAGGTGGAGGAGAGAACTGGAGAACAGCACTAAAGTTAGTTGGGTAGATGGAGGGCTCCTGCGGGTATACCAGTGGCGGCTGCTGCTTCTTTCTTTTGGACGACAAATTCAGCTTCTGAGCAGCCCTGAGACAACAGACAAACACATGACAGGAATTATGAGCAAATAGTAGTATTCAATACTTTGTGCTTACTTATGGTTTTAAACAGATGACAAAATGAGGAGCTCAATATACTAATGTTCATATCGCCAAAAAATCTATCAAAACTGACCAGAAAACTTCTAATTCAGATATTTTAAGAAAAACGTTAATACCAACATTTTTAATGTTTGAGCAATTAACCTAGATTGATGAACAACTGGGTTGATAAAAGAAGTTAAAGGATTAGTTAGATTTAGTAAAAATCCTGGCATCATTTATTCAGCCTCATGTCATTCAAAACTTATATATGACGCTTTCTTTCACAAAAGAAGATATTTTGAGAAATGTCTCATACAATAAAAGTCAATGGGGCTCAATGTTGTTTGCTGTTCTGCAGAAGAAAGAAAGTCATACAGGTTTGAAATTACATGACGATGAATAAAAATGTACAACACAGCCTTTGTAACATTAATAACAAAGATTAAAAAACAGTCAGCGAAAAATCCTAAATCCCTCTCAAAGGGGGTTTCATTTAAATCAGACCAACCCTTGTTGTCCTAACAGTGAAAAGTGATTTCCAGGAAAGGACTAAATATTTCTGATATTCTGTTTCATTCAGGCACATGGCTGTGCCGCCAAAAATCAATCCTGTCTGATTGATTTAATGGTATAGCTTGACATTTAAAACTGAATGCTATAAAATCAGACCTAAAAGGTCAAAAGCCCCCTCTGCACTGCCAAAGTAAACACAGACTGGGTTCCCTCTTTCACTGTTTCTCTGTAGGAAGTCCTCCCCCTTTATTTCCCAACTAAAAACTGTACCCAAAAATGTCCTCTAAAAACAGGACACTACGGCTAATGGGGTCAGCCCTGTAGTTAGCCCTAACATTAGCCATCAGCTCAGTTTGTCTTCATTGTGACCCTGGCAATTAATCTAAAAATCCATATGAAATATCACTATTTAAGTGAGATTGGAGTGGTTGTAATGGTCGTCTCAAGACCTAACATCTTCCCAGTACGCAATATCAACAACCTTAGATTGAACTTTACAATAGTTCTGCTGATGGAATTAACATACGAGGAGAAGGACAGCATGAGCCAAAGGATATCAAGTGACGTTTGGGGGCTTAGCTCCTGTTAAGAGCTACATTAAGGCTAGAAAGCATGACAGATTACAGCTGTTTTCAACTGTAATTCATCACACTCACACTAAATGCACACTTAAAACTAGTGACAGACTGACACATTGTCTAGGCCAGTTTGTTGGCGGATAGCTGATAGCTTATGACTGACAAAGATGTGGTCATTCAATCCACGGCCAGTTCCAAAATCTATCAACAAAATGCACTCATACACAAAGTGGAGTACAGAACGGCATCTCAGATAAGATAATTTGATCACATGATGCCTAACGTGATATAAACAAAACATCTCAAAATATACACGTGTTTTTTAAAATGTGATTAAAAGACTATTCTGTAACATTAAATGTCATTTTTTTAATGAGAAAGCCCTGATTATTATTACTTACCAGCTATGCATGTGTTTGTGTGTGTCCGATTATGTCTGGCCATACACCCTTTCTGTATCTCACCCCTCTCTCCATCACTCAATACTTCTAAAAGTGACAACCCCTCCCTCTCTTTTCTCTCTCTGCCCCACCCCACACCCCCCCTCGCTCTGTCTGTCCGGCTTCCAGCATCAGCCTGAGAGCACAATCACAGAACACACCGCTCACTGATGAAATAATTATAACATCCAGAAGGAATACAGGAGGAGCCCCTCCCCGGGGAACTGACAGCCCACAGGAGGCACGAGTGTGTGTGTGTGTATACAGAAGGAGGGGAGTGAGGAAATGTGTGAGCATTGCATTGAGAAGGCAGTATGTGTGGGAGACAGACAGAACAACAGAAAAAGAAAAAGCGACAGACATAGTGAATCAGACAGAGCAGGAGTCGTGTGTGTGTGTGTGTGTGTGTGTGTGTGTGTGTGTGTGTGTGTGTGCCCGCGCGTTTGTGTCAAATGTTTGTATGTGTCAAAAAAAACCATGGCAAGAGACTGAAACAGATGTGTCATAATAATAATAATAACAATAAGAATAATAAAAAATATAACTAAAAATAATGTCAATCCAATTATTGGTTATAATAATAATAATGGTCATTGTCATTATTATTATTATTATAACCAATAATTGGATTGGACATTATTTTTAGTCACACTGTTTAGGGTTAATCAGTTAGTTCTGATATAAAGTTTATCATTAAGGGTTGCCATCTGGTACAACTATTACTAATAAAATCTATTCAAATTTTCATCAAAAGTTATTATTGTGTATTATTGTGTATCGCATTTTTAAACATCAGTAAATGTATTTATGGCACTCCGAATACTGTAATTACCATTAAATTGGTTGGCGATTAAATGCTTGTGCAGTAATAAAGCAGTCTGTGAACTCACAGTAACAGCTCATACACTCCCCACATACTAACCTGTACACTAATAGTGAAATTAATTGCTTGTTGAGGCACACGTGCTCTCATCTCGCTCTCTCTCTCATTCTCTTTCACTATCTCTTTAAAAACCACTTATTCAATTCATAAGTGGAGAACTGCCATGAAGAACAAGTCTGTTTTCTTGCACTTTCTGATACTCATACTTGCTTAAAGTCATCACAACACACACACTCCGCTACACATACATGCTTTGACAAGTTTCACAGTTAAGAAGCAATCCATATCCCAAGTATGTATAAACAATCAGACATAAGCCTTTGTAGATCTGGCAGGTGAGCTCAGGGGACAACACAAGAATTCCCAGTGGTAAGATGGGTGTGTTGCAATTGACATTGCAAAAGTGAGTATGGGTCACCCGCCCCCCCAAAACCACACACGGCACACGGCACACACCGAGCAAAAAAAATAAAGTACTTACACTTCTTTCCAATCCATCATCTATTGTATTCACAACTCATACCAAGAAAAAGGCAGCCAGGATGCAAGAGAACATTATCCATGTATCCATATGCACATTTTGCCATTAAAAAGGAAAAAATCAAACAGAAACTCTTTAAAAAGTAATTACAAAGATAAAAACAAGTTGTCCCACTATGGTCACTGCCCATTCTTAATGCACAAATATCTAAAAATCTGCAATTTATAGATCATGTCCTCTGCAAAAATCAGTTTGAAATACAAGTTTGAAGTCATCTTCAACACGCCTGCCTTTTGGGAGCTTTTCTTTTTCTTTCTTCATTTAATTTCGCTTTGCACCATTCAGTGGGCACCAGATCGTACAAGAACTCTCTGCCTTCTTCTGTAACTCCCTGAACCCTTTTTTTAGTTAATCCACCTCTTCTGTCATGCATCCCGGTCCTTTATGTCATCTATCCCTCTCTTTTGAACGGAGGAGAGGCATGAATCCAGCAGTCTGGATTCGGCTGTTGCTGCCGAAGGATCGTTGGCAGCTGCCCTGCTTCTCAAACACGCTCATACATACACACACACTTTCTCCCTCTCTCTCTCTCAGCCTTTTTACTCAGCCCAGCCCCTTTTCACTCCCCACGGCCAGAAAAGGAATCAGCTCTCTCTCTCTCTCTCTCTCTCTCTCTCTCTCTCTCTCTCTCTCTCTCTCTCTCTCTCTCTCTCTCTCTCTCTCTCTCTCTCTCTCTCTCTCTCTCTCTCTCTCTCTCTCTCTCTCTCTCTCCCCCTTACACACACATGCCCCATACTGCATGAATTCTTCATGTGTGAAGGGGTCTCTTTTTATTCTACCCCAGACTTCAAACAGATTTGCTTAGTATGTGCTGCATGCCTGTCTGTTTGTCTATGTGTGTGTGTGTCTGTTTGGGTGTTACACATACACATATGTTTGTGTAAGAGAGTGTGTCATGCGTCCTAAAGAAAATAAAAAAGTTTTACAAAAAATGTATACTGTAAAAAGCTATGATGTTGTGGATGGTTGCCAGCATCTTGCTATAAGTGTTCTGAGTTTTTTTCATAAATATATATATTTATATGTGGTCACCCAGGTAATGGTTGCTTGTGCATTGCTTGGAGGTTACTAGGGTGTCCCATGCGGTTGAGAGAACAGAGCTCACGATCTTCCCATTTTATTCTCTACCAGAGAAAATCACAACCCCAAATGCTTTGAAAGTAATAGCACACCCTTCCTCAACAAGCTGCACAATGTGAGGTATATTTCATGTTTGTAGCACAAACAGTGTGGAAGGAACTACACGCCTACATTTAATAGTTAAGGTTATGGGTCTAACCCTAATTACGAGCAAAAGTGATGCTTCCCTTAGCAAGCACCACTAACAAGAAAGAAATACACAGAGAAAGGAAGTCTGTTTATTCACGTCCTGCACCTGTGTCTCTGTGTGTGCTGAAAATCTCATTAAGTGTTTGCATTGTCACAAACATAATCACTCTGACGGGTGGGATAAAGCTATTAATTATAACAAACGTGAAAAAAGCACACAGCATATGCTAAGGTGTGTGTGTATTCAGGTGTAGAAAATTAAACATCTTAAAAGTGCGACCACTGCCTTAAAATCGTATTCCACACACATACAGCGCTCAGAGATGTCCTTGGCCTGTGAGTAAGGGCAAGGCGGGGGAAAAACCAGCAGCTGTAAGAAGTCCAAGCGCTTTATGTGAAAGAGATCTATTCCCTAAACTGCTAATTTGAGCTGAAGAGCAGCGGAGAGGGAAAGAGAGGATGTTTGAGCATGTAGCGAGAAAAAGGGAGTCTCCTTTCCATCGGTCTATAGCCAAGCTTACACACTGCCCTACATATCAACACACAGCACAGACTTCCACTGCCGCCCACTGCTAGGCAAGAGACAGGTACAATCAAGGTTAGAAAAAATCCATATAACTAAAGAGATGTTTGCGGTTTGGGAACAGAAAGCCAAACACAAACTGATTTTTGAGGCATGGATCAAAACGTGTATTAAAAATTTTAAACCTAATTGAAACTACACATAAATTATGTCGAGATGATCAATAAAATGTTCTTAGCACACAATGTACTATATCATTTTGCTTTCTCTATGTATCATGTAAAAAAATGTAAAATACACACGTTACCACATTGCGCTTACAACATTCTGTTCTATGATTATATTGCAATAAGTCATGTCAATTAAGACCAGGGCTTGACATTATTGACTTGAACTTTTTTGTTTACCAGCCACAGTGGCTAGTGTTTTTCCAAAGTTACTAGCCACCCAGCATTTTCACTGGCCACAATTTTGTTGTTGAGAAAATACATTTTATATGATTAAAGTTGACTTTGGCATGCTAAAATTGCAGCGCTCATGTGTCGACACTGCAAAAAACACGAGACGCCTGCTTGGTCAAACACGTCCATAGTGTGTTTACATACAAAACAAAGGAAAAGTAGCGCAGCGGAATGAAAAAACACATTCTCTGTGAACGGCCAGCAAACGCTGGGTGCAGGGAGTGCTCATGGGAGTTGTAGTTTCATAGTGTCGCTGAAAATTATATTCAACCTGCCAAAATGGCTAGTGGGTGCCACAGCTGAAATCTACCTGCATTTGGTGAATGTTAATGTCAAGCCCTGATTAAGATATATACTAAACCTTAAAATAAAAAGTTCAGCATTTAACTATTAGCTCTTTAGATCTATATGTATCTATGTCAACTGGCCAAAAAAATTGTTAACATTTATAACTAGTAACTTTTTTATTTAATAGCCTATTGATTTGTTAGCTAGAACTAGAAAGGCAAAATATTTACAGCTTCAAATCAGATTTTCTGTTCAACGGTGGTAATTCAGTGTTCATTTTTAGTATTCATTCATTCATTCATTCATTAATCAAAATGAATACTAGATGTCTAGATGAATACTAGATTTACAATGTGCAATATTTTTGTATCTGACAGTGTTGAGCAAAAGCATGAAAAAACACATGTTAAAAGAAATTTTAAGATAAACAATTGCATCTCACACACAGTAAGTAATTTATTAAAATAAGTTCTTACAAAAATGCAATTTTACATATTTTGTCCTAGTACTCGACAATCCATGAAAGACAGGAAGTCTGTTCCTCGTTTGCTTCTACAAACTACATGTACAAATGGCTAAAATAAATTGGAATGCATGATTGTCACGCCATATAAAAGGTTCATACAGCTTTTGTTGAAATCAGAATGGACTTGAGAGTGTGTGGACATATGTTGGGCTAAGGATCAGGATGTGTGTGGACCAATGCATGTATCATGCATGGGTTCCTTATCTACTGTTGTGCGAGCCAGACCATTTGGCTTGTTGTCAATAATCTTTGCAGGCTGCCTTTTAGCTTTTGTCAAATTAGAAAGAGAAATTCCTCAAGCCGACTGTGTCATTAGCCTACAGAGCCATTAGCTTGTTTGTAAGGATTTCTTTCTGTCTCTCTCTCTGTCCAGATAGCCTTTGTACCTAATTGCCTTCTTGGCCCTATTTACCATCACTGACATTTTCCTTTATAGTAACAAGGTATTTTTTCTTTCTCTCCACTGCAAGGATAACAAAGCTTTGTTTGTTGTTACATTATAAAGGATCAGGTCACTGTAGGTGACCACATTAACTACCATCCTTCACAGTAAAAACAGTACAGCTTTCACAGAAAACACAAGTTTCATTAATATTTTGATTATTGTTGTTATGGCTTACCAAACTAAAATTGGCCGGATTGGATGCATCTTTTCTCGTAATGAAAGCATTATGACATCACCTCATGAGCATTAAAGAATGATGTCATCCTGTACTTGCAGCAGCATGAAACAAGATTTAGCAGCCAGGTCAAGAGGCCGATAGTGCAAACGCATGTGTCACAAACAGACAGACAGACAACAATTCATTGTATAGTAAGTATACGTGCATATGAGTTTTTAAGCGGTCATACTCTTAAAAGTATTGTAAATATGCAATATCTCTTTCATCACTGAATGCATTAAACCAGTATAAGATGTGTGATATATTTAAATAACCAACGACATATGGAGTTGACTGTACAGTAACCATAGTTTTAAGTTTCTTTCACTGTGTGTGACAGGAAGAAATCTAAAAGTAAGAGTTGGTAAACTGATATACCACTCGTTCATTTACAAAAATTAGTGCATGTACATTTTTATTTAAATCAGTGGCTTTATGTTGGAGATTGTCTCTATATCTAAAAGGCCTGGTTGTACTGAAAATAAAAAAAATAAAAAATACATGAGTAGTGGTGGGTAATATTGTAATACAGTAATATTGCAATTGTTTTGCATAATTATATTCTTAGTCTCTTGTGAAATAACAGCTTTTTTTCATCTCTAAAACTGTACAACCTTGCAGTCCGGCTGTCTAACCAACTGAATCTGATTCACTGGAATAAATAAATGGTACTGGAGGTTTTCTTTTGTTGTAAGCAGTAGGAAGGTGGTGGAGGGGGGGTGATTTTCTCTCCACTTCCATTACTAAACACTTCCTTCAAGCAGTTATGACCTGAGGCATCAGTTACCCTGTAACATTATCCCTCATTAAAACATGTACATGAGAACAAACTGCCTGATATCTGAAAAACTGAAGCATTATGTCAATACAGAATTCACCACAGGGCAGTTCTGGCCATGTTCACTGAGCTAGTAATGTAAAATATTGCCTAATCATAACCTTGGGTGGCTCATAAAAGCCATATGTCATTGATCCACTGTGATACATATTCAGATGGTGTAAATTAGATCGGATGCACTGTAAGGTCCCTTGATCCCCCTTGTGGAGATAATACATGTGATGTACAAGCCTGGTCAGAGTTATTATACAAAGAGAGTGTTAATGGCTCTATTCCAACACATCCACACCCCAAAACCTTTAAGCTGATAAGATCATATAACATCAAACATGATATTGTCTGTCCAATACTATTGTCTGTACAAATACAACAATTTGTGATTGATTAAAAGATTATTCCAGATGACTGTGCTTCATAACGTAATGTCAATGGACATAATTAATGGCAGACGATCACTATTGCCATGAAAAATAACTTAATATATAGATTCTATCACAGCATTCGCAAAGCACATGCAACACAAGCACAAGATGAGACAGAAGCTTAATGCCCTGCAGCCTTTAAAAGACTTATGATGTCTAGTTGTAGTGTTGGTGATCTAGAAATTCAGTTTTGGCACAAACTCGAGCACACAGATATGCAATCTGTGAACAACCAACAAAGAGGAAAGGAGTATTGCATTAACTGCAATGAATGTGAAGCACGTAAAGTTATTGATGAAACGGTACCCATCTGCCTTTTGCAATCCTTTTGTTCTCAAGTCCTTCTATTGTCTGATGGTCATTGTGGCTACCGCACTATTTGGGACAGTATGTACACCTGATGTCGCCTAGATTTCAAACCAGTTTGTTATAGCCGTTTGTCTTAGCATCTGTGACTGGTTGTGGTGTGTGACTTCTCACAAGCACACAACAGAAAAAGGAGAGTTTTGCTGAGATGTTGGGTTTTCCGTGCAAGCTTAAAACACAAATGAGCGACAAGCTTTAGTCCAAATTAAATATACAATTTACAATGTTTTAAGTTTGTTGTATGGTAATCAACAGCATGTTACAAATGTTGTACATATACATCAAGGTCTTCATAATTGCCACTGCACTGAAGTCCCAGCGTGTGAAGTATTCACAATGTACACAGCAAGAACTGCAAGAAAATGTTTGAAAGAAAAGGAAGGGACAAAGGATAAGGTGGAATGAAATAATAAAATAAAAATGTAAAAAGAGATCAAATGTGAGGCGTGTCATAAATATGAAGTTGTGGGGCATTGGGGGTATTGAGTATGAAACACAGAAATGTAAAATCAGAGAACCAAAAATCAGAAAATGAGATGGAAATTAAAATAGAACGAGGTGGGGACCTCCAGAAAGTGAGAGAGAGACAGAAAGACAGCTCAGTGGTAGATAGCGAGAGTGCTTGAGTGATCAGTCTGGTGTTTTGGCTGCGAGCCAGACAGCTTCCGTCTGAGTGGAGGTAAATCATTTTGAGCTAGAGAATAAAATACTGGAAAATGATCGCTCGAGTCGGACCATGCACAGCTAGGGATTGTCTCATTCCGTCAATGGGTCCAGGGTGGAAATCCCCAGCCGGAGGATACAGCAGTCACATTCTAAATAGAAAACGGTCTAATTAAAATGAACAGAGATGAGAAAATCTCCAAGAATGCCATGTTTTGTTAGTCTGTATATTTAAAAGCTAATACATTATTACCAGGGTTGCCAGTTTTTTTCTAACAAAACCCACCCAAAGGCCAATCAAACTAGCCCAAAAACTGGCCCAAACACAGCAACTCAAAATATGCCACTACCATACATAAAATACGTACTTTAAAGTTACTGTTATGTATTAGACACAAATTAATGCCAGACTACTATTATTAAAATAAATAATTGTATATTAGTAATCATTAAAATTTTATATAGACATTTTAGATGCATATGTAAAAATCTTAAATCTACAAAATATTCATAATAAATTTTTAAATGTTCGAAAGTGATTCCGTAGATGACATGGTGTTTTTTATTATTATTTAATAGAAACAATTATGATGAAACTGTTGCCATGGAAACGAAAACCAGTGCCGCTCCCTAATAAAATGTGTTCACTCTGTCAAAACATATACAGATTGTTTTATTACTGTTTTTGAGTAAATGAGTTAAATACATGCATTTGGGTCAACTACAATTTATGGATATCTTTAACCCGCAAAATAAAAAAACAACCCTCGGAATCAGTTTTAAAGTAGCCCAAAAAGTAGTTGGCAACCCAGCTTAATACTGACTTTATGCAAAGAAATTCTATAACTTCTCTACATTGCATGAATTTAAAAGCGCAATTTGTCTAGGATTTCTTCATTCAAATATCCTTAAAAACATTTATAGTTGCAAATAAGCATACCAACTCATTAATTATTAGTATTTTTCTCATTTGCTCGCAGCTTTTGCTTTTTGTATGTGTTGAAAAGTAAGATGCACACATGTGCAAATATGCTTAATGTAGTAAACTTGCATGACCTTCGCATTCCATTTCATAAACCTTGTAGTGGGTTTGCTGCCTATTGACTAGCATGCTTAGCTAACAGGTAGGTGCTAAAGCTGCTGCTTCCTGTGCTAGCGCTGTGGCTCATAAAACAGTAAAAGAAAATGTCAACACCACAAAGTCAAGCCACCACCTCCAACAATACAGCAAAGAAAGAGAGGATGAATTGTTTACAGTGCATGAAAAAAGGCCGCAAAAGCATTTTGAAGAGGCAGTGAGCGCGTGAACGAGAGAAGCATTGTTGCCTTTTCGCCGTTTCCTCAATTACCCCCTCAATGGCATCCCTGAGCAGACAGGATATGCGGCTAATCCAGGCTCCAGCTTGTTGCGGCTTAGCCACGGTAGGGAGGACAGAGAAGAAGCCGTAAACGTGCCAGGGTTTTTTGTTATTTAATGAGTTGCAACATTCAATCTCGAGCCCCTGGGGAAGCACTCTTGAAATCCAAAGAATGAAGATACTAATGGAGCTGTCTTCCATTTTCTATTTTTTTGAGAATATATTTCCTTTTTTATTCATGAGCGGTTGTAGACTTGAGTATGTATAAAAGCACAGCAAGGTAACGTTTAAGAAAGATTAATTCCATTTTTGCCGAAAACTGACAGATAACTCACATCTCACACATACGCTCTCTCACCCCCAATCTGTTTACAAAGATTTCCATCTACTTTCATCTCATCCGTGATACATCTCTTCCCTATGCACCGCTGGGATTTGTTCTACAGGTAGACAACCCGCAGCATCAGGTTTCACTAAAAGGCTGTTGAGGAAAAGGAATTTAATTACAGGACAA
Organism: Beaufortia kweichowensis; assembly: GCA_019155185.1. NCBI lineage: Eukaryota > Metazoa > Chordata > Actinopteri > Cypriniformes > Gastromyzontidae > Beaufortia > Beaufortia kweichowensis. The sequence continues at coordinate 4,620,275 of CM032805.1, forward strand.
GCACGTGGAGCAATAATCCTGCCTACACAAGCTACAAAAGGTGCAACCCAAATTAGAAAGTTGTTGGGTAAACTAGCTGACACCAGCAATGTACCATCATACAATTGAGATGTTCTTGACCAGGACCTTGAACTCTTCTTACACAATTATGATGTTTCAGCCCTTTTAGACCAGGAACTAATTGCATATAACTGACTGTAACAAATTATGGCCACAGCGTTGCAACAGAGGGAGGCCGAGCCCTGCGGGTGCGCAAAGAGGACAACGAGAGCATCCTACTGCTTCACGTCGCCTCTAAACTCATTCATTAATCACTGTCAGGCAGCGAGGACACCAAACGCTTATTTATTTGCACTCTTTCGCTCTCAGGCTAGCACAACAAACAACCCTAGTGGCTTCTGGGAACATTTGTGCATGATTAATCAGAGGGCTTGGAAGAACAGAGCAGGAGATGAAAAGAGGGAAGAGAGAAAAAGTGTTCCTGGGTAGAGGACAAAGAACATAACAGATGTGGGAGAAGGCAGGTGTCAAGTTGGCAACATGGATGCAAGAGGGAGTTTACATGTACTGGACAAAATCTAGACTAAATTCATGAAGAAATGGCACAGTGTAAATACTAAGGCAATGAATTTCCATCATGTCAATGAATGTCCAGTCCTAAAATACAATAAACACGTCAATAGTCTTTATCGACCAAAGATCACACTGTCATAGACAAAATGACAGATGACTCCCTAATCACACAGCTCATGAGTCTAATAATTAAATGAGAAGATCCTTCATTATATTCAGTGGTGACCTTCACACTGCAATGGAGTCACACCCCGTTTACACCAAATAGCGTGTCAAGATGCGCTGAAACTGAATTGCTCCCATTACATTCAATGAAGCATCTACTGCATGATGCGCTATAGGTAATAGCAAAAAGCTTACAATATGTAGACTTCAAGCTTTTTTGAACATAACCTTTTTATACACACTACGAAGAATGTTGTATGCCAGCACGTGTTCGATCTAAGGTGTGACAAATGAGATAACACAGAGGTAAATATAAGCCAGCGGTAGTCTAGTAATCCATTCAGAAAATAGCCAGGGATTTACAAATGGGATATTCATTCACCACAAGCTGGGTCATGTACTGATTATATAAAATGTAATCCACTCCTTTTGAGACAATCTGCATGCCAAGCAGCTTTCAATAAATAAAAAGACCAGATAAACTCCATCTTGCTTGTTTATTTTCATTCCCTGCCACTTTTGCAATATACCATATAACAATTTTACATCATCACAATATGTCAATGTTTAGTGAACACAAGTGGATGAACTTGTGTAACCTATCTATTAAGATTTTAGACCACTGTCTTTGACAATCAAAACATTTTTAAAAACAGTGTTATAAAATAAAGATGGTTCCATATCGCTACCAATATCATTTGTGAACTTTGCTGTATACGTGTATATAGTACATTATGAAAAGCAAAGGGGAACTCATTAAAAACTTTGGAATTGTTTGAGTGGCATAACGGCATGCTACATAAATAACTATGAACTGTGCACTTGGGTGGTATTGGGCTGGGAGATCAGGTTAAAACTAATTAGACACAACGCAGTTTTCAGATTTGTATTTTTTTGCTTAGGCTCACCGCTTAACAAGGTGGATCGTGATAGGATTGTAGTCTGCAGCTTTTGTTTTCTGTAGCCACAACAGAGGATATACAGGCTGAATGACCTCATGGGAATTTTCAACTTCAAGCACATCTGTGGTCTCAAAAGACAATAGGTAATAAACCCCTAAATGTATATTCCATTCGGTCTGGTAACACAATTAATAACCTCTGTTTTTCTGATCTGTATTCCATAAATCCGCCCAACAGGAGACCTCTTTAGAGGATCTGTTGATTCCGTCTTCAGTTTTCTCTTGTGAAATGGGTTGCAATTGTTATGTAGGGTCTGCTTTAATCAGCTTTCTTGAAAGCAGTTAAATAAAAGCTTTGAGAAGGTAAACATGACAGCAATGGTGACTCGTTTGTCATACTAACTGTGCGAAGTGCGTCTCTAAAGTAATTAAGAATCAATCCTTGTTACTCTACTTCGCTCTTCTGGGAAGTCTGAAGTCTAAGCATCAAAACCATGTTTTATCAGACAATATGCATGAGATATACTATAAATTCAGACCTCCAAAAAAATACCTGAATGCCTGTAACCATTGCTTTTCCCTGACGTACATAACGACTCCCTTAGGCCATAAGGCACTCTCAACTTGACTAATTTGACAGCATTTTCTCTAAAATGTAATGCTGCAAACATTAGCTCTCCTACAGACCCTTGTCTTTTGAGCCCACAGACATGAATCAGCAGATCCGTGGTGTCTGGGGGCACACTGATGCCTGCTGCTTCTCGTTTGGTGGCTCTATGTGAGTAGTCTGGCTAGTGTTCCTGACACAGCAGTTTTAGTGGCTTTTCCCTGAGCTGTCACAGACTTCAGAACCACCACTGTAAGCATAAAAAACACAAAAAAGTGTTTGCTGTATCCCTCCTGGCTCATTCAGGATTCTGGGTTTATATGGGTTCTACACCACAGCCTTTTAAAGTCCCTTATGTCATCTCCAACCACTTTGCGTGGTAAATGCTGCAATAAAAGAAAACAGAAATGTGGCTGCATTCTTGAATCTGTAGTCTTGTGCCAAAGCTGTATTATCATTAAAGGCTTTCGCAGTGCAGATCCAGAAATAAAAGTGGACATGCATCTCAACTTTTCAGAATGCCGTGTGCAAGAACTGAACAATCAGCTGAAATTTTGTCACCTATCATGAAGAGCACGCTGATGGTTGCTTAGCAACGGGAGCACAAGCTCCAGAGCTTTTGAAAAGGGAAGAGAAAATGGCGCGGCTTGCGTTTTCCACGTGTTTTTAGACACAAAATGTGAACGGCCCTAAATACAGCTGAAACAGGTCATTAATATGTGGTGCTTTATCATCTCATATTATCTTTTGTTTATGTCATAAAAAGCATTTTTTGTGTAATCGACTGTTGTTTGACATTTTTAATGTGTAGGTCCTAGTATCTATTATTATTAATATTTGGTCTTTCTACACATTGGTCCTGTTCACATTACACATTTGGAGAGGTACATACATTTACACACTTAATCACTCAAAACATTGAAAGAATGTCAAACATTGACGTGATAAATGATCCATGTCACTTACAAAAACCCTCCCCTAAAAAAACTCAATAAGATCTAATCGCTGGAGATGCATTTTTAACACACATTAATACCAGGTGTAAATGGAAATCTTTCTCTGACCAATTGAGATCAGCTCATCTGAGGCAAATGTCAATACCAGGTGAAAATGGCTCCAGATGTCATGCTACTGACCAATCCCCTGAGGGAGATGTCACACAAGAGCATTTCTTTTGTAGAAACACAAACGTGGTGATACCTTCATCACAGAGATGATGAGGAGGTACATTCTTCATTAGGTAACTAGGAAGATCAGCAGAATTTTGTCAATATTCTGTAACTGAATTGCTGTCACTACACTTCTAAACAGAGCGAGAACATTAACAAAAATAAGTTTATTGTGCCGAACAACTGCAAAAAGATTAGAGAATGTGACATACAAGAGAGAATCCATTGTGATGCTAAAAAGCTGACAGTACGTTTGTTTCACAAGCGCTTCAAAGGTGAGTCTGCCTCCTTTCAGACAAAACAAAGGAGGCTTAGTGTTCTTCATGTTTCTCTGAAGGTGATAATCATGCTAGTGAAAACTGTTTGGGCTGAGAGACTCACAAAATGGGGGTTATTCACAGAACCTGGGGGTGTGTGAAAAGCAGGAAGATAATGTAGAAAATGGGTGGGAGACAATCGGTGGAGGTGGTCGCAGGTTATTGTGGAGTGATTTTAAGTAGTGACATTTGGGGTGGTTATAAAGGTGTGGGGATGAAGCTAAGGTGATCCTAAGAATATCCATTAACGGTGTTCCTTGGTATATAAAACAATCTAATTATACATTTATTTTACTTTTTGGATCATTTTTGTGTTTTTCTTCGTAGTATTATTTTAATAACATTGAAACACATATTCTTCTAAATAATTTAACGTGACATTTGTGGGAATGATAGATTATTTAAATTGTAAAGTGTACATGCAATAATGGTTTAACTATTTTTTATGCTAAATTACATTACATTCATTTTACCGTACTGAAACAAGAGCCAAAACTTTTCATATGTAATTTTTTCTTTGATATTGAGATGTGAGAGACAGACATTATTTTGGGAGATTATTCAATACAACCTACTCGCTATAAAATATTTGTGGCTTCATATGATTCAGGATCAACACATTTGGACAACCCCTGGAAGAGGAAGTGGTATTGTCTTGAGCAGATCCCTGGGGCTGCTGACCAGCGTGATAGATCCATCAACACCTCCATCATCCACCCCCACCACCCAAACAACACACCAGAACAGCTCACAGCCCACCGCAGGCTCTTCACACCTGGACTTATCTGCTCTCAAAGTAGCCCCCTCCTTCACAGCCTCCACTTCTCAAGTACCAACCTCTCAGCTGCTCCATGACCATTACACAAACACACAGATCATCACGCACACACACTTACAGACAAACTCTAGATTGACGGTCTGATTAGGACCAGAGACCACCAGCTGGTGATTCAGCGGCAAAGTAAATACAGGGTAAAACAACAAGGTACATCCCAAAAATCAACAAAACAAATCATTCTCAAATCTTTCAAGTATGAATCTAGCAAGTACACACTGATGGCCCAATTGCTTGAGAATAAATTGTAGTTAAAAAATAGTGGCAAAGAATGTTTCACAGCTCTTCAACATAAAAACTTCCAAAAGCTCAGTGGTACATTTAATACTTATCATGGATTACCACAGAGAAGTAACAATTTGTAACAATTGATTTTATTCAACCAGTTAAAATTTGTTTAAACTAAACTTATTCAGCATTTAAAAGTGTCAACAAACACTGTACTAATTCAACTACTATACAACAATTATTTGCAAAGAAGTTCTGTGTTCTCGATACCTGGTACTTTTTAACAAACACCAGGTCATTAAAAACAAGCTACCAATTATAACCAAGTTACAATTTCACCTTGCCAAAGAAGTTTCTTGGTACAGTGACTTACTTCAGTTTCATGGTGACGCTCCACTTACTTTCCTCCACAGTCCATGGTTTTCTCTCCCTACAGCTGGGAGTTATGGTGTGGTGCATTAGTCCGAATCTGCCCACCATAAGTATCTGTGTGGATTCACCCCAGTGCCTACCAGTTCACAACCACGTGAGTTTCTTCAATGTAACTGCACATTGGCACATGTGTTTGCCTCTATCAGCCTTGGAGCTCATTCACACTGCAGTGTCCCTGGTTCCCAGATCCGGTCACACAGCTGCGCAGCAGGGCCCGGCTCCGCTCCAGGGCCTCGACCACTCACCATTAATCTGTTTTCCCAATTTATCCCTGACAGGGATTAGTGCTGTCACTCAAAAAGCAGCCAGCCACATGGATCATTTGTCTGTTTTATCTCCACAACTTTTTTTCTCTGTGTACTTTCTCTATCTCTGCATCTCTCTGTGTCTGTCTCTCTTTCTCTGTGTAATCCTCTGCTGTGATGGGTGGCCTACGGAGCCAACGTTATCAGCTTTGTAGAGTGCTGTGTGGAAGCCGAGTGCAATTCTCATTGCCCCTTTCCTCTCGTTCACCCACCTCTACTCCATAGTCAACCATCCCCCCATCTTCTCCATTATAGCCCCACCCCTTTACCCCACCCATCAGAACACTGCTGTCCACATTAGCTTTGACACAGCATGTGGGTGGGAAGGTGAATGGCATTCCCTTGTTTACAACTCTGGAGATGCATTATCATTATTGTCCCACTACAACAGAAGAAGGAAGCTAATCTTACTAACAATGAGATTAAACTGATGCATTTATGTACCTAATTGACTTTAAATTGCAGCACACAGTGAGCATCCAAGAATTGAGGCAATGCTGGGTAATTATTGGGTAATACCCAAATGTATCAACTCACCATTCATTACAAGAGGAAAACCAGTTAAATATCCGCTAAGTTATACCTATCATGCTCTCATGAAAGTTGGTCAAAGCTTTCTTATTTTTTGGGGAGCATTCACATGCTAGATAAATCTAAACCCAGGGCAAATGGATAGTTGAATGGAATGCAATCTAAATATGTAAAAAAAGAGAATGATTGCAATAACTTTCACGTAGGCTAGCATCACTCATACACACTTTTATCTTCACTTTGCTTCAGTTACGTTCTTCTGAGGGACAGCATAAACATGCAGTGAATTTACTTTTCAGAACACGTTTGTTTCTATGGTTACTCGCTAAGGCCAGGGTTACAAAGCACTTTGGCAGTTCTGCTGGCTACTTACCTCCTCTGGTGACAGTCTGGATTGTTGTACGTATAATTATGGTGGAATGTTTACTCCAATCATAGTCATTACCTTTCAAGCTCACCTGGACAAGCATCTGAAAATGAGTGCAGGGCCATAAAACAATTTTTACTGTGCATGCTCAATGCCACTGCAAGTCTGCATACCGCCAAACAGCTGTGCTCCTTACATGCTGACCTGTATACTTGCATGCACAAGCATGTATGTTGCATTTACACGTACCTAACAATTCAACCTCAAAATCCTAAAGCTTAAAGCTGCGATCCGCACCTTTTGCCTCTCTATCGCCATCTCTGTTTGGAATGTTAATTGCAGGTTACTTTTCATACATATCTTTACATGTGTTTAAGTCGCATTGGTAAGTCATACCCAATAGCTCAACTCATACATCATTATTAATATAAGGTTAGAGTTGTTATTCTGGTAAGGTAAGGAGACAGTTTTGAACAACGGCTTTATGTGCTTTGCAAACCAAAAAAGTTACTTAATACAGCTTTAAAAAAAGCACATATACCAAACAAAGCTTTTACCATTTATTGAGCATTTTATACCCAAACGGAGAGCTGCTCTGATCTCCAGACTGACAAACCACTAAACCCTATTTTCTCCCTTCGGAGTCAATAAAGCATGTGGCTGTCTAAAACAGTCATATCCTTTTAATCAGTTCTACCTCAACTCACATCTAGCACAGGCTCAGATGGTTCACTCGTATGACTCCACACACAACGTTCAGTTGTGCCATTTTCAACCTTTCATCTTGTGGAGCACTGAGGTGGAATGGCCATACACACCAGACTAGTGATTGTGACAGTACATCCCAAAGCTGTGGGACTCTGCAGGACCCTGTTTCTGTATTCAGTACGGGAGTCAGCTAGAATTTCAATACACTGATCATATGCTTCATCACACTGGAGCATATGCTGGGGGGTTAAGACAAAGTCAACTTTCTCAGCCAAGCATCTACATGTCATCTGTTTCTCAATTACCTAGCTATCTACCCGCTACTGTTTACACACTACATGATGCATAAAAAAGTTTAATCATCTCTTTGCAGACAAAAATCCCTTTCAAAAAGTACTATGGAAACACCATTGTTCAGTGATTTATCAGAAGGTAATATCATATAAGTATATACCATAAAAGTATACTTGCATGCGGGTTTGAGGTAGGCCTGTTTGACTAAGCAATGGTAGACTGTGTAAGTGAAACCTATTGGAACCCTTTTTGGTGCAGCTAGAAAAAAAAAATGTTTCAGTCACATATTGACCTTTTTAATGACTAATAAAACTATGCAAAAGCCATATAAATAGATGGAATCGTATGGTTACACTGATCACATAATGCTTAGATTTTTATTAAAGTATGCAGGTCTTTTCAAGTTTTTTTCTGAATGGGAATTGTTGGTCTACAGACCTCAATCAGTTATGTGTGTCTTTGGCTTTTAACGATTATTCCAACGCAACTCTTTCCCAACAATAACATTTTGGCATGTTCCAATATTTGGGATGAAACAAGAGGTGGTACCCGACACAATTTCCTGCTGCTACTATTCTTCCACTCAGGAGTCTAAATTAAGAGAGAAAAACAAATACATTTTCTCTCTCTCTGTCTTTCTGTGACACAGCAGCCTCCCTACATATCCACCTTTTTGAGACCAATTCCAAAGAAAACAGACAAGCAATTATAAATCAGAGCACAAAAATTAACCTTGTTTTACATGAGGTCACATCTGTCTGTTGTGTGGGAATGACCTGGAAGTGCTTAGGCAGGTGGTACTATCCCAAGCGGATTTAAAAACTAGACTGTCGACCTTCTCCACCCAGGCAGGTCCACTGATCACTCTTTAATGTCCGATGTTGTCACTTGGCTTGGGGACAATGTCAAATGTACATTCCAGGACCATTCCAGAGGTATTCCTGTAACCAGCCCTTCCCACATAGCAAACAGAGACTAATACATGTGGTAATAACCTCAAAATCACCTTTGTAGCATGCAAAATCGTGCTCTTTTTTTAATTAAGAAAACACTTTTTAATCCAAAGCAACTTCCAGCTGACAATTCTATCCAAGAGAGCCAATCCTTTTTTGGTCAACCATGTGGCTCATGGGTACAATGATGATACAGAGCTCAAACCAGCAACCAGCCTTAAGTTTTAGCCACTATATCACTTTCCCATTGCCCCACCCAATAAAAAAAACACATAATAACAAGTGCAAGACTTGCATAGTCAACTCAAACATCACCTATTAAGACAACTGCAAAATGCATTGCCACATTTAAGCTCCTACAATGAAATTCAATTCGAATGCTTCTTCTTACCTGATGAAGAATGACGCTGCAGCTGAGGTTGGCTGGTTGGTGGAAGAGGACATGTCCTGGCCAAACTGAACGGGACTTCTCTGTCTGGATGAAGTTGAAGACACTCTAGAGATGGAAGTATCTAAGGAACAGTCGTTCTGCTCTGCTTGACTCATGAGGCCTTGTGTCTAAGGGGAAACAGGATAGTTTTTCACACATTCAACCTGAATAATATGACTCAAAATGACCTGTTTTAATAATCCTGCACCTAGATCATAAAGATTCACACCTTAAAAAGTAGGTTTGGTAGCAGCTAAACAAGGCAGAGCAGGTTCCTACATGGAATAGTAGCTGGTTCTTAAGAAAAAATGTTTTAAAGGTCACACATAAAACATAAGTAAAAACAACTGTGCACATGCATTCATCAAAAATTATATAAGCACAAGTAAAAAAAACATAATTAGCCACCTAGGAGGAGCATTTTTTAATTCAACTGATGTTATGAATAAGGTTTTAATAGGCAGGGATTGGACTGGTTCACATTAGAATGCCCAATCCTTTTGGTTGTGGATTTAGATGTGGATCCACCAGGGATTTTATGACCGAAACACAGAGGTATTAACTGGGTTTTGAGGAAAGCAGCCTGTCATCTATGCCTCCAGTAATATCTACACAATAGTGTGAGAGAGATTGTGAGTAATTGAGTTGAAATTTATGAATTAAATGACTATATTGTTGAAACATAGTTGCAGAAAGTCTTACATAGCAAAAAAAAGTCTAGTCCTGGCTCGGTTTGCCCATGTCCCCTGCACTGAGACCATTAATTTAGTGACGTTTTCATTATTTTACTAAAGCCGCTCTTTGTCTCTGAGGCTTGTGAGTAACTGAGCAGCTTAAACCCACGATCAATATGACCTGTCAAGTGGCTGTTTTGTATGTAAGCAGCACGTTAGGAAGTCGCAGGTAAGGTTGGGCCATTGCTCAAAGTTAAACACGTTGAGCAATTGACATCTACGTTGTAGTGGTTGTTCATAATGGCTGGCTTTGGATTCATAGTTTGCTCTGGATTCATGTCTGGCAACTAAAATAACATCATTAACAATCATTTCATGAAGAAAATCCCATCTAGTGTGCCTGATGTGTCAACATAACTGACAGGAAACCTATTTATATATCTAGCATGACATATGAGCTCCATACATAACACAACTATAGACACATGGTTGGATCATTCAAACGAGATAAAGCATGACAAGCAGCGTCCAGTCTGAGACGTTGCAAGTCTGCACTTTGTTGAACTTGACTAAATAAATACAATTACATCAAGCTGCAATTGATTTTCAAGGCGTTCTGATCAAACCACAACATTTGTTTTGTTCGCATTTTGTTTGTGCCTGTTTATTCAGACGCCTCAGGCTTGTTTATGTCTATAATTGTCTTCTGTTTATGTGCAACTGAATAATTATGTCTGTCAATTTCATTGTAGAACAGACAAATGTGTGGTTCAAAATGACATTGAATGCATGATTGCAATTTCAATCAGTTTGTTCAGATACTGTCACAAAGCCATCTTTTATATAAGCAATGCCAGATTTTGAAAAACAAGTGAAGCCATCTAGGTAGGATAAAATCAGGTTTTTATGTTTGTTTAAAGTCAGAAAAGCTCAGATGAACATACCACTCATGCAGTCATCAATGCTGCATCTGTGACATGACAGGGAGTCATATGCCAGTGCATGGCATTCCGGTTTCAGATGAGCCGTGGTAAATCAAAACAGCATCACACCGAGAAGGAATGGTGACTGTCTGGACGGCACATTAAACCCCCACGCACAGATAAAGAAGGAATGGGTGTCAGATAACGCATCAACAACCTGGTTAGATGAGCCAGGCAGTCGGAGCGAGACCGAATTTGGGAAGTGCCAATACAGACATTAGATGCATGTCCATGCACACACACACACTACAGCAGCTGTCAAAAGCACACTGTGGGTTTTTGAAGACTTAAGCCCTCCAGTCAAGCTGTTTTCATGTCTGTCAGACACCAAGCATGAGGTGAGCATGCTGTATCCCCAGGTCGGGTCATTAAAGTACAGCTGCAGAGTGCTCGGTTATAAAGGCATTCCCTACACCCTGTCTACCCTCTCATCTTCTCACCAGAGTCCAGAAAATCTCCTTCTACATATCTATATGTCTTCGGTGAAAATAAGCAGCATATCATCTCTTTTTTTCCTTCTTTTTCCTTTGTTAACACACAGTATGTTCAGTCTACTCAAGGATTCCTGGTCTTACGCTCCCAGTAGGCCAGTAGGTCATTTCAATCCATACGAAGCTCACGTGGAAAATCCCACTGTGCTCTGCTCTAATAATTTTATCTGCCAGCCACAGCAAAGAGCAATAAAGCTGACAGTTATGTCTACTCAATACAGTTTTTCTTTCACTTTTCAAGTTGAAACTCATCAGGTTTCACAGTCAAATGTTTTTTTTCTTTACAGCATGTCATAAAGAGGCCATAAACAATATTGTGGGTAACCATTAATCATAGCCATGTCTCTCTTTTTGAGATAGATAACTGTGATAGATAAACCGCAAGCTTAAAGCCAACATGAATTGCATTAGCAACCATTTTATTTGCTATGTGATGTGTGAAAAAGAATATTCAATAGGAAAAACAAATGTGAGACGGGACTTTTATTTAACAGGCATATAAGAATGGGTCCGTGCAGCTAGATGAATGTGGTTATGTCAGATGGCTGGTGGCAATGAGTTGACATGGTGATGTCAGTCATTAAGAAAATAATATTTGAGATGTGAACTAGTCAACTGTGTACAATATGACCAGCAATGCACATTATTCTGTAACTAATTTTGGTTAAAAATAAATTACAATTAGTTATTAAGTAAGTACATAAAAATGTTTTCAAAACTGTCTCCTTACCTTACCTTGAGTCAAAACAAAAAGCCTAAAATAATTTATAACTCGAGCTGTCAAGATGTCAGTACATAAGATAAAGATCAGTACATAAATTAATAGAGATTGTGGCTTTTAGACAGGTTAATTTAGTGATTTAGATTCATATTTATCCATATATACCCTTCCTAGCTGCTTGTTTAATGAAACACGTTGATTTATGACATATTTTAAATATAATTTTAGTTTTATAGTTGCAAACTATCACTGTCCAAAACAAAGTGATTGCCATGTGTTAATGTCACCATGCCAATTTAATGAAAAGAAGGGAGTTTTACAATATTATAAAACATGAAACAAATGGAAAAAATCCGCTTAAAGCCAATACAGCACTGTGCAGACTGGGTTTCAGTGTTGATTGACTTGTGTTTGTAGGTGAGTACCGCCAGGCAGAGACCTTCAGTTGGTTTCAACACGCACTGGGCCAGCAGTTGGTCTGCTTTTTATTTTTTCAAGAGCTTTTTGCTTTGTCTGTGCACAAGCACATACTGGTCACTAAAAGCTTCTGTGGCAGTGGTTATTGACATTAGCGCACAGAGAAAATTCACCGCCGTTCACCTATTGTGAACTCTTTCGTCATCAATAGCTTTACTGTTGGCAAGAACAAAAGAGCCCTATCAGTGACAATTGAGGGAGATTGTAAAAGCAACATCAATTCTACAGAAAAGGTGATATGTGTTATAATTAAACAGCTCTTGATACAACAGAACTCCAGCCATTAAAGCTGGATAGAAATAGTTTAGTTGGTTTGTTTGGTTAACATACAAAAGCAGTGCACTTAGCACTCATGTGCAGTCCACTGTGGAATGTAACAGTACAGTGAAACAGTCCATCAATAAAGTAATAAAATACTCCTTAGACTCTCCATAATGTGATTCATAATTCCAAATCACTCACTCAAGTCTGTGGTTGCATTAATAGTGTTAAACTACAAATTTACAATAAAATTAAATTACTGCATAACATGTTAACACTCCATCTCACCTAGGCTGTGGAGGCTTTACAGGCACACTTAACTTATCACAATTCATTTCAATTGAAACACATTGGTCTGAAAAGTTGTTATGAATATTATATTACATCTAGCTGGTGAAGAGGGTTGTAATATTGGGTTAAAAACCATTTCCTGCATTATTATAATGTATCACAAAAGCAAAATATTTATTTTGTTTGATAACACCTATGTTATTTTCCTATTTACTTTAACATTTCATAGTTGAATTTTAATCTAATCATGACAAACTATAAATTGATGGAAAGGTGTAAGACTTTCATTAAAATAAACATACACAAAAAATAATAAAAAAAATAATGATACTGTAATTTATAAAAAATACTGAAATTAAAAAATTTTAAATGTTTGAAAAAATATCTAATATTTAAAAAATTGTAGTTCAGATTTTCATGCGTATACTCAATTTCGGCTGTGACAGTTTAAATAGTAGTAGATCTGATCATTTTTTATATTGGTTATATTAATTAATGATTTAATTTAATGTATAAATTAAACTATAAACTATAAAAAAATACTGTTATTACAAAAGGTTGAAAGGTTGCATACCGGACTTGGCTGAGGCAGGAAGTTATTGACACGTGAGATGCTCCACATCCCCTCCAGATACTGCTGGGCCTGAATGGTGACTGAGCTGATGGTCCCCGTCAAAGGTCTTCCACCCACTGTTACCTGCACACCAGGTTTGACAGCAGCAGTGCTAGAGATCGGGCTCTGAGTCCAGCCCATCTCACGTCGTCTCTCCCCTACAGGCAGAATACTGTGTGCTGGATGAGGTATCCTGGATTTGGAGGTTCTAGAGGAAAGAGTGACCACGCTGTGAGTGGTCAACCTGGTGGGATGCCCGGGGTAAGTGCTGGGAGGCAGCGATGGCATGTCGGAACCCGAGTACAGTTCTTGGAAGGTCTGGAGTGCCTGCTGTCTTAGCTGCTGTGTAGGTGTGGCACACACCTGGCATCTGGTTTCTTCAAGCCCACTTTTCACTGGCAAATCAGGCACCTGCAGCTGGTCAATGATAAAGGAAGCAAATCCAGGGTCCTGCATGGGGCAAGAGAAAGGACAAAGGAATAAATCTGAGGAAATGGTTTGGTTTTGCATATTTTCTTTTTAGATGAGTTCAGGCTTGATGTCTAACTTGGCAAGTTATTTGCATAAAACAAAGAGGTAAAGAATAAAGGCCATTGTTTCTGTAGGGATAACAAAGCATTATATTCCAAAATTGCTCATGTTTTGCTTTAAGAGCTCACCCAAAAATTAAAATTCTTTCATTATTTACTCACCCTCATGTCATGTCAGACCTGTATTACTTTTTTGCTTCAGCAGAACACAGAAGAAGATATTTTGCAAAACGCTGGTTACCGGCACCCATTCACTTTCATAGTATGCACACAAGGTACAATGGAAGTCAATGCGTGACGGTAACCAGCGTTTTGCAAAATATCTTCTTTTGTGCTCCACAAAAGAATGAATTATATACAGAGTTTAAATGACATAAGGGTGAAAAGATTTCGACATAATTTGTGGGTGAACTATCGCTTTAAATCTCTGACTTTCTACTGCAGACTTACTTAAGGTAACATTTGAGAAGCAGAAATCTTAAGGAAAGTGTAAATGCGTCCTCATTTATGTGTAGATGAAACAATTAATGTATTAAAGAGATTTCACTTGTGATTTTGAGCATTGCCTACAGACTTTCAGACACCTACATATTCCTGTTTTCCCAGTAGCCTCATCTCAATTATAATCTTAAAATAAGCAGAGATGAAAAGTGAGAGTTTTGGGGAAGGACAGGAGGGAGTGGTGGTGTGGAGGGTGGTGGGGTGTAAAGAAAACAACAGCTGAGCCCGGGCATGAAGCACAGTGCAGCGTATATTTACATTTGATAAGACTCCCAGCAGGGATAGATATGACAACAGGACCAGCTTGAAAATAATCATTTCCAATTTAATGCCAGGGGCATGAAGCCAGGCTACCTGGTTGCCAGGGGCTTATGTGTTGTACTAGTATTTAAAACGCTATTGCTACAATGCAAGATATATTAAAATACCAAAAAACTAACCAAAGTTTGGAAATGAGAAGGTCATTTTCATATAACGGAAACAAGCAGCTTGGACATTGTGCAAAGCACGACTTATTGTGTTACAAAAAAATGAACTAATAAGTCTTATCTCACATTTCTCACACACATACTGGTCTACTGAGAAAAAATATCTTATACTCCAGTCCAGTATTAAGTAGGTTAGACTCTGACTAAAGGCCAGTATAAATGTTTATGATGCCTGTATTTCTCAAAGCCACAGTAGTAATCTGGATGAATGAGAGCCCCAAGGCACTACCCACAAAACCACAGCCAATCATGAGCTTGTAATTCATCCACTATGAGACATATGAGAGTATTTAGTGTAATTAAAACCATAACTATTACAACAAAAGCTCCTGAACACTTCATGCATTATTGATTGTCTCCATATACAGTCATCTATATGCAAGTATGCCATATAGATGAAAACATGGCCTTTTCTATTCCGGTCCTACAAGCCCACAAGTTCTTCTAACCCATTGCAGGATTTATTTTTAAGTAATCTTGAAGACTATTATTTGTCGATTCAGGTGTGTTTGATAAAGGTTGGAGCTAAACCATTTAGAACATTGCACTGAACATTGAGTTGACACTGAGAAGATATATAATAAATGTGCCATCATTAGGATAGTACCATCCAACACGGCCAGAAGGAAAATTATATAAGAATTGGAAAGTGTGAGCGATAAAGACAGAGAAACAGAGAGAGAATATACGGCATGATGGGAGTTAGACCCCTGGCCCTGGGGCTTGTAGTTGGCCATTGTGTGACTTTATTGGCAGACAGTTCTGGTTTTTATGAAGCTCTGGGGATGAATGCAGGACACTATCTGCTGATTAGTGATACACTAAAGAACAGAGAGCGAACAGAAGGATAAACGGCTACATGTGTGCCCTCGGCCCACTAGTCAGACTCTCTCTAAAACTAATGATGATGAGATACCAGTGTGAAAAGGGAAGATGGGAAATACGAGGATGGAGAAGCTATGGAGACACATACTGCAGAAAATAGGAGAAAGGAAGTGGTGATTCAGAAGAGATAAGAAATAAGAAAGAGAAAATAATAAGAAATAATAAAGGATATATAGAACTATGACATTATGACTGGAAAAAAACAGTTCAGCCAACCAATGGAAGAGGACGGTTTCTGTTATGACCTAAGTCAGACCAGATACTAATATTAGTTTAGGTTCAGGTGCAAATAGCTCATCTTAATAAAATACATTTCCAGTAGGCAAAAAATCTGGAAAGAATGATCTTCAAACAGCACAAAATACATATGTATCTCAAAGGTTGTAAGTAAGTAAGGTTGTAGGTAAAGGTTGTAAGCTTTAGTGGAAATTAAATTTCTGTCTGTTCATCCTAACTGACTGTAGAAGATCTCAGGGATATCTCGCGATAGTTGGTAGCATACTACATATACTACAAAATATAAACAACATATAAAAAAATAATAATTTAGTTTATTCCCCAAAAACAACTGCACAGGTTGTTATTAAACATTATGTTTTAAAGTTAAGTGTTAACACAAGTTAACTGTCACCATTCCTCAGGAGGAACACCTATGTTTAAAAAAATATCTAAAACCAAATGTTTTTTACTTTATTTCTGCTGTGGAAGGTGTCAGGTTAAAACAAATTACGTTAGTAATTTATTTATTCTACTTTGATTTTAGATTTACTATTAGTTTCATAGATCTAAAACGTTAAATTTATAGATAAAACATTCTTAGGTTTTAGCAACTGGCAAAGTTGACTTGCCAGTTTTGCAGTAGGTATGTGAGGGAGGAGCTTTTATGAGGTGGAAAACGGGTAGTGAGAAAGTCGCAAGAACAGCTGTTGCTACACACCCTGTAGTGAAAAGGTAAGAGCTGGGTCCTTTCACAGCAGGCCATTAATAAAGATTACATTCGTTATACACTAAAGAGCTAAACACCAAATCCAACGCTAATCCCCATGGGCCTTTTCACAAACACACACGCACGCCATGGTCAATCAAAATATTGCAAACCGGTAGGGTTGTAAATATATATAGGGAAAGAGAGCTTTAAGATTCGATATGGGTGATCAGGGGGCATTTTTTAATTGCAAGCATTGCCACTTTGTTTTTAATAAGTCATCTTCTAAGCTTTAGATAATAGAACACTTTACTGTTGGCAATCAGAGATATAAAAGTAGAAATGTAGAAATACACAAGTAGTTATAAAATCAGTTGAAATCAGCTTACTGCAAAGAGAAACACAGGAGAGTGTTACAGATGTTTGCTGAGTGATTGTCTTGTGACAATCTTTATGCTTTAAGTTACTAAAGCATTTTAGCATATATTAGGTCCATATAAATGCATTTTCTTAATCATCATAACTGACAAAACACCTATTTATCCTGTTGTGTACAGATAAATACCTTTTGATTCTCCAAGATCCATGTTAAAGAAAATGTGTGTGTGATCATCTATCCATCACAGATCAATCCCATCATTCAGTCACTTAAATGGCTTTTCCTGTTCACTGGGGTTTGTAAAAGAAACCAGTTTTCCTTTCCAACTGTTTGGACAGCCCCCATTCCTTACAATACCGTCTCCCTTCTGTCTGTTACACTCCTATTCTCCTCCTCTCCCATGGATCACTCCAGTTGTCAGTGGACTGTCAAACTATGGATGAGCAGTCAGTAGTGTGAGACAGCAGTAGCTCTTCTGTGGTTTTAAGATGGGATGAAAGAGCAAAATAGAAACAGAACACAGAATTTGTGCAAAAGAAGGAGAGACCACCATTATGTTTGCCTTGTTTTTTTTAAAGTTTCTATATAACAGTGGATATAGAGAGAAATAAAGAGAAATAAAATTACATAAAATATTTTGAAAGGTTACTAAAAATATCTCCCTTTAAATTTAAATTATGACCCAACTCAACATATTTGATACCAAATAAGAAGGAGGAGAAGACACTGCACACAAATTGTTTGTCTAATGATGTGGCATGTTAAAATTTAGAAAGGAAAAATTTAATTGGAGAGCTTTGAGTGAAAATAAGATGTTTAGTGAACTTAAATTTCAGTCTTTTCCTCACACAATGCCATTACGTAGCTCGGAATGTTGCGTCCAAGTCATATGGACTATTTTGGTACTTGTATGGCACCTTTTGTTCCTGTTTATTTTCAATTAATGGATAAATAACTTGTTTTTGTATTATAGAAGATATTAGGATATTATGTTTTATTCTTGAGTGTACAATCCCCAGATTATTATAACGTGACATTCACTATTCTGAACATTTCTAAAAAACTGTTGCCCTTAATAACAATGTAACTGACTGTCCATAGAGGAAAGAAATACAGCTTTGCTTCTCAGTTAAGGAGGTAAGTTAATAAACAATTAAGTTCATAAAATAATAAAAAAAATATATTAAACGCTTAGAAAGATAATGCATACTTATTCAGTAACTATTGTAAAATAAGACCCATCCCGATGACCTTGTCTGGCTTATTTTGTGATAATTGCCAGCTAACTTATACAATTAATTGGTTTATTGTTTTATAAAAACAAACTATCAACTCTTCCCTGTGAGTTTCACTGTAACTTTAGAGGCTTAAAATGTAACACCGAGTGGCTGCGTGTTGTTCAGCAGAAATTTAATGTGGCCCACAGCGAATAGAAAAGATTTAAAACACACACTTAGTTAAACTAACAACGCTGTCTAACGTTCCGCTGGAGACTCACTAGTGTGTATATATATATTCAAACAGGCTCACCAGCTTCCTTCTTTACAACTTATTAAAATATTTGCTTTGCTCAGGCTGTCTGGAGGTTCTCCAAACTGCCCTTAATTATTTATCTTTTTAGTCCTTTTTAGTCATTTTTAAGTCACTCCGTCTGGAAATATAGCTGCCCGCAGAAAGATGAGGAGCAAGAAAGAAAAGTGAAAGCTTTGTATGTACTTCAGTATTATTAAAATAATTAAGTAATACAGGTGTACGGTAAGAAAGAGCGAGTAGTAGCCAATCAAAAACAGTATTTTAATGTGCCTCTTTGTCTGGTAATCTTTTTGTACATTAGGTTTCGGAAAAAGTTGTTTAAACTTTTCCCTGTCTATTGCCATCTGTGTTTAAAACACAAAATCGCAGGTACTGCCCCCCAATTTTGTCTTTAAATCTTTTAGTAGTTTTACTGGTCTTATCGTATTATTTTAGCGGGTATAATAAGTCTAACGTTATATGTGCAATTATCTTGTTCTGTTCCTGCTTTAGTTCAGAGATGCACTAACTTCTCATAAGTCATAACTAAGAAACTGAGAGTCTGTTAAACTGGCTTCGCAAAAGAGGTGGGTTTTCTCTGTATTAGGTAGAACGCGTTTTTCTTTTTGTATAGCATTAATTTTTTATGTATTTTTAATGCAGAAGATATTATAACACACATACACACACACACACATTACTGTATATGGGGAGTATATGGGTTGTATAGGGTGTCCCCCCAAACACGAAAGTGAAACTCCGCCTTTGCCGACACCTGAAAAAGTACGTTTAGGACACCGTTTTAACACTATTTTTTATGTACTTGCTCAATAAGTGACTTTTGTTTATGTTTCAACCAAGTTACGGATCGCTGCTTAAAGTGACAGTGGCACTCTAACTGCTTTATTCATTGTTTTCTGTACTTAATGTGTTGTAAATTAAAGAAAATCCTCCCAATCCCTACACATCCTCTAAAATTGAATCCCTTTCTTCACAAACACTGTACTCTAAACATCATCTCAGTTTTCATCCAACTTTCATTAACTTTTCCACTAACAGCTCTAAGCCTCCGCTCTACATCCTGTAAGCCCTCTAAGGCAGACAGAGCCAGATGTGCTCAGCAAAGACCTGCTCTCTCTTGGCTCTTATATGCACCAGAGTAAAAAGCAGAGCGTTAATTACCTAGTGAAAAATGTAAACAGGAAAGGTAAACACACTAACACATGAGTAATTTACATGAGCTCCACTCTTCTGCAATATGATGCAGAGGAATTGAGATTGCTCACTCTAAAGCACTCATCACTGAGACTAAATCTCCGAAGTCTCATCTAAAGCTGCACATCAACATAATTAGGCAGCGTAATTCACAGACTTAGACTGCTCTGAGTATGTAAACTTTTGAGTGGAATATGATTAGTTGACTCCAATTGCTATGTTATTCACGAGACAACATCTGTTGGGCGAGGGATGTAAAACCATGAAAGATCTTCAGAAACTTATTTCTCTGCTACATCAGAATGGAAGGACATGTAAGGGTTAGTGAAACTACTTTGGAAATCACTTTGCATTCAGATTATACATTGATTATTTAGCAAAACCGATGGTAATGATGAAACCTGAACTACGACAACCAGCTGACTGAATCATTTATTGTTGATAAGAACAATGAGTATATATTGTAATCAAGTGTACTGATTGCGCTGTCAAAATCAATTGATCAAAGCTTAGTTAGACCTGACTAAATGAATAAAACTGCATCATAAAATCCTAATTATTTCTAGACAGAAAAGCAACACAATGAAGAACAAAATGTACACTTTTGCTTGAAAGAATAGCTTACAAAAAATTTAAGATCTCTCACTCACCCTCGTGCCAGCCATGTATATGACATCCTTTCTTCATTTGAACACAGTCAAATAACTTTTGTTATAAAAATGTTGTGGTATTACCTTTTTCCATAGTATTTAACATTGCAAAAGAACACATGTCCATTGTTTAAGTAATCCAAATAAATCCAGCAGGTAAATAATACATTTGGCAAAGAACACTATTAATAACTTAAACTTACAGATTGCACTTAACGTATCAGCAATACGTTAAAATATAGTAATTCGGGAGACATTTATGTTTGCTTGTTGATAACTTCATTTTCATTGGTTCTCAAACATCTCTTAGAAATTTAGAGCTATTGACATTCTGATATATTTGCAATGTCGAGCATTTGAGAGAAAACTTTAAAGTATTTACCTAAATTAAGTAAATTCTCCTCAGCTGTTAAAAACACAACATTGAACAATGAAATCTTCTTATGGATACAGTCTTCACAAATATATATATATATGTTTTTGGTTTGGCTTCTCTTGTTCCAGTCAATTGTCTCTGTTTACTTTGTGTGAAAAACAATCAATTTTAAGTCAATTTAGTTATCCATTGGCCTAATTATGTTTTTAATTAGTTAAATTTTGTGCTGTACATATTTGGACACACATCAGTGACATCTAAGGCTCTTATAGATTGACAGCTTTAAATGTGTTTTGTGAGTGAATCGAGGCGTCTAGACACAGCCAATAAAGATAAAAAGATAGACAGAGGATTCTGTCTGGAACAGACATATGGAAGAATACATAAACCATACCAATGAATCCTCTTAACGATTATACAAATGCTTTTTCCCTCATGCTTTCATTCTTTTGCTTTTGAAAATTTGCTATTTAAAATAGCAACAATAGGCATTTAGCCACTGTGTGATGGTAATAATAGGGCTACAAATGGCCTTGAATCAAAATTTTGAAAGCTTCACATTCAAAAAGGCACCATGGTAAAGTGAAGGAGACCCGAATTCATAATGGGAAGAATTAAACTGACACAATTACCATTGTGAGTAATGACCTTGGTGCTTTAGCTTGTTGCTATAAATCCAACATTAAAACTGTAATAGCTGAAATGTCTCTTTTAATAGGAAACAAGGCAAAAATAAAAGAAGAACAGAACCCTACAAGTGTAAAAAAACACATTTTTGCTGTACTTATATAAAGCATTGATGGATTCATACCACTTATTGGTGGCCAGTCCACATAGGCAATTATAACATGCCTCCTACTATGATGTCACAAGCGTCAGGATCAGCAAGGCCATGGATAAATCCACTCTTATTTGCATATGAATCAGACCCTATTACATTTATTGTGCGTTCATTACGTACTTTTGAATGTGTACTTACACATTCAGTCATGTTCTAGGTTAAAGCAAGAATAAGCAGCCCTAAAGCCCTTTATCTGTCAAAAATGTCCAGATGAACACTTCCCATGTTCTGAATTTATACAAATTTAGTACAAAAAGAGTAAACTTAGTTATTTAGCAACGTTAAATAAACGTTCCACATATTTGGAAATTTAGCGGAAATTTACTTAAAATTTTACATCCCTTTGCAACTATACAGTTATGGACAAAAATATTGACACCCTGGGTAAATATGAGTAAAGAAAGTTAATAGATAGTAAATAGTTTGTCAAATAAATCTGCATTGTTTCTTCTTTTGATCTTTTATTTTTTAAAAATCCCGAAAATACAACGCTTAATTGAAGCAAAACAATTAAAAGTGGGGGGAAATCACAATGAAACAAATGTTTTTGCACGTTGGACACCTTGGGCAGCGTTATTAAGATGTTTGTTCTCTTCTGAACAAACAGGGATAAGAATGCAAAAGCATGTTCTTCATGCTAAAGGGTTCACTGTCTGGGATATGATGTCAAAGGTCAGCTTCTGAAGGTCAGTGTAGAAGTGCTCAAAAGCTACAACAGAGTCAAGCTTTTAGGAGTACTGACCTTTGACCTCTCACCTTTACCAGTACTATATAACCACACGTATAGCACATAGTCATTAGGTTATTGCCCATGTAAGAGATGATTTATAATACAGAGACCCACCCACTCACAAACACTAACCACTCCCCATTTCTATGTAAACAATTACAGTAATTTGCACCACCATGCACTTCAACATTACATTCATAACATTACACAGTTCTCTTGAAAACTTGATTTTGAATTGTCTCATACTAAAATTTTATAGATAGAGAGAGAGAGAGAGAGAGAGAGAGAGAGAGAGAGAGAGAGAGAGAGAGAGAGAGAGAGAGAGAGAGAGAGAGAGAGAGAGAGAGAGAGAGAGAGAGAGAGAGAGAGAGAGAGAGAGAGAGAGAGAGAGAGAGAGAGAAATAGAAATAGAAATAGAAATAGAAATAGAAATAGAAATAGAATAAAATATAGCATAACTGAATTTATAAATAACTTTTTAAAAGTATGTAAAATAAAAAGACGAGAGATCATTGTAAACATTCAAGCATCAAACTTTCCAAGAATCTAAAACAGGGAGCTTTTGTACTCAACACCGTGCAATTGCTTTTTCAGTCAATCTGAAAGTAGCATTTAAAGTAAACCAAGCCCAGACTATAATTAAATAAATGAATAGACTTCTGTCTTTAGTCAAGGTTAATAACCATCCTCTTGTCTAATTAACTGTCTAAGAATCTGAACCAAAGCAGAAAGGTTTCATGCCGTAAGTAAAGGGGATTTTGGCTCCTGTCAATGTTTCTGGCTTGCGACCTAAAAATTAGGCTTGTGCAAAGAATAAACACCCTAAATAAGGTCCCAAATTAAGGTCCTTTCTGTCTACCTCATACTAGGAGTGGAATTTAATAAATATAAAACATTATTTGGCATTTTCATACCAAATTCATATCTAGTCATTGTCTTACTTATCATATAAAATGTAGTCGCATAGTCAAATGTTACAAAAACATGAACACACATTATGATTTTGTTCTTAGTATTTTCATTTTGGTCACTTAACAAACAAAAAGCACTTCCTCATCCCTTATTATTTCTCACCGATTTGTCTTTAAAATGATTTTCATGATTATTTTCATGATGTCATTATTTGTTTTAACCATAATGTCATTCAAACCCTGTATATGATTTTACTTTTTCTTTTGCAAATGTATATCTTAACAGGGCAGCCAGGCACACACATACGTATTTGAACCTATCAAAAAGTAGACCTCAGTGACACTGTAACACCATAATTTCATCAGGGGAAGCTAGGTGTGAACAGAGGCGATGACTTCTCTGACCACAGCAGGATAGATTACAGTGATGGATGGAATGGAATAAGAAAAACAAAACGACTGGGTGCTTTCAAAAGCATTGCATTGTGTGCAGGTCAAAAAGAGCGTCCTGGAAAAGAGTTCAGAAATGATTACCGGCATTTCCCACAAAAGCTTCCTTTCCTAAACACATGCACCAGGCCGATCTCATTAAGTGGGCAGCCAACGCCTGTGTGTGGAACTACCTGAGGACAGTTGGCTGCACTACACTGCGGTCTATGGCTCTCTCTGTTTGTGTGAGCAAGCTATCTTCCTCTGCTTCCTGTCAAAACAGGAAATGACCAAATAGGAAATTGCTGTATTGATGTGTGTTGGCTGGAGTCCTATTCTTGTTTCCACAGTCCAAAAACAGGGATATCAAGGGTGTAACTCGTGAAAGGCTACAATATTTTTATATCACTTTAAAATGAAACTATTTTGAAAAAGAATTGTGTACAGTGCTATATAAATAAAATAAAAATGGAATATTATACAGTTTAAAGGAAATAGTTCATCCAAAAATGCACCCCACTGACTTCACCATAGTAATTTTTATTCCTATTATGGAAAGTCAATGGGCCTCAATTCCTTTAAGCAGTACTGATACTTGCCTAAATCATTCAAAATAAAAAGAGTGTCTAATAGCATAATAGTTTTTGCTCTGATATTAAACATTTTGGTATAGTGTCGACTCTAGACACCACAAAGACGTTGCCAAAAACAAAAGAAACCAAAACAGAACAATGCATACATGCAAGCGTCTGCTGGGTGTGTATATGTGTGTGTCTATGTACGCATTGGTTTGTGGGTTTTAAGCATCCTAATGAATGTATTCGGCTGTCTGCATGTACAGTGGGGGGTGAAGCAGGGCGGGTGGCATTCACTTTGAAGGCCATAGTTCGGTGTTGACAGGAGTTCCTCCTCTCTCCACACGTGTTTTTTTGGGGCAGTGTGCGTTCCTTTCATGTGTTCAGGAAGCTGCTTATGAGAAGACACAACAAGCCCCTCACTTGCCTCTCTGATCTTCACTGGTCCATTGTTCAAGAGTTAATTAAGAATCGTGCAGCAGGGGAGTACATAGATAGACTCACTCACAAGACTGTCAAAAACAGATTCAAAATACAAACACATTCACTTTTTATTTCTACCCAGACAGTGATGTGCATTTTTGCACTGAACAAAAGAT
Source organism: Beaufortia kweichowensis (assembly GCA_019155185.1). Taxonomy (NCBI): domain Eukaryota; kingdom Metazoa; phylum Chordata; class Actinopteri; order Cypriniformes; family Gastromyzontidae; genus Beaufortia; species Beaufortia kweichowensis. Next base: position 4,645,147 of record CM032805.1, read on the forward strand.
TTAAAATAATAAATGTGTTAAAAATTAAATATTTAATTTATTTAAATCAACATTAGTATTATAATAATAGTATTTTCACAAGCACAAATAACAAAAACTAGGAGAGAATATTTAGAATAGAATAGTGGTAGCCACATAAACATGCAGTGGATATCAGAGAGTGACGTATCATCCCTTGAATGGGTTTCCCACAGCCAGCAGACCTTCAGGACAGAGCAGCAAACGGGGAGGAGAGCTAGAATTTAGCCTAAAGTCACACAATCTGGCTGGACAGTAGTCCCTGCAAACTTCCCGTCCCCTGAAGGCAGAGCCGTAAACTTTAGGAATCTGACCAAGGTCGTAGAAACAGGTGCACTTCTTAAGTGTATCCTCTTCCACTGGGGGGATTTCAGTTGTGCACAGTAGTGGCCTCAAGGTTCAAAGGAATTCCATTCCAAGTTTGTATATATAACAACATAAATCACGTTTGGGAATAACAAATTAGGCTGTGTTCATGTTAAGTTGTGACAATGAGATGAGTCTTCTAATATAACTTGTTTCTACGGCAGTGCACATTGGCTGATATTTAACTTGCTACAATAGTGGGTGACTGATGTATTTCTATATATTGTATGCCTTTGGTTTATTTTTTAATTACATTTCAGACACTTTTATGAACATTGTATCACTAAGATGTAATCAATACTACAATTATAGGTAATTTCCAACCTAATCTATTGAGAAAATTAACCTATTTACCAAGGTGGCAATTTTATATGAATCCATACGAAATGAATCATACAACGATTATTGAAAGAACAAGAACGATTTAACATCGCCGGGGAGAAAGCAGATCATAATAGGGTAATTCTCACGAAATCTTGGTTTCAGAATGTCAAACATGATTTTTTAAAAATGCTTATATCAACAAATATCCTTATTATGCATTAAAACAAGAACTGATATGTTTAAAAGTGAATTTTAAAACCTATTACTGACTATTTCAGATAATTTTGAATTAAAAAAGGCCTTAAAAAAAATCTCATTACCGTAATTATTAAAAACTCAATGTCAATCCCATAGCATGTTTTGTTAGAGAAAAAAGACAAGCCACGATGCCTTGGCAAGTTTGTCTGCATCATACATAATTAGACATTAATGTAGTATATTTTATTAGTAAATTATAAATACATATATATTTTTAATGTTGAAAAAATGCATGTATCGGTCATGAGATTCAAAATAGTCAAGAGAGTAAATATAATAAAATATAAACTACAGAAATAAAAAGAAATCTTTTTACCTGGTAGCTATTTGAAAGTTCCTGACAGATGTGTTTCTTCACACAAAATCAAACCGAATGTGTTTGTGTGTGTAAACAGTCCTTTAAAAATGTTATGGAGCATGAAAACATCAGTCATGGACATTTCTTTTTTATAATATGTGAATATTCGGTCAATGATTTTTTTTGTCATTTGTTGTTATTTCAATACATCTGGTAGATCATCCAATTATTTTTTTCTATACATTTTACTTGTTTAAATTACAACATAAAATGCACCCAGACAAATCTGGACGTGTTACAGTTTTGTAAGAATAACATAACATACTAAAGGGTCAGATCAGGTACGAATAGGCCCAAAAGTTTTTAGGTGCAGGCTGTTGATTTCATCTGAAAATGATTAAAGAAATCTTCTCTTATAGTCCAACAGAACAAGTATTTGATACACTAATGGTTCTACACCTGTCTATATTTTAGATTAAAAAGCTACAGAGTACTTCTTACAAAGTTGAGACTAATTCAATAAACACAGCCGACACACATCTACTCTGTGATTTATAAATGTCGTTCAATAGTAAAAAAAATTAAGTTCATTAATGGCACTTACAAGGAAGATGAAAGTGTGAAACAGAAATAGCTCTGCCTATGGTTGCTGGCTCAGACAGTGTGGGAAAGTACAACACAAGATTGCTCTACACCACCCATTGCCCCTTTACAACAACATAACAACCGCACATTAATAGCTGCGTCACTGATAATTAAACTACTCCTTTCATGAAAAGACCACAGGGATCAAACATAACTTGCAACTGAAACTGCTCTAAAGACGTGACTTTGCAGTGTGGTGTGAAAGTCCTGGCTGCGCTGTTTAAGTGTCCAATTCTGTAAAGCTTTTACACAGAGGACCAGAAAACGGTTGATGTCTGTGGGAAAGACTGCAGTGGGGCTCATAAAGAGAGGCGTGAGGTAAAATAGCTGACACGCTGCAGCTCTCCAGGAGGATGCTGCCGTTCTGACATCATAAAAGCCTGCAAGTAACTCCAGGCTGGGAAAAAGACCATAGCATTGTGACATCATTAATGGTGCTATAGTAACAGATGGCGTAATACAGAACAGGTAATACAGAGTCCTTGTGTTGTGACATCATTAGCAAGGCCATGGTAACAGATTGGGTTCTACAGAACAGTAGCATGGAGGTAATTACAAACCCACCAGAAGACTATTTTGGCACTCATAAATAGCCCCAGGTTATCAGAGAGGTTGTATGTAGCATCTATTGTGAACTCTCATGGTGATAAAATTAAAATTGGTATAAAAAATATTGTATAGTACTATAAAATAGTACATAAACGACCATCCATGTATTGTTTTCTCGTGATGTTGACTTAATTTCTCATGATCTCGAAATAACAAAAGTTGTTTTCTCATTCTTAATGACTGTAAGTCATTCCGTCTAAATGTGTAATCGTGTATATTAATGTGTAACTTTAGAGACGGTCCCTAAATTCACAACTATGAAATTGTCCATTACCGACGAGCTATTTCAGTTTGAGCGAATATGCTTTTTCTTTCTTCAAACAATACAACACGTTCTATTTAGTAAACATAAGCTGTAATCATATACAACTTTCGTTATGTGGCGATCACTAACAAAATTAAGTCGAGATCATGAGAAAACAACTTTGTTACCAATACAAACAATATTAAACGAATAAAACAAGAAACAATAACAATGGATGGCCGCTTAAGACTTCCATAAAATAGCACTAGGTATAGAGTAATAAAGTAGTTTTAGGATGGGAAGCATAAAAAACTACACTGTGTAGTGCATACAATTTTACACCCGTGAAACCCTAAAGCTGTAATCCATTTTACCAATAACCGTAATTTCCATAACTTTTAGCTGTAATTACAACTTTGTCTTTATAAATGGTGCTATATTAACAAAAAACTTCAGAAGCAATTTATAACTTAAATGTGAAGACTATTAAATCTATCTTTAGATCTACAACACCAAACTTTACAGGTTTATACACTGATTGATTAGTCAAAAAAAAAGTGTAAATTGTAGTAACTGGTTTGAAAATATCTCTGTCTGTATGTGAACCCAACCGAAAAAAGGGCAGATCTGGCTTTAACAACACTCCAAACACACCTAAAGACATGCGAGTGATTCATTATTCCTGCTGTCATCTCTAATCAAAGTTCAAGGAACATTATGCTATTATTTATAATTAGTCATTACAATAAAGTGTGATCCTTTACCATGTTACAAATTATAAAGGCTTTACATGTCCATCACAAAAAAGCGATAAAGACATTACAGATGAAAGAACAGTGAGATAGTAACCACAACAAGCTTATGACACGTATCTGCTCTTTGTCATGAAAAGCCTGCTTAAGTGAGAAATGTGAGAAGAAGCCAGATGCAATCTAATTACAAGTCCATAAAACAGAGATTAGAATATCCTGGCAGGACGCCTGGTATATCAAAACAACAGGTAGCTAAACTAGTAGAACATAGTGGTAATGACACAAAGGTTTGAGTCTCACTGGAAAGCTTGAATGCTTTGCATAAAATACCAAATAAATGACAGTAAACAGCATTACCAGATAACTTTTTTACCTGCTGGGTAGGGATGCAACAATACAGTTAGCCCACGGTTCAATACATACCTCGGTTTTTTAACCACGGTTTTCGGTTCGGTTCGGTTCGGTTCTGATGGCTTGACACATAAGAGTGTTTTTTTGTTATTCTATGCTTAGGCATGGCATGGGCTACCAGCAGCTGTGAGATGTCAGTGTTAATTTTAAAATAAAAAATTATTTTATATTACACAATACAGTAGGAACTGGTGGACTTTTCTTTGCTTTTAAGTAAAATAAAGGAGTATTGCAATAAATCGTTTTTATTTTTTCTTCTTAACCTCTTACTGTTCCTATTGTGATGGCGCCGCAGATGTGCAGTCATGTTGGAAGTGTTTCCGTTTGAGTAGGCTACACGTGTAAAACAATTCTTGCAGAGAGTCATTTGTTTGTTTACTGTTTTTTTCTTCCTCGGCATTATACTCAACGGCAAAACCGAAATGTCTCCACACCACGGATTTAAAAGATGCCGGCGCTTCCTCGTACTGTAGCCTCACTTCACCGCCGCTCGCCATGTTAAAATGTGGAATGATGGTTCAGCGTCCCCTAACTTTAGAGCATAGTGTTATAGTGAATATTTACTCGCGGGGAGGAGTTTCCTCATCTCAGCTCGTAGACTTACACGCACACACAAACAGTCAATTCGGAGAGGAATAAAACGCACGTAAATTATTTAAACGTAAAACCGAAAAAAACGCAATTCACAAGCACGTATTGAACCGTGGATGGCGTACCGAACGGTTCAATATTATATTGAGAATTGTGGCATGCCTACTGCTGAGCAACTAAACCATTCCAAAAATGCTCATAAAACAGAACCATGACATCTTTAAAAGGGTAAAATGGTTTAATTCAGAAGAAATGGCATTGATGAATTTGCATAACGTAACTATTATTCAGACAGACAAAGAACTTTGAAAGCAGTGACTTTTGTTGAGCTTCTAAAGTGAGACAAATCATTTTTTACTTTAACGGCTGATAAAATCTCTCTTTGAGAGGAATAATTCCATAAAACTGTTCTTATAGAAAACTCTGAAGACGTCAAAGACAGAGAAAAATGATAATCTTTTCATGATAAAGCAGCATAATTTAATGCAAAATCTCACACACGCTAACGCACCAAACCACAGACGCAAGAGGAAGACGGTGAAGCATGAAATGAACTTAGGTGTGAACTTCGACTGGCATTTCCATGCAGAGATTTATGGGGGCCACATATCAGCATGAGTTCTGCAGAATGGAAAATAAATAAGGGCATACAAAGGAGGCATCACACACTCTCATCTCACGCTTACACACGCCAAGCCTAACACCACAGGAGACCCTCCCTAACATACTATTCCGTCAATACAAAGACACAATTCGAGTTCACAATCAGCAGCAGACAGTGACACTGATGTCAAGGCCAGACTAGCCGTTGTGCTTTACAAAGCTTGTTTTTTGCTAAAAAAAAAAAAAAGGTCTGCAGGATTTTTAAATGGCAGGTTGCTATATTTTCTTTAGCAATCACCTCTCATGTCTGATGAACAAAGACAAGAAAAAGGCAAGAAAACACAAATTCTCAACAAATATATGAATGTTTCAGTTTCCCTTCCTCATTTTTATTGAAGTGTGCTCCTGTATCTCACTTGATATAGCACTGCATTAGTAATGATCATTGGTTCAATCCTCAGAGGTCATATACTGAGACAAATGTATGAATTGAAAACAATGGGGGAAAAAATGTAATTAGGAAAAATATCTGTTAAATAAAAATATGTCGGATAACATTTTAAATTCTTTTAAATTAAAAGCCACAAAACTTTAACATAATTGTATGGGGTTTATTGTAATCAGAAGGTTTCTGGTTTAATCTCAACAAGAAATGAGCTATGTGACATCATCATTGTGCCCTTGAGCAATAAACCTAACCCCAGGGCTCCTTCGGGCTGACTGTAACCATATGAAGTTCATGTAATAGCTCTATTGCAACATAAAAGTAATTTCAATGAATATCTTCAGTCATTGTAATGTGGTGATTAATAAGATTTGAATCCATGTAAGTTCACTAATTCTGCCTACAAGTGCTAAGTCAGACAAGCAGTCTGCTGATCAGCTTGATATTCCGAATCAGTGTGGGACACAACATGCTTATTTCTTATTTGCTTGTCTGCAGTCAGCCTGACATTTAGTCCAATAGCAGGCAGGACTGGACAAAGAGAGACATGGCGAGAGAATGACAATTATGCTAGTTAGAACATTCCTGAATGTTCTTTTTTCTGTCTCGTTTGTGTATGTTCCTAGACAGCCCAACACAAATGCCACTGCACAAATACACGCGCACGTAGCCTTTAACTCAGACCCCCTTCAGTCCACAGTTTCCTGTGTCACACCCTTAAACATTGAGAAGTTTCCTCCTGTTGTTGCCGGCCTGGGATAATATACAGAAAGCGATGGATGTGAACTGGGAAGTGAGAGCCACTTTCTTCTTAATTTACATGTTTTGGACTAAAAGGTCAACAGTATCTAAGTCTCTTAATCCAATATATCTCCTAATCTATGGGACAGTTTAGACACTTCAGTCATGCTTAATGGGATAGTTTAAAAATTATATATATTTTATTATTTACTCACCCTCATGTCATGTCAAATCTGTAAGACTTTCTTGTTTCAGCAGAACACAGAAGAAGATATTTTGCAAAACGCTGGTTACCCATTGGTTGCTGGTTACGAATGACACCCATTCACTTTCATAGTATGGACACAAGGTACAATGGAAGTCAATGGGTGTTGGTAACAGCGTTTTGCAAAATATCTTCTTTTGTGTATGAAAAAGAAAGAGTCATATACAGGGGTTGAATGACACAAGGGTGAAAAAATTATGACATTATTTAAATTTTTTGGGTGAACTATCGCTTTAAAATATGAGAATTTAATACCATTATAAACAAAGTATCAAACTATGAAGTACAGTATTGTTATGTTAATAGATATTCAAATAAATGTTTCTATTTAAACATTTCACAAAAATACATTTGTGGGTCCCTAAACACTAAGGACAAATATTAAATATGAATATTAAGTCCAATTTAATTTCTCTCTCACTTTTCTTTTTCAAAGTCAGTGGATCAGCTAAATTACAACACTATTAACAGTCACACCAGCTAAAAAAAACCCTATAAAACAAATGAACAAAAGAGCTTTCAAAAGAGAAGATTATATGCCCCTAGAGGACAAGAGAGGAACTTCATCATGCTTTAAAGATCCAAAGCCAAATCCATGTCCTGAGTGAAATTATTTATTGATTTTATTAAAAATCTAAAACGATACATACAAGTACAAGAACCATATGCAAAAGTTCTCCTTTGTAATTTTATCTATAGTCTATATACTGTATCAGTAACCATCAATGCCAAATTCACTACAGGTGCTCTGTCATTACATCAAAAGAGTGATACAGAGAATAAGACCTTTTAAGAAGGCTCATCACTGAGCTCACAGCTTAACAGTGACACAACCCAGAAACAAACAATGAGTTTTAACCTTCACTGATTGAGAATCAGATAGCAGATCTCAGCAGAGTAAAAATACAGTACTTGGCTCTCTGTATCCCATTATTTCCTGTGGTTTACGTTCTGGTTTTCCTACATAGTTTGGGGTCAGGGTTGAAAAGGTTAAGAGGAAAGCAAGAGCAACCTATAAGAGGAAACATGCACTGCTGACCATTAGACACGCTCACGGTTTGGTATTACAAACCTACTGGTCAATGGTTTCGGTTCAGAATAGTAATATTTTTTTAATACTGAATGACCAGCTACAAAGTCAGGAATGGTAATGCTTTTTGTAGGTTTAACTAGTGTTGCAAAAAACTATTTGCATTCCCCACCGTAAAAAACGTCACAAAAATTTTCTTTTAAATAACAAGGCATGCAGAACAAGACAGTTGAGAAATAAGGTGTGATTGACATAAAAATGTTCTTCGGATTCCATACGCCCCACAATTGTCACAAACGTTCCGATAAACACCTTTGAATTTCTTTTAAACTCCATGTATATGAAAGTACTAAAACATAAGCAGAAATGAATGTGAAACTATTACGAGTAATAAAACTGAGTGATTTATAGTGACTGCTTTGGCATATGCGAGGCAAACCTCCCCTGCAGGGTTGAGAGTGAAGAATGGGGCGAGCAAGTTGAACCAGGACTTCCAGTAGGCCTTCAACTCCACTCCAACCAACCTTGCTTCTCGTGAGAACTTTTTCTCCGATGGGGTGTGAGGAAATAATTGAAGTCCTCGGAATAACCATTCAAAAATGCCTTTGGGCATAGAGCCACATTGAAAGTAACCTGAAAATTCGGATTAGCTGATGACAATGCTTGGCTTATTGACACAAAAACGGCAGGAGTATAAAAGGATATGCATAGAGCCAAAAGTTTGCTTTTTTCAGAATACTACAGAATAAGTATGAGGGTCTTACGTAACCACCAACTAAATGAAACAACCAGCCCATCGTAATTCTCCAAACAATGCAGTCTAATCGTGCCTGGTCCATCCATTTTTTCAACTTTATTGTAATTTTGTCCCATGGTGGCTAAGATTTCTCACCTTTCACATAACAATTAAGAGCCCAGTGTCACTTGTAAGCACATATCCGCACACAGCTGCAGAGGTTAAGTACTCTTAATGAAAGTTAAAGTGCAAATCCATCTAGCTTTCCCTGTAGATGACTCTCCCATGGTTTTTAGGAGGCTGGTCACAAGGGAGTTTGGAGGGATGACTGATAGCACAGGAGTGGTAAGTATTCTCGTTACAACCATCGTCTAAGGTTTCACACACCATGTGAAGGGCAGAGGGATGCAGGTGTTTTTGACCTGCCATGTGAATGGACTTTAAACTTCCTACATGTCACAACAGAGAGCTTATACAGCCTTGGAAACGCAGTATCCATTATAATTGATGACAGCTATTTCACTGCCATTCCTTGGACAATGAAGATGAAATAACGACCGCCCCAAGCACATATTCTTCTTATTAACTGTGATACCATATACCCAGTCCTTCATCCCAACAGACTATGCATTCCATACTGTTAGACGGCTGAAATCCAGGTGCAAATGTTCTTAAATTTAGTTGTGATCGTGTAATCAAAGTGGAATTTAATGTTAGCCTTCTCAGATTAGCTCTAATTGTTATTGTAAAAGAGATATAATTTAGGGATAATGTTGACCACTTGAAAATCAAGAGTTGCAGCAACTGTGCCAAAACGGTCCCTTGTTATGTGCTCAAGCTTTGTGACATGTTAAGTGCCAATCATTGTCGGCAATGAAGTCTTTGTCCATTGTCCCGTGTTAAGCTTCCAGGCATTCCATCCTCAACATTGTTCAGGTGTTAAGTGCCCTGACATTGAAGTGAATGAACTACTGAGGGGAGAGCTTCTTTATTGTTTGAAGAGGAGAGACCATTCTTCACAGATATCAGGAGAAGGAATCATTGGTAATAAATAATAAAACAAAGGATGGCGCGGTCTCAAAGCAAACCTGCTGAAAAAGAGCGAAGCCATTAAAAGCTGTGGGGCGTGAAGAAAGACTAATTGCCGCCCGTGAACATGTGCTGGGCAGAAGACTGCAAAAAACGGCCTGTCGCTGGTAGGGCTGCGATGCTGACCATGCATTTTCTGGAAAAAAAAACTTCTAAGAATGCCTTCGATGAGCATTTGACTTCTGGATAGGCTGTAAACCGTATGTAAGAGTATGTAGGTCATTGTTTTGCATTTGCCTGCTCCTGACCTAACCTACACATCAAATTTGGTTTAATTTGTAATCTACACATTTTACCGATCCACCCAGCGCAGAAATGTTTTGACAACAGTAATTAGGGGGAAACCCAATTTTTTTAAGGTACAGCTTTTTTATTCAATAAATGTACGCCGCCGTATTCGTTAATATTAGAGAGGAATGTTTTCAAACCTTAAATGATACTGGTCTTAAGGGAACTGTAAATAAACTCCAGTATGAACCAGTCAAGTGCAGCTGGGTCATTAGTGGAGGTTGATATCTGAAACTTATTAAGTGCTGAGGTTTCCAGACCTTACCAGCAGACTCCGGGTGGGTGCAGTCATAATAAAAAATGTGCATCCTAGATTAAATTCAAAATCAGGATTTGCAAACCAAACAATCTAAACCTGGAATTTATCCTGAAAAAGTAAAGGAAGGCCACCTACACCTGCACAAATCTTGGTCAGGGGCTGATAAACAGTAACCCTCTGTAGCTTCTCATCTAGAACCATATCGCTTAGTCTAGAAGTTCAGGTCAGGTAACCTCCCTACATCTTTAGCTGGACAAAGCATCCTTTCTTCTCTCATATTGTGAGTATTTCAGAACTCTCATTGCCAATGTATCCACAGTCTCATTAAGCCATCAGCACAGAAGCTGATAGAGCTGTAACTTCTCTGGCTTGACCCCATCGCTTTATCCTCCACACCTGGAGCAGACCACCCAGGCCAACAAGCCATGGCGAAATGTGCAGCCAAACTTGGGGTTGGATGAGTGGGTATATGAGTATGCACTGTCCTCTTAAACCAAAAAAACATATCTTGGGATGGGACAAGGTCATACACAAATGCACACACACACACACACACACACACACAAAAGCCCTCTTTTATCCCCCGAAGTAACCTAGAAGGGGGGTTCAAAGCAAACCGGTGGGCTTGTAATCCTACCTAAGCATGAGAAACACAACCACAAAAGAAAGCAAGAAGGAGGGGTAACCTGAGGCTAGCCCAAGCAGCAAGTCAGACAACAATATAAAGTCGACAGCCTATATTTAACCGTGGTGGGAATTTGGTGAGGGGTATACAGGAACACTTTGAATGTGTGATGAAGGTCAACTGGGTCTCCACTTCCTTCACAGACTCCACAGCGAGTCCACTCGACTGTTTTCTCCCCCCAATGTCGACGGACAAGGGGGCAGATATGCATTGTTTCCTAAAACAATGGGCCACTTCCAATACACCCCCTCCACTTTAATGACTCTCAAAGACTGGCACTCTCATACCCTCTATGAATACAGTGTGTGAAAGTAAGAAAAGCTGTCAAAAACTCCCGAAAGGGAATGTTATGAGAAAAGTTGTTGTTTGGCTTTAGGAAATGAACAGATTGACCGTAGTAACTACAAACAAACAATGGTGGATGGTGTTGTAGTTTCCAAATATCAGCTTTTAGGAAAACCTAATGCATGGGTGGAGACCTGGACAGTATCATACAGTGGTGTCTATGACAAAAAAAATATTTTTTTTGTGAGATTGTGGATTTACTTTCACTATTGTGACAATACAGTGGAATCTTTTTCGTATATGATTAATATCAAGTTCCATCTATGAAAAAGCCCATTGTTTTAATGAAAGCACTGGAAATCTAGAAAGGTGATAAGAATTCTGATTCATTTTCGTTGCTTTGTGTTTTTATTATGCCCATCCACTTTCAAAATTGGGTCAGAGTTTCTCACACCTAATTCTAACCCTCCAGCTCCAGCCTGATGGGGTTTCATCACAACTTTGACTATGGATTAAACAACCTGCAAAAAGTTGCGTATGAAGCCAGGCATGTCAGACTGAACATGCAAAAATAACAAAAAAAAACTGTAACTGAATAATCACGCTAAAGCACAACAAAGCCTATAGCTCAATAGTCTTCTAAAGGAGGCTGTCGAAATAGTTGTTCTCTATGAAGGTATAGTAAAAAGATTAACCTTTTGATGACTCAGTAAACTCTGTGAAAAGAGATGTGAATAGGATATCGGTTTTCTGTTAAGGGTGTCATAAAACTTGAAAGACAGGGCTTATTTGTGTCAACTTTTCATCAGCTTATGAGATCTTACACAAAATGGTCTCTAATAGGCAATAAACGTGAATTCCATCTCATTGACCCAAAAGCTTTTATAATGCAATGAAAGGAGCAGAGAGTGACTGAATGGAACAAAGAAAAATTGTTGAGCACTTTAAAGGCCAAGGTGAAAGTCAAGTGCTACTTGAAACTAACAAAAGATTCTTATCACAAAAATCAAAGCGGGACCTCTAAAGATAAGACTGTTACTTATAATAAAGTGACTTGGATGTGTTTGCTTATTATGCAATGGCATTAAAATAATGTTTATCACTGACAGACCTTTAATGAAGTGGGGTCCGCAAGAGCAAGGGCTTGTCTCCTTAGTTCAACTACAGCCATCTGACATTGCTTGCACAGTTCTGCATTCGTCTCTTTCCTTTCCGACTCCGAGACGCTCACTGCTCCTGCGCCTTCAGGTGGAGGTCTACTGGCGCACCTTTCCTCCTCCACTGACAGTCTTTTTCTTGGACTCAGCTCGAGTGATAATGAAGACTCTCCGCTCGAACAGCCTTCAACCTTGTTTAAAGACAACAAAGTCACATTACAAGCTGTACATCTGTCAAATATATAAGTCAGAAGTTCTATTTGCATGTATTTAAAACTGCCTTCAAATCTGTATTAGTAACAATTCTCAGTGTGGTTGCAAGCCAAATTATTGTATGGTAATAAGTATTTATGCAATTCCTAAATACACTCATAACTTGTCAGCATAGTTTACAAAAGGACTTACAGTTGATCGGCTGATCTGGAAGTCTTGTAATTCCCCATTTGTTAAATCCATCACAGTGTAAAAACTTTAGTGCACTTATTGCACCGCTATTTCTTTCTAAAGTCGTGCTACGCACATTTATTAGGAGCACAGTCCGTTAAGTGTTAGTTGTAGCGAAAAAGAACAAGCATGATTTAACTCCCGTGGTAAAGTTTGTCTTTTCTGTAATCCCATGACGACGCGCGTATGCGAAGTTTGACTGCTGTCAGTGTGTGCTGCTCGGTCACTTAGCTGGAGGGGTGGAGCTGCGTTTAGAGTTCTGCAACTATCTCAAACACTGTTCATGCGGTGGCTGTGAAGTTTACACTGCTTGTTATTATTCACAAACTAAACAATAACGTAAAACAAGGCACTTGTTACTCATTAGTTAAACGAGAAACAGCAAATAAATGGTTTTAAGACTACATGTAATTCAGCTTATTAGCTTAAATAGCTTGATTGCTAGTTCACATAAAAAAAACTCAGATCACAGGTTTCGGCACTTATATACAGTTAGTTACTTAACACTTAAAGAAATAGTGTGTGCGTGCCTGCATATACGAAACAAAAATGCGTGACATTCTGTGTTTAAATGTTAAAATGACACGAATGGCAAAAAAAATCTTCGACAGGAAACAGTTTCCAAACAGCACCAATTTCCAGTTAATTTAAATGTCCGGTTTCTGTGATAAATTACGTCACTCCTTTATATTAGAATTCATTGGTTTTAGTAGAGTGTGAGACTGCGTGTCTGAGAAAGTGTTTTACTTATTACTCTGGCGCCATTCTCTGGTATTTGTTGTAACTGCAGTTTACAACCTCGCATTTGCAGTACATTTTATAAACGTTTAAATATTTAATACTTCGTCACTAAATATTTTATATTGATGGTGTGTGTGTACTGGGGTCACGTGACGTTAAATCACAACTCAAACCCTGGCAATCCCCGCCTCAAATAACCCACATTCAGTCCTTTGTCTGTGAAAGCGCAACTGGTCCAATGAACCATCAATAACGGACCGTTTAACGCGGGCGCACGGAACAATTCTTCAGGCGTTTTGAAGAAACGTTTCGAATGTAATTTACTCTTTTAAACATTTTTTTAATTAAAATATTGTTTTTAAGATATTTGTACACTTCTACTGTTTGTTTGTTTTTTTGCGCACAAAGTTTAAATAATTGATCTTCTTTTTTCGTATTTATTTTACAAATCATATTCTTAACTGTTAACATTTTGTGCATTAAGCTCTAACGAGAAAGAACACACCAGTTTGTTTTAAGATACTGGTAAAATGTGCGAAAGAACAATTTCTCCAGACAGTCAAGGGTGTGTAGAGTCTTGCGGTACATGTACTTGTTGCCACAAACAATTCATGAGACTCCGTAGCGTCAAATCAATGTGGGCTGCCTAGCTAAGTTATCGCGGACGAAGTGAGCTGTTCGTGGTGCTGAAATAAATCATTTGCCACACTCCATAACCCATAATATCTGTTATGCATAATCGTAACAGCAACCCAGATATATGACTGTACTAAATAACACCTGTTTTTAAAAGCAATAGAAAGTGTTTTTAACAAAATAAGTTTACTGCCTACTAAAAAGTAGTCAACTTTGTCCATGCTCAAAGGCTACCATATGCTTACCTTCGCTTTTCTCTTTAAAAGGTGGCTAGTAAACCCAAAAATGATGTCAGCGTCCACGAAAAATGTCCCCAGGTCAATCAGACTGGGCTTCTGCTTATCCGCCCCAGACGATCCGTTGGAGTTGTGTAAATCCATTGTGAAAGTGTGGATGTATTTCCTTGCCCAGTTTACAGCAAATATGGAGAAGTCATTGTAGCTTTCTGGAGTTCAGAATCATTTTACCGATTGTTCTCTCTGATTCCAAACCAGTGACATTGTCTTATCCAGAGGTTTCCTTTTAGATACATCCAAATGATAACTCATTTACTTGCTGCTAAGAATTATACATCCAAATGTTGATACTCGTCAAAGCACGCAAAAACTCCATCATCCACGATCCATGAATACATCCTTGTTGGACATGCTGTCTACGCCTTGTCTTGTCACTGCAGGTCTTGAAGTGAACTCATGCGAGCATGTTGTACCTTGAGCAACTCCACCTCTTTCTCTCTCTCTTTCTCCGCTCTGCCCGCGTGGTTAGTGTGGTCGGTCTCTCATCTGATGCTCAGGCAGTGTGCGCACAGCGGACCATGCTGCTCAATGTTTCATTGGTGATGTGACTGAGAAGGCTAAAAAAACAAGGATGCTCAAACATAGTTATTGGGCATTACCACTTAAAACTGTCCTTCCCTGTTTAGTTTTATTGTGTATACGACGTTGCAAATTAGACATGATCAGTATTCGAATAAAAGATTTGGACATTTTTTTACTTGCAATGTTGTCTGCCTACACAGTAGATTCATTAAATATTTGTGAAAGAAACCCAAAACGTCTCTTTTTTTACCACTCTATAGGCTAAATGTGACCTATATCAGCACTTGTCAATAGGCTTTGAATACCAGATTCTATGCCAAAGAGCGCGGTGCCTGTTTCCAGAAACGAATGCAAAACCATGCTGTTATTGAGCAGCTTAAGTACGGAGCTTAATACGCTAGATAAAGTCAGTTATTTGCTGGGCTTTGAAAGCCGAACACACAACATTATTGCTGCCCTCTTAATAAAACTCTTATCTCAAGCATACAGAGGAGTGCGTTGCAGATAAGCAGTCAGACATTATTGCCATAATATACTCGTTCATGTAGACTTTCCTTTGAAAAAGCCGGCTTTGTTGCACCGATTAAGGAAATTAGGTAGTTGACTGTTGACAAGTCTGATTGTGAATTGGAAGTGATACTGGGTCATCAGCTCAGCCCAATATTCTGAGACGTAAGTTGCGTTGATAGCCGGAGGATTTTTCAGATTAGTTTTTCAGCCCTGTATTGAGGGGAGGGGGTCACTCATACACTGGTCCTTTAGGGCCTGATGATTACAATCCATTGTAAAGGTGATTTACCACGTACACAAGTCTTTCGCTCACTCCCCTCTCCTGGACGGCGCAGGGTCACCTCGACACGATGATGAAATTCCCGAGATCGAGTCTCATGGGACCGCAGCTCGACATCTGCTGCCCTTGTGCATGTAGGCAAATCGCTCCGGGCTTCTCGTTAAGACCCCTGAAATATTTTCCATCCTAACGCATCACACTGAGCTTCAACAGTGGGGTGCAAGGCGGAGCGTTTAGCGAATATTGCCGCTATTTAGGACGAGCCTCTGAGATCTAAGAAAGCGACAAGCGCGCCTTAGAGGACTCGGATAAACAGAATAACTGATTGAACTGAAAGCTCATGAATAATTTATCAATAACACGGACAGCAAAACGTGGATCCATTGAAGCATAAGACTGGAGCGAGTCTTCTTATCAACATCAAATAACATTGTTTAGTTTTGGGATTTTTATTATTAAAAGCATTGAATAATGTAAGGTGAGGGTGAGAGTTTGTGTTATGCAAAGCAATTAACTTAAAACGGGTCAAGGCACTTTTGTTAAAGTATGTTTCGTTTACACGAGCACAAGCACCTCTAATGGCTAGTAAACCGACATGCTTAGATATTATAAAGTGTGTTTTGCTCTAGTTGTAGCGTGAATTAATTTAAAAGGTTGCCACTTTTATTTGCAATTCATGAGATGTTTCTCAGTCCCCTCGGTTTTGTCCTCCGATTGCGAGACGCATCGATTTGTTCACAAACAGGTTGATATGTGTACAGAGTGTGTTTGATTCACAGCGTGGTTTTGTCATGCTCTCTAATTAAAAGAAGGGTCACAGGTCGGCCTTTTGCTTACCTAATGAACTGATGAAACTGTTGAGACGCGATAATTGCGACTATTGATTTGCATGACAGTTTGCGTTCATCTGTGTTTATTTGCTTTCGTCACCTAGTCGTTCTGTTGTCAAACATTAAGACAAAGTGTTAAATCTTAGGGCTGGACCAATTTAATCTTGTTGACAAACGAATGTCCAAGGGCCAGCAAAGCCCGTTAGGGGTTCTCAAGGGACTTGGTTCAGGGCGTTCAGCACCACGGACAGCACATCACTGTGCAAACGGCGACTGACATGGTCAGATTTATGTGCGAGTGTCCTAGTACATTTCAGTTTTAGCCACGGAGAATTTGTGAAGAGTTTGTGATGCGCATATGTGGATCTCGAAGAGACAAAACAGAATGTGCATGAAACCAGTTAATTAGAGCTAAATATTTATAGAAATAAACACAAGGGGGCATAAGAGAGAAAGACTGAAACGTTTAAAACGCAGATTTCTAACGTGTCAGCACATCCATTTGATATTTGAAAACCTACATTTTAGGTCTAATTCTACCCCTACCTGCAATACACACAAAGACACACGGGGGGACTGACTTCTATACTGTACAAACTGTATATTCTACCCCCTTCCCCTAACCCAAATCCTAACCATCACAGAAAATGTTCTGCTATTTTAGATTTTCAAAAAGCATCATTCTGTTTGATTTATAACCTGTTTTCTCATGGGGACCAAAATAAAATCTCTCCACAAGGTCAAAATTTACTGGTATTCCTATTTTTGGGGGGACATGAAGCATTATTAGTATGTAAACATTAGTATGTTTAATAATCAAACAAAGGTTACAGCACCTTAAATGGCTCAAAAAGCTTTAAAATATAGTCAGATCAACATATTAGTAAAAAAAGCCACTTTTGGCTAATTATCAAAAGCTATATATACAAAAGCTATATTTCCACATTTCCAATTCTATTTTATTATCTGTGATAAAATTGTCACAAAAACAATCAAAAGTGCCCCTCTGTGTCAACATATTGAATCTGTGAATGAAATAGTAAATAAAAGTGAATCTGTGCCGCAAAATCATTAACTGCTCTTCTTAAGGTATTAGTCAATAGTCTTCTCAGTGTATATATTTTGGCTTTACAAAAATATATTTTTTTAATGTATTTTAAGGGGGTTGTGCTGTGAGAGAGATGGATTTGTTGGCGTTTGAAGCTCAATGTACTGTATAGCATGAGCATAGACTTAACATTGCAAAAAAACATAACATCTTAACACATTAAATCCATTGAACTCTGTGTATGTGTGCTTGTGAGACAGTATACTGTATAACATTTATCATAGGCAGTATTAAAAATGTGTCTTATTTTAAATGTTTAATGAAAACAAGTGTACTGAAATAGGCATGAGTGTGATGCAGTGTCTGTGTGTGGCGGTTATGTGAGAATGGTAAATTTATGGATCCTGCATTCATACAATTCATAACAATTTATACAAATATAACAATTTACAAAATATAACAAAATACATATAAATTGAAGCTTTTACGTCAGATTAGGTGGATTAGAATAGTTGATGAAAAGTAGTACAAATATATTTACATCAGTTTCTAAAGTTACCCAATATAAGGTTACTTATTTTATTTTATTTTTTAAAGATACCATCACAATATAATTTACATTGTTATGTTCAGTAGTTTCAAAGGTAGAAAACAGGAAAAACCTTCAATTAGCATGTCAGGTCACTTCAAAACTTGTTTTTTCTCTGCAAAATGATTCACTCTGCTCGCTTCAGCAAAATCAGACCAGTCAGATACCTTAATATACGTACTATTGTCACAGATGTTTAAAATAGTTTACATCTTTAATAACTATAACACCTGCCTCATTTTACTGAATAAATCATTTAAAAAACAAACAAGGAATACATGTATGCAGGCCTATATTTTGACAATAAAAGTAAAAGTCATGATCATTAAACTGTATACCATAAGAAATACACAGCAAGAAGAAAGAAAAAAATTGACAAACTGAGGTCACAAACTCTGGTATACCCTCAGTTAAATAATTAATGTTTTTTTTTTATCTTCGGATACATTAGCTCCTTATGTATCCAACTTATTTTCATGAGCACATTGGCGTCTCCTCTCTGTCCCAGAACCAATGGCAGTGCCTCCCTGATCAAGTGGTCCTAAACATTTCACAATTTTGAGATAGAACTGTTGAACTGTTAAGAACCACTTCACCAGAGAGACCGAATGAAGCCCTCGGACCGGACCAGACCCGATGACGTCCACATCTGTACAGCACTTCGTCTTCAGCTCAGCTCAGCAGATTCACACACAACTAGTTTAAAAACAGCAGGACCGAACGCAACGGAAAGAAACCGAACAAGACGCGTGTCAATCTTGACTACTGTTAACTTAAAACGAGACGCAAAATTGCTAAACTCGACGAACTCTTTAGCGTATCATGTACCATACACCTTTTGGGAAAAGTATCTCCACTTCAGAAAACGAAAAAAGCCTCCTCATAACCAAATAGCTTGTGGGACACCTGGTTCATGTCATCCATCCGAGAAATGCGTTCTATGGCAAGCAGCACGTTCCGGGACAGTTCTTTTAGAAATGAATCTCGTCTCTGCTATTCAGTTTCTTGGGTGTGCGGTGTGTCTTTTTATACTGCTTGGTACGTGTACAGTTCACACTGGTCTTTTCATTCAGACTGGAATGGCGACTCTGCAGGTCCGACCGGATTTTCTTGGTTGCCGGGGCAGGAAAGAGCAATCACCAGCACCGCATCTTACACGTGTTTTAACTCATGTATTTGCTGTCCTGTGTTGTGTTCATTTTGAATCCACTTGTTTTCTATTTGTATTAAATGTTATTTATCCCTTGGCTTCATACAGGTGTTGTTCATTGACAAATATGATAGTTATTAACAAATTCCTTTGTAATTTTTAGCTTGTTGAAAAGTGAACCGCTTGTGTTTCTTTAAATTAAATTACATTCAGACATTTGTTAATAGATTGAGTATCCAAATACTTATGAAACCAATATCATTTAATACCCAGCATTCCATAGAGATGCGTACATTGGTATTTTAAAATTCTTGTGATCAAAAGAGGGTGGAAGAATTAAAGTTTAGTTAATCACTTCAGTCATTTAAAAATTTGTCATCTGTTTTGCCTTATATGGGTTTTCATGTAGTTCATGAAAAACCGAACTTTTGAGTAATATTTTCTTGAAACTTTCCTTGTGTCCTGGTACCTAACACACAACCGAACTATACAATATTCTGAGTGTTTACAATTTTTACAATAAATATACGTTTGGGTATAACTATATAATCTTATAAGAACCTACTTAAAATCACTTTTAAATTAGAAAAAGAAATTACACAGTTTGCATTTTTGTAAAAATTTATTTTTTTCTTTGTGCTTGACAGTTTCACTTAATATTTTGAGCAACAACACACATTTATTGCCCGTTTTCCTGTTCAACTTGCATAAGTGCATAAATATATGACGCTGTATTTTTATTGCTACAACAATTTCAAAATGACTCTACAAAACAGTTTATATGTTGTTTTAATAACATACATAACATCTACTGAGGTCAACTAAAATAGATACTGAATACATTTAAATAAGAAACAGATTTACTAAATAACAAAACTAAGAAACAAAGAAAAACAACCAACATCAATACATTAATATCCATTTTGGTGTAAAAACACTTTTTTGATAGTCACTCACTTTTTTCTTCGATTTTGACAGCATCTATTTAAATATAGTATTCAGGTAAATTCAATGGCTTTACTGCCACTACTACTGTATATGATTAAATACATTCATATTAAGATGACAGCACAGGTAATACTGACAGATTTGTATATGAAGAAAGGTGGATTAACACAACACAATAATATTTTGTTTCAAATAGCAAACCATATACATATACAGTTTACAGATTATAAATTTACTTGAGCCACACAAATAAATCTAATTGTGGCCAGTCAGAACTACCAATTACATATGGTAACAGATATTTAATTGTTGTATATGGTACAACAGTAAGGATAAAAGTGGGGGAAACACCGTTTTTTAGACATTTTCTTAATATAGAATAAATGATTTAAAAGTAAATGATTTCACAAAATACATTGATACTTTCTAAGTTACAGTGTCCAATACCTGAAAAATATGCACAGAAATAGACATTCATGACTCATACTATCAGCATTGAAATCTGTAATTATGGACTTGTGCTTTTTTTGCTGTTGTTTAAGTTTTGATGAGAAAACCTTGGTTTGCCAAATATTTAAAAACTGGAGAGATGATGATGATGATGATGGCAGGAAGTGACAGCTAACAGGACGGCCTCTTCAGGATCTTGTTGGACAAGCAGTGAACTCGATAAACTCGCCATTCTAGATAAGAGATAGAAAGACAAAAATGTGTGCACACCTCTGCAATTCAAATCGATTCAAAACATGCAAAACATTTCATTTGCATGAAAAATGATATATTTTTAAAATATATAAGGCAGCTTGAAATGAACTAATGACACTGCATAAAAGATATAAAGTGTGCGGTTATCACATCTTATTAGTTGTCCACCCTTATCATGCCTAGCAGCCAAGATTTTTAAGTTGCATTTGTCAATAATGTTTCAAGGCAATGTGACATGCTGAAAACCTTTGCTAAGAACCAAACAGTTATGCAATTATTATATGAAATTATATTGAACAGATGTGGATATTTTAATACATTCTGTGTACAATGTGTATAACAGGTGTACATGTTATATTACAATCAAACATTTTAAAGAAACACTGACAAGTTTTTCACTTGTTCAGAGTCCAACCAATGTCTCTATTTGTGAAAATAAAAATGGGTATATCGTGAATTTAGATAAATTTATTTCACAGTTGTATTCCGTTTCTTTATAGTTCATGAACATTAAAGATTACATTAAGTGCTTTTCCACAAAAGTTTACATTGGTCTGACCAGAAGGGTATTTATAAAGTAGAATATTTCTTGTAATCTTGTAATCATGCAAGCCACCAATCACAGCACATCACAGCTCTGACAAAACTACAAACATACATTTTTCTAAACATTACAGAGCACAGAGTTTACCTCCTCCTCATTCTCCTCAAACACTGGCTGCAAAAAATGGATTTTGGAGTGTTAAATTAAAACTGTTAACTTAAATATATGTTAACAAAGTAGACTCCAATTCATGCCACAAAGACACCAATGTTTATGAGTGAACATTGCACAAGCACTCGCATGCCCGTAAATGTCTTTCACTTATTTTGAGACAGAAGACATGGTGATTTATATAGTGTGTTTAGAATTAATTTAGCACTTTCTTCCTACTGATACATGCATTTCCTCATCACTTTAGTATTAAATATGAATATATTTTAAATATATTTAATATTAATTTATCCACATTGTAAACCCATCCAGAACATGTATGTGTATACACAGTATTTAAAGACACACATGAAAAGATGGACCAAAAGTAGCATTAATATCAAGATTTGTTTACATGAAAATGTGACTGTAAGCTCAGATATGTGAAATGACTTATTAAAAACAAATTTTTTACCTCATTACCCTCATCTGCCTGATGCGGAGTAAAGAGTAGCACCAAATAAATACATTAAAAATAAAGACACACGCTCAGACTGAAATAAAAGTATTGATGTTTTATGCGAACAAAATTTGGTAAATTTAGCAATATATCAGTATTTGAAAACTTTATATAGAGTATATAGAATATAGATGTATGCTGTTATTGATTATTGCCTGTATTTGTGTTTGTGCAACTTTATTATAAATATCTACTAAAATTATCTTACACACCCTCACTTATACCTTTATACCACTTCCTGTGTCCTTGTAAACCAAATTGCTTTAAAAAAAAAAAAAAAAACATACTAAACAATGTTTAATTCTTAAATCAAATACGGTAAAAGTTTTCTGTGATGGTTTAGGGGTGGGGTTAGGGGACAGAATGTACAGTATAAAAGTGTACGTGTGTGTTCCGTACCTGTGTCCGGTACTGAACAGCCTGTTGTAGGAAATCAACCACCTCCTCAAGCCCAGAGGCTCTTGCCTACAGAAAAAATGACAACATATCCAAAATTCCATGACATGAACTTTTGACAAGCTATAATTCTTGCCTAATACAACATTATAATAAAAAACAACAATGAAACGATGTTTGTCTAAAATTTCCATTCATAGATTTAGTAATATTGTTCATCATGTTATGATTATGTATTTCAAACACTGCTCCATTAACTCACCACTTCAATAGGTGTCTGGCCATCATAACTAGACATGGTCAAATCAACGCCAGCTAAATGCCAAATCTCCAATCCCTCCAAGTCTGCACTGGATGCAAGACTGTAAAAAACACACAAGAACCTTTACCTGGGCAGTCATGAATCCAAACACTGCAACTGGTTTGAAACTATTAAAATTACTCTGACAGGTCAAGCCATTGTAAAATAGCTGATTTAGATATAAACGATTATTATTATTATTACTATTAGTATTTATGTCTTATCATTTCGCTGTTGCATTGGTTTATAAAAGCTATAAGCTACTCGGTGGTTTGTTAGTGTCATTTTTTCACCGGTTTATCATTTTTCATTAAGTTAAATCATTCAACTGTAAGCACATAAAGGATCATACAGAACTATCAGAAAACTGATGGAGGTTTGATACGCCACAAAACATGTTTAGATCAAAATTCCACGAACATCTCTGCTGTCTCAATGCAATGTTGTCCGGGAGCATTCTAACACCTTTTGAAATACCCTGAATTACTGGTCAGACCTGAGTAAATGCTACAGAGGAGGAGGAGGGGGGCGTGAAGAAGAGTGTGTGTATGTTAATGTAAAAGACCTGCACATCTCAGTCCCAGCATCCTCCATTTCATCCCGAGAAAAGTGAGCTCCAGTCTTCCTGAGCAGTCTAACCACGTCTTTATGCCTGCAGACACAAAAATATGACATACAGTATGGAGATGTCACATTGATATGTGATGAAGGTCAAGCAGATAAAATAACATTTATGCATTTGGCAAGTTGCTCAGTGGCCCAATTCTCAGATATTCTTAACTACAGATATGACTAAAGCCCTTATTTTAACTGTAGTTACAATTTAAGAATTAAAGTTTGTACTGTAACAATCACGTGCACGTTTTATATTAACCGATACTGAACAAACTCATGAGTATGAGCAACACTGTTACTGCTTGTTGTGAAAAACACCTTTAACAAACCCTGTTTATTGCTCAGGGAGTAATGACTTGACTGCCCATCGCACACAGCGGTCTAGACACGCAGAGACAAGCAAAGACACGTGAGACATTATTGTTAGCTTAATACAGTTCCATTTAAGTGCAAATTTAATACCAGCCAAAGGATAAGAGATATAAATAAAGAGCAATAGTGCAGTGAGTGATTTTGTCTTGTTGCCTACAGTTTCTACATCATTGGCTGCACAACTAGAACTGTTTGAATGTTTAAACTTAAGGGCCATGTCAAAAGACCTCACAACCAAGTCTATAAAACCCTTTTCCATATTAGGTATGGCTCCCATCAATTAATGTCAAAAGTATTTCTCATCTTATTCATTACCTGCCAATCAAAAAAAAAAAAACACTGCTT
Source organism: Beaufortia kweichowensis (assembly GCA_019155185.1). Taxonomy (NCBI): domain Eukaryota; kingdom Metazoa; phylum Chordata; class Actinopteri; order Cypriniformes; family Gastromyzontidae; genus Beaufortia; species Beaufortia kweichowensis. The sequence continues at coordinate 4,669,188 of CM032805.1, forward strand.
AAAAAGTAATAGCATGTTTCTCATTAAAGCCACAATCCATAACTTGTAGAAATCTGTGTTCAAAACTGTCTTCTAACATTACTAAAAATCACAATGTTAACCTTAATAATGCTTTACAAGTTTAACTGTCGAGTAGAATTTAGCAGGAGATGCCAATTTGACCATGATTTGATTTTAACCCATGTAAAGATAATTATGTGAAGTAACCCGAAATTTCATGTTACAAACAGAGATATAGACAATAAGGTGACATACAAGCAAGTTTCAGACTGCAGCTTAAAAATTGGACCCCACTGACTTTCCATAGTAAGAATAAAAATTACTATGGTCAAGTCAACAGGCTCCATTTTTGGGTGCACTATTCCTTTAAATAAGCTGCATGATTTGAGATAACTCCTAAATAGTGAGGGAACAGGTTCGATGGTCAAATGTAATACTTCAGGTTCAGGGGTTCTTAAAACCTTTCAGCCATTCTCTTAAAAACACGACTAATCAAACCCTGAAAATCATAAGCACTATGAAAGGGCGTTGGAGTCGTGCCTCTTAGAGCGGAACTTAGTTATAATATGAAATAATGCAGTTGTCTTGCGCAGAATCTGGGCGAGGCAGTTCCTTAATCTATTTCAGGTACTTTAGACCTCAGTTTTGGCCCTACCCATCCACGGCACTGTTTCGAACCAAGCTCTGACAAATCTGGTGGCAGTTGTTCATCCAGTTTGTTCTGTTTCTCTTAACTTGTCAGAGTATCATCTAGACATGAAACTTGAATCAGGTAGGGCTGGTTTAGAAAACACCCCTTTATTTTTGCGCTCTTACACTTTTTCTCACTTTTCCTCAAAAGTCTGTCTTCTTAAAAAGATCCAGAGATCCAGAAACCTCAATCAGGCTTTGCTGATGTCACTTTGAGTCAGTATAGATCTAAAGAGAATCAGTTTTTTTCAATGTTTTTAATGAGCGGGACTGAGAGTTGCTCCCAGGTCAGTTGAACCTTTTATTGTTTTTACGGGGGGAACATGTTTGGACTTGCGCAGCAAACAAAAAAAGATGCTGTCGTAACTCCGGCGTATCCACTGACACCCAGACATACACAACTCTTGTGTTTAAAGGAACAGTTCACACAAAAATAGAACGTTATCTGTGACCATGAAGTATTCAAAAATTAAATTAGAAGTTTTTTGGGATTTTAGTATGAATATGTTAGCATTAAGGATATCTATAAACTCGTGTGTTCCACAATTTTGACAAAATCCACATACATAGGACAATTTAAAACATACAAACTCCCACTTCTGCCAATATGGATCAACAATATTTAAAAATAATAATTTTCCACATCAGCTTCCACCATTAAATTTCAGGCTGTAAGGTACACGTTACACTATTGGCTATTGTACAAAAAGGGGAGGAGCCACTTAATACGTCCCGCCCTAACTACCACTGGAAGTTGATATGCACCACTTTGTTTGATGCATTGGTACAATGGTCTTCAGCAAGTTTTCAAACATTCTGTGATTCGTCTTTATGCACATGTAATATAAATATGAATGCAAATGTTAAAGCTTCAGCAGAATAATACATCAAATGTTGGTCTTTTCTCACAAATCCATTGAATGACTTCAAAAAGCATTGGTGTATGATATGGTCCAAAATAACTGTACGGTGACAGTTTTATTTTAGGTGAATTAGGCCTACCCTTGATAGTTTTAATCATGAAAATATATAAGAGTATGTTATAGCAAACAAAACTGAAATAGTTTATCTAACAGAGCATCCCTAATCACTTAAATCACACACTTTCTCTCTGTCTCTGGACATTAGGCTAATTTAACACCTCCCCCTTTACTCTTAAACTCTTAATAATGAGGTTGACATTGTGTGTATTGTGTATTATTTCTCAGTAGGGAGAGACAAAATAAGTCATTAAGAAGCTGTTGACGGTCTATAGAGGATTACAGTTTAAAACAATCAGAGATTTCGTCCTAGTTTCCTGGATCTTCCAATAATTTGCTTTGCTCAACAGAGCACAACGTGGTCATTAGGGTACTTATATTAGACTTAAATTAGTCCATTTTTACACACAAACACAGCAGAATTAGGCCAGACACAGTCTTCTATGGAGGAGAGTTTTACAATAATTTCAGTCAGTAGACTAGCAGTAATGTAAAAAATTGTCCAATAAAATTTTATTTCTAAATAAAAGTGAACCAATATAATGGTAACGCATTAAAGGGGATAAATGTAAAGATGCAAAACAAACACGTTACATAAGCAAGATTTAAGTCACAGTGACAAAAAACACAAATCAGGTTTAAAAATGTTTCTCAATGGATCAGCCAAACAGGCCCTGTTTACGTCTGGTATTAAGATTTTTAGTTATTAAGTTATTAAGTTTTGGTCAATCGGATCACAAGTGGACAAGAGAGAGACATTCTCGTTTACACCTGGTGTTTAAATCAATCACTTTTGTCCACTTTCGACAACATCTGTCCTGATTTCTTCGAGGGGAGAGGTTATAGGGCGGATAAATGTGTGGGCTTTTTCAGATCTAATAGATGAAATAAGCACACGCTATTTACTACACGCTATTTAAGAATGCGAACGAAGATGACAGATAAACATACCGAAAGCAGCAGTTAATTTCTGCGCTGACAGTCGCAAGATGTGTTAGAAATCCAGAATAGTAAGATAACATTTTGCTTTGTACGTTTATCTGTTAAACCAAACTTTAATATATTCAGATCAACCGACAAAGTTTAAAAATGTTGGCGTCTGGCTCGCGCACTTCCCATAATGTTTACGCATCCGTCTGTTCGAACCACATGAGCGTCTAGATCACATAAGCAATCCGGTCGAATGTGTTTTCGACTACCTCTGGAAGTGGTAGAAAATGGAAAAGCTCAAATCGTTTACACCCTGTGTACACCTGTACTATTACCTGTATCTATTTTTTACACATCCAGTCAAAAATGACACGCCTACTCATTTTTTTAATGATCTTTTTCCATGTTTTAGAACAATACCAATGTCATCAAAAGCAGAACATAAACAGATTTTTTATGTTTTTATCTCTATGAGAATGATCTCAACCAACTTTCAGAGGCATCCACCCGAGATGACGTTAAAAAGTTCCTATTTACCCTAGGCACTTGTTCTCGTTGTTTTCCTTTATTATCCAGTCCAACCCATCTATTAAAAAATTTAAACCACAATTTATATCTCTCTACAAATTGTATGCAGTGAAGCCTTTAGTTCAAAAGGCTCACCAATGCTGAAAACAAGCTTGGTGAGACAAGATCGGCAACAAGTAGATGAGGTCTGTAAATGAGGTGGACAAAACTAATACAGTAATTACATTAAAACTGAAACCTCCAGATGACTTAAGCTGTAAGCACCTTGATGATGTCAGTATGAATAAAGAGAAGAAATGTGTTACATGATAAAAGACCTGTTGTACAACATGCCCACACACATCTCCACACCCACGCGCTAGCTGTAGCAAAAACAATGACAAACATTCAGTCACAGGGGAACAGTCAGTTACGTTTACATTCATAAAATAAGTATCGAGCGCAAACCACCCAGTCTTACCTGAAGCGAACGGCATTGCGGAGGGGCGTATCGCCATAGCGATCTTTGGCGTAGACGGTGGCCCCCTGACTTAAAAGATACTGCACCACTTTCAGATGTCCTTCACACGCGGCGATGTGTAGAGGGGTACGGCCATCATAATCGGCCATGCTCAAGTCGGTGCCCTGAATAGAAAGACATTTATAATTTCCTGTTTTCTTTTGCCTTCATTTGATAAAATGTGCAGAACAATTTTCATCATTGGATGAGTTCATGGAAGAGTTGAAAGATATAGAATCAGGCCACAACCTGCGTAACTCATATGAGTATCGCAACCTAATGTGTCTACAGTAGCACCACACAAATTATGGGCATGTCTCGCAGGGGACATTGCGAGTTCCTTGACAGGAATTATCTGAAAACACTAACTAAAATATCATTAAGTTGTGTTTTTCATACTGTAATTCTGTAGCTAGCATAAAGCACACAGATTGCCAAGGAATTTTGTGCCATCAAGCAGCATGTTGGTTTGCCCAGACACCAGAGGATCTCAATACTTGTCAATTCCAAAAACAACCCAATATGCTGCAAAACAACCCAATATACTGCATCAATTGATTGAAATTATCAATTTTCACAGGGAAAGCGATACTGAAATTGTCAAGATGGGTGTGTCTACTGTAATTACAAACTACCGCAATCAATCCAATACAAAATATACAACAGTTTGTAAAGCTAAATTCAATGCTCAGAACCTTAGAGTACAAGACATTTGTTATAATGACGTGTAACTAAAAAAAAAACAAGATGTAGCGTAAAAAACAAACAAAACAAAAACAGTTTTCTCCATAGAATAATTCATTTATTCCATGTCAATTTATTTAACTATAAAGTGCCCAGACACAGGAAGTCATTGGAATCCTAGTATTTTTGTGTGCACTGGTATTTATTTAAAATATTTAGTTTTCATAATCTGTTCTATACATCCCATCTTGATATAACTATATAATTTCCAAATAACTTTACAAAGTCATCTGTTACTGTTGACTTGCTTTCCATCATGGACACACCCAACTATCATCTAAACTTTAGAGTTTTCCACTTGCAAGTACAACCTCAACTGCTCATTTTCTGTACATTTTACATACATGTTTTATATATATTTTTTGTCTTTTTACCCATAATACCTTTTTGTGAAACGGTTTAAAATTGTGGATTACCAATTACCTTGAAAAAACGCTGTCAAGACAAGCCAAATCTATTGCATAAGTGAACATGAATCAGGATTAGGGTTATCAGTTGTATGGCTATACAAATAAAACAGGAGAACAGTGAACTAGAGGCCTTATCTAAATGCACCCGAATTATAAACTGCTCATGAAAAACATGTTTTGGTGTCCTCTTCTGTTTAACTAGCGCTGCCATGACTTGCAAGTTTTATATTTGAGATTAGCTTTGTAAGGTCAACGTTTAACTTAAACCAACTTTGTCCAAACTGATAAGTACACACATAAGCAAACTACAAAATACAATGCAGAATAATAGATTTTGTTGTGTAATTAGTCTTGCAAACTTTTTGCAAAGCAAACACAAACCCATTGTAATTCGAAACAAGGTTGTTAACATTCGATATTTCAGTCCAAAAATGACGTTTAGTTGTTCTAAAGAAATTTGTGCACGTGTCCGTCAAAAAGATCAGAACAGGTCTCAAAACTGGTCTAAAACAGGTATTTGGATTTCTGGGTGAAGGGCCATTTGTTTGAAGGAAATGGTGGTATTTCGGTTCAACCTGATTGACAGTTTGTGTTTGAAGAACTACCCTGTGTGAAGCGTCTTAACAAAGAGTGTCACATAGTACAGTCATTGCACAGGCATGTGCTAGTTTACCGCAAACACCCAACTGCTTACCATTTCTTTTATGGCTTCTAATGCATCAATGTCTCCAATCTTAGCAGCAGCACAGGCCAGAGTAGGTGTTAGGGCATCCCGAATGGCTTCAAGTTCCTAAAGAAATCATTGATATTATTGTTAATTACATGTGGTCGGAGAAATGTAGTCAAAAATTATCTATCATCAGTTTTTTTACAATATTAGTATGCACTCTTTAAAATGGTGGCACATTCTTTACATTTTTATATTAGTGGAACAATGATTTTAACTACATTTCGGAAGAAAATGTAAGTGGTGCTAGCTGTGGCAAAACTCAGTCCGCAATATTACAATGATGCTAACATGTTTTAGCAAGAAGTTAGCATGTTTTAGCATGATGCTACCACGTTTGAGTATTATGCTAATACATTTTAAAATAATGCTAACACGTTTTAGTATGATGCTAACATGTTTTAGCATGATGCTGACCTATGACAACCGGTGTGAGACATGATACGTGCCAAAGTTGTGTCCAAAATAATAATAATAATAATAATAATAATAATAATAATAATAATAATATGACAAATAATAGTGATGCTTTGCATTCTGAAAGCACCACTAATAATTAAGCAGTCATGTAGTTGAAGTTATATGTATATTAAAAAACAATGTATATGTAACAATGTAAAAAAATATATATTTTTCTATTTTTCCTGTAAACATTTTTAGTCATGAAACTGAAAACAATCACTAGAATTGATAAAATTAATAAAACTTACTACTAGTGAGTAGAAAGGTGGACAATTTAGGGAACCCACTCATTAACATTATTGGAATATTAATAATGTTGCTTGTTTTATATTGTCATCAAAAATATTGTGAACTACAACGAATATTTAAATTGCACTTATTTTCATTTAGAATATATTCAATTGCTCTAATTAATGTCCATCAGAATATCTCAGGCTCTAAAGCCTCAAATATATATTTAAGAACTATATGAACTCTGACTGCTCATACTGAGAAATAATGTCATAAACTAGCATGTAGAGAGAATGCATGGCGCGACTCACCTCTTTACAGCTTATGCTGAGGGACTTGGCAATAACTTGAATAAACCGACTGTCACTGAGAGAAAGCTTTGCCCCCTCCAGGTCAGCTATCATCTCACCACGCAGATTACGGCTCAGCATCTTTTCAACAAGTAACGTGTTTTGACAGTTTAAAACAACATGAACATGTATTGTGATGCATGGAGCGAGTTGCTCCAAGATGACAAAGCTACTGGAGATATGGTGTTTCTTCAAAGGCTCTGTGGACTCTCCTAAAACACGTTTTGCACAATCTCATGTCCAACAGTGCATATACATGCTTTTTAAAAGAATAGCCATTTTTTCAGATATATAATTTTTGGAACCAACAAAAATTAAAATCAACAATGTAGATCATGTCTTAAATTATGTAGTTTGAAAATGATGATGGCAAAAATTTGTTTTTTACCCCTTGGTCTTGACAAGACATAATGTCACACATTTGCATAGTTTGACAAAATGACAAAGTTATTGAAAATTATACACAATTAAAATTCCACAATAAAAACATTTTTATCCAATAAATATTAAAATGTTTAAAAAGGCATTTTAACCTGTTAACTGTCACTGTTTCTCAGTCCTCGGGAGAAACACTTATGTAATTTTCCTATTTACTTTAATATTTCATAGTTAAATTGTTATCTAATCATGACACACTATGAATTGATGGAAAGGTTTAAGACTCAAGATGAATTATTTCATTTTCTTAAGAATAAACATAAACAAAAAAATGCATAAAAAAAGTTACTGTTACTGTAATTAATAAAAAAAATAGACTTAAAAATGTTTATAAAATATCTAAAAATTAAATAAATGTAGTTCAGATGCATGTGACAGTTATCAGGTTAAATGGACCAAAAGTATGGTTTGGTAACAGTATGGTAAAACGTGTCCAAGATGAAGATGCTAGATGAAGAAACACCCATATACAGTACGTGTTAAAAACATATTTAAAGAAAACTCAGCATACCTTCTTTTTTTCTAGCGCACTGAGGTCTTTTTTTGCAAGCACATAGGAGAGTTTTGAAAGAGCAGCTTCTGGGGTCATATCACATCCAGCGATCAAACCTGCATCACTCAGAGCCTGAAAAAAAACACTTATGGATTACATATTGTTGGGAAAATAGTCATTCATAAACAAAAAGTCATACCTTGCCAGTGGCGTATGAGGTTGTGACCGAGCCCCTGAGACACTGGGTGCAGTTGAACATAATAAGCCCTCTCTCTGTCGCTTTCCGGATCTCCTCCAGCAGGTCTGCGCGATTGTCAGGAGCATTACCACTGCCGTAAGTCTCCAGAACTATACCCTCCATGGGAGGCTGCAAGAAGGCTCTAACCTGATTTAAAAAAAACAGGTGAACATTTGAAATTTGCTAATACAGTAATTAATTCTACAATATTAGTTATAAATCGGGAGATTTATCTACTTTAAAGATAATTAACCTGATAACTGTCAGAAATTAAGTATACACTTTATATCTTATATATTATGTTTTTCAAACATTTTTAAATCTTTTTAAAAGGAATTACAGTAATGTAAAAAAATTAATTATTACTTTTGTTTATGTTTATTGTTATGAAAAATAGTCAAATATTTCTTAAACCTGTCTTATACCTGTCCATTAACTTTTAGTTCGTCATGATTAGAATAAAATTCAACAATGACATATTAAAGATAATAGGGAAATAACATAGGTGTCCCTCCTAAGGAACAGCGACAGTTAACAGGTTAAGTACAGCCACGAAGTCAATAAAAAACAACATTTGCAACCCATTTTACTTCTTATTTACTTCTTCTGTGTGAAACAGAATATTCAGTGAGAAAACAGTGTACTAGTGGACTTACTGACCAAAAACTGTAGTATGAACGTGGACATTCAATAAGAAAATAAAGCCGTAAATTAACTTTTTTCAAACCACTGGTGATAGGACGTGAAAGTTTTTTTCAGATCTAGTGTTATTGCTGTAACTGTAGTATTAACAGGAAATAAATTGCATTAAAGGTGCAGTATTGCAATACAATGTTTGTCTTCCACTGTTAATGCAAACATGTCCCACCTCATTGGTTTCCATTTGGTTAAGGTTTCAAAAGCATTATGGGCAGCTCGGTTGGGCCGCTCAAACTATTTTCATTCTGTGCTGATGGTGGCATGGAATTTACACAATTCAATTGCAACTTCTGACAAGATTATTGTAAGGCTTCATTAGAAAGACATTTTTTCTTTCTTTGAAATAATAACGAATCATGCACGATTCTAATCAAATTCAGGTTGATTTATGTTAAGGTTAGATGAAAAAACACAGCTCAGCTATATAGGATCCATTTATAAAGAGACACCGCAAGCTTTACGTTTTAATTTTCTCATGAAGTGTCCCAGTGGGATGACCAGCCCATCACATCTCCGTATTGTTATACTTCTGGGTGTGTGGCCCAATAGTACCACAGAGAATAGAATTAACGATGCTGAAGATAAAATTAAAACCCTGATGGACCCCACGCCCACTACAGCACATCTGGAGTTGCTCCTAAACACCTGCACACCCAAGGACATTTCAGAAGAACCACACACACACACAAACCATGTGCTTCACCACAGGTCAAATTCAAGATAAATCTGTTGCAGGTTGACGGCTAGCATACGTTTTTTTAGTTACTAAGCCAATAATAGTTCTAGTTAAGTAGCTGGGAATGACTGAAACTTTGGACAACACCTACAGTACAGATAGGGATAATGTACAGCTGCAGATTAAAGCTCGACAGATTGATCAGGACCCAAACGAGAAGCAGAAAAGTTTTTTATCGGCTTTTTTATCAGCCAAGACGCAAAGACGAACAAGACAAACACACAATCTGGTTTAATCATTTGTAATATAATCTTATACATGTTATTAATTAAGCAATTTCTATATCATTTATTCCCAAGTAAATTATTTTTGAGGTACCCGGATGAGCCTGTGTTATTAGTTTTGATCGTTTTTATCAAGGAATAAAAAACCTTGGAATGATGATGTGACTCGCCAATCAAAATCAAGTAAAAGCGCCAAAGTGCCATGTACTGTAAAAATGTGTTATTGACATTTTTCTTGAGTACTATGCTAACAAATGGATAGCGTGTAGGTGAAATCACTAATTTCCTCGCAGTTCCATATCATTATGATCAGATTTTCCACAGAAGAAAATATTACCATTAGGGCTATAAATGAATGTGAAGATGCATCATAAAAAACAACAGAAGCGTATGTGAAGGATCTGTCATATCATAAAACTGAGGCCATAAAAGCAGATAAAAAATCTACGGAGGCAGTGCATGGCAAAACAGCCAGATTGAGGTAGTAAATATCTGCTCCTTCCCCCCCCATTGCTCTTAACAGAAGTGGCATAAATACGCTATAGCCAACTCCTGGCTTTTTTGTAAAGAATTAGACATGCTTCATAACTCTGTCTTATTACATACAGATCAAATAACAGCAGCTAGTTACCAACACTAATCACAAGTGGCCGAACAAGAAGCTACAGAATATCTGGAACGTCACGTTGTCATTGTCATACTGTGAATCGGCTTGCAGTTGAACTTTATTAAACACTAAAAATGTATTCATTTATGTTGTTCTAAGCCTATATGGTTTTCATCATTTGTAAAAAAAATCAAAGGAGATTTTCAAGCTGCTTCTAATTTAAAAAAGTGAATAGTTAGAAGTGAGTGATTAGAACATAAGAGTAAAAAAAAACACATTAAAAATCTTTGACAAATACATCGTACGTATGGTAAAAACCTTTTATGTACCAAATCTTAAGATAAAAGAGACATTACCACACAGCCTTACTGTTTCAGCAGTGATTCCTGGAAAAAGACGCAGGAGACCAACATTGCGGTTCATCTGTGTGTTGACGGTGAATTTGGAGGTTGTGTTGGCTCGCCATACAGTGTCCCAGTTAACTGAACAATAAAAAAATGCTCATTATACCATTTCTAAACAGAAAAAAGCAGTAATGTTGATAAAACTTGGGTTACTTTTGATGTCAACTTCAGCATTGGCTAATGGCGGCAGGTTTGGTGAGCTAAACGCGTTAAAGCTTCCAGCATCCACTTTGGTGACACGGTTACCCCTGTACAGCTTATGATGAAAATAAAGGCAAACCTATGGAAAAAATAAAGACAGAAAGGGATACTCTGACATTTTTTTTTATGTCTTTATCTGTATCTGTATGTAATTTCGTCATTTAAGTTCTGTGTCAGCCCTCATTAGAACATCTTATCATGGGCTGTCTGAACTTGTACTGACTTGTATAGCAGGTGGATTGTATTTTGTGTTTACGTCATTCTGTATAAACAATAAATTCCAATACATAGCCTGAATAGCATGATATGAATGCCAGAAATAAAATATACTTTAAGATTTATGCATATATTTGTATATCTATATTCATTCAGTAAACTGATTCCAGATTTAAAGAACACTAAATAAAATGGATTGAAATTATGTGTAAACAGGACAATATGTAAAAATGAATATTGAATGTATTCTGCACACTGTATGTGTAAAGTCGACCAGTGCATCTGACAGAAAAAACAAAAGGACGTCTTACCTCAGGGATCACAAACTGTCCTGCTATCAACAGCGCCCCCAAGAGGTTGTCTCTCCCGTCATTTCTCATCTCATAAATAGGCACCTGACAAAAGCAAAATTCTGTTAAAAAGCTCTAAATAAAGATTAACAAAAAGATAATTATGGACTTAATATTAAGATAATAACTCGCACTTCACTTCAGGTGTTTTTAATTTGAAAGCTTTTATCATGCAGTCAACTTTTTTTGCTACTTTTACTGACTTAATGCTATTTAGGTTTATGTATGTGTGTATTGTTTTACTCTTATATATTAAAATACGAAAATCCATCATAAAATATCGATGATTACATTTCAATAACCATTTTGATATGTATGGAGTAAAAATTATTTCCATCAGCGTTTAAAAACCATATGTCATTTGAACAACCAACAATTTATCCACTAATACAACTTTTTAAACGTCATAGCATTGTTTCTGCCGATGCCACCGTGTTGTGTAGGCGCGGTGTTTTTCAAATATGGTAAGGGGCGTAACATTTCCGCCACAAGCTAGAGGTATTTGGGCCAATCACAGTGCGCTGGATCTCTGACCAATCAGAGCGCACCTCGCTTTTCAATACGATGAGCTTTGTAAAAATCGACATGTGTCAGAAAGGTCGGGCAGAGCAGCAACAAATATCTACAGCATTAAACCAAAATTAACAATTGCATTAAACCAAATACACAAAATAACCGTCATATGACCCCTTTAATATAACAGTTGAGAAAAATAGAAACATAATGTAATAATGGTTAAGCCACATTACCTGTGAGCCAGTGAGGATGACAGGCTTCCCCAGGTGCTCACACATAAAGGACAAGGCAGAAGCTGTGTATGCCATTGTATCTGTACCATGCAGGACAACAAAGCCATCATATTTCTCATAGTGTTTCTGTAGATATGACAAGACATAAAAAGTAATTTGGTATTAATCTCAGGTTCTCAGCCTATTACTTGTAAGCATCAAATTTTGAAATGGCATTATCATTTAGAAAATCTTGTGCTTTATTACAGGTGTAATGAATGTATAAACATTTTATAAATCTGTTTTAATTTTAACCTGATAACTGTCACAGCAGAAATTGCATACACATGAAATTGCAATTTAAACTACAATAGTTTTCTTTCTTTTTTTTAAGTCTTTAAAAAAATCATTTTAGGTATTTGTATAGATTACATTAACATTATATTTATAATTTTTTTGGTTTATGTTTATCGTTGTGAAAATTTGTCAAATATTTCATCTTGAGTCTTATACCTTTCCATCAATTTATAATTTGTCATAAGTAGATTTAAATTTAACTATGAAATATTAAAGTGCATAGGGAAATAACATAGGCGTTCCTCCTCAGAAACTATGACAGTTAACAGGTTAATTGTCCCAAAAAAAAAACAGATTACATCATTCTTAGCAATATATTGCTGAAATTCACAATGTCCAAGTAAAAACGCACACACTGATGGTTAAAAGCGATGCACCTCAATGTCTTTTCCAATAGTGGCCCAATCATATGTGGTCATATTGCAGGAGTCCAGCAGAGGAGAGTATTCTAAAACTGTATACACTATTCTCTTGTTCTGTTTGGACAGTCTATAGTAAAAGGGGGAAAAAAAATGAAAACCATTTAATGTTATATAAAACAACCTGACACATTAACAAGCTCCAAAAGTCAAGCAACACATCTAAATTAAATAAGCGAAAGCTATTAGTTTACACCAGTTAAAACAAACAAAAAGCCCAGATTTGTATCAAATAGACCGATTATTTACAGACAGTGGAAGCTGGACCGAGTTCAGGTTTTCTCAGAAAAAGCAACAAGGGGGAGGGGGGATAAGAGCAAAGTCGATTTTACGGGCTCGTCTGCCCAAGCAACGGGGCGTCCCATATAGTGGAAGGCAAACACTGTAGACAGGAAGATTATGGTCATCAGAGAGCCAGCCCTGGTACATTTGTGTGATTTTGTGCATCAAGGGGAGGTGGGGTGAGCAAATGTTGTGAAGAAGCAGACCTTAGACTTTGCTCACTGCTTAGGGGGCGGCTCCCGGTGACGATGGGGGTTATTGTTATGAAGCGGGGAAACTCTGCTGGGATTTTCCCCATTTAAGCACACAGAGCAGGCAGATTAGCATGACCTCCATGTCCTAATTAAAAACGGGTGGCTTATCCTAAAACCGCATAAATATTCATGTAGTCCCACAAGTGCTGTTACACTGGCCCACCCTTGTTAGATGCACAGATGAGCTAATAGAGTCATGTGGCTTGTTGAAAAGATTGCTTTAATCTCTGCGTTTTTAAAAAGAAATCCCTCCCAACCCTTATGACATCTTTCCAAAAAATAAAGACATGGAGGAGGGTGCAGCCCAAGCCATGTTTGATAGATCAATAGAACAGCAGGGGACGAAACAGACCAACAAGCGCACACACACACGCACACACACACACACACACACACACACACACACGCACACACACTACCATGAAGGGGTCCAACTGTTCAGATTAGCCTTCACTAAAAACCAGGCACAAACATATGCTTATAATCATATAAATGAAAGGGTGCTGCTGAAAAAAACTACTCATGTTTCAAAGTATCCTTTGCCAAACAATGTTGCTATGGGTACTACAATTATCAATAGCAATACAGATCAGGTACAGACAAAGCTCACAATACGACAGACAGAGACAGACCACAAACTGATGTTGTTTTGACTTGTTTGACATGTCCTTTGCATAACTCATTATCTATGATTATTAGTCATTTAATCAGTAGTCTAGAGCACTTGTCAGTCATCAAGTGTGAATGCATACAAAGATTTGATGATAGCAACACTCTGTAATTTTAAGTCTTAAAAACCCATTGAGGGAATAATGCCACTAAGGCAACATTTGAAAGCCTGACTGAGTGAATACACGTTATGCCAAAAAGGATAATTGGGCTTAATGAAATCAAGTAATACAGAATGGGTATTCAAAATAAAAAAATGGGAAAATAAATCAAAGAATCATCCACATTACCTTAATCATGATCTTTTTTTCTAGATAATTTCCAAAAATGCTTTTAAAATGCCAAATACTTTTATTCCAAGGCAGAAAACCATGAAAATTCATAGAAATTGAAAACAAAAAATTTGCATTATACACTAAAAAGGCTTTTAGTTATATACATATACATATACATATACATATATATAAGATTATCCAGTCTTAAGTGTCACATGATCCTTCAGAAATCATTTTAATATGCTGATTTATTCTTAGTATTATCAAAGTTGAATAACAAGTTAAAAAGAACAGCATTTATTCAAAATATAAATCTTTATTATAAAGCTAAAGACCAGCATAAAAACAGCGTCATGCAAATAGATTTTTTTCACATTGAACCAATGTGCAAATTTAAAAGCAAGTCTGAATTCATGGAACATACCTGACAAAAATAATCAATAAATCTTTTTTATTTAGTATTTATGAACCCCTTTTACACTAAGACTCGAATATCATGCTGAGTTTATCTATATTTTTAAGTGCTAACCTTTATTTAATTGTTTGGATGCCAAATATTTTTAGAATTCAGCATCAAACTTGCTTGCAAACATTTCAAATTCTTGTATCATTATTAAGCCACATTAAGCCACAAACATTTTACAATCTGTAGATTCAGCTCAGAAGCTGAAATATTTAACATACCATCTATAATATTTAATCTGCTTTTCAGCTTCACAAACAGAGTCTAATAACTATAGGGGAAGCAGGACCAGACAAAATACTCCACAAAGCATGCAAACATATACACACATAGTTCTACAAGTATATATATATTTATCATCCCGCAAGGGCAAACATTCTGCTACCAGTACTACAGGACCCATGAAATAGATGATCAGCTGCATGAGTGGGTTTCCTGTCAAAATAACACACACACAGTCTCTATCTGTACATTTTGACACGTCTGAAATATAAGGAAACAGCACCCTCTATGGGCCACATGACATGACAGCAACACCTCAAATTATAAGGCTGCAATAAGACGCAACATTTAATGTGTTCTGTGTATTGAAACATCTTTAAATAAAGTTGGTGACAAAAAAACATCAGTGAGCTTGAATTTATAACAAATGAATTACAGTTTTGTGTCTAGAACTATTTATAGGACAACACCTCCACAAATGACTAAATGTTATTAATGTAGTTATCAGCACAATGTTTGTGTGGGAACTTACGGCAGCACCAGTGTGTTCTCTGGAGGCTCATAGTAGTCATACAGTCTGGTCTGTTGTGCGTACAGCTCGTCGTGCAGAATAGGAAGCTTCCGTAGAGTTTTGACAAAAGCGTTTGGTTCTGGAGATAAAACTGCAGAGATAGAAAAAAGCTGATAAGATTATTATGAACAAAGACAGAGATGACAAAAAAATGATGTGTCATTGTAATTCCACACCTGCAGTAAAACGTATAGACACAAATCATATATTGTTATGCTTGCATCTGTGGCACCTTCTTGTCTTGAAGTGCATTTAAAGTATAAATATTATCTATGTGTGTTCCATGGAAATTAAACTGATATGATAACCATGACATTTCTAGTACAATGGGGAAGTATGATGCAACAGCAGGGAAAACACTGCAAAAGAACATATAGGTTTCTCATACAGATGAACAACTCTTACACACTTTTCACACTCTCACCGAGATTACAGGCAATGTCCAAAGAGCGAGTATATGTTTGTACACCATGGTAGAACACACCATTGAGTACTTTGTACACCCACCCAACCCAACCCCCCCAAGTAAGAACCAACCACTCTTATTCCATCGCTCGTAACCAAGTATTGTATGTGAGCATTTTGTGAAAAAATAATTCTTTTCAAATGTATGAACCTTTTGCTACTTTTATAATTATAATTTAAAGGCAGCTTGATTGGAAATAATGCAAAAAATAATAATAATGGTCACAGTTAATGTTTTTTATTTAAAATGCATTTATATATTTTTAGGATTTTAATGTATATAAACACAAACAATAAAATGTAAAAATAAAAGGCTTATTTTTAAAAATAAATGAATGCACAAGCTAAAATCTGTTAGTTGTAATGAAAATCATCCACTTTAAAATCTATACAAGTATGTGCCTATACATATATAAGGATGTTTGAAAAAACATCCTGAAGGCCAAAGTTAAAAGTTGGCTAATGATTATATTTACATTTACATTTAGGCATTTAGCTGACACTTTTATCCAAAGCGACTTACAAATATTAGGAGACAACTTATATATAACCAAGATTATATAAACTTCAAGAAACATGTGATTTGCAGGTTACCTTGTAAAAGTTATTCAAATAAAGATATTACAGTTTGAAGCAATGGAGTACAGACATTGCATCAGCTCTACACAGCAACTCACATTAACAGACTGAAATTTTGTTTGTTTTAAACATGTCTTTCTTTGGAACTATGTTTATGGTAAAATCTCAGGAATCCCTTCTTAATGTCCAGAAAAGTAAATGCAAAACTGAATCATGCAGACCCTAAACACCAAGTGTCAAGCTACAGAAGTAAACAGCATGCCTGCTTTGGCACAAGAGTAGTCATGTGATCGAGACCAGCCACTAAACAGAAATGTTGAGTATGTAGTGCTATGTTGTTTGTAGTTATAAAACTCAGTTTAGCTTCAGGGAAAAAAAGGTCAGTTTGAACTTTTGGTTTGATTTTACAAGCACACTTTTCCTTGAACTTTGTTGCCAAACTGGTAGGGCATGGCGATTTTTAACAGTGAAGTTGTACTAAGACAACACATGAAATTTATACCATAATAAAACTAATTTGCATAAAAGTGTAAATGTAAATTAGCCATAAATGATTAAAAACCGTGTTTGAGTGCTCACTAGGAGACTGCTGATATTAGATATTAGTGATATTAGATATTAGTTATTAAATTAGCTTTTATATTTCCCTGCTTGTCATTCTGTTTATTCTGCTGTAAAGCTGCTTTGAAACAGTGCTTCATTGTTAAAGCGCTATACAAATAAACTTCAACTTGAACTTGAAAAACAGTCAACTGTTTTGTGCTTGAACTTGTAAATTCTTTAAAAGATCCATTATTTCTATTGCACTTTATCAATCACTGACCTCTCATTTTACATATAAAATTCACAAAGATTAGAGATTTTAACTAAGCATTACTGTGCAGATTATGATGGTAAAGCTCAGTGCTGAAAAAAAAATGTATCGCCTCAAACACAAATATTTAAGCCTCCTATTAATAAAATATGCTATTAAAAGCTTTAGCAATGCTCTACGCCCTCTCCAACCCAATTCTTTTTGAATTATGTAAACAAAACCACTCTTGATGCTTTATTACACTACACAACTAAAATCACCATCTGCGTAGCTTAGCTTTTATCCAGTTTATTCTATTACTAGCTGAATATCTGCATGTGTGTTATGTTGGCATGTCCAGTACATTTACAGAAGTTTACTTTGCCTAAGACTTTACAGTTTATCCACCATGTGATTCGAACAACAAGAACATAAACCTGAATAAACCTGTATCCAGTATCTTGTAACTATTTTGATAAACAGCTACAGTATTACGTATACACTGCCCCTCATCCAAGTCACACTCGCATAAACATCATTGCATTAGACATCAAAATAGTAGCTTTTAGAAATAAAAATATCACAAGAGCACATTTCAAGCAAACATTGTCAAACATACGGTGACGTGTTAATAATTAAAGCAATTTACAACAACTATGGATACTAGGAAGACAGTGTATGTGAACTCCAAATTGCCTTGCGTCAGTTCATTTGTTTTCTAAAGGTATACCTTGTTTTGATATTTTGTTATCTAACGCAGTGAAAAATACGTATTTAAGTTTGCCTTGACCCACAAAATATGTTGTAGGGACAGATATACAAGTGGAATAACCTCCCTAACGCAATCCGTTCTGCCACATCCCTCACATCCTTTAAGAAACAACTAAAAACACCTCTTCCACGAACACCTGACATCACAATACAAAAAAACCTCTCTTCTTTCCTCTACAGGTCCTTATCTAGCACTGCAAAACATTGTAAACTTAGGAAAGCACTTCTTAGTACTATTGTTGCCGCTTTTGATGTGTCGATTCATTGTCTCCTAATGTTTGTAAGTCGCAATACTACCATGTGTTTAGTCTGGTAATCATCTGTTACAGCTGATGCAGTCAGGTGTTTACCGTTATTCTGGTACGTCATTCCGATGGTTCCTCCGGTGTTTATGACCAGAACCCTTGCCTCGGCACTGGGGCTAATGTCTAGAGACTCGAGACTGGTGTTGCTCGATTTCCTTCTCCTGCGACCCTGGCCCATAGCACCTCGGCTGAGTGATGTCTGCGACTGAAACACATCGGACTGATCAATTTGATTTAACCTGGTGTGAGACAGAGCTCGACCCAGCGAGGTAGTGCGCTTCCATTCCGCCATATCTAATGCCTCTCTTTAGCTACCAAGATACTAACTATGTCTCTTAAAGAGACAGTGCATTTATTTTAAACACCAGTCCTTACACGTGGCAATAAACGTACGACTAATGTCATTGTTATATTATATTATATTGTATTGTATTGTATTATATTGTATTATATTATATTGTATTATATTATATTATATTATATTATATTATATTATATTATATTATATTATATTATATTATATTATATTATATTATTGACAAAATTATCGCTATATCAAATCAATTGATTTGGAATTTTTAATGCGAGCTTTAAAATATGCAAAGAAATCGTTAAAGTGGTCTTGTCAAACATTAGAGTCGTTTCTTACCAAAAACTGGAAAGCCATCTTTTTTTTTTAATTCTTGATTATGGTCACGCAAGATGCCTCACAGACCACACGCATGAAAATCACGTTTACTCAAAACTCTGGTCTCTAGATTACTCTCATTTGTCATGGACATGATGCAAAAGTGTTTTGACCAATGAGAAAGCGATGCATAATAAATGCTAAATAGCCTTTAAACTAGAAAAACACTATTTTATAGTATTAAGTTAATTTAAATAATACGTTTTAATGTTTTATTAAACTTCGAAAAATTATACTTTATTTATTTGTTTAGCGTTTAAAGCTACCAATAAATCTTCACGTTTGGTTCCTGATAATGTGACAAATAAAATAAAAATTATAGTTCTAAATTTAAAATGAAACTGTACTAACTAAATTTAGTCTTGAAAATGAGTTAACATCTGCCTAAACATTTTCCATCTTAACATTCAGCATGTACACTTCTATTTATGTGACAAATGCTCTTCATATAAATCTGTAGTTCTGTTAGTATAGAACCTGATAGATCCCTTTTTTAGTGGTGTCATCTTTTCTTACCAGTAGATGTCGCCATTGACCTGAATCTGGGTTTCATGACTATGCCATGTGAAGTATCACAGCATTACAAATCATCACATGCACACAGCATAAACTGGGAAAAAACGTCTAAATTACATTTATTTAATAGTTTCGTGGTAAACGGCCAAAGAATTAGGACCGCACATTAGGATTGCACATTGTACTGTACATATACTGTGATGCGCAGCGTTATACTACAGATTGTTATTAACTGATGACAACAATTAAGCATAAATTTAAAAGCATGCAGTATATTTGTTATTGTATATATATTATATGTAATATTTAGTACATTTTAATATGCAAAAGTGGAAATAAAGTGATTCTAGCCAGTGGCATAGCAACATGCAGACACACGGCTTTAAGGAGGAGGCGCGTAATTTTTTACACGCACCTTTTCCGGTTTCTCATTCGGACCGGATGCGTCAGAAGATCGTGTATGATGAGCCATGACACATTGTCAGTTTAAAAGTCCTCAAATAATGTCGCAAATAAGCAGCAGAGCTTTCAATATTGCATTATTGTATGCTTGTTTACAGTTTTATTTCTTGCGTACACAGAGTAAGCTCAGACTTTAGTTTTTAATTTTGACACTGGGATACAGTGGCGTTCCAATATTGAAAAGCACGGGCTGTATTAGTGTTGTAGTCAAACACTAAAACACTACACGGTTTAGTGCTCAAGAATAAACAAATGCCATTTGAAAATTATAAATGCTAATTGATAACAGTAACTAATAGATCACATTAATTTCTTAAATAACAGATGAGCTATACATGTTTCCTAATTAAAATAAAGTTAGACTATTAAATAGAACTAAGTTACCCTATAACTATGAACACCCACTGGATTTCTTTTCAATTTATTTTCATTTTTGTAGTATTACTGTTGATTGTATATTACATTTTAAACTAACGACTGGCAGGTCAATGAAACTGAAAGATTTGACGTTCGCTAAACCTTTACTGTGAAATTAAGGCTGCAGCAGTCATTTCCGCTGGTTAATGTTGACGTAGCCAGTTTCACACTGAGCTCGGCGGTTGTAAGTCGGCTGATTGTAGAAGTGAACACCGGGGTTGACACTGCTAGAGAATGGTGGGCCGTTCCAGGTAACTGAAACCTATATAGTTTTTTAAAATGAATGAGAATAGATTGTTAACAAATATATTTTACATATCCTGTCGAAAGTATGGGCAAAGAATGTTTGTATACGAGTTTTTATGGGTTGTTCGGCCGGCTAAGCTAGCAGGCTAAGTTGCTCTTTTCTGGCACTCCCTCTGAGCCTCTCTTGTCTCTCAGGGGCACGTGAGACACCATTCGAATTCGGGACGGTTGAAATCGATGCGGCTCAGCTTCGGACAGCCCAGATGACAGACCCACCGGTCGGCCAATTTAATGCTTCACGGTCAATGCTCTGAAGGTCTTCAGCTGCTATTCAGTTTTAATTTGGGGGAAGGACGTGTAAAAGCCTGCGAAACGGACATTCACACGCCAAGAGGAAGTCTTCAAATACCGCAGGCTCTTAAGGAGGCCTCACAGCACTTAAAATATCCCGGAAAAGCACTGACATTTTTAAACGTTTAAACGCTACTATTGTCGTTTCCCTGGATTACTGTTGAGTGCGGTGTTTTTCCAAACTGGTATCACCCCACAAAAGCTTAAAACAACGAGCTTTGACCTTTTGCATCATAAGTGTTGTACTGAAAGTTTTCAGTACTGTCGCTTAATCGATAGTTTCTGGTGCTAGCTTCGTTACCGATAACGGTGACTTTATAAGCAGCCGCACACCCTGTCGTCCTGTTTACTTCCAAACTTGACATTCCCAGAAAGAAATCTTAAAGCAAAAACTCTCATCCATTTATTCAAGAGTATTGTCTCTTAAACGAACCGTATCGTACTTTTTGGTTAGAGGTAACCATTTATGAACTATTTACAAGATGGGGAAGATGCTGTCAAAGATATTTGGTAACAAAGAGATGAGAATATTGATGCTCGGATTGGATGCCGCAGGAAAGACCACCATCCTTTATAAATTAAAGCTCGGCCAGTCCGTGACCACCATACCCACCGTCGGTTTCAACGTGGAGACGGTCACCTATAAAAACGTCAAGTTTAACGTGTGGGACGTCGGCGGACAGGACAAGATCCGTCCCCTCTGGCGACATTACTACACGGGCACCCAAGGGTTAATTTTCGTGGTGGATTGTGCGGATAGAGATCGCATAGACGAGGCCAGGCAAGAACTCCACCGCATTATCAACGACCGAGAGATGCGGGACGCCATCATTTTGATTTTCGCCAACAAGCAAGATCTACCGGACGCCATGAAGCCGCACGAAATCCAGGAAAAGCTGGGACTGACGCGAATCAGAGATAGGAATTGGTACGTGCAGCCCTCCTGCGCGACCACCGGCGACGGACTGTATGAAGGCTTAACTTGGTTAACATCTAACTACAAGTCTTAATGACGCCGTGTGGCACTGACTGTTTAGGACGAATGAACTCCATATGGAAAAAAAATCAGACGCCTCCTACGAATATTCGTGATATTTTGATTTATAGTTAACATTTATTTTTGTGATGACCCCTACAGAGTTATCTTTTAGAAACATAATGGTTTGGCTTGCTTTTAGTTTTCTGTATATTGTGACATACACTTGTCACACAACTCGGACTGTGGCTTATAACATGATAATGCATTCCTAAATAAGAGTCTCTATTTTTTTTTCCCTTTGACAGTATAGGTTTTATATCTTTGTTGTCTTCTTTCTTTGAAAATTTAAAGTCAATTTGTGGGTGTTTCCAGCAACTGGTCGATCAGTGTGTTAAATACATTTTGTACTTCAGACATCCACTGTAGCAAAGCACAGTTTTGCTGAGGAGGTTGTAGCATACTAACTGTAAGTAGCTATTTGGAGTAACGGGTTTTAAACCGTGCCATAGTTATGATATCACTGACATCCAATGATAATCAACTTGTAAATGAGTCCATGGAACATTTTATGCAAACGTTTTGGGCTGTAATACTGGAAGGAACACTTGTCATAGACATAACTTGTATTCACACAGCGTAATCAAACAGAGTGATGTCTTGTGCTCTCAAAAATTGAAAAAAAAAAGTTAAAAGGCTTAATTTTTCAAGATTGTTGACAGGGGGATGCCTTTTGTATTCCATTTACCATTTAGACTAAATGCATTGACCATGTTGTCTTTCACTTCACAGTTATGTTGCAAAATGTGAGATCGTTACATTCTTGCATTTCAGGTGTAGTGCTCGCAGTAGTTTGGACTGCATTTTTGAGAGAAATGTTTCATCCTATTCATTTCATCTCTTTGCTTTACTTGTTTCGAGAAACATGTACCGAAACGACTATGTAATTGTACCTTCAAATTAAACCTAGTCATTTTAACAGTTTTAGTTCATGCTTTTTCTGACCGATTCTGCTCTCTTGATGACTTTATGCTATTGATGCATGGGAGTTTCCACAGTTATTTAAGCCAAACCAAAGTCAAATGGAAAATATGCTAAGCTTTTCTGTGCGTGGAAGTTCCTCCCACTGGCAAAAAGCGAAAAACTTTTTCAATTTTATTCTGGTAACGCACACGAAAGTAGTTTATTCACACTTTGACAGTGTCGTTGGGTTTGTAGTCCATGTGTTTTAGTACCATATTTTCTTAGTGAGACGCTAAGAACTTTGGAATCAGTGATAGATAACATTGTAAAGAATGTTGGGTTTAATGTTTGACCTAGTCCTCATTTGTTTGCACACAGCAGTAGAAACACCTTCTAAAGGGAATGTATGTGAAAAGACCTTTTTCGTTAAGTGATTTCATTTGTAAACCATTGAACTTGAACTGCATTTAGTTATTATATTTGTTTTTATCAACGTTTTAGTTAATCTCCCAAAATAAGCTCAATCCTCACTGTGCTGTTTTGAAGTGGTGTGTTGGTAACGGGTCAGATCTACACACCCCCAGCCAATCCAGCTTTAAAAACAGGATGTCTCCCGCTTGCTCTCTAAAGGCCGCACAGCTGTTAAACTGTTGCGCAGTGTAAAGGGGCGGCTGGCGCTGGACGGCACAAATGCTGCTCTTGCTGACACAGCTGTTAATAACAAGTGCTGTGCACACTTGTTGCTTTTGTGCTGTGCACGCCATCTTGAATGATTGTTAAACCAGCAGGCAGTTTCTTCTCCCGCACTCAACATGCCAGTATTCAAATCAGTCAAAACCACATCAGCTACTCGTATTGCCGGAAATGAGCTTATTGCTGGTGTTTTGATGCCTGGTATATAAAGCAACAAAAATTCTGGTGTTTTTTTTTTTCACTCGTCTTTAAAAATAAGATGCTGAAACTAGCTTTTTGTTCAGACTTTCTTTGTTAACCATTCCTGAGGGATGAATGTTACTGCTAGGTTTGTTGTCTAACTAGTTGAGACCTGCCAGTTAGCTATAATACAGACCTTTGTATGCGAGTCACATTTATAGGTTAGAACTCTTTGAATCACAAAGCAGGTGATAATCACAGACTGTTTTATATGTGCATTTTATTACATTTCTGTGGTATTTAGAGTGATGCATGGGTTTATGAATAACCAGCGGTCAAAAGTGTGAATGGTCTTATTCATCCCTTCTTTATCTCACATGACGCATGATGTTTCATCTAAACCCAGGAAGGCGTTTGCTGAATATTAAAATAAAGGTAAAAGGAGTGTTGTGCTGGAACGTCTCTGTAAATGCTGACCAAGTGTACATATGGAGGGAATCAGGTGCTTTTTATTGCGTGTCAGCTTGGTAAGTGAACAAAACTCCCAATGCACAGTTGAATGAAAACAAAAACGCTTGTGTGTTAACGTTAGTTTTTTTTTTCTTTGGGTTTGCTGCATAATCTTATGAGGAAGTGTGACTGTCTTTTTCCACACAACTACGCATTTGACTGTTTCACTTCTGCTTAAGGTCCAAATTAGGGGTCTTTTAACCACCTGGACTCATCTCATTTCTTCCCACATTCTCACTAGAGGCAAATACACAGTAACAAATGTTTCTCCACCTTTTTTTATCGGCAAGTTTTCCAAAACATTCTCAGTGGAGTAGTGTTGCTCATGAAGTTTCAGCGCTGAACTAATCTCATGGTGATCTGTGAAGGGAAGTGGTCAGTGTGTTGCGTGCTCTGGCTGTGGGAGGTTGGGTGGTGCTTGTGTAGCTCTACTGTGGAGTTGATGTAATGAAACAGATCCTATTAATAGTCATCTAGTAGTATTTAATGGGGAATAAAGCACTATAATCTCCTAATAGATTATATGTGACTTGGACTATATGTGACCTGAAACGATTCATGCACTATATTTTTGTGCAAAACAATTAAAATCAATAAAATATTATTTGTATTAAACACTCTACAATGCTCATGTTGAAGATATGTAGTAAGGGGTCCTATAGAAATCTAATTTTTGTATTTTAATGCTTTACCTGACTTTAGAAATGTACCCAATTAATTAAATGAATGTTAGATTATGTGACCCTGTTAGTCTAAAGTCTAAAAATCTAATTCTGACATAAGCATCAAAGTTTGATTTCACCTATTAATTTCACTGTCATTTAAATCTTTGACATAATCTTACTCTGTAAATATTAAAGACATCAAGGTTATATTTTTACAGAATGTTCTTAACATTATTTAGGATGATTTTATGAAAAAAACTGTAAGTGACTTTAGCTGGGTTTTCACAAGCAGGGTCACATTTGTGCTTTGTTATGTGTGTCTTAGGCCCTAAAAAATTTAATTAACAAAAAGTAAAACTTTTTTTCTGGACAAAGATTTCAGTCATTGGTCTTTTATTTATAATGCTATATTTTGCTCTATAACATTCACTCATAAGGTCACTCATCCTGTTCTAAACTGATATCCGTTTCTATGCAATGTGATCTTTAAATAATTAATTCAACTGGTATTTCTGGAGGTGAATAAACACACTAACTGACTATTGTCTTCATGGTGTATTAAAGTTAAAATAAAATGTCAGAAAAAGCCTGAGCTTGTTTATACACACAACAGGGATGAAATACTTTATGTAGCATCATTATAATTAAATTAGTATTTAATGTGGTTATTTTGCCACAGGGGTAACTACACTGGCGGTGCTTTCATTGAACCAGTTCAAGTGTGTAATTATGAACATTAGTGTATAGTACATGGACAACCCTATCACACCATCTAGCAGAAAAAAACACCCAGTCAGGGGAAGTAAACATGATTGTTTGTACAGCTTGACTAAAGGCCTCTGCATGCTAGTTTCTGTTGAACAGGTTTGGTAACTACTGTACTTAATATTGAATTGTCATATAAGCCTAATATAGTTTATATGCATCAATATAAAACGGTTGTTCAGTTTTTCATTGAGGTATATCTAATGTACTATTAGAAGGGATAGGGAACATCTTTAATATCTATCTCTTGTCATGTACCTTTTTCATGAACGTGCACGAGCGTTTCCACTAGAGAAAACCATAATTCTGGGCTGAAAATGTTGTCTTTATACTGGCTTTATAAACCTGTTTATTTTAAATAATAAACCAGTAAGTCAGGGTGAAAAAACTCTAACACAAAACAACACCAAAGTGCTTCCGTTACGTTCAACAATGTTGTCAACACTATGTAAGCTGCCAAAATACACACACAAAAACATACAAGTAGAGCGGTCTATCAGTTGTAATGGTTGTAAACAGATATTTAAATGTCACAACTGACCAGTCAGATGTGGTTCTAAAAAACAACATTATTTTGTGTATTTGGTTTAATGCAATGTTTTTGCGTGGTTTTAGGGTTTAAAAGTCATTATGATACACATACCGGCGATTATTGTTGCTCTGCTATGCCCCGCCTATTTGAAACTCAAATTTTACGAAGCTCATCGCTCTGAAAAGCGCGGTGTGCTCAGATTGGCCAGCGATCCAGCGCACTGTGATTGATCCGAATACCGTGAGCTTGTGACGGAAATGTTACGCTTCTTGCCATATTTGAAAACACAGCGTCTTCACAACATGCCGATGTTGTGTAATATTCATTGCTTTGCTTTGAAATGGCGCGTTTTTTAAACCACAAACTATTAAAACAGAAATTGATATTTGCTCTTTGTATTACAACTTATTTGATGGATCATTTCGATAATTTTATAAATCAATCAAATTAAGTTGTTATATTAAGAGCAAACAACAAATTGCATCCTATTTATTTATTAGAACATATAAATATTCATGTATGATCAATATAGGTACGCCTTCTTTCTGTACGATACATTTGGGCGGTTAGGAAACTTTACCACCACATTTCTACATAGATATATGGGGGCGTGTTTAAAGACACCGTTTTAGGAAGGTGTGGCTGAGCCCTAACATACAAAAAACATCTCTTTGCGTTTGAGGCTTTGAGCTTTGTAACTGCAGATCTTATACACGCACAAACAGCCACATAACATACTAAAGAAAAAGGAAAACAAGAATTCGCATCATATGACCCCTTTAAGTATTCTAGAGACCTGTGTATGTTATTTTTAACCCAGCATTGGGTCAAAAAGGGACGAACCCAACAGTTAGGTTGTTAATTAACCTATGCTGGGTTGTTTTAACCCAAAATGCTGGTTTGTTTTAATTCATGGTGGGGTCAAATATAATCTTTTTTTTTAGTTAATTTAACTCAACGGTTGGGTTTGTCCTCTTTTGACCCAATGCTAGGTTGAAAAAATGCTCTGTAAAATGTAGAGAAATGGACCTTATATGTGCTGAATGCAGAGATTTGTTAGTGGCTCTGTGTCATGTTTACATTCTGTGTACTCTGACCGTGGTGAACCTTAGCCACAGATGTTCTCAGATTACACTAAATATGGAAAAGTGAGTGGTGGGAGAACACGGGGGGGGGTGGAGAAGGTCAAAGGCCCGCATCTAAGATCAATATTAGCAAGGAGGGCATATGAAAACTGCCAATCACATTGGTGCTTACTAATGTATGTGAAATGTAATAAGTGTCTCGCCTCCAAATCCTAAAAGGCTGACTCTCATTACAAGCTCAGCGTGAATTCATGTGTCTTTGCTTTTATAAGACCAAATCACTTTAATTGGTCTTTAGGTAGGGTTGCACTGAAAATGTACATTATCAAACAAACCTTTGTGCCTTTGTTCACTTTGTTCACTTACTCTGATGATCAGTTCTGGTTTCTATCAAAGACTATCTACTATTTTTATCTATCAAAGATAGACATTTGACTCCATTATTTTTTGCAGGTTTAATCCAGTTACTGCTTTAGTTGTCAATATTTAACATTTTAAAAATGGCAGATAAAATGAATTTACAATGTTACACATTCTAGTTCTTCTTAAACAGTATGAATTTTATTTGGCAGTTTATTTTACCAAAAATATCGCTGTTTACAGAAACATCCGATGGCATCTTTTGTTAAGGGAACAACGGTAACCAAGGGGTGGAGTTTATTGTCAACATTAATTGTCAGAATTAGAAGAACTTTATTATTTTGGTTTTGGTCACATTATAGACCCAAATAATCTGAGTCCATGTTAATAAATAAGCTTACCAGTTCTATTAGGTAACATCTATTAAAATGTTTCTTCTTATTCCTCTTACAATTTCTCTTCTGATGTATGTTCTGCAGCTGGGGAATTGTTGGCAAGAGAAAGCATTCCATTGGGAATTTGTAGAATTCTGTTGCTGGATTTCCTGAGAGGAAATGAGATGAATGGAAAGTGAAATGGGGAGGCCGTTTCACTGTTTAGCCATCATGGATGGATTACACAACCAATGAGGTGCCTCCCTGGTGATTCATTAATGGATATGTTAACCATTCAGAGTTGAACACTTATTCTTTCTTATTACTTTGAGAAAGAGCTGAAATAAGCTGATTCATATTAACTCCCATGCAATTTCAAACTGAACTTTCAGTACAGTTAAAGGGCAGCATGAATGTTTAACAACCTCTTTACCTAGCATTTATTTACTGTGGCATTTATTTTTTTAAGAATTTATCCATTTGCACGACTAAGTTAAGCCAAAGTATGTCAAGTACATTTGAGTGAGGTTTTAGTGGCAACTCACTATGGTGAAGGGTGTAACCTTGGGCAAAGAGCAGACCCACCCATTTCTTGAGCGTGCAAGGTAAACTCACCAAAAAGCCTGTTTGTTTAATCTGTTGCTTTGGCGACAGTCTTACAAGACTCTTACTGCAGAGTATGAGTATGTCTGAGTCAAATCTTTCAAAGGGCTACTCAGGATACACCTGTCTATCTGACTTAGTATGACATAGTGACATGTCATTAGCTGGACTGATATTAGATACAAGCTTTGGTTTATATAAAATGTTTTATAGAAAGCTTTTATAGTTTCTTATATAATACAGCATGTAAATATATGACCATATTTGCAGACAAGTGTTTGTTTGTTCATAGAAATGTTACTACTTTAGCTTTTTCAAAACCCTGATTTAAAGGAATGGTTCACCCAAGAATTGGACCCCATTGACTTTCCATAGTAGGAATAAAAATTACTATGGTTAAGTCAATGGGGTCTATTTTTGGGTGTTTCACACCCAAGTGTTTTACATCGACATTCTCTTTCATGAAATGTGTGCCATTACTTTTCTAAATGATTTGACAAATGGATTTATGGTTAAATGAGTAAAAAAGAAAACATGCATCTATAGGCCAGAGTTGTAAATTTGGCATTGTAATGGAACTTTTTGACTTAAGCCAGTAAACGACCACCCAGAACATCTTAGCAACTGTACAGCTATGCATTAAAAACACCTTAGCAAACACATACATTGCAATACCCTGGTAACCACCCACAATACCCACCATTATGGCAGGGGCTTTAGAAGCTTTTTTATGTTTTATGTTTTTTAAGTTTGTAAATCGTGTATGCCAAAACTTATTAGGTCAATTACCCCATTTATTATCTATCTCCTGAAAAAACATTGCATATGTTTCATAATCACATTGATCATTTAAATCTGATATTTTTTTGTCTGGTTTCTGCATGCCTACGTAATTTCTAGAGACCTTCTAAGCCTTGAAATCCACATGCCTGGATAATTCTGATCACATAACTGGAATGTTTCATAAGATACATAACTGGGAGTACTTTGCTGACTAATTGAACTTCCATGACTAATATTCTAAAGATTTCCGAAGGGTTGGGTTGGTCCCGTGGAGTTATTCCATACTACTCTCTCCCTGTTCTCCTTAATCCACTTTCAATTTTTAATCCACCGCTACAATTTCAAGTGGTATATAAACTGATTTATTTGATTTGACCTGAAGACCATCAATTCTTTTCAATCAGTGGCCTTATGGCATCCATGTGTTTTCAGCGTTGTAGCAGTAACTGTCTTGCCCTGCTCATAAACACTACATACATTCCTCATTTGACACAGGAAGTGGTTTATAGTTAGCGCTCTTCCTGTTGTGGTTCAGAAGACTGAATGGAGCCATCTGTAGTTACTGAAACCTTGTAGCAAGCCATAGTCATACTGAGCTGTTAGTTTTGAAAGAGGGCTTGATCTTTCACGCCTAACAAGTCATAATTACAGGTCTTTAGAAAACTGAACCTAAGCAACATGCAAGGACAGGCACTGAGATAATTTAAGCAGACTGTGTTTTTTTGGTGATTTTTTTTTCATGGTAATTCTAAACACATGAAACGGAGAAGGGTGCTGCATTTATACTAAGGTAGCATTTTGCCATTTGTTTCTCCCATAACTATTCCTTCTTGGTTCTTGCTTGTATTGTATGGTTCTTTCATATAAGCCAACAATCAAACACGAAGAGTCAAGTTCAAATAGAAGCCACAGACAGGAAGAAAAAAGGGAGTTGACTTTTGCACCGACAGTATAGATACAGAGAGAAAGAGATTTGATTGGCTGGCATAGAATACAATATTATATTGAAGTGTCGGGCTGTTTTGGCAAATGCCGTGAGAAAGGGACCCCTCTTCTGCCAAGCGCTGAATGAAGAAACCACTCTCTGTTGGTGATTTATTGTCTATTTTGGCGTGCTGTGCACTTAAAAATATAACATTTTAATGCTGTCCATAGCATGCTGTTTTTTGTGGATGTATTTATGTTAATTTAATGTGTATTATAATGCAAATGTATGAGAATTAAGCATCAAACTAAGTGGCCACTGCAGTCCAATTATGGTAGAGTATTAACCTTTCTTTGCCCGTGTCATCTAAACACAAAGCATAATTGTCTCATTTGACAATGGAAGAGAAACTCAGCTGTATTTCCTCTGCGGACATGTTTTGTACCTGAGGAGTGAGCAGAACTGCAGGTAGAAAATTGCTACACAGAATCTTTAATTGAGCTGTCAATCTCAAAGAACATTGGTCACGTTTACGTGCAACATCATAATGTGATCGTAACGAGATCAAGGCAAATCTGTAACTTTACTCGAGTCTACATACACATAATACTGGGATTATGTTATTGAGATTGAGAACTACAGTAAAATATGTAAAAGTACTGGGATTTTACATTAGACAGGCACGTACACACTTTAAGCCCACTTCGACCAAAGTACACAAATAATGCTGCTGGTCACAGATTAAAAAAACATGGTGGTCAGCCGGCTTTTTACACTCATCTGTCAGATAAACGCCTGTTGCATTTGTGATGATTCTCAGTAAGTATAAATCAATCAGTTTGATGCTTTGAAGTAGTAATTTATACACAATGGCCACAAGCAAACACAAAGATGGCAGTTGGTGAATTGCCGTTTATGAATGTTATCAACCACTTCCTTTAGTCTGTGGGTTAAATTATGTGGTTTGATTATAACTGTCCAGCCCACACGCTCTCACGCACCCAGAGCATCATCAGGTTTTGACACTCTACCACACTTTTTATTGTTAGCCCTTAGACATAATGTGTGGATGACAGGGGCTTTAGATCTGGCCACAGAGTACCACTGACAAGAATATGTAATTGAAGACAATTGTTTATGTCAGCCATGATTTTGCCACATTTGTCTGTACCTTGTTCCATTATTTTGTGTGTTTGCCACTTTAAACCAGGTTTACAGTATCGCAAACAAGATGCAGTTATAATTCAGGGTTTTAATTTAAATAGAAAATACTGAATGTCTTACACTTTACATAGTTTTTAAAACAGACATTTTTATAAAGACTTATTATAAAATGTTCTAATTTATTTGATGTACTACATATATAATCAATATCTTTAAATCTATATGTTATTAATTGACATTTTGATTTTCTTCAACATTATTATTATATTATATGTGACCATGTCTGTGAAAACCAGTCTAAAAATCTATTTCTAAAATAACAAGCATCAAAGTTTGATTTCACCTATTAATTTCCCTATGATTTTAATCTTTGACATGAAATTACTCAGACAATATTAAAGAGATCAATGTTAAATTCTTACATGTAGATGATTTTATATAGAATAATATAACAGAATAAAAGACTTTAGCTGGGTTTTCACAGACTGGGTCACATATTATTGTAATATATTATATTATTTATAAATTTTTAAACTGTGTGGAATGTGGTAGACATTGCAAAATTCTATTTTGATAGAAGAATTATTTATGTCTCAAAACATAAAAATGCATAAATTATACATTAGTGGTTATATATAAATGATTGTGACTGTATACTCATCCCCATTTTTCTTACATTACACATTGTTTTCTTAGACATAGATATTAGAAAATCTTTTGGAACCAGCATGCTTTTCTGCAAGATCTTGTTGACCAAACACATTCAGTAAAACCAAGATAACATTTCTGAATAGCTTAATCCTGTTTCTAAGTTTGGATTGTGATGAATATTCTTTCTACATTAAACAATGGTTCACTGTGGAGCTTTGGGTTTAGTCTCCTTTGCAGCTGATCTAAGGCCAGTGTCATTATTTGGCGAATAAGAGATAAGACCACCATTGGGTGTGGCTACATTGGCTGTTTTGAAGAACATCAGGGATTGATTGGAAAATTCAAAAATTCTTGCATGGTGAATGTGTGAGTGAATGCACCATAGAGTCTGTTCCAAAGCAGAATAAAATCACTCCACATGATGTCACTCTCAACCAATCAGAAGCAGAGATGACCGATGATGTAAACGTTATGTCACAGTTTCTTTCCTGCTGGGTCAAGTAATCTCATTAGAAGTTACAGTGTCAAAGACAGCCATTCTTTTGACGTGTATTAATAAATATTCAGTTTCAAAAAGTTTTAATGGGTATCAAATATACATTTGTAAAACAAATTAGATTTCCAGCATATCACTGTGTGCATTTAATAATAATTTAAATTTATTTTGCACAAATCCTAAAGAAACTCTACACTGGTGTGTAGCCAGTCCTATGAACTCTGGATTACCTCTTGTGCCATCACATAAGTGTGTTCAAATCAAAAGTGCTGTAAACTTTTCCTGAATAAATCAATGACTTATTTCATACATGTTTGCATAGTTGAATCAAAAAGAGGAAGTGTGGGTTTCTTAACTGTTGCAAGTGAACTATTGCATTATATGAAAGCTAGTATTAGCCAGTAGCCTATTTATCCATATTAAACTTCTTTTGATATTTTTAATCTGTTTTTTCTCTATTTAACTCTGAATATATAAATGAGCTAACCATAATTTTCTTATTTAGACTTAAATTTAATGCATGAAATTACTGAAGCTTCACCCCTTCAAGGTGCACAGTACTTGGTATTTTGTGGTTGCTGTCCATACAGTGCCACCTGTTGGTTACATTGGTGAAAGAAAAGCTAGTTATAGGAAATATGGCTATATGGTATTAATAATTAGACTAAACTTATTCTTCCTGGCCAAAAAAGTACAGTTAAAGGCTTTTCCTAATATACATTTCCTTTTCCTTTACACATTTATTTCCCATTTGAAGTCCTGTCACGTTACGGAAGTAAAATAGACTGACTTTAAACACTTCTCTTTAGTTTATTATAGTCATTATTGTTGTTTTAAATTATAGTATTATATGCATATTGTATTATAGTTGTTTTTAAAGTGTTTACAAGAGAACAGCATGACGGTTATGTAATCAGTTTACATAACAGAGAGCAAGATTGTAAATATGTGTGTACAGATGACAAACAGAGTCAACGTGAGCATCAAAACCTGAACTAATAGGGATTCAACTGAAATGGGCTGCAGTGACACAGCACAGATGGCTCTTTTAATGGGGTTTAACATCTGCAAACCTCATGACCTGCCTGACCTCTGCGGTGTGTAGAAAGTGTCATTAAGAACAGCTGATGTCTTAATAAGACCCTGAAGGCCACCCATCCCCCTGATTATTTTCACCTAATATTCTAACCCTTTTCGTAACGCCTCTATATGTTGCACACCCTACTACTGCCCAGCGTTACATTTATTTAGTGTAGCATTCCTATTCCACCTAATAGCAGTTGCTTGGTTGAAAGCGTCTGATTTTGATTCATCACCAAATGCATGTGCCAGGATTTTCAGCCAATCGCCTGAGCTGTAATGCCGTGAAGCACATTTTTCTAGAGCCATTAAAAAATGACATCATGTCAACGCTGATCTACTTAAGGCTCCACAAAAATCCGAATCCAAATATCCGAAAATGCTCTTGGTCAACTTTTTCTTGGTCAGCTACTGCCCTCTTCTGTAGTGTTACAGTATAGTGTTAGGTTATTATAAAAGCAGTTCCAATATGTTCTTGCCTGGAGAGCTTCAATGGAACAAATGACATCAGCATCTTCTACATATTTTCAATCGAACATGTATCATTTTAAAGTTTTACTTGCAGTGTACACAACATGGAACCCTACAGCAGTTGTTGTAGTTAATTATTTTGAGTGAAGCTCTACATTTGTAGAAGAACTGTAAGCTTACTATTAGCCCTTTGAAGTTTTACAATGCCGCTTTGGGCTACAAATGCAACATTGTGGACATCGTTAGCATTATTAAAGCATCCTTTCTGGTTATATTGTTGCCCAGTATGGAAACTGCACCCGGCAGGAGCAAAAATCCATGCCATGAGTGGTAAACATGGATCCCATGGTGTGCTTTTCCACAAACCAGAAGACATACTGTATACTGTAAATTAAAATGCAGGAAAAAGTCTAGAAAATCTGTTAGGATACCAATCATCGAAACCAGCCAGCTATGAGAGGTCGCTTTCCCTATCTGTTCTTTTTACAGTACAAAACTGGCATCTGTGGTTGCCAGTAAAATTCTGTGTATACACAGAAGAGTGTATACAACTTTACAGTTAAAAATTGTAAAAAAATATATTAGCAAAGTTTTATGGTTTGCTGAAATGTTTTGTATATTTTACAGTTTTTATAATCTAACGTGTATAATCTTCTTACATTTACATTTTGGAATTTAGCTGACGCTTTTATCCAAAGCGACTTACAATTATTAGGAGACACATCTTCTTGAATGTTATAGAGATTTTCACTGTAAAATATATGTTAATTCAAACCATTTACTTTCGAAAATCGTATAATTTACATTATTTTACAGTATAATTTAATGTTTTGTTAAATCTGTTACAGTTTTTTTACTGTATATGTGATATAAGATTTTTCACAGTTAATCAGTTAACAGGCCTTTACTGTAGCATTTTTACAGTATTTTTCTGTGAAAATTACAGACATTTTTACAGTGTGGGCAATCCAAATTATTGATATGTTTTAAGGAGATTTTGCTAAACAATGATCACACACAGTACATCAATCTCAGAGAATATTATTGCATTAAATCACAGATGACTTTGCAACCCATCTGCTTTTTTTCACCATGAATACTGATTACTGGAATGAATGAAAAGTTATATAGAAATATGTAGTTTGCTCTTCTTGACATGGTGTAAATGACTTGTTTGTGTATTCTTTATCCAACAAGTTACTTTGCCCAGTTCTTTTTTATTAGGTTACACAGTTTTCCAAGTAACTTTACAGCACTTGTTGA
Source organism: Beaufortia kweichowensis (assembly GCA_019155185.1). NCBI lineage: Eukaryota > Metazoa > Chordata > Actinopteri > Cypriniformes > Gastromyzontidae > Beaufortia > Beaufortia kweichowensis. The sequence goes on from CM032805.1 coordinate 4,704,717, forward strand.
TACAGTAGGATATCAAAGTTAAATGTCACTTAAAACTGATCAAACTACTCGTTACTACGCTCACAAGTCAAACACAAATTTACAACATGACTTGAACAAATCATCCACTGAAAGCAGTTTTACAGTTTACAAATACAAAATACAAATACATAGAAAAATACAAAAAGTAAAAGCAATCACATATAACCATCACAGTTTGTTTTGCTGCATTCGTTTTAAGTCTACATTAGTAAACCATATAAGTTGTTCATAAAGTACAGTGGACCCAGCATTTAATCCTGGATTGTCGTCCAAAATCAAATAATATTTTACATCTATAAAAATAATGTCCATTCTAGGATTTTTTTCCATTGTTATTTTTTCCATTGTGACATTATTTGCATGCCAGTTTGTATGCCATGGGGGGTGCATGCCAGGATCGATGTTTGGGCACAAAATGCCAAGTTGACAATGCACTTTATAATTGTAAAAATTGTGGTAAAAATATCTCTGATAACCCTGCTATTTAAAAAAAAATTTAATATGACCACGATATTTACTTAACATAAGAGTTACCATACAAGAACATTGTCAGGATCAAGCAAGCAAACAGAAAATAAAACAATGAAGTTTATTTTAATTCAATTTAATTAGACCTTATCCCTCTTACCTATATATAAGTTTAATATTTCAGCTGTGTCTTTTCCTTAACTCACTTTTTGATCATTAATAATGACCTCATACATATGTCATCACAGGTTTCCTATTTCTCTTATGAGATTCACCTTTTGAGTAGATGGACAGCATAAATGTTGCACATTCATTTGGCTTGTAAGTGGAGGGTATAATGATATACTCCCCTGGTTCAAGCTTGAAGAAATTCATCACTTCTCTTGAATTGATGAAGCTCCCATTATCTGCCACAGGTTTTCTGCGACTCAAGAACTGGGCTGGAAATTTTCCTGTCTCATCTTTCAGCTAAAACAGAATGAAATAAAAACCTGTATTCAAATGAATTAATATTTATAATAAAAAAATTTATAATACACTTTAAAGCTAATCAAAATAATCATTTGAGTGAGCATTTGTGATTTTGTGTATTATACTTGCCTCTGGTGGTATCTGTAAAAGTAAAAATAAGTGACTTAATAAAAATAAATACCATATCAAAATTAGAGTTTTAAATATATTTTGGAAATTAAAATAACTATATTCAGTGTCATTTATAGATTCATCAGATTCATTTTATTTCGTTAATACTAACCGCAAAAACACTGAAACCAATGGGGTGATTAGAAACAAGACTTCTGTTTCTTTTTTGACTGATTTGCATGAGGGACACTAGTATGTTTTCAGGGCACTGTCCACCAGCACACTCTTCATCAAGCGCCTCGATCTTCACTCGAAACTGTGGGTTTGTCCAGAAAGTTTCTACAACACAATGAATGATCAACCTAAGAGTTACAGTGGTGTGAAAAAGTTTTGGCCCCCTACCTGATTTTGGATTTATTTGCATGTTTTTCACACTTTAATGTTTCAGATCATCAAACAAATTTAAAATTAGTCAAAGATGACACAAGTAAACACAACATGCTGTTTTTAAATGAAGGTTTATATTATTAAGGGAAAACTGTTTGCCCCCCTGTTAAAACATAACTTAACTGATGTTTATCACACCTGAGTTTAATTTCGGGCAACACTTTTCCACTCCACTGTATATCATGCACATTTATATGTAATAATACTTTTTTTACCTTTGTCAATTAACATATAGATGTCCTCAAGATGATTAGACATGGCCCAAAAGCTATTTGTTTGAATTTTACTTTTAAACAGTTCATGTTCATTTTTACCCTAACCAGAAATGAGCATATTGACATTAAATACCTCTGTGATTTAAGCATCCACCAGCTGTAGTTCCAGCCTCCCAGCTGCCATTATAGCAAATAGATGTCCAGTTGCATTTACCACCCAGAAAATCAGGTCGGACACAGCAAATATCCAAGTCTTCAAAGCTTTTGGTGAAATCCTCCATTGACATCCTACAGCAGAATATGTGTCAGTGGCAACACATAATTTATGCTTAATGTGGCAAGAGGTCATATACGAAACAATTGTTAATGCCCACCAGAACTCCCCATCATTGGCCAAAGAACGGCACTTGGATCTCTCTTTTTCACTCACTTCGTTCCACAAGGAGGATCTGGATGTTATGTAATTACAGAGAGACTTTTGTGAATATTGAGTCATGCAGTGGTACCATTCTGCTTCTTTAAACTTAAATCTTTTCTAAAGAATATGATTACTGTGATAATTGTACATTGTACTTAGTCAATAGCAATACAAAATATATTTTTAATTAGTCTACAGTTTTACTTGACAGTGGCTCTTACCCGTCACTCCAAGCACCGTTCCACTCACCATGTCCCCATGGGTTTAATACTCTTACCAGCTTAACTGGTTTTCCTTGGCATGTTACCTGCAACATACATTGTGACATTACACTTTACACCTATTTTGCAATACATAGCACTTTCCACCTTTATTAGGGGCTACAAACAACCCCATTTTTCTGTAGGATGTCACATACATGAAGGCTGGAGGAATGAGTAATGGGAATTAGTGGTATTTAATGCGTTTTCAACAATACAGAATCAGTCCTGGAAGACTTTTTTTTATCTAAAACACCACAGATTAGCCAACCAAAATCATCTTTAACTATGCCCCCTAACAGTTAATAGTGCTATAGCTTCAGTAGTCAAATAATAATTTGATTTATTTGATCTTAAGCTATTAAACATATTGAAACAGGTAAGAAATTAAGCTTGACCCTGAGGCAGTATTTCTAGAAGATCAGAGGCAGCTCATCTAACAGGTCTTAAAGAACCTGTATTGATTCCCAGTTATGGCATGTAATCTAATGCCACTTTAGGATGAATTTTGTGCAAACTTACCTTGTAGACCCCTGTCACTGTATATGCATGGCCCTGAACTATGCCATTGGGTAATACTGTGTTCGCAGATGTTTTCTGATATTGTATAAAAATCAGATATATTTGAATTACTGAACTACTGACAAACACAAAACAAACACAATAATGTGACATATACATGTATAACAGGGTTTTAATTTAACATGATAAGACTATCAATGTTCAGGATAAAGTCACAGTTTACCCCTTGAGCAGTGCCACAGCCCATCAGGGCATTTTCTGTTTCTGCACGATCCATCAGTTCCCACAAACCAGTATTAGCTTTTTTCAATTCAAAGTACAAATGCACCCCACCAGTGAAGTCCATAAGGGCTTCCGTCACTAAACCAGCATGCATGTCAGCATAGGAGCCGCACACCCTGTAAAAGTCATTCCAACTGTTAAGTGCATGCTACTGGAACGAAAAAAAAGCTTTTGAGACAGTTTGTTAGCAGTGTCTTAATGAAGGGTCAAATATGTTTAGTGTAATTTTTGTTAAACAAAGTAATGCTTTTTTCAAGGCTGTTGGCACTTACTTGGCATATGCTTTTTCCAACAAGGCAGGCCAAAACTCATTTGATGTTTTTGAATGAACAAAAATGAGCTCGCCTTCAATTGTTGGCAGTTTGTCATCAATAACCACATCAATCCATTTTCCAAATCGCCAGAACTATAAGGATTATTTAAGCAGAACAGCAATCAATTAAGCAGAACATGATCTAATCTTATAATGAAATTACAGTAAGACGATAGAAACATGTCAAGCTTGGCAGTCCTGAACTTATACAGCTCTACAAAAAAGACTACAGAACGTCTCTATTACTAGAAAAAAGATTTCACACCTGTGTCGAATTTACCCTAGTAAAATAGTTTATCCTTTATAAAATAACAAAACATTTGAAATGTATCATACATTGTGAAATGTATCGTAAATTGGCCAACAAAAATTGTAACACACTGCATATAATACATACATAAACACATGCCTCAATAAAGCATGGCAGTGGCAATGACAAGGTCATGGATTCAACCCAGAGACTGCATTATACTATAGACCATTTCGCAAGATGTAAACAGCACTGGTCCAGAAGCACTTCCTGTCTCAGTTTTTTAACACTACACAAATGTCAGAACAAAATACAATCAACAGAACATTTACAACTGACTTGTTTAACTTGTTTAAGTGCTTCTGGACCAGTGTTGTTTACATCTTGTGAAATGGTCTATACATTTTTATATGATCATGTGCAATGTATGTCATTTTGGATAAGAAATATATGATATATATTTCTTCTATAGAAATATATGATATTGCATATTTAGTTCTGTTTACAAAATTACTTAATTTATAAAACAATCAAATTCCTCATCAAATTCTGAAAATTCATGAACTAAAACTACTTGTGTATTTAGACTTATGACTCCTTATGCAATTATAACAAAAAGAACTCACTCTGAAGTGAAATATCCCTGCATAGTTTTTGCTGAATGACTGGCCAGTTGGCATGACCTGGTTCAAAATATCCTTCTGAAAGGTTAAAGCTCCAACTGAAGCAAGAAACCAGCAATTCCCTATAAGCAAAACAAAATAAAATACACAATGGATACATTAATGAGATAGGATGAATGAGTTTAACATGGTGGATACGATAGAATTTTAGTGATGGTTTATATCATATTTTTCATGTTTCTTTATGATTTAAGGTATAATTCTACTGATAAAAGACAATTGTCTGTCAGTAAAGTGACATTACTATTGTAGTCAATGAAAAGCAAAGAACTGTGACTATGTTGAAGACAAAGTTATATACAAACTTACCTAAATACCTTCCTTGGGCATAGTCAAACCTGGACACACCCTTTACAATGAGCTTAGGGTCTGAAACTATTTGCTAAAAAAAGGAAATACATGAAGTTAATGATATTAAAGTTGATATTTGGCTTAGATATTTAGTTTTCTGGACAGGGCTTAAACCTAGGCCCAGACTAAAATGTACTGTATGTTTTGTTTCATTATTGCATGTAATGTTTTTTTAATTTTATTTAATTTTGTTTTCCTCTGAAACTGTTCAACTGAGACTTCATGCTAATTACACAGACATACTTTTTAAATATTTACTGATTACAATTATTGCACTTAACATGCATAACAACCCAAGATCAATCAAAGATAAAAATGTAAAATTAAAGAAAAATAATAATGAATTCAGCTACCTACTCCAAGTTTAGAAAAGAAAAACAATATTTGACAGATGTGTTAAGACTACTCTGTGCCTGTTGAAAAATTGTGTTCTGATGATTGGTACGTTGTATTTTAAAATTAAGTTTCATATTTAAATTTCGTATTTCACATCATCCATTTTATATTTCTAGTCATAATTTTAGATTTTAAATTTTTTTATAACATTATTTATGCAACTGCTTTGTACAGCACATCTGAAAATATATATGAAACAGTGAAGAGCTGTCATTTTTTGTAAAGTTTGTGTGAAAAGTGCTATACAATAAACATGTCTTGACCTGACTTGATTTGTGTTTCCGCTGATTAGACACCTGAAATGTTTCTTATAACCCCTACTAAAAATGTTGGGAAATGTGACAAGCAAACCTGTATTGACATGCTTTATGAGAACATCTGCTTCACAAAACTGATTCTTGGCAACCTACAATTGCTTTTCTTTAAAATAAGTCACAGCAAAACATCGTTTAACATTAGCATATATTTACTGTGCACTGGTAAAGGGCTTTAGAGATGGGAAATCGGTACAGGTAACTTACCGATGGTCTCAACCACTTAATTCGATCCTTGTTTACATTAAGCTTCTTCCAGGGATCAATGGAGCTGCTGTCCGCGGGGAATTTCTCATCAACATATATTGTCCTATTGAGCACGCAATTCTGCAGCAACTCCTGATAGTCTTGATCCAAAAATTTCACAGGAGAAGTAAGAGAGCCCATTTCAACACTTGTGGTGCGTTCGTTGCGAGGTTTTTTATTCACACGAGGCATTTTTATAAAAAAAGAAATCTGTTTTTCTTCAAAGACAGAACATAAAGAGAAAAACATATTTCATACATGACTGTTATTGTAACATTGACACAGCAAAATTAAAGAAATCTCTTTCAATAAGAGTTTAACAGTATTACTGCGTACCTGTTTGACTTGTTCGGGAGAGTTACGTCCCTTTGTTTTGACATATTTTGACTGTTCTCATATGACAGTTTAAAATAATATATCTTCTATAAGATAATAGAATATTAAAAAACATAAGCAATACTTTACCTTTGAAGATACGATGCAAACACTAGGAGTTCAACTACACAAGCAATCCAATACTGAATTTGACTATTTTCCGCCTTAGGCTTTAGAATTCCATATTCAGGCAGATTTGTTATGTTCAGGAAGTGTGCACTGTGTGAAGGGTTTTGTTTTTCATGAACGTCACAGCTTTGACATACCACTGCATAAAGAGACTTTCCAATACCTCCCACCTCTAAAATTGCACAATACATGCCACATACAGCTTTGACTAAAGGTACATTTCAAAATGAAAATGAATTGAATGTTCAGTTACACCTTGGGACATATGAGTCTAAAGACCATAAAATCTTCTTTAGTAAAAGCTTTTTTATTTATTTTCATAAAGGAGGATATGTGAAACCCTCCCATACTGCTTCTGACAGTCTACAACAAGTCATCAGTTAGAAAAAGATCAAACTCTGGTTGTCTATGAGTCCATAATAACCTTGAAACAATGAAAAAAAAAATGGTACACCAGTTAGAAAAAGATCAAACTCTGGTTGTCTATGAGTCCATAATAAACTTGAAACAATGAAAAAAAAAAAATGGTACACCAGTTAGAAAAAGATCAAATGCTGGTTGTCTATGAATCCATAATAACCTTGAAACAATGAAAAAAAAAAAAATGGTACACCTTAATATTTTTTAGAATATTTAATCTCATTTGTGTTGGGTTGACCTTCTTACCTATTAGCATTTTTCAAGTCACACTTAGAAATGAAAGTGAGACACTTTTAATTTAAATAATGCATTGAAATTGCACTTAATAACCATAACAATATGAAATAAAGGCAATAAGATAAATATGATAATACAGTTATTATAACCTGACCCACACAACCTATACATTTTTTCAAACATAAAAGCTTTTAGGCGACTCTTCTTCGGAGATGGAGGAGATGAATGTCAGGACTGCTAAACTCTGGGTCTTGTTTCTCAGGTGGGATCTCTTCTGACTGGAAGTCTTGCAGAAGTAGCTGTTACACAAAATTATAGACAAGGAAGAAAATCATATTTAACCTTGAAAGACTAAAATGTCAATACACTGCATCTACACAACAACAAATATATCAGGTTTTTATCACTCATCTACATGAAGGTTACCATTTTGAATCTCTTACCTCAAAGAATCTCTTTTCTATCTCAGGATTGACACCAACAGTGCGTTGCTCATAGCAACAGATGATGCAGGTCTCAGGCCCAGCAAGAATTTTCAGAGTCTCCACTAGAGGCTCTACAGACTGCAATACATTAACGGCAGAAGTTAAATCTAGTACTAGCAATATATACTGTGGGGTATGGGTAACAAATCAAGGAACTTAAAATGTAAATAAATATATATTTTAGGTAAAATACTTCCACTATATACCTGCTCATAGTAGATACAGTCAGCCATCAGAATAAAATGAGGGTGAGGTAGAAAGTCTTCCACATTTTCTCCCCTTTCAAAAAGATGTCATAAAAAAGCATTATAAATACATACAAGTATGTGACTCATGTTTTGGTTACAGTTGGTTAACCAAGTTAGCCAAGCCCAGGGGCGTATCAATCATTCACATGGATAGGTGCAAGTAAATGAGTACTGCAATGTGACATAAAAATGATGATCGTGTGGGTCCAAAAACATATTTTTAAAAACAGTTTTTTTACTTTATTGAATGAAACGTCTACAAGTCAAGCAAAAGTCCAATGCGTTATCATCACATATTTAAACATAAAATGTCAAGCGACTGGCAAACAAGACTAACATAATATTCTTTTTCCATTAGAAAGATGCAACACAGAACTGAAAAGATGACATAACTAATTGCTAAATTTATTATTTGTATTTTTCGTTTCAGTATTAGTGTTATTGAGTGAGAAGCAATTAAAAAATAATGCATTACATTGATGTCCCGTCACACAAAAAAAGCATGTAACTTGGTTAAGTTCACCTGCATTTTGTGCAGATAGATACAAGTCGTTTTATTAGATTTATATTTGGCTGCATGATTAATCTCCTAGATATAGAAAAGTGCTTACAGGGTTAGTTCACCCAAAAATAAAAATGCTACATATCGGATGGCATGGGGGTGAGTAAATATACAGCAAAATTTCATTTTTGGGTGAACTAACCCTTTGAGTTTTGCCTCACGCAGCAATTTCTTTGTTAAGAAATGTTAATAATTTCCTTTTCATAGTTAAATATTTTTTTCATTTAATTCAAATTAACTGTTTTAATTAAAGTCCTTCCATTATCAGTATGACACATGCTGATAATGCTCATGCCCTGCCCTGCCCCCAGAGTACAGAAACACTCGTTTGTCAGATCTAACGAGTACTCCAAATTAAAATTTGACAAAAATACCCATCCCTACATCACATCAATCAGAACTCTCTGCCCAACAGTTGCTTGAATACATAACTTCAACAAACCACTTTAGGCAAACATAACTTAATGTAATTAACAGCATGTAAATAATATTCATTATGCAAGCTGCCACTTAAATAATTTTCTGCTACCGTGCCAGTAATTGTTTTTCTTTTTTTCAGATGGATGATGGCCAAATCTTCTGATTGTTTTTATACCCCCGACTAGCCAAAACATTACACTTTGTATTATGATCAGGAACAGCAGAAAAAATATCCCTACCATTGAGGACAATCTATCTTTCTAAACATATCCTGTAGGATGAAAGTTAGTACAAACCATTTCAATACCTTGGCTGTGACTGAGCCTGTACGAACGAGTCCCTGATTTTTCCCAATGTTTAGTTGTAGAAGTGGCTGTAGGTCTTCCAGATCCGTCAGTGTGACATTAGCTCTGCAGGTGCACATTGTTCAGTGAAAACGCATTCCAGTGAAAACGCAATTGCATATAAGTAAATCGTGCTTGAATGCTCAAACAAACTGGAATAAAATAGCTAAAATCTTACAACAGATGCAAAATGTAAGGTTTACGTAAACCTATTGACTTTAATTAACAGAATAATTCCCTTTGCATAGCATTCACACTCACCCCAGTGTAGCAGCCACGAGACCCACGAGTCCTGTTCCTGAGCCCAGTTCAATAATGTTTTTAGCGGACCAAGTACTAACATTACACTCAGCATTGTAAAACTGTTGCATTTCGAGGTATTTTGATAAAACGATAGCAGCGTCCCATACTACACATCCAACGTCTCCTTTGCTGCACTGATACATTTTTAAAACAGACCCATTGTTTGTTTCTATTTCCCTAACAAAATAATCGTCGGACTTCTCTTCTGTCGCCATGTTTGGATCGCTGCTGCACGCGGCGCAGAGGACGCACCTACGTAATGACGTATGATAATGAGCAACACAGGAGAAAGAAAGCTTGTCCAGACATGTCCAGTGGGCGTAAACATGATGACGTCAGAGCAGTCCAAGTGTATATAAAGCGCTTGGTGAACCCTGTGCAGAACAGTAAGGATCAACGCGACGGAAGAATCACAGCGGTAAGGATTTCATTATATAGATTATATTTCATATAGACAAAATGTGATATTAGCTGGTAAATTTTCAGTACAAGAATCTAACACCGGTAATATTGGTACTACATTGATACCATTGGTGACCAATAACCAGCCTCAAAAATAGTAATTTAAATAATTAATTTGATTAAGCAGACTGCATTAAACTGTGCATGTTTACATGACCTATATTAGTAAATTCTAGGTCATGTTATCTAAAGAATGTTAAAAATGTAGCCTTAATTTTAAGTATTATTGTAAGATTACTTTACTATTGTTAATACTTTTTCATTTATTTAATCTAATTTATTCAATACTTAATTAATTAATGTGACACCAACAGCATTGTTTTAACTTGTTGTGACTCACATTTCAGCTTCCGTTTTCGAGTAATAATGCAACCTGTAATACACAAAAAAATTCCCAGATTCACCCCAACACCTCATTCACAGTAATAAGTAGGGCCTGCACTGTACGGCGGGCGGGTGGGACACAGGAATGGCCCTACTTTTGAAAAATACAAAAAAAACACAAAACCAACAAAAAAACACTTACCCCCAAAACCTCATTCACAGTAATAAGTAGGGCCTGCACTGTAAGGTGGGCGGGTGAGACACAGGAATGGCCCTACTTTTAAAAAACACAAAAAAAACACAAAACCACAAAACACACAAAAAATCACTTACCCCCAAAACCTCATTCACAGTAATAAGTAGGGCCTGCACTGTAAGGCGGGCGGGTGGGACACAGGAATGGCCCTACTTTTGAAAAATACAAAAAACCACAAAACCACAAAACCAACAAAAAAACACTTACCCCCAAAACCTCATTCACAGTAATAAGTAGGGCCTGCACTGTAAGGTGGGCGGGTGAGACACAGGAATGGCCCTACTTTTGAAAACACAAAACCACAAAACACAAAAAAAATCACTTATCCCAATAACTCAAAAAAAACCCCACAAAACCACATAACACACAAAAAACACTTACCCCCAAAACCTCATTCACAGTAATAAGTAGGGCCTGCACTGTAAGACGGGCGGGTGGGACACAGGAATGGCCCTACTTTTGAAAAAAACACAAAACCACAAAACACAAAAAAAAACACTTACCCCCAAAACCTCATTCACAGTAATAAGTAGGGCCTGCACTGTAAAGGCATGGTAGGGTGGGGTTCTGGGAATGGCCCTACTTTTGAAAAACACAAAAAAAAAACCAAACCACAAAACACACACAAAAAAACACTTACCCCCAAAACCTCATTCACAGTAATAAGTAGGGCCTGCACTGTAAGACGGGCGGGTGGGACACAGGAATGGCCCTACTTTTAAAAAACACAAAAAACACAAAACCACAAAACACAAAAAAAACACTTACCCCCAACACCTCATTCACAGTAATAAGTAGGGCCTGCACTGTAAGGTGGGCGGGTGAGACACAGGAATGGCCCTACTTTTAAAAAATACAAAAAAAACACAAAACCACAAAACCAACAAAAAAACACTTACCCCCAAAACCTCATTCACAGAAATAAGTAGGACCTGCACTGTAAGGTGGGCGGGTGAGACACAGGAATGGCCCTACTTTTGAAAAACACAAAACCACAAAAAACATCACTTATCCCAATAACTAAAAAAAACTCAAAAAAAAAAAAAACTAACACAAAAACCCCCAAACCACAAAACACACAAAAAAAAACACTTACCCCAACACCTCATTCACAGTAATAAGTAGGGCCTGCACTGTAAGATGGGAGATTGGGACACAGGAATGGCCCTACTTTTAAAAACACAAAAAACACAAAACCACAAAACACAAAAAAAACCACTTACCCCAACACCTCATTCACAGTAATAAGTAGGACCTGCTCTGTAAGACTAGTGAGTTGAGACACAGGAATGGCCCTACTTTTGAAAACCACAAAAACCACAAACACAAAAAAATCCTTATCCCAATAACTCAAAAACCCCCAAAAACCACATAACACACAAAAACACTTACCCCAAAACCTCATTCACAGTAATAAGTAGGGCCTGCACTGTAAAGTGGTGGTGGGTGGGACACAGGAATGGCCCTACTTTTGAAACACAAAACCACAAAACACAAAAAAACACTTACCCCCAAAACCTCATTCACAGTAATAAGTAGGGCCTGCACTGTAAGGCGGGCGGGTGGGACACAGGAATGGCCCTACTTTTGAAAAACACAAAAAAAAACCAAACCACAAAACACACACAAAAAAACACTTACCCCCAAAACCTCATTCCACAGTAAAGTAGGGGCCTGCACTGTAAGGCAGGGAGATTGGGACACAGGAATGGCCCTACTTTTTAAAAACAAAAAAAAACACAAAACCACAAAACACACAAAAAAACACTTACCCCAACACCTCATTCACAGTAATAAGTAGGGCCTGCACTGTAAGATATGGTGAGACTTGGAGACACAGGAATGGCCCTACTTTTAAAAAATACAAAAAAAAACCACAAAACCACAAAACCAACAAAAAACACTTACCCCAAAACCTCATTCACAGAAATAAGTGGGGCCTGCACTGTAAGATTGGGTGAGTTGAGACACAGGAATGGCCCTACTTTTGAAAAACACTAAAACCAAAAAACATCATCTTATCCCAATAACTAAAAAAACTCAAAAGAAAAAAAACTAACACAAAACCCCCAAACCACAAAACACACAAAAAAAAAACACTTACCCCAACACCTCATTCCACAGTAATAAGTAGGGCCTGCACTGTAAGATGGTGAGGTGGGACACAGGAATGGCCCTACTTTTAAAAACACAAAACCACAAAAAAAAATCACTTATCCCAATAACTAAAAAAACTCAAAAAAACTAACAAAAAAACCACAAAACACAAAAAAATCACTTATCCCAATAACTAAAAAAACTCAAAAAAAAAAAACTAACACAAAAAACCCCAAACCACAAAACACACAAAAAAAAAACACTTACCCAAAACCTCATTCACAGTAATAAGTGGACCTGCACTGTAAGATGAGATTGGGACACAGGAATGGCCCTACTTTTGAAAAACACAAAAAAAAACCACAAAACACACAAAAAAACACTTACCCCAAAACCTCATTCACAGTAATAAGTAGGGACCTGCACTGTAAGGTGGTGAGTTGGGACACAGGAATGGCCCTACTTTTAAAAACACAAAAAAAACACAAAACCACAAAACACAAAAAAAAAACACTTACCCCCAAACACCTCATTCACAGTAATAAATAAGTAGGGCCCTGCACTGTAAAGATTGGTAGTTGAGACACAGGAATGCCCTACTTTTAAAAAAATACAAAAAAACCACAAAACCACAAAACCAACAAAAAAACACTTACCCCCAAAACCTCATTCACAGAAATAAGTAGGGACCTGCACTGTAAGGTTGGGTGAGTTGAGACACAGGAATGGCCCTACTTTTTGAAAAAACACAAAACCACAAAAAACATCACTTATCCCAATAACTAAAAAAACTCAAAAGAAAAAAAAACTAACACAAAAACCCCCAAACCACAAAACACACAAAAAAAAAACACTTACCCCCAACACCTCATTCACAGTAATAAGTAGGGCCTGCACTGTAAGATGGGCGGGTGGGACACAGGAATGGCCCTACTTTTAAAAAACACAAAACCACAAAAAAAATCACTTATCCCAATAACTAAAAAAAACTCAAAAAAAAAACTAACAAAAAAAACCACAAAACACAAAAAAAATCACTTATCCCAATAACTAAAAAAAACTCAAAAAAAAAAAAACTAACACAAAAAAACCCCCAAACCACAAAACACACAAAAAAAACTTTACCCCCAAAACCTCATTCACAGTAATAAGTAGGGCCTGCACTGTAAGACGGGCGGGTGGGACACAGGAATGGCCCTACTTTTAAAAACACAAAAAAAAACACAAAACCACAAAACACACAAAAAAACCACTTACCCCCTAACACCTCATTCACAGTAATAAGTTAGGACCTGCACTGTAAGATCTGGAGATTGAGACACAGGAATGGCCCTACTTTTGAAAACCACAAAACCACAAAACACAAAAAAAATCACTTATCCCAATAACTCAAAAAAACCCCACAAAACCACATAACACACAAAAAACACTTACCCCCAAAACCTCATTCACAGTAATAAGTAGGGCCTGCACTGTAAAGTGAGGTGGTGGGACACTAGGAATGGCCCTACTTTTTGAAAAAAACACAAAACCACAAAACACAAAAAAAAACACTTACCCCCAAAACCTCATTCACAGTAATAAGTAGGACCTGCACTGTAAATGGTTAAGGTTGGGACACAGGAATGGCCCTACTTTTGAAAAACAAAAAAAAACCAAACCACAAAACACACACAAAAAAACACTTACCCCCAAAACCTCATTCACAGTAATAAGTAGGGCCTGCACTGTAAGACGGGCGGGTGAGACACAGGAATGGCCCTACTTTTGAAAACCACAAAACCACAAAACACAAAAAAATCACTTATCCCAATAACTCAAAAAAACCCTAAAACCACATAACACACAAAACACTTACCCCAAAACCTCATTCACAGTAATAAGTAGGACCTGCACTGTAAAGAGTGGTGAGATTAGGTTCTAGGAATGGCCCCTACTTTTGAAAAAAAAAACCACAAAACACAAAAAAAACACTTACCCCAAAACCTCATTCACAATAAGTAGGACCTGCACTGTAAAGGCAGTGGTGAGTTGAGACACAGGGAATGGCCCTACTTTTAAAAAACAAAAAAAAAACACAAAACCACAAAACCAACAAAAAAACACTTACCCCCAAAACCTCATTCATTCAATAAGTGGGACCTGCACTGTAAAAGGCCAGTGGTTATGGTGGGACACAGGAATGGCCCTACTTTTGGAAAAAAACCACAAAACAAAACACAAAAAAAAACACTTACCCCAAAACCTCATTCACAGTAATAAGTGGGACCTGCACTGTAAGACACATTGGGACACAGAAATGGCCCTACTTTTAAAAAACACAAAACCACAAAAAAAATCACTTATCCCAATAACTAAAAAAAACTCAAAAAAAAAAAATTAACAAAAAAAACCACAAAACACAAAAAAAATCACTTATCCCAATAACTAAAAAAAAAAAAAAAAAAACTAACACAAAAAAACCCCCAAACCACAAAACACACAAAAAAAAACACTTACCCCCAAAACCTCATTCACAGTAATAAGTAGGGCCTGCACTGTAAGACGGGCGGGTGGGACACAGGAATGGCCCTACTTTTAAAAAACACAAAAAAAACACAAAACCACAAAACACACAAAAAAACCACTTACCCCCAACACCTCATTCACAGTAATAAGTAGGGCCTGCACTGTAAGACGGGCGGGTGAGACACAGGAATGGCCCTACTTTTGAAAACCACAAAACCACAAAACACAAAAAAAATCACTTATCCCAATAACTCAAAAAAACCCCCACAAAACCACATAACACACAAAAAACACTTACCCCCAAAACCTCATTCACAGTAATAAGTGGGGCCTGCACTGTAAAGGCGGTGAGATTGGGACACAGGAATGGCCCTACTTTTGAAAAAAAACACAAAACCACAAAACACAAAAAACACTTACCCCCCCAAACCTCATTCACAGTAATAAGTAGGGCCTGCACTGTAAAGTGGTGAGGGTGGGACAGAGAATGGCCCTACTTTTGAAAAACACAAAAAAAAAAAACCACAAAACACACACAAAAAACACTTACCCCCAAAACCTCATTCACAGTAATAAGTAGGGCCTGCACTGTAAGACGGGCGGGTGGGACACAGGAATGGCCCTACTTTTAAAAAACACAAAAAAAAACACAAAACCACAAAACACAAAAAAAAAACACTTACCCCCAACACCTCATTCACAGTAATAAGTAGGGCCTGCACTGTAAGGTGGGCGGGTGAGACACAGGAATGGCCCTACTTTTAAAAAAAAAAAAAAACCACAAAACCACAAAACCAACAAAAAACACTTACCCCCAAAACCTCATTCACAGAAATAAGTAGGGCCTGCACTGTAAGGTGGGCGGGTGAGACACAGGAATGGCCCTACTTTTGAAAAACACAAAACCACAAAAAACATCACTTATCCCAATAACTAAAAAAAACTCAAAAGAAAAAAAAACTAACACAAAAACCCCCAAACCACAAAACACACAAAAAAAAAACACTTACCCCCAACACCTCATTCACAGTAATAAGTAGGGCCTGCACTGTAAGACTGGTGATTGGGACACAGGAATGGCCCTACTTTTAAAAAACACAAAACCACAAAAAAAATCACTTATCCCAATAACTAAAAAAAACTCAAAAAAAAAAAACTAACAAAAAACACAAAACACAAA
The DNA here is from genome assembly GCA_019155185.1 of Beaufortia kweichowensis. Lineage (NCBI taxonomy): Eukaryota > Metazoa > Chordata > Actinopteri > Cypriniformes > Gastromyzontidae > Beaufortia > Beaufortia kweichowensis. Next base: position 4,720,835 of record CM032805.1, read on the forward strand.
AAATCACTTATCCCAATAACTAAAAAAACTCAAAAAAAACTAACACAAAAAACCCCCAAACCACAAAACACACAAAAAACCACTTACCCCAACACCTCATTCACAGTAATAAGTAGGGCCTGCACTGTAAGACGGGCGGGTGGGACACAGGAATGGCCCTACTTTTAAAAAACACAAAAAAAACACAAAACCACAAAACACACAAAAAAAACCACTTACCCCCAACACCTCATTCACAGTAATAAGTAGGGACTGCACTGTAAGATCTGGTGAGGTTGAGACACAGGAATGGCCCTACTTTTGAAAACCACAAAACCACAAAACACAAAAAAATCACTTATCCCAATAACTCAAAAACCCCACAAAACCACATAACACACAAAAACACTTACCCCAAAACCCTCATTCACAGTAATAAGTAGGGACCTGCACTGTAAAGTGGTAGAGGTGGGGACACAGGAATGGCCCTACTTTTGAAAAATACAAAAACCACAAAACCACAAAAAAAAAAAAAACTTACCCCCAACACCTCATTCACAGTAATAAGTAGGACCTGCACTGTAAAGGCAGACAGGTGAGACACAGGAATGGCCCTACTTTTGAAAAACCAAAACCACAAAAAAAAAAAAAAACTTATCCCAATAACTCAAAAAAAACCCCACAAAACCACATAACACAAAAAAACACTTACCCCCAAAACCTCATTCACAGTAATAAGTAGGACCTGCACTGTAAAAGGTGAGATTGGTGGTTCTAGGAAGGAATGGCCCTACTTTTGAAAAAAAAATACAAAAAAAAAAACACTTACCCCAAAACCTCATTTACAGTAATAAGTAGGACCTGCACTGCACTGTAAGGTGGGCAGGTGGGACCAGGAATGGCCCTACTTTTGAAAAAATACAAAAAAAACAAAAAACCACAAAAAAAAAAACTTACCCCCAAACACCTCATTCACAGTAATAAGTTAGGGACCTGCACTGTAAGACTGGTGAGATTGAGACACAGGAATGGCCCTACTTTTGAAAAAAACTAAAACCACAAAAAACATCACTTATCCCAATAACTAAAAAGAGACTCAAAAGAAAAAAAAATAACACAAAACCCCAAAACCACAAAACACACAAAAAAAAAACTTACCCCAAACACCTCATTCACAGTAATAAGTGGGGCCTGCACTGTAAAAGTGAGACAGGTGAGACACAGGAATGGCCCTACTTTTGAAAACACAAAACCACAAAAAATCACTTATCCCAATAACTAAAAAAAACTCAAAAAAAAAAAAAAAACACAAAAACCCCCAAACCACAAAGCACACAAAAAACACTTACCCCAAAACCTCATTCACAGTAATAAGTTAGGGCCTGCACTGTAAGACTGGTGTGGTTGGGACACAGGAATGGCCCTACTTTTGAAAACTCAAAACCACAAAACACAAAAAAATCACTTATCCCAATAACTCAAAAAACCCACAAAACCACATATAACACACAAAAAACACTTACCCCCAAAACCTCATTCCACAGTAATAAGTAGGAGACCTGCACTGTAAAGGCAGTGGTTGGGTTCTAGGAATGGCCCTACTTTTGAAAAAAACAAAAAAAAAAACAAAACCACAAAACACAAAAAACACTTTACCCCAAAACCTCATTCACAGTAATAAGTAGGACCTGCACTGTAAATGTGATGTGGGATTAGGATCTAGGAATGGCCCTACTTTTGAAAACACAAAAAAAAAAACCAAACCACAAAACACACACAAAAAAACACTTACCCCAAAACCTCATTCACAGTAATAAGTAGGGCCTGCACTGTAAGACGGTGAGATTGGGACACAGGAATGGCACTACTTTTAAAAAACACAAAAAAATACAAAACCACAAAACAAAAAAAAAAACTTACCCCCAACACCTCTTTCACAGTAATAAGTAGGGCCTGCACTGTAAAAGGTGGTGGTGGGACATACTGGAATGGCCCTACTTTTTTGAAAAATACAAAAAAACACAAAACCAACAAAAAAACACTTACCCCCAAAACCTCATTCACAGTAATAAGTGGGACCTGCACTGTAAGATTGGGTAGATTGAGACACAGGAATGGCCCTACTTTTAAAAAACACAAAAAAAAACCAAAACCACAAAACACACAAAAAAACACTTACCCCAAAACCTCATTCACAGTAATAAGTAGGACCTGCACTGTAAGGTGGATGGTGAGTTGAGACACAGGAATGGCCCTACTTTTGAAAAACCTAAAACCACCTAAAACACAAAAAAAATCACTTATCCCAATAACTCAAAAAAACCCCCCACAAAACCACATAACACAAAAAAAAAACACTTACCCCCAAAACCTCATTCACAGTAATAAGTAGGACCTGCACTGTAAAGTGGTGGGGTTAGGTTCACAGGAATGGCCCTACTTTTGAAAAACACAAAAAAAAACAAACCACAAAACACACACAAAAAAAATGCTTACCCCAACACCTCATTCACAATAATAAATTAGGGACCTGCACTGTAAGACTGAGTGAGATTGAGACACAGGGAATGGCCCTACTTTTGAAAAAACCTAAAACCACAAAAATCACTTATCCCAATAACTAAAAAAGACTCAAAGAAAAAAAAAAAAACTAACACAAAACCCCAAACCACAAAACACACACAAAAAAAAAACTTACCCCCAACACCTCATTCACAGTAATAAGTAGGACCTGCACTGTAAAGGAGGACAGGTTGAGACACAAGAATGGCCCTACTTTTTGAAAAACTACAAACCACAAAAAAATCACTTATCCCAATAACTAAAAAAACTCAAAAAAAAAACAAAAAACAAAAAAAAACCAAAACACACACACAAAAAACACTTACCCCCAAAACCTCATTCACAGTAATAAGTAGGACCTGCACTGTAAGGCCAGGGTGAGATTGAGACACACAGGAATGGCCCTACTTTTGAAAACCACAAAACCACAAAACACAAAAAATCACTTATCCCAATAACTCAAAAACCCCCACAAAACCACATAACACACAAAAACACTTACCCCAAAACCTCATTCACAGTAATAAGTAGGACCTGCACTGTAAAGAGAGTGGTGAGTTGGGTTCTAGGAATGGCCCTACTTTTGAAAAATACAAAAAAAAAAACAAAAACCAACAAAATAACACTTACCCCCAAAACCTCATTCCACAGTAATAAGTAGGACCTGCACTGTAAGATTGGGAATGGTTGAGACACAGGAATGGCCCTACTTTTAAAAAAACACACAAAAAAAACACAAAACCACAAAACACAAAAAAACACTTACCCCCAACACCTCATTCACAGTAATAAGTAGGGCCTGCACTGTAAAGGTGGTGAGGTTAGGTTCTATAGGAATGGCCCTACTTTTGAAAAAATACAAAAAAAACACAAACCAACAAAAACACTTACCCCCAAAACCTCATTCCACAGTAATAAGTAGGGGACCTGCACTGTAAGGTGGGAAGTGAGATTGAGACACAGGAATGGCCCTACTTTTAAAAACACAAAAAAAAAAACACAAAACCACAAAACACACAAAAAAAACACTTACCCCAAAACCTCATTCACAGTAATAAGTAGGACCTGCACTGTAAAGGTGGTGGATTGGGACACAGGAATGGCCCTACTTTTTTGAAAAACAAAAAAAAACACTTACCCCCAAAACCTCATTTACAGTAATAAGTAGGGCCTGCACTGTAAGGTGGGCAGGTGGGACACAGGAATGGCCCTACTTTTGAAAAATACAAAAAAAACACAAAACCTCAAAAAAAAACACTTACCCCCAACACCTCATTCACAGTAATAAGTAGGGCCTGCACTGTAAGACGGGCGGGTGAGACACAGGAATGGCCCTACTTTTGAAAAACACAAAACCACAAAAAAATCACTTATCCCAATAACTAAAAAGACTCAAAAGAAAAAAAAACTAACACAAAAACCCCCAAACCACAAAACACACACAAAAAACACTTACCCCCAACACCTCAATCCACAGTAATAAGTAGGGACCTGCACTGTAAAGGTGAGACAGGTGTGAGACCTAAGAATGGCCCTACTTTTTGAAAACCACAAAACACAAAAAAATCCTTATCCCAATAACTCAAAAAAAACCCCACAAAACCACATAACACACAAAAACACTTACCCCAAAACCTCATTCACAGTAATAAGTAGGACCTGCACTGTAAAGTGGTAGTTGGGACCTCAGGAATGGCCCTACTTTTGAAAAATAAAAAAAAAACACAAAACCACAAAACACAAAAAAAACACTTACCCCAAAACCTCATTCCCACAGTAATAAGTAGGGACCTGCACTGTAAAAGTGGACAGGTGAGGACACTAGGAATGGCCCTACTTTTGAAAAAACCTAAAACCACAAAAAAAAAACTTATCCCAATAACTCAAAACCCCCACAAAACCACATAACACAAAAAAAACTTACCCCCAAAACCTCATTCCACAGTAATAAGTGGGGGCCTGCACTGTAAGGGTGGTGAGGTGGGACACAGGAATGGCCCTACTTTTTTGAAAAAAATAAAAAAAACACTTACCCCCAAAACCTCATTTACAGTAATAAGTAGAGGACCTGCACTGTAAGGTGGGCAGGTGGGGACACAGGAATGGCCCTACTTTTAGAAAAAATAAAAAAAAACACAAAACCTCAAAAAAAAACACTTACCCCCCACACCTCATTCACAGTAATAAGTAGGGCCTGCACTGTAAGATCTGGCTGGTGAGATTGAGACACAGGAATGGCCCTACTTTTGAAAAACACAAAACCACAAAAACATCACTTATCCCAATAACTAAAAGACTCAAAAAAAAAAAAACTAACACAAAACCCCCAAACCACAAAACACAAAAAAAAAAACACTTACCCCAACACCTCTATCACAGTAATAAGTGGGACCTGCACTGTAAAGTGGACAGGTGAGTTTCACAAGAATGGCCCTACTTTTGAAAACCTAAAACCCCACTTATCCCAATAACTAAAAAACTCAACAAAAAAAAAAACCACAAAACAAAAAAAATCCTTATCCCAATAACAAAAAAAACTAAAAAAAAACTAAAAAAAAAACTAACCACAAAAACCCCAAACAAAACCCTCATTCAAAGTAAAAATTGGACCTGCACTGTAAAAACTAACAAATAACTTTTAAAAACACAAAAAAAACCTACAAAACCACAAAACACACAAAACCACTTACCCCAACACCTCATTCACAGTGTAATAAATTGGGACCTGCACATAAAGGTGAGTGAGGTTGGGACAAATGGCCCTACTTTTAAAACCCTAAAACAAAAAATCCTTATCCCAATAACTCACAAAACCCACTAAACCACACACACACAAAAAACACTTACCCCCAAAACCTCATTCACAGTAATAAGTTAGGACCTGCACTGTAAGAGTGGTGGGTGGGACACAGGAATGGCCCTACTTTTTTAAAAAAAACACAAAAACAAAAACACAAAACCTCATTCAAAGTACACACTGTAAAAGATTGGGTTCCTAGGACCCTACTTTTTGACTAAAAACCAACACCTCATTCATTCACAGTAATAAGTAGGGCCTGCACTGTAAGATTGGTGAGATTGAGACACAGGAATGGCCCTACTTTTAAAAACACAAAAAAACACAAAAACAAAAACAAAAAAAAAACACTCACTTATCCCAATAAATAAGTGGGACCCCTCAAAAAAACCCCCTACAAAAAAAAAAAAAAACAAAAAACAACAAAAAAACACTTACCCCAAAACCTCATTCACAGTAATAAGTAGGGCCTGCACTGTAAGTGGTGAGATTGGGACCTAGGAATGGCCCTACTTTTGAAAAACACAAAAAAAAACCACAAAACACACACAAAAAAACACTTACCCCAAAACCTCATTCATAGTAATAAGTAGGACCTGCACTGTAAGATTGGTAGAGATTGAGACACAGGAATGGCCCTACTTTTGAAAACCACAAAACACAAAAAAATCACTTATCCCAATAACTCAAAAAAACCCACAAAACCACATAACACACAAAAACACTTACCCCCAAAACCTCATTCACAGTAATAAGTGGGACCTGCACTGTAAGTAAGGAGAGGTGGAAGGACCCTGGGAATGGGGACTTTTGAAAAAAACCTAAAAATGGCCCTACTTAACTCAAAAATACCCCAAACAAAACCACATAACACAAAAAAAACACTTACCCCCAAAACCTCATTCACAGTAATAAGTAGGGCCTGCACTGTAAAAGTGGTGAGATTGGGTTCTAGGAATGGCCCTACTTTTGAAAAACACAAAAAAAAAAAAACCACAAAACACACAAAAAAACACTTACCCCCAAAACCTCATTCCACAGTAATAAGTAGGGCCTGCACTGTAAGACAGTGAGTTGAGGACACAGGAATGGCCCTACTTTTTAAAAAAACACAAAAAAAATCATCCCAATAACTAAAAAAACCCACAAAACCACACACACAAAAACACTTACCCCAACACCTCATTCACAGTAATAAGTGGGGCCTGCACTGTAAAAGTGGTAGGTTGGGACACAGGGAATGGCCCTACTTTTGAAAAATACAAAAAAAAAAACCACAAAACACAACAAAAAACACTTACCCCAAAACCTCATTCACAGTAATAAGTTAGGGACCTGCACTGTAAGGTGGTGAGGTGAGACACTAGGAATGGCCCTACTTTTGAAAAACAAAAAAAAAACCAAACAAAAAACACAAAAAAACACTTACCCCCAAAACCTCATTCACAGTAATCAAAAGTAGGGCCTGCAAAGGCCAAAACACAGGAATAAGCCCTACTTTTAAAAAACACCAAAAACACAAAACCCAAAACCTCATTTACCCCAACACCTCATTCACAGTAATAAGTAGGGCCTGCACTGTAAGATTGGTGAGATTGGACACAGGAATGGCCCTACTTTTTTAAAAATACAAAAAAAACAAAACCAACAAAAAACACTTACCCCCAAAACCTCATTCACAGAAATAAGTGGGCTTGCACTGTAAGATTGGTGAGATTGAGACACAGGAATGGCCCTACTTTTGAAAAACACAAAACCACAAAACACAAAAAAAATCACTTATCCCAATAACTCAAAAAAAACCCCACATAACACACAAAAAACACTTACCCCCAAAACCTCATTCACAGTAATAAGTAGGGCCTGCACTGTAAGGCGGGCGGGTGGGACACAGGAATGGAAATACTTTTGAAAAATACAAAAAAAACACAAAACCAACAAAAAAACACTTACCCCCAAAACCTCATTCACAGTAATAAGTAGGGCCTGCACTGTAAGGTGGGCGGGTGGGACACAGGAATGGCCCTACTTTTGAAAAACACAAAAAAAAACCCAAACCACAAAACACACACAAAAAAACACTTACCCCCAAAACCTCATTCACAGAAATAAGTAGGGCCTGCACTGTAAATGGGCATGATTGGGACACAGGAATGGCCCTACTTTTGAAAAACACAAAAAAAAAAAAAACACAAAACACACACAAAAACACTTACCCCAAAACCTCATTCACAGTAATAAGTAGGGCCTGCACTGTAAGACGGGCGGGTGAGACACAGGAATGGCCCTACTTTTAAAAAACACAAAACCACAAAACACAAAAAAAATCACTTATCCCAATAACTAAAAAAAAAAACCACAAAACCACATGACACACAAAAAACACTTACCCCCAAAACCTCATTCACAGTAATAAGTAGGGCCTGCACTGTAAGACGGGCGGGTGGGACACAGGAATGGCCCTGCTTTTAAAAAACACAAAAAAAACACAAAACCACAAAACACAAAAAAAAAAACACTTACCCCCAACACCTCATTCACAGTAATAAGTAGGGCCTGCACTGTAAAGATTGGTGAGATTGGGACACAGGAATGGCCCTACTTTTGAAAAATACAAAAAAAAACACACAAAACCAACAAAAAACACTTACCCCCAAAACCTCATTCACAGTAATAAGTGGGGGCCTGCACTGTAAGGTGGGCGGGTGGGACACAGGAATGGCCCTACTTTTGAAAAATACAAAAAAACACAAACCAACAAAAAACACTTACCCCAAAACCTCATTCACAGTAATAAGTAGGGCCTGCACTGTAAGGTGGAATGGATTGGGACACAGGAATGGCCCTACTTTTAAAAACACAAAAAACACAAAACCACAAACACACACAAAAAACACTTACCCCCAAAACCTCATTCACAGTAATAAGTAGGGCCTGCACTGTAAAAGAGTGGTGGATTGGGACACAGGAATGGCCCTACTTTTGAAAAATACAAAAAAACAAAAACCACAAAACCAACAAAAAAAAAACACTTACCCCAAAACCTCATTCCACAGAAATAAGTAGGGCCTGCACTGTAAGATTGGTGAGTTGAGACACAGGAATGGCCCTACTTTTTGAAAACCACAAAACACAAAAAAATCACTTATCCCAATAACTCAAAAAAACCCACAAAACCACATAACACACAAAAAAAACACTTACCCCAAAACCTCATTCACAGTAATAAGTAGGGCCTGCACTGTAAAGTGGTGGTGGGACACAGGAATGGCCCTACTTTTAAAAATACAAAAAACCACAAAACCACAAAACCAACAAAAAACACTTACCCCCAAAACCTCATTCACAGTAATAAGTAGGGCCTGCACTGTAAGGTGGGCGGGTGAGACACAGGAATGGCCCTACTTTTGAAAAACACAAAACCACAAAACACAAAAAAATCACTTATCCCAATAACTCAAAAAAAACCCCACAAAACCACATAACACACAAAAAACACTTACGCCCAAAACCTCATTCACAGTAACAAGTAGGGCCTGCACTGTAAGACGGGTGGGTGGGACACAGGAATGGCCCTACTTTTGAAAAATACAAAAAAAACACAAAACCACTAACCAAAAAAAAAACACTTACCCCCAACACCTCATTCACAGTAATAAGTAGGACCTGCACTGTAAGGCGGGCAGGTGAGACACAGGAATGGCCCTACTTTTGAAAAACACAAAACCACAAAAAAAAAACTTATCCCAATAACTCAAAAAAAACCCACAAAACCACATAACACAAAAAAAAACACTTACCCCCAAAACCTCATTCACAGTAATAAGTAGGGCCTGCACTGTAAGACGGGCGGGTGAGACACAGGAATGGCCCTACTTTTGAAAACCACAAAACACAAAAAAAATCACTTATCCCAATAACTAAAAAAAACCACATAACACACAAAAAACACTTACCCCCAAAACCTCATTCACAGTAATAAGTAGGGCCTGCACTGTAAGGCGGGTGGGTGGGACACAGGAATGGCCCTACTTTTGAAAAATACAAAAAAAACACAAAACCACAAAACACAAAAAAAAACACTTACCCCCAAAACCTCATTCACAGTAATAAGTAGGGCCTGCACTGTAAGGCGGGCGGGTGGGACACAGGAATGGCCCTACTTTTGAAAAACACACAAAAAAAAACCAAACCACAAAACACACACAAAAAACACTTACCCCAAAACCTCATTCATAGTGATAAGTAGGGCCTGCACTGTAAAAGACGGTCCGAGATTGGGACACAGGAATGGCCCTACTTTTAAAAACAAAAAAAAAAAACCACAAAACACAAAACACAAAAAAAAACACTTACCCCCAACACCTCATTCACAGTAATAAGTAGGGCCTGCACTGTAAGGTGGGCGGGTGAGACACAGGAATGGCCCTACTTTTAAAAAATACAAAAAAACCCACAAAACCAACAAAAAAACACTTACCCCCAAAACCTCATTCACAGAAATAAGTAGGGCCTGCACTGTAAGGTGGGTAGAGTTGAGACACAGGAATGGCCCTACTTTTGAAAAACACAAAAAAAAACCAAACCACAAAACACACACAAAAACACTTACCCCCAAAACCTCATTCACAGTAATAAGTAGGGCCTGCACTGTAAGACGGTCGGGTGGGACACAGGAATGGCCCTACTTTTTAAAAAACACAAAAAAACACAAAACCACAAAACACAAAAAAAAACACTTACTACCCCAACACCTCATTCACAGTAATAAGTAGGGCCTGCACTGTAAAATTTGGTGGGATTGGGACACAGGAATGGCCCTACTTTTAAAAAATACAAAAAAAACCCACAAAACCACAAAACCAACAAAAAACACTTACCCCCAAAACCTCATTCACAGAAATAAGTAGGGCCTGCACTGTAAGGTGGGCCAGATTGAGACACAGGAATGGCCCTACTTTAAAAAAAAAACCAAACCACAAAACACAAAAAAAACACTTACCCCCAAAACCTCATTCACAGTAATAAGTGGGGCCTGCACTGTAAAAGGCTGGTGAGTGGGGGACACAGGAATGGCCCTACTTTTGAAAAACACAAAAAAAAAACCAAACCACAAAACACACACAAAAACACTTACCCCCAAAACCTCATTCACAGTAATAAGTAGGGCCTGCACTGTAAGGTGGGCGGGTGGGACACAGGAATGGCCCTACTTTTGAAAAATACAAAAAAAAACACAAAACCAACAAAAAAACACTTACCCCCAAAACCTCATTCACAGTAATAAGTAGGGCCTGCACTGTAAGGTGGACGGGTGGGACACAGGAATGGCCCTACTTTTAAAAAACACAAAAAAAACACAAAACCACAAAACACACAAAAAAACACTTACCCCCAAAACCTCATTCACAGTAATAAGTAGGGCCTGCACTGTAAGGCGGGCGGGTGGGACACAGGAATGGCCCTACTTTTGAAAAATACAAAAAAAACCACAAAACCACAAAACCAACAAAAAAACACTTACCCCCAAAACCTCATTCACAGAAATAAGTAGGGCCTGCACTGTAAGGTGGGCGGGTGAGACACAGGAATGGCCCTACTTTTGAAAAACACAAAACCACAAAACACAAAAAAATCACTTATCCCAATAACTCAAAAAAACCCCACAAAACCACATAACACACAAAAAACACTTACCCCCAAAACCTCATTCACAGTAATAAGTAGGGCCTGCACTGTAAGGCGGGTGGGTGGGACACAGGAATGGCCCTACTTTTGAAAAATACAAAAAAAACACAAAACTACAAACCAAAAAAAAAACACTTACCCCCAACACCTCATTCACAGTAATGAGTAGGGCCTGCACTGTAAGGCGGGCAGGTGAGACACAGGAATGGCCCTACTTTTGAAAAACACAAAACCACAAAAAAAAAAAAACTTATCCCAATAACTAAAAAAAACCCCACAAAACCACATAACACAAAAAAACACTTACCCCCAAAACCTCATTCACAGTAATAAGTAGGGCCTGCACTGTAAGGCGGGCAGGTGGGACACAGGAATGGCCCTACTTTTGAAAAATACAAAAAAAAACACTTACCCCCAAAACCTCATTCACAGTAATAAGTAGGGCCTGCACTGTAAGGTGGGCAGGTGGGACACAGGAATGGCCCTACTTTTGAAAAATACAAAAAAAACACAAAACCACAAAAAAAAAAACACTTACCCCCAACACCTCATTCACAGTAATAAGTAGGGCCTGCACTGTAAAATGGAATTGGGAGACACAGGAATGGCCCTACTTTTGAAAAACACAAAACCACAAAAAAAATCACTTATCCCAATAACTAAAAAGACTCAAAAGAAAAAAAAACTAACACAAAAACCCCCAAACCACAAAACACACAAAAAAAAACACTTACCCCCAACACCTCATTCACAGTAATAAGTAGGGCCTGCACTGTAAGGAGGGCAGGTGAGACACAGGAATGGCCCTACTTTTGAAAAACACAAAACCACAAAAAAATCACTTATCCCAATAACTAAAAAAAACTAAAAAAAAAAAAAAAACTAACAAAAAAAACCCCAAACCACAAACCACAAAGATGTGGTCCTGCTCATCGATGGGAGGTGGAGGAGGAGGCTCCGGAGCCGCTGGTGGGTCCAAGGGAAGAGGGGTGGCTGGTAACCGAGTACGCATTGGAATGGAGTCAGGTGGGTGGTATCTTGACGTAGAGAATTCTGGGCGTACTCGGCCCACGGGAGGAAGCGATGCCAGCTGTGCTGATGTTGATGGCAGTAGGTCCGGAGGTACCTCCCGATCTCCTGGATCTTGCGCTCAGTCTGGCCGTTTGCCTGCGGGTGATAACCAGAGGTTAAACTGACCGTGACCCCCAACAAGGAGAGGAACGCCTTCCAGACATGAGAAATGAACTGGGGGCCCCGATCAGAGACTATATCTTCGGGTAAACCGAAATGTCGAAATACGTTGTGGAACAGAGCTTCGGCTGCTTGCATTGCTGTGGGCAGACCTGACAGAGGGATTAATTTACAACTTTTACTAAACCGGTCTACCACTACAAAGACACAGGTAAATCCATCGGAACAGGGTAAATCAGACATAAAATCCACTGCAATGTGAGACCAGGGTCTTTGGGGAACAGGCAAAGAGAGAAGCTTACCCTGGGGCAGACGACGAGGAACTTTTATCATGGCACAGACTGAGCATCCTCGTACATAACGAGCGATATCTCCAGATATTCCGGGCCACCAGTACCGGGGGGAGATCAGTGAGAGGGTGCGCTGCTGACCTGGATGTCCTGCTCCCGGAACACAATGAACGGAGTCCATAAGAGAGACACACAGATCCTCAGGCACATACAATCTCCCTTTAGGACCTCCCGGCGGAGCAGGCTGAGTGCGCTGACTGGCTTCAATCTGTTTGTTCAAATTCCCACTCGATGGGAGAGATTACCATGGCTGGAGGGAGGATGGGCTCGGGGGGATCCGAGCTGACGTCAGAGGCATGAATACGGGAGAGGGCATCCGCCTTTCCATTCTTACTGCCAGGGCGATAGGTAACTGTTAAGTTAAAACGTGAAAGAACAGCCCAGCCCGCCTGGCGAGAAGTTAAGTCTTTTAGCATCGCGAAGATACAGAAGATTTTTATGATCAGTATAAACAACAAAAGGGGTACTTAGCTCCCTCCAGCCAATGCCTCCATTCCTCCAATGCCAACTTGATAGCCAGAAGTTCCCGGTTGCCGATATCGTAATTCTGCTCCGCCGGGGACATCTTCTTGGAAAAGAAGGCACATGGGTGAAGGCAAGCGGGACTCCCCTGCAGCTGAGATAACATCGCCCCACACCAGTGGTGGAGGCGTCGACTTCCACTACAAACGGTAGCTCAGGGGATGGATGACGGAGAATCGGGGCAGAGCAAAAAGCTTCCTTTAACTGATGGAAAGCCTCTGACGCTTCTTGTGACCAGCCTAGAGATTTGGGCTTTCCTCGAAGTAGTGCGGTGAGGGGAGAGCAGATGGTGCTAAAGTTACGGATGAATCGCCGGTAGAAGTTAGCGAATCCAGGAAGCGCTGCAAACTTCGGATCGAGGACGGCTGTGGCCAGGTTCGCACCGCCTCCACCTTATCCTTCTCCATGAGCACCCCCGTGGAGCTAATCACGTACCCCAGGAACTGGACCTCAGGAAGATGAAACTCACACTTTTCAAGTTAGAGGTGATGACTCCGAAGACGCTGGAGAACGAGTCGAACATGATCTCGATGCTCCGCGAGGAACTTCGAATACACCAAATAACATAACAAAAGACAGGGTTTAAATAATGCTGACAATAAGTCCATAATAATAAGAAAACAGACGGTGCAGATCAGAGGGGTGATGAGTGCGGGATGGACAACAGGCGTGCGGGGTGCAAAGGAACGTGGGTAATGAAGTCCTTAGAATTCTGGGGAAGCAGAACGGGTGACGTGATGAATGGAATCCGATGCTGAAGGCATCGACCCCGTAACAGCGGGCAGGTGGGACACAGGAATGGCCCTACTTTTGAAAAACACAAAAAAACCAAAACACACAAAAAAAAAACACTTACCCCCAAAACCTCATTCACAGTAATAAGTAGGGCCTGCACTGTAAGGCGGGCAGGTGAGACACAGGAATGGCCCTACTTTTGAAAAACACAAAAAAAAACACAAAACACAAAAAAAAAACACTTACCCCCAAAACCTCATTCACAGTAATAAGTAGGGCCTGCACTGTAAGGTGGGCAGGTGAGACACAGGAATGGCCCTACTTTTGAAAAACACAAAAAACACACAAAAAAAAAACACTTACCCCCAAAACCTCATGCACAGTAATAAGTAGGGCCTGCACTGTAAGGCGGGCAGGTGGGACACAGGAATGGCCCTACTTTTGAAAAACACACACAAAAAAAACACTTACCCCCAAAACCTCATTCACAGTAATAAGTAGGGCCTGCACTGTAAGGCGGGCGGGTGGGACACAGGAATGGCCCTACTCTTGAAAAACACAAAAAAAACACAAAACACAAAAAAAAACACTTACCCCCAAAACCTAATTTACAGTAATAAGTAGGGTCTGCACTGTAAGGCGGGCGGGTGGGACACAGGAATGGCCCTACTTTTGAAAAATACAAAAAAAACACAAAAACACAAAAAAAACACTTACCCCCAAAACCTCATTTACAGTAATAAGTAGGGCCTGCACTGTAAGGCGGGCGGGTGGGACACAGGAATGGCCCTACTTTTGAAAAACACAAAACACAAAAAAAATCACTTATCCCAATAACTCATTCACAGTAATAAGTAGGGCCTGCACTGTCAGAGTTTTTGTTTTGTAATGTTTATTTTGGCAACTAGAGGTCCCCATGGTACCCTCTCGTCTATCTTGTGCCTTTGATAATCAGTGCTATTGTTTTCACATGTGCCTCATTCTGGGCTGTGTATTTAAGCTGATCAATTCCTTTGTTTCTTTGCTTGGTTATTGTTGTTCCTGAGCAAGTTACTGCCGTAAGTCTGCTCTAAGTTCCAAGAACTATATTTTGAAAACCTTTTTGGATTGTTATCCTGTGATTATTTTTGCTGTCTTTGCCCTGTGTTTTTGTTTGGAAGATTATTTTGTATTTTTTTTTTATCCTTTTTGGACTGAAGATTTTTCTGTTTTGTAACTTTACTTTTAACAAAGGATTTTTTATATATATATATGACAAGGTTTTTAAAGGGAAATTGTATTCATAAATGTTTTAACTTTCTTTTACAGAGTTCAACACTAATCATTATCTACTCTGATATATTCTTGTGTCTTTAATAACCATTATTTACTCTCATATATTCTGGTGTTGATATTAATCATTATAATAACAAATCAGTAAAATAATATTAATCACTATTCGCTCTTATATATTCATAGTCTTGTGTGCTTGTATGAAATGCTTGCCAGTGGAAATTTACCAAGGAGAGAGAAGGACTCACATACACATACACATACACATACACATACACATACACATACACATACACATACACATACACATACACATACACATACACATACACATACACATACACATACACATACACATACACATACACATACACATACACATACACATACACATACACATACACATACACATACACATACACATACACATACACATACACATACACATACACATACACATACACATACACATACACATACACATACACATACACATACACATACACATACACATCTTGGGTCAAAGTGCCCTAAGCACTCCAAGTATGTGTCTTAACCCTGAATTTGTGCAGACCAAGATCTATCTTTGCAGACTAAGCAGAAGATAACAGTGACCAAATATGAGAAGATGCCCACCGGAAGGATGGAGAGGTGCCAGCTGCTAACCTTGGGGAGAGGAGACCATAAAAATTGGGTTTTGAGGGATAGCTGGGGTTCATTCAGTCGTATTGCTCGATTGGTGGACTCCTAGGATTATATAATTAGGGACAGAATTGAACCCAGAGCTCTGCATATTTTCTTCAAGTGTGATATTCTTCAATATACTTTTGATTGTTAAAATAAATCCTTTTAAAGATATTTTTTGAGACTTCCTTCCTGAATAAACGAACACGCGGACTTCAGGAATTAAATGCCAAGTCCAACATTTCGTAGAAAACTTCTACACAAAACCAACTGTCTTGCATTCCACAACTGTGACACTAGACACGCCTCAGAAACGTGTATGTTTTGCATAATTCACACTGGAAGGGAATTAGAGAACAATTGAGACATGGTCTTGGCTTTGTTTTATATGACATCATACAGAATGACATAAGAACAGGAGTGTCTTGTTTGTGTGAAATGTACGGTATACCTGTGGTGTTCTCATACAAGAGCCTGTGTGATCTGACAGTTGATCAGTTCTGCTGAGTTTAAGTTTAGTTTTAATTAGAAAATTTAAGTTTAGCGTGTCTATGTAGGTCTATGCATTCATACAATTTAGAGACTGAAGAAGTGGAAACACTTTTTTATGGTGTTTGATTATCTTGGTCATTACTTGATTACATAAGCATTACTTGATTATTTTACAGAATGAGACACGCAACATTTTAAGATGTTATAATTCTGAATTTGAATGCCGATTGAGTAATGGGGTGACTTATGCATATAATGAGTGATATTATATTTTACATATATTTAGTGGTACAGAGTTCTCCGAGTACTTTTTTAAAGACACACGTATGTTTTTTTTGTTATGATGGCTATAAAGGTTTTAAAGCCAGGGAAGGGTGAGCAAAGGGTTTGTTTTGAAACATAAATAAAGTTAGACAGTGTAAAAGAAAGAACAGTTATGGTAAAGGTTAGTCAGGTGAATATCAAATAGGTGTGTTTATTGAAGTTTGTGATGGGCTCAGCAACATTCCACCAAATCGGAACAAGTGGGTGAATGTTTTTGCAAGTTACTTGGCGCCTTGTTGTGAACTAACAAACAAGCATCGCTCATTTGCTGAGCGTAAATGGGAGGTATGAACATTAACCTGTAGAAGTGATTTTAGGTGAATTTTCAGCTATTGTCCTGAAGGGCAACATCAATGACTTTGAATTTGATAAAAGCATTTGTAGGATAAAATCTTTTCATAGTTGGATCTATCATTTCGAGAAATAATATCCCAATAAGCTGATCATTTTCTGTAAGGCAGGGTGTATCCTGTTGATTTATCAATTTCTTTCTATTAATATGTGTGTCACAGCCTGAGGCAGCCACACCAATTGTTTTATGTTAGGTTGTTGTTTTGTTATACCATAAAATGTGGGTGTGAGGAGTAGCGTGTATGGGTGGACAAAGCAAAAAGAAGTTGGGAGCAGGACAGAACAAATATAAAACCAAACAGACAGCGAGAAAATATTATTCTCTTTCAGGGGAACTTTTGGTCCAGTTCATTTAACGGCTACATAAAGGTGAAGTATGTTATAGATATCTTTTCTTGACAATGTTTTTTATTGAAGGGATAGTTTACCTGAAAATAAAATTTTTATTATTTACTTACCCTCATGTCATGTCAAACCTGTATGACTTTCTTGCTTCAGCAGAAGAAGATATTTTGCAAAACGCTGGTTACCGGGACCCATTCCCTTTCATAGTATGGACACAAGGTACAATGGAAGTCGATGGGTGCCGGTTACCAGCATTTTGCTAAATGTCTTCTTTTGTGTTCCACAAGACAGAATCATATACAGAGTTTGAATGACATAAGGGTAAACTAATTATGGCATAATTTTAATTTTTTGGTGAACTCTTTAAGGCTGGAAAAAATTATGTGGGACCAAAGAGGAAATAATTATGTAAACTGTCAATATTTTGGTTATGTGTGCATCTCTGAATATATAATTAGTATATAAGGCATACAGGTGCACACAGTAAGGCAAATTATTAGCTTTACATATAAAATCATTAGCTTTACATTAAAGTGCTTAAAACATTGTACTGAAAAGATACTTATTACTGTTACTGTGGTTACTATGGCATAAAAAACAAATTCGCCATTAAATGACACTGCCAAAGTAATCTAAAAGAAAAATAAATATTATTTAATAGTTTATATAATTTTTAATTTTTTTCTTTATTAATTTCATACATATGAATAATGTTAAGTCTTAATATAGTCAATTTAGTCTTTGGATAATAACTTACTTATTAATTTTTAAATCCACTGTAGTCTTTTACTATACAATAACCATGTACGGTATAGTGAACAGACGTCTTATTTATACTACGTGGTGGATCAACTCTTTTCCAATATAGGAACAAGTAGGCCTAAACTGTTGTAATGATACCTATGTAGTAACAAACACCAGAGATGGTGGACTGGGACGTATTGTCTGATTGTGAGCAATGTCAAACTATGTGAATGTATTTGTTTGTCTTTAGGAAAAGGGTCCTCCATAGTAAAAAATGCCTCCCCCTGATTTGTACAAAACAAGTGTAGATGACGTGGGTTCTTCAAGCAACCCATCGAAGTTCCTGGATCAAGACTACCAAAAGCTGCACCAGAACGTTCTCTCCAAAAACATGCAGTACATCGATGAGTTGTTCCCTGCAAATAGCAGCTCTATTGGCAAAGGGTTGCTGTCTGATAAAGATATGGCCCAAGTCAAGTGGAAAAGACCATCCGTATGTATAAAGAGTGCAACAAGTTTTTTGTCTATATCGATTCTTATTAGAGTTAAGTTAAACTCCTCTAGCTGTAAAAACCATGAAACAGTCAATAGGAAGAATGTTACTGGCTTGTAGTGTGAAGTCTTGTTTTGTCTAATTTTTTGTTTATTATTTAATAGTAAATATTTTATTATTATTATTATTATTTTATTATTATTTTATTATTATTAATGTCATTATTATAGACAACAATACGCTTTTATACCATTTGTTACTCACAAAAATAATAAACACAAAATAAAATACTTTGATTTTGGCGGATGTACGGTATGCGGGGCGGAGCTTCCTTTACAGCGCTATTCAGCAGTATCTTATGGTGATGGGAAGTTCGGATCATTTTACCGACTCGTTCAGCAAAATGAACGAATCTTTTCATGAGTCATTTCAGTCATTTCGTTCATTTAAGCAAAATGCAAGACACTACAAGTAAGACAAAACTATAATGCTATAAGAAAGAGAAAAAATTAATTCATTGTTTACCTGGGTCTTTGCAGAGTTATAACTCAAGCTCAAACTCAAAGAGATATTCTTTGTAAATGTTAAGGCTCAGCCACACATTCCTAAAACGTCTAGTTCAAACACTTCCAGTTTCCAAACCGCCCAAATGCGCAAAGAAAGAAGGCGTACCTTTATTCTCGCTGTTGCCGCCATATTGTGAAGACGCTGTTTTTCAAATATTATAAGGGGCATTACATTTCCGTCACATGCTTGCATAATTCGGGCCAATCACAGTGCGCTGGATTGCTGGCCAATCAGAGCACACCGCGCTTTTTAGAATGATGAGCTTTGTAAAACCGACGCGTTTCGGAGAGGAGCAACAAAAACCTCAGGTGTGTGTAAAAGAATGACTTTTTAAACCCTAAAACCACGTAAATACATTTCATTAAACCAAAAAACACACACTTTCATCCATGTAACACAATCATAAAGTTTACAATATCAAAAAACCTAATTCTTACTTATTCTCAAAAAAATTATTAAAAGTTAATAATATTTAGTAATATTATCATCATCTAAGATGCTGATTATCATCATCTGCTCTCCATTTAGCAAGGCATTCCAATTAATCGTTAAAAGTCATTCAAATATTTAAAAAGACAGCTGAAAGACAAATACTGCTTAAAATAAAGATAATTTCATAAATATTTGTATATTAAAAATCTGTATTAAAAACACATTTGGGTATGCCTTTTTTAGTGCCCTTTTTGGTCCTTCCGCCCCTGGCCCACAAGAGGTCTGTGCACGCCACTGTGCATATGCATATTGCAATATTCATATCTAATATCACAATGGTTTATAATGAGTGATTTAATTTTGGGCAAATTTTGCACATAGGTGTTAGTTGGAATATGCGTGTGCATAATAGTGTGCAATGTGAGTGTTCCGATGCAAGACATTCAGCAAGCTGCAAAGCTTTCATAGCCAGGTGATGCGTTCTTTTCTGTGAAACATGAAACGTATGTTGGTTATATAATTTTTATTATAATTTAAATGGGCTTTAGAAAAATAAATAATGTATCGAATATCGCATTATTTAGCATGCTATCACATATCGCATTTTTTTATATCCTGCAGCCCTATATATATATATATATATATACATATACATATACATATACATATACATATACATATACATATACATATACATATATATATATATATATATATATATATATATATATATATATATATATATATATATATAGTAAATGCTGTATTTTTCCTTTTTAGGAAATTGTGTCAAAGCCAAGTCTTGTTGTAGATGGAGTGTCCAGATTTGACTATGCCCAGGGATCTAAACTAGGTAAATCTGAATTTATTTTCAAGTTAAAGTACTTTTATACTTTAGTATATTACATATATATATATATATATATATATATGTGTGGTATATAATATATATATTTGTGGTATATAATATATATATATGTGGTATATAATATATATATTTGTGGTATATAATATATATATATATGTGGTATATAATATATATATATGTGGTATATAATATATATATATATATAATATATATATATATATATATATATATATATATATATAATATATTTTATATATATAATAGTATATGTGTCATATGCAAAATATGAGATCAATAATAATGCATAATAAGAGCGCTAAACCAGTCTTTAGTGTATTGCACACAGGTTTTTATTTAGATTTATCATGTGTTCAGGAAACTGCTGGTTTTTGGCCTCAGTTGGAGCCCTAAGCTCCCAGAAGGATATTATGAACCAAGTCATACCAGCTGAGCAGTCTTTCAGCAAGGATTACGCAGGAATATTTCATTTCAGAGTAAGCACCTACTGCATAATTTCGTTATTTTTCTACACCATATCGCTCCCTGACAGATTCCTTTAAAAAATGTTTATTTGTTTCATAGTTCTGGCGGTTTGGGAAATGGGTTGATGTTGTCATTGATGACCAACTTCCAACAATTAATAACGAACTAATTTTTGTGATTTCAACAACACCTAGTGAGTTTTGGCCTGCCTTACTGGAGAAAGCTTATGCAAAGTAGGTGCCAGAACATGCTTTGGATATTATATATGAAGTGCATAAAACGTAAACTACATATTGTAAACAATGCAAAAATAATGAAAGTGTTCAGTTAACAAATGTGACAAATGTAGGACAAAATGCCTATATTTTTACATAAACATTTTAACTTTCTTTACAGAGTGTGCGGATCCTTTGCTGACTTACAAGCCGGATTTGTATCTGAGGCTCTCATAGACTTTTCTGGTGGGGTGCACATGCACTTTCATTTGAAACAAGCACCAACTAATTTGTGGGATATGATGGATTGTGCATTCAATTCAAAAACCCTCATCGGCTGTAGCACACCTCAGGGGGTAAGCGAAGGTGTCACATTGTGGGTAAATGTGGTAAATAAATCACTATACATGTAAATAATTTTGCTTGGGCAATATAGAAATGTTCTATATCAGACATACTGAGTCTTCCAATGATAACAGTCATGCCCCTGTCATCTCCCCCCAAAAAAGATAATACGTTTTTTTTGTGATCTGTGCATTTGTGAATGTGATCAGCTTTCAAATCTGTTTCAAGTGTTTTTTTCTGTATTAATAGGCAACATCTCAGAACACAGTGTTACCCAATGGCATAGTTGAGGGTCATGCTTACACTGTGACAGGGGCTTTTCAGGTAAGGTGTTATACATATTGGCTTGCGAAAGGACGATAATTTTGATTATGACCGTTGTTTTTTAATAATAATAATGCTATAAATGTCACGTCTCCCTGTATGTCATTTGCAATGGTGTTTGCAAATGCAAACTCATTTTTGGAGCATCCTACCTCTTTCAACGTTTCACACACACATTTAAAAAAATATGTGTGTAATGATATCCCATTGATATCTCTTAAAATTAATACATTTATGGGTAGAAAAACAAAATTCAAGTTCAAGTTCAAGTTTATTTGTATAGCGCTTTAACAATGTAGCACTGTTTCAAAGCAGCTTTACAGCAAAATAAACAGACAAGCAGGGAAATATAAAAGCTAATTTAATAACTAATATCTAATATCACTAATATCACTAATATCTAATATCATAAAGTATAATTTAGTATATTTAGTATAATATCTAAAGTCAAAGTTAATTTATTTAAGCAGTACTTCTGTGAATGTCTTCCCATTTTTGCTCTACCTTGTATAATGGTTGCTCTTTTAAATAAGGGTTTGAATCTGATAATGGTTGTGTTCAACAGATAATGAGCAAAGGACAACCAGTTAGACTGGTGAGGATGTTCAACCCATGGGGAAAGGGTGAATGGACAGGGGACTGGAGTGATGAGTAAGAGCCGATTTTATGCATTTAGTAACATCTTCACAAGCTCAGGAGAAATATTTACATTTAGGCATTTAGCTGATGCTTTTATCCAAAGCGAATTACAAATATTAGGAGAAAATATACATCGAAAGTTTTTATTAAACACATAGTGTAGACCTTTATAGTTTATCCATCCATTACTGTATCTGTATATATCGAAACCTTGGCTCCATGTAGTGGATATCATTTGTATTACAGCATTTGCTGTTTATAGCTTATCAATTTGATTTAAACTGAAAATTGGTGTTGTCAGATTGTCACTGTCTTCGGATTCTTTAAACACAGTATAATGACCAATTAATAATAATAGGCACCTAAAATCTTTACTGATATTTGCTATATCTGTGCAAATATTAAAAATTTCAGAAGCACATACTGTCACCGAACAGAAGGGACGGAGTCAGCGGATGCCAGAAAGGTATCTTTAATAAAACAAAACACAGAATGATAAATCAAACAGGTACGTAACTAAACAAATACTGTCCTTGGAAGTGCAGATGAGTAGTGGTGAACACAGAAGACGAGAAGATGACGAAGGAGACGAGACGAAGATAAATCCACTTGTAGACGATAGCAAACACAGGTAAGAGTCCGGGTAACAAACGTGTAGACTGGACAGTGACTGGTAGTGGGTGAGTGTCCTTTATACAAGTGCGGTGATGACGGTCAGGTGGTGGTGATCAGAACTCCGGAGATGGGGAGCGTTGTGATTGGGTGCGTTGTGATTGAGTGCTTGGCGAGCCTGGCGTATCCGTAACAGTACCCCCCTCCCCACGGCCCGCTCCAGAGGGCCGGGGACCCCGGCGCCGTGGTGGTCGTCCTCTACCACGAGGGGCCGGTCTGTCAGGGTGCAGAGAGTGGAAGGTGTGTAGCAAGGCCGGGTCAAGTATGTCATCTCGTGGAACCCATGACCGCTCCTCAGGCCCGTAGCCCTCCCAGTCCACCAGGTACTCCAACCTTCCACCACGGCGTCGGGAGTCCAGGATGTCTTTGACCGCATATACTGTTCCTTCTTCCAGTACCAAAGGGAGAGGGGGTTCCACGCCAGGCTCTGTGGAGGGAAGAACAGAGGGATGGTGAGGTTTTAATAGGGACACGTGAAAAGTAGGGTGAATGCGGTACTCAGCCGGTAAACGGAGCTTGTAGGTGACAGGGTTGATTTGCTTGATGATTGGAAAGGGACCAATGAAGCGGGGACTCAGCTTACGGCAGGGCAGACGCAGACGAATATCTCTAGTGGACAGCCATACCTTTTGCCCTGGTTGGTAGACAGGAGCATCAGAGCGGCGAAGGTTGGCTGTCAGTCTGCGTCGATTCACTGCACGTTGGAGGTGGTGATGAGCCGAGTCCCAGACTCTCTCGCTCTGCCGGAACCAGTAATCAACGGCTGGGACATCTGAAGGTTCGCCTGACCAAGGGAACATGGGGGGTTGGTACCCCAGGACACACTGGAAGGGAGTAGGATTAGTAGAGGGCTGGCGAAGGGAGTTCTGGGCATATTCTGCCCAGCCGAGATACTGGCTCCAGGAGTCCTGCTGGTCACGGCAGTAGGTCCGTAAATACCTGCTGATCTCCTGGACCTTTCTTTCCGTCTGCCCGTTGGTTTGTGGATGGTACCCAGATGATAGACTGATGGTCACACCTAGGAGGGAGAAGAATGCTTTCCATACACGTGAGATAAACTGAGGACCTCTGTCTGACACAATATCTTCTGGAATACCAAAGTACCTGAATACATGATTGAAGAGAATCTCAGCAGTCGTCATGGCCGTGGGCAAACCTCTCAAAGGTATTAGTCGACAGGATTTGGAGAATCTGTCTACTACGATGAAGATACATGTACAATCATTGGAGGGGGGTAGGTCAGTGATGAAGTCCACCCCTAGGTGTGACCAGGGGCGGTTAGGAACGGGCAGCGGGTGGAGCTTACCAGCAGGTAGGTGGCGAGGGACCTTGGCTACGGCACACTCCTGGCAACCCATGCGATCTTCTTACGTCGGCGGCCATGTTGGGCCACCAGAAGCGTGCCTTCAGGAGCGAGAGAGTCTCATTGGCCCCTGGGGGCCAGTGCCAGGCGGCACGAGTGAGTCATGTGGATGATGGAGAGTGCAGCTGGCGGCGAGGGAGGTATTGTAATCCAGGTGGGCAGCCCGGCGAGGAGCTTGAGGTGGAGCATTGGCCGAGGGAGTGTCTCTTCTTCCCAAGTGATGGGACTTACGACCAGTGGTTCAGGAACAATGGGTTCGGGGTCCTCGTTACTCTCTAGGGATGAGTGGATACGTGACAGAGCATCAGCTTTTGAATTCTTGGAACCAGGGCGATAAGAGATGGAGAAGTCGAACCGGGTGAAGAATAGGGCCCATCTTGCCTGTCTGGGGTTAAGGCGTTTGGCAGCACGAATATATTCTAGGTTCTTATGGTCAGTGAATACCTGGAAGGGGTGATGAGCTCCCTCGAGCCAATGTCTCCATTCTTCCAGGGCAAGCTTGATGGCAAGGAGTTCTCTGTTTCCGATATCGTAGTTGGCTTCCGCCCGGGCTGAGTTCTGCGGGGAGAAGAAGGCACATGGGTGGAGGCGACTAGGGTTCCCCTGCTGCTGAGACAATACTGCTCCTACTCCAGTAGCTGAGGCGTCGACCTCTACAATGAAGGGCTTACTGGGATCAGGATGAACCAGGAGAGGAGCAGTCACAAAGGCGTCTTTCAACCCCTGAAAGGCTTCTGCAGCGGCTGGCGTCCAGGGGAGATGCTTGGGTGCTCCCTTCAGCAGGTTGGTGAGAGGATGGGCAATGGAACTGAAGTTATTGATGAACCGGCGGTAAAAGTTAGCAAATCCAAGAAAGCGCTGGAGTTCTTTGATGGTGGTAGGAGTGGGCCAAGAGGTGATGGCAGTGACCTTCCTCTCGTCCATTTGGATGCCACTACTGTTGATGTTGTAACCAAGGAACTGCACTGAGGGAAGATGGAAGGAGCATTTCTCAGCATTGAGGAAGAGCTGATACTCCCTCAGGCGTTCTAGGACCTCCGCTACGTGTTGGCGATGTTCGGCCAGACCCCGGGAGTAGATCAGGATGTCATCAATATACACTAGTACGGACTTATGAAGAAACTCCCGGAGCACCTCATGTATAAAGTCTTGGAAGACGGAAGGGGCGTTGGCCAGTCCATACGGCATGACCAGGTATTCGTAGTGTCCAGTGGAAACGTGGCGGTTTTCCATTCATCCCCTTCACGAATTCGAATGAGGTTGTAAGCTGCTGGAGAGGTCCAACTTGGTGAAGATAGTGGCACCTCGGAGCTGTTCCAATGCTGCTGGGGCGAGAGGAAGGGGATACGAAACTTTACCGTAATCTTGTTGAGGGCTCTATAATCTATGCAGGGTCTAAGTCCGCCGTCTTTCTTGGCCACAAAGAAGAAACTCGAAGCAGCAGGGGAAGTAGATGGACGAATGTAACCTTGGGCTAGCGCCTCCGTAATGTAATCCTCCATGGCCTTCTCCTCCGGGATGGAAAGAGGATAGATCGTCCTTTTGGCACTGGCTCACCCGAAACAGATCGATCGCACAGTCCCATGGCCGATGTGGAGGTAGTGGGAGGCTCTCCTGGGGCAGAACACGTCACTGAAGTGGGCGTAGTCTTCTGGAATATCCACTGACCTCCTCTCCATAGGGCTTTCAACGGATGTGGAGCATAGGGGAAGTTCAGTGTTGTCACTTGGAGCTGGGCATGGACGTGACAAGAGACAGGTTTGGAAACAATGGTCGCCCCACTTCAGGACTTCACCAGTTCTCCAGGAGAGGATAGGATGGTGCTTCTCCAACCAAGGGCCCAAGAACTACGTCAGCGGTGGAATCCTCCAGAACCAGCAGGAAATCACTTCAGAGTGTAACACCCCTACGGTGAGGCTGATGGATTCACGCCCTCCGTGTCACCGGCCGCCCGGCTAACTGGGGATCCCGTTATGGAGCAGATTTGGTGCAGGTGGGTATAACGGACGTCTTGAGTTTGAGTTGCCGGCAGAGGGAGCCAGAGATGAAGTTGCCCGGCCGACCGAGTCGAGGAGGGCTGAAACTGAAAAGGAGGTAGAAAGGCAGTAAGGGATACAATAGTGGTAAGGGGTTTTAGATTTTCACTATTGGGAATGGCTGCACTCACCATTTGACGTGCTGGTCGAACGGGGCACGCTGAGATGACGTGCCCCGGACCTCCGCAGTAGAGGCAGAGCTGATTCGCCAAGCGGCGATGACGTTCTGAGAAGGACAGTCTAGAAGTGTCGATTTGCATAGGCTCTTCGGCTGGTTCTGGAGGGCTGACGGTAGCTGGTTGGCGGAGGAAGGCAGCGAGCGGGTTTATTCCAGGTTGAGACTCGTGACACAGTTGGATACGAGTGGCCGTTCGGATGGATAGCTGAATAAATTGATTGAGATCCATATCATCATCATATGTGGCCAGTTGCAACCTCACCTGGGGATTCAAGCCTTGGCGATATGCAGTGATCAGCGCCCGCTCGTTCCAGCCGCTCTTAGAAGCCAGAGTCCGAAATTGTAATGCGTACTCGTTGATGGGCAGCACCCCTTGTTTCAGCTGATAAAGTTGTTCACCCACGGAGGCGTCCCAAACGGGTTTACCAAAGACATCTCTGAAATGATTCATAAAACTGGACAGAGAGAGTGTTATGGGATGTTCTTGAATCCAAAGAGGAGTCGCCCATTGGAGCGCCTTACCGGATAAATGTTGGATGACGTAGCTGACTTTGAGACGTTCAGTGGTGTACAGGTGAGGCTGCATCTCGATGGCGAGAGAGCACTGCAACAGAAACCCGCTGCAATCCTCCGCCGCACCAGAGAAGGGCGCTGGTTGGGCCATGGGACTCGCGATCACCACCGGAGAGGGAGGAGTGTTGACGGTAGTGCTAGGTGCGGTGGGAGTGGTGGTGGAGCGCTCGTGGAAGGCTTGACGAGCCGCTTCAAATAAATCCCGAAAAGCATCCGACTGACTCATTATGTTGTTTGGTCCAGTCTTCTGTCACCGAACAGAAGGGACGGAGTCAGCGGATGCCAGAAAGGTATCTTTAATAAAACAAAACACAGAATGATAAATCAAACAGGTACGTAACTAAACAAATACTGTCCTTGGAAGTGCAGATGAGTAGTGGTGAACACAGAAGACGAGAAGATGACGAAGGAGACGAGACGAAGATAAATCCACTTGTAGACGATAGCAAACACAGGTAAGAGTCCGGGTAACAAACGTGTAAACTGGACAGTGACTGGTAGTGGGTGAGTGTCCTTTATACAAGTGCGGTGATGACGGTCAGGTGGTGGTGATCAGAACTCCGGAGATGGGGAGCGTTGTGATTGGGTGCGTTGTGATTGAGTGCTTGGCGAGCCTGGCGTATCCGTAACACATACATTCATTCTAAATTTTTTGTAAGTCAGA
Organism: Beaufortia kweichowensis; assembly: GCA_019155185.1. Classification (NCBI taxonomy): domain Eukaryota; kingdom Metazoa; phylum Chordata; class Actinopteri; order Cypriniformes; family Gastromyzontidae; genus Beaufortia; species Beaufortia kweichowensis. Next base: position 4,748,723 of record CM032805.1, read on the forward strand.
CAAACGCCTTAAAAATGATCGTATTTTTTATTTTTTTACAAGACATTTGTATAAACGTAAATGGAGATGGCAATACATTGACAGTATATTTTTAAACTTTTTTCCAAGAAATAAATGTAAATGGTGACATAAACAGTATATTCTTTTTACATTTTTTTCCCAAGATATTTGTATAAATGTAAATGGAGATGGCGACATATACAGTATATATTGTTTTTAAAAATTTTCCCCAAGATATTTGTATAAATGTAAATGGAGATGGCGACATATACTGTATATATTATTTTGGCTCATAATTTTGACCATATAGATTTTTAACGAAACCTTTTTTACTGCCACCTAGTTTGGAAAGTTCTAAAAACCTTTAGTCACAAGTCACCTAAACGATGACCCTTTAACCATACTTTGCATTTGAAATAGTTTTATTGTGTGCTGAGCCGACAAACATTCTCTAAAAACACTTTTACAGAACAACTTGGTTTTATTTTATGCTTCGTATAATTATTTTTAAGATCATCGTTGTGGAAGACAGTTAGTGCAGATGAGTGCAAAAAGTGTCTTTCCGTGGCTGAAAATGGGGAATTCTGGTGAGTATGCGCAACACTTTCCCTAACTTTAAAATACCTTTTATTAAGTAATATTTATTGCACAAATATCTATTGCAGGATGTCAGTGGAAGATTACATCAAAAGCTTTGAAACCATGGATATCTGCTGTCTCTCTCCTAATTTTCTGGATGGTTCATCTAAATGTTCTTGGACCTCGAAATACCATATTGGTCAATGGACTGCTGGGACAGCGGGAGGAAGCAGGAGTAACACAAGTACTTACACTCTTGATCATAATTATTGATTAGAATTAATAAAAATAATGATATATGTTTGAACACTTCTTGTCATTAGAGTTCATATAACATGAATTATGAAGCCATAATTTTTACACCCTGATCTTAGAGAAACAGTGAACAAATGGAAAAAGTTAAATATAGACAAATATAGATTCATGAAATTGGATGTGCTGTATAGGAACCTTCTGGACAAACCCTAATTTTCGTATAAGGATTGATAAGCTTGATAAAGACTGTGCTGGTGGCCAGTGCCCTGAAAACATACTGGTGTCTCTCACACAAAACCTTGAGAACAGACACAGAAAAAAGCTCGCCAACCTTTTAATAGGCTTTTATGTTTTTGAGGTCAGTATTGTTCTTTATAAAGTTCACACTTTATTTACAAATTAAACGCAGGTTTTTGTGTGGTATCACTGTTGTGCTTGCTGTTTTAACATACAATACGTACATATTTTTTACAGATACCACCAGAGGCAAGTGAAAATTCATTTACAAATATATGACTCAGATTTATGTTACTTCATATATAATAAGTACTCTAGAAGTAAACCAATTCTTTGTTCTTCAGATGAAAGGTGAAAGGTACTCACCTGCGTTCTTCAGTAAAAGGCCTGTTGCAAGGACTGACGTCTTCTTAGATATGAGAGAGGTGATGAAATTCTTTAGGCTGGAGCCAGGAGAGTACCTGATTGTACCAAGCACGTTAATTCCAGGTGAAACGGCATCCTTTGTCCTGTCTGTTTCTACAAAGTGTCAATGTAGAAATAATTGATCATTTTTGATCTCTTGAATGGAAAAGAGATTACAAATGTTATGGTAATAATGTGCTCATTGGTTATCATCTGTGATGACATTATATTTAATAGATTGAAACTGTTAAAGAACTGTCTCAGAAGTCTCTGTGCATTAGATGTTATTATATATGTAAATAGTTTGTGTATTTTTGTTTTGTAAGTTATCTAGGGTATTTTATTACATTTTACATTATTAAGGTTTTTTTTAGATGCATTGTATTGTATAATAGTGTGAGTAACGTGTATTATGTATAAATTTTATAATGTGATTTAATCTGATGGTGCATCTTGACATGTTAATTAGCCGTGGGTAATCATGTAATGCCTGAAATAATACATATTAAACAACATTTCTAGCAACCACAGCTGCCCTTTTTACCATAAATTCCTTTTCACCACAAATGTCAGCTTTTTTCAGTTTTTTAATTTAAAAAAAATCTTTACTGATCTCACCTGCCATCTTAATCAAATTTAATTCTCTAACACTGGCTATCAGGACAGTCACTATGTAAATATAGATAGATAGATAGATAGATAGATAGATAGATAGATAGATAGATAGATAGATAGATAGATACAATGTTAAGCGTGATTAGAATCAAACTCTTTTGGAGTTGACAGAGAAGGATTAGAGCAAGCTTTGTGAGACTGATGGACCTGGGTTACTGGATTTTTCTGTTCTGTCAACAATAAAGCATATGGGCTTATCAGTTTTAAAAAAGCTTGTTGAGGAGAAATGCAAAGAAAGAGAACTTTTTGGACATGACCTTGTAAATGCCATCAACTTCCACAATCATTTCATGTAGCTGTTATGAGAATTTAATCAAAGAATTCAGAAACAAAAACATGACCACTTTAGCATTTATTTGTTTTAAAGCTTAAACATAGCAGTTTCAAACTTTTAAGGAACCCGTTGCAATATGTAGAGTACAGTGTAATGAAATTAGACTATTTAAAGTTTTAGCCTTAAGATGATGATTTTACATTATTTCTGAATAACGCCAACATTCCAATATTTTTTACCCTAACGTAAAGGAAGCAAACATTTGGGTACAGATCCACGAAATAATAACTAAAGAGGAGACAAACAAAAAGTTAAACAGGAGGAAAAAACTAAAGCAAACGATTGACAGTGGTCACTGAAATCTCAGCATGAACCCTTTAATAAAACACTTACAACAGGTTAGAAAGTAAAGTCAACTTTACTTATTCTCAGGCTATTCATGTTTTTGATTTGATAACTCCTTGGCTATTTGGATTTGTTTAAGCTGAGAAAATCCCAATATATTTTAATCTCTTTATCATATGATTGGTCGTGTTGCTTTAGAACACTTGAAATATTTTACTCGAGTCATATGCTTTGATTACATGATTGACCTTTATGTCCATTTTGAGTTTTGAATTGCTTTTCAGTTATACTGTATAAAAACAGCCCCGTTATTCTTTAAATTATCTTTTTGGTCTGCAAAAGCAGCTACAGAAAGATTAAATGATGACATTTCTTGTTTTTCACACAGGGATATATACATGCTTCATGCCTCGCACATGTTTTTGTGCCTAATGTTGTTTGGTTACCAACGTTCTATAAAAATATATTTTTTTGTGTTCGGCAAAAAAACAAAGTCATACACATTTGGAATGACATAATGTAAATGATAAATGAATTTTAATATTTTGATTTGTAATTTTTTTTGCTGAACTCTTACTATCTTGTGACTAAATTGACTAAAGGACAAAGAAGAAAGAAATAAGAAGAAAGGTTTTTATCAAATAGGTAAAAAACAAATTTCACTACTGTTTAATTGCAATGTAGAACATATAGAATGATTTTTCACATTTCCTAACTAAACATTTGTGTTTCACTTTCACTTTTCATGTCTAATTATCACATTGCTTGTTGAATTTCACGTCAAACATCTTGGCAAGCCGATATTTACTCATGAATACATGGTGAGCCTTATCCACTAAAACAGAAAGAACAGGACAGAAATAAAAAACAAGCAAAATCAGAACATTAAAGCATACTTTAAACATTTTAATAATGCTGAGGATATTAGAAAAATAATTGTTTTTACATCAAAACTTTTACATCAGAATTACCTCACTCTCATCAAGAGTCACCTTTCCTCCATCACAGAGTTTCTGAAATATGCCTAATAAAAAGAGATAGTTTCAGTTCACAGAGGCTATTAAAGGTAATAATTCTTTCTTTACTCCACAATTTCTTTCATGTGACTTTTAAGTGAACATGCTAGTTAAAAATAGCTACAAATATTAATCTTGCCCTGTGCATTTTCTTTCCATGCAAGACTACACACACACGCACACACACATTTTTTCATGAATAAATTAGATTTGTAAAGGAATCATTTCAAATTGACCAAGTTTTATAAACTGGTTCAATACATTTATTTAAAAAGATCAGACTCTAAAGAACCTTCTGTTAACAAACTGATGAAATCATTCATCAGACTTCTCTGATTAACTAATACATTTTCTGAGCTAGAGTAAATTTCAAGATGAATAATGAATAATATGTACATAGACCGTTAGATAGTCCTTGTTACTACATGGACTAGAACAGCCAGTAAAAACCTCACACATTTGGAAGCAGACAGTGTGAGTATACTGTAGCAAACATTATACATTTTAACATTTTTAGTTTTGCTTTTGAATAATAATCAGTAGTTGTAATAATTAAGAATTCTACTTACTAGCCATACAGTTCAAACGCATGACAAGGCATATGAAACCCTCCAGAGAGATCTGTTCCGATGCACCACCATACCGCACAGTCATGAGAGCCAGAACGTCTTCATTTAAATTCATGCCTGGAGTAAAGAGACCATGACAGCTGAAGATATCATACGTACAGTACTTGTGTAATGTTTGGATGAGATTTATTAAAAATATCAATAAGGACTTAATGCCCAATAATCTAAAATAAACAAAATATTTTTTAGCACACACATTTAATCAGGCATGCACATATCTTTAATGGAGCACTTGTTTATCGGTACATGGTAAACAAAGACTATCTTTAAAACTAATCAATTTATAAATCAACCAGAAAAGTTAACATAAGTAAAGTCATTTGTATTCTTTGTATGGTGACATTTTATTACACCCTTGAGCAAAGTAGCATAATTTATAGGAAGTTTTGCTGAAAAACTGCATATTTGAATTATATTCTGATTGCTTATTACAAAAACCAAAAAAAAATTACAAAAAATCTGTTACTAAAGCTATTAAATTTTGTGTGAGTGGAGCACAACATAGCTGCCAGAACAAGGTTTCCCGCAAATTTATTTTAAGTTTTAATTTGTTTTCATTAAAGATACTTTACAAAGAGTGCTTTGGCAGTAAATTTCTTCATCATATATTTTTTTTATTTCTGACCTGGCTGTGCAAGCCACCATATCCTCTATAGCAGGGATGGGCAAACTCGGTCCTGAAGCGCTGCTGTCCTGCAGAGTTTAGTTCCAACCCCAATTAAACACACCTGAACCAGCTAATCAAGGTCTAATTAGGCATACAAGAAAGCAGGTGTGTTGAGGCAAGCTGGAGCTAAACTTTGCAGGACAGCGGCCCTCCAGGACCGAGTTTGCCCATCCCTGCTCTATAGTATTATCTTAAACACTGTCTTGTATTCATTTTTACACATTTCTTGTGTAAATGTGATTAATTTAAAAAAGTCTCTTACTTTCATTAAAGTTGCATTTATTTGATCAAAAATACAGAAAAACAGTAATATTGTAATATTGTTATTACAAAATAAAATAATGTTTTTTACGTGAATATACTTGAAAAGTATAATTTATTTCTGTGATGCAAAGTTGAATTTTCATCAGCTGTCACTCCAGTCTTAAGTGTCACATGATCCTTCAGAAATCATTCTAATATTCTAATATGATCAATAAAAGATTAAAAAGAAAAGCATTTATTTATAACAGAAAGCTTTTCTAACAATATACACTACTATTCAAATGTTTGGGGTCAGTACACTTTTATTCTTTCTTTTTTTAAAGTAATTAATACTTTTATTCATCAAGGATGTGTCAAATTAATAAAAAGTGATAGCATAGATTTACATTGTAAGAAAAGATTTGTATTTTAAATAAATGCTGGTCTTTTTAACTTGTTAATCATCAAAGAATCCTGAAAAAAATCAAGGGTTAAAAAATATTTGGCAGCACACCTGTTTTCAACATTGATAATACTAAGAATAAATCAGCAACAGCTGGAGCAACAGCTTTGCATCACATGAAAACATTATATTTGAAGTATATTCATATAAGAACCATTATTTTATATTGTAATAACATTTTGCAATATTACTGTTTTTTTTCTGTATTTTTGATCAATTAAATGCAGCCTTGATGAAGAGACTTCTTTAAAAAACATTACAAGTCTTACTGATCCCAAACTTTTGAGCGGCAGTGTAGGTCTATAGTTTTTAATTTTTAGAACTCAGTGTTTACTAGCAGTGTTTACCTGCTTTTTTAAAAGAGTTTAAAGAGTACTTTTTACCCTTATATTAATAAAATCATGCATACATTTCTTTATCATTTACATTTACGCATTTGGCACACACTTACATCATACATTTGTTTCTGAGTATGTGCAATCACTAGGATTGAACCCATAACCTTGGTGTTGCTAGCACCATGCATTGTCTTTCACCAATTTGCCTAGATTTTTCCTACCAAGAGCTAATGCCCCAGACAATATAGCTTCAAGATAGCCTCACTGAGCCTTTTAAACCTCTCAAACGTGTTAAAGTGGTGATCCTATGAGAGGTTTATTGTAAGTCTGTTTGGATAAAAGTGTATGCTACATGCAGAATTAATAATAAATAATAATTAAATTAATAATTATTTATTTTAATAATTAATTAATTAATAATTAAACAAAAAAGGTTTATCATCAAATGTTTTGCTACTTATCAAAGATAAAATGTTCAGTAATGGATGTGCTGCCACAACAAATACAATATCTCAGCATTACCTGTTTTCAATAATGCATTTTTTAGTTCATCCAAAGAAAGAACACCATCTTTTGTGGAATCCATACTGTAGAAAATATCCTGGAAAGATATTACCAAATTAGTTGAGGGTCCAATTATGCCCTTTACCAAAGTCTTGATTTCTTTCTTTGCGGTATACTTGAACAGTTTTTCATGTTTACTTTTAATGCTTAACAAAAAAAACATATTGTTTACATATTTACTTCATCGTTAAATATAGTCAAGAAACTCTGAAATATTTGTTGAATAATGCTGAACACAAAGAAGTTAAAAATTTAGGTTTGATTCAGTTTATATACAGTATATGTTTTCAAGTGGATTAATTTCCTGTGGGATATGGGTTATTATGATTTTTTGTTATTATGTAGTGTGCTATAAGTAAAACCTATGTTATTTCTCCCTCAGCTCTTCTCTTTCACTTACAAAAGTGGAGGTGAGCATGCAGCTAAAAACTATTTTAACATTCATATTTTTTAGTAAGGCTGAACTATAGAGATTTATAATTGGAGTGTTCTGTAAATAACAGCATCTCTTCAACATGGCAACAACATACACACAACTAAACAAGTTAAACGAAGAGCGTTGTATTATAATTTAGCCATTTGTTGTCCTTAAAAAGTGTTTTAAGAGAGAATATCTCCCTTTGTAGTGGACTTTGAGCTCTGAAATCAGCAAATCTTTTTTATGCTCCAAACATAACACACTAGTAGCTGAGTAGTTAAAAAAGTATAATACGCCTTTAATTCAGCACTATCATAAAAAATATTTTACACTACAGTTCTCTCACCTTGTATGTGATAATTCGATTCCACAGATGCATGAATTCTGATCCATTAAGTCTTCCAGTGACAGAAGACTATTGTAGTTACAGTCAAGGGTAATATTTCATAACAGTAGGATAAAATAAGCTTAACCTGGGGGTAAGCCATCATTTAAAATTTAGGTAGCTTAATTGCAAACTGCAGAAAGACAATGATGTTTCTAAGGGGGAAAAAAGGATACATCTAACATGGCAATCATACTTCTACAAGTATCCAGACCAAATCCTTGTTTTGCGTCACCTAAAAGGCAGACATTAGACATTGGTTACATTTTTCATGTGATGTACTGGGTATTAAAAATGGCAGATCATTATTCATTTATATTTTTAGTTATTCTTCAATTATGTTTTAAAAATAAATGTAAATAAATATCAAATGAAAAACAGGAACCATGCTTTCTATTATGCAAATGGTTAAAAATAACATTAAATACCAACACCATACCATAACTGCAAAAATAGTTCAAAACAAAAAGTTGTCTCCTTGAATATTAACCTGATAAATGTCACAGCAGAAATTGAGTGTACTAGAAAAAAAAAACGTGAACTGCATGTGAACTACATTTTTTTCATTTTTAGATATTTTTTCATAAATTTTGAAGTCTTTTAGAAAAATCTTTCATTATAAATTACAGTAAAATAAACTTTTTGTATGTTTATTGTTATGAAAATTTGTCAAATATTTCATCTTGAGTCTTAGACCTTTCCATCAATTTTTAGTTTGTCATGATTAGAATAAAATTCAACTATATGAAATATTAAAGTAAATAGGAAAATACCCGTTCCTCCTGACAGTTAACAGGCCAAGTATTTGATATAAATTGCCGCAAATTTTTTCTAAAATCTACGAATCATTAAGCTTGACTGCCACAGGACAAATCATAGTTTAAAAAGCAAAAAATGTTCTCTCAATTTCATGACACTGCCTCATTCAAAAATGTTTTAGAAACACTCACCTCCAAACAGGTTTTGGTGTAGAAGCTGTTGAAGTTGTCCAGCATCAACATCTTTGTACTGTACATTTAAACAAGACATTTCAGGGTTGTGACCTTTAACACGGCTGATGCAAAATGGGTTTAATTTAGAATCAATTTGTATGTCTTATAAAAAGGGCAAACTTTCACATTTACCTGGTCAGAATATTGTCGAAACAGTGCAACATTTGGAGTTCTCTTGTTTGATTCTTCATCCGCACGATCTGTGGAATCAGTCTGAACACAAAAATGTCAGCAAAGAAAGAGTTGTTTTAATCAGCATCTTTGTATAAATTATAAGAGCTCCTAAGCTGACTTACTAGAAGATGCAAACCACATGTGAAAACTGCATTGGCAGAAGTTTCACATTCAACTCAATTCAACATTTTTGGTACCACAACACATTTAATAAATTATATTTTAATTATCGAATATTTTAATTACCATTTGTTTGCTTTCACATAACATTTTGAAATGTTTTCTGTATAGTAATTCATTTATCTTGTATTGTCACCCCTATTATTGTGCATGTCCATTATGAGTACAGCATGCCAGATCAGTATACTGCATCTACCATCTTGTAAATGAAAAACAATCTTATGGCATTAAAATAATATCCCATAGCTACAACATAATGTCAAGCTTCCTTAATATTACCTTTGTAAAATCCACAAGAAAATCTTTCTCAGTTCTTTCTGTGTCTTTTCTAAAAAAAATGTACAAAAATCCTTTTAACTGTAATGCAATAAAGCATTGGTTAAAAATGAATTGTATTGGTTAACTTAGAGTTTTTAACCATTAAAAATAAGTATGACGCATCGATAATTTTAAGATTTGTTTTACAAGCACAAAAAACAATATTTTAGGTTTAATCTAAAGGCTGAATACAGTTTAAACATTAAAGCCGTAAACATTATTAATACATAATTCATAAAAACTGTAGGCAAAGTATTTACTTAATTAGCAGAAGTCTAAAAATGCACAACAACTTACTCAATGTGGATCTCATTTTTGCAGAGAATTGACAGGAAAAATTCAGCATTGTTATTAGGCACATTAGTGGATGGCACAATGAGATACAGTCCCGGCTCCAGCCTAATGAATTTCATCAGCTGTCTTACACGTTCAAAGGTTCCAGTTGTTTCCACAGGCTTTCTGTTATGGAAAAAGCTCGCTCCAAGCTTTCCTTCAGATCTCATCTACAGGGTTATAATACAAAAACTTCACATTAAAATAAATGTGTCAAAAGGGTAATAACTAAACATAAATAGATTTTATTTTTGAATGAGGGTGTTAATTGTACTTGCCTCTGGGGGAATCTGTGAAAGTAGAAAAGGTTTATTATTATTATTATTATTATTATTATTATTATTATTATTATTATTATTATTATTATTATTATTATTATTATAACAAGTCCACAATTCATGTAATTACCAAACAATTGGTTACTCTGTAAACTTAATGAATTAGTTCATCCACAATGAAAATTCTTTTATACTTACTCACCTTCATTTAATCTCAGTTGTATATGACTTCTCTTAAGACATTTATTAACCAGTTGGATTTATTTTGATTACTTTGATGATAGCATTTTAATAGTACATTTTTTATAATATCCACTGCCACTCAAAAGTTTGGGATCAGTAAGACTTGTAATGTTTTTTAAAGAAGTCTCTTACGCTCATCAAGGCTGCATTTAATTGATCAAAAATACAGAAAAAAAACTGTAATATTGCTAAATGTTATTACAATATAAAATAATGTTTTTTATATTATTATACTTCAAAATTTATTTATTTTTCTGTGATGAAAAGCTGAATTTTCATCAGTTGTCACTCCAGTCTTAAGTGTCACATGATTCTTCAGAAATCATTCTAATATGCTGATTTATTCTTAGTATTATCAATGTTGGAAACAGGTGTGCTGCTGAATATTTTTTTGATTCTTTTTTCAGGATTCTTTGATGAATAACAAGTTAAAAATAACAGCATTTATTAAAAATATAAATCCTTCCTAACAATGTAAATCTATGCTATCACTTTTTTATTACACACATAACACATGCTTGATGAATAAAAGTATAAATTACTTAAAAAAAAGAAAGAATAAATGTGCACTGACCCCAAACTTTTGAATGGTATAGTGTATATTGTTAGAAAACCTTTCTGTTTTAAATAAATGCTTTTCTTTTTAATCTTTATTGATCAAGGAATCCTGAAAAAAGTATCACAGGTTTCAAAAATATATTAAGCAGCAAAACTGTTTCCAGCACTGACAATAAATCAGAATATTAGAATGATTTTTGAAGGATCTTGTGACACTGAAGACTTGAGTAATAATTCAGAAAATTCAACTTTATTTACAGATATAAATTAAATTTTGATGTATAGTAATATAGAAAAACATTGTTTTACATCATAATAATATTTTCTGTATTTTTGATTAATTTGATTATTTTTGATCAAATGAACACAGCCTTGATGAGCATAAGAACCTTCTTTAAAAACCTTTAAAATCGTACTGATCCCAAACTTTTGAGTGGCTTATGTATTTATTATTTATAGTTAAATTAATTGTTTGTGTTCAACTAAGGGAAGTAAGTCATATACATCTATGGATGGCATGAGTATGAGTAAATTATAGTAAATGTAATTTTTGGTTAGTTGGTTAAAAGTAATTGCAAATAATAGTAATTGCAATTTAAAGTAATTGCTAATAAAATGCAGCAAGTTTGCCCTGTTAATACTGACCGCAAACACACTGAAGCCGATGGCATGGACTGAAATGGCACGTCTGTTTCTTTTGTCAGGTATCTGTATCAGGGACACCAGCACGTTGTTGTGTACGTCCTCACATCGCTTATTCATTTCATTTACCCTCAGCCAAAACTGAGGATTTGTGCAGAAAGTCTCTGTGTACAATTACAAGAAATATTGTCAGATGACAGGTTAAAAATATACTCTGTATACAGTAATATACTGTATATATCCAGGAGCAGGATTGACATTGAGGAATGCCATTCTAACCATGTTCAATATGTAATCTTTCATTTATTACCTTTAGTAAATATTTCATTGCCAAATATTTGTCCTTTCATGGGTCAGAAGACTCAATAGTCTCAGTTAAGACTCACTGTAGGTATATGTACAGTATAGCTATATACAGTAGAAGAGATATAGGATTACTTGGGGGTTTCCTTAGTAGATAAGCCAAACCTTGTTTGTACGCGAGAAACTGCATCCAAATTAAAAACTCACCTTTATAATTCATGCCGCCACCAGCTGTACTCCCAGGCACCCAATGGCCATAGTGGTACTTCGATGTCCAGTGACAATGGGATGAGTTTTCCAGAAAATCAGGACAGTCACAACAGATATCCATGTTGTCAAAGATTCTCGTGAAATCTTTCACTGACATCCTAAAGAATTGATTGGTTAAATCATAGCCAGAGTCTACTTCCTGATTTACACATTAAAAATATCACATTTGAAAACTTGATTTATGCCCACCAGAATTCTCCATTTTCACCCACAAAAAGTTTTTTATGGTCCTTCTCGCTCACTGTGTTCCACAAAGGTGAGCTGAATGAATAATGTACACAAACATTAGAATAATGTAACACAGAAGGAAGTGTAACTTTAGATTTACTTTGAAATCATCAAAGTTCATAATATAATCAATAAGTTTGTAAATAATCATCCATTCATGCTTAACTATCAAACCTTTTGGTTACATTTAACTATTTTCTATGCCAAATTAATGTATATACAGCTAATTTGCATAGACAAACTGATGATAATAACGATGAAAAACAGTTTGATGTTTAAAATTGAGTGAATATTTAAATGAATATGTGGTTGGAAAAGTAATGTTTAGATTTTAGTACTATAGTATTATTCAGTAGTATCATTATCAATTACTCCATTACCATTAAACCTTTGCTGGCCATGTGGATACAGTATCTTTTGTAAAGGACAAGCAGGTCACAGATTAGATTAAAACATGATATTTGTATGCACAGTGGCCAAAAATTATAACTTTGAAAATCTTCATTTTTCAAACATACAATCAAAAATGTTTTTAAAATTGTAAATGCATGTTGCACCGTTTTGTTTAACGTCCAAATCTAGGGATACTTAACAAAACATGACACACAACACATACACAAAGCTTTATAGAATCTAAGAGGTCATTAAAACTAATTTGACCTCACTTTTAACCACTGTTGTAAGTGGGTAGTTGACAAATAAATATGTGACTGTGTCCTATGGTGTGACAGCAAAAATGTAGAAAAATATACAAATAGCACGAGAGATTTATCTTCTTTGCTGGAGTTACAAATAGGATGAGAAGGATTTATCTTACTGTAATTGTTATTTGTCTACATTTTTTGTATGTCACGCCATATGACCAACCATATACTAATGCACTGTTTTTCTTGTGCAAAAACTGGAATAAATAATAAAATATAATACATGATCCCTAATAATAGTTTGTAGTTTTATAAATGTACTCCTGTAAAGCTTTACATATGACTAATGTAAAGCAAAAGAAACATTAGACAAATAAATGAAAAATTAGATTTTTCTTTAAGTCTGTAGTTTCATACAAAATAGCTCTTACTTGTCACTCCAGTCTCCATTCCATTCTGTGTCTCCCCATGGGTTAAACAGCCTCACCAGCTGAACTGGATGCTTACCACTTGTTATCTATTAGGCACTCATTCAAGTATTTACAATGGTGAAAAACAAACCCATGAACTTTGCACTGCTAATACAATGCTCTATCAGTTGAGCTTTAATCAACTTAAATTCTCCATTCATACAAGGATGCACAATATAGTCGGCTTTCTGTAGCTGTGATGTTTGTAAAGAATTTGGAACTTGTTATACAAGGTTTGTTAAATCATACCACAAAGTTTGTTTCCACGTAAGTTTTTTGAGGGGTGAATGGGGTTGATACTTGAAAAATTGTGCCTATCAATCATTCAAAAGAATTCAGCAGTTGTATTGAAAAGAAAGTAACTATGTTTTTTAAAGATTAAAGAACAGCGTTAAAGTGAGTGTGTCAAACCATGCCAACCCCTGATTTTGTCCCTAAGCTATTTTCTTAAGACCTGATGAACTGGATGGCAATGTAAACTGAGATTGAAGTCTTACCTGATAAACCCCTGTGATGGTGTAAGCATGACTCAGAACTATACCATTATTTAATATTTTCTCACGTACATCCTGGTTTTACAGAAACACAAACAATTTTTTATTGTCCCACACATAAAAAGTCACATACTCTCCTAATACGTGGGCTAAAGTCTCAGCTTACCTCTACAGGAGTTTCACATCCCATGAGGGCATGTGCCTGGCTTGCACGGTACATGATCTCCCATAAGTCAGCGGGAGCTGATTTAAGTTCATAGTGCATGTGCACCCCACCAGTAAAGTCCAACAAAGCCTCAGATACCCGACCAGCATGCATGTCAGCGTAAGAGCCACACACCCTGAAATCCAATTTAACTTTTACATGTATGCCACAATTGAATCATTTGTAAGATTTGGGAGATTTGCTTAAATGTGTTGTGGCTGTTCTTGTCTTTAAATCTTGCATGACCTAATTTAAAAACCATAAACTAAATCTGTTTGATTTGATTTGACATATCACCAGGAGCGGCATATTCGGTATACTTTATTTGGTATACTTTATTTGGTATACTTTATTTGGTTGGTATACTTATATTTTAAACTTAATATACATAGTTTTAAATTGATAATACAGTTATTGTTATATAATATTTTAAAAATACATAAATTTTAGATGTTGAGGCACTTACTTGGCATAAGCTTTCTCCAATAAGGCGGGCCAAAATTCATTGCTTGTTTTTGATTGGACAAAAACAGGTCTGCCATGGATTGTTGGAAGTTTGTCATCAATAACAACATCATACCATTTTCCAAATCTCCAAAACTGTAAAGTTAAGCAGAACAGACATTGAGGTGCTAGGGTAAAATTGCATAACAGCACAAACATATTATTGGGTTTGCAAAGCTAAATAAAATTACCAAGATAATATGACCAAAGACAAAGGAAGGAAAATTATGGTACCAAGAATCATAGCCCTTACCCTGAAGTGAAATATCCCAGCATAATTGTGGTTGAGTGATTGCCCAGTTGGAACAATGTGGTGAAATAACTGGTTCTGAAAAGTAAGAGCCCCAACAGAGGCCAGAAACCAGCAGTTTCCTAAAAGCCAAGTAGTACAGTTATTGTCAAATTCATTTAAATTCAAATGACAGTTTTTCTTAATTTGAGTAATAACATTTGCTTAAATTCCAGAATAGTGACATGGGAACACTTATCAAAGTGTTACTTGTAACCCTGTCTGTGAAAACCGGGCTAAAATCTAAACATCTTATTCTGAGATCACAAGGATCACATTTTGATTTCCCCTATTCATTTCATTATGATTTTAATCTTTGATATGTTACTATTTAGTCAGTATTAATGATATAAGGTTATATTTTTACACAATGTTCTTAGCACTATTTAGGATGACTCACAAATATATCATTTTACAGCAAACATGTCATAGACTGGACATTTTATGCAACCGTTTTAAGGATATAATGTTACGTTTACCTACGCTTCCTTGGGCATAGTCAAATCTGGATACTGCGTCAACAACAAATTCAGCATTTTGCCTTATTTGCTGAAAAGAGTGAAAAAAATAAAATGACGTAAGTATCTGCCATTTGGTATGCTGTGTAAATGTATCCAAAAAGTCTTCTTAAATGTCATAATAAATGTCATAATGAATACAGTATTGCTTACATACATTTGGCCTCTTCCATTCTATTTTGTCCATTTCTTCCTGACTCAGCAGCCCTTTGCCAATAGAACGAAGGTCTGGTGGGAAAAACTCATCAACGAATCTCAGTCCATTTTTAAGACAGTAATCTTGTAAAGAGTAGTAGTCCTGATCCATGTATTTCAAAGGTTTTGCTTTAGAGCCCATGCCACTCTTGGTGTTGCGCTCATTCATGATTTTTAGGCACATGCCGTGTAAAGCCACTGGTGGAGGCATTTTTAAATATGATCTGTTTTTAAAAAATGCAAAAAAACATTTGCATAAAGTATTATAAAGAGTTCGCATAAAAGACAAATCAGCTAAAAAGTATTGATTTTGCATATACAGGTAAGATACCGGCTTCGTATGCACCTTCACTCTAAAAAAGGATGTATTATTTTTTATGCTGTTTAACACATTATGTGTTAAATACATGAAAGGGACAACAAATGTCGAGTTGAAAGTAACACAAGTTGAATTAAAAGTAACACAAACACTGTTTTTACAGTGTTCATTTGTAAACCATATTTTAAAATGTCCTCAAAACTATATAATTCTTCTATCTCAATATTAAAATAAATAAGATAAGCACATACCTTCAAAGCTGCAATAAACTGAAGGAGCAGAACATCCAGGCAAATGATTTTACAGTTGTCCTTGTTTGAGGCCCCGCCTCAAGCTTAAAAAAACCCTCCAGAATCCACACCCATAAGCTTATTTGTTTGTTAAGTAATTATCCACCCGGGGCCACTTGACATTCTCTAAAAAAACTGCACAAATTCTTCACATGTGTGACATTTAAGCAAAAGGTTTTATACAAAACAAGAGAGATTTTCTCTTCTTTTCTTCAAAGTGGGTCAGATGTAAAATTTGTGAAGAATGCATGTGTGAATTAAACATCACACAAGTAATGATAAAACATTTTAAACATAAAACATGAATAAACACAGTCTCACTGTGTCAAACTTTATTTATGTATTAGTTTAGCATATTTAAGCATATGGATTTGGCATGCAATGACATTTTATATTTTAACTAGTTTTAAGTTTGACTTTACAAAAGACCACCAAAACTACAACCACCAAAAACCCGTTCACCTGCAAGGTGAATACAGGAACAGAATACAGGTTTTAACTTGTTCACGACCACACTGACCTGTGAATACACTGACAAAAAAACAAGCTTTGTTTTACTAAGTGTGTGACATTTATTGACTCCAAGCACTGTTAAGGAATGTATTGTTCATTCTAAGGTACTATATATACAATATACATACTAAACAATAGCTTTATTCTTGTCTTGATCTATTTACTGAAAACATAAGACATTCAGACATTAATTTCTGTCAAACTGTTTTGAAACTATATCTACTAAAAATACAAATGACATGACTTGACTTGACTAAATACCAGTCATGTTAGATCAGGTATACAGCTAGGTGCATGAGTTTGCAAAAACGTTTTTAATAAAAGAATGATAAAATAACATTTTGATTTACACAATAATGATTAAATCTATACAGATTATCCTGTTTAAAAGTATGCATTTCCATGGCTCTTCATTAATCTATGACTGTTTGTACACTTTGTGATAGTTGTGAATAATTGCGATAAAGTCCATACAATGTTCTGAGTAGTAAAACACCCATCTTTACTTAGATGATGTAAATATATATCGTTTTAAAGGGCGGAACTAAATAAGCAGGCAAAGTATGCAGTCTACTGTATACTACTGTAGCTCAAGTTATTGTGTAATATTAAAATTATCTTTTTGTGCTTTCACAGATTTTGCAGTTACAGTGTGGGAAAGAAAGAAATATAAAAAAGTACAACAATGCTCAGTTGTCAGTGATAAATTGAGTATGTGGATCTAGTACCTGTTATGACACTATAGGGATTATGTCACCAGCTCTCCACTAGAGGTCACTGTAACATTGCAGAATCACCTTTAGAAGAATGAGATAATGATTTGCTGACACCAGTCAATTTATAAACAAGTTTAAATATAAATTTATAAATAAATAAGTCTATTTTATTGCTCAAGTTACAAAAAAGGCAGTAGGAAACATTAGTAAAGTTAAGTTTTTTTATTTTTAAAAATAACAAAAAATAACATTAACATTTATATTATTTTTTTAGTTTATGTTTAAAATTGTAAATGTATTACTGAGTCATGCATTCCTGAGATGTAATCTTATTATTAACACATTTCCAAGTGTTTCTGTAGTAAGTAAGCTTTTTTGCTTAGACTCTAAAACAATCTCTATTGTTACAGAAATTCAATACAGATTTTTATGTTCACCTGTTTGCTGCTGTCTGACCTCTCTATTTATATGTAAAATGAGACATTTAAAAAGCTGATATCTTGCCTTTGCATCATGGTCTAGCTCTATCTAGGCAAGTTTGATGTGGGGTTTTTTGTCTAGTGAAAATAGTCTAGTGATAAGGATGAGAAAACTGATGTTGATAGTTTCTGATGTACATTTTACGGTGGTGGCATAATATTTTCATTTATACAGTATACAGATGTATACATGTATACAATTATATACAGATCCCATATACAGATTGCAGTTCATAACCACCAGAGGAAATGGTCAATTTACAAAGCTGGTAGAATAATGCACCCGAGACAGTCCATTACAGTTTGACATAAAGAATTTTAAACACACAGTAATGTCATAAACTTACTACATCATAGATACTAATTAATTATTAGAAACGCTTGCATTTCCTTGGGAGAAGCTCTTGCTATGTTTTATTTCAGATCTTCTTCTTGTGGCATTGCTGGGAGAGATAGAGGAAGGGTGGTGGACATACACAAACAGACATTTATCTACAAAGGAATAACAGTTTGATTTATGTCCTGAAATGGAATAAAATAATAACCCCTCACCAGAATGTGCCAAATAAGAACACTGTTTTTAAGATCCACCAGAAAATGAGCCAATACTGTTTTATTTCGAAAACAGCTATTTAATTATTGTTAAAACGTATGATTAAATTGCTATCAATATTATTAATAATAAATTATTATTATTAAATCATTATGATACTATTGTTCCAGTTATTCTATTTATAGAGGTAAAGGGAGGGTGGTGGATATAAATGAAATTATTATGATAGAATATATGATAGAATATAATTCTGCATAACATTTTTCAATGTGTCTATTACTTGTATCTTACAATCACCCTGTATAATGCTAAATTGTAGGAAAGAGCACAATTCATGATGACAAAGAAAATATAAGCAACCTCTACTGCATTTACATCAGAGCAAAGGGACCATCCGGAAGGGTGTCTTAGGTCATTTCCTGCCATTGAAATAGAGGCACTGGCCCACTCAACACAAACACAGGATGTGATCTTTGGTTGTATTTATCGTAAAAGACAGGCAATAGACACAATGGAAAGACCAAGCCATGCTTCCGTGCAAAATACAGAAAAGAACATAACTCGCCATGAGGAATATGTAAAAATATAACCACAGTAGCTTTTTTTATTTATTACCAAGATTCGTTACTGTAGAGTTTTAGCTCTGTCTATAATCAGTTTTTATTATCTATCATTGAGAAATTATAATGATAAATAATAATATTTACATAAAAACAAATTAAAATTATAATATTGCCAATAGGATTTCACAGTGATCGTTCTTACTATCAATGATTTGGGGATCTTATTAAATGCTCTTGAGAAGACCCTCATATACTGTTTTAAAACTGCTCATCTGTGGATACCATAAATATGTTGCAGGACAATTAACATATTTAACTTGTATCATATAATATGATGATATAATATTATAATATGATATAATATGTCGTTATAATATCTCAGAATAAGCAATAAAGGTTGTGATTATTCATGGCAACACTGTGTAACTTAAATATATTTAAACAGGGTGGACATTAGTTTTATTTATTATTATTTCATTATTTAATTCCTACATTTAAAATCTAAAACTGGTGTGCTGACAAGCTTTAGGGCGCCTACACACTGCATACATCTGGGAAACTAGTCACAACAATACGCCGCAAAGGCAATTGTTTCTTTCTCTTTTTTTGCTCACAGGAACTCGGTCTGGGAAGAGACAAATGAAGCCCGTTGCTTGAAATATTTCCGTTGTAGGTTATGCACTAAACAGGATGCATTAGTTCGAACACGTTACTGTACCAAGTGGCATTCTAGTCTTGTACTGGCAATTGAAAAGCCTATACGAACTTTTTTTCTCGGAAATGAACTGAATGTTGGCGAATAGGATTTTTAAATTGATGATAGTGACGGAATGATGCGTGTACTGATTCTGCTGTTGTCCATTTTTAAAGCTGGCGAAACCAATCAAGTGAGCACAACGTGCACAGCCGAGGCTTGCCTGACATTGCATTCGGAGGAGGAACTTTTCGAAAAGGCATATGAAAACTGTATCAACAACGGCGGCAATTTGGTCACGATGAGACATTATAGTGAATTAGAGAACGTCAAATCTGCTCTTTTAGCAGCAGGAGAGCCATCCGTCCTTACCTCTAAACTTTGGATAGGACTTGCGTTGCCTAAAGGACGCTGTACTAATTTCAATGAGGAGTTGCATGGCTTTAAATGGACGTCAGATCCGACAGATTCCAGATATTCTAATTGGAAAAAGAAACCTTCACGCACGTGCACCGAGAAAAGGTGCGTAACGGTTTCGTTAGTGGATGATCTCAAATGGTCGGATGGCTCGTGCAGAGACGGTGCCTTTTATATGTGCAAATTTCTTTTCAGAGGCACGTGCAAACCCATCATTTTGGAAGAACCTGCTGATGTTAGATACAATCTTCCGTTTTTATCCAAACCACTAACCCAGAATGATGGGTTGGCAATGTTACCACATGGAACACTAGCTGAAATAAAGTGCAGTGGGTCAGAGGATACCGAAACATTTATCTCATTGTGTGACAACAAAATGGGTCCCTTTAGCTGGACAAATTCGGAGCGTTTTTGCGCACGAGATACAAGAAGTTGCAAACACAAGAACGGAGGTTGCGATCACCTTTGTTCAGAAACTGCTGGAACAGGTGTTCGTTGTGAATGTCGTGAGGGTTATTACCTGAGGGATGATGAAGTTAGCTGTGCTCCCCAAAATAACTGCGAAAATTCACCGTGTGAATCAAAATGCGTATCGACACCCACTGGTTTTTCATGCGCATGTCCGGATGGATTTCAGTTGGCCGGGGACAACATCAGCTGTGTTGATATCGACGAATGCCATCAAAGCATCTGCGGTGAACAGAAGTGTCACAACAATCCAGGAGGCTATTTTTGTGAATGTAAACCCGGTTTCAGACTTTTTGCCGGAAAATGTGAAGACGTGGACGAATGCACTGAATTTAGATGTGACCAGGGCTGTCTCAATTCGGAGGGTTCATTCGCTTGTTACTGCCACGCAGGTTACAGCTCATCACCAGACGCCAGTGGGACTTGTGTAGATATCGACGAATGTCTAAATAGACCTTGTGAAGACACTTGCCTCAATATTTTGGGTAGTTTCAAGTGCTCGTGCACCCAGAACTTTACTTTGGCTGAAAATGGTATCAGCTGCATTCCGAATCCAACAGAGAAACCAGAAAACGCCGCAACATCCCAAGAAAGTAAAGAAAAAATTACAAACCAGAGTCAGTTACCTGACAGGTATGAATGGACAACCGTCAGTCCCCTTTCACCTAACCAGAAAAATACGAAAACTGACTCCAGCAAACGCACAGAAGGTTTTTTCGGCAGCTATTGGATTTTGTTGTGTGTGGTAGGTTCAGTTATTCCGCTGCTTCTGCTTATCGTGATCACGTCAGTCTTTGTTATCTACCGATGGAAACGTTCAAGAAAGACCACCAAGAAAAGTGCCACTGCTGATAACTATTGCTGGGTTTCATCTGGACTGGACAATTTAGAAAAAAACCAACGCTGAATGTTGTGAACATGAAATTGAAATGTGAATGATTTCAATTTAGCATATGTAAATAGATGTTTTAGTATTTTTTTAGAAAGCAACGGGAAACCAAGGGTAAACGCTTTGTACAAAGAGGGTATTTTGTTTTGGTATAAACACCTTAAAAGTTTTCAGAAGTTTTTTTTAAGCATTTCTTCCCAACAGTATAGTGTTTTCTAATATCTTTTGAATTTACTAATACACTGTAAAACACACTGGGAAAGATTGAGGAAAGTGTTTACCTAAGCTATAATAAAGATGGAGTTAAAAGATAAAATGCGTTCATATTTGTTAGGTAAGAGTATGTTCTTTTGTAATTTTACGCAATTGCAGTTCCTGTTGACTTAAAAACGGTTTAATATTTAACATGTTTACTTATTTTGTGTTTTATAGTTTTAAAAACAAAGTTTTTAGCTTTTGAGATCATCACTCATCAAAGGTGTGACGTAATGGTATGACAACCTTCGGACGCAAAAATGAATTTGACTGGGGTGATGCTCCAGCACTCTAAAGAGCTTGTGGATTATTTCAAAATGTGTACAGAAATGTTGAAAATGTTTTTTATTGTCTTTTTTTATTGAGCTTTTAAAAGCAAGTTATGTGAGTGGGATGAGTAATTAATTTATCCTCACTAAACCTTTCCGGTCAAGGTAGCCTACAACTGATCTAAATGTGTAAACATTTTTTTATGTAAAATAGAATTGCCATTTAATTAGTTATTGAAATGTTTTTTTTTAATGTTTTGTACATGTGATCTCTTATCGTTGTATGATTAATAAATTATTGACATTTCAGTTTTGGCTAGAAAACAGCTTCATCTTCAGATTAATAAACATAAACCTTTCATCAAAACGGTTAAAAGTTTTTTTTTTACATTTTTGAGGTATTGATTGAAAATATTGTTGATTTCATGTACATTCAATTATATTACACTAGTCTTCACAAATAATACGTAAATAAATAAAAAAGTCATTACTTGGCAACCGTGAGTTTTCAGGTCTAACCAAGTAAAGTTTACTTAAAGTATTTTTTTCTTATTTTTATGTTATGTTTATATTTTTATTTTAGTTGTCTATTGTACTTGTTTGATTATTGTTTTGTTATCTGTGTTTTTTATTATTCATTATGGTAACAGGTGGTAACATGAATAACTAATATGCTGTTACACAGTTAACATGTTTACGTCATATGGTTTCATAACACATTCAAGACGATCACAATCTTGTCAATGGATGTCATCCCTTGCCTTTCCATGAGAGTTTTTTATCAACAATATGTGATCCTGTCTGTGAAAAGTCTAAAAATATAATTCTGAGATAACCAGCATCAGAGTTTGATTTCACCTATTAATTCCACTATAATTGAATCTTTGACATAACCTTACTCAATATTAGATATCAGGGGTATATTTTCACATAATGTTCTTACGATTATTTAGGATGATTTTATGTAGAATTTATACTAACAATATACAGTACGAGCAGTTTACTCAATTTGCGCATTTGAAAGGTATTTCACAGCTTCTTTTATTTTTGTCACTTTCAACTTTTTTTTCAGATAGACCGTACATACAATTTTCTTTTCCTTTTGTAAAGCCTTTTCCATTTAAAGCAACTGGTAAATCTTTTTCATTATTGTAATCGTTTTATTGTTCGTGTTACTTGAAGCATTAGCTAAAGCCACTGATTTTTAATGTAGCCTATGTTTTTGTTTTATTTCACCTGGGACCAGGACACACCTCAGTGTTGCTATACAAAAATATTTATTCGCTGAATTTAATTTTATTACTTGCTCCAGCGTTTGTCGGAAAGTGAACATTTATCACAAGTTCACGATCACTTTGGAATAATTCTCAGCAGTCAGGCGTGGTTTCCTTCCTATGTTTACCTTCATTTCCAGCGTGGGGTTTCTAAACGCAAGGACATATAAAGCCTTGAACGTCATCTATCTTACGGCTGCAGCTGAAGTTGTCTCCCTAGCATGAAGATAGAATGGATTCCCATAAACAAACAATCTTGTTTTTGATGTTAATTTCGCCTTGTGTGGGAATGGTACATCGCTGCGCATGCTCCAATAACGTTAAAGATTGCTCAAGTATTAACCAACTGCCTGTGGACTTTCAAACGGCTCGAGAGAAGTGCAAAGAACAGGGCGGTGAATTAATGTCTGTCCGATCGAAGAAGTCAGATGAAGTTGTCGCCTTCCTTCTTGACAATATGATCGGACATTTTTGGATAGGACTGTATCTTCCAGAGGGTAAGTGTTCAAGTAATACAAGTTTACTACGCGGATACGAATGGACCACCGGTGTGCAGAGCGCGGAATTTACCAACTGGGCAAGCGAAAGCGTGGCGTGTTCTCCACTATGCGTGTCCGTCTCCAGCGACAGAACATGGGTGGAGAGATCGTGCAACGAAAAGCTGGATGGATTTTTGTGTGAAAGTAATCAAAGAAATCTTTGCAGAGGAAGTAGGTCAGCGAATGTGGTATTCCTGGACAGCGCGCAGTGTATGTTTGCGCCCTGTGAACATAAATGTACGCCTGTGTCTGTTGGATATACGTGTTCATGCAAAAATCGATTCCTTCCTAATGAAAAAGATCCACGCCGCTGCGATTTCCACTGCACATCTACAGTTTGTGAGGCTTTATGCTCAAGAGACGGAACGGCGTGCTGGTGCCCGGATGGGTTTGTTAAAAGCGGACAGGACTGCGAGGACATCGACGAATGCGATTCGAATCCTGACTGTGCGCAGAAATGCACAAATACGATAGGAAGTTATAAATGTGCTTGCTATGATCCATTCATTCTCGTTAACGGATCTGAATGCACTCTCAGCCCTAGTGCATTTGAGGGTTTCCACCCCACATTCCCAACAGATCAAGTATTGACAACACCATCCTCGAATTTCATATCCCAGGGCTCACTTTCGATACCGGGAGAATACGTTGGGTTGATAATATTCATAGTAGTGGCTGTTTTTGTTCTATTAGTACTAGTGCATTATTTGCGCAGTCGAAAAAATGCTGCACAAGAAAGCAATCCACCAGACTTTTCTGAGTTTCAAGAAAGTGTAGTGTCTAAGTGAAATAGAGGACAGCATATAATTTGTAGGCCTACTATTTATATATTAAGATGGACTTTTTATGTTTTTATGTCTTTTTTAAAGCCTTTTTAAAGCCTTTTTATGCATTGTTACAGAGAATGAATGTAAAGCCATGTGAATAAAACATGTTTCATCAAGTTTTTTAATATATGAATGTATATGTTATAAATAAACATAATTATCAACTGTTTTGGCTACCAAATACTAATATTTATTTGCAGTACAAATTACACGCAACAGGGTAATGGAAGCGGCACTTTGGTGATTCTCAGAATCTTGGATATTGGAATGTTTCAAACTTATGAAATACTTTACAGGTTTAGTCGATTAAACACTGCTGCATAGCATACACCTGTGTGACCTTATTCGGCCTCATTTAAAGGATGCCTTTGTGCTCCAATCCCCCACAATCTTCAGCACACACAGGAAAGTGTTGGCATTGAGCTCACCCAATTTTGTTATGAAATGTAAGATAAAAAAGCTTTCAGAGATAAAGTCATTTATGTTTTATTTTGTTATAAATTATTCTAATAATGCTAAATATCCCATTTTAAAAAGCATTGGGAGACCACGGACGTTGAAGGACTGGTTTAAAAAGGACACAGCCGCCTTAGAATGCATCATCCAATTAAGAAGCACCCTTCGTTTCTCTCTTCCTCAAGGTTTGAGATGGCAAGATGGCTAGGATTGTTTGCCTTCTGGGTTATGGGCTGGAGAACGGTGAAGCTTAGAAAAGAGGAAGTAGGCCTACAGTAGCACAGTATTTATGACACTTGATTTATGCCCTAGATTTATGGCTTTATTTTTTCAAGCAAAGGAGCGCCAACCTTCTTCAGCTTGTAAACTTTCAGAGATTCACCACAGAGAGCATCCTAACAAACTGCATGACATCTTGGTAGATCATTATAGCTGATAAAAAGCTCTTCAGTTGTTGTGAAAATGGTACAATACATTGTTGGCATCACTAAAACATCTACAGAACACTTACTGCACACCGAAAGAGCTAAGAACATCATAAAGGACATTACACACCCCGGTTTCCATCTGTTTTATGCTCATAAGCTCTGTTTCTTCTCATCAGGAATGGCACTACAGAACAATAGCTACACACACAAACAGACTCAAGAACAGTTTTTCCCAAATGCTATGACACTATTGAACTCGTATATATTATCAGTTTGATAAGATCGATGGGCACTTGCAGTATTTATATTGGCATATTTACATTTATCTAGCATTTAGAGGAAGTGCATTTTACTGCATGTAACAGCACCTATGCTGCTTGCACCATCGGCACCCTTGGGACTTATAATAATACTACTTATATTTTGTACTTGTACTGTACTTTTATTTGGTATTTACATTGTATTTGCTATAATATGTTTATGAATACAATAATATTTACAATAATACCATTATTAATTAATATTAATATTACAATAATAATAATTATTATTATTTTAATACAATTCACCGATCGAGGCTGATGCATTTGCAAATTCGTTGTGCATAGATAAAGTTTTAAATAACTAAAAACTAGTATTTAAACTTTAGTAGTAACTAAAAGTATATGTGCAATTTTGCAGTTGTCCTGCAGGTGGCAGAATAAGTCTGTCTTTATGATGAAACGAAAAATAACAGAGAGGCGCATGAGTGCAGTTTTTCTATTTAATATATAATTATGTGTTACAAGTTACGCCACTGTGTAAAGATTTAATATCAGAATTGAAAACTACACTTTCCTTATTACCTTGACTTGATATGCAGTAGTTATAAATAAATAAGTAACTAAAATAGTTTCTAAATAACCAGTTGAGTTCATTATTATATTGTATAGAAATTCTAATGAAATAAAAACTTTTGCATGCGTTTCATGCTTATATATTTGTATTTTGTGTTACCAATTATATTCTCTTTTATGGACCCCAATTAAAAGAAATGCGCAAAATAACAAATCTAAAACTTTTTTATCAGATATTCTGCTTTTAGCAATGGAATCTTCTGTGCTGCTTCTCTATAGAGCTGATTTTATAACACCAGGTACCTTGACCTATACAATAATTAATCTGCACATCACGAGATACCCTACTTATTAACTTTCTACAGTGAGACCTTTTTTGCTTTCGATAAACTCTTGTTTTTAGTGCAGATCAGTGTTTGTCCAGATGAGCTGAGGCAACCTGATCATTTCATTGATTATTAGCAAAGCTCGACTTCATGCTGAGAAAGAGAAACTACGAAGAAATAGATTTTCAGTGTGCGGCATCATACGGTAGGTGACCGAACATGTTGGTTTTGCAATCCGTGTAACATTATTTTTAAAACGCGTCAGAAGATCTCGTCGTTTATAAAAGGGGTAAGGTAGACCAGTGACGCATATGACGTATTTTCCATCATCATGGTAGATTTAGACAGCATCATTATGTTGCGCGAGCCTTCTTTTAATCTGTCGAAGTCAGTTCAATAATGCATCATAATGTGTGCCGGATATGTGATGCACGCTTCCACGAAAAGACTTTTGTGGTATTTGCGAATTGATATGGGAATTTATTGGCCATCATGTTTAGCGCGTCGACGAGGAGATTCAAGAGGGCTGAAAATCCATGATGCAGTTCCATCAGATGTAATATTTTCACGTTTTACCTAGCTGTTTTGTCATTATTTCAGACCATTGTGACCCGATGAATGTTATTCAGTGAAAGATGTTTCACTATGGTGATAACGAAGGCAAGAAATCTCCGTTCGGACATGCTGTCTGCGGGCAGAATATTCTCTCCATCTCTATCCTTCTCCTCCTTCCTTGTCTGGTCACCGCCTTCCCGGTAACCACAGTAGGTAAGAGAACAGAATAAATATTGTGATCATATGAATATAGAAATAGAAATATATAATGACTATTGACCTCCCCTGCGGCACATTTTGTTTTCTCAATAACCTAGTTTACTTGTGAAATGGGACATACTGTAATTGAAAGTTATTATAATTTATAATCACTCTAAACCATGACATTGCTATTTCACAGTTGCCTGTTGTATAAGGAATAACCTTTGTTCATAACAAAGCTTAAACTTCAAAACAAGCATAAAAACATAAAAATCCAGACAACACGTAGGCCATAAACCCATTGCTTACAACATAATTTGTGGAATTTTAACATGTGGTACAAACAGTCAGCAGAAAGGTGCTTTTTAGAGATGCAGGGTGAGTAAATTGTAACACCAGCAGTTTGACTAAATTTGCTTCGAGTGCATTATTTTGGTTCTATTTTGGTTCTTTCAGTGGAGCAGTTTTGCAAGGATCCTGCTGTTCCTGAACATGGAGTCAGAACACCAAACTCTGGTTTGTTCTTTGAAAACTCAGTGGCCAGGTTCTCTTGTGTGGATGGTTACAGTTTAAAAGGGCCAGCCAAGATTGTCTGCACGCGCTTCCATAATGGTTCATTAGGCTGGAAACCAAGCCTTAAACCAGTGTGCCTTTCAGAGGGTAAGACTATTCAGGCTTATATTGTCAACCAGAACAGAATACTTTAGAATTAGAATAGTGTTTTCTGCATTTTTTAATAATAGTTGTGCATTTTTGTGTACTAGATTTAAACTTCTTTAGAAGAACTTGATTGAAGTTTATTTCTGTAGTGTTTTACTAACGTCTCTTTTGTTTGTATTTTCTGTATACACTCTTAAAAAAAGAGTTCTTCACAGCAATGCCATAGAATAACTATTTTTGGTATCCCATAGAACCTTTTTGTCAAATGTTCTCATAGGGACTTTTACTTTTGTGATACAGAAAGGTTCTTTATGGAACCATTCAGGTGATAATGGTTCTTCTATGGCATCATGAAGCACCTTTATTTTTAAGAGTGTACCTGCTTTGCGTCAATGCAAAATTGCTATAACAATACATTTAAATTTAATAAACTAACTTTTCATCACTATAATTTGCACATTTTCTTAAAAAAAACATATTTTATCTTTTAAAGATTGTCTTCCTCCGTTCATTGAGGATTCTGATGTCACAAATAAGACCTACAGACCTGGGGACAGCCTTCTGATTAGCTGTCATGATGGATTCCAGATTCGGTACCCTGACATGGAAACTATGGAATCAGTCTGTCAAGCTGATGGGACATGGGATAATCAGCCAACCTGTCAAGGTATAATGCTGTAAGACTGTTTTGGCAACAGTGGGAAATGCCAGTGGAAAAACAATACGCTGTGTTATACTTTATTTGTGATGTCAAAAAACCTAAATAGTAAGCTGCCTTGCTGCAGTCATGGCAGCACACAAACACATATTTTGACTATATATTATTTTGTGTGTATGTGACCCTGTCTGTGAAAATCAGACTAAAGTCTAAAATTCTAATTTTGAGATAACAAGCATTAAAGTTTGATTTCACCTATTAATTTCACTTTGATTTCAATCTTTGACAT
Source organism: Beaufortia kweichowensis (assembly GCA_019155185.1). Classification (NCBI taxonomy): domain Eukaryota; kingdom Metazoa; phylum Chordata; class Actinopteri; order Cypriniformes; family Gastromyzontidae; genus Beaufortia; species Beaufortia kweichowensis. Next base: position 4,777,528 of record CM032805.1, read on the forward strand.
GGCCTTTCTCAGTAAATATTAAAGATATCAAGGTTATATTTTTAAGGAACATTCTTTACATTATTTAGGATCATTATTTTGAGGATGAATAAATCACAAAAATTGACTTTAGCTGGGTTTTCATTTTTTAATACGTCAAATAAAGCTATTTTCTATTAATATTTTGAGCATTGAATAAAATGCAGGATATTTGTACATTATAAATCAATATTTCTCTCAACTGAGCTAGGCACAGTTCATTGTGGGATTCCTTGAATACTATGTTGTCTTAGAAATTGGTCAAGACTAGGTGGTCAGGAATATCTTATGAAGCAAAGTAACTAATAAGATGCCTATCTTGTAAACAGCTTCTGTGTCTTCTGTGCGGTTATACTACTTTAACAGTTTGATGGTCAGTACACAAGACACTGATGTTAGCTGTTCATTGTACATAATTTCAGCATGGTTCTTTCTCTTCACAGGCTGCCTGCGCCCACTGATACCTCCACACAGTTACATGAACATCTCAGAAACCAAGTTCTCTGTGCCTGTGGGAACAGTAGTCCACTACCAATGTTTCCCTGGTTACAAGCTGGAGGGACCTGAGCTTTTAGAATGCATGTATAACCTCATCTGGTCAGACACGCCACCCCGGTGCCTTGATGTTGAGGGTGAATTATCATAGCTTTGTTTTGAAAAATTGTCAGACATGTTCTAGACAAATATTAAAATGAGCATTATTAAAGCTTGGTAACAGTGTTTTTTGTATAGCAGAATGTCTGTAATTAGATTCAGGAACAAACACTAAATTGAGGACTGGTTATGTTTATAGTTATCGCTATCTGATTCTTCTTTGATGTTGCTACAGCATGTTCCTTACCCCCAATGATGGAACACGGAGATTACATGTGCCATCCACAACCATGTGACCGCTACATTCATGGGACAGTCGTAGAATACTACTGTTATCCTGGCTACTCTCTAGCGAATGACTACAAGTACATCACTTGTCAATATGGGCAGTGGTTTCCACAGATGCAGTTCTACTGTATCAAAGATGGTAGGTTCATTTGATTTTTGTTTGTCCGGATGAATTCACAATAGTACCAGTAGAGTGCAAGAGTATTTACAGTAAATTTAAAAGTAGTGAATTAAAAGTAATATGTGCTTGTGCAAACCCAGCTAAAGTCATTTTTTTGTGACTTAAAGTTTTCTACATAAAATCATTCTGCATAACATAAAAACATTTTATGACCTTGATATCTTTAATATTGACTTGGTAAGGCCATGTCAAAGGTTAAACTCAACGTTCAGGAAGCCAACCTTAGGTATTTGTGGCAAAATAAAATGTCATAATAAAGTCATTAATTTCTATTGTATAATCTCTCATTTTAAGTAATAAATGCACATCACCTATTTTCATCACTTTTATGGCTATGACTACTTTGATGCTCCCATCATCCCCATGATAATCTCATAATTATATTTTGAGACTGGATATTTTTAGTATGGATTTCATAAATAGGGTCACAACATGTGACACTGCTAAAAATTCCACCAGCCTATGTTCTGTAAATTGTGATTTATCAGGATCCTTTAAAATTAAACAATGTTCAGATTTCTTTGTAAACCAACCCTCAACAGTAAACCTGACTGGCTGCTTAACAATGAGATAACAATAAGTGCTGCTATGTTTCCGCAGAGACAACCTGGCCTGGTTTTCAAGATTCTCTACTGACTACATGGAAAGTGGTGGCTTGTACAGCCACCAGTGTGCTGCTAGCCCTGCTCTTGGTAATCACAGGCAAGATGTTTCACTTCAAATGCAAGTCCCAAGGTCCAAGGTACATAATAATAATTTCTAAAAAAATATGAGTGGTGCTTCCCGTGGCAAAGCGTGCTAACACGTTTTAACATCATGTTAGCACGTTTTAGCATGATGCAAACACGCTTGTAGCATTATGTTAACATGTTGTAGCATCATGCAAACATGCTTTAGCATTATGTTAAAATGTTGTAGCATGATGTTAAAATGTTCTAACATGATGTTAAAATGTCCTAACATGATGCTAAAATGTGCTAGCATGATGCTACAACATGTGCTAGCATGATGCTACAACATGTTAACATCATGCTAGCATGTTTTAACTTTATGCTAGCACATTTTAACATCATGCTAACATGATGTAGCATTAAGATAGCATGATTTAACATATAGCTAACACGTTTTATCACGAAGCTAACATGTTTTAACATGATGCTATGATACTGTTATAGAAAGATATCCATCTGGGCCTTTTATAATGGCAACGCTTAGGATCGGTTGCTAGGGTGCTCTAAATGGTTGCTAGGGTGTGGTTTCATAGCTTTATGATGATTCTGTGAGTCTGATTGGTTGTCTGAGTAAAATGAGCCCACCCTCATGTCTTTGTGACACTGTGACTATAGAATGTAGTTTGAATCGGATAACCTTTACTCATTTAAATGTATGTTTTCCTTTTCAGTGAAGAGCAAGATGAGAGTCGAGATCCAAACATCTTGGTTGTAGATGGTGTTGCTGTACCACTTCCCTCTTATGAAGAAGCTGTAAGTGGTACATATTGCCATCCCCAAAGCGATCTGCCCCCTGCTGGTCTGGGGAGCACGCAGCTTTCAGAAGAACAAAACCCACCTTCATATCCTGGCTACTCTGCGAGTGAAAATGGTGTGCCTTTAGACAATGGCGAGGTTGAGACCTGTGATAGCATCTCAGACACATCCGAATGTCTCCAAGGCATACAGCCATCTTCTTCCCATGCGGGTGGACTAAATAACATATCTGAGAAAACCAATGCCATCACGTCTATGGAGGAGACTGCCTCCACGAGCCCCAGCATTGACATTGCAGATGGTAAGGCTGTACACTGCTGACACTTAGCCGTGTAAACACATACTTTTAAGTTTTTACACACTGTTTGATACACTTAACAATGTTAATTTTTACTGGTATTTTTCAGAAATTCCTCTTGTGGAGGATGCTGAAGAGGACTACTGATTGTTTCCCTTAACTGAAAATGAAACTATGATTGTTTCGTAATATTGTTGGTTATTTCAGCATACATTTCTGATTATGTTAACTAAACTTTGATGAATCGCACATTGGTATTTAATAAAGAGCACACCAGGGAAATAAAGGCAATAAAAATAATATAAAGCAAAATATTCATTTAGTTGCTCATGGAGAACTATGCATTCCACCATGGCATATTATATTAATTTAATTTCCTTACAATGCATAGTGCTCAAGTATTCTAAATTATTTTCCTTGTGCTGCATTCTGGACTTTTAAATGGTATGGACTGTAAGGACAACAATTAAAACTGTTTTCCTAAATAAATAACACATAATCTTGTGAGTTTGTTGTGATTCATTTTTTGCTTAAATGGCCGAATTGTAAAGAAAATATAAGATAAACTTCGCGCAAACACTTATGCATTTTCTAATGTTAACAGATACAACTTTTGATTTTAAGAATGTATTAGTAAATGCTGAAATTAACATGAACTAATATTAATAAATGTTAAATAAGTATTGTTCATTGTTAATTTATGTTAGAACTAATTGTTAACTAATACAACCTTATTGTAAAGTTGTTACAAATAGTTTTCTAGAAATTGCCTACCATCTTAAACTTCCACAGCTTTTGAAGACTAACCTTTTTCCTGGGAGATGACTTTATAGGATAAGGTCCATTCTGGTAGTAAGATGAGTAAATGCTTTTAAAGATTTTCTTTACTTCATTTTTAATGTAGTTTTAAGAATTAGGACAGAGAAACAAAATATAGGAAAATGTGTCAATTCCTTCTTTATAAAATCAGTCTTCATTTTTTTCATTTTATGAACTGATAAATAAAAAAACTTTTTTTTTTCGTAATGAAATGAGAGGAACATACCCTGATTTTGATGAGGCATGACATTAATTCCTCAAGGACCAATTAAACAACTCAATTGGTTTGTAAAAATCAAATTTTTAATTAAAGTAAAAGTACAAGTATTCACAAGTTGAAACTGTACTCGAGTAAAGTACAGATCCTCAAAAATAAGTATAATCAAGTACAATTACTTAAGTATTCATTTTTTAATTATTAATTTTTACACCCCTGGCTGTGATTATATGTTGCCTACACTAGGTGGCATGGTTCGTTGGTTTTACAACGAGCCAAGAATTGCAAAGAAATTAAGTAGGTTTTTCTTAACAGACAGCTTGTCACACTCAGCTAAATAGATGTTTTGTTTTTATAAGAGTAGAAAATAATACTCTTATGCTTAAAGCCTATTAGTTCTTATATTAAAAAGTAATGTCTTTGTGGGTGTTTTTAAAATAATGCATCTGGACTCAATTAATTTGTTTTGTTGTGTAAAAAGAAAGTATTTACTGTGCGTAATTTAGTTATATTTTGTGTCCACAAATCTACGCACAATATACTATAATATTATAACAACTTAAACTAAAGTTTCATAAATCATGTTAATTGTAGTAAAGCATTTAACGGTTCAATATATGATCAAATGGCATCCCGCACAATAAGATTGAAGCGCGTGCTTAAAGCGCACATAGACAGGCTTGCTTTACAGGCACATGCACGCGCGCTCAAAAGCAAATACATTTCCCTCCAGAGCACATGGCAAAAATGCTCAGAGAGCAGGAATCAATAAGATATCTTCGTGCAAAATGCCCTAAGACTAGTTTCTTTATCAAAAGGACCAAATGGATGCAGGGACTCCTTATAAACGTCTTTATAACTTCAATTTTCTTTTCTAGTTTTAGCAACATACTGGCACATCCTCAGTGTCTCGACTACCAGCCACCTTTCAAACCTGTTTACCACCTTGAGTTTTGCAACCATTATGAGAATTTTGGTTGCTGTGACCAGCAAGTGGAGAATCGTATTGCGACGAGATATTGGGATATAATGGATCTGATTGGTGATGAAGGATATGAAGAGTGCGGTGATTTGGTAAAAGATATTATGTGCCAGGTATGTCTGATCTATGGTTAATTTTGTACTTAATCTATTTATCTATTTATACCTGTATACAATAGATGTGGGATATTTTTAAATAAATGAAAAAATGTTGCACTCGTGCTTTCAAAAACATTGAATTTCATTAACAACTATTTTTGCACTGGGTATGTATAGCAGACACGATTATTTCATTAAATTACCTAATAATAACCTATTACTCTTACTTTTCCTTTTTTCCTATAAATATAATTTTTTCTCCTAAAATAAACATCAAGATTGATAAAAGAAAAAGAACAGCAGTATTTTACATTTACATTTTACATTATATACAATACATATCCATTTAAAATTGTTGTTGACTTAATGACATACTGCTTTCCTTTTTCAATTCGATTCTAATTTATTTCTGAAGCACTTTTTTTGCAATTCTGCATTGTTGCAAAGCAGCTTTAAAAAAAACCTTAACTGTCACCAACCCCCTTCTGAGTGAAGACCTGGTGATGTGCACCTTCAAATTGATGTACTGTAATTCTGGAATGCTTTGGTCTAGAAGCCTAATCTTGTCTCGTTTTAAAAAGACATTTGTAAGTTTATTATTAAGTTTACTGCAGTTGAAAATAGGCAGTAAAGTAATGAAATAAAACCGTTTTTAAATAAATATATGTATTTTACTAAAATGCTAGGCATAAGTCCAAAAGCCTCAAATTAAAAATTGATATCACAAATAATAAGGTTTTAGGATAATAAGGATATTTTTAGCTGCTGTACCGACAATGGCCACCAGGTGCCATTCCTGCTCTCTGTGCATGAAGATTTAACAAATTACTTTCACTGCATATTTGCTATTGCAAAACATTTGTGAAATCTGAAAATTACACTCCTAGAGCTTTCCAACGATACATTTGTCATGGTTTTTTGGGTTTAGGAACAGACTATTTCTGTTATGAATATGTAACAACAAATAGGCCCACCCGTGGGCACATCACTTCTAATAAAATTACTTTCAATACTACAATATTTATTTTAAAATGTGGTGAGATTTGAAAACTACAGTCTTAGAGATTTTCAGTGATATAGCTGTCAAGATTGTTTAAGAAGAATATTTGGGCCTAAATTTCACTGGTGGCAGTTAACAGGTTTTAAAGAAAATACATTATAGCAGCTGTAGAGACATTGAAAAAAGGCTTTGAAATAAGTTATAAAACTATTTATAAATTCTAAAACACATGGTTGCAAATATACCATAAAATGAGCAAAAGAGCATAGTTGCAGAGTAATCTTCAATTTTTCACTAGTACGGCAAGTACTCATTTTTTGGTAAGAAATTTAAACGAACCATAATTCAAGCTATCAAATGTAAAAATGTTACCGTGTGGACAAAAAAAACCTCCATACCATAAAGAGACTTGGGGTTGGGCTCTTTAGATTTAAGCAGTAAGCAACACCCCCCAACCACGCACACACTTATATTTTCTTTAAAACGTAAGCATGTAGTTGACGGTATTATTCTTGCTCTGTATTGCATTTACAGGAGTGTTCCCCTTATGCTGCACACTTGTTTGACGCTGAAGATCCATATACCCCAGTGCGTCAAATACCAGGACTGTGCTCCAACTATTGTTTAGATTTCCACAGCAAGTGTCACTTTGTGGTCAAGTACCTGACCAATAGCCAGACCCTATTGGAGGCATGTGAGAAAGACGGCTCACATTTCTGTAACATCATTGATCTCCCCGACCAGGATTACTGCTATCCCAATGTCCTGAGGAACAATGACCTTTACAGTAATCTCGGCAAGGTAGAAGACCCTAAAGGATGCCTACAGTTGTGCTTAATGGAAGTGGCCAATGGGCTGAGGAACCCTGTGTTGATGCTCCACAGTGGTGATGACACCCACCGCATGTTTGTGGCGGAACAGGTAGGCTTTGTGTGGGTGTATCTGAGAGATGGAAGCCGCATAGAGAAGCCTTTCCTGGACATTAGTGGAGAGGTGCTGACCACGCAGTGGCTGGGAGACGAACGAGGTTTCCTGGGCCTAGCCTTCCACCCAGAGTACAGACACAATGGGCGCTTCTTTATATATTACTCCATTCTGGTCAACGGCATACTTGAGAAAGTTCGCATCAGTGAGATGAAGGTCTCAGCTCATGATATGAACATGGCGGACCCCCACTCAGAGAGGTTAGTAGCTTTAATCCATGTTTTTTTGTTTATGTATTTGGCATAAACTTTTATCCAAAGAAACCTAGAGTAAAATAATTTTTTAAAACAATTTTCAACTCTTTTAATAATTTTTTCATTTGAGGTATTTTATAAATTATAGAACAATTATTATTACCATTTTTTTATACATTTTTTATTAGAATTTGTCAGAATATTTCATCTTGAGTCTTATACCTTTTCATCAATTTATAGTTTGTCATGATTATTAAAATTCAACTATGAAATATTAAAATGGATAGGGAAAAAACATAGGTGTTCCTCCTGAGGAACGGTCACAGTTAACAGGTTAAACTGTTCTCTCCATTTTGGAGATTGATACGTTATTATTATATAAAAAATTGCTGCGTAAAGATTTTTTAATGTGTTTCTGTAATACACACAGAAAAAACAGCATTAAATGTTTGCAATAACATTTTGTGAATAATATCAGTGTGTTTATTTTAGGGTAAACTATACGAAAATTGCCATCTAGAAGGCTATTGCACATCTGCCATTACTGGTATTAACCCTTTAGCGCATTTTGCTGTGTCAATGACTTTTTTCAATGTTTATAACAATCTATATCATCAGAGTTCTTCTTGAGATTGAGGAGCCTGCAGCAAACCATAATGGTGGACAGATTTTGTTTGGTCTAGATGGATACCTGTACATCTTTACAGGGGATGGCGGAAAATCAGGGGACCCTTTTGGAAAGTTTGGAAATTCCCAAAACAGGTAAGCAATGTTTTTTGAAGTGCACAGTGTTTTGATGCAGGTAACTACCTCTCAGACCCTTTATTAAAGCATTGCCGGCTATGCAAATATGTTTTAGATCAGCCTTGTTGGGAAAAGTGCTTCGCATTGATGTGGATGGTAGCCGTATAGATGGGAAGCCGTATAAGATTCCTCCAGACAATCCCTTTCTCAGAGAACCTGATGCTAAGCCTGAAGTCTATGCTTACGGTGTGAGGAACATGTGGCGGTGCTCGGTGGATCGAGGGGATCCGGTGACCCAGTATGGCAGAGGGAGAATATTCTGTGGCGATGTGGGCCAGAATCGTTATGAGGAAATAGACATCATTGTGAAGGGAGGAAACTATGGATGGAGGGCCAAAGAAGGCTTTGAATGTTTTGATGTGAAATTGTGCCAAAACTCTTCTCTAGGTGAGCTGAAACTATAGAATAACAAGAGCTTTTATGCAAAGCAATGCACTTATGGATTAAAGAAAAATCACTGCCCAGCACTTTTCTGTGTAGCTCATACTCAATTTGTGAGCTTTTTTTTTTCAAATTTTCTGCATTACAATTGATAATGTCATGCATAAAATCAAGGTTATCATATTATTTGTACTATATAAGACTTGAATACAGCACACAGAAGTCTTTGGATGTGTATAAACAAATTCCCATTTCAAAGCTTCCATTTTTATGACAAAACATAGTTAAGCCCACAAATGTGTTTTGTTTTAATAGATGACATTCTCCCAATATTTGCTTATGGACATCATGTTGGGAAATCAGTAACTGGAGGTTATGTGTATAGAGGATGCGAGTCACCCAACCTCAACGGACTTTACATTTTTGGAGATTTTATGAGTGGGTAAGGACAAAAACATGTTTAGTATTGTAACAACCTAACAGCAAAACAAAACCTAGTTAACTTTAAATGGATAGTTCACCCAAAAACATGTCATTCAAACCTTGTTTATAATTCTTTCTTTTGTGGAACACAAAAGAAGTTTTTTTGCAAAATGCTGGTTTCCGGCACCCATTGACTTCCATTGTACCTTGTGTCCATACTATGAAAGTGAATGGGTTCCGGTTACCAGCGTTTTGCAAAATATCTTCTTCTGTGTTCTGCTGAAACAAGAAAGTCACACAGGTTTGACATGACATGAGAGTGACTAAATATTTTTTTTATTTTTGGGTGAACTATCCCTTTAATGCACTAATAAACTGATCTAATGTAACTTGAAATCTTATGCAGCTGTATAACTATAAAGCTAAAGATTTTTTTTTATTATAATATGCGCTTTTGTTTTCATTTAGACGATTAATGGCTCTAGAAGAGGATAAAGAAACTGGGAGTTGGAAGGAAAAGAATGTGTGTATGGGTGACACTAAAACCTGCTCTTTTCCTGGGCTTATAAATCATCATCACAAGTTCATCATCTCATTTGCTGAAGATGAATCAGGTTTGCTGCATAGTCCTGTAAAACCCAGAATAAATATTACAGCAATAATATGGCTTTCAGCATTCATATGATGTTGTTTTTTTCACTACATCTTCCATAAAGGAGAGCTTTACTTTCTGGCAACCTCCTACCCGAGTACAATGTCTCCTTTTGGCACTGTCTATAAATTTGTGGATCCATCAAGGTAAAATATGTATAATTTGCTAAGTGATGAATATTTTATTATTAGAAAATACGTAGTAACCTTTGGATCACACCACAAACATCTGTCATTTAGGCAGGTTTGTGTCTGTATTTAAATAAAGTGTCTACTTTGAAGAGATTAAGCAAGCTCATTAGATCCTCCTCCAATAAAAGCACCCTACCTAGTATCCATAGAGTTAATGGTATATATGCCAAATTTGTAGGCTTATGCACCACACTTTACAGAACTACATTTTACTGTTATTCAAGATATGAGGTCCAATGTACAGTATGTTAAAGTGTGAAAAAATGGCATTTCTTCTGAAATAAAGTAACAATAAATGTTTGCCCAAATTATGCCAACTTGAAAATACATATCGAACACCAAACATAATGTGTTAAACATAATTGAATTTATTGACAGCTGTTGAAATAGTTATGCCACACTTGCAATATTTTACCTAATTTTAAGTTAAGTTTTTTTATCCTCTTGGAATGCTCTTGGTCTTGACTCAGTATACTAAGTTTTTATATCCACATCTTATCTGTCTTTCATTTATAGGAGGGCACCTCCAGGAAAATGCAAATACAAACCACTTCCTGTGAAAGTCAGAGGAAAGAAAGTGCCATTTACACCCAGAGAATGTAAGAATTATTTGCATCTTTAACTTTTATAATGTACTTTATGTTAACAAGTAATATAACACTTGCATAATGACAAATTAACTATTAAACTATTTAACCTGTTGACTGTCACTGTTCCTCAGGGGGAACAACTATGTTATTTCCCTATTCACTTTAATATTTTATTGTTACATTTCAATCTAATCATGACAAAATATAAATTGATAGAAAGGTATAAGACTCAAGATGAAATATTTGACAAATTTTCATAAAGATAAACATGAACCAAAAACGTATAAAAAAAATGTAATGTTGCTGTAACTAATAAAATACCTAAAACGACCAAAAAAAGATATATAAAAAAAACAGAATAATGTTGTAAAAAATCTACAATCTAAAATTTAATAATTGTAGTTCAGACAATTTCTGCTGTGACAGTTTTCAGGTTAAAATATTTATTTATTAATATATTTATAATAATTAAAAGTTACAAATTCCAGTCAAAAAAGTTATATTATATATGCCTTTAACAGTATTGCCTAAAAGCTACAGCTTATATAAATACTTTTTCAGTGACTGTAATTGGCATGGATGTAACTCCTACAAGGCCACCACTGGATAAGATTATATTACCCACTAAACCACCAGGCACACGCCAGTCCACAAGAACCAAACCCACATCTGCACAAGAGAAAAACCATCTGGGCCAAACCACTACATCAAAACTACACCAGGAAAAGTTAAAGAAGACAACTCAGCCAAAAGAGAAAAACAATGCAAGCACAAAAGTAATGAAGAAAGTTGTCCCTTACAGTAAAAAGTCAAGGTTACACACCAAAACCAAGACAGAAAGAAAAGACACTGAAAAACTGTCCAAAAAATTATCTGTTAAAGGACATCAGATAGGACAGAAAACCACACTAAAACCAACGAAACCAACAGAGGAGACTAAACCAACTGTTTGGTTTCAAAATGTTAAAAAGGCAGGAAAAGAAATAAAGAAACCAAAGAGCAAACCCAAGGTGAACAACAAACCTAAGGTGAACAACAAACCTAAGGTGAACAACAAATCTAAGTTGAACAACAAACCCAAGGTGAACAACAAACCTAAGGTGAACAACAAATCTAAGTTGAACAACAAACCCAAGGTAAACAACAAACCTGAGATAAACAACAAACCTACGTTGAACAACAAACCTAAGGTAAACAACAAACCTGAGATAAACAACAAACCTACATTGAACAACAAACCCAAGGTAAACAACAAACCTGAGATAAACAACAAACCAAAGTTTAACAACAAACCAAAGTTAAACAACAAACCTAAGGTGAATAACAAACCAAAGGTGACTCTTTCTACAAAGATTCAAGATATCAGTAAAAATAAAACAAATATCTCTCGCACAAAAAAGAGAAAACTGTTTGATAGCAGTGTAGTGTAGTACTGAGAATTCAAAGATATCCAGTTCCAAAAAATCAAAGTATTAAAGAAAGGAACAACAGGTCTGAGGTCAGTCAGATGTTTGATGTGTTAGATGTAAGAAAAAATAGAATCCGCCACATTTGGCCCTAAACTTTGACATTGCATGCAGCACGAACATTCTTTAAATGTTCATTGTATTTTTGGATGTGGTTAAGTAATTAGTACAAGGCGATATCTTTATTTTAGAGCAGAATAAAAATTAAAAGGAAAAATTCTAAATAGAACACCAAGAATGCTTTTAAAAAATCTTACTTGAGCATAATTCTTTAAAATGCTTAGCATTGTAAAATGTGCTAATTTTATGACTTATACTTAAAATTGTCCAAAACCCATATTTAAATTTCAAATAACGTGTAAATTGGCTTTCTTTAAATAGGCCAAGACAAAGAGTAAACTTGTATATATAAATACATATGCATGATAAACTAAAAACGCTTCATTCAATAAAATCTTTTGGTTTGTTTAGAGTAAAATTCTTTTTAATGCAGATGCAAACCATATGGTTACATCCTTAGTGTTTGTGGTCGTGTTTAAACACAGAAAATATCAGACTTAGAGGCACTACAGTTGAAAAGGCCAATTTTTAGGCTGAATAAACCTTGAGTTTTAGACAGACCTACATATAAAAAAACAAAAAAATTATTTAACAACATATTTGGTATATTCTCCCACAGAATAAACCTTGATCAATAAATAGTAAGTAAAAGAAACGCTCAAACATTTGACTACTAGTATATCTCTGCAACATATCAATGCCTCCAAGCAGAACATTATGTGTTATCAGTTAAAGGTCATCTGCCATCAATTGACAAAACAACATTATTAACTGCTAAAGCACACCCCATTCCCATCAAGATCTCAACCGCCCCCAGTCATAAGCTGTTCTGTACCTTGTCTTCAATGACATCATCAAAGCAAAGGCCAAGCTATCTCTTCCACACACCTGAAGTACACGGACTGTGCACATTACATATTTTAAAATGTAAATATCATCACGTAACGCACATATTTACCTTATATACTTGTTTGTACGGCACTGTGATGTGTCTATATGGCAACAAAAATCTCACTTAAACTATGATATGCAGACGTGACAGATACGGCCCTCACCTATACTGAGCTTTTACTGTATCCTGTAATTACCACACAGGTTATGGACATACCATAACAAATGTTTCTAAAGGCATGCTAGAACTAGACTTTTTCAATTCACCGCACACACACGGAAACCAACAGCTAAGCTTTAAAAACCCACCGCACAACATCTACAGGACATACTGCCTAAAGGTGAAGATTAGCCTGAAAGACAGGGCTGAGGTATTCACTTCCTTGTAAAATACTGTGCTTTGGGATCTTTTTGGTGTGAAGGGGCCCCCGATTGAGTGAGTCTTGCATGTATTGCACAACTGTGTGCCTGAAGCAAGAAACGTAAGAAAATCTTTCCACGTATGGCTCTTGCTTACACTTTTGGCTTTTGGCTAATTTTTCAAATCAATCATTCAAAGTTCTAGCATGTATTTGGTGTACATGAAACCCCTACAGGGTTTTCTTTATTCGTATACAGTAAATCTTCACGTAACATTCACCTGTCAACCTATTCCAATTATGTTATTCCAATTACGTCCATCCATGATAACTGCCCACTAAAGTCGATGTTTTGTCGATAAGAAGTACCCTTTTCTCAAGGGTGAAAAAGGTCAAATTATTTGGAAAGGTGTCCTGCGACCTTTTAGTTACCAGGTCCGATTTTTGCCCATTTGCCACCATATTAACATCAATGTGATTTCACAAATATTACATAAATCTTTCAGTTAAATCTTGTAATATCACCATTTTGATGGCAACAAACTCACTAAACAATTGTTAATAAGTATTGTTTATTACTACTACTATTTTTTTACTATTTTTAAGTATTTTTTAGTGAATAAAGACAAAATAATGACAAAATGTCATTTATGGTGCTTTTAAAACGGTGATTTCAATTGCTGCGGCAGACTCTCCTGGCACTGACCAATGAGCTGCTTCTAAAGATATGACAAGCTATTATTCTGCTCTGATCTGCTAAAAATGTTGTTCCTCAAATGCAAAGATAAACATTGGTACCATGTTAAATGACACTGCTTTTATATCCTATTGATTCTAATTGTGTAGCTAAGTGTTTATTTGTGTTAACAGTCTTTATTAAAGTTGTAAGTTTGTTCCTCACTGAAACTGTGCATATACTCTTTAAAACAAGCTCCAAAGAAAAAAAATGCATATTTACAAAGTCACAGACAGTGTATATTTACTCTAAATGTTGGAAGAGTCTATTAAACATATTTCCTGTTTTCATTTCATATATGACACTATCATTTAGTCACCCACCTTTCATCTTTTCTCAGTGGGTTTAAATGACCCCCAGCAATAAAGGCTGAGCTTTCTGCAAAAGTGTTACAAAAAGTGTTGCCGGTGTGTTGTTGTAGCCGGTCGGGAACCTTAAATGTGTACCTTGAATGCAAAGTTACTTTTATTTTTTGGACTGAGCTTCTATACAAAGAATATTTTGGGTCATTTCTTGAAAGGATAAAAACCTTCTGTATAATGTCACTCTGTCATTAGTTTGTCTAGAATTCTGTCTGTAATTATTTGCCATTTAGCTGACGCTTTCCATCGTATCTTTTACACGTAGTGTCTTACATGATAATTAAAGAGACTTTAAGAGACTGTCTTTTACCTTTAAAGATGAAGCTAGTATTTTACCAAACAGTCAAGAATAGTGGTTTTAATAGCTTCCTTTGGTTAAACAAACTGGGGTACAACTGCAATCAATGTCTATAGACATATTACAAGGTCTCGCTCATATCATATATCTCCAGATCAGAGACTTGAAGGTGGGCTCTTTTCATCCAAGTAAGTAGTATCTGAGCAACCAGCAAATTACCCCAAAAGATTTTATTGTCAGTGTATTTTTTTATTTTTAGTGCTATATTTATTGATAAGATACATTTGATAGACAATTAAAGCCAGAAGAAATTAAAGCCAAAACATGATTGTTATTTTCCTGCCAACCAAGCTGGTGAGCTACAAAGTTGTCAACTCTGTGAGATATTTCATGTGGATGTGTTAGTGTAAAATCAGGAAGAAATAATGAACTCACTTTGCCAGTGAAAACCTCAGGAGAAGCCTGCGTGGAATGTTTAGTGAATGAGTGACAAACATGCTGGTAAGAGCCATTTGCCCAAGCAATGAGATGTCCCTTACTGATGATGTTACATGGGAAAATGAATAGATTTAACAGTAAAAATGTATCATTTTAAAATATATAAGAGTAATATTTAACTATGATCTATTCTAGCCATGTGGATAAACTCCGCTTTCTCATTTCTTTTTTCTAAGTTTCAAATTGTCTAACAATGTCCAAGCATAAATGCATGACCAATTTCATCAGCATCACATTTTATGGACGTAAATGTAACATCAAACCAAATCTTTGTACAAATACTAAAAAGTAATCGTTATGATGCTTTAGATTTATTGGATTTCTGTTTATTTTTTAAATAATTTGTATGTATTTTTAGGAACATCAAAGTTTGTGTCTGGGGCCAATTTTGTTACAAATAGTTTGAGAAGGAACAGAAATAAACCACCAAAACATAAAAAAAGTTAATACTTATAAGCTGATAGAAACTCTTTTGTCTTGCAATAAATTGTACATACATTATTTATGATGTATGTTAATATTCTTGCATATTCTCGCATATTCTACATGGAGAAATGGAGTACAAAATGAGTAAAATGCTAAGTTTAAACATTATTTTGTAAAGTAAGGCCTTGTAATACTAGTAATTAATATGATTTAAATAATTTATTCAATAACAATTAAATTAACCCGTTAACTGTCACTGTTCCTCAGGAGGAACACCTAGGGCTATGTTACTTCCCTAATTAATTAACAATCAACATAGATAAAATAATTAAAAAAATGTTGAAGTGATTCACAAAAATACTTATAATTTAAAAAAGAATTAAACATGATTTAAAAAATATAAATTTAGATACAAGCTCGGAAGTTCGGTTAGTTGGGATAGTGCATCTCATGTGTATACTGACAGTTATCAAGTTAAAGAATTAATTTAATTAATAGGCCTAATTAAAATAACAAGACTACTTTAAAAATAATACTTCTCTTCTCTTTTGGAGACTAAATTAATAGAAACCATTCACAATACACTGTAAATATGTAAAGCTGAAAGTCATTCTAGCAGTTTACTTTACTTTTTTACCCGACAGAAACCATTGCAATGGCACCATCTACTGGTTGATTTCCAAAATGTTAAGAAGATTGAAAAGTTACATTTGTGTGCGTGTGGACATCATAAATCTTGTCAAATGAGTCTAATACTCCAGAGATTCTGCTGACTGAAAGTCTTGATCAGTGCCCGATTAGAAAACCTAATAAATGACAACGTATGACGTTTGTCCTCTCAACTATAAAAACGTGAACAATAAACAAAATGGGGGGTGCATTTTTAATCAATAGGGCTAATAATTCAATATAAAACCGGTGCATTCTAAACGTAGAAATGCATACAAAACTAGTAAAAACTCTTATACAATTAAACGTCAAACAAATCTAGCACAAAATAATGCAAAAGTTTATAAAAAAAAAACAATAGCATTCTAATTTTACAAGCGATTAGATCTGTATTTCTGTTTTAAGTGTGCACAAAGACTGTTTCAATTATTTAGTAGTTAGGAAAATGTGTTTTCCCCAAACAAACTTTTTTTACCTTACATTTTAATGTGGTATGCTTCAAAGAAAAACATGCTTAGTGTAATATTAGTTATTTTCTTACATGCTCCCATCATTTCAGTTTAGTCATTTGCATTATCTTTATAATGCATGTATGTTCTTTTACCTACAGTGTATATGGACATAAGAAGCATATTTCTATTACAAAATCTTTTAGCTAAAGAAAGAAAGTCATAGACATCTGTGATAGCATAATTGCAAGTAAAGTATGTGCATATTTTTATTATTGGGTGAACTGCTTCTTAAGTATTTACCACATTCCTAATCCTGGGGTCCGAGATGGACTAATATAACCCGGTGGACCAAATTATTTCATGTCACTGAACTCCTTTAATGAGTAATCAACACATAAATGACAAATATGTAATACTTTATGTAAAAGATAATGATTGAGGTTACAATGTATTTGCACCATTATCTCCCAAATCAGTAGCAATTTTGTGGGGTACCCTAAATATTTAATACTGATACTAAAAATTATTTATTCTTTTAAATAATTATTTATTTGTATATTTGAAAATAAAGACATTTGATCTATTCCAACCCTAGTGATCCACAGCAAAGTAACAAAGTAACCTTGATTCAAAATTATATTACCATTCTTAGTCAGTAAAAACGCTGATAAGAACACTCATAAAATCTGAGTGTATCTAAATCACGCTGTGCTTGTAAGTAAATTAGTCACCAAATTTTGGTATGTGGTTTCACATTTAATCCTGTTTAGTCCGTTTCAATAGGTGATCTTATAAACTGGTTGACCAACATGAAGGACACCCGTTTTCTTTACTGTATAATACTGTCCCAATATTGGAGAGGTTTTCTGCTTCGGATCGGTCAGTCGATAGCTAAAAAGCAAAAACCAAACAAGTGTGCATTATGGATACATTTTACAAGATGCCAACAACCACATTGCCCAGCCCTGTTTAGAAAAACAATTGCGTAGGCCTTCTATTTACTGAGATGCGTAACAGTAAAGCTGTGCAGAAGTTCTGTGCTCTACAAACTGAACATGTGTAATCTTTATGATCTATGTCCAGTGTGCCCAATAACAGGTAACTGATTAACAAAAATAAAACAAGCCAAGCAAACATACTGATTAAACAACCATGGACCTCAACAAAGGAATGATCTGTTTTACCAAGAACCAGGTCATATAAATACTTACGTTTTGAGTGTGTTTAGCGGTTCTTTTCGACTGATGACTCCGGTCTCAGGGTCAACAGTGGTTAAAATGCATCTGATGTTAAAGAACAGACAGCACAAATATTACTAGAGTGTTTTATTGGAGTACATGTATCGTTGACATATTTATTGTAAGCTTCCTTACCTTCCACAGCCAATGACTCTCTTCATCTCTACCTCACCAATCTGAATATTATCCCACGTATCCTAGTCCAAAAATTACAGTTTAGGAACTTCACACAACTACTGCAGGCAACAGCAAAAAAAACAAAAAATGTAATATTAAAAGGTATGACTTCATAATAAGGTACAATCTGTTCATTTAGAAGTTATATTCCTTATTCTTCATTGTAATTTATTTTTTTTATGTACAATGCAGTACATTACCTACAATAACTTAAAATGTGAAAATGCATTAGAATGAATTAATATGAATCCAAATATGTTACTGCAAATATCTATCTTTCATCCTGTCAATAAGGACTGAAATCTCTGAGAAATTGCCACAATAAATTAGGGCAATTAAGGTCAAAACAAGATGTACCTAATAAATTGGCCAGTTCCCCATGAGGAAAACAGCTTATGAATCATACTAAATGATGTTTATTTGAAAATGTAAAAACGCAGAACGGTTTGTGTGGGGTAGGGTGAGGGTTAGGCAGTACAAAATACAGTTTGTACAGTATAAAAGTCATTATGTTGATGAAAAGACATCATAAAACATGGAAACCCAACATATGTGTGTGTGTGCGTGTGTGTGCGCGCGTGTGTGTGTTTGAATGCTGTTATACCTCAGTAAAGGCCTCACAGTCACTGACCACAAGGCTGGGACGAAATTGAGAGACAGTGACATCACGATCCAATCTGCTATTTAGGTCCATTACTGAAGCCTCTGACATCAGCATGATGGGAGCTGCATCAGGATAGGCCACCTGAAGAATCGTGAAATATTACTAAATATGGATCCACACAGTAAGATACAAAATGTGTATTCTATAATGAAAATGAATCTAGAAATCACTTAAATGATACACGATGGTTTCAAAATGATATTGATCTGATATTGATAAAAAAATGTGAGAGTGGTAATGTATTACTGTACGTAACGGTTTCCAGTATTACTATTATCTAATCTTGAATTTTAATAATAACAAAATATACAATATTACTTACTACCACTACTACTTACTAATTTATATAAATACCCCAAACAATTCATTTATCATGTTTTGTCCCATGTCTTAAGATTTTTATGCAGTGTGATAAAATTTAGTTTATCAAACCTTTTCATCCTTAGGAAAAAGAGGTTCTTTAAGTGAAGGCCTCTGGGCCTTTAGATGTGGTTCAAAATGAACCAGACGAACAGTCTTGTCTGTTGCCAGGTATCGAGTAAGCCAATCAGACACTTCATCCCCACAGTCTCTCCCCTGGACGTCTAAACTAAACACTCTACGAACACAGGTAATATAGTTTACTGAATAACATTACCTTGTTGTATCTTAAATGTTCTTTTCTATGATTTTTACAGTTTATACAACACTGACACTATGTTCACAATGTTTGAACAACTTAGCCTATAGTAATTACAACACCTTTTATAATGCATTATACTAACATAGCTGCATATTTTTGCATAATTCAATCCAGTTTTTTGTGCTAAAACGTTCTGTAATGCTGCTTTGCAGCAATGCATGTTGTGAAAGAGCAATTTAAATAAAATTAAACTGCAATTAGCATGGAAGTGTAATTTAAATGTACAATTACCTGCAGTCCACAACTTCATTATTTGGCTGCATTAGAGGAACTCGTAACTCCTCCATCTCGGGTCCTTCGAGACACAGCTGCCCACCCTGACAAGTCAAAGATACCAACACCAGACGAGGCTCCTGTCTGGCTGTCACCATGTGTCCATCCTCTGTTATAACCAGCCAGTGGCTACGTACAGTACAGTACAGTACAGTACATAAATCAATCAATAAATCGCTAATGATTTTAAACTCGGTATGATAATGGAGATTTGTGACATATGCATCATTCTGTCTAAGTATATGGAAAGTAAGTGAATATTGCACCAAACAACAACGCTCACCGATCCTGCAGTTCGCCATATTTTAGTCCCATCCGCAGACATTCAGCTGTCTCCACCGACACAGCTTTGCCAGACTTCATAGGGTGAACCAGCAGTTGAGAGATAACCCCAACTTTAGTTAACTTTTTCTCTTTACGCATATATTTATAGCCAATCGTGACTCCGAGCAAAGCAACAGCTGTGCCTGCAGCAAAAAATGCGATTTTCCGGTTCTGATTAAATAACGTCGCGGATACTTCTTTAAAGTTCATCTTTACGTGCAACTAATCTTTAGTTAGTCGATGTTCGATAAGACACGACAAGTGTGAAACTGGAAATCTATTCAGATCACGTGACGCAGACTCTTCCTTGCAACCAATGAAAAGACGTGTTGCTACCAGTTACTTTTAAAGGGACATGTACTGTACCTGTACTATTTCACGTGTTTGCTCGTATTGTGAACCTAAAATAACAACAGAGCTTCTACAACATCTTTACTTTCCAAAATAAGTTACAGCCCTTAACCATGTGTCACACTGAGCATGTTCCACTCAAAGCATAATTATTTAGTGTTTTTGTAACACATTTTAATATATTTATTTATTTAGGCTTGCTTCATTATTTTATACACTAATGAATGACCATAAAAACCTAATTAAAACACACAACAAATATTGTGTTAAGGTTCAATAAACAATTCCATTTAAAAAAAAAAAAAACATTAATATTTCTTATGTCAAGCTTTACAGGGTTAAGAATTTTGACAGTACATTCGTAAGTAAAATTGCATATTAATATCTTTTTGTAATTTCAATGCTGCAATTTAATTTCATCAGTCCTGATAAGAAAGATATTTCTCTAAGCTGGACAAAATAGAAATGATTTTTCTCATCGGCAAATAGTTATTTTTGCTCTGGTTCCAATAATAAGCATGCAAATAGAAACATAAATGTACATTCTGTCCTTCCCCCATTGACCCTCTGGCCAAAGATATTTTTTACCTTTCTCATGGATGCCAAACCAAAACCAAAAATAAAAAAGGAAAAGCAACAGATGCCGCCACCATGGGGGGGGAAATACAGGCATTTGTTGTAATGCACTTCCTTCTGTCAATGTGTCATGCAGGTCTAATAGCTGAAGGCAAAGTCTTGGGCACAAAGCGCTTTCTCCTTGGCAGGATGTGAAGATGGCACACTCTCCTGTGTGGGCCAAACATAGCCTGAGCAGCAAGGCCTCTCTGAGTCATAGGGGATACACAGGACACGATGTCCAGATCAGTGCTGAGAGCACTTGGAGGGCCCGTATGGGATAACTAATCCAAAGTCATACTGTTACTTTATCTTCAAAGCTTCAAAACAATAAGACTAATTAAGTACTTCAGGTTCAAGAGTTTAATAAATTTCTCATGCCCGAATGTTGTCTTTGTGAGGTTTGCATACATCGGTGTTGCTTAGACAACTTCATTCTAGCTATGATAAACGAAGTAATCTGCAGCAAATGAGCGTTCATCATGCCATGTGACTTCATCAGGTTAATATACTGTAAGAGGTTTTAAAGGGTTAGATTATTACCCAACATGTTGTACAGAGCTGGGCATAGACCAGGAGTCATGTCGGTATGCCATCTGGATCGGCAACTTTCTAGTAGATGTTTCATCATACTAAAGTCTACCACAGCATAGTGTACAGTAAGAGATTCATTACATGTCTTTTGTCATATCACATACATGTACTTATTAATGGCTGCCAAAAAGTCAATTAACAATCAACGCAAAGCCAAAAATGATGAATGACAGTTAAAATGAACGAACTAATAGTGACTTTGAAGTTAAAACAGATCAGCAGATTAGACTTCTTTTCTCTTCTTTAGGAGAAGAGTTTAAATACTGTTTATTGCATCATTTCAGGAGGTCAGAAGTCCATTTTAAAAGTAAGTTGCATGATAGCCTGTACCTGTACAGTTTAATAAATGGCACCCATCTAGCACACTTCTTTCTCTATTTCAGCTTGGGTGTGTTGCTCTCCGGGTGAATGTTTTTGTAACAGTCATACGGCACGGTTAAGAAACTTGAGGTGATTTAGACAGAGCTGCGTCTTTTGGAGAAAAGCCTGAATGAAGAGATGTTTCTCAGGTCAGCAGACACAGTGCTAATGGCTGAGCAGCGTTGAGGGTTACACACGCAACCTGTGAGGCCGGATTGAAAGAAGCGGTGGGGCGACACATCTCCTTGCTCCATTAGCGCGTCAGTGAAGGACAGATCCTGTGGGAGGATCACCATCTTCTCTCTGCTTCTGTACCACAGGCAGGAGCACACTGTTTGGAAGTGAAGCACCTCGGCGTAGACACTCTTCAACCCTCGCCTTTTATCTTGGCCCCTGGCGACGGGGGTCGGAGGGTCTGTGCGGCGTGGAGGTGGGGCTTTCTGTTTATCTTTGGAAAGCAGAGCCCGCTGCTCTGCGTCTCTTCTCTCATCCTCCGTGTTCATTGTCATGAACCGTAGCACCACTAGGTTGAGGAAAGCACCGATTACTGTGAGGCCCATCAGGATATAGACAAAACTAAAGGCCACGTAATGAGGGTCGTTCTGGAGCGCGTTGTCCTTTTGCAGGGCCACGTAGTCCCCAAAACCGATGGTGGTTAGGGTGATGAAGCAGTAGTAGAAGGCATGGAAAAAACTCCAGCCTTCGTAGTGGGAGAAGGCGGCTGCTCCCACACACAAGGTGCTGATGCAGGAGAAGAATCCGATGATCACCATGTTGGCCATGGAAACTTCCGGCCGGCGCAGGCCTATGCATTTTTTGGCTTTGTGCAGCAGGAAGCGGACGAAGGTGTTGATACGTTCGCCAAGGCTCTGGAACATTACCAGGGTGAGGGGGATGCCCAGGAGCGCATACCCCATGCAGAATGCTTTCCCAGCATCCGTACTGGGAGCAGCATGGCCATAACCTTGAAAAGAACAGTAGGACAGCATGTGTATATTAATTTCCAATAAATTGATTAATTCCTTTTATTGGAAATGAATCAGAAAAATGATCATCATATACAATACACTGCAATAAAATTGTAGTAGCATTTTTGCTACTACTTTGGTGGAATTCAGTTGTACGTAGAATAACGTTGCTGCTGTTTCTGGTTTTGAATCAGTTAAACAAACTCCTACTGCAAAGCCATTTGTAATGGAAAATAACGCGGGGATGGTCAGTGTCTTCACTGTTTGTTATAGGCCGGTGTCAAAGGATTATTTATCAGATGTACTGCCTCCCACGTTTATTTGTACTGGATGTACTTAATCATTTCATAAATATTATTACAAACGTCCATTACACTTTAAGAGTTGAATACGGTTCTCATGCCCAGATGTTGTCTCTGTGAGATTTGTGTGCATAGCTTTCCCAGTTTTGTTATGAGGATGCTGTAAACTCTCCAATGAGGGCAGACTAATATGGTATTAGCCTGGAAATGTGTTTTAATTCTGTGTATAGTCTTCAGTGCTAGGATACCAGAAAGACTGATGGAGTAATTGTGAACAAAAAGCAAATTAGGACTACATTATTGTCAGAAATTAAGTATCCGAACTACAATTTTTTTAGATATTACTGTAAATTACAGTAACATTAACATTTTTTTATAAATTTTTTTGTTTATGTTTATTGTTATGAAAATTTGTCAAATATTTTATCTTAAGTCTCATACCTTTCTATCATTTGTCATAATTAGATTAAAATTCCACTAGGAAATTTTACATTTGAATGGGAAATAACATAGGCGTTCCTCCTGTTAAGAGTAACTACATTTTTGATTTATAAGAACAAAGACAGTAACAATTATCTGACTCTAAAATATATATTTTAATGTTAAAAATAATCCTTATTGCTTAGATGTATTTTAGCCTAAACAGGTAAATAAAATGACATACAGTAATTTCTATTGACATTTGGTAAAGTGCTCCTCTAAAAATAACCGATCTTTAATTCTAAATGAATTAACCCAGCAGATTCAACGACCATCATGATGTACTAAACTGTATTACAGGATTAAACATTTGGTAAGTGATGACTGTATAAAGGATTTCCGTCTGTTTTATTACCCTCATCCTCAGTTCTAATTAAATTTTTTAAGCTATAGTGAACATACTTGAGAATGGGTCATTTTTACTTTTAGAAAATGAATGAACAAGTAATAAAAAAGTATATTCACAACCATATTTAAAAGTCACACAAATATGTAAATTAATATGATTATGTAATTTTTACTTTAAAGATAAACTGCATTATATACTCCGATTACAAACCTAAAATTGCAATAATACCATGTGTTATAAATAGAAGTTTTTTTCCTGTGTCTGTATATGTATTTACTGTAAGCGTTTACTGTAAGCATAACTGTAATGCAAAACTGTGAAAAGCGCTATAGACATACCGACTGTAATGAAAGATAGACTAAGTTTAATAACTCAGAAAGATATATTACCTATGGTCGTTATTACAGTGATGGCGAAGTAAAAAGACCCGGCGAACTTCCACTGGACTCCGGCTTTGTGAGGTTTCAGAAGCAACACGAAATTTTCGATCTGTTCGAAGTCAAATTTGGTGAGATTATATTTATACATGAGTTGAAATTTTCGATAATCGAGTTTGCCCTTCTGGGTTTTCTCCAGCTTGGACTCCAGAGCATCGAAGACTCCCGCTCCGATTAATAAATAGGACAAAGTGCAGATTATTAAGGCGAGGGTCCGCACGTTTTGTCTCTTCATCTTCTCATAGTCTCCACAAAATATCCCTCAGTTTTCAAATTTCCGGTCCTGGTATGGGAACTTGCGTGATTCATGACTTGTCGTTGCACCCCTTGACGGCAAGGATCCAACTGAAGAGGGTCTCTTGGAAAAGCAGCCACAGGGGAACGCTATTAAAAGAAGTCGTGTTTAGCTGGAGCTGTTCTTTCAGCACCACCCCCGGGAATAATACACACACTCCTTATATGGTCATATATTCCTTCTAGTTCGATTTGGTCACATAAGATTGTACAAGACTTAATTACATTATGTATTCTTAAGTTAACCTGGTACAGCATTATGTTAGATGCACAAAGGTTGTGCACCCGAATCCAGGGAACACATACTGATAAAAATGTCTTTTTGTCTCTTTGGATAAATGTGTCTGCCAAATGCATAAAAAATGTCCATTTAACGTTCTTAATTGTTCTTGATTATTTGTGTGAGCTATCAAATACATTATCCTACAGTTAAGTGATTCTTTAAAAATATGTAATTTCTGTAGTATGCACACTGGTGTTGATGAGGACAAAATGTTCCTATGCAAATTTAACTCCAGCACCAATAAGCTTAAAACCAAGGGCAACAAATAAGCTTTTCCGCAATTAATCCCCCTTGTGCATAGTGCACATGCAGATTTATAAAATTTAAAATGGTTCAATAGTCTAATAGTCATTGACAAAATTCTTTAATCATATATGAGAGAAACTATCATCATCTAATTCTATAGTAAGAAAATAAAGGCAATAATTCATCCCAATTAATTAGTCCGGATTTTAATGACAGTGGGTGTAGTGAAGTGGATTTTTTTATGTGAGGGTTTTCAAGGAAGTAACCCACTGTAACTAATGATCACTAAAACGTTTTCCAATGGTACACAGTAATCCTGACCCTTTGAATATTTTAACCAATGGTTTCCAGGCTTCATAAATTGTTGTCTAGCAACATAATTAAAGCTCTAGTCCTTGAGTAAATATCAGTGGCCCGTTGTGGGATCGTGCAGGCGGACCCTTTGCATAACAATTTTGCTTTTAACAGCCTCTCTGCGCATTAGCACAAATGACAATACAGTCACACTTTAAGTGGAGGACATCTGGGTAAATAGACATGGCAAACCTTTCTGCTGTTTTGAATGATTTTGCTGTCAAGAGAGAGTGCGTTTGTCATTGTTAACCAATCCCAGGGATATTTTCTTTGAAAAACAAGAATTCTGTCAATAGATTTTTAAACATGAAGCCTTGTTTGACCACCCCTTTTGTCATCTCACAGTAACTAGACAGTATTGTATATATTTCAAATATTGTGAATCATATATTTATTATAAAATCTTACATAGATCAATCTATGCAATCTATTCTGATTTACTACACAGAGTTTCATTAATCAAAAAAACATTTTAAAAAAACATTTACTTGTTTGTTGTGGCAACTGTTTGATCACTTTCAAGCTTTTCTATAATCTTCTATTGTGGTATATTTTCATTTACTGATTTAAAGACTTATCTTTTGTTGTTTTTCATGATACCATAGAAAGCAGCAGTACATTTAGTAGAATGTGGAAGATCTGTGAAAGTTCTTACAAAGATCTAACAAAAGAGCCAAAAGCTCTGGTACAATTAGCATAAATAGGACAACAAGAGTGCAGATGGCAAATTTTAACAATGTACAAATAATTTAACATTGTCCAGAACAACATGTTGTATATTTCTTTCAACAGAATAAAAGGTACTTTTATAACGTGTACGGTCAGATACACATGCAAATGGTCCAGTCATTTTAACACCAAAAAAGTGCAACCATTCGTGATAATTGAAAAAAATCTCCCCTAAGCAACGGGGCTGGTATTGGTTGATCAGCCATTACAGTGCTTCAAACTCATCTATTCTCTGCTTAGTGTTACCCATTCGGATCTGTCGAAGCGTCTTGTATTTGTCCCTTCCGGCTCGTACGTTTTCACCGTGCAGGATGTCATTCTGGGTCTTCTTCGAATCATCTCGGGCATCTGCCAACTCAGAGCTCAGGGCCTATACACAATTCAACATACAATTACCCATTCACATACTGTCACAAATTTGGAATGTAGAAGGTGAAACAATCAATATTAGTTGAAACTAAAGATTGAAACTTTACATTGTTGCTTTAAAGCACAGAATCCATTATTATCATCAGGAAAAAGCATATGATTGGTTGGATGAGCTTACTAGACAAATACATCCATGCATTGAATGAGCTGCAATAAAATGAGCCAAATTAGCCAGATTTTTAATAAAATATTTTTTATATTTTAACAATTTAGAAATTGTTAACTGCTATCATTAACCAAAAACTGTTAGATCGGCCTGTATATATTGGTCTATCTTTAACAAGTATTAACTCTAAAAATAATAATACTCGCTGGTCACCACCTACATACCGTATGTAATATCCTACAGAGAGAGTAACTGAATAAATTATCGAACAAATCTATTCTAATGTATTTTTCAAGTCAAGTCGGTAGATTAAATCAATATTTCGATTGACTCGATTGATCGGAATGAATCAATAATTTGCTATAATGAAATGAATCGAAATAACTACTACTGATCCAAACGAAATTGTGGCTTTTATAGGGAGTGTTATGCGTTTATATGCATATGTTACCAAGAGCTGCTTCTGCACGCGCTCATTCTTTTCTGCCTCTGTGATGCGGTCCTCCTCGTTGCGGTGGTCCTCTATCCCATCCACGCGAAGATCAGCACTGTAGGTGCTGCTGTTCTCCTCATGATCTTCATGATCATTCTCAATCCTCTCTGAAGGTAACACCATCGCCGCCAGAACAGGAGCAGCCATCGGTGCGGACACAGGAGATGCCATCACATTTTGCAACTCCTCACGAGTCTTTAACAGATCATCCTGCACCTCTTTAGCCTTTGAGCAGTGGAGAGGCACATTATTAGATAACTGAACCTTAATGGATAACGTAAAATCCGCTCTCAAAATCCACTTCATGCCCCGATACTCTTTTGGGGGAGAGACTGTATGTAACTCACCCTGTTCTGCCATTCACTGGCTTCCTCTTCTTTAAGTCTCTTGGCCTCCTCGAGTAAGGCAATCTTTGCTGTGTACTCAGTCAGCTCTGCTGCCTTGAAACACATATTAAGAAAGGTAAACTAACTCTGATTTTCTTTAGATACAACATACATTGTTCTGTCTACAAAATTGTCTAAAGGTCTTTACACAGTTAAGATGATGCTGTGTGGCAACACAGACTATTTTAAAGGAGAAATTCTTTTTGAAAACAAAAATATTTTTGACACTTCTGCAATACCCAAATGTACCTGTATCGTAAATGTTTTATATTATTCTTATTTCTACAGTTTCTTTTCTGTCTGTTGTAAACAATGTTTTTATTATAAAGCTACAAAAAGCTTTATATATAAATTGTTTGTTGTTATTGTTTGTGTGTGAAATTAATTGACACTTGCTCACCAAATGCTCCTGTGTTTTAATCTGGTCTTCAGCTTTCCTTGCAAACTCCTCTTTAGCGATCAGTGCTGCCTGTCGTTCAGCCTCCAGACGTGCCGCCTCCTCCTCTACTCTCCTCCTCTCCTCCTCCAGTTTCCGAGCTCGCTCAAGCTGCTCTTGCAGATCTGTGCAATACATATATCCAACCAGAAGGGAGCAGTAGTCATTCAACTATAATTGAACACATGCCATTCTGGGTCAGGTGCTATTTTTGAGTGGGGTGAGTTGGGATCAAGAAAATTAAAGGGATAGATGATTTGATAGATGACCAAAAATGATTTTATTATTTACTCGCCCTTATGTCATGTCAAACCTGTATAACTTTGTTGCTTCAGCAGAACACAGAAGAAGATATTTTGCAAAACGCTGGTTACCGGCACCCATTGACTTCCATTGTACATTGTGTCCATACTATAAAAGTGAATGGGTGCCGATAACCAGCGTTTTGCTAAATATCTTCTTATATCGTGTTCCACAAAAGAAAGAATCATATACAGGGTTTGAATGACACAAGGGTGAAAAAATTATGACATAATTTTTATCTTTATGTAAACTATTCCTTTAAACAAACATAGCTCTCTCCAATGTAATCAATAAATAAAATAAATAAAAATTGGTTTGTTCGCAGTGTTCATGGGTCAGTTATTTTTCACAGTTTTATATTTCTTACCTTTCTCAACCTTTTTGGTCTGTTCTTCATACTTATACAGTTTCAGCATCATCTCTTCCTTCTCTCTTTCTACCCTCTCTTTTTCTTTCTCTATTGCCTCCCTTTTCTTCTTCTCATTCTCTAGCTGGGCTCTGAAAAAAACATAATCACTGTTTTAAAAGAAATGGCATATTATGGTAAGAAAAGGTTTATCTGGATGTGTTTTTTTGGTAACACTTTACAGTAGGGTTACATACACACACACACACACACACACACACACACACACACACACACACACACACACACACACACACACATATATATATGAGATATAATGTCCATGTGTTCCAGATGGGCATTCCAGAGGAACAATCAAAACAACATAATTAACCAGTATTGACACAATCGAAATCGAAATCTATGCTAATGAGCTAAACAGGATAGTCAGTCTTTGCTATATAATAAAGCTCCCTTGGGAATCAACACTGTGTGTACCTTTCCATCTGCCTCTGATGTTTCTCTTCTCTAGCTTGTGCCTTCATCTGCTGCACCTCAATGGTATCAGGTTTCCTGCGCTGCATGTAAAGTTCATGGTTTCCCATGCACAGATGCAGGATGCGCTTGTTAATGCGCAAGCGAGATGCATAGAACACAAAGTCCTGGAACAACAAGAGAATGTACAGAATTGTTAATGATTCATTCATGTTGTAAGAATACGTAAGTAACAATGTGATTAATCAAATTAAGCTTAGCATTTTTATTATAAAACTGACCAAGCAGGTGTGCAATGTTAAAAAATCTAATATCACTATAACTGAAAACTATAATATGTAAATATAATAATATAAATATAACATCTAAAATGTAGACATATAAAGCATGCATCGTAATACGATAAAAAATGTGTCTATCGAAAACTACAAATCTGAGGTCATGTTCTCAGGGGTTGTCATGTAAAATTAAATAAACTAAATAACATATTTGTGTGTGACAGAGAGAGAAAAAAAGGTGTGGTTTTTGATAAAATAATATCAGAAAAATGCAAAAATTTTATAAAAGTTTACTTACAGGGGCTTTTTTGTCTATAGGTTTGATAATGAATTTTTTGTCATTGAATGAGATGTTCCTTATCTCACTCCAAGGAAATCCGATCTTTGGAGTCAGCCTAAGAAATGAAAGAAACCCAATAATCAGCTCTTGAAATTGGCAACGTTATCCTTTAAGTTTAAAGTCTTTTATTGCTTATCACCTGATATTAGCTAGATTACAAACACTGTGGCACAGTGATTGGGTGCAATGACCTCTCAGTAATACAAACCATTCAGACAACCCTTAAGGTCTTGCTTGTTGTGAGTTCTGTTGCGACTCTGCAGGTCACTGACCACACAGTCATGACACCTGCCACACTGACCCGCATATATCTAACAGCATTTCAATAAACATTTATCATGGATTCTACCACTGCAAAATCTGCCGGTCATTACCTGTCATCTTTCTCGTAGATATTAAGCCCCAAAGCATCCACACCTAACCACAGATCTGTTCCTTTCTTATTCTTTATGTCAAAGTAGTTGACACCATACATCTCTAAATCCTGTGAGATCTTCAAATATTCAAGCATGGCATCTTCCCTAGTGACAAGAAATTGATAAAGATGGTGAGCCTGTCCAACAAAATGAGAAAGAGGTGGAGACGTGTGTATATGTCAGACTTACTTGAGAATACCTATGTGTTCTTCATGCCAAATCTGGATCCTCTCCTCCCATTGAGATTTAGAGAGTTTGTGCTGGTCCAGAACTCTGAAAAAACACAATGTAAAGTTTTACAATGTAGATTTTGTTTTACAAGACTTAGTCACAATATAAAGTCACAACATTTGCCTATGGCCAGAAGTGCATGTCGACATGCAAAATGGCATGACCACAGGTTTAAAATTGTTGCAAGTATGTAAATGAAATTAAGTGGATCACATGGCACAAATGCATTTTCTTTTTACTTTTTTAATGCAATTTCACTGTTATTTCTGTCATTTGTACTAAAACTAGTTTTCAAAAGTGAATGAACGCCATTAAACATAAGCACACAGCAGTTTTTTAGTAGCACACAACTTTTATTAGATATTATTCACAATGTTAGCCAATCAATAATTTATACAATGGAAAATCTAAAACATAGTAATTTATATTTTTTTCCCTTTTTTCACAAATCTCCAAAAAAATAAATAATTTCCAATTTTATCTGATTAATTTTTGTTAAAGTAAATACATCCTTCTTGGAAAAATGTGAAATTTTGAATGAAATGATGCTTATTTTTGTGCAGTTTTTTTCCTTCTCACCTCTGAGGAAGCAATCGCTCCGATGTAAGGTATCCAGCTTGGTTGGTTTCTTTTGAGAAATCTCCAAACTTGGCTTGGACAGCATAGGATGCCAGTAGCACTGCTGTCTCTGGGGGGCAGTAGATTTCGTCACCCAAAATGCCATCCTTCACTTGCATGAAAAACAGCTTTTTAGTGATGTCCTGAATCAGTTCCTCAGCCACGTCTTCTGGGTGGTACTTTGCTCTGAACTTAAACTGAAGAGGGTTCTCCGACTTCACCTCTTGAGAGGACACCTATAAAAGCAGATCACATGGAATAACGTCTAGGACATTTTCTCTGACTGCTACGGTAAAACAGATGGGATGTAATTACAAAAAGTATGTATACTACAATATGACAACACTTACAAATGGGAGAATATAGACAAAGTAGCAATACCTTTTTGTCCAGTTTCAGCCATGTAATAAAGCCTCTGTTGTCCGTGTACTGCAGACCAAAGTACCACACCTCACGCAAACCCACTGTCTTAACCACCTGAATACAGGACAATAATTTTATATGTCTAAGACTTTTATTCAAAGCAACTTACAGTGGATTCAAATTATTTATTTAATCAGTATATCAGGAATCAAACCAATGCACCGCACACAAGGCTTAACATTCATTCATGATGCATACGTAACATCTTTCACTTTATCACCACCACACAAAAAATAAATATCAAGAGGTCATTGTGACGTTATTTATGCTGTAGGTCAAATGATGGGTGGGTTTTTACTTCTGTGAAATACAATGAAGATAAGAATAGGAACTCTAGACTAAGTGTATGCAATCAACAGGGAGGGAAACTACCATCCATCCAGCCCTTACATCTTATCAGTTAGGTGTGTACAAATGGGATGAGATGGTGTACTCCACCATTGAGTTATAGTCCATTTGTCATGTACCACACCATACCGTATCATACCATATCAACACCATTACTAATGAATAGTATCTGAAAATGATGTACATCCAGTGTCTACTCCTGAACGTTGGGTGTGACTGATGTGACGTAACATGCTTTTGCAATTAGTCTGTGGAGTCGGTACAAGTTGGCAATTTGCTGTCTTAAAATAACAGTATTGTTTGATTATAAAAGTATAGTGTAGATACAGTATTAATAGCAGTTCATATCATGGCTAAAGTATGCATAAATATCTCCACTTAGTAAGGCTCTTGAGAGTTTTTATAAAGTTGTGGGTAATTTCAAATTAGTAGCATCCAACATTAAACTGCAAAAGGTTTGAAATTTAAAGACAACAGAGAAAATTGATCATTAAATCAATTGTTTTGGTGAACCTCACCTGCTCGAAGAGCTGTTTGCCTGTTGTAACCGACTGGATTGCGAATTCCAGCTCGGCATCCATTGTAGTGACACGGACATTGATCTGCGGAGAACAAACATGAATTAGAACAGAGACTTGTTTTGTATTTGAAAATTTGAAACAGTTCAAAACATTGGTTGGCCAAAAAGCTGCTTAAAATTACATTAATAAAAATTAATAAAAAAACACATAATAAATCAGTTAAGAAATAAAAAAATGACATCATGTAAAGGTCGACTTGCATGTTAAATAATCACATGCCACTCAAATTACACCTTGTTTTATAAAGCCTAATATAATATCTCCAGATGATTGACAACGACACAGGTGGTTTCAACAGACATTTCCAAGTGTGACATTATTAATGTGTGAAAATATATTTTCCAGTCTTTAGGAGTCAGCTTTTGATTTTACAACTTAACAAGCATGCCGGCAAAGATACTTTATTTAACAAATAACCAACAAACTGTGATGTCTGTAAACATTCAAAACAGAAAATGAATTTACAGTGATTCTATTGATTTTAAGATAACACAGAAATATCTACACTCACATTTCAGTCCAGGACATTTTACACAAGCTTTCATAATCCATGAACCTTGACAGAGCCAAAGCATTGTCAAAGTTACACAATCTTCATGTGAGCATATTCTAGTTGTAAAGATAAACCTTTCGAACTTGTGCAACAAAGTATCCTGAGCTTTCTGTTTAATGTTACCTTTTTGTAACTGGTGCCTATGTTTGTAAAATATTAATGAAAGACTTTTCATAACTAATATTGATTAATATTTAAGTACATATACAATAGTGCGTTGAATACTGAGAAAAGTGGCAATTGCTACAACACTCATACTGCAATAACTGTTAAACCATGGCTGTCGTAACGTAGTATTTAGCCACATCAGCAAGTAAATGATCTGCATGCTTGGATCCAACATTCACCACTTTTAAAGCAGTTGACACTACCTGCTGACAAAACAAGATTCTTGCACTATACACTACTTTTCTAGATGACATTAATTTTTTACTTTTTACATTACACATTTTTTTGTTTTCCATGTGTTTAACATTTAAGTTAAACCAGACCTGTCCCTGTGAAATTAAACAAACCGCCCTGAAGGAAAAGTTGATGGACCCCATTGACTTTCCATAGTAGGAATAAAAATTACTATGGTCAAGTCAATAGAGTCCATTTTTGGGTGAATATATATATATTCATTAATGGAGTTTGGGTTCCTTGCCACCGTCGCCGTGTTGGAGTGCTCACTAGGAGACTGCTGATATTAGATATTAGTTATTAAATTAGCATTTATATTTTCCCGCTTGTCATTATGTTTATTCTGCTGTAAAGCTGCTTTGAAACAGTGCTACATTGTTAAAGCGCTATACAAATAAACTTGAACTTGAACTTAATGTCAGAAAGCAAATATAATCGATATATAATAAATTAAAGCAAAATATTAAGTACCAGGTGTACAAAGTATGCAATTCTATCAGTGCAACTACATGATGCAGTTACATTTTATCAGCAGTCCGTTAGATTAGACACAAAAGGCTCACAGCTGTGTCAAGAAAGTTTAAATCTCTCTACTGGCTCTATTTACACTACACACAATACATTAGACATACGATTTAAAAAATCAATAACCTTTTGGATTTGACTTTGCCAGTAAGAGAAAACATCTATGACCACATTATTATCGGAACTCATCCTAATCCAAACAAAAAAAGAGAAATAATCTTAATCCCAGCATGGTGAACATAATCTATAATCTCAATCCCAGCCTGGCGGATATAATTTATAATCTTCAAAGATTTGTCCTAACAATGGAACAGTCAGCGGGGGTGCTATTGTTTAATCCAACAGTCACCATCTCCATGAGCAACCATGAGTTATTTACCAGAGCTATAAAATTTATCTAGCCAGAAGAATGGCACAGACTACGTCATAACTCAGTGTGACCGCTACATATCTCATTTGCTTGGAGGCCCCACAGTACCTCCTAAAATGGCAGTGTACACTACACAGTTTCAAATCAAAGACAAATGTTTTCACTCAACTTTGTTCTTACAGGTTCAATTCAACTTTAGGTCTTGTATTGGGTTTAACTATATATTTCAACTTGAAGAACTAAGATGGCTTTGACAAAGCATTATAAATGATTTCACGAATGTTAAGGTCAATACTTCAAATGACATCACATTCTGGCATTTAAAAACCAAAGCCAGAAGCCAGAACTCTGCACCTAGCTAATCTTTTACTTTGCAACATTCTGTGCCCATGAACACAGTATGAACTCATTGTCATTGTCAAGTCTAGTTAATGTGTAAAGACTCATCTTACTGAATCATGTTAACCATCACTTGACTAGTTAGTGTCCTTTGTAAAGTTTAAGGACCATCTTTGTAAGAGACAAATTATTATAATATTTAAGTAAAAACACTCAGTTTCATTTTTAATACTACAGTGTTATGTTCTTCTTGCCATTGACAGCATATGAAGAAATTATTTTGTATAAGCAAGTCTATATCAAATGTTACCATATTTAAACATGCAAAGCAAATGCAAAACCACCATATGAGATGGGATGCAATATATCAATAAAAGAAAGCATAGACTGGATAATCTTTCATTCATTCTTGTTGGCCGATTATTTATTCTAATATTTGATCAATAGTACGATACAAAATATATGGTATGGTAAAATCTTATTTAATTTGTATTTGTTCACATTTTAATCTAATCTGTTATTTGGATTGTTTTAAACAGCTTTCGTTATAAATGAGTTGCAAGAGAAAGAAATACTTACAGGCTTCGGCATTGCTGTTCTTTCGTGGGTCGGATCGAGCTGACCGGAGAAACGCACTGTATGTTTGACGCGCTCTTTGTGGTGACCGTTCACTGTGACATTCGCGTCTGACTCATGTTCAGTAGATGTTGTCGGAGCCTCGCCCAAGCGATAGCCAGCGAGATAAGTTAGACCACTCGAGTTAAAGTGTGAGCTCTCTGCTTACAGTGCACCTGCGGAAACGCGACCTTTGATCGGACTCACGCCCTAACTAACGACGCGACCCAACTTGAACGCATACACAACTCTGTTGATTCGAATGGGAGAGTTGAGTTCTGGTCGCATCGCGTTTCTAGGAAAACGAGGCTCCACTTGCAGCTCACTGTGAATTTACAACATTACACTTCATATATGCTGGGTGGAGAGCACATGGGTGCGGTTGAGATCGATCATCTATTGCGCTGGTTATGTGGTCAGTTGGCTTTATTACGTTTCTACAAAAGTACAAATAACAAATATAAACACGTGTTCACTGTGACACCATAAAGTTTTGGTGAAGTGTTAGACCCTTAAGCAACATTTAAAAATAGCCATAGTTTAACTATAAGTTTGTATATAGTTTATTTTTGTAATAAAAACATAGTAACTACAAATTTACCATTGAATATAGTGTAGTTTACCATGATATTTGAAATAAAATAATGCTAAAACAAATTGTAATGTTAATCTGCCAAAAAACTACACTTTTACTAAAACCATGATTAAAGGGATGACAAACAAAAATGTTTGTTTTAAAAGAAAGCATTTGTCAAGTTTATTTTTTTAATAATACACCATTAGGTGTAAAGTTGTAAAATAAGAGGTTTCTTTCTGGTTGTTTACCTTTTTACATGTGATGAACTACACCTGTGTGAACTCTATAGGAAATGTTTTAATAATTCTAGCAAAAAATGGAGTTAGCTTTGGGGAAAAAACGGTATGGCATTATTTGTTTACGGATTAGTTTGGCTTGTTGTAATCTAGTACAGTAACAAAAAGGACATGATTTTTTTTGGTGAGGTTAAAAAAAGTGTACAAATAATTTTTGGAGACATTCTATTAACAGAAAAAAATAAGATTTCTTTGTTAAAAGACGTGTAAAAAGTCTTGATACATTTGTCATAAGAACACAAAGTGCAAAAGGTATTTATTTTATGTCTTTATTTAATAAGGAGACATATTGCATGTGATTTACACTGTTTTTGAGCAATTACATTAGTTCTGCAAAGACTGCACAAAAAGTGTAGCGTAGTGTACCATTTCCTCAAAGTGCCTTTCAATTACATTTTGTTGCGGGGAATCAAAATACACATGGTAAAAAACCTTTGCCACAAAATAATTCAACATTAGAACAATCTGTAATATGCTAATGCCAAAGGCTCTATTACAAAACACTTTACTACACAACATATTGTATCCAAAAAAATGTAGCATTAATGACAAGACAAAACTGTAAATTAGACATATGTCTCTTTGACATGTTCCTGATCACACCACACTGGTAGCGATGTTTCATACATAGTTTCAGATGCAGACCTTTGTCTCAACTCCACTTTCATATCTTCACAACGTGTATCTTTATTGTCTCTGTTGTGAATATCATAACTTTCATTACTAGAAGATGAATCCAATGTTTCTTTTCTTGGAGATGTGGAACGGCTGCGTGTTTGCTTGGATAGACATCTGGCGTCCTGAACAGTTAGTGATCTGCGGTTTGAAAGAACAGCATGGCAATTCTCCTGAACAGCCTGCTGATAACTTGGAGGATCACTTGGAATTCTGCTGTCCACCTGTTGGTAAACCTCCTCGCTAGACAAGCATCTCGGCTTACTGATGGAAGTAGATTGCTCTGGATAAGGATTCGGTACTTCAGGTAGAGTCTGACTATGACGTAAGGTTCTCTCGATGGCCCGTATGGTCGAGCCACTTCGCCCGAAAACTGTCCTGCTTCTAATGTGTGCGTTCTTCATTGATTGAGAACGTCTTTTGGGGGCGTCTGAGCGGTTATGTGCGAACGTGGATTGACGTGTGGGAAAGGAGTGTTTGCGTTGAAGAAGCTTTCTCTGACTGGACAGAGATGGAATTGGTGGGCTGTTGTGAATCGAGCTTTCTGAGGCGCTGGAGAAACAACTCTCCAATGAACTTGAGGAACAGTAAGAGCAGTCTTTGGAGGTTGGTCTGGTGGCACTTTTAGGTGCCAAACCGTAGCTTTTTCCCAAGCTGTTACCCGCCCTAAACAAAATGCAGTCATCGGATATCTGCTTTGTTAGCAGTTTGTCATGAAAGTCCATTTCTGTCTGACTCCTGGTAAGGGCAAGCTGCCGAACACCCTGGCTGAAAGCAAATGTTGGCTCTGAACGTCTGCGGGTTAAAAGTTTTGTGGTCCATGGCTCTTCAGGACTGGAATGCTCCTGAGCTTTCTCTTCAACAACAGATTTGATGGACTCCATGTCTGAATAACTCCCCTTGTAGCCATCTGCATCAGGGTCATTACTGTCGTAGGCAGAGTCATGATGGTTTGAAGAAAAGGAATCTGAAAGAGATTGTAAAGAGTAAATAAGTATTTATTAGAAAGTCACTTTTTAATAGATATGTTTTGAAAAGTGGAAAGAGCCAGGTCAGTATAAAATAATGCGAGATAACAAAATGGAAACATTACCTTGGTTATCACTAAGTTCATCTTCATCAGAGTCTCCAAAGAGGCTCAGCGCATCCTCACCAAATATTTTACAACAGTTGTCAATGAGGAACTGCGTCAAGATCGTCACCTGCAAATATAACCCGATGATAATTAGAAGTCATTTCAACAGAAAGTACATATTAGAAAGTGACAAAAAAAATCTGTCAAAATAGGTCACGCAAAAGATACTTTTGGATAAGAAACACTTCTATTGATCTATTTTTTCTCTGTTGAGTTTCAGTTTTACTCAGAGAGTTTCTACTGGCTCTCTGCCATAAAATGTGAGAAGTTTTTTTTTTTAAGGTCAAAACTTTCAGAAGTCACTGTACAAAAGTGTGATCTACTCACCTCTTTCATCTTTTCCACTTCTGTTTGGAGCAGGTTGGGGGAAATGCACACAGCCAGATTGCTAGAATCCATCTTGTTTGTATCAGCATTCTCGCTTATATGGTGCAGCAGAACCATCAGGTGCTTCAACAACTGCATATTCGGGATAGGAAGCTTGTTGACCACCCTGAAGACAAAACATAGAAACCTGGTCACACTTATGTTTTTGTGTATTTTATACATAGAAATATTTTATATCCAAAACAAATGGCATTCATTCAAAAACTTACATTTGAACTTCAGCACATTTCTGATCAACGTCTTGCTTTTCCATTGCAGTCATCCAGGATTTGTATTGCTCCACCATTAGCAAACTACCAGGAAGATGTCTCAGAAAATCCTGCAAATCAGAACAGACAAACACTAGATATTAATGACCAAATATGCATGTCCTTAATAAGTGCTGGGTGCTATGTAACACAATCAGACAAATCAAATCACGTAGCCAAGGTCAGAACATACCTTGAGAAGATCAGCAAGTAAAAAGACTGTTTGCTCTTCCAGATCAACTTTCATCCCATCGTTGAGTTGCGCCTTGATTTCTCTCAGAGTTCTGGCGTTACCCGCTTTTCTGAAGACTCCCTCAGTATACAGACCCTTCTTCAGCAGCAATGTAAGGATATCCTAAAAAAGAAATTAAGCCAATGAACCCATTGAAACGTCTGAAAGACTAAATCCATTTATTGTTGGACCGGAGTATGTGTGATAATAATCGATTATTTATAGTTTGGCAGTGGAACACCATTGTATATGAACTAAATTTTTATTAATATGGGATTCTTAAGTGCTGCTATATTCTTATTCTTACCATAATTGGTTTGGGAGGATATCCGTCTTTTTCACAGACATCAGACAGGGCCTGTCCAAACAGTGGTTGTTTTGGATGTACGCAAGCATGACCGGAATGAATGTTTTTTTTCTGTACACGTCGAAAAATGCTTCTCCAACGCCTTTGATTGATGTTCATGCTTTCTGTTGAAGATTTTAAAAAGAAGCATTTAAGTTTAAAATGTCCACACATAGTCAGATTTATAGAGTTATTTACAATAATATGGATATGCAGTACTTTGTGAGAGACATCAAAACCCCAAGAAAACACATTTAACAGCAAATGGCATTTAAAACAAGAAGTGATATATTCAACTTACCAGTGTGGGAGGTGTTGGTCAGACTGGCATTAGTCTGCTGACTAAGGGAAAGTCCCAGTTGAACCTAAAAGAAATAAACACAATTAGAAGAAGCAAGGACAACGAATTCATATCAATCTTTCTTTTTTAATTTAACTCACTTTAAAACTATGAGCAATAAATGTGCAACCAGACTGAATAATAACATTCAAAATCTAACAGTCAGAATTAAACTTGTGGTAATTGGTTGGTGTAATGAGAGCTTAACAGAGTAAGCAACCATGTAAACATTATATTTTAATCATGTGTTGGTACACATGATTGTATATGCAATACAAGTGTATTTAAAAGGGTCAGGACTGATTAGGCAGCACACTTAAACTTAAAAGACATCTATAATTTCACTAATCTATCAATCAGAAGGAGTTAAGAAGCCCTGTATGCGTAAGATCTTGGGATTAATGTACTTACAAGTGGGGCTTGCGTGCTGATTAGGTCCATGCTGTTTATGGTCAACGATTTACACTGAAATAGAAAGAACAATACATGTGTTTGTCTTGTCAATGAGATTTAGGGAAGTACACTAATTCAAACACATAGTAATCAGTTTCCATGATGACATTAAGGACAATAGGTGTGTGAAACTGTTGAATGAAGGTGATAACTTACCACACTATGACCACTCAGCACCTTCATAGGGTTGTTGTGTTGTGATGACCAAAAGATGCACTCCTCTTGGTCAGATTATCTGCCCAATGGAAATGATTCATTTGCGAATATTAGTTTGTGCTTTCATTTACAGTATTTGTTGGTTAATTTTTTTAGTATAGCACAAAATAGTTTAATTCTGAATAGAACAATATATAAAGTAATAGTAATATTTGATATAATGAAAAAATGCTTTATAGAATGTATAGGAAAATGTGGTCACTTAAATAGGTTAACAGCTTAAAATATAAAATATACCACAACAGTAAAAGTATTGCAATATAATACAGTAGTAACATATTCAATAATTATATAAAATATAATTATAGTACTATTAAATCAAATAAGTTGTTACTTACCAGTTATGTAAAAAATATTTAGTTTTGCACCGTGGGTGGACCGGAGAATGCGACAAGCTACACAGACTCATGAGCAGAACAGACACTAACAAGAGATTCAGACAGACTGAAGTGAAACAGCCCACTACACCGCACTAAATGAAAGTGGGCGGGCAGAGGGGAAATTCTGATGTGCAATGGAGACAGGAAGCAGCATCACGGGCACCCACCATCAACACCTCTACGTGTTGTGACAGGGGGTGGAAAGTGTTACATACGTCACTCGTGTGAATGTGAACAGGTAACGCATAGGTGATATAGGTGATATCATGTTATACATGCAGTTTGCTATAGTATTATAGTATTGGTTTAAACAAAGCATTGATGTAATTACTAACTTTAGCCATTTTGAACCTTTCACAAATATCTACTGATATCTACTTATATCAGATACAAATATCTGATGTAAAATGCATTATAGTTTATTACTAACAGCTTTGTTGATTTCTTTTATTTTGTCCTGGTACAGAAGATTTTGAAAATGAAATTTGATAGATGAGAAGTGGATATACAAGAACTTGGCAACTATTTACAGTAAAGGCACTTTTACAATGATTCACTATTTTGCTGTAAATGCAAATGTTACCCTGGGAATTTTTTAAAGAATCAAAAAACATCATTTTGAGTGTTTTCTAACTGAGTCAAAGCCTCTCTTGAAACCAAACTGCCCCCATGTTTTTAAGTGAGCTGCAAAATGGGCAAATATACCATGAAAATGAAGACGTTTAATTGAATAATTTTGAGCATATCCACCTACTGCTTACAGTCTTCATGGAAATCAGGTCACTATCTTCTCATCAGGGGCGTCATGTTTTGGAAAGGTAAATGTGTAGAGTCGTCAACTGAATACAGTTTCAAGTTTGGACTGCTATTTATTTCTTAACACATTTTAAAAACAGTACCATAAAAAGTTCATACGACAATCTAACCCATATAAGGCCTTTGGACCAGACTTAAAATATCCTCCTGTGGACGATACTGACATGTCAATGTACTAGCATGTTGGTGTGAAACATTT
Organism: Beaufortia kweichowensis; assembly: GCA_019155185.1. Classification (NCBI taxonomy): domain Eukaryota; kingdom Metazoa; phylum Chordata; class Actinopteri; order Cypriniformes; family Gastromyzontidae; genus Beaufortia; species Beaufortia kweichowensis. Next base: position 4,818,999 of record CM032805.1, read on the forward strand.
CTGGTCACTTGAGACATATTTTGAAAATTAGACACAGATACTTTAATTATGACTGATATGATGTATGAGTCAAGATGTTGTTGTGAATTGACAAACATCAATAACTTTTTAATTTATAATATGAAACCCCTCACCAGCAATTTCATTTTCTAACTGAAGTGTGAATCACCAAACTTTCCCCTAGTAAAACAAGGTTCTTGTAAAAGGAACTAAATAATGTAGTGTATAGACACAATAACAGATCATTTAAACAATGTTGGACAATAATATGTAGTACATAGAAATGTCATATATATATAGAGAGAGAGAGAAATATTTCTTTTCATATATGCAAATGTTTATATATCACTGTATAAATGGCACCTGTAGGTAGCCTTATTTGAATGACCTTCGGGCCAGCCCACCAGGGAAAAAACCCACGTGGGATGTTATGCATCATAATGTTTTCTAGGCTGTGGGCTGCAAGACCACCAAAGGACACCAAATCAACACCTGCCTATTCTAGAGTACACAGAGGAGTCACAAACAACTATGATATAAGGTCAGAACTACATTAGACTGTTGGATTGTTCTATCATGATAATGTTTCTCCGTGTATCAAAATTCATCTTTAATTCTGAAATTAGGTTGGTCTTCAGGTGTAAAGTCTTTGTTGGGGCTTCCATCTTCATTGAGAATGCGTCTGCTGGTGTATCCCACAATAGGGTACTTTGCTTTGTACGTGCCTGTAAATGTCTGCTCAAGGGACTGTAGCTCATTCTCTGTTAGGCCCGTCTAACAAACAGGAAAATGAGAAAGGCACAAGAACATTTTTAGAAAGGTGTAAGCATACAGGTTCTGTTTGAGAATAACCCTAGTTTTGTTTGAGAATAACTCAGAATGAGGAAACAGAAACGAAATATTTCTGTAAACATGCTTTTTCATGCAACAGGGAACCCCTGGGATTTCTAGAAAACTACAAAACTCTTTACTGCTGTGGTGGCCATGTTATGATCTCTTTCTCTTTAAAATCTCCAACTTACAGTGTCATGTGTGAGATCTGCTGGGTCAAGGGACATTTTGGCAACAGCTCTGGTTGAGTCCTTGCCCACAAGTGCATTATATGGTGCACTCTTGCCATAAAACTCTAGGAATCAAATAATAAATCAATTAATGTCAGACATTTACTATATATATATATATATATATATATATATATATATATATATATATATATCTTTACGTTATTGTTAAACAGCGTTAACATATAGAGCTTTACGTTCATGTTAAAACAAGCCAATAAATAAATAAACAAACACACAACCTAACCTTTTCCATTTGTGACGTCAAACACTACTCCTTTAATGGCCATATAAATTGGTTGTCCATCCTGTAAAGCGACCAGGAGAGATGTTATTACAATAATTTAGTATAGGCAATTTGCAATTAATTATTACTGGGTGAAAACTTTCTCAGAAATGAACTACAGTGTTTTGTATTTACAACTCATACCTCACTCCCATCGTATCTTTTCAACTCCTCCTCGGTGAACAAACGCACCGGTTTTGAGGCGGTTTTAATTGTAGTATCATTTGCAGAACAAATACTTAGTAAGACGCACAGCATTACACTATGGGCATAAAACATTGTGGATTGTCGTTTTGGTGTTATAAATTGCAGGAACTAAGCATGCCACTTCAGTTTCCTTGTTGTCACAAGGTTTCCATTCAGGCGCTGATCTCGGATCAGCTTTCAAAGTCAGCGGGGGGAAACGAGGGGGAAATGCGCTTGTATCGGAAAATAATTGTAGCAATGTTCTAAAACATAACGGGTTGGCATAAAAATTTAACGTTATTTGTGATCGATCGATATAAGGTTCGCTGAATTTTTTGCAATTTAAATGCGGTGTCCACTTCTGCTTCGGGAATTTTCTAAACTTCCACTTGCCTTGAGTTTCTGTTTTCTCATTCACGTGAGACGGGCCGGAAGTGACGTTCCCCACAGAAACCGCTAGTGATCACGTGACCGTGTCTGGAAAAACTAAACTTGTGCTTATAATGAAACATTTTCCTTTTCACAAGGAAAAGGCTAAATTCAGCCTGTAGAGGTCAAGCGAGTTACTAATTTGCGCTAGGTATTGATGTATGAATATTGTGTCATATATTATAATCGTACAATAAAACGATCACGGAATACAAATTAAAGTACTATAATGCAACACTGAAAGCTAAAAGTAATATGAGAAATATTTTGCTGTTCATTTATAACAATGATCAAAGAACGTATTCAAAGCCCATCCCAGTGTAACAGCTGTGATGTCACGCTCAGCATTGTTTTTGGCCATTGGCTGTGCCTCACGAGTCTCTAGTCTGGTTGCTATCAGTTACAAAGTCACAATCCTGTCTGTGCAAGTTGATGGCAAAGTTTAAATATCCAGAATATCTGGAGGTGACGCAAAATGCTGAGGAGAGAAACATCTCGGTCGTATCAGGAGGTAATAAAACTTAATGCATTAGTTAATTTTGTGACTGCGCATGCGGTTAGTATTCGGATCTCGGTTTATGTTTACTGCACGAGTAAGAACATGGCAGAACTGTACAGCTGAAGTCATGTGATAACAGCTGACCGCTATTCGGTTTATTGTTGTAAGGCGTACAGTGCATATGATTCCCAGTAATTGTATATGGCTGTTTCCTCTTTGGGTACAACGTAACCTCCGAAACTCTTGTAAATCTTTCTGTTCCTTTTAATAAATGTCTCTAACAAAAGCAAATTCGGTAATTATTGTGTGCGTTGTTTTATGTCTATTCATTTTAAGATATTTCCATTTTGTTAATAATAACAAATGTTTAGGATTTTTTAAAATATTTATTTAAAATATTTTAAAAGGTTTATTAAACTTGGTTTTATAAATGTATTACATTTTATTTATTTATTACAATTTATTATTTTATTACTTTGCTTTTAATGTATTCATTTTATAATAGTTTTTCACACAGTTCTGTTTTCAATAAAAAAAAAAACATCACATAAATAAGTCTGTGCATGTGTGTTTTAGTTCAATGGTGAGGACTGTGCTGGTCCACTTGGGACTTACCAGAAAAATGATGTTTCTGAAGTGCAGCATGATGAAGCAAGCTGTGATCACTTACCAGGTCTGCACTTTTACCATGTTTTTCATAAATGTATGTCTTTTTTTCTGGTAGACTTTGCTTAAAGTAATTTTTCACTCTCTTGCAGACGAGGATGTTGTGGACAGCAATCTAATGTCCATTGTCTTCAGCAAAGCTTGCCTGAAGAATGTTTTTACAGTCATTCTTGTTCTAATCTACTTGCTGCTTAGTTCAGTGGCTGCTTTCTTGGCCTATCAAACCATTTCAGACTTCATGGAGAAGCTCAACCATCCAGTAATGTCTGTTTCATACAAAGAGGTTGAGGAGTTCACATCACCAGGTAAGCTACCTGTACCCTAATATCCTACTGTATCTCTCAATTTATGCATTTAAAGTATGTTTCATTTTTTGTTTTTGAACAGGAATTGTTTTTTTTCCTGGGAAAGCTCAGTTATTGAGTTGCATGCATCACTATCATGACAACATTCCACCTCCTGTCTCGTCGGGCAGCCAAGATGAAGGAAACTGTATAATAGAGGAAATAATTTATCATGGACCATATTCAAACCAGACACAAGTGAGTGTTAGATCTTTCTCCCCAACTACTTTTAGAAAGTGATACTATTAACAATCTATGTAATGTGTTTGTGGCAGAAGCGAGCCATGGTGGTCAGAGGTCCAACTGATGTGAGGAATCGAGAACTCATATTCTTGCAGTTCGGTCGTAACGAAACGGAGGAGGATTTCAGCGCAATCAGTTACATGATTTTTTCCAAATTCAGTGATATGCTTGAAAGGTAAATGTATACAGAAATATGTTTTTCTGGATTGTGCAAAATGATAAACACCACACAGTTTGTATAAAATGTGTAATTTTCAGCCCGGATAAGTCTGCTTTTATGATGGATTGTGAAAGAAACTATTCAATGTGGACCTTCTCTGGAGGCTTTCGTACATGGGTAAAAATGTCTTTGGTTAAGACATCAGGCAGAGGAAATGAATCAGTGGAATTTAGACAAGAGGTAATATATTTTTCAATACTATTTACTGTTCTTTATTATCTTTAACATGCAATTATACAATTAGTGTCAACACAGACATGAAGGGGGACATGTTTTTCTTTAATATTTTATGATTTTTGTGTTAACTCTATTATTCAATATTTGACCATAATCCATATTATTTCAGTCCAGTGTAGTGAAATACATCGACAAGAGGCCTCCACAGGAGCAAGCCAACGAACTTTTCTTTGTTGTGTTCCAGTGGCGAGATCCATTTATACAGCAAGTCAAAGATGTAAGTAAACATGCCATAAAAAAGCTGTACATGTTTCCCTTATTAAATAAATGTTCTGCAAAATTGTATAAGCTTTTAATTTTACTTTAGGCTTGGATAGAGAATCTTTTTGCATGAAAAATGCTTGCTAACAGTAAACACTGGCTGTACATATCAAATTTAACATGCCTTATTTTTTTTTAATAGATAGTCACAGCAAACCCATGGAACACCGTAGCCATTTTATGTGGCGTCTTTATGGCTCTATTTAAAGCAGCAGACTTTGCAAAACTCAGCATTAAGTGGATGATCAAAATTCGTAAAAGACATTTAAGGGCAAAAATGAGAGAGATGAACCAAATAAGCTAATTCCTACTGAGATTGAATGTTTTAACTACAGCCTTCAAAGTATATTACTTAAAATCATATTATATACGTTTTAAACAAGTACTTAAACAAGTATATTACTTAAAATCATATTATATACGTTTTAACTGGACAATAGATTTGAACCTGACATTGTAAAAGTTACTACTGACAGTTTTTTGTACAGAGGATGCTGAGGCACATGCTTTTAACATCACTACATGGGGCAAAGTGTACTGCATGTGGTTTGTGACTGAAATATTAACTAAGCTGGTTGATTACCACCCATTCTCTGTGAGATTCAGCATGTTTAAGTGATGACTAAGAATGTGTACAACCATGTGAGCTAAAGTAAGGTTATTTTAATTAAGATTAGGACAACTGATATGTAGCAATTTTCTTGGGGTCAGAAGTGATCTCTTAACTGTTGCTGTCAATGTGAATGAGACATGTTTTATTATTATAAACCATGTTGTGATAATCCATACAAACTGTATGAAATTGTTTTATACACTTACAGAATTTACATATGATGATGGGATCCAGTCATAAAGAACTACATTGAATTTCTGTCAATTGTTTATATGTTGCAGTATTTTAATGATGATTTCTTATAATGAAATGGTTTTACATGTGTCCATAACTTTCAGACTCAAAGTCTTTTTTTGTTATTCAAACTTGACATCTTAAAGGAGTTTTTTGTTTATTGATTATGAATGCATTTTTACAATATTTTTTTACAATAATTGTCTATCTAATAATGTCTCGGGGACAAAAGTATGTTGTTTCATCTTCTGTTTTGTGTATTTGGGCATATGTGAGATGTTAAGCAAGTATTAGCCACTGTGCAACCCCAAGATTTCAATCCATAAAAATGTTCTTACTCTTCTTATTCAAGAGTTTTTGGAGTTATTGTATAATTATTAAATGGCATGGATTAATATTGCCAATTCTTACGACCATTATGCACTTTACATTTTCATTCAATAATTAACTAATAAAGGTTTTTCTCCGTTGGCTTCAAATGTAATTTTGTTTTGTTTTATCTTTTGTATTATTGAATTATTTTTATTATTATTACTGAATATTTTGTAATTTGAAAATCTTTATTTTTTATTTATAAGTAATTATTTTATCGGTGCAACAGTTTCTCTGCGTGTTTATTTTTAAAAACGTAAACGGGACTTTTACGTCAAAATAATGGCGGCCATTTTTAAACGGAGCGGTTGTTTCTTCCGAGTAACAACACACAACGTTGCGAAAAATAATGGATTATAAATATATCTTGTGGCTTTATAGAAATCTGAGGAAATGCTTTCTCCGCTTCAATTAAGAGGTATACATCAAAGTCAGATTTTGGCTTTTTTCAAACTTATATACACGCACAGTCCATGAAGTGAATGGAAGGCATAGGCAGTGTTGTTAGCCTAGCTAAACATCTGCACAGGCAGACACCAGAATGCTTAGATTTTTGTGCAGATTCACTTTATTTTTTATAGTGCATGCGTCTTTATTGTTTAGTAAAGCAGTTTCATCCGTATATTAGTATAATTTTGTTAATTTGTGTCATAATGTCATTGTTCAGAAAGTTGCATTGAGCTAACGAACCATTTCCAAACAACGTAAACGTAAACTCTTTGTTTACGTTGGAAGGAAGGAATTAGGTAACTGTCCACACTATTTATTAGACCAGTTTACTCTCTAATAATAGATTTTAGTTACTCAAAGTTGGTTATTAACCTTTTGTCTATGGGTTAGTTGGGTTAGTTGGGTTAGTTATGTTCCAGATACTGAATTGTAGATGTCGCATCAAAGAAGCTGATATATATTTTTCTTAAGTAAAAGTAAGGCTGAATTTTCGTAAAGGATTTAATTTTTGGATGAGATGCCAACAATTGTTTTTTCAACAAACTATTTTTTATTTAAATACCATCTGACCTAATATATAATATGCTAACTGTACGTTTTTAAATGTTGGGGCAATTCCAGTGTAATTGACGGTAAAAACATTGAAATTGAAATATTAGGCTAATTCTCACACAATATATACATTACCAATATACTGAACCATCTGTTGATAAATTCCAGACTTCAGAAACATATCAGTCTATGCAAAAGTTATCTGTGAAACAAATGGAAATATACATGTGTTATGGATGTGACAACAAAGAACACATGTGAGAGGCAACATACTTGTAGGATTTCTGCGAATGAAAATGCACAAACCAAAAGCAATAACATCTAAACACTTTACCTGGCTATGAAAAATAAATCTACAGAAACTGGGAGAAACCTCACATTGGTATTTAAACCACCAAAATCATGGTAAAAACTTTAGTTTTTCATGATAAGGTTGACATTTACATTGAACTGCCTGTTGATTATTGTATGTATCAAAGCACAACATTACAGTGGATATTCCCTTGGCATAAATGCTCCACTTTTAGCATATTACATTCAGTCTCTTGACCACAGTGCTGTCCCTGGCCTGTGTCCCCGGCATCCTACAGTAGAGCCAAAACCACTGACCTTTTATCATAATGAACTAAGGGTGGAGTTTGACTAATTCTGTCCATTGCTAATACTATACAGTGTAATGTAATATGTGGCACAGCATAAGAGCTTTTACAGTATGAAATGCATGCGAGCACAGTCATCTAAGAGTGTAACAGGAGATAAATGTTCTCACTGGTTAGATTTTGACTTGATATCTCTTTGATATGTGATTAACTGACACATTTGTTTTTTTTATATCGACATGCAGAACCCTGTTTATATGTGGTGACCTGAGGTGCAATAACATCGTTCAACATGGGTAAAGAACAGAAATGCATTCTTTGTGAAACTGTCTACAGCTCCAAACAGGTAAGCCTGACTGACTGTCTAACTATTTGTTTTTTTGTATGATGAACTATATATTTTGCTCTCATGTAAGCTGTAACCTGCCTGCCAGAAGTCTGTTGTATTTCCTTATAGATATGTTTTTTATGAATTTACTAAAATAAGTTTAATACATTTGATAACAAGAAAACAAGGTTAGTATGTAAGTTAAATGCAGGATTACTGTAAAAATGTAGTTGGATCTTAATACTGTGTGTTTCTGCAGGAGATGGAAGAGCACATGAGAAGTATGTTGCACCACCGGGAGCTGGAGAATCTGAAAGGCCGGTAAGAGCCAATGTCCCACACTAATGTTACAGTCTTCTTGTCACTACAATAGCAATAGTGTCAAGTTCATATATTATTGCTTATATGTGTGTCTGTTCTGATTGTAAGTCTGACGTAGTGGAGCATTGTAAACAAGTGTCTACTTGTTTCTTTAGCTGACGCATTCCAAAGTCTTTGCAAACACATATAACATAACAAGAGTTTCTCCACCCTTTTCTTAAAATTGTTTTTTTCCAGTTAGACATAAACAACCCCCAAAAGCTTTACTCATAGTTTTATATCAGTGCAAATAATAAACATTGCAGATGCACATGTATGTTTTATTTTATTTGGCTGATCTGAGACTAGAAAACAAAAAAGAAAGTCAATCCTGTGTTAAGTTTGTTTCAATCTGTTACATATTGGTAGAGTATGTAGGGTTACCTCAACTATGGAAAAACTTTTAAGTGAGTTTCTATAGACATTTTTACAAGGAGTCTCTTTTCTCAGGGATAACAAATCTGTTCCAGAATTCTTAAAGATCATAGAATGTATGGGCAAAAAAGATTTGGAAACCCTAAATATAGTTATGGCCAATGCATGTGTATCATCTGGCATGTGTCTCCTTTTCTCAGTGGGTAGATAAGCTCAGGCAGCTGCCATAACTTTGCAGTATATATATATATATATATATATATATATATATATATATATATATATATATATATAGGGACATTGAAAACAACTGGCGAGGTCAGCAAATGACAACTGCTTTACTGATCTGACAATGATGAAGATCTCTGGAATGTGAAAAGTGAGATTATTTACTATGGGTCAAGTATTGAAATAGGGTATTGAAAAAAAAACAAACGCAATGTTTTGCACAAAGTTTTACAACATTTAACCTGCTGCCTTGTCTCTTGCTAATGATATTTGTAAAATAAATGTGACAAGAGCATTAATAATTCAGATTATAATTCATTTGGTTTGATTAAAATAAACCTTTGTATTCTAATGCCATAATCATATTCATCATATGAATGCCACATAAAAAGGATGTGCATTACACATCAGAAATAATAAGTTCAATGTCTGCTGATTGGAAAATGGCAAACTGCCATGACACCATTTTTCGTAGGATAGACCAGTTGCCAAGAGCAGCTATCTATGCATCACCTCACGAGTTTGGCAATAAAGAGAGCAGCTGCAGTCCTTAAACCGCCAACTGTAAGCAGCTCGTGTTTCAGCTGTCCCTAAAAAGTCCTGCCCCTGCTGCACTCCTAAAGCGCAGAGGACTGAGAGGTTGAATAGCTCACCCAAGCCTTGTCTCAGAGCACAGCGGACTCCATCATGATAGCGTGCTAGGGCTCAGTCGCTGCCGAGAGGGTGCTTACCCCTCTGAGCTTGTTCCTTAAAACCGCACACTCCTCCTCTCGCCTCACTTTTGGTGAAGCCCCTGAAGACGGACAACAAGATCAGGAAGATTACATTTTTTTCTCAATTAGTAACGTTTTATCTCTTATGTTTGAAAGTCAGTTTACCTCCTGATCTCCTAAAAGAGCCGTAACTGATTAAAAAGCTACTCTCAGAAGCATTAGCCATGCCGGAAGGCAGTATTGAGCACCTGCATTTGTCTCCCTGCATTCCCAGGGACTGCGGACACGAGTGCCGGGTCTGCGCTGTGACAGTGGTGAGCCTGACCGACTATGCTAGTCACATCTCCAGCCCTTTACATAAACAGCGTGTTGAAGCTCAGAAGCACAAGCCCTCAAACAACGGCCAAGCTGAAGAATACTTTGACAAGGAGTTTGTGCAGCTCATTGAAAAACGCAAGGAAATGATAAGGTAAGTCTTCATTTTGTATGTTTCTAGTGCTAGTTACCTTATCTGTTTAAAAATGATTGCAGACACTAAATATTATAGACCCTAAATATAACATAAGACTAAATATAAAACACTGATAGTTTGATTTAGGTTTAGTCGCTGTCGTTTTGTCAAAAGCTTGTAAATGAGACATACTTTTCTTGGTGGTTTAATCCTCGGTTTGTAACCACAACACCTGCAGTTCTATAATAAACTATTCTGCAAACAGGTCTGGAGAGACTGGAGTCAGGTGTCAGGAGCTTTAAAAGAGCCATGACTGCACACTTGCACTCTCACACTCTTGGATACACCCTAACCAACCCTTAAACAGTATGAGCAGGCTGTCTTCAAATAGTGTCACCACTACAACTATTTTTATGCACCATTCTATTTAAGTGCTATTAAATGTTAAACATTAAGTAAGGACAGAAACCTTTTCTGATTCATTATTACAGATAACTCTCATATTTAGTTGTTGTATGTAAACAGTTTGATAGGTCTTTGTACATGGTTTTTCCTCCAGTGGGTCACCCCAATGGGGACCCATAATGGGTCATCAGCAGCTGTCACCCTGTCACATGCCAGACTTGATCCCACCATTTGTGACGCCCTTTGACTTATAGGGCCACATTACACAGTGTTGCACTCTGTCAATTTTATTTTGTTTGGTAAATTGTCATCACTTATCATTGTATTTTGAACTCTTTTAGAAAAGAAGAGGCTGCTGCAAAGCTGGCTAAAGAGGAGCAGGAGAGTGTAAAGAGGTGGCGTGAGCTAAAGTGTCGATGGCAGGGGCCAAGGCCTTTGATTCACCAGCAGTATGCCTCTTGGGACCGATCTTACTGTAACACCCCTCAGTTCCCCAAAAGGGGCAAAGCCTCCAACTGGCAGAATTTTAGATTTCCCTCCCCTGACCGCAGCAAGTGGCCTAGCCCTAACCAACAGCTTAGATGTGCCACATGGCATGCTGAAGGACCTCCTGACTTAGAGAAATGGGCATCCAAGGAGGGACTGGGAGGAAGTTTGCATAACCAAGGAAACTTATGGGGTGGTAGACAAGGTAGCTATAGGGTCTGCCCACAGAGAAACATGTATCACTGGAATAATGGTCAGTTTAATTTAACTAGACAGGAACAGTATGTGTCACAACCTACTGTCTTTAAATCTCCTTCAACAGAGCAGCAGGGTACACCCAGAAGCCTTGAGGGTCAGGCAAAAAGTCTAGAGGAAACCGGCACAGAGCAGGACTGTAACAAAGCTAAGGGTCAGAAGTCAGAAAAGGTTCACCGTTGGGCACCATATCCATCATCTAAAGTTGGTGATCTTTCATCTCAAAATAACCCTTCACCAAGCTCAGAGAAGTCAGATGTGGAATCTCTTGAAAACTGTAAGGAACAACATTTAAATGAGGGCAGTCAGGGAAAGTCGAGAAAATCTAAAGCAGAGCACAACGATTGGTTACATAAACCTACAGTGTCTTACCATGGAGAAAGTGATTGCAGTCAAAATCAGAAAACGTCTTCTAAGAATAGTAGCAGTACTAGCATGGATGGTTGCTCATCTACCTCAACTAAAAAAACAGAGAAGCCTAACAAGCACCCTAAAACCCATAGTGCAAAGACTAATCTTACACGAAATGGAAGTCAAGACTCTGTCAGTTCTAAGCATTCCTATTCAAGCTCACAATTCTCACAAGACGCAACTGCTCAGGCAGAGCAAGAGCATCTTCTGTCAGAGCTACGAAAAGCCAAGGAGACTTTGCTGAAAAGTAAGAGATCCATTGACTCGTCTCGCCCAGAGAATTGTCTCAAAGGAACGAAGAAAGTGCCTCAGTTTAAAGAACCACAGCAAGCAGAGGGTTTAGATCATAACAAGAATAAAAAAACACATGAAAGTAAAAAGAAACTGACCAAGAGCAAGGCACGAAACAGGTCCGCTTCTGTTGAGAATATTAGCAATAACAGAGAACAGTGCACCACTTCTGAGACTTCAGTAGAAATTGGCAATATACACAATGATACTAGGCCATCTCTGCAGTCCTTGCAAGTGAGTACCTCAACTATGGACAATGAAGATGAGGAGGAGTGTGGTGAAAGGCAAGTAAATCATCACCTGCCAGTCCAAGATCAAGTCATGGACATCTCAGATGAAGGTTTGTGCAGCCATCCATCCGAATCAACATCAGGCAGTTCGGTACCCTCTTTAAGTAAGCTTGCCTTGCCTGCATGTCTCAAACGGGATCTCAATCGCCACATAGGCAGCAAAGGCAAAGCAACAGCTCATGAACCCAACTTGAATATTGCAAGACGGATTAGGAATGTGAGTGACACAAGAAAGCCTGAGTCAGAGAAGGATTCTGGATTCAAGCCCACCTTGCGGCAGCTGATTAGCACCTCTTGCTCCAGACGAAGTGTCAACTGGGACCAGGTCTACCAGGAAGTCAATCGTAAGAAGCAAGAGCAAAGCAAGGGCTTACCAAGGTACTGCATGAGTTTTATCTTTTTTTGCTTTCGTAATATGATTCTCTAGAGTATATGAATACAACATGCCTGGTCATAATAATACTGTAATTGGTAACACTTCATTCATACTCTAATTTCATATTTGTCCTAATCCTTTTAGATTTGGTATAGAAATGGTGCCCTGTGAACCTGAAGGTCTGAACCAAATGGATGAAAAGGATGTCCCTCTTTCTGAGGGCTTTCATTGGGAGTCTTTGTTTGGCATCAGTCAAGCGTCTTTGTCGTCCCGCAAACGTAGCTTGTCTGAAAGCAGTGTGATCAAAAATGGATCTTCTGAAACTGGGTCACTCCTCAATGCTGTAGACTCACTAAGAGACTCTCCTGAAAGTGGCCCTCTACAGCAATCAGAGAGAGAAGAGATACAGCCAAAAGATTGTCTGAAAAATCAGGATATGAAAGAGCCCCTTCAGGGTCTTGAGGATGTTGAAGGTGACAGTGGGTGTACCTCAGAGACTGAGATAAATGACACACAAGGAGTCGGCAAGAAACGTAGAGCACCTGGGGTATGCTTCATGTCTTCCACACGGGTTTTGCTGAGCATTTTTAGAAACACAAGACTTTAAAATCGAGTACAAAGCTTACTATTTAGGCAGCTACCCTGTAAGGTAGAATTTGACTTGGTATCTCATAGGTGCTTGGTTTTAGGAGCAACTTAGTAAAAATGGTAGAGTAAGTAACAATTTAACTGAAACAGATCTAACCCTAATCTCATTTGCTGTTGTCTCTTTTTTTCTAGGATGTTTTGTCTCAAGAGATTCCTAATGAAGATAGGAAAAGTAAGAGACAAAAAATCAAGGGTATGAAAGGTAAGTAAACTGCTTTTTCTCCAACAAACCTATCCAGTTTCCTTATTTTGAGTGTTTTAATGTGTCTGTCTTTGGATGTACAGAACGATCACAAGTGGATCAGTTATTGGCTGTATCTCTACGTGAGGAGGAGCTTAATAAGTCTCTTCATGCAGTGGATACCAGTCTCATTCAGGCACGTGCTGCCCTCCAAGCTGCCTATTTGGAAGTGCAGCGTCTGCTTATGGTGAAACAACAAGTAAGAACTTCTTAAGTATTTCAGACAGCGCTGAGAAAAAAAATATTTTAGTTTTTTTGTTGCTGTTTGTGTGTTTGATTTTACACCACCTTTATTATTTCCCAGGTATCCAGAGAGATGAACAATTTGAGAACCAAGCGAATTGAAATTCTACAAGGAATGCAAGGTACAATAAAAAAAATTGTGCTCATATAATGCGAAGACTTATTTTTAAGGCCAATGCACAAATAGAAGCTACAAACTAGAATGTAACATGTCTAAGTGATAAAGTCCTTAATTACTACATCTAGATAACGTCAAGGCAAGAGATACCGCTGTTCCCAATTCCAAGTTGTTAAACATGGTATGCAGTCTGGTTAGGGGTTCGTGTGGAGGCCATTAGATCAGATGACTGCTTCCAGTGTCACATAGTGTAATTGCCATTTGATAGTACACCCAAAAATGATATTTCAGAAATTTTGATAATTCAGCTGAAAACAAAAAATGTGATATTAAAATTCTGTCATGTTATATTATATGCTACTTAAAGTAGTAAGGTACATGCATCCATTGTTAAAGTAAATAAAATCCGGTCCACTCATTAATCCAGTCTGTTAATAAATGAACCGGAATGTTTTTTCACATTTGTGTGACAAAACAGGCAATATTTTGAGCTTATTTAGCAGAATTGAAATCAGAAACGGAGCACAAAATTCAAGTGTGGTGGCACGTTATTCACTTCAAATGTCATGTGCTTTGTCACAAAACACGAGAAAACCATTTTTTCCCCCCAAATTTATGGCATGAGGGTGAGCAAATTATAAGAGATATTTCATTTTTGGGTGAACTATTCCATCCATTCTTGATGTTCCCAAGTGTGTCCTCATGTGAAAAATCTTTTTAGAATATTGAAATTTTGTTTTAAAATTTATGAATTATAAGTTATACAGTTTCTTTAGTAGTAATAATTTAACTTTTTCAATTTCTTTTCAAATTTTCAGGAGAATTTGATATGCCCGAGAGACGGAATGAGATGACTTTGACTCCTTCATTAGCCCAGATTTCACAAATCAACTCTCACCCCCCACACCCCTTTACAACCACCCCACCGCCTGTTCCCATCAAACAGGAGCCCATCTCTCCCTCTAACTGCACTTCTGAACACGTCTTCATCAACTGCCCCCTCCCAGGACCCCACAGTACCACACCTGTGCAGACAGGACTTGCACCTTCCCAGACAGGTAAGTTGCAATTATTGCAATACAACTCATAAGTAGTTATTGCTAGCAGTATTGGAATATCAGGTTTTTCCTTTTGTCATTTAACACAGAAACTGACCTCAAGTATAGCGATAAGATGGTCTCCTCTCAAGACAGCACAAGCATGTTTTTGACTGCAGCTCCCTCACATCACAGACTGCAGCCATCTCCCAACACAGATACTCATCAAAGCGCTCAACCCGTAGCCAACCCTTCTTCCACATTAATGCCCGTAAACCTCTTTGCCAAACCACAGTCTCCCGCTATAAGCGCTGAGACTAGTCCTGTAAAGCGTGTTCGGAAGCTGAAGAAGAGAAAAAGTCTAAGGAAGGCGAAGGGGGATGAGCAGCTTCAAATCAGTGACTCTGAGCTGGATGCAGAGCAGCCCTTCTCAAGACCTGTCCGAAAGCACCGACCTCATCGTCGATCTAGTGGCACCAACATGTCACCTTCCACACCACAAGATAAAGATGGAAATGTTGAGATGTTGGTAACCGAAGCTTCAAAAGCAGAACCAGAGAAAATGGAGTTAGCGCCAACGAATGGCGCTCATGACTCGGATTCATCTGAACTGGAGATGGTGGAACTTCCCCCGCCAGGGCCCACTGATTTTGTCAATCTGGATACTTCAGACACAGATGAGATGCACGAAGAGAAAGACAAAGAGTCAGTTGCAGCGGGCGCAGTTGACCACGTAACCAAAGACCCCCAAAATCTTGCCTGCAATGAGGTCACTTCCACCAGTGAAATTGGCAGTACCGTCAAGGCTTGTGAAAGGTAAACCTTATTCTAAAAGGTGTTAAACACATTTTTAATTTCTAATTTTTTTTTATATTTGTAAGTGCACATAGACAATAGCCTATACAAACTTCAGTTTAAAGCTAAAGTTGACCCATAAATGAAAATTTGTCATAATTTACTCAACCGCCAGTTGTTCCAAACCTATAGAAATTTCTTTGTAACACTGAACGCAAATAAAGATATTTTCATGAACGTTGCTAACTAAGCCATTTTGGGTTACCATTGACTTCCATAGTAGTATTTTTCCTACTATGGGAGTCAGTAGTGACCCAAAACTTACTTTTCATTAAAATATCTTTGTTAGTGTTAAGTACAACTAAGGAATTTATACAGGTTTGAAACAATTAAAGGTTAAGCAAATAATAATAAAATTTTTTATTTTTGGTTCACCATGGCTGTTTGTATATTTTTTATGTTTCTGGCTTATATCAAAGTGCTTTAAAGGGGAAAAGTGACAAATATGTTCATTTAACTGCTTTAAAGCCACATTCATTAGCACACAGTTCCCTATAAAACACATAGCAGACAAGTTTAGAGAATGGAATGTTGGGAAGTGTCTCAAAATTAAAGTTCCTTTTGTTTTTTTTCCTAGTGCAATGAAAGCATCATCCACAATGATGGAATCCAAGGTGCCTTCAGGTATGTGGCATACTCAAAAAACACATTTCAAGTACTGACATATAGCATAACTGTTTCATTCTGTAGACATTTGAGGCATCTTTGTTGGAAGATATAATGTTAGTGTGTTTCTTACATACACGGCAATCTCTGTGTGAAAGCAATATGCACATTTGAAACTTTTAGTTTTGTCGTTGCTCAGGATATTCATAGCAGAATGACCAAATTAGAGCGCTGATTTGATCTGCATACAAAAATAGTTCACGAAGTCCCCAACTTACTTTTTATGGGCAAGGTATTCTTAGTGCCTGTTAATGTCTGGCCAGGCACACTTAACCTGAGGAATGAACCAACTCAGATACAGAGTCATGCCAATGCTCATTTACTTGGGAACTATTAGATTACTAAAATTATATATATATAATTTTCGTATATATAAGGCTTTATGTGTAATCATGCTCAATAGTATTTAATTTAACTTCATGATAAGAACTCTAATATAAACTCTATTCAACTTTTTTTAAGATAAAAAATGAAACAATTTTTTAATTTATGAGAAACATTGATATGTCTGTGAAAACCCAGCTAAAGTAATTTTTTGTGAATTTTTTTTTTCTACATAAAATCATTCTACATAATCTAAAGAATATTTTGTGAAAATTTAACCTTGATTTCTTTAATATTTTCTGAGTGAGGTCATGTCAAAGATTGATATTATAGTGAAATTAATAGGTGAAATCAAACTTTGATGCTCTTTATCTTAGAATTTGATTTTTAGACTTTAGCCTGGTCACATATAATTAAACATGTATTTTGTAATATTGCTCAATAGTCTGTTCTGTAATCATTTGTAATAATAATTTTTATAATATTTTTAATCAAAAGCATTAGTGGTGGTTTCTTAATGAAGCATTACTAGTACTGAACCCAGAGTAATAAACATTAGCACAAAACCTGTCCCACATCATTCATGCTATATTATTGTTTTGTTTATTCCGTATAGTCAGAGAAGATAAATATTCTTTATGTATTTGTATGCCGTGGTATTTTATCAGACATATCAGACCCAGGGGAGGAGGATGTGCCTACAGAAGGCCAGTTTGAAGGCCACCAGGAGGCAGTGAATGGCATGCAGATCCATAACGGACTTCTGTTCACTTGCTCAGGGGACCGCACCGTACGTGCCTTCAACCTTGTGGTCAGTCCAAAGTTTATTTTTTCGTCTATGTTAAAACCTGTAGCCTGAAAACAAAATTCTAAAAGAGTCATTATTTGATCATTATTTATATCGCAGAACCGTAAGTGTGTAGCTGTGTTCGAGGGTCACACCAGTAAAGTGAACTGTCTGTTGGTGTCGTCTGGAGCCGGTGTGATGCAGCGCTTGTACTCGGGATCAAGTGATCAAACTATCCGCTGTTACAGCCTTAAGGTATTCACATCTCATCTTAACCCAGACTCTTTTATTTTTTGCACTTGAGACGCCCTTACATTTTCGGATATGACGACTGTTTTCTCTTCTTTCTAGACAACAGAGTGTGTGGAACAGATGTCTCTGTCAGATAGAGTGCTCTGTCTTCATAACCGATGGAAAATTCTCTATGCCGGTCTGGCCAATGGCTCTGTTGTCTCCTTTAGTCTCAGGGTAGGGAATGTTTAATACAATTTTTCTTAAAGGAGTTTTGTTAGGCACAAAGTGAAGTGAGGTGTCAGCAACTTCACGACAGAATTCACCTTTTTACTGCAAACCATACAACATAGTAACTTCATTATGTAGAATGTGCCTGATACGGCTTTAAAGGAATAGTTTACCCAAAAATGGAGCCCGTTAACTTAACCATAGTAATTTTTATTCCTACTATGGAAAGTCAATAGGGTCCAATTTTTGGGTGAACTTTTCCTTTAAAGCCGTATAAACAAGGCTTTAAAAATGACAAATCTCAAAATTAATAACTCATCATTTATTTGACCTCATTTTCTTTGTAACCTGTATGTGATTTTCTTTTTTCTGCTGTGGAAAACAAAATAATGTATTTTGAGACATGCCTCAATGGTTTTGCGTTCATACAATGGAAGTCAATAGGGGGAAGTGTTGTTTGGTTACCATTGTTCTTAAAGAAGAAAATCACACGTTTAAAACATTTTTATTTTTAGGTGAACAATCTCTTTTAACATGTTAAAAACAAGCTTTAAACAATCTGCTTGTTATATAACGTGTTATTATTAACATTCTAATATTTCCTGTAGAATAATAAGCAGTTGGACGTGTTTGAGTGCCATGGACCGCGGGCCGTGAGTTGCCTGGCAACAGCTCAGGAGGGGGCTCGACATGTGCTGCTAGTCGGCTCCTACGATACCACCATCAGCGTTCGAGATGCTAAGAATGGCCTACTGCTGCGTACTCTGGAGGGCCACACCAAAACAATATTATGCCTTAAGGTGCGAGTGTGATCCGATTATAACTCTTAACAAAATTCTGAACAGCATTTACATATTTTTGTTATGTTAAGTTACAAACACTTAGCTGTGCCTTTGTTTCTTCATTGTAGGTGGTCAATGACCTGGTGTTCAGTGGCTCGAGTGACCAATCTGTACATGCACATAATATACATGTAAGTACCTCATTCATCTCATGTCTGTTATTTAAAAATAGAAATGAAGTATGTCATTGATTCCCATGTGTTTTTGGCTTCCCAGACCGGAGAACTTGTGAGGATCTATAAGGGTCATAGTCATGCCGTCACTGTGGTGGCCATATTGGGAAAAGTGATGGTCACCGCATGCTTGGACAAACTGGTCCGTGTGTATGAGCTCCAGGTATAAATAGTTTGTCCGTATTAGAATGGCAATATGCCTTGTTTTCTATTTATAAACTATTTTTATTATATTGACAAATCATGTGTGGTTAGTCTCATGACAGACTTCAGGTGTATGGGGGACATTCAGACATGGTGATGTGTATGGTCATCCACAAAAGCATGGTGAGTATATCTAAGACTTGCTTCTATACTTCTTTTCAAGCATTCTTTTAAATATCAAATCTATTGATGGTATATTTTCGGTTGCAGATCTATACAGGTTGCTATGATGGGAGCGTGCGAGCTGTAAGATTGAACCTGATGCAAAACTACCGCTGCTGGGTATGACACTGAGGCTGTTACATGTACCAGACACTTAATTATCAGCCAGTGCAGTTTGTGATAAATCTGTTACATTGCTTGCAGTGGCACGGCTGTACGCTGATCTTTGGCGTAATGGAGCACCTGCAGCAGCACTTGCTGAACGACCATAATAACCCAGCACAGCAGACTTTCAAATGCCGCTGGAGAAACTGCGATTCCTTCTTCAACACCCGCAATGGCTCCAAACAGGTACAGCAGCATCATTTATTGCTCAGTGAATGTTCAATTATTTTGGGAATTAAGACAGGGCTCAACTTAATTTTTATAAGTTCTTAGATCTTATATATGACCCTGTCTGTGAAAATCAGGCTAAAGTCTAATAATCTAATTCTAAAACGAGCATCAAAGTTTGATTTTACCTATTAATTTCACTATGATTTAAATCTTTTACATAATCTAATCTTATCTAATATTGTTGTTTTGTTTATGTATATTATTAAAACAGAACTTCTCAGCAATATTTAACATTTTTTGCCAATATTTTAATAAGAGAGTGTTTGAACATAAGCTAAAATAAAGTTATAATATAAGCTGTATGAATGTCTAAAGGATGTAATGACTTCTTTTTGTTGTGTTGTGCTACTGTGAATGTAAATGTAAATTACATAATTGCAAAATATGTTTATTGTTACATTTAATTATGTATCATTGTGTCATTACTCCTAAAGCTGCAGTCTGTAACTTTTGCTTCTATATTGGCAATGCATATCTGTTTCAAACTTAAAAATTGCAGGTTACTTTTAGGTATTTGTCTTTATGTAGTTTGAAGTCAAGTGATGTCAGAATGACATTTCCCATGAAATCGTAGCTATAATGCTAATAACAAATTATAAATCATTATTATAAACTTACCATTGCAAATTGGGGTTAGGTGGGACCTACTTGCTCAGTAACTGTTTATATTAGGGCTGTCAAACGATTAATCGCATCCAGAATACAAGTTTGTGTTTACATAATATATGTCTGTGTACTGTGCATATAAATTAATACAAAATTAATATGTAAAGTACACAGACATATATTATGTAAACACAAATTTTTATTTTGGATGCGATTAATCGCGATTAATCATTTGACAGCCCTAGTTTATATATAATTTAAACCAAAGAAAGTTACTTATTGCAGCTTTAACTTGAACTGTAAGTTATATTGCTGACCTGAATCTTGTCTTTGTAGGCGGTGCATTCTCACATGCAAAAACATGTAGAGGACGACAATAAAATGGAGCCATGAGGGGCCAAGGGAGTTGGAATCGCACACACAATCTCTTTTCCCATATTGGGAATGTCAACCAGTGGAGCCCTCTTCATGGGCATATTTTCATATGAGCCATCAGATACCAACAACTCCCACTTAGACAAAAGATATTATGTAAGAAAAGATTGCCACATGATAAATAATAATAACCTGAGTGATTTTAATCTCAAGAGAAAGTATGAAAAAAAAAATATAAAGGTTCTGCTGTCTAAGTGGGTTTGATTTGTTGGTATTCTGATGAGAGGAAATGTTTGTATTCACTCAACTTCTCTTTGTCAGAAGTGCAGAGTATGTTTAATTCTTTTATACTGACATGGCATTGCTCTGATACTGCACGGGAGTAATTTCTGCAGTATCAGACAGAAGTTCTTCTCGTCTCTCAACTGATCATAAGTTGTATTGTCAGCTTTGAGATTTCTTGACCAAATAAGACAAGAATTTAATTGTGAGAAACGTTTGGATACCAGCGGAGCAGAGGAGTTGCTGCAGCTCTCTCAGTAAAACACACAGTACTGTTGTGTGTCAGTGTTGTATAAGTTTGAGTGTTTTAACAATTCATTATACTACCAGATTTTATTGATTTAACATTAGGCTTTTTTTCACCAAATACATTTCAAATTACAAAAGTTATTTTAGTCAACATGAGTCTGGTGCTTTTATTTTATTATTGTTCATTTAAATATAGTTTAAGTGGTTTCTTTTTCTCACTGTTTGGGATTTTTTTTTTTTTTCTTTTGTTTTCCGTGTGGTTGCTCACTAAAGGTGAAGCAAAGTTGGAGGATAGAAGCGTGCAGTGACTCTAAAATTGCATCTGAAGTGTTTGCTGTTCTGTTGAGGGACTGAAATATAACAGTTGACGTGTGTAAGCGTTTAAGAAAATAGATGAATGTGTTTCATGGGTGTCAAGAAGATTTTTTTTTTCCCTGTAGCGAAGAAATGGGTTTATTCTTTTTTTCTTTACAACTGAGAGTAAGAGGTTTTTGCGTCTACGGGATTTTTTGTTTTATGAAAGTTTGGAGGGCAGAGTGCACTTCACTCCACTAGAGAGGACTTTTATTTTGCATGGAGTGTTTTACTTACCATGCCATAATTCCCAGCCCCTATTATCAGCACACAGATTTAAAAAAATTCAAGATCATAATGTCATAAGTTGATTTTGTAGCCTTTTGATGGCAGATTTTACATTTTACCTGTTGTCAAGGCAAATTGGGAAAACTGTTTTTCCCCAATCATAACCTTTAAATATGCAACTCATCTTTTTTGCTGTAACTGTGTGTTGCTGAGGAGAGAATGCAGCCAACATCTTACCTGGTATACCCAAGTTTCTCACATATGTTCATTTCAATTGTTAAAGTGTTATAGACATTTTGTACGTAAAAGATATTGAAAAAAATATGAATAAAATGAGACATGCCTGCTTGGTACATTTAGTTACATGTTGCATTTTGTTCCAATGGTTTTCTGCCTTTAATCTGTGGAAGGTCTGAAAAAAATCCAGCGTCCAAACTTTTTTCCTGTGAAAGCACTTCAACCAAAAACTCCACAATTATTTATTTAGTTTAACAAGTGAAGTCGGTACACTCATTTAAAGAAAAGGTTAACTGAGGCAAGCACAAAAAGTTCAACTTTTTATGCATGTGGTATATGAAATGAAGACCCTGATCACTGCTTCTCATAGATTCGTGAGGCTTTCTGATGATTCATACTGGCTTATGGTAATTCTCATCTAGTTTTAATTTTCTATTATACAAAACGATATCATAGATTTTTTTTTAAATGGGTATGGGAGGGTCGAGGAAGCTAAAGACTCCCAAAATAAGCAGTTTGATTTGGAACCTTTTAAGGTGAGATATGGCATGAACTATAAAACAGTGCTGTTTAGTACAAACTCTTGACATAACGGTCCACATGGGAAATGAGGCCTAAATAAATCTCGGGCCTATAAATATATTAGCATCTTTTGATGCGAGTGAGGTAAGTGCTGCCTGCAAGACATAACATATACTGAATTAGGTTTAGGTGTAAAGTATGTTGCACTATATGAGGAATTGAGACAGAATACTGGTAACCATGTTGAAAATGACATTTGCTGATGATCATTGTGAGTTGAGGTACAGTGAAAGAGGTAACGGCAGTCTGGCACATCGAGTGTTGAGGTAAGAGATGGTGGTTCTGGTCCTTGCTGAGGTCAGGCTCACCTGAATCCATAGATGATCTATGCATACATGGTTAGCTGGAGCCACTGGTCATTTGGAGAAATTAAAACATTGGTTTAACATTTTAATTACAGCACAAAACTAAACTGACCGCTTTCAATTCTATATAAGCAATATGGATGGTTTGTTGTGCAGCAAGTCCAACAGTGTAATTATTACATAAAGGAAGACTCAAAATAAATTCTTTGCAAATATTTGTTTTTTTTTGCGAGCTGTAGTATCGTTTGTTTTTTTTTGCGAGCTGTAGTATCGTTTTTTTTTTTTTGCAGTTTTAGTTTTTATTTAAACACAACATTATTTAGCATGATCACTCACCTCCAGTACATTAAGACTGATGGTGCCATATCCATCTTGATCAAAGGCCTGGAATGCTCCTGTAACAGAAAAGGCATAACAATATTTTCTTGTTAGTACTTTATGCTTTAATTATCTTTATTTTTTACTTTTGCACTGATCTTTAACCCCCCAGTGTTCAACGGCAACATATGTAAGAGGCTTTTAGAAGCTTTTCTACCAGAATTGATAGATTTGATACTATGTTTAATATCCATTCCCAAAATTAGTAGGAATTTCTATGACAGTATTAAAATAATGTACTTTTTGGATATTAGATATTTTGTTAAACATTAAGTATTTAAAAAACATTTTTTTATATAAATTACAGTAACATTAACAGTAAAATTACAGTTTGTATTATAAAAAAATCTTGCTTCTTAGACCTTTCCATCAATTTGTAGTTTGTCATTATTAGATTACAACCATGAAATATTAAAGTGAATAGGGAAATGACATAGTCCTCCTGAGGAACGGTGACAGTTGACAGGTTAAGAATTAGGTATTATCAAACACTCCTAGTTAAAAATATTTTTGCCCAAATGGCACTTTCCTAAGAATGAACCTGCTGTTCACATTTACTATACTTTTGTCCAGTGCAAAAAACATGACACACAAAAATTCGATTGGTGACTTACTAAACATTCCCTCTAGTCGAACAAGACAGCTGATGAAACTGTCAAAGTCGATGTTCATGTTTTCATTGGCATAGCGCATGGTGATGACATCATACAGCTGGTTATTCAGACGGAACCCTTAATGGCACACAAGACACGTGACTGTATAGTGCCAATATCATCTGAGTTCAGCGTGAGCACAGATAAACAGGATTAGCAAACCTTCTCATTTTACCTGCATCATTGATGGCATTTCGCATCTCATAGCTGCTGACAGTACCAGTATGATCGAAGTCATAGCGCTTGAAGATTCCCTGCAAAAACCTGGTGTCAGTGTGCGTTACAAGCAGTTGCTTTATTTAAATGTGATCAAATAATGACCCTTCAAACCTGCCACTGTTTGATCTTATTCCACAGGTGTCTAAACTCCTGTAGGTTAAGTCTTCCTGTTCCATCCATCTGTATGATTAGTATTAAGAAAACATTACTTGCAGCATTGCACAGCCTCACCAAATGTGAGAGACACATGCAATGGCTTTCTTTTTCAAGGAACACAAGTGAATAACAACATTTTCAATTTGATAAATTTCCTATAATGTATTTTTGTGTATGGAGATACAGATGATAACATTTAATAAGTGTATTAATAACACAAAAATGGTATATAAGCAGTCTTGACACAAAGGATACGTCCATGAGAGCGATCATGCTTCTACAATTCTCCCGGCTAAAACCCTCGGTATGTATGTCCTTGTCTGTAAATAAGCAGGTAGTTTCTTTAAGACAGAATTTAAATAACACAATGAACACAATGGAATAATCAAAGTTACTCACATTTAGACACTAACTTGTTTAAAACATCTTTGAGCTCATTGGCTGAGATTTCCATTTGCTGTGATATACAAATAAAACGATAAATAAAATTATTATTATGCAGTCAATGTTTCAGCAATAAAACGGTTGTGTTATCGTTGTTACCATTGTTACCACTGGTATGGCCATTTACGGTCCCACCCCACCACTATACTCACACTCCCCCCAGCTCTTACTGGTTCCCCAGTACTCACATCCCCTGCGATCTGCTGGAAGATGGACAGAAACTGCTGGTCCTCATCGCTCTCCTCGCCGGTGGAAGCTGGAGCCGGCTAAATGAAGATTAAAGTTATCAATTAAACAGATCAGAACTGGTTTTCATTTAGTTTAATGTGTTAAAAATCTGTGAATAACCACATTTTCCAGATAAAAAATACAGTACATAATACATACATTGTTCAGCCAATTCTCATTAATTGATGCAGACAAAAAGTAATATATAAAATATGTAGGAAAATACTTAAAACTTTAGACAATGATCAGAGGTGGGATTCATGTTCAAGCCACAAACAGTGCAGGATGAATTGTGCAACAAAGTTTAATACTCAAAGTTATATTTGTAGTAACAATAAAACTTGCCTTTACAAGCACATGATACTTATAAAAGTACTTACCACTGGATGATCAGCCTCAATCCTGTTCTCTATCTCCCTGAGAAGAAACCAATAAACACTGGTCACCACAGTAAAATACACACAAAACCAAGGAGTTTACCCCAAAGTGGTGCTTAGCATTAGTGAACAGGTATTTTTTATAATACACATTCACTCAGATTACTAATTTCCTTTTAAATAATTTCTTAAAGGGCTATTTTGCAGATTTTCATGAAGGTATTTCTTTATATTTAAATGTATCTCCATGCTTATGTGTACAGTATATACATTATATTGTGTAGATTTATACCTTCGCTTCCTTTCAGGTACTTTTGATATAAGGCCAAATAACAAATCCGTATTCTGCCATTTACATTACATTACTTACATTACTCGAGGATAACATTACATCCTTACGTATCATTCACATGAAATGATTCTCAATAAGACCCAAATTACATTTAAAGATTTTTGTACACATTTTCTGCTCTCAAAGCATTCTCTAAATACTGTCAGCACAATTCATGCGTATATGTGACTTACATGTGAAAATGTAATATAGGCACAGCAATACATTTACATTCAGGCCACATCAAGAATCTGGAAATCGTGCTAAAACATCATCATCCTTATTAAAATTCTTCTTTTTTGGATCAGGGATTAAGAACATGAAGCATGATCAGCTTTCCATGGAGACCACCATCAATCCTTTGCATGTCCAGGCCATCCTTGTAGCTGATGTTTGATTAGGTCTGATTGGATCAGAACTGAAAGGGAAATGTTTACCGGAGGATCCCAGTATGTGCTGTTGCTTGTCCTAAATAAGATTCCATTACAGCCTCGAACTGGGGCCGATTTCTTCCAGGTCTACAAATCAAATTGTCATTAAAATTTTGTCTCTTGTGGTTTTTACTCCTGTTTCCCAGTTGTCCTTCTGTTACGTTATAATGCTTGTACTAATAATAAAGCATATACTGAAAGTAATTTCTAAATCTGTTTTCTATAAACAGCTGCGTTTTTAGATGTTTTAGAAGTTGTTCACCTATTGATTTGAAGGGAAAGACAACTACATACCTACAGACAATATGACAAACACCGGGAAAATGAAACACGACAGCAATGTACAGTGAATTTCCTTATTCTCTCACTTACTCTGAGGTATTTCTCTTTTCAGAGAAGACACGGAGGATGAACTCTGCTTCATGGTGAGGCTCGTAGGTGGAGGGAACGATGACATACTCCCCAGGACTCAAACGGAAACGCTGCGTTACCTCTCGCAGGTTAATGTAGGCCTTGGAACGGGCCTTGGAGTTGTTAGACAGGAAAAAATCCTTCTGCATGTGCTGCTTGTTTCCATGCATCTGACAGAGAGAAAAAGAGAAAAATCTGATGAATAATCAGTATACATTTTATTTTTAAACAATCCTGAAGCATATGCAATGATAAACACAAGCCTTGACTATAAACAAAACTCTACAACGGCTCCAAAATATTTGTCCATACCTCCTTTGGCACCTGTGGAAACATAAAAACAATTAAATCGGCGTTAGTAGTACGTCTTTTGCGCTGTCTCTGAAGACTAAAAGTGATGCGAGTACCTCATAGATGGAAAATCCAATAGTGAACAGATTCCCACCCAACTTGCGTTCTCGACGTCTGTTTTTCTGCATCAAAGCAACAACGAAAGTGCAGGATATTTCATCATCCTCTGGATCATCATCTTCCTCATGAAGGCGCAGGCGGTATTGAGGGTTTGTCCAGAATGTGTCTAAAGCAGATCAGACAAAATAAGTCTGTTCAGAGAAAATAGACAAAATGCAAGACTACTAAGAATTTATTATATTAACAAAATACCAACCAGGATAGTTTCTGCATCCTCCAGCTGAACAGCCTTTTACCCAGCGACCCTCATTAACAGACACTGTCCATTTGTGTAACTTATCGTCCTCTAGAGCGTCAGGGGTCAAGTTGCAAATCTCAATCTTGGTGTAATTTTTCTTAAAATCCTCAAAAGACATCCTAAACATAATAAAGTTACTTTGCTATGCTGTATAGGTTCAAGACAATAAAAATATTTGGAACACAAATGTTTATTAAAATCTTGCCATTAGAAGATATGGTCTATTAGAAAACAACCTAAAAACAACCATCAGATATTTCAATTTATTTTTTGTTATATTTATTTATGCTATCATTAATAAAAAAAACCTAGCTACTGCTCAATTAACATCAAGGACTAGAAATAGCCATTTAAAAATGATCTGTCACTCTTATAAGATAATAATGAACATTTGCTTTAACTCACCAGAATTCTCCATCTTCTGCGTTCTGTTGCTGGAGTTTCTCCTTTTCTGTTTTTGAGATGGTTTCCCACTCTTTTGAACTAAGGAAAAGAAATTGAGTTCTTGTTTAATGTCCTACATGATTTCATATGGGTTTAAATACATGTACTCACTTATCGCTCCAAGGTCCGTTCCATTCGACTTGACCCCAGGGGTTACGCAGACGAACCAGACGTACTTTAGACTCCTTATGCTGTTTACACTGTCCGCATATTATCAGAAAATCACATAATAACAAAAAAGTCAGCAACACAATGTGTAAACTAGATATAAAGAAAAAAATTTTTTTTTTTAGTTATAATTATGAATGACATCTCCCATCCAATACAAACATTTTTAACATGATAACTGTCACAGCAGAAATTGAGAAAAAAATTAAAATGCACAATATGAACTACAATGTTTTATTTTTATTTTTAAGCCTTTAATTTTTTTCATTTTAGGTATTTTATAAATTAAAGTAACATTAACATTTTTTATTATTTTTTGTTCATGTTTATTGTTATGAAAATTTGTCAAATATTTCATCTTGAAACTTTCCATCAATTTACAGTTTGTCATGATTAGATTAAAATTCAACTATTTTAAGGTGAATTGGGAAAACATAGGTGTTCCTCCTGAGGAACGGTGACAGTTAACAAGTTAAAGAATATCTTGCCTTTTATTTCTATATAATTAAAGCGAATTAAGACTGGGGCTGTCGAACTGAGGTCCTTTAAAATGGACTACAGAAGCCACATGGACAACAGAAATTTCACATTAACACATAGTTT
This sequence comes from Beaufortia kweichowensis, assembly GCA_019155185.1. Classification (NCBI taxonomy): domain Eukaryota; kingdom Metazoa; phylum Chordata; class Actinopteri; order Cypriniformes; family Gastromyzontidae; genus Beaufortia; species Beaufortia kweichowensis. Next base: position 4,847,148 of record CM032805.1, read on the forward strand.
GTTTGGAAGCTACAGCGGACAATTGTCAAACAATAATGATTTACAATTTTGGATGATAGTTTGTTACACAAAACTACTGCATGGCTTTAGAAAATATTGGACAAGTCACTCTTTTATTATACGTCTAAGGAGTGCTTTTGGAGATCCAGCTTTTAGATAATCGATTCCTTCAAGATGAGAACAGAAGTGATACCTCCTCCACAGCGGTCACAGAGTAGGCATGGCCCTTCACAAGCCCTGTTGTAGTGCGGGTTTCAAAGCGGGCTGGAACCAGGGACTGTTGACAAAACATGATATTGCTTTACAATTATTTAATTTAATGGAATCCATGAGTCCTTTTCTTTAGCTTGACTCACATCAATGGAGCAGCCCATGAGGGAGCCTCTCTCCAGAGCTTTTTGCATGATCTTATAGAGCTCTTTAGGTGCTTCCTTCATCTCATAAAATTCAGTCACACCTCCAGTGAAGTCCTCCATTCCCTCAGCAGTGTTTCCTCCCTTAAGAGCCTCATAGGAACCATGAAGCCTAAAATACACAAACTACAACTTTGAGAGACTTAGTTGCCAGAACACAATGATGGCTTTCAACATATGCACTAAAGACATGTAAAAAGATCTTGTTTTGGTTGTATTATTATATACAGTGGTTACCTTGCATAAGCTTTGGCTCAATAAAGAACTAGTGCTAGATATAATTGGTTGCACTTTGTTTTGCAGTATGTGCTCCTACAATGTAAAAAATCCAGTTCTCCCAACAAAGGTAATAAAGTAAATTGAACAAATATTTAGTGTATAGTGCATATAATATACAGGTGCTGGTCATATAATTAGAATATCATCAAAATGTTGGTTATAAAGTTATTGTGTTGACTGTACTCAGACACTTAAGTGATTGTTGAAGCAATTTTACAGTACATTTGACAATTCCCATCATGCATTGCAGCATGTACAATTATGTGGTTAGTATTAGTAAAAAGGATGATTGTTGTCACCTATTGTCTAAGTCTCAATTTTGGTTTGTGTGTTCAGTGTTGAGAAGTGCACGAGGCAATGACTCTTACAGTGAAAGTGCTTTCAAACAAACTGTGTGAACAGTTACTGAACATTTATTAGACCAATGTTTTGGTCTCTATTGAGTATTTGAATAAATAAAAAATTACCAATGTTAAATAAAAGCTTACTTTTTTAATAAGATGGGTGGACTGAGTAAACATAGAATTCTATGTTCAATTCTATGTTCAATTCAAGTTGCCTAATACGTAGAGTTTATTATTTAGTTATTATTAATTTGTTTTTTATTTTGTATTTATTTTTTATTTAGTTTGGTAAACTTTATAAAATTTGGTTGAGTAAACAAAAAAAGTTAATAATATGAAGCATTTAAGTGAAAACTGTTACTGGATTGGATGCATATTAAGAGAATGAACTCTGATCTGCACAGCCAAAATGTCGTTGATTTGAACATATACTTACTTGGCATAAGCTTTTTCCAGGAGAGCACTCCAGAATTCATTCCTCTCTGCAGATTTGGTAAAGACCAGCTGGTTGCTAACAGTGGGAATGCGGTCATCAACGACAACATCCACCCAGTCTCCATAACGCCAAAACTGAAAATTTTAGCGATTGTTTAAAGTCGCCATTAAAATCCAAGATTTATGATAAAATGATCAAATCAAAGTTCTTTTTTGCAAAACAACACTGACTTGGAAATGGAAAATTCCAGCATAGCCTTCGGATAAGCTTTGCTCTTGAGGTATGACACGATACAACAGCTTCTCATTCAGAGTTAGACATGCAATAGCTGCAAGCAACCAGCAGTCACCTACAGACACAGAAATATTGTCAGAAATTGTTGAAATATTTATAACATTTAGTATTAAAAACAGTGCACACTGCTGACCTCAGCGTTTTTAGATTGTCTGTGGGAACATGCCAGGTGGATAATCTACTCTTTGCATTAGCAACCTTTGTGTCTTTGCTCTCTTTTATCACCCATGTGTGGGACACAACAATAGGAAGCGCTGTTAGTTGGATTCCCTTCCAACAGAGCAAACAATACAGAGGTGTCCCTACTGGACTATTAGCATGCAGGGGCCAGAAAGAGGTACCTGCTCTCATAAAGCTGACCTGTGACCTTAAACATGTCCTGTGTCGTGACCCCAGAGACAGCGGTCTGCTAAAGTGAGGGATAAACTGTACAGTGTTAGTCTTACCCAGGTCTCCCTGACAGATATCTGTCCTGCTAGCACCTCCAACAATGAACTGAGGATTTTCACATATCTCCTGCAGGACACACATCATCAAAGACTTTAAAGAGCTAAAAATATTACACAAAAACAGATGAACACATGGAAAGATGCATACAAATGAAGGTGCTTTAACCTGATAACTGTCACAGCAGAAATTGAGTATACACATGAAAATGCAACTACATTTTTTTTGCAAAAGTAAGTTTTAAAAAAAAATCTTTATAAATTATAGTAACGTTAACATTTTTTAAAATATTTTTTTGTTTATGTTTATTGTTATGAAATGTAGTCAATTATTTAATCTTGTGTATTATACCTTTCCATCAAATTTTAGTTTGTCATAATTAGAATAAAATTCAACTATGAAATATAAAAGTGAATAGGAAAATAACATAGGTGTTCCTCCTGAGGAACGGTGACAGTTAACAGGTTAAAAGGTGTTTTAACTGCAAATACCATAGAAGAATCATTTTTGGTTTCCCAAAAACCCATTTATTTACAGGTTCTTAAAAGAACCTTTTTTACTTTTATTAGTCAGTATGTGCAGTAGTGGCCAAAGCTAATGTCTGGACGACACATTTGTAAAAAATTTAATAACCCTAGAGGTTTGAGTATAAAAAAAAACACAGATAAGGTACTTATTTGACAAAATTATTTGGCACAACAGGCAAACTACAGCATATCAGGGAATGTGGGTGTTAATCTAATATAGAAAAAATCTAAAAAAAACAAAGCATTTTACTACGTTTACTAGTAACGGTTTTAATTTAATATTTTGTTAATCCTATCTTGTTCGATTCTCTCTTTCTCACTTTGTAAGCTTTAGGCATGTGATGTTTGTCATTTTTTGCCAAGCCTCTTCAAACTTTTCTCTAAGCTTGAGCATCAGTTTAAACTCCAAACACAACTACGCAATACATCTTTAATAATGTGCTTCAATAAAAACAGACATAAATTTTGCAAATCACTTTGGCCACTGCTGTATATATAAATTCATATGTAACAGTCTATGAGCAAATTAAAAACTCATGATCTTGTTTTAACATCTCATGATGTTGTTTTAACACATTTATCCATTCATCAATCAAGCTTAGTTTTGATCAGATCATGTTTTTCTTGAGTAACAAACTTTTGACATTGGCTTTAGTAGCCACTAGCTTTACTAGCTGAGCAATAAGAACACTACAATTCCATCCCGTGTGCGATTTCTACATCCCGCCCCCAACGTTGGTCCCAATCCACTTGACCCTACAGGACATCTCCCTCCTACCTTGGGCCGCTTCCAGACGATGTTCTTGACTTTACTGGATTTGTGGCCGAGCTCTTTGTAGCCAAGAGACTCCACAGTGGCAGGAAAGGTTTCATCCTCAAAGAGTATTTTCTTCTGCAGACACTCCTGTCTGAGAACGTTGTAGTCCTGACCGCCGAAGCGGATGGGCTTGCTCAATGATCCTTCTCCATCTCTTCTCTCTCGCTCCCGGATTAACCGGTCGCAAAAGAAACCAGCCGGTGTATAGGGCATGTCACGTCGCACGGGGACAGTGTTTTTTAGAGATTGAAAAACTGGCTTTTACAACCACAACTTAAGTCTTGCAGACCAAAAATCCCTGGCATAAATTCAAACAGCTGATTTCTGATTGGTTGTCCTGCTATATGACACACCTTTCATGTGGTCATGGAGTTAGAGGAAAAAGACAGTGTGAACACACTTCTTTTACCAATATGCTAGCCAACACACACACACTAACATACCTACATGTATACACAAACTGCAATAGTTTTCCCTTTGGATTGCTCCCATTGGCTGAAAAACAATGAGCATTTGGCGACAGTTGTGCTCTCGTACCGGTATTGTAGGGTGACACAAAGGAGAGCTTCCAGCCAAAGAGAGGCCAGTGAGATGGCCTGCCTCAGCAGAAGGCATTCACATGCTCTAAATCTGTTCTCAATGGAGTTCAGCATTAAGCACTCTCAGCATAACCACAGCCGGCTTATCCTTACTTAACAAAAGTACATTTCAAAGTATATAATAAAAAATATAATACAAACCCGATTCCAAAAATGTTGGGACACTGTACAAATTGTGAATAAAAAAGGAATGCTATAATTTACAAATCTCATAAACTTATATTTTATTCACAATAGAATATAGATAACATATCAAATGTTGAAAGTGAGACATTTTGAAATGTAATGTCAAATATTGGCTCATTTTGGATTTCATGAGAGCTACACATTCGAAAAAAGTTGGGACAGGTAGCAATAAGAGGCCGGAAAAATTAAACGTACATACAAGGAACAGCTGGAGGAGCAACTTATTAGGTCAATTGGCAACATGATTGGGTATGAAAAGAGCCTCTCAGAGTGGCAGTGTCTCTCAGAAGTCAAGATGGGCAGAGGATCACCAATTCCCCAATGCTGTGGCGAAAAATAGTGGAGCAATATCAGAAAGAAGTTTCTCAGAGAAAAAATGCAAAAAGTTTGAAGTTATCATCATCTACAGTGCATAATATCATCCAAAGATTCAGAGAACCTGGAACAATCTCTGTGCGTAAGGGTCAAGGCCAAGTAAAACCATACTGGATGCCCGTGATCTTCGGGCCCTTAGACGGCACTGCATCACATACAGGAATGCTACTGTATTGGAAATCACAACATGGGCTCAGGAATACTTCCAGAAAACATTGTCGGTGAACACAATCCACCGTGCCATTCGCCGTTACCGGCTTAAACTCTATAGGTCAAAAAAGAAGCCATATCTAAACATGATCCAGAAGCACAGGCGTTTTCTCTGGGCCAAGGCTCATTTAAAATGGACTGAAGTGGAAAACTGTTCTGTGGTCAGACGAATCAAAATTTGAAGTTATTTATTCTATATCAAACCCTTAATGTAATAAATAAAAATGAGGATCTTGACAGTATAACAGAAACATTAAACAAAGCTTTTTCAGGCACTTTAGAACTTGTCGCACTCCATCAGATTAAAAAGAATAAAAGATAGAACGCCAAAGCACCATGGTATAATAACCACACTTCAGCCCTAAAAAAGCAACCAGAAAAATGGAACGTAGATGGAGGACTACTTAACCTAGAAGTATGGCGCGGCGCATTGGAAAGAGAGCACCAACAAGTACAAACAGGCTCTAAAAACCACCAAAGCGCCCTATTTTAGCAAGTTGATCGCAGAAAACTCAAAATAACCCGCGATTTCTTTTTAACACAGTCGCAAAGTTGACTGGAAATAAATCATTTACAGAAAAGATGTTAAACTACAGCACGCGATAGTAATACCTTTATGAAATTTTTTGATAATAAAATCGAGCAGATTAGGGACAATATTGCATCTATACAGCTGCCACCTCTATATCGCATAGTATACCGGGTCCCGCTTCATGCCATTAGTACAACTAGAATCATTTAATGCTATTAAAATAGATGAACTCACAAAAATAATAAATTCATCTAAATCTTCATCCTGTATAATAGATCCCATCCCAACAAAACTACTAGAAGTTTTTTCTGCAGTCTCGAACCTGTACTCAACATTATTAACTCATCCTTAGAACTAGGCTAATGCCCCAGCCGCCTTCAAAATGGCAGTTATTAAGCCTCTCATTAAAAAAAACTAATCTCGACCAAGGAGACCTAACCAACTATAGACCAATCTCAATCTCCTCTTTCTTATCAAAAATACTAGAAAAGGTTGTGTCCAAACAACTACAGACATTCCTAGCCGAAAAATAGCATTTATGAAAAATTTCAATCAGGATTCAGGCCTCATCACAGTACAGAAACAGCTATGCTCAGGAGAAATGACCTCCTTTTAGCATCAGATCGCAATGAGACATCTATTCTTTGATATTACTCGACCTCAGTGCAGCTTTTGATACAATAGATCATACAATCCTACTCGATAGACTGAAAAACCATGTTGGCATTAATGGTCGTTTCTTTAGCCTGGTTTAAATCTTATTTAACTGATCGCTACTCAATTTGTGTATGCCAACCATAAAAATCTTACTACTCTTTCAGGTAAAATACGGCGCACTCACAGGGATCAGTTCTTGGCCCAATTGTCTTCGTGACTATATATGCTACCCTCGAGATATTATTAAGAAACATGACATCAACTTCCACTGCTACGCTACTGACGTACCCAGCTCATTTCCTCAGAACCTGCTAATAGACTGTATTAACGATATTAGAAAAATGATGGCAAAACAACTTCCTTTCTACTTAACTCCAACAAGACAGAGATTTTGATTATTGAACCTAATAGCTCCAAACACTCATTACACATAGCCCACAACTTCTATAGAAGGTTGCACCATTGTCCCTTCCTCCGCAGATCAAGAACCTAGGTGTGATTCTAGATAAGAACCTGTCTTTCATGGTCACATTTCTAATACATGCCGAACTGCATTTTTTCACCTTAGAAGATGCGCCATATGCTGTCTTTCTCGGATATAGAGAAACTAATCCACGCTTTATGACCTCCAGAATCGACTACTGTAATTCATTACTGGGGATGTCATGCAAAGCAAATAAATAAGCTTCAGTTGGTTCAAAAATGCAGCTGCTAGAGTTCTCACTAGATCAAAAAAAGTATGACCACATTAGTCCCTCCTAGCAACACTGCACTGGCTACCTGTAAAATACCGCATCGATTTTAAAATTCTGTTAATGACATACAAAGCACTAAATGGCTTAGCACCTCTATACCCTCGTGGAACTATTATCAGCATACAACCCATCACGGACATTACGCTCACAAAACAACGGGCTCTTAATAGTTCCAAGAGTATCAAAGAAATCTAAAGGTGGCAGATCTTTCTCCTACTTAGCTCCTAAACTATGGAATAACCTTCCCAGTAAAGTCCGGGACTCAGACACAGCCTAACAGTTTAAAACTACATTAAAGACTTATCTGTTTACACTTGCATTCACATAATCTTTGACCAAACTCTCTAAGGCCGCAAATAGTTAACCTCTAACTGGAACCGGGCACACACACATAATTCATACTGCATGTGATATCACATAAAACTGCTTACAATCAACATAGGAAATGGCTGCTACACTTTAATTCTGTTTTGTCCTTCTCTCCCTCCTCCTCTCCTTTCTCTCTCTCTCTCTCTCTCTCTCCCCCACTACCCTTTCTCCGAGGTATCCTGAGGAATGAGTTCCAGCTGGCGCAACACTGCCCCACCTGATGCCACCCTGGTGCTGCTTCATGACGACTACCCAGGACAACCTCCGCACCTGTTATATTAAAATCAAATTTACCACATTACACTTAACATATAACATTTTTATTAACTCTTATAGTGAAGTTCTGCATCTTATAATGTCTGTATCTGTATCCTGTAAACTGCATAGTGAGTTATGGATGCATCAATGGCAATTTGTGTCCCCTATTCGATTGCACATGCTACGGATTGCACCTATAACACGCTCATGTCAGGGTTTTTTCTCTCCTAAAGAGTTTTTGAATCCCTGACCACTGACTGCTATGTGTCATTACATGTAAAGCTGCTTTGATACAATGTCCTTTGTGAAAAGCGCTATACAAATAAAATTGAATTGAATTGAATTGAATATTTTTGGAAAACTGGGACGCCATGTCATCCGGACTAAAGAGGACAAGAACAACCCAAGTTGTTATCAGCGCTCAGTTCAGAAGCCTGCATCTCTGATGGTATGGGGTTGCATGAGTGCGTGTGGCATGGGCAGCTTGCACATCTGGAAAGGCACCATCAATGCTGAAAGGTATATCCAAGTTCTAGAACAACATATGCTCCCATCCAGACGTCGTCTCTTTCAGGGAAGACCTTGCATTTTCCAACATGACAATGCCAGACCACATACTGCATCAATTACAACATCATGGCTGCGTAGAAGAAGGATCCGGGTACTGAAATGGCCAGCCTGCAGTCCAGATCTTTCACCCACAGAAAACATTAGGCGCATCATAAAGAGGAAGATGCGACAAAGAAGACCTAAGACAGTTGAGCAACTAGAAGCCTGTATTGGACAACAATGGGACAACATTCCTATTCCTAAACTTGAGCAACTTGTCTCCTCAGTCCCCAGACGTTTGCAGACTGTTATAAAAAGAAGAGGGGATGCCACACAGTGATGTGTTGATGCCATGAAATTTAAAATCAACTTATTTTTTCCACATTTTGATACATTTTCTCAGTTGAAACATTTGATATGTCATCCATGTTGTATTCTGAGTAAAATATTGAAATTTGAAACTTCCACATCATTGCATTCTGTTTTTATTCACAATTTGTACAGTTTCCCAACTTTTTTGGAATCGGGTTTGTATAATAATAATAATAATATATATATACACAATTTTATCTGCACCATGAATAAATTTGCTAAGACTTATTAAAGATTGGTAAACGAAAATGTCTTATATTTTACTATTCAAGAAAAAAAAAGTCAAATTTTTTATTATTCTTGAAGCTATTGTATTATTACAATATGTTGGATTTGTTTTATTCTTTTAAAACAATTGGAGATATTATTCACTTCTGTTTCTGAAAGTGTGTTCTAAAACCCATTATGAAATTCATATTATAATGATCAAACTAAATACTTTTTTAAAATTATATTCCACAGAGACCAATGATCCAATCACTCTTTGAAATTGCAACATTTAAAATTGCAACATTTTTAAAAATAAAATTCACTATATAATTATCTCCCAGTCTTTGTGTATTCCCAGGCCCAAGCAAGTTATAGTCAGACACTGTGATTCAAAGGTATACATGACTGAGGTTTTTCCTGCACCTTAAAGAAAAAGTAAAATAAAGAAAAAAGAATTAACCGATTTACATCTAATGTGGCACAATTTGTGTATTTTCAGAGAAAAGCACTCCATTGTTATCAGCAAAAATAATCTTTTTTCTCACCTGATTTGAGCTTAGGTTTCCTTTTTAGACTATTCAGACCAAGAATGACCACTGATTCCACTTTGTCATCCGAAACAAACACGCCTTTATCATCGGCACAGCTGAAAAAACATGCCACAAGTAAAAAATACTGTACTTAACCCTCCAAATTATACATTAAACATAACCAGAAATATTAACAAAATTATTTTTTCAATCCAAAGAAAAGTAGAGAATATCAAATGGTTAAAGGCTACTTTAAAGGGTGTACCATACCTGCTAACAAGCTTGCCAGCTCGCATGCTAAAACGGCGCAGACAGAACTGCATCCTGTCTCTATAACTGAAAGAATGGCCATCATCAAGATAAAGAAATCCATCAGCAGTACCCTGTAAGAGAAATATACATCTATCTATTCCTATATAGTATATCTTAGGTGTGTGTGTTTATATATTCAAATGCTCATTACAAAAGTTAAAAAAAACCTTTAAAAAATTATATTTTAACATTTCTCTATTGTTTTTTGACTTAACACTATAATCTCACACATACTGGCCTCGAAGCTCAGGGACCATGGACTAAATGCCCTTGTCTGTGACTGTGTTTTGGAATTTTAGACAGACCCAAGGTAGTAAGAGTCGGCCAGGCCACCCCTAATATCATCATCCTTAGTCCAGGAGACCCACACGGTTGTGTCCTGAGTCCCCTGTTCTACTTCCTCTATACTCATAACTGTGTCCTTAAAAAACTCCATAGTCAGATGGCCAAATCGAAAAGGATCAGGAGGAATTTCCTCTCTCAAGCCATCTTCTCATAAGGGACTTTGGTGGTGTAGTGTTACTCAGTACTCAGTAACAAGCAAACTGCGCTTTATTGTTATGTTACTCAATATAACAACATTCCTTTTGCACATTGTTAGTTGCACTGTAATGCACTGAAGCTGCATAGTGCAACATTGTCTTTCTGCAAGATCACAAACTAAAATTGTTCATTACTGCCACCTATAGTTGAATTTATATATTGCAGTTTTGTGGTTAACTAAGAGGAGATGGTCTGACGCTTAACTAAAGGACATACAGGAATAGGTAATATTTCAAGTTCCACACATTACTGTGTCTCTTTTTGTTAATCTTTGAGTTGACTATTGAACCGATAAACTGTAATAAATACTGTAGCATATTTTAAAAGGGTAGTTCACTCAAAAACAAAAATTCTTTTATTATTTACTCACCCTCATGTCATGTCAAACCTCTATGACTTTCTTGCTTCAGCAGAACACAGAAGAAGATATTTAGAAAAACGCTGGTTACCGACACCTATTCACTTTCATTGTATGCACACAAGGTACAATGGAAGTCAATGGGTGCCTGTAACCAGCGTTTTGCAAAACATCTTTCTTTGTGTTCCACAAAAGAAAGAGTCATTATTTTGGGGTGAACTATCCCTTTAATATTTACTAATGTAAGGTTAAAAGACAATATAGTATCTAAGTATCTAAGAATTTGACTACAGTTTACTACTGTAATAAACACTAAAGTATGCAACAATATTTTTTCAAGTGGGTAGTTTCAAAGTAGTTTCAATAGTAACAATTTGATGATAACTTGACTACTTTATCAGTAGCTTTCCCAACACTGTACATATAAAAAGTATTCTTTTTACTATAAACTACGCTAGGTTTTAATTTTACTGCTAGTTGTATATATTTTGAGTAATATATGTGACAAATAAACATTTATATTAAAAAATGTAAAAAACGTATTATAATATTGTCATTGTAATATTTGCATTTTTAGTTCTGGTCTTGCATTTATTTGCATAACATGTTTGCCTTCTCTTTTTAACCACAGCCAACAGAAAACGAGGAATTTGGTGTTGGTCACCTTAGTGTCCAGAGCTACAGTAAGAGTGATCGAATGCCGCTGTAGGTCAGCGGTACTGGAACCACAACCTGCTCTCCTTGAAACCACTGTCCCACCACGCTGGAACACAGGCACCTATCATAAAGAGTTTATTATTCCATAAATAATATAATCCCAGCTAACACGTCACAAGTGAATAAATGATTCAGATGTGTTGCAAGCTATATGTAAAGAGATCTGAGATCAGTCACTCACAGTGTTCAGAGTCACGGGGAAATCCAGAGTTTTGCCACCTCTGTGTACTTCAGTGCTATTTATGTCATACCACAGCTTTTACACAGACACACAAATCAGCATTTATTTCCCTATTGACACAATACAGTATATATCCATAAAATACATTTAACATGGATGAGATTTACCTCATCAGACCCTGGCAATAAAACCTTGACCTCAGAGACTCCAGGATCAGTTACAGGGCACACAAGGAGAGCACTGCCTGAAAAACAGTTGAAAATTAAATTTATTATAATCATAGTATCACAGAACATACATTTGGGTTATTTTATAGAACAACTTTAAATGTTTACCGATCATGTACTGATTTTCCACAGCAAACATGTTCGTGTCTGTGGGAAATTCTACCCAAAGTGGTCTGTGGGAAATTAAAGAAAAATGAAACAACACCACCAGGATATTAGACTGCTTATACCAGCCCTGACCTTTATCACAATCTAACAACTAAAGTTACCTAGAGTATTTCACTCTATAACATATAAGTATAAATTAAAAGTAAAATTCTGAAAATTCATAATTCATAGATTTTATTCTATTAGATTTATTTCTTCACATATGACCAGCTGAATACTATGTGTACCTGTGACTATTTTGTTCACAACAATTGGATTTTTATTCTATAAACATGAAGCATGTAAACTGTGTATAAATACGATTCATACAAGACCACGTTCACTTGTTATGAAGGTGACTATTAATAAAGCTACAAGTAAATTAATGTTCTGTGTCTGCATACGGATGAACTAAACCAAATAAGATTTCAAATGCTGAACATTAAAATGTACTACCTGATAGGAGGCAGAGCTGAAGTGTGTGCTTGGTAAAACAGGGTGTACCAGTACGGCAAGAGACGGTATCTCTGCTGAATAGCAGAACGAACTGCAGATGTGACATCATCCCCAAACAGCCAGGGCTCACGCCGATTGGTGTCTTTAGCCGAATGTCCTCGGAAGAACGGCTGGAGAGCCCCTGCCTGGTACCAGCGGACCAACAGCTCAGAGTCTGGGTCTTGCACAAAGCCCCCTACATCAGCTGTTATATGTATGACGTGTTATCAAATTGTATATATATATATATATATATATATATTTATATATTGTACATAAAACTAGTCACTCAAACCTCCACAAAACTGTATTCCTGCCAGACTCAGTGACAGCAACATGGGGATTGAAATTTTCAAGTATTCCCAAGTAGCAACATTGTCCCCAGTCCAAATGGCACCTGTGATGTAAACAGTAGATTGTTTATATTGGTCATGTACACAGTAGCTCTTCTGTTTAGTCTGGCCTTGAGCTCACCCAATCTTTGAGACCCTGCAAAGAAAGAACGTGACAGGACAAACGGCCTCTCCATGCCACCCGAACGGGTTAATAATCCCTCAAATGTGGCCATGTGCTGCAAGAAAGAGAAAAATTATTATTGCATTGGTACATCTCTGCATCCCAGGCTTAAATGGTGGCTGAGCTCACCTGATAGAAGCCGTACAAGTTGTGTATCTCCCTATGCTCCCAGCCTCCGTGGTGCACTGCATCTTTAGGCATTGTCTGCTCCGGCCCATTAAAGACAGAAGGTTCATTCATGTCGTTCCAGATAAACAAGGATTCTGTTGACCCCTAATGCACAAACAGAAAATGATCATCAAGCACTGTTTGTGCATATTAATATTGTCTCAAAAACATCTTAAAGACCATACCATGTAATCAGACAAAAAAATATGACTCACTTCATACTTCTTTAGAGAGAACTGTCTAGCATACCATGACCTTGTGTTTGAACTGCTGAAGTCCAAGTAGCAAGATTCACCATCTTTTGGAACAAATCAATTGATGAGAATATGTTGATATTGTTATGCCGATTATAATTAAGTTGCTTCAATAACCCTCAACAGTACATATAAAAATATTTAATTTCGAATGTTAGTTGTATAAATAACTACTGTATATTGTTTCAAATAAAACTATAATTTCAAATAAAAATCAAAAAGGAAGGCAATTGGTGCATGGTGTGTATAAGTTCCTTCTCCTAGGCCTACTGTGACAAAAAACATTCCTATTTTGTGATTAATCTTGCTTAACATTTTCAACCTTAAAGGAATAGTTCACTCAAAAATAAAAATTATTTTATTATTGACTCACTCTCATGTCATGTTAAACCTGTATGACTTTCTTGCTTCAGCAGAACACAGAAGAAGATATTTTGCAAAACGCTGGTTACCGACACCCATTCACTTTTATAGTATGGACACAAGGTACAATGGAAGTCAATGGGTGCCGGTAAACAGCGTTTTGCAAAATATCTTCTTCTGTGTTCCACAAAAGAAAGAATCATATACAGGGTTTAAATGACATAAGGGTCAAAAAATGATGACATAATTTTTATTTTTGGGTGAACTATCCCTTTAAACTAACGTAAAGTGTGAATGCTGAATTTAGGTTAGATATTCCTGCATTTCGATTATTTGTACCTTTTACAGTTCACCCAAACTACAAAAAAAGCAAGCAGCACAGTGTGACAAAATTAAAATGCTCCTAAAGTACATTATTTTATAAGTCTAAATAATACATTACTTAATTTAAGGCTATATTTTAAAGTAAAGCTGAAGATTTTGATCACATCTTACCTGGCCAACAGGTACCCTGATAAACACCACCTTCTCTATTCTTCACCACATGTCCTCCTCCTTTTGCTTCACAGTAAAACGACCAATCAGGATCAATCTTGATGTGGGGGTCACTAATAACAACCAACTAAACAGACAAATAATAAGCTTTTTAAAAACATATTCTGGCACATTGGATATGTGCCAACAAATAAAACTACATATAAACCTAAAAGCCATTGTAGCTTTTGTTATACAATTGTTCATCTAAATATGGAAATTCTCAGATAATTTACTTATTATTATCATCTTTACTCATGCCATCCCAGACTTTCTTTATACAGTTGAACGCAAACTTATAATGATGATGGCTTGTTTAACATTGAAATGCCATCATGTTATTTTATTTTATGGGGCTAGAAATAACAGCACATAAATCCATTATTAAAGTAACTCAACGGCTCTGTTAATAAACGTCTTCTGAAGCTAAACAATACAAAACAATTTGTGAGAGAAAACAAATAAATATTTTGAAATAATTTTGAAATAATAAGATCAATATTTTTCTTCCACAGCATATCCATGGGAACAAATGTATAACTTCAAATCTCATTGATTCTCGTGTGTCCTATGATGGATGTAAGTGCTTTTTGTAGCATTGCTTTTCTGCGCCCTGTATAAGAAGATAACATGAGGGGATGCCATAATAAAATTAGTTCATCTGGGATGGCATGTAAATTTTGAGAAAATCCTCAATTAATGTACAATTCAAATATGACACTAAATCTACAGCATAATACCTTCCTGTTTTTCTTCTGCAGGTGATGCTGTAGTTCTACTGGCTTTGGGAAAAGCTTTGAGTCCCAGGTGAAATAACGCTTCCCATTGGTGTGCTCAATATCCAACCATATGACATCATAAGGAATATTGTGGAGGTCGAATCCAGCATCCACGGCTTTTATGTCTGCCTCGTCCTCGTAGTTCCAGCGGCACTGATGGTATCCCAAAGAAAAGAGAGGTGGAAGAGCCTGGTAGCCTATCAGCACAGAAATAATAAATATATTTGTATAGGCTTCTTCTTTCACTAATGTCAACAGGAGTGTAAGATAAAAAGACTGTTTATTAATTTGTCATTGCTCCGATTGAAAATATTTCACTGGTTCCACCAATAAATAAAGTCTTGGTAGTATATATACATACTGATGAAATGTTTGGAATGGTTAATACCTGTGAGCTGAGCATACTGAGAAAACACCTGGGCAGCCGAGGGTCCCAGCAAAATAAAACAGTCAATTGTGCCACTTTCTGATACCCATCTGACATCAGTCTGAGGTGTGATCTTACTTTTCTTCCCTGGTGGTTCATTCTCATCCTGTTTGAACATCACAAAATGTATCCAACAATACAGATGAGCCTACAACAAAATGTATGTATCTGAAAATGTTTAGTTTTAACCTTTTAAATGGTATTAAAATCATTACAAAAATCAAGAAGTGGAATCTTATTAAACTGCACCTCGATTGGCTTTGGGCTGTATTCAATATCAATAAGTGACTCAGACGCGTTCATCCAAAACACTCCGAGGGTTCTCTCTGGACTGTGAGCTAGCAGGAGTGGGACAGAACCATAAAGGCCCAACCTGCTATTGATTTTATAGGCGAACACATCCAGGTTGTACAGTCGATACGCATCAGTGGCACTGTAGAGAAGATATGGCCTTAGATTATTACATCATGTTATGAAATTCCTGAGATATTTTAGGAATATAAAATATATAAAGTGGACCACCTTGTGTCTTTTAACAAAAGGGTATCAGCATGTTCAGGAAGACCATACGTATGGCTGAATCCATGGAGACATAAGTCCATGCCCACGGAACTGGGACCTAAATGAAAGAGACATTAAGAAGATTTCCACATTTTCTGAACAATATTTCAGTGCCGACTGCCTGTGTGAAACTTGCCACCATGACGTTATGGGTGGTCGCTGGTGTAATAATATATTGTGCTGAAATATATCACAATACAAAAAAATTTACAATATGTATTGTAGAGCTATGGTGATTTTTTTTTAAATATGACGTCAGTGTAATTCTGCTGGTTGACCTGCCAACATGTGACCATTTTTAAAATGTTATGCTTTTACTGCTTTAACCAGTTCTCTCTTTAGCTTTTTAATTCCTAAAATTTATTATTTTTTTTATGACAGACCTATTAATTTTTAATTTAGGTTGTCTGTGCAACCAAACATTTTATTTAAAATGGTTAATGCTTCGAAAATTAATCTGTTATTTAAATTTTAGTTTCATTATTTATATTTTGTTCAAACTATAGTAAATCCAGTTAGTATCATGTATTGTGTATCGAATCATGAGCTGAGCATATCATTTAACCACTTTGCTAGGTGGTTGTTAAAGAAACAATGTGTAAAATTTGCATTAAAATAACCAAAAACCAGCACAGTGTTATATATTTTGTTCACTTCTCTAGTTACATTATCCCAAATGTTTAAAATCACAATTTTAACCAGTGTTAAGTATATGGTTTTGTTTCATTGTGCACCATTTTAAAATCTGCTTAGCAAAATAATCATCTTACCATTTGCCTTGATATCCTGAAACTGTCTGAATGTTTCTTTCCACAGTCCACATGCACCTTCTTCTTCCTTTAAGATTTTAAGCTTTGTTATACTAAGCTTCATATTCTTCAGAATACTCATGTCCTTTTTTAATTATAGTTTTAAAGAAATAGTTCACCCCAAAATAAAAATTATGTCATAATTTTTTCACCCTTATGTCATTCAAACCCTGTATATGATTCTTTCTTTTGTGGAACACTAAAGAAGATATTTTGCAAAACGCTGGTTACAACGCTGGCACCCATTGACTTCCATTGTACCTTGTGTCCATACTATGAAAGGAATGCCGGTGACCAGCGTGTTGCAAAACATCTTCTTCTGTGTTCTGCTGAAGCAAGAAAGTCATACAGGTTTGACATGACATGAGAGTAAATAATTTTTATTTTTTGGGTGAACTATCTCTTTAACTATAGCATAAACCCATACCTGACGTGAACCTGAAGGTGTCCTGGAAGAAGTATAGAGTTGAGATGGTAAATGCACAAAAATCAAAAGCAATATCAAGAATTAAGTCAGTATATAACAACAGTGCTTTAAAGTCTCATATATTGTTTCTTATACTTTGTTGGTTCCTGCAGAGTTTCGAAGCACAGTTTGTTCCCTGGATTAAATGTGACAATCTCCTCCCCATCACAGGTGACCTTCAGTCTGAAAGGTGAAGCTGTAACTAGAAGCTGGTACTGATCCAGACCCCATGTTAGAGATACACAGTCTTCTCTCTGCCATTGTACTCTTAGCCTGTCAATGAAACAACACTAATAATGAAGAAATGGTAACTGATTTCAGGATTGAAAAGCATTGCAAAGTTGATGGTTTACGGGTCATATGATGGCTGTCTGATCAGAACGTCTGTAACCCGGTAGCGTGGTTTAATTGCTTGTAGTTCATCAATTAAAACTCTGACCGTTCCATTTTGGGTCACCCATATTTGAAGAAACAGGCGGTCCTATAAGATGATGTAAAAATTTGTAAAAAGATGTAAAAAGGGCATCATTTTTGTTAATCCATATTTTAGTCTTGGGTTACTAACATGATTCACATAATATACTGGTATTTTTTTTAGCAAAAATAAAAGAAATAGTTGAGGATGCACTTTACATCATTTAAAATCTTTATTTATGTATTTTTTGTTAGACTACACAACAAAAAGTAAAGCTGTGGTTGTGCGGTGGTAGTTTACCCAAGACTCCTGCTCACAGAGTTCAAGACTGGCACATCTATCTGTAAGAACTAAAGTCTCAAGGGAAGCAAAATACTGAGACTGTGCTTTATCTTTCTGCCGCCTGAAAGAGTTCAATGGTCAGCAATAAACCAATAAACCAAAAATCACATGTTAAATATTATATTTTGATATTTTATATTTACATATTTTTTTAATGTCACTATAATAGGTTTCTCATGACGACTGGTCAATGTGCATGATGTCATAAGGTTTTAGAGTAAATATTTTCTATTATTGTCAATACTGGCAAATCTATTTAATAATAGTAACAACCTTTGTTACCTGTAAAATAAGATGTCATCATTTTTCTTAAACTTCTCTTGTCCCTCATCATTTGGCACGACGCTGTAATATAATGTAACGTACTTTTAGACTTACAGTATATGACCTGCAAACAATAACATAACGATAACAGTGCATATCGTTCACAAATTCAGCAACGTGCTTTTGATCACGTTACGTGCAGACTCGCATACGACTGTTACAGTATATGCTGCTAGATGACTATTGCTGTATGTAGAATTTACATGTACCTCACAATAGATTCAGTAGAAACGTTAACCTCCATGTCTCCCCCAACTAAACTGAAGTTATTGACACGGAAGTCTATTTGTAGTATGGGACGCAAGAATATCCTCCAGGGGGCGCATTAGGGCTCAGACAGACGAATTCAAATCTGTGACATTTGCAAAACATGTGCAATGTTTTTAACATGTTCATTACAATTACTGATATCCAACATGCAAACGAAAATCGTCCCCTATGCTCTGTATACAAATTTGTTAAAAAAGTGACATATCGACTGATCACAAGGACTGTGATTGGACCATTCTGGTAATCGCTAAATAAAGTAGCATGTACCACGTGATTTATTTTAAACTACTTAATTAGTGGTTTCTCAATATAGTTTGCATATAATAAGTATGCAATGAGTATGAAAACCTTTTACATCCTCTACGTTTAAATATAACAGTGAGGGGTAAACATAGCTTAGATGACTAAACTCCGCCCATTTTTTGGAACAGACTAAAAGCCTATTCTACCCGCTCATTCAGGGGCGTCGCACCCGTGGGGGATGTGGGTGTTTTAACACCCACACTTTTCCCAGTGAGAGGGTTCAACACCCGCACTATTTCTGCAGTTTTTCCGCAGTTTTGCACAAACGCCTTACAGCAGTCGCTCCTCCGTTTCTCTGGCCGCTCTGTGTCTGCCTCCTCTCCCCTCCCTCTCAAACATGACACCGGCTTTGAGTGTGACCGGCTGATGATTGGCTGTTCTGCCTTAAGTCCCGCCTCTCTTGGTGTGTTAGATTTATCGGTTATCGCTCATTCTATTACTATTTTTAATTGTGCATTATATTAATATGATTATATTTACGATATTTTATATCAAAATGTCATACTGTCATTGATAGGGTTGTTTGTGACAATAACTGATCAGCTGCTTTTAGATATAATTTTAGAATAGAGATATCACATTGAGATGTTCCATATATTTTTTTAAAGAGCAAGTGCTTAATGTCATTCCTAAATTACTTATTTTTATTTTAATTATCACTTAAAAAGCCGTGCTTTGAAATGAATGTAGCTGTATTTCGGATAAAACTATGCTGTAATTGCACAGTGTTAAACAGCAGATAGCGCTATCATGAAACTCGACGAGAACAGATATCGGACAGGCACGCTCTCGGACAGTCCGCGGGCACCAGCAGAGTGGAATGCTAGTTCACGCGCCTGCTGTTGCGAAGGGCGATAGCGTCGCGAACGAGCGCGTCGCAGACAGACTGATCAGCGACGGACGTCACGAATCTGCAGTGATGCTGACGGAACAGCGAGAATAAAGGGACGTTTAAAAACACGCTGCTGTTTGTGCATATGTCACAGCAGATAACTCATCTTGTCCTCATGGATGAACATTACTCGTATTTATATAATTTAACGTCTTCAACATGATTTTAAAGTATTTTTGTGAGATTTAATAACCACACCCGGCGCTGTGAGAATCGGGATTGAGGTAAGAAACATGGATACAGACACACGGCTGAATGACATGCCGTTAGTGGCAGCTGCACTCATAGCAACGCTTAGAAATATTTAGGGATAGGTCTGTTTTTCAAGGTCGTTTTCAGTGATTATAATAGATAATGTGTCTGAGCGTTGTGTTGTGTGTTGACTGTGGCAACG
The DNA here is from genome assembly GCA_019155185.1 of Beaufortia kweichowensis. NCBI lineage: Eukaryota > Metazoa > Chordata > Actinopteri > Cypriniformes > Gastromyzontidae > Beaufortia > Beaufortia kweichowensis. The sequence continues at coordinate 4,867,104 of CM032805.1, forward strand.
CAACACATCAAGCTATGCGGATCACATTTCAGCACAGCGGGCCGCTGCCATTGAACCAGACCGCTCATATATTTACCATGGTAAAAAGGAAGATCTGAGCTGTGTGTTAAATCGTCAGTGATTAAATAGTTTTTCCCAAAAACAAACCGACAGCAAAACGATTTTTATATTATTACATAAATCGTTATTTTTTTTAGAAGTCCTGCATCTTAAAAGACTTTTTTAAGCAAGAGTACGAAGTGTTACTGTACATACAGTATGGGATTTTTGATTACTTCGTTAACATTGCCAGCACATAGTGCGCATAGTGTATTTTGATTTTTTTTTTCACACGTGACCATGTAGGAGCTCAAGCCTTGACAGCTGTCAATCCCTTTAAGCTCTTTAAAGCAGGAAATCTGCCTCACTCTCTATTCTCACGTTGTATGAGAAACTGAAAGGTCTTGGATGGACTGTAGTGCATTTCCGTTATTCTTTTATGAAATTTATTCATTTGGCTTTTATCCAAAGCGAATTTTATTAGTACAACACTGGTATTGTACTACAGTACAGGCAAACAGAACGACAGTAGTAAGATTACCTCTTGAATGAGCGCTTTTATCATTGTTTTGTATCCCCCGCAGTTACAAAGTTATGACGTATGACAATTATTTAAAGCATATGGTCTTGTGACGTGATCATTTTAAGTCATGACGTAAAGAATACCGTTTCCGGTTCCAAGATTCCACCGTTTTCAAGTGAGGCTACTATTTAAACACCTCGCGGTTTACACTTGTCCAGGCTCGTAAAAACTCAGACAGCAATATTTTAATAATTGTAAGGCCTTAAGATTGCTGTGGCTGGTTCAGTTCAATGTTGTGTTGTGTTAAATGTTTGTATACAGGAGTGTCTGATGTTAATGGGACCTTAATCACCCAAGAAATCCATCATCCCCTTTTCTAGTAGCCTACCAGGCTGTCCCTCTTCTCATTCTACTACCGTTACTTCACCATATAGCGTAACAAAGTTTCTTTTGAAATAGTTTGAATTCTTTACAACTATTGTTTTCCATACAAAGAAAACAGTGACCAGTGTTTGAAAAACTCCAAAAAGGAAGAAATCATTATAAAGACATTTGAAACAACTTGTTGTTATAACTCCAAGTTAGTTGCCACTTGCATGTAACTGATCACAACATGCCAGCTTTAAATATGCACAAAGCAAGCATAACTGAAACTTTTAAAAACTAAACATATGAACCAGACTAATGTTTAGATCTCAGTTCAGCAGTTGTGGTTATGTTGTTTATGCTGAATGCAGTCACAGATACATTATTGCTACATTGATGTTCTTATGTATCTTTTTCAGCAGGCACCTTAAGGCTCCAATGCCTGACTCGGGCTCCTGTCGCCGGTGTTAGGGTACAAGCTCGGAGCAAACCACAGAAGACAGGATGAGTGCAGGGCTGGAGCAGACAGACATACTGTCTGCAGGCATCGTGGTGAAGGAGCGATGGAAAGTGGTACGTCTGCCGTGCTTTTTCTTTTAACAGATCTGCTGTAAAATCAAGCTTTCAACATAGATTTTGGTGCTGATTAAGGCTGGTTTATGCTTCTTAATAAAACCTAAAGTTTGTTAACAAGCACATTCTTTTTACCGTGTCTAATAAACTAGGGGCATCCTGCTGGTAAAGCTAGTTAAGAAACCTAGTGGACATGCTGGAGACCCAGATCCAGCATAATATATGTTAGCGATCAGCAGTGATTGCTTGTTGTTAATTTACCAGACGGCTTAGTAATTGTCTAAGGCGACTATTAATTGAAAGATTTATGCTACTATGCAAAAGCATATAAATTAGCCTTGAAAGCCTGCAGTATGTGCTTTCAGAGCATTGGACTTCATTTAGCGTGCGTGTCTGTAAGACTGTTTAGTCGCGGTGAAGTGAATAGTGTCAGGCAGTGACTCACTCGTCTCACTCGTACTGCAGTGTGTAGTAGTAGTAGTGCGCTTCCTGTGATGACATAAATCGTATAATCCTGCATCTCTAGGGAAAGCCAGATCTATCTCTGTACATGGAGATCTGAGGGAAAAAGGACGTGACACAAGATGGCAGAGGAATTAGTGTTGCAAAGGAGGACATGATGCTAATAGACATGGCATTGCAATTTGGTTGGTAATGATTTTAAGCTCGTTACTTTGCTGTTGCTAGAGAGTTCTGGTCGGGTTTCTATGCAGATGCTAATAGAAAGTTGTATACTGATTCATACATACTGTTATATGGTAAATTTCTGATGGCTCAGAGAAGTTATTTCATACCTCCTCTCAATAAGATGCACAATTTTAGGTGTGATGCCCATAAACAACTGATGTGCAAGTAGTTTGGCAGGACATTTTAATGTTTGGATTATGAGCAATTTACTAATAATAAGACATTGATAGCGTGTTGCTAGTGAACCAGGCAGAATTTTACGAAAGTCTTAAGCGGACATTCATTGTTATTTTTTTGTATTGTTTTCTTGTGATCTCTACCTAATTTTTTTGTGATCTCGAGATAACAAAAGTTGTTTTCTCATGATCTTGACTTTAATAGCATTTAACAGTTTATTTAAATAAATATCAAAAATAAAAAAAGTTGTTGACTTTTTGTTGGCTGTAAGTCATTCCATTTAAATGCTGTTAAAAGTAGCATATTAATCTGTTTGTACTTTAGAGATGGTCCCTAAATTTACATCTGGAAAGCTTGAGCGAATGCCTCATCCGAATAAAATCAAATTTGCTCATCCATGCTATTTTTGCTAAATATGCTTTTGCTGTCGCCAAAAGTTTAAGTTGAGATCACGAGAAAACTACTTTTGTCATGTCGAAATGATGGGAAAATTAAGTCAAGATGACGGGAAAACAACTTTGTTATCTCGAGATAGCGAGAAATTTCCGTAGAATTTACTAAATTACCCCACTCCCTTTTTTGATTTCCATTTCAGGTGAAAAAAATCGGTGGAGGTGGCTTTGGAGAGATCTACGAGGCTCTGGACCTAATGAACCGTGCCAGCGTGGCTCTAAAAGCAGAATCAGCCCAACAACCCAAGCAGGTTCTGAAAATGGAGGTGGCAGTGCTGAAAAAACTTCAAGGCAAGTCAAGCAGATAATTTTCAAACTACTTTTTAAAGTTATATAAGTTAAAAAAAACACCTTAGATGCACATATGTAATATGTAAACCAGCAATGCTACCGAAGCAACTCTATATTTACTTATACGTAAGAATTCATAGTAAAGTCAAACCATGTCTTCTTTTGTTCTGGGCAAAGGATCAACAAATCAATTAGCTAAGTCCAGCAATGACACCATCATTATCCTGATTTCCTCCGTGTATAGTCTTTCTCCAATGAAACCTCTTCACTTTTCTTATGAAAAAAAATCAATGTACTTGTATCATGTTGGCTGTAATATGGCTGTATGGTAGAACAGAGTGGCTTTTATCTCTTCCTGAGGGAAAAGGCTTGTAACTAGAGATTTGTCTCTTCTCCACACCCTCTTATCTTACTAGAGATGTAAACAAAACAGACCCCCACTAATAGTGATGCAAACATGACGTGACATGACATCTTGCTTTGGACCTAAACCTGACACCATCATAAAAAATACCATCGTTAAGATGGTTAGCTGTTAGCTGGAGGATTGGAGGAGCATGTAGACAGTCAAGAAAAAAACAAACTTACTATTATTTGTCATTTAAGGACACATACAGTACTATATTCTATAGGTCTGTACCTAATTATAAAATAGGTGTTAATAAAATATTACTGGCTCTTTTTCAGTTTAGCTTCTACATGCAGTCTGGGTGAACTGGGGAGGGACTTCTGGTAGACTCCATGTCCTCATAATATTTCTTTTAGTTTTTCAAGAAAAAACAGGCCAAAATATATTCTTTTGCAACTATTTATTGCAGCAGATGAACTGTATATGACAATATGTTTATTTGTAGTCAAACAAAACGTTTTTCCCCATTTCAGGAAAAGATCATGTTTGTCGATTTGTCGGATGTGGCCGCAATGATCGCTTCAATTATGTTGTTATGGAGCTTCAGGTAAGAACTGATTGGAAGGTTACTGCATTGTGCATTTGCTCTTACTCTGTCTCCTTTATATAAGAGTGTGTTTGTGATATTAAAAATAAAATAATGCAGTGTGTATTGAAATCGAGTCTAAAAATCTAATTCTGACATAACAAGCATCAAAGTTTGATTTCACCTATTCATTTCATTATGATTTTAATCTTGACATGACCTTACTCAGACAATATTAAAGATATCAATGTTAAATTCTCACAGTATATTCTTTACATTACATAGAATGATTTCATGTAGAAAACAGAAAAATCACAAAAAATTACTTTAGCTGGGTTTTTACAGACTGGGTCACAAATATTCAAGAACCATTTATTATACATATGGGAGTAGGATACTAAATTTACTAAATACTTAATAGATACTAAATAGATATGCATTTGATGACTTCAGACTTTAAAGCAGTGATGCATTCATAATGACTTTCCTTTAAACCTGCCTATAAGTCAAATATTGGCACTATAATGGTGTACATTTCTAATTTTGGATGTTGCAGGGCCGTAATTTAGCAGACCTGAGAAGGAGTATGAACCGCGGGACTTTCACAGTCAGCACAACTCTCAGACTGGGTCTGCAGATACTGGAGGCTATTGAGAGCATCCACTCAGTCGGCTTTTTACACCGTGATATAAAACCGGTGAGAAGTGCCACTTCCAACAACAGTTTTAACAAATTAAAATATACATATAAGTTACAAAATTTTTCTTTATGATAACAAAAAAATTCTCAATTTTACAAAAGCTTACAGAACTTTTTGTCCATACTGTTTTAGTCAAACTTTGCCATGGGCCGCTTCCCTAGCACATATCGGACATGCTACATGTTAGACTTTGGTTTAGCACGCCAGTTTACTAACTCCTGTCAAGAAGTCAGACCGGTTAGTATAAGCACTCCTCTATTATACTGACTTTTTTGTGTGTAATAATTAATGAAGTCTATGTATACCTTTATAAACACGTTAACAATTTAAAATCTCTGATCTCTTAGCCCCGCCCTGTCGCTGGTTTCAGGGGTACAGTACGCTACGCGTCAGTCAATGCTCACAAGAACAAGGTAAGAATCTTTATTAAAAAATGTTTTCAGGTAAAACATTACTGACAAGAACTATCAAGATGAATCTGGTTGTCTGATTCATTTTGATCTTTCTGTCACAGGAGATGGGAAGACATGATGACTTGTGGTCTTTGTTCTACATGCTTGTAGAGTTCTTGGTCGGGCAACTGCCCTGGAGGAAGATAAAGGACAAGGTGCTCATCAGGCTAGAAAAAGAAATGCTATGAACAGCGTTTTCCTGCCTGTTGGTGATTGTAATATTTGTATTTATTTATTTAGGAGCAAGTGGGGAAGTTAAAAGAGACGTATGATCACCGGCTCATGCTGAAGCATCTGCCCCCAGACTTCAGTGTCTTTCTGGATCATATCAGCAATTTGGACTATTTTACAAAACCAGACTATCAGGTAAAATTTCTACACATGCATTTTATTGTTATTTTATATGTCTGTAGAATGAAAATCTGATTTGAATAACCATTATCTCTCAACTCTAGCTATTGAGGACTGTTTTTGAGAAAAGTATGATAACTTATAACGTAGTGGAGAATGACCCTTATGATTGGGAAAGGATGAGCTCAGATAGTTCAATGACAATCACCACCGCAGCAAACACTCCACAGCACCACACACGCCTCACACCGGCCCAGATGGGGTAAGTCAATGTGACTGCTCAGTGCTCAACTTTGAGTTCATTGAACACTCTTCATGATGTCACATTTAGTGATGGTACAAGCAAAATAGAAAGTTGTTTGGTTTTGCTTTTGTCTTGCAGCATTGTGAATGCCTCCTTGTTTCCTGGAGATCTTCAAAAGGAGAACACAGATGAAGTACTCCAGGACGAGCATCTTAGTGATGGAGACAATGCCCGACCTGAGAACCTACCTGAATCTCCCAACCTTCCTCTCAGGAACCAGGAGACAGATGTCTGGGAAGATCTGGACGGTAACCGCAATCGAATCTGTCCTGCAGTCTGGAAGGTATTGGAATGTATATCATTAGCTGCAACATTCATAGACATCATTGTCGATTGTATTGGATTTCATATTATGTTGTCATTTCCTTCTAGATGGGAACAGAGGAGGAGCATAGTAACCAAGGCAATCAGAGCCCGTATGCAGGACCTAGCATTGGTTCTCCAGTCCGAGTCCGATCAGAGGTGGTGCCTTCAGATAGAAACACTCCTCTTTTGAGGAAACTGCGCAATATTCACAGCTTTGAGTTGGAGAAGAGACTAACTTTGGAACCCAAACCCAACACAGAACGCTTTGTGGAAGCCTGGTAAGTCTCTTGCATAATTATTGCATAATTCCAAGACAGAATTGCTTCCTTAATCTTGATATTGAGTCCATTTCTGAATTACCATTAGCTGTGTATCAGAATGTTTTACAGAATCTGTTTTTAAACTTTTCTGTGACCAGTTCTGGTAAGCAGCCACCTGATCCCGTGAAGGAAGGAGATGGTAATGGTGTCCCTGGCTTGGCCATGTCCAACGGTAGTGTCCGCGGCGAGCACATTTGGCATTATGATGAGGAATTCCGCTCTGGTGGTGGTTCACCCAAGCCTGCTTCCCCTGTCTCTCTCGAGATGGGCGATGGCGCTGCTAACAGCGCCTTTGTTGCTGTAAACTTGAGCTCGGGGCTGCAAGATGTTGAGTTGCATGACTGGGTGATGGTGGAGAAGGGCTCCGATATGCAGGACTTCAGAGAGGTGGCAGGAAGTAGCCCTGTTCAGGAGGCAAAACTCACTAGTAGCCCATCAGGTGAATGTGAAGAGGAACCAGAGGTTTTGCAGCCAATGGATGAATCACCGGATAAAGAGTCAACTCCAAGTCTAGTACAAAGAGACATCCCCACACTTCATACCAGTCAGGACCCACAAAGAATGGACCGGTTGGAGCTGAGTGTAATGCCTACTATAGGTGGACCTCCTGTTACCCCAACCAGCCCGGGTGAGGCACTGGCCGAGGGAGCACTTACACAGGTAACTATGCTTCAAATAAACACTTTTGTCCAGTCTTCATCAAAGCTGGTTTTGGTGATTTTAAACAGAAATTAATGCTGCAGTTTGTAACCTTTGCCTCTGTATGGCCATCTCTGTTTGAAATATAAAATGCAGGTCACTTTATGTACTTATCTTTACACGGGTTAAAGTCGAATTATGTCAAACTGACATTTTCCACAACTTATTAATTATTATTTTAAGCTTACCATTGTGAATCAGAGTAAGGTTGACAGTTGTAAACACTGTTTGGTGTTAGGCCCTGATATTACCAGGGAACAGCGCCACCTACTGGTCAGTGTACCTCAGACGTTCTGACGTTATTTAAGTCTTTGGATAATAATGGACAGTTAAATGCTGGTCATGTTTGGATTTGGATTTGCTTTTTAAAGCTATATTAAGCCTGTTTATGCTTTTGCTGATTATACATAGACTTTAGTGTAATCAAATGAGACACATTAAAGGTTATACAATGTCTTATTGGCCTGTGATTAAACTCCATTTTATCTGTTTTTATTTAACTGTCCCTCCTGGAATTTTCCATTTAGTTCTGGATGTACACGCACTGGTGGCAGCAAGATAAAGGTGGTCTCTAAGGGCTGTTTACCTGCCAGCCACAGTAATGAGATACAGAAATCTCATCCACAGTCTCTGTTATGTAAGCTTACATTAGTCAGGTCCTGCTGCCTGAGCTCTTGTATCCCTGATGTGTTGTAATGCTGCCTACTTAAGTACATTACTGACCTGCTTAAAGTTTAAATTTAGTGCATACATCTCTAGAGGATGTTTAGAGGATCTTTACTCTCTGTAAATGCACACTATACACACCTTTTCTGCATCTTCTCTTTCCCTGATTGTCTCTTTTTCCACATATTTACTCAACCTTTCCCTATTCCCATTTATTATTTTTTACTTCATCACCTTCCTCGCCTCCCATCCACCATTCTTCACTTCCTTTTTTAGCTTCCCACTTCTCCTGCATCCCAACCCGAGGAGCTTGTGGCAAGGACGTGCAGCCCCCTGCACCTGCGCTCCCCCAGCCCGCACACCTTCCTGACAACCCTTTCGGATCCCCTGCACCAGCGTGCCCCACCTGGGATGCACCGCAGCCAATGTGCATACCACCAACATAACCCTTCCTCTTCCACCTCCTCGCTGCCATTGCCCTCCCAGACCCGCGCTGGCTGTTCACCTGGACGCAGGAAACTTCCTGCCATTCCAGCAGCTGCCGCAAACACCAAGTTCCCCTCAGTCATACGAATCACCCGCGCTCAGCTTCAACAGGTGAATAGTCACTCCCGTCTGTGCTTCCCATTATCCACATTCTTTTATCAATCCTGTTCCACCACCACGTCTCTCTGGTCAAACCACTTCCTACATTCTGTATGTTTTTGCGTTTTTGTTTTGTGCTTGACTGTGGTACTGATGTTATGTTACTTTTGGATCACTCTCTCCTCAGATAGCCCCAGAAATACTGTCATCCAGTTGTGTTTGTGCATGCTCGGAATATAGTTTCTCTCAAGTCTTAAGGTTGTGTGTGTAAAACTGTCAAATTGCTTCTGTTCCTAATGAACCTAATGAACTGCACTGCCTAGATGGCATTGTAAAACATTATAGGCTTAATCCTAAAGTGAAAAGACTGTAGCTAGCTAGTCAGACCATGCAGAAGCCTCTGTCAACCTGAAGCGTTTGTAGTGGACTGAACAAACGCTTTAAGCAGTGAGCGGTGATCCCTATTTTACCAAAGTCCGCCAAACAGTTAAGATTACTGGGGAGACACCATGTCAGGTATTCAAAATCAGTCACTAGGTTTTGGAACAAAGCTAATGTGTACCATGACTTTCTAACTAATAACCTCTTTTCCTTTTTAATTGTTTGTCATTCAATTTTTACTCCAAAGTGTCTTAAAAGTACTAAATACCGACAGTATATACCAGTGGCGTAGTGCAACTGTTTTAGCACCCTGCAAGAGTGGAGTCTGTATCTTTTGTCAAAACTATTCTCGGCTATTTGTATATAACAGTGAATTTGTCTTTTACAAACAGGGGTACAACCATTTTAATGTTTACCCATTAAAGTTACTTTAATAATTGCATTTAATGAGGAATGCAATAATGCATCTTCTGGCATTTTTCTATAAAAAGTCCTTTACTATATTCGTTGTATCCATTGCGAGTTCAGACATCCCACCACTTGCCACAATGACATGTGTGGAAAATGTATACGATAGTACCAAAAAAAGACCCATTTATTTACATCATAAATAAGCTTTGATGTTTTATTCAAGTCCAACCTTTTTGGGAGGCCATCTACCACGTGGGCCACTCCCTTCCGTGCCCATCTGCTACACCACTGCTATATACAATGTCTACTCACTAATATTGAGATGTTGCATGTCTTTTATAAAGGATCCCTTTGTATCTGCATGCATGTTTTGTGAGATGTTCTATGTATACAGTGAAAACATTAACCCCTTTCACACATACAGTCTTTACTGGTAAATTGCCAGCAATTTGCCAGTAACTGATCACCTTTCTGGTAAATCAGTACTGGCAATTTACCAGTAAAAAAAATTGTAATAATTCTAGTAAATTACTGGTATGATGCTCTGTGTGAACAGAACAAATACCAGTAAATTACTGCTCTGTGTGAAAAGAGAATTAGTGAATTTGTCATTCTGGTAAATTCAAGGTAATTTACAGGGATTACTTTGTGAAAAGGGCTATTATGTAAGCAGGACTGTGTGAATCCCAGGTGTCTTTTAAAAGACATTACAGAAACTTTCTTAGTCATGTTTGTGTCATGGAAAGTTTTTTTATCTTTCTCCTTCTCCCAGCTAACTGCTCAGCGGCCCTCCATGCTGTCCTCCCAGTCTGCATCTGAAAGTGTACCAATGGAAAGACATGATACTGATAATGGTAACAATGAGATCCATCCACAAGACAACACAGCGGACATAAACTCTCCACAGGAGCTGGCCCCTTTCCAACCCACCATGCCATCTAATGGGGAAGCAGATCCTTTGCCAAATGGGAATGGCCCCCAGAAACCATCCAGTCCTGTACCAAGCCTGGTGCCATCCCCACACACACCTCCTTCTCCACAAAGTCCAGTTCTGATGAACGGCTGTCATACACCTTCTTCAGGTGCTCGAGAAGATGCCAGCGAACTGATTCCAGAGGTAAAAGAACCCAAGAGTGATCCTATCTTCCCTGATCACTCCACAGAGCACAAGCAGGAGGAGTGCAAAGAAGGTGTTTCTAGAAGAAATGGCAGTCCTACCTCCTCATCTCCTGTCTCTGCTCCCAAAAAAGACCGGAATCGTCGTCACAGTCGTATCCCAGTGCTGGAGCCTTTCTACCTTCAAGACCCACCACCGGGATCTGCTAAAGAGAAGTTGCTGCAGAAGAAAGTTCACCACATTCTCATTTCACCCTCTGCTTCCCCCTCACTATCCTCAGAGAGGCGTGTAATCATGGCTGCCATGCAGCGGGATCAGCTGTCCTCCGCCTCTTCTGAACGCTCTCAGGATGACGAGTCGCTTCTAGGCTCTCGATCCGACCGTCAAGGCGATGATGGTCCTTCGATCTCCTCCTCTTCCAGCCCTCTTTTACGTAAGAGTAAGATCCCCCGCCCTGTAACTGCCGCAGCTGAATCGGAAACTGTTACGGCACACTTTCTGCCCCGCCCACCTCCAGGGAAACCGCCTAGCCGCTCTACTGTGGATGGAAGGTAATTATGTTGGCTTGACAAACTTAGCATATTGTCATTGTACAAACACAGATGCTGTTTCCTAATTATGGTTTTTCATTGGTAGACTTTATTTTGAATGTCAGCGATATCCACCAAACTTGCTATAACCATTTTGTCAATCAGGCAATTGCATACACCCTAGAGACACATTAGCAACCACCTAAAACACCTTAGCCCATATTGTTGTAATAACAGCAACTTTTCTTTTTCTAGTCAGAAATCAAGTCATGTCATGTCATGCAAGTCATATTATGGATTAGTTTCATCTCATTTTTCTTCTCCAGGCTACAGCGCTACAGGATTCGTGCCAGCAGCACAAGTGACTCAGAACTGCTAACCTGTCTGGCCCAGCTAATGAATGCCAGTTCGCCCCGTGGCTCTCCACACCACATCCGCTCCTCCGCCCAACACATGAGCGCAAGACATGTGTTCATCAGTCCAACCAACGCTGCTCACATCCTCCACCAGCGTAGCTCTAGCGCCTCACCCCGAAGCTCCTCCTCACTGCAGCGCTCAGTAAGTTCCTCCCCATCCCGCCACGAGCACCGCGGGGGCTGTTGGGCCGCAATCGCTCTCCTCCCAGTTTTTCAGGCTCACCTCCTCTGCGTCGCATGCATCCCCACACACAGGAAGGATGCTGTGGACGTCAGGCCCGGTCTGCTACTGTACACACCCAACGGGGCAAGGCTGGTATCCGTGAAGTGAAATGCTCCAGCAAGTTGAGCAGATAGTAACCCATGTGGTTCACGATGTGTGAGAGCAGGTGAATGGATTTAAGATGGATCTCTCTAAAAATATAGCTCCTATGTATCTGCAACATTTATCATTCTAGACGCTCATTTGCCTTCTTTTGGTTACTGGGCTCGTTTTTTAAGATTTAACACTAGAGTATTTAACACTAGAGTTTAATTAGAGAACATGGAAGTTAATTTGGGAAGCTGACTGACTTTAGTGCTTTGTCGTTATTTTTTACTTTAGAAAATTCCAGAGCTTTTATGAAGATGATTATATGTATTCATGAACTATACGAGGGCTGTCTATTTGCATCAAGCTCAGCTGTGTATTATAGTATTTATTATGTTATTTATTTGGGGTTTGATGCACATCACAGTTCTCTAATGAGTGCAGTGGCAGGTACACTGACAAATCAAGCCACCTTATTTATCATCTCGCTTTTGCTGTGTGCTTTAGCTAATGTCAGCATCTTAAGGTTCCTTTTTTTTTAAAAAGGCCCGAAACATACTCTTGTGTAAGTACCAAAAACAGGATATTCCAGGTATGACTTTCTTGCTTCAGCAGAACACAAAAGAAGATATTTTGCAAAACGCTGGTTACCAGCACCCATTGACTTCCATTGTACCTTGTGTCCATACTATGAAAGTGAATGGGTGCCGGTAACCAGCGGTTTGCAAAATATCTTCTTCTGTGTTCTGCTGAAGCAAGAAAGTCATACAGGTTTGATATGACATGAGGGTGAGTAAATAATAAAATAATTTTTATTTTTGGGTGAACTATCCCTTTAATATGGAGCCGTGACTAAACTGTATTATGCATGCCAGGTCAGGAGTTGCTGATATGACTTCGTAAAGAAACAGTATTGGCTGTGCATATACCAAAATTTGTTTACAGAAGTCGGTTTACTCCTCTGCCATGTTTGCAACACCTCCAGACAAGACCGTAAGACAACAGTCCCATCTACTTGAATGGGGAAAGGCAGATATTTCTACAATCACTTTTTTAAAATCACAATTCAATAACATATTTCCGACCACCAAGTAAACTGTGCCGTAACCTTTGTTTTTCAAGCTTAAATTGTGCAAAAAAGCACTTTTTCGAGATTGCTTCAGCAACTGCGCATGTGCACAGGTTGGCTAGCGCCTCACGAGCCTCTGTAAACAGCCCCCCTCCAGAGAAACATCAGTCTTTATCGATTGGTTCTTTTTACTGAAAGGCTGAACTTCCGTCGCTAGAGTCACTAGATATTGAGTGTTGCAATCCGAGTAACCGAGTAAAAATTCATAGTAACGGCAATGGCGCCGTTATATTAAATATTTTTAATATTAATTTTTTTGCATATACGCATACCCAGTTTTATATGTTGATATGTGTTTACAGGTCGAAGTTCATGTTTGCATCCATGTACTTAAATAGACTATGTTTCTGGCCTAAATGAGAACAAGAGGATTGCCAGAAATCTTCCTCTAAAAATGCTGACCATGAAAACAATCCAAAAAGTGTTCTTGCACTTGTGCCTAAAGAAGTTTCGCTTTGAAATATACTGTATAGGACATGACAGGCTTAAACGTACAGAGTCTATAGTCACAATCAGTTTGTTTTTTTGGTCCCCTTTGTTTTGACCATAGAGCTTTATATTGTTTCACAATATATTGTTTTTAAAACATACAGATTTAGTGCACAATATGAAAATATATTCGGTCTTAATAAACTGGGTATTTTAAGGCCCACGTAGAATCTGTGCCAACACTTTCCACAGATATGTCCTTTACGTGGTAATTTGTTTCATATTTTTTATTTTGTTTTCAACCAAGAGAGTTTAGAGGAGAGTTTTCTTAGTTTACCACATTTAAACTCATTCTACTGAAAATGAACATAGAAAATGTTGTCAGATTGATCAACAGGGTCTGTTTATTTTTAGCTTTGCTATACACTGTTTATCGTATACAATATAAATAATAAACTAAACTCATATAACTGATAAATACGAATAATTGATAACTAAACCTAATGGAAAACTAATAACCAAACTGATAATTCAATATTCAAAAGTTTTTTGAGTAAACACATTCTGTTATATGTGCCATATAATGTCCAATCAATACTGAACAGAAAACAGTTTTACTTTCCAAAAGCTCAGAATATTTAATGATATTTGCCATTGGTCCATGCACTTTTTTCACATTTAAGTTGGCTCATTAAAAAACACATTATTTTGAAAAGCATGCAGCTAATTTCCTGTAAGAACTAGAGCATTGACTGTGCAGTGCTGTCTTCCTTTTTTTTGTAATACCCTGTATTATAGCTTACATTTCCCATACAAGGCCAAATCTTTGCATGTGTAACCGCAAAATAACAAAATGCTACAACGTACAATAAAATGCAGCTAACAATTTTTCTTATACTGTACCTGAAGTTTGTAGCCTGAGAAATACTGTCATCTTGTAAATAAGGATTTGTTTGTTTTCCTGTCTCTGCTCTGGTTTGTCTTAGATATATACACATTGCATATAGTTTTAACTTGACATTAAGTTGTAAGTTAACATGAAATCAGCACTAACGGAGAGATTGTCTCTGTAAAAATGACTTACTTAATGCTCGACTTTATGCATTCAGATGCATTTATGTATATGAGGGTATATTCTGGTGGTTTACCAGAGCATGTAAAATTAAATCATGTTAATATTTTCTGACACTAAAAGATGTATTTTCAGATTTTTATTTCCATTAATATCAATATACAATTTCTTTGCACTATTTATAGTTACGATTAGACAATAGATTTGCATTTATTGGTTTTAATAAGGCGGATGTAAAGCAGCAGTCTGCCTTAAGACGCTCTGAGAATTTTAGGAAAATTTTAACATGGACGTTTCTATATTCATCAGATCACGTTTAAATAGCCTATAAAAAACAGCACACATTTTCTCAAAATCTTCCAAAATACCCAGAAATACTCTGTATAAGGCAGGTTTAAGTATTTACCAAATACTTAGCAAAGTACCAAGTACAAGCAAAGGCAGATTCTATTCACTATGCCTTAAAATTGAAGTTAGATTGTAAATGTTTCATCATGCTAAGAAAAAAAATTTCAACATGCAATAGTACAATAAGAAAACAAATTTATGGTCTTTTTAACTTCTTATCTAAATGAGCATATAGAGGGAGGCTTACAGGTTAAACAGTATTATGGTCTGGTAGCAGACAGTGTATTTTACAAATTTTACCTGCATTAATATTGTCATTTCGCATAATCTGGAATTTAAAGAAAACTAGAATGTTAAAATGTTCCAAAGGATGAATTTCTTTATTATTAGTTGCACTTGTATAATTCATATTTAATTTTTAAAATTATTTAATATTTGTCTCAATTTGTGAAGTTAAATGTACAGTGTACAAAAGATTGCTATAGGGAGGGACTATGTTGTACATTAATGTAATTATTTTCCTTGTCAATTTTAATTTGTATCATAAATGCTTTGTATAGTGTTTTTATTTTTGTTTTATTCATTTGTTGTTGTTTTTTTATTTGGAATTATTTTGTATTTTATTTTTATAAACTTGCTATGAATAAAATTTTCATTCAGCATGCCACCAGACTCAGCCATTGTTGCAAGCAGAACTCTGGAAGTCAGAAGACACGCAAAAAACAACATACCTATTTTACTAAAGAACAAATTACTGCTCAGGATAGGATATGCGAGTATTGCTTTTAACTTATGTCAGCAAAATAAGTTATGTAAATATTAAAACACAATTTTCAAGATTATATTTGGTCTAATAACAAACAAAAGGGTAGTCTGTGAAGTTTTAGAGGTTACAGTTAAGCATATATCATTCATGTTTTGTTTTTTTTTAGAAATAAATGCTTCTAAAAAAACTACTTTTTATATGTTCGAAGGGCTATTTCTATTCATGAAACTTGTCAAGAAGTGCCCACACTTTTAAATGGAACTGTAGACATAAAAGAAAACATTGTAAAGTAGAGAAACCGATTAACAGTGATATAAGTAATAACCAAATATAATACGTACATACAGATCAAAACACAAATATTCCAATGAATAGGTTGGAAAATATAATGTGATTGCAACTTGCACGTATTATGCAAGGGTAGAATAAAAGATTAACCTCTAGTCGAATAGGACTTTTGTTTTGAAAAACGTCGTGAATGTTGTAGATTCACAGTTTAGCAGCGGTTGCCATAGAAATAGAGAATGTTTACGTAAGACCATTAACCTCAAACACGTGTAGAGGATCAACAGTGCCTAACTCACAGAACAAATACAATGTTGAACTTGACTCACAATTTAAACTCTCTTGGATTTGAGGCTGGAGTGGCTGAAGATGAGAAAGAATGTGTATATCTGCGCAGTCGCGCAGCCGGGTTGACGGTATGTGGATGTGCTCATGCTGTGTTTGTGTCTCAGCTTATCCGTTTATTAAGGTGAGAGTACCCGAATATTGATAAGAGTGTTATTTTCACATAAACCTCATTTATTACAGTTGTATAAATTCTCACACAGAAAGAAACTCATTTCTGAGAATGGCTTCACTTCTAAAACGCCGTCTTTTGGTATAGTGGGTGGAGGAAATATAGGTAAACAGCTAGCAATGGCTTTACTGCATGTTTCCAACTTCAAACCATCTGACATCAACATCTCAACTAAAAGACCTGAGATTTTAGGTTAGTCTTTTTTGTTTATTTTTTTCCTTTTGGTAAGTAGCAAACAGACATACTAAGAAAGAAAAATATTAAGAAATTATTATGCAATTAAATTACTTTAACTTTAAAAATATAATTCAGTTTACTAATAATTCAGTTGTACAGCATTACCACTTCTCTACTACTATTCTATTAAATACAAATGCGTAGTATCATTGCCTGAGAGTCATCTCGCATCTGAACACAGTTGTGTTTGATATCTTTGGGTGCGCATCAAATCAGTAGCGTCACGCGTATAGCCGTTGCCATGGAAACCACAAGCAAGGAAACGCATGCGCGACATTCCAAAGGCTCCCTCTCGTGGCAATCGAGAGCAGGTTACATTTAGTTAATCTACACATTATTAAATTGACTTAAGTTGTCTCTTTTATTTTATATTTAGATGAGATTTCAAAAAAGGGTGTTGAATGTTACTATGACAACATTAGACTGGCTAAATGGGCAGACGTGCTCTTCCTCTGTGTTTTGCCCTGTCATCTACCTCAAGTGTGCGCAGATCTTCGCTCCCATCTGCTGTCGCGATGTCTTGTTTACAGTTTTACCTCAACAGTGCCATTAAACAGGTAGTAAACGCTGAATATACTTAATACCTAACAGCCTCATTTTAATGTCTAGCATTTTGAGTGAAGAGACGTTTTATTAATAATTATAAATGAAAGTGTAAATATTAGTGATTGTTTTTTATTAAATTTGGATCTTGTCTGCTGACTTGAGTGATACAACGCTACCGTACCTGCAAATTGTTACAATAAGACAAAAAAGTTAATCTTAATCTTGTCATCTTGCTTGTAATGGTCTTATCGTGTCTTTTCAAAGCACTTGTTATTTTTTTCAGGCTTTCAATACTACTTGACCATAACTTTATTATCAAACCCCAGTATGAGTTTGTGGTTTGTGGTGACGTCACTAATATTTGGTACTTCCACGGTGATGTTACAGCAGCTTTAAAAGATAAGGAAGTGCTTGCAGCCTCAGTTCCTTTTTCCACAAGTGGTAAGCAGAAACCACAAGTGTTTGCTTGACAATATATTGTTATATTCTCTACATTATGTACCTGAACATCATATGAATTCAGTGTTTAACAGTTTTTGTATAGTGCTAAAAGATTAATTTGCACTGTTTACTAAAGGTGGCATCTCCGTGAATCAGAGTTGGGTGTCCGCTGTGCTGTGCAGTCTACTCAACATGTGTACTGCTGAGAAACTAGGGTCCCAAAAGGCTCTTCAGTTACTTAATGGTCTGTTTAAGACCAGGATCACAGCAGATGCATTTACTGTACAAAGCTTTGTTAACTCATCCTGTGCTTCTGTTCTTCTTAACTCTGATGAGTGAGTCTCAATTATTTATTCTGTATAATTAATTTAATTATATTCTGTTTGAATAATTATGTTTATCACTCAGACAATATTGATTATGCCTATGTAATGATTTGCATAACAGATTCTCTTTGCCTGATTGAACACTGTCTGTGTTATTTTACAGCCCTTTCCCCTGGATAAATCTGGTTGATGCACAAACTAAGGAAACTCCATTGTCTGGTTTGGTATCCAGAAATAAACGCTTGCAAGACTGCATTTCAATCACGTTCCACAATATGTTTTCATATCGGGAAGAAAAACCAGAAGATACTTGACCTGTGAGACACATTTGTTAAACAATGCAGCATCTCAGCTTTGCATTTTTTGTCATACAGCTGCTGTTAAGTATATGTGTTATGTATAAAGTACAGTCTAAAATAAGTGTTAATTAAACTTAGGGGAAAACTGTGTATGCCAGCTGTATAAAGTCCTTTGAGATGCATGAGGGGCTATTTTTGTGTTTCTCTGCAGATTTGTGCTACTCATGGCCCAATTGTATTTAAATTTCTCCCATCTGAATATGTCAAGATGACCAGAAAATGCCAAAGTAAGGTTAAGATAACCAGAAGACCAGATTTAAAATAGAAAAATACAATTTCTATAATGGTATGGTATTCTATTTTTTTCCAATGTTATCTCCAGTCTCCTTAACTTTCATCTTTACCACCTATCTAAACTTCAATATTGCATGTGTAGTGAAACAACATACAAATATTGCTACATTAACTTTATGTTGAATGTCATATTTTAGTAGCAATAGCAAAAAGAACTTAATTCATGGCTGTGATGCAAAAAACATTTGGATAATTTTGAAAAATGGACATTTTTTAAAATTTTTTTTTCTTGTCAATGCATTTTGTGGAACATTTTTAAAATTATTCTTGCATGAATTCTTGCATCATGCACTATAAGCACTTTATTATTCAATGTTTCGTATTAACTATAGTACATTAATGTGTTTTGTTTAGAAATAGCTCTATTAATTTAATGCATATGCATATTAATGTGACAGCAAAAAATGGTGCCTGATTGATTTACATTAAATTATTAATTTAATTATTAATGTAATAAAATTATTACATTATACATAAACAACTTTCATTTATCAAAACGGACTTTAATGCCTTTTTGTCTAAGGACTTTTATTATGTAGCAGTATGTGTAGTAGGCAGCCATTCAGAAAACGCTTCTGGCTCTGCCTTCACTGTACGTATTTACAAATTAGCGGACTTCCTGGCCTGTTAAACGTTACTTGTGTAGCAACAGTGTTGCATCTTACAGCATCACACGGAGGTACGTCGTTGTGTATTCTGTTATGAAGTATTACTGTACATATTGGTTTAACATATAGTTCTGTGTAGGTGGGTTTGGTTTTGAATGTAAATGCGGTTTTGCTCGATCTTTTTACCATCTGCTGAGATTGATGGTCTGAGTTTAGTGGCTTATTTCTCTTTAGTTGACGGAACTGTTGCTGTGAATATTTTAAGCTTTAAACGTAAGTTACTTTAGTAATATCGATTGCGCTCGAAACGTAATTTACCTGCTTTATGTATCTTTAATAACGTCAATATTTTGTCTTACGTTACGAAACAATTAATTGTTTAATTTCTGCTTTCAGATTTTGTATTTTTAATGAGGGAAATTGAATGGTACCTGTTAGTCTGGTAAGAGTTTTTATCTGATTTGACGGAAGTCCTGTGCTTTGATCGTATTGATGGTAAAAACAAGATGACACATGCGTTACATGTGTTTGGTATCCTAGAAATGGAGAAACTAGAGACATCAGAGCTCGAGTCTAGGCTGTCGTCACTGTCTGTATCATCTTTCCCTGGTATAACTTCAAAAAATTGCGAAGCAAACCCTTTAAACAGGTAACTAGCTTGTGCGTGCTTTGATATAACAATTTCCTAGGGTTCATTTTAGCGTGGTTCATCCTTTCTATTTTTATTTTGAAGACTAAAAAGCACAGACCTTTCACGGACAGTAATCCAACCGGACAACCAATCCAAAATGGATGATAATAGCAATAGCAGAGTATCTACTGATGGACATCAAAACCAACAGGTCACAAATGTATACACGTGTGTTTAAATATATATTTGTTTCAATAGTTCTATAACTTGTGTACTATTTTATTGTTGTGCGGTTGTCAATAGGAGCCCACAGCATCTCTGGGGAAGGCAGGGGGAGGTGGCTCGCTGGAGAGCACAGCCAGTGAGGGAACCTCACACACTGGGGAGAAAAAAGGTTAGCACACCCTCTATTATGGAGGTGAATTTAAGCTCTGGAAACCTTGTCATCATCTTTCATCATTGTCCCCAGAGATTGTCTATATGCTAATGTATCTGTATGCTGTTATATCCTTAACGATTATTTCCCATTTATATGTAAGGCTAATTTTGTGCAGCAAAAATGTTGGTTTATAATTCCAACTCTAAATTTGCATGAATGCGCCATGCTCAAAGATATTGTAAAAACAATACGCAAAAGACTTTTATACACCACCTGTGACTGCGTGTCATTTTAATGTGCTAAGCAAACACTGAATCTCTACAATTACCTGCAGTTCTGCTAGTGACGTATATTATTTGGTGGAAGAATTGTTTATTATTATTATTATTGTTATTATTATTAATCAGTGTTAATGTTTTTCAAAATGTTTATTAAACATCAGCTTGTTTTTGTTTATATCTGTGTTGCATGGGTTGCAGTGTATACTGAACTTTACTGAACTTATTCTTACAGCTTCTTTAAATTTGAATTGGAGATTGTTGTTGGGTCAGCCCATGTGAAATTAATTTCTCTTCAATTTAGTCCAAACTTTCATTGACCAAATTAGTTAAGTAATCTATGGCTAAAATTAGGACTGTTTAATTTTAATAAATTAAATAATGTAAAATATGATGATCTTTTGCTAGCTCTCCCGCCTTTGAAACCAGCATCCACGTGGACCTCCCTGTCTCTGAAGGAGCTAAAAGCTAAGCTGCGTCAAGAGAAGGACAGTGTGGTGACCGTCTACCGTGGAGACATAATGACCGTCCACGTACCTACTGTTCCTGAGGCCAAGCGTGTGTGCTGGGAGTTTGCTACAGATGGCTATGATATTGGTTTCGGGGTCTACTTTGACTGGTCGCCAGTCACCAGCCGAGCTATTACAGTCCACATTAGCGAATCCAGTGATGACGAGGATGAAGATGATGAACTAGAAGGTGAGAGACGGCTCCCTGTGCCATTTTTGCTTATGAAATGAATAAAGCATAATTATCAAAATGCAGAAAAACATATTGCAGTACTTTTAGTAATATTGATTGTATATGATGCTCACATTAGGTAGATGTATATAAGCAATATTTTTATTTTATTTACTCAAACAGGCCCTGTTGTTCCTGGAGACATAGAGAAAGGCTCCAAAGCAGCTGCCAATTCGAACTTGGGAGAAATCCTGCCTGTTTACCGTCAGGACAGTCATCTGGCAGTGCAGGGTGGTGGCCATGATTTTCCAGGAGATGGCACATACTTATTGAAGTTTGACAACTCTTATTCACTTTGGAGGAATAAAACTCTGTATTACAGAGTTTACTACAGTGCCTGATTAATTAAATGCATATTTAAATCAAAGGTTTCGGAGACGCCTATTTTTAATCTTATGTATTGAATTTCTGTACATGTATAATTCTTGCTATTGTTAATTTGTGGTTTCGGGTAATCTAAGCCCTATCATAGATCAAAAAGTTTGCTTGTATGTACAAAGTGCTTTTTTATGTCATTGGGATTCTGAGTCCCATGATACGTGCAATGTGTTTTTTGTGTGCGCTGAAGGTCGTGCAAATATTTCATATAAATCATTCCATATATATTTGATAATTGTATTGTCAGCTGTGGCAGCGCATATCAGGGACTATAGAAAAGGTTTTCTGTGGATGGTGAAATACTTTTCAAACAATTACACATAAATCAAAGATGAATAAGGAAACAGGCCAAGCAAGTCTGAGTAGCAGGTGTGGCGGTAGTCACTGTTAAATCAGGTTGTGATAAATGTGTAATTTTTTTATTTGTGTATAAGTGTGAGTCATATGAAGGAATATATAATTTAAATGTTATGTTTATTAACGTGCATTGCCAACAGGTTCACCCAGCCTTTTTCTAAAGTTAGAGATTATTGCACACTTAATACTGTGATCTATCTAATCAAAATCACAGTGTAGCCACAAAGACGTTTAAAGCCTCCACCAGCAGAGATATATGATGAACCTTTAATGCTTTTATTGCAGTTGGAGACTATAGCAGGATGGCTATCAAATCAGTCACCTGGGATACTACTAATGGAAGTGGTGCACTTAAAAACTTAAACTGCACCTTAAAAACATTTCCTACCACAAACAGTAGCTAATTTGTTACATAACTGATTCAATATTTGCATGTCCCGGAAAAAGGTTGTTTGGTGGCTGTTTGGTCTCAGAGGTCAGTGTAGACACTGTTAAATCTTGAAAGTTACAGGATTATTTCAGATATTTTATTTACATTAAATGTATTCTTTACCAAATTTACTTAGTAGTGCTCCTTGTTCATGATTCAAATACGTGCATTGAAAGATATTTCTATTTTTATCATGTGCAATATCACATAAAATACTGACAGCAAGGGTTTCCGTACAGCATCTTGTACAGCATCTCTACATTTCAATACTGTGCTCTCGATTGTATTACAAAAACCAAATCACACCACGATAAATGTACTGCACTCCTGTACTGGTAAATTACTTTTTGTACCTTAAATTATTTGCATGTCTTTTCAGACTGTTGTGCTGCTGAATCACTTTACTGCCAATGTGCTTTTCTACCTGTCCTTCTGTGTATGTTTTGTATCATAAGTATGATGTAGGTTGATAACCCTTTTCTTGTTTGTTTTATGTACACATTTCTTTTGTTTGTTCATAATAAACACTGCTTAAGAATTCAGTTTGAAATTGATGTCTTTTTAGAATAATATCCAACTTTTAACATTATAGGTTTATTTTTAAATATGTAACTTAACATTACACAACACTTCCTCGTAAGAGTAAGCAAGAAAAACGCTTTCTCAGCATTAAAATGTATTTCAAGGGATGACCACTGGCACCATTTCCCGTCCACTGGGGTTACCTCAGAGCGAAAGCGGAAGTGCCATTGTTTCAGTTTGTTGAGCATCTCCTACAGGGGGCGCTGTTAAAGTAAAAGCCCAATTGATATCCCTTGATTATTTTTTAGGAATATTATAAATCTTTTAAAAAGGTTAATATTGTATTTGCATACCAAGAAATATTACTAAATTATATAATTATCGATTTTTCACTAAGCGTAAAGTTAATGATAATATTTTACCAGTCAGCTATGACGACTAGCATGATTGGCTGTGTATTTTTGTGTACTGGTTCACAAAATGTAGCTTTTATTCGTTTTATTCCTTTTTCCTTATTAAGTGATTTGTTAATAAATAATATATTTTTGTACTATATTAAATTATCGACGTTCACTATGTAAGACGTTAAAACAATTACAATTGGTCGTAGGAGAGCGTTTGACACAGGATGTGATAAATGTAACAGCCACGAGACTCGCGTCTGACCGTGACTGCAGTCATCAGGCCCAAACACAGGTACACTGGAGGAGTTTGAACCTTAAAATCACACCAACAGCATGGGAAAAGTGAACTTTTATGCAATTTGGTCCTTGCACGAAGCACCTCGACAGTTTATACGGTACTTATTCGTTGTACTGAGTGGTCGAAATAGTTATTCGACTTGAGTGATTGACCGAACAGCTGTTCATCTGTTTGTTTCCCTGATGCGTCCCATTTAGAAATGTAAACCGCATGATGTACCAGGTTCAGATGCCGTTGCCTTTACCGAAGCAGTTGATTGTGTTTGGTTTAGGGGAATGGTCATCCTTCTCCAGTGATACTGATATATCTGTGGAGGTTCAGCTGGGTCCTGACGTCAAATCACAGATCATTGGGACTCTTTCACCGCGTTCTAGGTAAGTGAAACTAGAAAGTAACTATGAGTTTACTGCTTTAGTTGTTCAAGTATAATCAAAGGCCAAATAAACTTGTATTGGTGACATGGAAATACAGTAAATAGAACTTGTGTATGTATCATAGATAGATAGATAGATAGATAGATAGATAGATAGATAGATAGATAGATAGATGGATAGATACTGCACAGTATTTATATTGTGTTGCTAAAATAATATTTGGATTAAAAATATTTAATTGGATTAACCTCATGACATCAGACCAATAATCCTTGCTGAACAAACAATAGAAATTCTTTCCTTTACAAATACCATAATGAACCATCAGCTGTTTACCAATAGAATCATTAAAATTCTTTCATGTAGTGTGGTTTGACCCATATTTCAGTCTGCCAGATGACATTCCACCAATAGAACCAACATAGTTAACAAAGTTTCAATTAAAACCACTACAGTTCCCATTATAACCATTAAATCTTGTAGAATATTGTGATTGTTTAAGTTGTTGTTGTTGTTTTTTCAGCAGAGGTTAAACCATACGTCATACATAAACATACATAAACTGTTATCCAATGAAAATGAAAAGCAATTATAGATCATTAGTACATATTTCAGTTTAAATCTCATATATTATTATATTGGCTTTATATGGCAGGTAACTCTTAAGCTTTTGCAACATGTAAACAGGAGATTTAATTTACACCCTGTCTGAGAAACTTTGTCTGTTTAGATGTCTAATTTGGCAAGGAGCTTGGACTCCTGAACTTCTCGCTGAAGCCACACAGAGAGGAAGGAGAGGAGTTTACGCCAAAGTGGTGCTTACCATTAATGGACAGGTATTTGTCACTCAAGATTACTAATTTACTCTTAAATCATTTGTTTTTGGCATAACAGTGCCTTGTGTTTCGTATTTGTGTTCGTAATTAGATATATCATCACATTGTTATATATTGTCAAACTATCTCCTTCAAAGGTGAAAGCCAGTTTTATCAGCAGCACTCCACGGGCGACACGAAAACGGCTAGTGCTGAATCACTCGTCCTATCCGTCTAGCACTCTTCTTAGTAGCGGAGAGAGTCATGATGTGAGTCATTCTTCGCTTACTTCTAGTAGGAATATTACATAGATTTCAAGGCCAAGCCCATGTATAAAAAGGCCAGCAATTTGTTTTGTTTTGGACACCGTTCCCCTTAAGAAGATAAGAACCAGCAAGTCTTACTTACTAAACCAGTTTCACCCCACTTGGTGAACAGCTAGACCACCAGTTAGACCAGCACACCATACATACCATACTTAATCCAGTCTAAGCTGATGAGAATCGTTTATATAACAAGCATTCTTGTTCTCAAAGACATAACTTATGTCTTATGTCATAACGCATTAAATGTTTGCGTAAGAATGACCTTACATCTCTATGAAGATTACTCAGAGATCTCCTCCCGAGGGAAGCGTCAGCTGTGTGGAACTGGGAAAAAGCAAAGTGGAGACACAGAATAACACATTGGCCAGTGTTCAGGGTGTGTGGCCATTGGTAAGGAGTCATCAACAAACACGTACTGTTCACCAAACCCTGAGTGGAGTCTCAAACGCTCAAATTTGCTTTTTCTCTGTTGTGAAGGACAAAACCCCGAGACGCACAATTATAGGGATAAAGGGATGCATTTGGAGTTCTGAAGAACTAGAAAGCCCTCGGGATCCAAGACGAAAGTCAAGCCCTAAGAAGCGCAAACTGTGTAAAATGCCTGCAGTAGATTTTGAGGAGGGAATGGCTGTCAAACATATGAAGAGTTGCAGGGCTGGTAAATGGTCATTGTTTTAATAATGAAATATAATTGATGTTTATTTATATTCTTTGAATCTTAATGTATCCTATGATTTACTCTCATTAAAGTGTCATACTACATTAGTCAAATTTTACTAGTAATGTAATAATTAATGCGACAATTGTAGTTATTTTATTAGGTGCGCTTGCATTTTAATGACAATAATTTGGTGGCTCAAGCCGTATCTTGATACAAGGGTAGCAAAGAAACATGGAAAATTAGTACATTTAGTACATTATTACAGTAATTTATTACTGTAGCTAAATTCTAACATTGTGGAAGCAGGTTTTGCACTGGCAAGCAAAAAACGTTTTCTTAAAAATATTTTACCAAACCAATCGCTAAATATAGAGTTTGTATATTTGTAACTTTTATAACTTAGATCGCCCGTCGAAACGATGGAGCCATGCAATGTGTTTGAGTGATCCTGACACAGCCATTCTGATTGGTGGAGAGGCTGATGACCAGGCCAGTTGTAAAGACTCTCTATGGAAGTTAGAAATTGGTGCGTGAAGTCAGTCTACATATTTATAAACCCATATGTTAACCTTTTTTTATAATTAAATGGGATTCTATGCATCTAAAAATATGTTGTAATAGATTCATTCAAGTATATACACTACCTACTGTATACCTTTATATATATGTATTTATGCTATTTAACGTTCTTCAGATAGTGATTTTTGGTTTCCTATGGACACCTCGACATCTGAGATCAACCCACCTAGCTCTCGAGGTCACTCGGCAACCTTTGATCCAGAATCTAAAGTTGTCTATGTGTATGGAGGTTTAAGGGATGGTCAGCGCTACAGTGATTTATATGTACTGGACACCATAACATGGAAATGGAAGCTTGTTACTGTAAGTAAACTTTGTAATAATCATTTGCAACCCTATTTTTTTATTCCTTTATTTGTACACATGTAATCCAGATGCTGTTACTATTATTGTTTTGAGCATTTACAATATCAGTATGTGCATCTTAAATGTAGCAGGTGATAACTTAGTTTCTACATATGTAATTTGAATAACGGACAGGCGAAAGGAAATGTACCATCATTGGCATATCACAGTGCCAATGTTTATAAGAGGGAGCTGTATGTATTTGGAGGGGTGCTGCCAGGCCGATGCCCAGAAGACAAGGTTTGCAGTAATGCATTATACATCTTCAACCCTGAACACGGTCTGTGGTATCAACCAATTGTGGAGGGTGATCGTCCTTTAGCCAGGTTTGGGTAAGTTCTTCCTTTTAAAGTATATATATATATATGTTAATTTTTTTGTGCTAGGTGTAGTTTCTCCACCTTGGTTTTTGTCCATCTAATGCCATCTAGTGGCATTACAGTAGATGATGTTTGTGATGTTTATAACAGGCACTCCACCACGCTGCTGTCTGACAAACTCATTATTTTTGGTGGGAGAAAAACAGCAGCTTACCTTAATGATCTTCACATCCTGGATCTTGGTAATGAACCCAATCAAATAAATAACCTCATTTGTTAAAATTCTTAGTGTTACATGAGTGGGACAGATTGATAATTGTATGTTATTTCTTCTTTCTGAGTAAGGTTTCATGGAATATAGTGCTGTCAAGTATAAGAATATGCCACCATTGGCCCGTGGGTAAGACCTATTGGGGTATTAGTGTAAAAAACATCAAGACTGTGGTTAAAATGAGAATTTGTCATTCATGTAAATAGTTCTGTGGTGTAACCTGTACCTGTACACTGTAATGTTCGTGCCTTCTCTTAATATTAAACATAAAACTGTAAATATGTTAAAGATGCAAACAAATGTAGTTTAAAGTAGTACATTGTTTCTAAAACGAATACATAAAGACATTTTGGAATATTTAGCTTCTTGGGAGTATTCATGTAAATCTGAAAAAAAAAACTGCACTATACCTGTGTAGAGGTGAAGACTGAGGAGTTTTTTTTTCTGTATGGTGGGAAGGTTTCACGCCGCTCTGCCCGTGTCTGACAACCGGGTGCTGATCAGCGGAGGCTGCAGTGCTATAGGGGTCTTACAGGACCTCCACATCTTTAATACAGGTCAGTCATTTTCATATACAATTAAAATAACTAAGCATGTTTTTTTTCAACTTCTTGGGAGTATTTATGATAGCCTTAAAGTTAACAGCCATAAAACCACAAATTATGACTTGATGGGGGGTTTGTTTTCCAGACACCAACTCGTGGACATCAGTGGTGTCCCCATGGCTATGCTCTCAGCCCCGTGCAGGTCATAGTTTGATTAGCCTGGGTTGTTCAAAGGCTTTATCTTCAGAGCAGAAGAACACGAGAAACCGTTGTCATACCAGCCCGTCTCAGCAGTGCACTATTCTGGTGTTCGGAGGATCAGACTGTTCTGGAACAATTTACAATGACACTGTCAAATGCATAGTTGAACTCCCCATTTAGGGTCAGAGACTCATAGGGCGTAACTTGGAACTGAAAATGGTATGATATTAAACTGTGCAACATAACAGAAAATTGAAATGCCAGAAGCACTTATCTTTTTGTCTTTTTTTAAGTTGTATTTTAGCATGAACAGCTGTTTTACAGCTACTGTTTTTACATAAATTACCTAAAATTCAAAGAAAACTGGAGTAATATTTATTTCATTTAGATTTGTATTCAATACATTTAGAGATTCAGGGACACACTGTATTTTTGTGCAATAAATGTTTTTTTCTAATTTTGCACGTATTTTACACGTTTTCAGGTTTGTCCACTTTGAATGTTATGTCAAACTTGCACAATTTACTTAGTCACTGGGGTGTGGAACTTATTTCTTGATCTCTTATTTATAAATCTCTGAAATGTTGCCAAAAGCAATCTTCACCAAAGCAATAAAACGCAGAAATTTGTGAGAAACTGAATCGTCATTCTTTAAATTAAGAGTCTTGAACAAAAGTTTTTTATTTAAGAATCTTTACAAAATTATGCTCTTATGTCATCAGGAGTGTCTGGCTGACAAGATGGATGACTAGCTTTAAAAGCCTCAATTTCCAATAAGATCTGGTTTAACCTTCTGATAGTAGGGAAAGGGGTCATGTCCACCTTAAACCTTTAAGTAAAGGACAATAAAAATGATTTTCATTTAAAATGGACATGTTGCATTATTTGCAATAATTGTGCCATTACGTTGGATAAAAAAGGACATCTTTTACCTTTCAGCATTGTAGACCTGGGGCACAAGACAAATATCTGCCAAAGATATCTAGAAGTGTACAAATTTGAGCAGTGTGGTTATTTGTATCACAGTACCATTATTATTATTTTACAAATTTAATTCTTATATTACCTCATCACCTACACAATATCTTCCAGCTGTCTGCTTTAAGATATTCTCAAGAGCTTAAAATCACAAACACAATAAATTACACAACAGTTTGCTACAGGTATGAGTACAGAAAAAAAAACATTTTTGATCTACTTATACGCAAAATCCTACTTAAAAGGATAGTTCACTAAAAAATAAAAATGATGTCATAATTTTTTCACCCTCATGTCATTCAAACCTTGTGTATGATTCTTTCTTTTGTGGAACACAAAAGAAGATATTTTGCAAAACGCTGGTTACCGGCACCCATTGACTCCCATTGTACCTTGTGCTTATATATTTAGATATTTCTCTATAAGCATTTAAATATACTGTTTTTTTTATTAACGAGAAAAAGTCCATTTCATATTGTAACATACATTTTTGGTGGTAAGTAATATGTTGTGCAAGTCTTATAAAGTATTTTATAGTAAGTACACTTTGTCTTTGTCATATTTTTTCTGTTTTTTAGATGTTGTTCTCTGAGATTTGGATTTGGTTGAAGGCTTTAAAAGTATTAGCCAGATGGTCTCTGGTCAACTTTGGGGTATAAAATCACTGATAAGAACACAGGGGTTATAAAACGTACCTTCAAATCCTCTGTTGATGAAATGCTGAGCCCACTGTACCTTTTCTTCACCAATTTTCTGAATCACATACAGATTCTGAAAATACATCATCATTGGAAATTATGCATCATTAGAAGGCTTTGTGTAATTTCCTTAGCTTTGAAAAGAGTACTGTATGTGAAACAACATGCTTTATGCAAACATTTCAAACTGTAGTTTGTTATATAGTTACCACTTCAACTTATTATACTGCATGTGTAAATCAGCGACTGGTTTCTGTGTATTATTATTATTTTTTTACAAAAAAGTCACATTAAAATGATATATATATATATATATATATATTTAATATATATTAAAAATGCAAGACTGGACACCACATCATGCATGCACAACATATGTTTCTTAATAAACACTGACTGTCAATAAATGTCTTGCTGACCTGTAGGGGCTGGATCCCAGAAGCGATGATGTCACAGATCATGCGGACCTGAGCACGCTGCTTTAGGTCTGCAGGTAGGAGTCGGGGTCCTGGACGAGTTTCCTCAATGTACTGGATAATAGCCAACTATGCAAATAATATTAAATAATGATAATGTAGAACAAAATAAACTTATGTGCACTATTGAGCAGGAGAATGCATATATTTTTACCGATTGAGACAAAGTGATGCCATCAATGGTGACTGCAGGCACTTGCTGCATTGGATTCAATGCTTTAAACTGATCTGTGCGCTTATGAGTAAAAGAAAACATTATAATTTGGTGTCAAAATGATTTATTTCATGTTGAGCTTAATCTAAAAAAATCCACATCCTGCTGTATTACCTGCAGCCCACCATCCTGGATAAGATTTACTGGTACCTGGTCATACTCGATGCCTTTCAATGCAAATGCTTTAAAGTTTTAAAACACAAAATTACATTTTAACAATAGACACTGATAAATTATCTACATAGAATTAAAATACTTGATTATTGTGAAGACTCACCTATCCGGACTCTCCAAGAGCAAGAACTTCTGAAGTACCCATGAAGAACAGGCTAGAAGAGGAAAATACAACAATCAAATAAAGTTTTACAAACAAAGCATTCATACATGATGAGCAACTAGATGTTTTAACCTTGGCTTGGTTCGCCATGGTATTCTGCTTTTAAAACCAAATCCAGATGAAAAATACGCTGCTTAGACAACCAATCGAATTTGACCTCTTCGGATCCTCCTCCTGGTTGCTATAGTTACCCATGACTAAGCAGCTTTGGCGGACTTTGTATGATTGAGGAATATTAAAGTCATCTGAAATCTGGGCATTTAAATGTCTGTTAACCATTAGACGGGATTTATGTATTTACCTTAATAAAACGTGCAGATGATGCACTCATAGCAGAACAGATTGTGTGTCCTCGTCTTGAAAAAAGAAACCAGTGTTAGCAAAAGATAATTTTACTAACTACACAGATGCGCGTTTAATGAAGGAATCGTTCTTATGAACCGATTCTTGCTGATGATTCAGTCGAATCGATTCGCAAATCATATAGCATAATGTATTGATTATATTACAAATACGGTGAAGTATTTGATGGAATACTAATCTTATGTAACAATCCAGGAATAAAAACATGTAACGCAAGATGATAAACAATTTTACAGCAGAAAATGTATTCATGTAACGTGATTGAAAATGAACAGATTCGCTTAAATGATTCAGATTCCCAGTTGAGTTCAAAACAGTGCATCTACTTGGTATTGTTCTCAGAAAACGTAAAGACCGAACCGAGCACATGTGATTCAAGAATCGGTATAAACACTATCAATTTCTTATGATCACATTTTTTCGTGTTTGTCTTCCTTCCTATACCAACCCCCGTTCTGATCCGCTGCACATGTAATTGATTGACAGGTTGGATAGCCTATCGCTTGGTTGAAAACCAACTTTAACCAATGAGCGTGTGTCATGAAACGAACGCCTTACATAAACTCGCATTGTCATTGGTGCATTATCTCACAAGCCTAACCAGTAGAATTCATCAGTTTGGGGGAGTAAATACTTTTTTAACATGATTGGTTATTTGTACAGCATATCCCGCCTATTCTTAAAGTGACAGTAGGAAAAAGGATTTGACTCCAAAGTGCAGGTCTTGGCGCACGTCCTCTGGCGGGGGTTGAACGCATATTAGGGGGTGAATTCAACGTTAATCGAGGAATTCCATCATGGCAGCGACATTAATGCGTTCCGTTCTAAAGAAGAGGGTAAGAAACGGCAAACATTGCATTTTGTGCAGCGATCCTCCGTCGTATTTTTTTTTGACGCTACAAAGTATTAACTTTCACAGTCATAAGCCACGATCAGACACATTAGCCGCCCAAAACAAAGGTAGAAAATGTACTGTAAAATCACTAGGAGACTTTAGAGTCATACGACTTTGCAAAGGAATTTGCAATCACCGTACAGCTACTGTATGACCTTCTGATTCCTATTATATCATTTGGCAATTGGTCAAGTTCATGCACGCTAAGTGCTACTGTTATAGTCCTAGAAAGCATTTGATTTCGTGCCCCTGTTTATATTTGAGCAAGACAAAAAAAGCACTTTTTTCTCGGTGCGTTTATGAGTTTGTAGTATTTACACCTTGATTAAACGCTTCATAATCTAACAACCTTCCTATGCTGATGAATTAATCATAACCATTCAAGTTATGTACAGGAGATCTTCACAGGGCAGCCCTCAGTGAGCTGTTTTATTAACTACAGCAATTAATATCTACACTATCGCTGAAAAGATGTGAGCAGACTTGAGTAACTTTAACTTACTTGTACAGGTTCCTCTTCGGATGGGACGCATGTGTTACTCCTCTGTGGTAAGTTCATCAGAAGTTCATTTCAAACAGTCATCCATGTCACAAGCTTTACGGGAGATAATTAAACATATTTAAATGTGTTAAAAACTAATATACATTAATAGAAAGCATTGGCAACCTTTCATATTTAAGTAGCAAACGTTGGATTTAAAAACACCGTTTAAAAGTTGTACTTATAAAATACATACAGTAGTTTTGTGATGTGAGAAAACACCCTTATAAAAATTAACCAGGGTCTTATGGTAACCATAGTGTTTTTGTTTTATTTTAGTAACACCATAGAAATCACACATTAACCATGGTTGTACTACAGTAGCCATAGTTTAATTATAATATTTGTTTAAAAACTATGGTTATACAGATAATAATGAGTCTGATAAAAACATAGTTACTAAACATTAACTATAATAAAGCCATGCAAAAAGTCATTTGTGCAAATATATAATGGCGGACTCTGGTATTTTATTTTTATTTTGTTTTAGATTATTATTCCAAACAGTTTCACGTCAATAATGAAAAACAATTGAGTGTCATTTCTTAGTGTTTATCAGTAAGAAATAAAGAGCATGTTAGGTTAAACCTCATACCTTGTGCTTGGACACTGTAAAAGTCAGTAACAAGCAAATCACTATTATGATTTCAGCAAAACTTAATTTTCAAGTTCAAGTTTATTTGTATAGCGCTTTAACAATGTAGCACTGTTTCAAAGCTGCTTTACAGCAGAATAAACAGAATAACAAGCAGGGAAATATAGAAGCTAATTTTATAACTAATATCTAATATCAGCAATAATTTTAAACCTAGCAAGAAAACAAATACAATATACAGTGTTGATTGATTACATATGGGTAATTGTGGTCAGCTTTGCTTATGAAGTTTTGCTGTTTGTGCAACTGATATTCTTTATCATTTAAATTTGTTTTATGCTCGCATTGCAAATTATTGTTGTACTAATCGTTTTTACTGCTTTCTTCTGTTTTCCCAGCCCACTACCAAGTTGTTCATTGATGGAAAGTTTGTAGAATCCAAGAGTTCAGAATGGTTGGACATTCACAATCCTGTAAGTTCATATTAACAGTCTGAATATTGTTAAACACAGAACAATATTTACACAGAAGATGCAGAATTTAACACTTTTGCAGGATCAACATTTGGAAGTAGATAATTATTTTATGCTTTCTTCATAAGCAATATTCGGAGTACTTGGCTTGATATTGCAGTTTAAGTTATTAGTATGGAAAATGTGGACATTTTTAGGTTACTTTTATAAATTAATATATAGTAAGGTGTCATTTGCCTGACTGCAACAAACAGGTGTTAGAAAAAAAGGTTTTTATCAGTCGGTACTTCGTAGGGAAAAAATGTAACATTGATCTAACAAAAATATAACATTGCACAGCATTGTTTCCATTATTGTATTGTTCCTGTAGTTGAATTATTTTGCATGTTGTCTCCTCAGGCCACCAATGAAGTCATTGGCCGAGTACCAAAGACAACACAGGAAGAGATGTTGGCCGCAGCCGACTCGTGCTCTCGGGCATTTCACACCTGGTCTGAAACGTCCATCCTGGCTCGCCAGCAAATCTTCCTTCGCTACCAGCAGCTCATTAAAGACAACATTGTAAGTTGCTGTTTCCAACCTTCAACCCTCAAATTTGTTTTGCGTTGTACCATTAGGGTTCACAAGATTGTCACACCAGATTGTCTCATTAAAATGTATATAATTTAGTTCTCATGGTGCCTGTTCTACATGCTGTTTTTAGCTTGTTACAATATAAAATCATTGAAAAGTCATTTGAATACAGTTGATGTACATGTTTCTATTTATCAGTTTTAAAGTGCACTTTGTGCAATGTCTATAAAACATGTGTTCCAAATTATTGAAAAGGTTTTGGTAACTCATTCAATAAGTGGATATCATTATAAGAGAAATGGGAATTACTGAGAGTTCAGGTTTGTTGGTTTATGTAAATTGTTAAGCTGTATAGCTGTGAACCAAGAGGGATTTTTTTTTTCATTTTGTAACTACATCCATGCCTTAACAAATATAAATCTGATATGATTTGTGTTTTAGAAAGAGCTGGCAAAGTTGATTACTCTGGAGCAGGGTAAAACCCTGGCTGATGCTGAGGGCGACGTATTCAGAGGACTACGTAAGTCTTAACGTGAATTATACATGCTACATTAATTACATAAAAAAATGATGTCAAGTATAGAATCTAAAATGAAATTAGACATATTATTAGCATAAGACTGTGGCTTGTCGACCAACAGTTTTTTTCAAGTTACATGCAGTATTTGAACACCTGTCACGACCAGGTAACATTATGTCTAGCTAACCATGTAAATTTGTTGACTTTCTGCACAAGAAGCCCAGATAGGGACGTGTGTTTGTGTGTCTCGCATACGGTAATTGTATTGGTAATGTGTCGCTACTTAAGTACAGATTTTCCATCACCCACAAAACTTTAAAAGAATGATTTATACCCAAAACCAACTTTGGGTCTGTTTGCATGCGTCTTTACATTATGGTTCTTGTTTCTGCAGAGGTGGTGGAGCACGCCTGTAGTATTACATCCCTTATGCTGGGCGAGACTCTCCCCTCTATCACTAAAGACATGGATACGTACACATACCGCTTGCCCATTGGTGTTTGCGCCGGTATCGCCCCCTTTAATTTCCCTGCCATGATTCCTCTGTGGATGTTCCCTATGGGCATGGTGTGTGGAAACACTTACCTGTTAAAGCCTTCGGAGAGAGTCCCTGGCTGCACTATGATGCTGGCCAAGCTACTGCAGGACGCTGGGGCTCCAGACGGAACGCTGAACATCATCCACGGACAACATGCGGGTATGGAACAGAAGGCTTAATGAGAATTACAACCTGGATTATGTGTAATGATGACTATGTTATTCTTCCCTTTTATCATTGTAGCTGTAGACTTCATCTGTGACCATCCTGCCATTAAAGCCATCAGTTTTGTGGGCTCAAACCAGGCCGGAGAATACATCTATGAGAGAGGCTCTAAAAACGGCAAAAGAGTACAGAGCAACATGGTTAGTTCTGAACATAAAAGCAATGCGGTTCACAGAAAACGTCATTTTTATGACAGTCTATTCAGTTATAAACGAACAAAAGGAATATGCTGATGTCCTCTATTTCCTAAACAAATAAAAAAAAAAAAACTCACATTGTTTTTAACATAATACAGCTTTTTCAGCAAAACAACTTCTTTTTAGCAAACAGTAATGGAGCATGATAAAATGTTGCAACCAGTTGAAAAACACTTATTGTACAAAAATTACTGCACAGCATTTAGCATCAGTTATGGATAGTTGCAAAAAATGTGTAAAATGTAGTTTGATATAAATGGACATGTACACATAAAACATCTATTTGACTTAAAAACGTTTATAAATTCAACTTATTAAGAAAGTCTCCCCACCTTAGTGTAACTTTTTCCTATAATGGTTTATAAATTTGATTTGATTTTAATGTTAGACAAAGTCTGAAATTCATTTTGCATTCAATCACAATTGCAAGACTTAATATTAACACGTATACTTGCGTTTCACAACTCTTATATAGGTTCTATTTAATGTAACTTATTCAGCGCTAATGTACAAAAGAGTATTTTAGTATAAATTTATTTATAACATTTTAATCATAGTGTTCTTTAAAAGTGTTGTAATCTATATTATACAGACTTCATTACCATTCAAAATATCTCTACTTTGATTTGTCTTGTGCACTTTCTCAGCACATTATTTGCTGAAGGCCACACGATGGCAGCATTCGATTACAAATAATTCTGCACCATTTTGGTTCATATGTAACCTTTATAATGTAGCTGCAGCTTTAAACATCATATTTGGTAAGATTGTTGGAGTTTACACTTTTTTCCAAAGCTCTAATAACAGACATGACATGGAAAGGAAATAATTCTGGTAAATGGTAGTATAGAAATGTCTTCTCCTTAATAACTGTTTTGCTCCTTATGAGGTCTCAGAAATAAGTCATTTCTGTGCACTATTACACCTTAACTTCTTAGCTTTTACTTTTGTGTAGATGTTAAATCTGAATTTTAGAACTATTAAAGTGAGCGGTTTTACATTTTTCTCATTCTGTCCACCAGGGGGCAAAGAATCACGGTGTGGTGATGCCCGATGCCAACAAAGAGAACACATTGAACCAGCTGGTTGGTGCTGCTTTTGGAGCAGCGGGTCAGAGATGTATGGCACTTTCCACTGCTATCCTTATAGGAGAGGCTCGAAGCTGGTTGCCTGAGCTAGTTGAACGTGCGAAGAGTCTTCGTGTCAATGCAGGTACTCGAGCTTTGTCATGTGCCAGTGTTTCTGTTCCTGGGTAAGTGCACATGTCTGAATTTCCTAATGGAAACCCTTCTGGATGTGCTATTATGAGAGAGATTATGTAGAGAGATGATATTCTGACAGTGCTGATTGGCTGGTACACCAAGAAATGCAAAATGCACAAAAGTACAAATCCACCGCAGTTTTAGGCACTGAATACTTTTGATTAAAATGGTTTTACAATGGAAAGGGACAATACAGGAACAGATCAGATAACAGAAGCATACAGATGGAGTTAACAGTGTCAGCGGTTCCTACGTCTGGCAAGATTATGCCACATCAGGGTTCAAGTTTACATTGTTGAAGTACATGTAAAGAGTTCAGACGCAATACTTAGGGTGTGTTTGTTGGAAAAATAAAAATGCAATTACAAATTCAGTTTACATTAGATGTGCACATTTAGAAATAATAAAACACTTATTAATAAAGAGCAGATTTCTACATTACATTTGTCATTTTATTCAAACGATATTTGAAGAAATAGTTTAAAAGACAAATAATTATTGGTGTTACACTGTCAAACCAGTTTCATGTAATTACTTGGAAAGACTGTGATCAGTAGATTCATTACACACTTTTAAAAGCGCTTCAAAAATAGGCTCCTGACAAAATATCCTTTTAACATTAACATAAACGTTAAACAAACGTTTAAATGAGAAATATTTTATTTGGTCAGAACACATGGCTCGTATTAACTGGCTGTCAGTAGAGAAGGATGATTTTTGACCCCATACTAGGGGTGGGAATCTTTAGGTACTACCGATCCGATTCCGATTCTGGGACTCACGATCCGATTCCAAAACGATTCTTCATATAATTTTTATGCTTTAGTTTTTATGCTTTTTGTTTATAGTTAGAATCTCTTTGACAGTATTCCCATCTTGAAGTTTAATTTTATTGCTTTTATTTTAACAAAGTTATATTCAGGATGAACAAGTTCTGACATAGAATCGATTCTGAATCTTTGAGAATCAATTCAGAATCGTTAGAGAAAGAATCCCGATGCATCGATTTTTTTTTTTTTTTTTTCCCCCACCCCTACCCCATACTGGTGCGGTTACCTCATCTACAGTATAAGCAGTATCTAACTGGATCATGTTGACCAGCCCAACCTTAAACTCGTGCTTTCACAGTGTCTCAAAAGGGCATGATGAAATAAAGCAACAAGCAATTAAGCATCTCTTACACAAGGGTTTTTCAAACTTTAGTGTGGGACCACTTTTTATCCTAAATTTTGCAACAAGTAATATAATAAAATGTCACACACAGACTTACCTGAATTAATCCAAGACCTCTACCTTACACTACTGAAAGTCATCACATCCACAGGCTTGTTATAGCTTTTAATTTTTTTTTAATACATTCCTTTCCACGGATTGGCTGTGATTGTTTTGGGATCTATTTCACCTTTTTTAGTAAATAGCAACAAGTGATATTGAGCAACGCTGTGCTTGCGATCTCTACCCACATTAAAATCCCACTCCACAAAGCTTTATTATACATTCTGATTGGCTGTGATTATTGCATCTATTTCACCTTTAGTGTGCACAGCATTACTCAACGCTGAAAGTTTGTTAATGCGCACCTAGTTAGAACTTGATTTTACTTTCCACATCATATTTCCACTCTTTCTGAAAGCGCCCATACACACCTTCACCCATATTACTTTTCATATCCTATAAATGCTTAAGGCAACAATCTTTATTTCTAAATAACGTTTCATATCCGCCTTTCCTCTTTATAGTTTCCTCTTTATGCTGTGTTCCTCCAAATGATACCTTCTTCATGCAGTTTGCTTTATCCATCTTTTCTTGTAGACCACCCATGCGTTCATGACCACATCTCTGCATGTACAGCCCAATAGCATGTTCAGCTCACCCAGAGGATAGCGCTCGCTATTTGTCTTGCTCATGCTGCAGAACTCGAGCACGTTTTGCGGCATAGAAAGGACCAGAAATTAGTATGGGCCGTTCAAATGTAAGAAAAAAGTTTGTAGATGAAAAGTGTAATTGTAAGCAGAGAAGCTAAACCACAGCAGCTATTCTGAAACCCCATAACAACCCTCTAAGATCGCCACAGGGCATCTAAAATTGTGTGGGTGTGTGCGATCATATGCTTGCATCTGTTAGGAAAGCCAATCCTGTTGGTTTTAACTCTGTAAAACAGACCAGATTACAGGGATGTCATCCACTCTTTTCAGCGAAAAGCGGTAAAATGATAGAGAAACCTGCTGTACAGAATTTAGCCACATTACAAGAGACAGCACATGGTGTATCTTGGTCTGTTTATTCAAATAATTACACCCCATTTCGCTGTATAATAAACATGCAAGACATTGGTGGAAATGTAAACTTTGATCAGGTTTTTGTCTGTTCAAAATATAAAATGTTGGGTTTAAAAGAGTTACATATGTAAAATAATTAAGATTGGCAGTTCAGTTGTTGATTTTGCTTCATTTCTGCTCTCATCTCCTTACCAGGTGACCAGCCTGGAGCCGATGTCGGACCTCTCATCTCTCCCCAGGCTAAAGAGCGTGTGAACAGCCTTATTCAGAGCGGCGTGGATGAAGGTGCGAAGGTGCTGCTTGACGGCAGGAATGTTAAGGTCAAGGGTTACGAAAACGGAAACTTTGTAGGACCGACAATCATTGGCAATGTCACGGTGAGAGTTTTTGCGCTTATGGATTACACAAAGTTATTGGTAACTCATCTTGCCGCCATGTCATCTAAAATTGTTTTATCTTGATTTCAGCCCGATATGAAATGCTATAGGGAGGAGATCTTTGGACCTGTGTTGGTGGTCCTGGAAGCCGACAGTTTGGATGAAGCCATTGACATGGTCAATAATAACCCATATGGCAATGGAACGGCCATCTTCACCACTAACGGTGCCACAGCACGTAAATACACCCATGAAGTTGATGTTGGGCAGGTGAGACGTTTTTTTTAGTTTATTACAATATTTCATACTGTGTTTCTCAGTGTTGTACTAAAATGGTATGTGTGTGAATTGAGAAAGTGCATGCATAAGTCAGATGTTTAGAGACCTCGGTCAGTCTACGACTGTGGAAAACTCCCTCCTTATAGACGGTGCAGACATGTTCATCCTCTGTTATGTCATATTAGGCACCTCTGTCTATATATATAGATATACATGCCATGTAGACTTTTAACATGGCCAATGTAGATGAAGAGTTCCAGGCACTCCTCTAGAGTAAATATTAGATGTGATGTAAATGAAATGTGTAAAATCCATTGGCGCCACTCCCCGACCCAAAGCCAAGAGCCATGGTTGAGGTGTAAGCGTTGTCTCTGGCTGCCATATATAACACAAGGAGTAACACAGCCTGTCCCTTGAAAAATGTACGTGAACACAACCTTTTCATTTGCAGTCACCTTGTCTGCCACAGCTTTGAAAACGTCAGAAAAATACAGCTGCGACCACAAAAAATGCAGACTCCAAATAGCTCATAGCAAATATGTGCTTTTTAATCAAAACAGCGCTACGCCAAAATATTTTGCTGGTAAAGCTCGGACTCTGAAATTAAACTCAAAAGGGATTCCTTGCAACCTGTTGATCCGGTGGTTATGCAGAAACGGGCCACTTTTACCCTGTTTGTTTGCCCGTGGCAAGAAGCTATGCCGTGTGTTTGCGAATCACATGCTGGAGTACACGGCACGGGACATGTGCTGAGCTGGCCTCCAATACCCCCACGCACAAGAACCTCCTTTTTGCTCTCTTTCTACATCCACTCCCCCTCGAGTCACCTTCAGCCAAAAGGCTCGACTTCTGCAACCGCGTTTTCAAACATTTCAAGCAGCTCTGCCAGTTTCCAGCCTCGCTCCAGCCCAAAAACAAAATGTTTTGTGTAGTTATTCTCTGCATGTATTACTTTTCTCGGCTGGTACACAAACAAATGATTGTGGCTTTCAGATTTGTGTTGACTGCGTCGTTATTGAATGACTCGGTTGTTCACCATTTTCCGTACATGGTTGTCGAAGCCCAACAGCAGGTCGTTCTCCAAGCAAAGATGCACTTTTGGAGAAGAAAGATGTTAAGAGAATATTTCACTTGAAGATTAAAATCCAAACCTTGGGTCTAAGGTTAAAGGCTGTAGTTTGTAAGTTTTTGTCTCTTTATTGCCTTAAAGGGATAGTTCACCCAAAAATGAATAATCATTTATTCATCCTCATGTCATTTTAAACCTGTATGACTTTTCTTCTACAGAACACAAAAGAAGATATTTTGAAGAATGTTGGTAATGAAACAACATTGAGCCCCATTGACTTCTGTTGTATAGACACAAAATCACTGAGACATTTCTCAAAATATCTTCTTTTGTCTTACACAGAAGAGGATCATACAGGTTTTGAACAACATGATGGTAAAAAAATTATGACGGAACTACTCCTTTAATTTGCAATTGTAAACTTATAATAATGATTTATAGGTTTAGTTGACGGGTACGGTTTTGCAGGTAAAGTCATGATGTAATGCGATAAAATAAATATAAAGTAATCTAGAATTTTATGTTTCTAGCGGAGATGCATATATAGACGCAGATTGCCGCTTTAAAGGGATAGTTCACCCCCCAAAAATTCTTTTATTATTTACTCACTCTCATGTCATGTCAAACCTGTATGACTTTCTTGCTTCAGCAGAACACAGAAGAAGATATTTTGCAAAACGCTGGTTACCGGCACCCATTCACTTTCATAGTATGGACACACGGTACAATGGAAGTCAATGGGTGCCGGTAACCAGCATTTTTTTACAAAAAAAAGTACCAGATACAGGGTTTGAATGACATAAGGGTGAAAAAATTATGACACAATTTTTATTTTGGGTGAACTATCCCTTTAACTCAAACCACTGTACAACTACAATAAAGTTATACAATTATATTACTATAGTTTTGTGTTAGAAATAAAAAAACTAATTTCGGCTATATGTCATTATTACAAGAAGCACAAGCATAGGTTTGGAAGCACAAAACATCATTTTTTGTGTAAAGGTCATCATCTAGTAAAGGTCGAAAGTAATTCTAAACTCTAGTTTGTTAAACTGTCCTATTTCTGAACTTTAATTGCTACATTGAGATTGAAGAGCAGTGGGCAGGATTGAGCTGCAGTAATACGCTGAGATTTCTAAGTTTACATCGAGCAGGGAGACTAACTTGAATCGTTAATGTATGGAATTTACAATCCGTCTCTCCCACGCGGTGTCTAGCTACGCGAAGGAAAACATACAGCGTTCAGCGGCAGACAGAAATGCATTTGCGGCTGGCGGCTGTGTTGTTGCTTTAACTATCATCAGGGTGCGAGTGTGTCAGATACGTGAGATGAGGGTAAAAGCTGCTGACCTTTGATGCTTCAAGTTCATATTCTTATTTTACAGATTGGAGTTAATGTACCAATCCCCGTCCCCCTGCCCATGTTTTCATTCACCGGTTCCAGAGCCTCCTTCAGGGGCGACACCAATTTCTATGGAAAGCAAGTAAGTGTTCACATGGTTGTTGTAGTCATTATTATAGGGTATATAAGGGTCTTTGGTCAGTATCAAGCAAAAAATGTTTGGCGTACAGACACCTAAACACACTGAAAGAAATAAAAAAAAATTGCTATTACTTAACTGGAACACAAAATCAACAGCCTGTGTCATATCTTTCCCAGGTGTCAAATGTAGCCACCGGAGTTTATAATTAGGTCGCATTTGGTTTCTGTTTTGGTATAAATTTTGTCAGCTCTAGATAAATGATGACTGATGTGTTTTGACAAAGGTGGTCTGTTGCTTTCGCCAGCATTTGGTTGCCAACCACCTGCCATTTCTCATGTAATGTCATTGTCACTTTGGGAGGGTACTAACAATAAAATGATGACTAGTAATCCTGACTCATTGTTTTGTCCTATTTTGCTATTTTTTTCTATCGCAGGGCGTCTACTTCTACACACAGATTAAAACCGTTACCTCACAGTGGAAGGCAGAAGACGCTACATTGAAATCTCCTGCCGTTACCATGCCAACAATGGGGCATTAAGTGTGTCTCAATCTCAACATCCCCCAAACTACAGTTTAACATATGTACAGATTGGTATTTGAACCAATTGAAACTGTCCTTTTGATTTCTATGCTAAGTAGTGAAATAATTCCAAAAATGTGAATGTTTTTTTTTTTCTCTTACTTGGAAAAGTTATGTCCAAAAAATGAGGTGCATAATGTTCTTCACAACTGTGTAAAACATCTGTGTAAAACTAAATTTTCACCATGTCACCATGATACAGCACAAGTTGTTTTATAAGGAGTGTAAATGTGTTGTAAATCTATAATCTACTAAGTGCTATAACTTTCAGTATCTGTAGCTGGCTAGTTTGAGCCTTATTTCTGAATTGTTAAACTCTGGCCTTATCTCAGATTAAATCTGAATGTCTCTATGTATATGCAAAACTGTAAATCTACCAGTTGTTGGGATGCTCAATAAATAATTTTTTCCCCTAGATTTATTTTGGCTAAAGCAGGAAGACTGAATGATGACATTGAGTTTTGTGTGCACGGCAAGCATATATGTCAAGTAAATATCAGTACAGAGGAAAGATTACACTAAAACATCTCCTATTTGTGGCTGGTCTTGCTGGAAAAGCTTACAGGTCATGTTCTTTAGCGATCATAAGTATGATCACCCTAATTAGACAGAAATTATGAAAATGATAGGATCTGCAATATGTCATTTCCCACATTTCAAACATTATATGCAGAACTGCGACCGTATATTGTGCAGGCCTTGTAAACCACCAGTTTAACCAGTTTAAAGGTCACATGGGTCATGATTTCTGGGTTATAAAATTTATACAGTGTGATTCCTCTGGGATCCATTTTGGGAGTTGGAACAAATTTTGGTAAACCAGAACACAGAATATACAAAACCAGCATGAATCACTCATGATCTTCATCTTATAGCTAGAATGTTCTGCCTGTTAAACACCCAACCTCAGATGAAGTAAATCTTCAGAATGCTTTGTAATTTGCATGGCGTCCTATGGCTGGTGTCTAAGCCTGGATGACTGCCATCCTGGTCCATTTGAAGAGATTAGCTAATTTCTCATGTGGTTAAAGAAAAATGCAGCAACAACATAAAACATTTTTAACTTTGCTGAGATTTGCTTTTTAACTGAGATTGTACCTGTCTGTTGCAGCACCATGTAACTCAATGTAGTTGAATTTCTTAACATTATTTCTGAACGTTCCCAGTTTTACTTTTCTAACTGTTTACTCTAAATGTATATTGCAGGTTATTTACAACCTAATGACTAGGTACACCCTCTATGGTAGGCTGTGGATCACCAAAGACAATAATTTAGTCCCTTGGTTTGTAAAAACAAACAGAACACACATTTAAACTAGCACACGAACAATGTAAGTGTAACAGTCAAACGGGCAGCACAGCATATTAAAATGACTGTTTGAAAAGTGTAGCCATAACACATTTTGAGACGTGTCTTACCAACCAAAGTTAAATCCAATTCATTAACGCCAAACTCATATAGTTACAAAACTTTGGTGTCTGTAAAGATAGCGAAGGAACGTGACAATCTGTAGTTCTGCAAACTCATACAACAACCCAACCTAAAAAAGTACTGTAGTCGTATGTCAATAGATGCTTCAGATTTCAGCATTTAGAATGCAAAAATCTAAACTGGTTAATGTTGGTTAATGTAAATGCATTTTTACATTTGTTATAACCATCTAAAAT
Organism: Beaufortia kweichowensis; assembly: GCA_019155185.1. Lineage (NCBI taxonomy): Eukaryota > Metazoa > Chordata > Actinopteri > Cypriniformes > Gastromyzontidae > Beaufortia > Beaufortia kweichowensis. Next base: position 4,911,534 of record CM032805.1, read on the forward strand.
ATCTTAATCCTGCCTATAGAGATTGTTGTGCACAGCTCAATGAAAAGAAATAAAAAAGTCCATGTAAATCTAACCAACATGTTTAAATCTAGCATGCATTTGTTTCTAACAGGGGGTATGACATTGCAGACCTATTTTTACCTTTCTGGTTTTGACTCATTGCACCTCAGCATAGCTAAATGGGTTTTCAAAGCTAACAGATTTTTAATGCCGCACCCACACTTGCGTTGGAAAAGAGGGGAGCTTTAGTCACTATAAGAAAGTCCCAGTAAAAAGTATTTGCAGAGGTGCAACTTCTTACACGAAACTGTCATGTAGTTTTCCCATCTTTACACAATGGCATAATGCTTACTGTTGATTTTAAGGCTGAGCTGGAAAACGGAATGCTGTAATTGGTAGCGAACAATGGTGATGATGGCAGGAAGTGCTTGTCAATGTCTGGCTATGTGCTAAATCATACGATCCAATAAAAATATGCAGAATATCCAGTTATGATGCTTGAGTCTTCCGTGTGATTGACAGTGCTGGTAGCATTCTTCTAAAAAGCAGATCCCATCTCCATTTCCCAAGTTTCTATGTTACTCCTTCATTCACTGTAACTCTATGGGATTGTCTACCCCAAGGGACAAGGAATTAGTCTGGATATTATTACATAATACATGATGTAAGAAGATACAAATCAGCAGCAGGATATCTGAGAGTTCTGGAACTAGGATTAGAATAACTGTGTGCGGTCAGTGGTCTGAGATCATATCTTAGATCGAAGACTGTGTCCAGTACCAGTGTGTCCACAATTACGGCTTCCCACATTTGCATTTCCCTGCAGTGGTCCAAGGGCAACAAAAGGATTAGAGGAACTGCCGGCTTGGAAAGCAAGAGCCTCGGAAAGAGTGCCGAGAGCCAGGCCGCAGAGACAGGAGACTGCCTCCTACTGTGGAGGTGAAGGGAACGCGGCACCACAAGCAAAACAAATACACAGAACCGTGCAAATAAATATGTTGGGAGGGAAACACCATACCTGCTGCCCCCACAAGAGATCAGAAACTTCATGAATGAGAAAATTAAATTTAGGTCTCACTGTAATATACAGTATCTATTAATCAGTTTTGGGTAAGTTACCTCATTAAAGTAATTCATTACTAATTACATAATCAACTTTGTATTTAAATTATTCCATTCTTACACTGTCAAAAAAGTAGTTGCATTGCTCATTACTAAAGCTGTAAATTAAGTTAATTTAAACAGCACCTGTAACAATAAGTACACATTACACTTTTTACATTATATAGTTTCTTATGAACTGCAACAGAACATTTCTAACACATTTTTAACTCATTTTTAACACACTTGGCTGAATTTAGATTTTAAATTCTATATTTTTTATACTGTATGTACAGTACAGCATGTACATCATAAATAACCAATTACCTAAAAATAAAGAGTAATCCCTTACTTAACTTTTCGGCAAAATGTAATTTAATCACATTATTCATTACTAAAATAAGTAATCCATTACACCCAACATTGCTATCAACATTTATTATAATTTCTTTTTTGACATCCTATTATCTGTAAGAGCTTTCAAAATGTTTCTCATTTTTGGAAATAGCCTTTACTGATTTACATTTCTAGGGACACCTGGAAGGTGACTAGTCAAATAAACCCGACTTGACAAATGAGAGGAATGTGGTTTGAACTTTGAGTTTGCACACTAAGCTTATTGAGATATTATTCCTTCTACAGCACAGCATGTGCTTTCAGGCAGCAGTGATTTCTATTTTGATAAATGGAAACGTAAATTCCTAAATATTTACTCTTTTAATAATGCTCATTTCATAATTCACTGCTTTGGTCCCATCCTCATATGCTTTACTTGCACAATAAGACCTGCAATATGTAAGTAAATATTATGTCAATTTTGAGTTTATGTTTACTGTCAATTTTTTTCAGGTCCCAAAGCAAGGAAATACATTGTTGTGTATAGACCATCAATCTAAATTACTGTGGTTATTTGGAAAAGTGTCAAAGGGAGAGCGAATTATGCACATTTGGTATAAAGCTCCCACAAACTGCCTTTACATTCCACCAGCTTACAATTCTGAGGCATTGGGTTGGCCTTGGCTTCATTTAACTCTGAGTCATCTAATTGAATTAGGCTAACCTCAAGTGCTAGGTTTGGGAAAGCAGGTGAAGGATTGCCCCATGGCCACGCTTTAAAATACCCCAATCTCACTGGCAAGAGGCTTTCCCGCCCATTGCCACATGAATGTACTTGATACTAGGTGTTTCGCTGACATGGATTTGGTAAACTAATCACGTTAAACTAACATTGTTCCAACAGTGGCTATGAGAAGATAAACACAATGGTCCAAGCTCTTACATTTATACCATTTACGCACACATTCGAGGCCATGCCAGTACTTCCCACACTGTGTTTGGAGAACAATCCCCTCTGGTGAAGATGTAATCATTGGGTTAGGTGACGTATACTGTCTCCAAGGGGAAAAATATAAAATGGTCAAGATAATAACCTTGTTATGAGTGTGTTGTTTTTTAACAGGTTATTTTCACTTACTGTGTGACAATGCAATTTAAAATGTAAAATTAGCCTGTAATTGAACATAGGGTAGAACAGTAAAATGGATTGCAAACTGGGCGAACTTCTACTCTTTTACTTCTTGAAGATTCTTTTGCAAAAACTCACTCATCTGTCTTGACTTTTTTCAACCAGAAAATATCTTTTTATGTTACAAATATGCAAACAGTCATCTTCAAATAAAAGTTTAGAGTTTATTAGTACATTTCTACTGATGTATATGGTAATCAAGTCAACTTTTGAAAACAATTTGATGCCGATACTGATTTATTATTTTAAAGATTTGGATTTTGGTAGATATTCAATTCCATTAGACATTTTATAAGTTTGCAAGTTACTCATTTTCATCTATTTTACGATAACAAGTGAAGGACCCGTTTACTATACACTATAATTATACTATACACAGCTTTAACTCGATCACTGTATGTATTTAAATATAATATGTTTTAAATTACAGCATGTCATATATACAGAGTTCAAAAGGTTCCTACCTTTCTTAATTGTATGCTTAATTATCTTGTGCATTAATGCAGTATTGAAACTGTCATATTTTATAGAAATGAAAAAAATATATAAATTGCTTTTTTCTCTTTAACAAAACAGTTTCACAGACTAGAAAAGAGGAGGAACTTTACAGAAAATGTTTGGGAACACTGTATAATTCTGCAAAGCCAGGACCACAACTATCCTTTACTGGGATGAGAAGCACAATGTTTGACTTATGGCCTTTTCTTGTGAACCAGGGCACAGAATGAATGGTTGTTCAATAGAAAAACACCCCGGCTTTCCAATTGTTGTAAAATAGCAGCCTGACCTTCTGCCTCTTGTGTTATGTTGACTACTGAATAAACAAAAATGTTAGCTTTTCTTAAATAAATGTTTGTGCTGTAAAACCACATTACTGGATCAACTTGTTCAATTAAGTATTTGAACAGAGAATTAAAACATGCATAATTTTATGCCAATTAGTAAAACACAAATGACATTATAGCAGTCAATGGGGACTTTAGATGAAAATTATTTTTGTGTGTTGATACACATTTAATCATAGCTTCCAATGTTCTACTGTTCTAACCAAACTGTCAAGCTGAATTAGAAGATGAATCTCTACTTCAAAGGTCAATTACATGTTTTTCTTTTTTCCTATTCCTTTTTTAATTGATGTCAGAAAATGGCTGGGTCACAAAGGATACAGCTGGAAAAGCCTTGATGAAATAACAATTTGGATGACTGAATTTCACCCTGTTTTTCAGTCACATGTCAGACCACTTCTCCAGTAAAAAAAGGAGAACAAAAGCAGACACTCACGTTCAACTTGTTTCCATTAGCTAAGCCCTTTCTCAAGACAAAGTGTTTTATCATATAACGTGGAGGCCAAGGAGGGTGGGCCTTGAAATGACATCTGAGTCCACCACAACAATACATTTTCCAGGATTTTGCTATACTGGCAAATGTGACATTTCCATGAGTGTCTAAAGGTTGTCCAGACCAAACTTTTTTTTTGTCTGCTTAACACTTATTGGGACTCTGTTTTACCAGTATGAAGTAAGGGGTAGTAAATGGAAAACAGCTGTTGACCGAAGGAGCGCATTGTTAAACAAAAGGCAAATGGTGTGATGTTACGCTGCAATTTAGAATTTCATGTATATAAAAATCCTCGCTATGCCTTTCATGATTGAATAATGGGATTTTTTAAAGCTTACACTGTTACAAAGTAAAAGCTTTCATTGTAATTTGCCACCAGCAGATTTCCAGATATGTAAGAATCATAGTGTAAATGTACAATGCATGTTAAATACACAGATTTAAAAATTCAAGGTATGGTAACAATAAGTCATACATCATCTAACACCTTTTACTCCAGTGCAAACCTTGTTTACATGCAGAATGCTGTATATTCTTTGGATTTTCATTTTTGTGACAGGTGCCGTTTCAGAGATTCCCACATATGCTGCGAGTTAGCTTACACAATGACACTAATATGCAGTTACATAACGGTCCCATTGTTGTATAAAATAATGCAAACGGCTGATAAGAAAAGTTTACAGGCAGTACATTCTCTCAATCCACCCGACAACGGCAAGTGTGGTCTCCACAGAAATGTGGGGTGAACGGTAACCGATGGTGCATGGGGTTATGTAAGCAGATGGGGTTCATTTCCAGTCCTCTCGAACAGAACTTCAGCAATGATTGACAGGCCATTCAGCCACCAAACAAATTTGAGCTATAAGCAAGTATTACATAAGCTGTGGACTAGCCACAAAATTTAAACAAAATTGCAGTTGACTTAGCAGATTCTCCGGGGCCAAGCCTCTAAAAACAATGTAAACTTAGCTCAAAACAATTTCGAATCCATCCAGCAGCACCACCCTCGCATTGCATGCCTTGTGTTCAAGTCAGTTGCCGGCTTCCCAGACGGTCATTTCTGTTCGGCTTTTTGATGAAACTGGAGTGTATCCATTAAACATTTCACCGACGGGAAAAGCCAAAAGAACATATGTCAAAATGTCAGGGTGTAGCTACTGTAACCCTATAGCGGCTCTTGGCCTTAAGTTCATGTATGCTGTTAGGCGACTAAATTTAAGACTAATTGCTATGACAGAGATGAAAGAAGACATCAACCCCTCCCCCCACCATATACAAATAACTGTGAACGTTTTCAAGCTGTCATTATCATCGAAACTATAATTACAAGGCTTTGGTCTCTTAGATAGGAGTTCTTGGGCAGGACACCCACAAAAATTTCTCAAAATTTCTACATTTCTCAATGTAAGACGTTTACAAAGCAAGGGGGTCATAAATTCATGCTAACATAATGTAACAACATAAGCTCTTTTCTATAAATGATTAATTTGTTTAAGAAACATATTATTTCACTGTGGCATTGTTTTGGTACAGTATCTTGAAAAGTTATCTGCTTTAAATACATTTAAATTTTTTTTATAATGCGATTTCTCTTATTCTGCTTTTTCTTTAGTGTGTTACGTAGCAGTTTGTTCATGTATAAGATCTGCAGAGTTACAAAGCTCAGTCTCAAACCCAAAGAGATGTTCTTTGTAAACGTTAAGGCTCAGCCACGTCTTCCTAAAAATGCCTCTTTCAAACACGCTCCCACATTTCTACGTCAGTATGTGGAGGCAAAGTTTCCTAATCGCCCAAATGTTATAAAAATGTTATACCTTTTATTCTCACTGTTGTATTTCTGCCGCCGGTGCCACCATGTTGTGGAGACACTGTGTTTTTCAAATATGGTAAAGGGGCGTAACATTTCTGTCACACGCTCGCGGTATTTGGGCCAATCACAGTGCACTGGATCGCTGGCCAATCAGAGCACACTGCGCTTTTCAGAACGTTGAGCTTTGTAAAAAAGAGAGACAGGGCAGAGAGGAGGAACAATAATCTAAAGTATGTGTATGTTTTTTTAACCTAAAACCACATAAACACATTACATTAAACCAAATACACAAAATAATGTTTTTTTTAAACAGTCATATGACCCCATAATGATTTAAATGATAATTTTTCAGATTAGATATAAAAATATTTATTTACAAAAAACAAATAACATTTAATTTCAGTTTATCTCAGCATGGTCAAACCAACCATGGTCAAATAACAATTTTGTTGTCATTTTTTATTTTATGCACTGGTAGAGCAGTCTATTGTTTTCGAAGTGTTTATTGTGTATGCATTGTACATTGTAATGGGCTGGCAACAAATTATATCAAATCATTACTGTGGCAAAACTAGTTCACATTGCACAAATGGTTTCGAATGTGACAGGCTTTGACTCGCTGGTCATTTTTTATTGCATCAGTTAAACAGTGTAATTGCCTTGCTTTATGCCATAAATATTGTTTATGATGTATTGTGATAATCTCATGGATATACAAACTGCCTTGTCAGTAATTGTCTTTAGCTATGTGTGAACATAATTATAACTACTGGATGGATTTAAAGATATTGGGAAAAAGGATGAAAACAACACTAACAACAACAACAACAACAACTGAAAATACAATGAACTGCAGCTGTAAAAATGTACACATCTGTATCGTGCAGTAGAAAGCTTACTGCCTATTGGAAATCCAGATGAAACATTGCAAACTGGACGACACAATGATCCTGTGCAGGAGTGTGAGTAATTTTTATTAGACTTAAGTGGCATATGCAGCTACCTATTAAATTAGCTCATGGTGAACTATGGCACAGCTGAAAGTGTTCTTTTAAATTGTCAGAAGTCAATATGAGGGCCTGCACATGCATGCTTGGCACGGGAGAAAAGCCCATAATGGGGTACCGCAGTATGAAAAAACAAGAAAAAGAGGAAAGAAAGTGTAATATTTTTAGTTCCAAATTACAACGTTGGAACTGTTGCTTTGCTCAGCCGACTGTCCGGGGACTGGAATGGCATGATGGGAGCGCAGGCGCTGCCAAACTCCACCCTGGCCCCCTCCCTCTGTCCACTCTGTGCCTCTCTTTTCCCCTTCTGCACTGAAATCACATACTGAGCTCCACCACCCCTTATTTCAGCTCTTCGCTGTCCCTCAGCTGGGTCTCACCGGCAGTGGCAGGGATAGTCATTCTCAACCCGATGTGTGGTGAACCACTTTCATTGGTTGCAAGTGAGAGAGAAAAAGACATGACATAGGATTGCAGTCCCACTGTCAGGAGTGAATTCCTGAGAATTACAAAAAACAACCCTTTGTGAACCTTAGCCCTAGCTAAGGTTCACAAAGCGGAGAAATCCACCCACCATCTGCTGTCTAGGTTATATGAGGTCTTCAACAGCGAACACTTTCATGCTTTTCATCAACAAATTGCATTACAGCCAAAGACCTGGACTGCTTAGCAAAACTCACACCTAAAGAGATTAATGTTTTATTAGTTCTCGCTGCACATTAAATATACTTTGTCTAACAAAAAATCAAAACGAGAGACAATGCTGCATGGGCATTTCACCCATTTACATATGCTTTATTTTAGAGACACTTTTACATTTTTACTTTAGATGATTTAGTGTGCAGAGAATAAAAAGTTCGACCCTAGGTGTCCTGAGTACAGGATCTTCCACTACCCTGTGGGCACCGAAAGTACACGGACACTGAAGTTTACAATCGGCTGTGCCAAAATATCTGGCGACTGATGCAAAAACAACACGCAATAGCTTCATCTGTACCTTATATTTCAGCTCTGAAGTTTAATGATAATAATGGCATTTTATAACCTTGCCACAAAGTCTAACAATAAATTAGATAATGTCTACATCACTTTACACCTCTTTTAAAATGCACAAAGGAGGGAAAAGCCCTATTTTAGACATTATGAGACAAATAACTCATATTCACTGAAGGACAATTAGCTGCTGTTATGTGTAACACAGAATCTCAAGAAACCATGTAAAATTCTTCGGAAGCCACTTCATGATATCACCACTATTGTTGGAAAGGAAGCTGGCTTGCAGCAATGGAAAGCTTGCATGAGTAGGTTTAAATGCTTGTTAGAAGAAAGAAAAGAGTGGTGAAGTAACAAGACCGGCTGTAAGTAGAAAGCAAAGCTGTAAGTTTTAATTAAGTACTCCCATAAAATGTATTTTTAAACCGATGCATGCACTCTTGGCAATCCAGATGGTTTTGAAGTCTTAATATATACACAGTTTTGTTTTTCTGAAGAAATTTTTGTTGCAGTTATGGCACTTCAGATGATGAGGGATGAACCGTGTACAAGGGGGTAACTGCCAGTTAAAGCGTCTCTAATTGACGAGAAAGAAACTCTGCACTGTTTAGCAGGTATCCCATGTCCATTTTCATAAGTAAAGGGAGGGGATGGTGGAGGATGGATTTCAGAGGGCTTGCGATGGGGAGGCTCACGATTGGTGGACGCTGCTGTTTGGCATGGCCCCCTGCCAAGCGCTTATGTCTTTATATACTGTAAACAGATGACCAACCAGTCCCGAGCGTGTCTCTGTGTTCACCCTCTTTCTGGCTCTCTGTACCTTCTCTCTCTTCCCCTTCTTCATCATCTTTTCTGTGCACTTTCACTGCATCTGTCAACCCTCAAGACTTTCTCTCGACAAGACCGGGCAAAAACAGCAAACATCCTACTCCATAAAAAATCTTGAGTCATTTTCGAGAGAAACCACCAGTAAAGCCTTCAGCTGTTCGCAGTGCCGGCGTGGGAGAAAGAAACCATGTCTCAGCAGATGTTGCTCTTGACGGTGGTGTCCATGTGGCTTTTCGCCGGGCACTTTCTGGCAGAGGCGACATATCACAATCACCATATGTACAACCGCTACCGTGCCTTCAATTACCATGCCAATATGGACAATCAGCTTCCTCCAGAGGTCCCTGTGATGACGGAGCCGGTGGCAGAGCCGGTGGCAGAGCCGGTGGCCCCCCGGCCGGTCAACTTCAGTCGCATCTTTTACGGGATCATGTTCGATGCTGGCAGCTCTGGCACGCGCATCCACATTTACAGATTCGTTCAGAAAGATCCAGGTAAGATTCTCTATGTCCTTTCTCCATACCCCCTTTTTGAATAAACACATACAAGCTGTACAGAAATCCAGATATTTTAACTTTTCTTATACAGTAGCTAAAATTTGTATTTCTTTTGGTTCTGACTCACATCTATGCTTCAGCACAGCCTGCACCATGAACTTAAAATGATCTTAAAGAGTCCCGCCTTGTAGACTCTGTGAACGGCTGCCCTCTCAAACTCCCTCTCTCACTCTCTCTTGCTCTCCCACCGCATCTTTACTAAGACTGCAGCTCATAGTACGATTGCTCACAGTGTGTGCATTCACTGCATGGTGTGAAGGCAAACAGAAACGCAGGGGTGGGAAAAGGAAAGATGGGTAATAGGCAACTGCAGTTACATTTAATAAATAGCAACCTTGAGCAATCTGTTAAAGATTATGGGTTTGGGCTGATAATGCAGAAATGGGTTATCCTACATAGTCATCAAATGGAGACATGGCATTACTCCTGATGAGGTAAACTTTAAGCCTGCAGAGAGTCTTAATTTGCCTGTCTGGAAAAATATTGATGGTCGCCATTTGTGGTAAACATACAATAACCAAATGTCTCTGCTCAAGCGCAATAAACTGCCTACAGTCCATCTCTAATGTGCGCCTTGTAAGGGCAGATGTCTCCAATTGTCCTCTGACATTTCTGTCTGTCTCTGCATCCCACAGCTGTGCTCCCAGTGCTGGACAATGAGATGTATCATGCCGTGAAGCCTGGACTGTCGCAATATGCGGATAAGCCTGATGAGGTAAGCCACTAGCCTTCTCATAACATCATCAAGGAAGATGTTATTTCTATTCAATTCAAATGGCTTTGACTTTTTCCACCACAGTATCGTCTTAACATGCAGACAGAGGAAGCATATAATTTTTTCAATATTTCCCCCTTACGTTATTATAAAAAACACCAGAAATATGGAATTTCAATCCAGAGTTTGCAGTTATTCATTACAGCTTGTGACCACAGTTTTTTTTAATACTTTTTTCAGATTTTTAAGGTCATCTTTGTTAATCCAACTGGTTTGCTTTACGCTCTTCTTGTCTTAATTAAAATCCGGTTGTGCATAGATCAGATTAATTAAATGTTAAATGTATGTTTATTATACAGATTTTCAAGAATTGTGCTAATGCTTTTTTTGATTTAGGGTGGAGAAACTATTAGGCAGCTGCTGAAGGTGGCAAAGAAGACAATTCCTAAAGAGTTATGGATACAGACACCTGTGGTTCTGAAAGCCACGGCCGGCTTGCGCATGTTGCTTCCAGAGAAAGCCAAAGCACTGCTGAATGAGGTAAGGCTTCCTCTCTTTCTCACTTCCTTCCTTTCTTTCTCAGACAATTCCGTAGAGCAACCAACCATTCCAAAGCGAAACAAACCACATTGTGTGCAAGACAGAGAAAAAGAAAGACAGGAAGTGAGAGAGAAGAGAAACCAATACTGTGCAAAAGCAGCTGTTCTGAGGCTGTCTGGAGCCTCGGGGAACCAAATGGCTTTTGAATTATCATATTCCATGCCACCACACCGGCCACGCTTGTGGCTTCCAGCTTGCTAAGTTTCAGACAAATTCACCCACGATTGATTCAGTGCACTTCCCATTGACTCCAGTTAAAAAAAAACAGTCAGCTTGAATTTTCATGTTGTAAGAACCAAATGGTTTATATCTTTTACTTCTGTCATAGTCTTTATTAAAGGGGAACACATGACTTATGATTTTTAGAATACATTACATTGTATTTACTGTAGGAATGGCAACGTAATGCAATATCTGGTTTATGTCCATAGGTGAAAGAAGTTTTTGATGACTCTCCTTTCTTTGTGCCGAACAACAGTGTCTCCATCATGAATGGCGCCAATGAGGGTACTTTTTCTCTTTATTTACTTCTTAGACACACAAGCTAACAGAAGTCAAATAAGAAGTAAAATCACAGCTTTTCTCTGTGTCTGTTATTGTGATAGTCTTTAATATAGCTGTCTCGATTAAACTTTGTCTGGAAGCCTCCCACACTCAATATAAAATAATCCACATTTTTTAATTTAGGTTGACATTCACTTTCATGCAAATCCAAACTTAACATCCTTGTCCTGTCTTTATGAGGTGTGACTGGTTTTTACATTTCAGACATGTGTAATTACCTGGGCTAGCTAGCCCTTGATGACCCCAATAAAAGATACTTCTTACGAGACATTACTTTTTAATAAAGAAACCTGCAGAACATATAGAAAAACTGGGCAATGAATAATCACTTAAATGTGTCAGACTTTTCCACATTTTTCAAATGTCTGAATTATCCCTAGTCAGAATGGTGATTAATGCTTACTACTGAAAAATTGTGGTGAGCATTTTAATTTTAATTCAGTGGATTCTCTCTCCTGCAGGGGTCTTGGCATGGGTTACAGTAAACTACCTGACAGGTAAACTATTGCTCATTTTAATAAGATTTTGCTTTTAATACCATAATTACAAAGCATAATAGCAGCTGAAATTTAGCATATCTCTTTCTTCTCTGTATTAAATTAGTTCTTCTGCAATAAGAAATTATGGTAGAGATAATGTATATACAGTATGTTACGATCAGATTAATGTTTTTACTGACAGCAACACAATACTGACAGTAACACAATATTTCAGGTCATTTGTATGCTAAAACAAGAAGAACTGTTGGGATCCTGGATTTGGGTGGAGGTTCAACACAGATTACTTTCCTCCCTAAATTAAAGGTATGGGAAATAAAACAAAACCACAGTTGACATACTGGAAATATTTCCTACATTTCCAACTGTTCTTTTTTCTTTCACAGAAAACTGTGCAGACTGCTCCTGCAGACTACATTTCCAGATTTAACCTGTTCAACAGCACTTTCGAGCTGTACACCCACAGGTCAGAAAACCTGACAAAACAAAGTTGTGTATTTTGTGTTTATGAGCAGTAAAAATTTACTTTTTATTCTTCTGTCATTTGTAGTTATCTTGGAAATGGAATTTTTGCAGCCCGACTGGCAACTCTTGGAGCTCTTGGTTCAGAAGGTAAAAATTATTCAAATGTACCTATTATTTATATTTTCTATCTGCATGTTTCAAAATGAATGGTTATTAATATGTTGCTGTTCTCTCTCCACGTTGCTTAACCATCAGATCTTGACTGGAAAGTTTTTAGAAGTTCTTGCTTACCCAAAAAATTCAGTGAAGAATGGACCTTTGGTGACCACACCTACAAAGTCAGTGGAATACCAGACGGTGAGTGTTTTCAGAAATAGTAGATAAAATCAAATTGCGGTCTATGTATTTTCTTATATTTACTGTCCTTGGAAACCAATAATGTTATTATACAAAATTGGTTGTCAGTGCCATTTATTGTGAGCTCAAAGCCTTACTTTCACAAACTAATTAAAAAAATGGACATTATGAAATGTATTTTGTTTAATTATAACTTAACAATTTTATGTAATTATAACTTAACATAACAAACAAAACATTTAAAGTGAGGAAAAAATAGTCAGTTCGCTTAATAAATGATTCAACGTTTACTTAGAAAGAAACATGTAGCCAAAAGAAACTAGTTTGGTCAGATTCTTGGCATTTAGCCTTTACTTTTCTGCATGTTGCTAGCGGCTAAATCTTGGCTGCACACCACATTGTGGTCCAGAATAGCCAGCTATAAGCACCTTTCTTAGGAAGTCCACATGACTTTTGCCTGGTAGTCCTGACAAGCCAGTTAGCTCACACCAGACCTTTTGAAAGCTGCTTATTTGGAGCTTTCTGTGAGGAAACCTCTTCCTGAAAGTTTGTGGCAATCCTTTAAATTGGGGTCATTATGTAGTAAGGAGGCAATCTCCTAAAATGCACATTCCACATTCAAGGTTCCTCGGCTATTTAGTTTTTTTCGGTGTATCGAAAATGTGTAGTTATGTACATCAAGCACAGAGTTATGGTTAGGGAAGTCTCAGACGTCACACACACATGGACTGCCCATTTACTCATTTGATGTATATTACACAATAAATTTGCATGTGCTAGCTAAAATCACTTTGGGCTACCAAATCCGCTATGCAGTTTTTTGAGTTTGTACCACACAGCTTTATTATCGTTATATCTTTTATTTCAGACAAACCTAAAAATAAAAACTAAGAGACTTCATGCTGATGATCAAAAGTCATTACGTGTGGGTTACAATAAACAGGTTAAGTTAGGGTTTGGTTTAAAGGACAGAGGAGTTTTATTACGGTGTCTTAATGTCAATGAGATGAATATAAAATCTAATTCTCAGACTCTATATTTTTACTCTCAGGTTATGCAGGGTACAAGCTGTGTTACCAAGAGGTCATGCGGGTAGTGAAAGGGATTGTGCACCAGCCCTTGGAAGTGAAGGGAAGCAGCATCTTCTATGCCTTTTCCTATTACTACGACAGAGCTGTGGATTCTGGTCTTATTGGTAAGTGGGGTTACATTTGAGATAAGAGTCAAAGCTATTGTATGTAAAGGTTTATTGTATTTTAAATGAATATTGAACAAAGATGTACTGTATCAATTTTTAGATGGATCACGTGGTGGTACTGTGGAAGTCAGGGATTTCAAAAAGAGAGCCAAAGAAGGTAAGACTTTGGACGCACTCCCATCCACCAAAGCACATGCAGGTCAAAGTCCTGCCGCACACATTGCACAAACATAAATCCCCGGGTGCTTATTTGCATTTGAGGCTCTCAACAATCACACTGGCTTCACAAAATGATAGCTCTGCAACCACATAAACACAGGTTGCACCGCTCCCACACAAATACTTCTGCCCGTGTGTGTTCATCTTCTTTTGCAACCCTCCAAACCCCTATTTCAGCTTTTCCATGCCCTTTGAACACGTTGTCGTACAGAACGGACGCATAGGTGCACGTGATGCTCAGCACAATGACCCCACATTGTTCAGTTTGACACCTGATTCATTAAATCTGGCTCGATTAGAAGACTACGTCAAATAAAAAATGTCCGCAGAGAAGATTTATCACTAGGGGGAATAAGTTGGCGTCTTATGTAAGACTTTCATTTGTACACTGAGACTGTCGCATGGCCTTGATAAACCACGTTTGGCAGCAACCCTGTGGACACCCCTCTATTCACTGACCGTGAGACAACACCTAATGCCCAATATCTAACTGAATGCGGACAGGACTTAATGTCACACCCTGTGCGGGAACACTTGGCACTGCTCGCCCCTTCTCGTGGCTTGGCGCACAGTCGGCACATGTGCACGACCTAGGGTTTCACACTTACCACCTTTTTTTCTATCTCCTTTTCCCAAACTTTCACAAATCAGCTTGTCAGATGGAGGAAAAACAAAACATTGTGAAGACCTGTTTCACAAAGATGTGCCAGACGGTTGTAGCAAACACAGTACTGGTGCCTCAGCGTCTTACGTAATTCTTCCCAGAGTCTGACAAACTGTGGCTTGATAATCGACAGTCCGACATTCAGAGCCTCATTGTATAGTGTATTCACTATCCTTAAATTCTACCTTGAGCATCATAATTTTATGTTTGATCACTAATTCAAGCTTTATTGGGTCGCAAAATAAAATAAATAAATAAAATAAATTTTCCTTTTTCAAGTGTGCAACAAGATGACCAAATATCGTCCAATCAGCCCTTACTTGTGCATGGACATGACTTACATCACCTGCCTGCTGAAGGAGGGATTCGGCTTCAAGGATAGCACTGTTCTGCAGGTGAGTGGAAAATGTTTTAAATAATAAAAAAACAAAAATAACACTGAAACCTAACTGGAAATACACCGTGGGACGGATCTAAAATTGCCCTCGAACCTGTTTACTACTTGTTGTGTACATTAGCAAATTGTGAGCTTAAATTAACATCCCTTGGCAGATGAAGATCACTATTTTTGTGGATTGACATTACGCTACCACAAATTAGGCAACTGTGTGACTTTTCTATGAATGATTTCTTTGCAGCTGACTAAAAAGGTGAATAATGTGGAGACAAGCTGGGCGCTCGGTGCTGTCTTCGATCACTTCCACAATCTTAATATTCATTAAGCCTGCACTCTTGTGGCTATCGTCAGTAACGGGAGCACAGGAAGAAAGAAATCTCACTTGGTCGAGCATCCCAACTCCTCTTCTTCTAAACTTTTCAGTGAGTTTCAGACATGCACTGCACCGCAGCCCTGTACCACCATGCTGTCCACTACTATCACCAACCAAACCCCCAGAAAACTCTTCACATATAGACTATATTTTTGTAAAGATGGCCAGGCCAGCCTGCTATTTCTACTGTACATTTACATTTTTTACACTCTCGTCTCTCTTTTCTGAGACACTGTCTGTCTGTGTTTGTTTTAAGGTTTCAATGTTAAATACAACCCTTCAGAGCTGTTCATGACGCTTATACTGTATAGTTGTTTAGGATAATGTGCGGTGGGATATTTGTAAAAAGCATTTTGTCGAGTATTTTGTCTTTTATGGTAATCTGTTAGTACTAGTGCTTGTACTCTAGTCTAGTGTAGTGCTTTGTTGGGTGGATCAATTGTAGCGAATACTCCTTATGTCTTTCTTGCCCTTTTTCTAGCACGTAACACTTTAAATGTAGCTCTAGGAGCTACAACCATCTGTACTTTGGAGTATTGTGTAGGATTACCAGAACAAATCACATAATCATGTAACTCATTCAATGAATACGTGAATGGTGCAAAAGAATGCATATATTTACATCAGTTACTTTTGGTGCTCTTGGTGAAACGCTACAGGTGCTTTTTTAAGCCATGGTTTTTTGAAACTGATCGGCATACAGTTTGATCCACTTGCATTGTAGCCATCATCAAATAAGATCCTGTCAATATTTTGATTAAATGTTACTCAAATGACTACTGGCTGGAGTTATAAAAGAAGACTTAATGGTACTGTATATAATGATAAAATTAGCAATATGGCAATATGGCAATATCCAAAGTTTCGTCAAAGAGTACGTTCGGTAATATTTATGTCTTGGTTTGGTTATTGTGGAGGTTTAGGTTGTTATTATGGAGAACAGCACTGTGTATGCATGCTCAGGTGTAAAGCATTGTGAAGAATTACACCTTCCAAAAAAATTCAAGTCTTACATGTTACATCCCTACAAAAACTCATACTGGTTTTAGGAAAAACAGGAAAAAATTTAGCATCATGTCGTGCTAAATGCGTTTTGTGAATTATTGTACAAATATTTATTACATATGGACATTTTACTCCATATACAGAGTAGTGCAGTGTGGCATTGTTATTGCTTTTCTTGTTAATGCAAGATCAGCTTCTTTACACCATCATCATTATACCATAATATGATATATATGTATATTTACTACTAATGTATATATCAGCAAATACCATAATCAATGGGATTAACTTTGCCACCATTTGTTTTATACAATTGTTTGATATGAAACATTTTCATGTACTACATTATTTTGCCATTTTTAGTTATTATCTGCAAAAATGCTATAAATATGGCTATGCTTTCCAAAAACTGTCTGCAAATGTTTTGTATGAAGTGGTTATATTGTATATGTATGAACAATAAAAAATATAAAACATCTGTTGTTGACTTTTTTACGTAACATAAAACATTTATAGGTTTAAGTTATTATTTACAATAAAATTATACAAAACACATATATGCTCAGCTTGACTCATCTAAGATTTAGCTTCATTATTATACATGGAGTAATAGCCGACTGCATAATCACGTTGCTTAATTCATTTACTTGATGGAAACTAAAGCTATTTAGACATTATCAGGACACCTTCAAAAAAAGATAAACTGCTTTTGTTGCTGCTTACCTGCTCGAAGACGAATGTATGTGCCAGCATACTTCTTTAATATTCGGAAGGAATGTAAACGTTTTAGTTTTCTCCAGTGATTTAAATCCAGGATACTGTAGGTTAACTTCAAGTTCGCGCTAATTAACAACGGTAGGTCACATGTGACAGTAATCGCAAGGGTTATAAAGAGCCTTTTGATATACAAACTTACAAAACTTTATCAATATACATAGACTGTAGAAACGTTCTTGTGTGGATTTTAAAATGTGCATTTATGATGAACATTTTTAATACTGTCTACTTATAAGTAAACATTTATCAAAATTCTTACTATATGTTCCACTCAATATACTTTATTACTCGACTTTCAACTAGCCATGAAACTTCAAGGTTAATTGAACTCAGTGTTGTGCTTGTCTAATGCATATTCCACAATAACTTGGGAGAACTTGAGAGCAATGAGTGTTGCAAATACCTGCAGGCCTATATAAATATATATCTTGTATACAATCAAGCAATATGTAATATAGAAAGATTATTGATCCTATATTTTTACATGTGCAACACGGCAAACAAGGCATAAAAATATGTATGTAAACAGAGGAATAAAATATATTTATAATTTATTAATTTACACTTTTACATTTCACAAACAAAATCTTCACATCATCTTGTCTGTGGATATCCAGCAAACATCCAATTTGAAACCAGTCTTTACTTGCTGGCATAGGCAATGATCTGCTCCTGTGGGTACAGAAAGAAAAAACTGTAACTATAGATCAGTGTGACTAGAAAGACAACATTGAAACCATAAGTGATATTTTGTACACAGTTTAATTAGAGAAGCTGAGATCTTCCTCCTCTGAACTGTAAACATTTCTGTTCTCATATACTTTAATAGAAACATGTGAGATATTCAAGCTATGAGGACGGTGAAATCCCTTTATGAAAAGCTACAGCCCTTCTGGTAGGAATCGCTTAGGAATGAAGCCATTTCATAAGAGTGGCCTATAATAAAAGGAGTGTGAAAACACAAGCCAACACCGCCATGCAAGGTCCTGCAACCCCACCCACACACTTTCGGTAAGAGTAAATTTAAGGCTATACATAGCCATAGTAGTAGCTCCTGACCATGTAAATTACAGGCACGGATGAGAGTAGAAAGGCATGTAATCAGAGGACAAGTTGGGGGTGGGGGGTGATGGGGTTAGAGAGAGAGAGGAAGAAGGTGAAGGAACGGTGAAAGAGGGAGCAAAAGTTGGAGAGGTGAAAGAAGGCTCAACAGGAAGCTGGAAGTAGAACAGAGAAAAAAAGGATGACAGAAAAGAAGGAAAACGTGAGAGACTGCCACAACCCTTAAAAAGAAAGAGATTCGCAGTAAAGGAGTATGGTGGATGAAGCTGTACAAAACAAATCTTTTAGAGCTGCTAATAAAATGACATTATACAAGAACTGTGGAAACAGTAGAAGGGAGAAAGAAAAGCAAATGTGATCATACTTTAAGAGGTGGCAGTATGTTTGTAGCTTGAAGGCCAAAGGTTCGAAGCAAAACCAAAGGTGCCGAATTACTGGAGTACAGCCTTTTCATGAGGTCAACGGCTGCCATCATGGGAAGATTGTGTCGCTGGCGCTCAGTTTCATACTCCAGCAGGTGTTGCATGGCTCCTGTAGTTCCAAAGACCAAAAAGTTAAACTACACTGATTTAAAATACATTTCCATCTATTTGAATAGCAAACATTAGTGTTATTCATAAATTCAATGCAAGAATGCATTTTGTTGATGTGGGTCAAAATGGAATGTGAACTTACATAAGTTCTCAGAATTCTCACTGTTATTACTTATTGTTATTAACGCATGTGTCCACGTCCTACTCATATGGTCAAAGAAAAACCATATTTGGCTTTGTTTTTAGCAAAAAATGTACTTTGCTCTTTAACCCCTCCCCCTCCAACTTCACAGATATCATGTGCATACATGTGGCTACAATATTACACTAATAACTGCAACAGGACAATATCTGATACTGCTTTTATTATACACTTACTATATATATCATATTGTATTTTCAAAGAAACCGATGTCAGCAATTCCTCATGACAAAATTTCAATTTGTGGCTGCAAATAAATTTATAAGCAGTTTTTGGCAGGGAGTAACAATCATAAAAACACTATATACTGCTCCAGGAAAACTGCCTCTACACTTCTGAAGAGTCCCCAAAAAAGCCTGGTTGAAGAAAATGGAAAAAAGTTACTAAAAAAGTCAGCTTTACTGGGCTCTTCTAAACTGAAAGGAAAGATACCTCATGCATAAATGATACCCGAAAAACTGTTTGATTTCATCAACATGAGGTGGTGCTTCAATATAGCTCAATTTAATATACCAATACTATATTTAGCCTAAACTTTTGAATCTGACCCTTACCTTAATGGCTATTAAATGAAAATATTATAAGCATTTTTATACTTAAATAAAAAATTATTTTTATTTATACATTAATTCCTCTTAACTTGATGTTTGGAATTCTTACCAAGGTCTTTTCCATTAAATGCTGCTTGGCTAAGAACTTGTGTCAGACATGCTACATCTCCAAAGCCTAGATTGGCACCTTGCCCTGCTAAAGGATGGACTCTGTGTGCAGCATCTCTGAAATTAGAAAGATCAGAAAACATGGAGAGAAAACCTTGAGCCAGATTTAACATAAGGACCCTATATTTCATTACATGCACTGCAATATCCTCAAGAAAAACAAACCTAAATACATCATCACTGCTTTAAAAAGGCTCAGTCAATCACTTAACATTATGGCTACACTATAAACCTACCATAATGAGAGATTTCTCCTTTAAACTTACATATGTTTGTATAATTACTGAAGAAAATTATATATGCTTAAAGAAAAACTGGAACAAACTTTATCATAGACCCCACAAAAACATACCCAACGAGGACCACTCTATGGCGGATGTACTCTGTGGCATGACCCATACCGAGCGGGAACATGACCCGGCTCTTTGGCCCAATTCCTGACACACTAGGTGGAAGTTGACGTGCAGAGCCACTGTCAGGCATAAGGACGGACAGGGCAGTCCGGAACAGAGAGCCGGCGGTCTCCACCAGCTCTGAATGGTTTTCATTACTCCACTGAAGTGGAAGCAACACAGAGAATTGAACAGAGGTGTTAATGGCAAATGAGGAGCAAACAGATGGTGTTTATGGCAAGAAACTATCCACATAATAGATTTTACAAAATTTAAAGTAGATGGAAAAATGTGTGGCCGAAGTAGGAAAACATTGGGAGTCACACTCGAAACATCTCACTTGATCTAACATACAGGAGCATGTGTTAGCCACGCCCATTTATTTACAAAAATCATCAAAATATTTACTGCCCAAATCAAATATTGGTACTTGTGTATTCTGTCTTCCAAGATGTCGTGAAAAATATGCAAAAACCAATATGACTTTTTCCTACCCAAACATTTTGTATAGTTTTGAAAGACTGTATGGACTATTATAGTGATTTGTTTTTGCCCTTTTAGTTGTTCGATCACTGCAGCTCTCTGTTGTACTGTTAAAACTTATGTTAAATCTAAAAAATCTAATGTAAAAGGGAAGAAAGTATGTCATACAGTTTTAAAACAAAGGGTGACCACTGAATCACTGAATATGTTAAAATAAAGATATAGTGCAACTCTCTTCTTTTGTCACTTAATAGACAAAAACCCTAGTAAAGGTATTTCACAAAGAAAAAAACAGCTAATTAAAATAAAACGCTGACCAGGCCACAAATTTGCGTTTGGTCTGCAAAAAAAACATTCCATGGAGTAATGACCAACACTGGCAAACCTTGGGCTTAATTAGCAAACCAGTTTTGATGGCAAGCGTGACTCAGATGCAAAGGCCTGTGACCAGTAAGGCCTGTAAAAATAGCTCGCTTGGGAAAAGTGGACTTTCTTTGAAAGAAGAAACGCAAACAAAAGACAGAAAAGGGCGTGAGGGTCAGTTTGAGGGCACCGAGCCGAAACGGACAGAATCCAGTGCAAAGCTTTGATAATGCGGTCGTATAACACTGCTGTATTACATCTAAAATGAATCTGGTATGAAAATGTGACAGGAGGTGCTAAAGCGAAAATTATGATTTAATAAGCAGGATTAAAATTGTGGAGGCATGGCGTTTACTTACAAATGCAGAGTTAATAGCATCCACAAAGCTCTCCTCGTCCAGCTGTAGAAGTTCTTCAGCATGCTGATGACTGGTGGACCAGACCAGTGAGCTCGCCGTGTCTGACAACTGCACAGCAGACACATACACCACGTCTGGGTTTAAAGCACCATTACAACCAAATGCTTTTTCCATTTGACCACTGAGTGATATCACAATGAGCCAGTGAAAGAAATCAATTAAATCTGACATCATTTACAAGTAAAATAAACACTGAAGGTCAGCTCACAGGAAGCATTGCAATGGGTCCAGTGGGGAGGAACCTCTGCCAGGCCACGTTATTTTCTGTCGGCTGAGAAACCAAAATGCAAGATTTCAGAAATGAAAATAAAATGAAAGCATTTGCAACATATTTTATTTCTGTAAATTGTACCTTCATAAAAACAAAAGGATTTTTAAAGGAATCATTTGGGTTGAAAACAAGTTTAACAAGCTCACAACAACCACACAAATGTTCCCAATTGGGTTTAACTTGTACTGAACCTGTGATTTTAATTAACTTAAAAGTAAACAGGGTTTGAACCTAATACACAAAAACGTACTATAACAGGAAGTATAATGTGCAATTTGTCAAGATCATCATACCTCAGACAAATGCAGAACAGCGACAACAGCTGACTGGTCGTAGTTCCATTTGACT
Organism: Beaufortia kweichowensis; assembly: GCA_019155185.1. Classification (NCBI taxonomy): domain Eukaryota; kingdom Metazoa; phylum Chordata; class Actinopteri; order Cypriniformes; family Gastromyzontidae; genus Beaufortia; species Beaufortia kweichowensis. Next base: position 4,933,316 of record CM032805.1, read on the forward strand.
GTAGGGATGCCAGCTTCTCTCCGCACCATTGAATTTGGACCATCAGCACCAATCTGAAAGGGGCAACCTTTAGCACTTCTGAGGTTTTACGTATAAAACTCTATCCTTCTCTGTTCTACATACCAACAGCTTAGTATGGAGAGTCTTTCCATTGGCCAATGTCACCTGGACCCAAGGAATGGAGTCAGCCATGTGGTAGGGCCTGGGCCAAGTGTATTTCACCACTTTTGTTCGGTACTGCACTTCAACATGGTCTGAGTGATGCATGACACACAAAAATTATGCTCAGACCCATTATGCATTAAATGTGAAATGAAGCATGACAGAACAGTTCCACTTGGAGAATAGGTAAACAAATCCAAACACACATTGTTGGGTTGTGAAAAGTCAAAAATTAGGAATCAGCAAAGGCAAGCCCACTGCTTTGGCGAGTCATTTAGAACAGACTAATAGTGTTTATTTACTGTACAAGCAGACCATGCAACACATATGACCAGCTGCCAATAGCCTGCACACAAAATCGCAAGAAAGAGTAGGAAGCAGAAAATCCACTTTTCTTAGAATCACTTGTGGTCCGTCATCTAACACATGAAAGGATCCAGAATTACGCCTACGTTTCAGACTTGGAGACCATTCGGGCCACAAAATTGAACACTAGATCTTGTAAGAAATATTGGCTTCTGCTGATTGGAAAGAGTTACAAAAACATAACAGCTGGCTGATGTATGCGAGTATGTGCAAGTACGTTGCATTCAGTCCCTAAGCAGAAATAGAAGACTGTTAAATAAAAAAACATGTTTTAAGCTTGAGGCACACACACGTGAAAACGCACGTGCTGCCACACATCTGTTAAAAGCAAAAGATGTGTTTAAAAAAAGGCTTGTTTTGAAAATATGCTGTTTTACAGAGCATGGCATGGAAAAGCCAAGATTTCAAATGCAGAGCCTTGGAACGGTTTGGTTAATTGCAACAACAAAACGTTACAGTAAAACGCCATCCGTGCTTGGGCACCGTGAGCGAGCAAGATGCTACGGCCGGAGAGGAATGTGGTTTTTTAAATGGGTCAATAGACCACTGCACGTGTATGAACAGGGTGGTAATTCTCGTGGGGCTACTAACTTTCACCAAAAGTAATGTTCTGGATGATGGAAATAGCAGGAAAAACATGGACGTGTCCAAAGTGGAATCTTTAAAAAAGGGGGTAGAAGTAAGATGTTCAAAAAGAATGAGAACAAATAATCATAATGCCAGGAGAGGAAGGAATGGCTTGTGGTGACATCATTTGCCAAGCCATCCCCAAAACCAATTAGCAGAGTGTCCGCTCAGTCCTCGAGTGCGCAGGGTCCCGCTGGGGGAAAGTTGAGAAACACAAAAACAGCACAGCAAACACAGCACAGAATCAAATATAATCAAAAGATTAAAGTAGGATTCAAAACAAAGATTACAAAAAAAACACCATGTAGCAGACATTAAACTGGGTCCATTACCAGAGAGAGTCTCCAACTGTTTAGTGAGGGAGGCCACAATGACGTCATTCTCAACAATGTACGCCATCTCGTCCTGAAGGTTCTCCTTATCGAATGTAATCAGGGCATCTGAACAAGCATCCCAAACCTAAAGCAAAGGACCAAATTATTGCTGTGGTTTACAACTCTATCTTTAAGCGACCACTCAGATCCTATTTATGGATTTCCAAAAGAGCACGTGCTGCACTAAACTTGAACACATCAAAGCTGTTCGACTATGCAAAGAGTTTTGCCAGATACTCTAACCAAACATCAAACTACGTTTGGCAAAAACCACCAACAGCCTTTGAGGTTGTACGGTTGACTTTGTGTACGCACTGGGGAGATGAAGAAATTTGAAATTCCATTCATTGTGGCAATTTATGCTGGTATTTATAGTTAAGCCGATAATAACAACAAATATGTGAACATTACGGTCAAGCTAAATTTTCTGTTTGTTAGTTTGCAAGCTATGTTGTTGGGTGCTCTGCAACTTAATGAAACACTGGTCTGGTTTTAAAGCTGACAGACATACTTGTTTCTTTGTAAACCTAAAGCGACTCAGTAACTAAGGTGACTGACAAACAATAGAATTCATGAGAAACACGATGCAAAGACTACTACTATGCTACTTGTTATATGCCCATGCTGAAACCACTAATAGTAGTGGTTTTGCAATTTTTGATACATGGTTACGTGGAAGATTTAAAACGTGACCAACCCACAATTATGAGGATTTTACACATAGGAAAAATACTGCTGTTGATGAGTTTCTGAGTTGCTATGTACTTTCAGCCAGTGCCAAATTGCCTGTCCCTTGCCAAAATGATCCTTTAACATGATTATTTTTGCAACAAAGATCAAACCGCTCTGGAGAAAATTCTATCTGATAACACTTTAGGAAACCTCTACACTTTCAGTGGTACATGGCATTTCCCAAACCCGTTTTAGTCACTTTACTCTAACCGCTTCAATTTAATTTAAGTACGAATGGAACTCAGTTAGGCAGTCCTCAGCTCCTTTGCAATCTGATCCCCTGTTTGGCAAAAGTGCACAAACACAGAAAAAAATCTGAAGGTATAATAAGCAAGGAATATCACTTTCAAGTGCACTTTGTTGACATGCCCTTCATGTACTCAGATACCACAGGATTTCATTTTGGGAGTGACAAGGCCACATCTTTCAGGAAGAAACAGTATTTCCGTTTACTGCCGATCTCTGCTCTCCCAATGCCTTTTAATTCCTCTCCCTTCATTTCACATGAATCTTTGTAATTAGTAGACACTTGAGTTTGATTCTAATCTGAAGAGTACACAGAGATTTACACCAACCCACAAAATCAGACTTGAATACAAAAACTCGTCGGAGCCTAATTGTCACTTTGCATTTAGGAGTTTGAGGGTTTGCATCTCTAATGTATGTTTTGTATTCTGAGGTTCTGAGCTTGGGTGGATGCTGACAGTAATATAACAAGCACACTACAATGAGCAAAATAGCAGAAAGCTATTTTGGCCTCCTGACCTTAAGAAGTAGTGGGAGAACAAATGAACTAAGATTGTGTGTTGAGTGTGTTAACTCTTTAGTACCATCTGATTTTGGTGTTGAAGAACAAGAGAACACATCACGATTTTACTGACCTGCATTTTATTATACGGCTTGCATCTCATATTGACAACATGATCCCAAGCACCAAGACCTGTAACATCAAAAACAAACAACAATAATGACCTACCTGACTACATTTTTAACATTTCACATGGGTATTTGGTATTTTAAACATCACTGTGTGGACAAAACTTGGTAACAAATAGTACAAATGGACATGAGAGAGAGAGAGAGAGAGAGAGAGAGAGAGAGAGAGAGAGAGAGAGAGAGAGAGAGAGAGAGAGAGAGAGAGAGAGAGAGAGAGAGAGAGAGAGAGAGAGAGAGAGAGAGAGAGAGAGAGAGATTTGCTGTGATGGATTTGACTGTGCCATTTATAAATTATGCTTCCTGTCTAAGCATTATGTAGACAGTTGAAGAAGGCATTTAAAAGCATACATTTTTATCTAGAAGAGGTCAGGCAAAGGAAATGGACAGGGGAGTATAACAATATTTTATAAACTTTCTAAATAAGAAAAAAAAAATACATATCAGACTACATACTTTACATATCAGCCTACAGTCTGTATACATTACACATACTATAATGATGTAGTTATAGAGTTCTCACAATATATATATATATTGTGTGTGCCTGTAGATCTCTGACAGGTGTTTCTCTGAACAGTTACCTAAACACAAAAGCCATACATGTTAAAGGTTTTAAATATAAAAAAATATGTTTACCACTAAGAAGTGTTGCTGAGCCTGGGCTGATGGAGCAGACTCTTGTACTGTAGGTCTCTGGCACCCTGTCCATCACTTTTTTGTGACCAGCTTCCAGCAGAAGAATCTTCTTTTCTGCCAGATTGGGATCCAGACCTGCACGAGTAGAACACAAACAGAATACTCGAGTATGTCCAAAAGGGTTTTATATTTGCATATCATAGGCATTAACATAATATTGCTGTGTTGCATTGGAAAAAACTCAGATGCAGATCTGGGTGCATAAGATATCTGCTTGCTTTGGCATCCTACGGCATGAGAGTGTTACATTACTCTTCAACCGCAATTGCACCCTTTACCTCCAGCTAAATACTTTCATCAAAATGACAGCCTCTCATTAAAGTGAAAAACACGGGTTGGGGAAGGGTAAGACTTTATTGCAAATGCAAAAGTTAGACAACACGGAACTTGAACAGCGTGGGAGAATGGATATGGATTGTGCAGATGAGAGCAGGGTTGTATGTCACTTTATATCCTCATATGAACACTCACCTAGTGAACATGCCATCGCGGTGCCCACCATTCCACCGCCAGATATGATAATGTCATACAGCTCTTTTTCATTTGTGCTGGATTCCTCCTCGCTCTTCGTGGACGCGAATCCTCTGCTCACTGCTGCTCGTGCTCCATTGAGAGACCTCACTGCAACACACTGCCGTCCTACACCGACAACAGCTAGTTTTACTTTTGTTAAAGTGTACATCCTATCAAAGAAACAAACGTGTAACAACTTGTTACAAATAACCGTCCAGAAAGAAACACTTTGAAAGTTCCTGTTAGTTTTGTCCTGTTATTGACAGTATGCAATATCACCAGCCATGTTTGTTGATGGAGAATACGTAACAGCTCTGTTTCTACAGTCCTTCCGGTTCAAAGCTCAAATAAAAAAATCACGTTTCAGAAACATTATTTGGTTTTAATTTATAAAACGAAAACATCAAACCCTGCAGTGCAATTAAACTTGCAAATTTGTTTTTTTAAACTACTTTCACTTCACAGTCCTTCTTTGAAAGTTTTAGGTGACTGATAAACGCGTGTGTCCCGCTAGCGCCATCTACCGTCCTGGACGCACCTGCGTTAAATTTATTTCCGAGTGGATTCACGGTGTATTTATATGTGTTTTATTAATTACAGTGTTTACTATTTATTAAAACTAATATGTCATCAGTGAGATTGAGGTGTAGTGTAGTGGTGTGTAGAGGTAGTGTAGAGGTATTTAATGAATATGCACAGTTTCACGCACTCAGTCAAGTACCAGGCGCGGGTGGGTGGGGATTGTGACAAGTGCCGAGGGAGATCATGATACATGCCGATTCCAAGGAAATGGAGGGTCTGCTGATCTATCACAGTTAATGGATGAGTGTTTAAATGGTGTCCTCGTTTCGGGCCTGATCACACCATGGATCAGATGACACCGGTGAGAAAAAACAAAGATAGCGAGAAGGTTGTTGAATGATAATTTGGCGTTGTCAAGGCAACGAATTTGTTGTGTTGTCAGTAAATACATAATATTTATGCAACCGTTTTTTAAAATACATAATAACGCGTAGTGTATAATTGTAGTCTTCTTGCTTTACAATTACATCACAATCGACATGGTTTGTGATTGCAGATCGGCGGTTATAATACTAGCGCGTTACTGTAAGCGTTTGGGGTTGTCATGGTAACATTTGCTGTGCTGATATTTAACTGGCGCTCGCTGTTTTTACTTATGGAAACTTCGGCAGAAAGGAATCGAGTGTTATATGTAATCGGTTCTGTGAACTACTTTCCTGTGAACTAGTTTCTTTTTTTATGCCCAATTCTGTTTATGTTGCGTCTGTGCGTCAACTTATAATCAGAACAACCAGACAAAGTTTTTCAGTTTTATTTTTTTAAGGGTCGTAGGTCGTACCTATCAGAACGTATCAGTCACTATTATAAACATTTTATTTAGGTCCATTTGATCAATCAATCCATCAGTCCAACAAAATTAATAAACATTCTCCATTCAGATCTCTCCCACTTTAGATTGCTCACAATCTGAAGAGGGGGGCAATGTGCACGTTTCAAAAAGTTCTGACAGAAAAAAGTATGAACTTGAATTGCATTTCAAGACTTTAAAGGCCACACACAAGCAACAGCTGGAGAATTTAGAGCTTCAGCACCAGGATGGCCTGGGCAAGAGGATTCTGCAGAACTCTTTGCTCTCCACAAGCACTGATTGGATACTTAAAAGCAGTATACTGCAGGACAGCATCAGTGATGGGCCAAAATGTGAGGACAGCAGACGCCGCAGGTAATTTCTGTCTTTGATGTTTTAAATTAGTCTTTAGAACATACAATATAAAAACCATAGCATTAATATAATATTCTCTTTTTATCTTAAGAGGGATTCGTCAGAATTTTGCCTCAAATCGGAACAAGTCTTCAACTACTGCAACCAATTCTATGAAAATGGCGAGAGAGAGTCACAAAAAGCCTCTTCCCAAAGAGACACAGAAAGCCAAAGAGGAGGCTGACCTGGACGAGTGTCAGAAACAGTTCCGCAGCACCCCAGTCCCTGAGAATGTCTCTAAGTCTCTTTATGATCATCTGATCGAGGATCAGGAACGCTTGAGAAAGGAAGGTCGTAATCAGAGAAAAGATTTCCTCTTGGCCATGCAGAAGCCCTTCAGATTCCACAAGACAGAAGAGAAGAAGAGAAAGGAGATGACCTCTGCCAATAAATGTGAAAAAACAGAGAGTGTTTGTGTGAGGAAGCCAATACCGAAAGCTGTCACAGACCCCAGGTTCTCTGAACAATTAAAAGGTTTGTGGAGGAAAGAAATGTTTAAAAATAAAACTTTTGACTTTTCAGCTCTTAATGTTAGGTGATTAACTTTATAATGTTTCATCGTGTGTTGTTGGTTCAGAACAGGAGCAGCAGAGGAAGATTCGCATTCATCTGAGAGCTCAGGAGACTTTAAAAGCTTCCTCAGCGCCCATTCAAACACAGGAAGCTGGTGCAGAGAGCCAGAGCCGCAGCGCTCAGAAGACCAAAAGCAAGATGCTGGGTTACTTGGACCAGAGGCCACGCTTTAAACCAAAGATCAACACAGTCGTACCTGACTTTGACAAGCTATACCAAGCCTTTCAACAAAAGGCTATGGAGACAGCAGAGAGGAGAGATGTCACTCACTGTAAACCATTCCAGTTACGCACATCTACACTACAGCCACGCTCCAGGAGTCCAGAAAACCTATTGGTTAGATTAGATTTTTGTATGTGGGTAGTTGACAAATAAATATGTGACTGAGTCCTATGGTGTAACAGCAAAAATGTAGAAAAAAAATTAAAAATTTACAAATAGCATGAGAGATTTATTTTCTTTGCTGGAGTTACAAATAGGATGGGAAGGATTTATCTTACTGTAATTTTTAGGGTTTTTTCAACATTTTTTGTAGGTCACACCATATGACATAGACTTCAACCACCCATGTACCTTTACTTATTTATTTATTTATTGTCTAAAAAGTTCTGATTAAATGTCTTTTTATATCCTTTTTCCATTTTTTCTAGAACTCCACAAACAAGATAAATTTAAAGAGAAGTCATTCAGTTGGTGGCTTGACATCACTGTCTATGGACACTCTTCCAACCTATATAACAGATGCTGCCAGGCAAAGATCCATGGCAATAAGGTGAACCAGAAGCTGCCACTAAGATAAAATTTCATAGGAAGAATGACTAAATCTAAAAGGTTTTCCATGTTTTCTTTAATGTGTTTGCCATACAGGAGATCTCTAGAGCTGAAGGACCTTAAAGAACAGGGAAATGCAGAGTGGATGAGACAACACACAATCAAATCTCAAGCTATGAGCAAAGCAGTGGCAATGCGAGCTAAAGCTATGGACCCTCATAAAAGCTTGAAAGAGGTCTATCAAGAGAAACTTAAACAGCACCGGTAGGAACTTTTCACAAGAATTGCTTAATGCATATTGAAGTTTTTGTTTGTGTGACTTGGACATCTTATGGAGGAAATTACATTAGTACTTAAAAACTAGATTTTCTCCATAGACTTTCCAAAAGACAAGTGCATTACTGTACTTACATTTACTGTACTTTACTATACTGTATTTTTTACAAACTAAGAAACCAATTTGTAAGAATGTCTAGTTTAAACCCAGAACATTTCTTTAATGGATTAACAAGGTATTATGGATGCAAAAACTGATTGTGAGTCCTTGTGTATGTAGGCAAGCTGATCTAGAGAGGATCAAAGATTATCAAAACGAGCTAAAGGGGATGAGAACCCGAGTGACAGCTCGCCCGTACCTCTTTGAACAGGTTTCCCAGGTATATTATAAGATTATCTGAAACGAACCACCTAGTTTAATTACTAAAGTAGTCATGGATATTGTTTTTTAACAAAAAGTTTTTCTATTTTTAAAAGAAAAATGCCAAGAATAATGCTGAACGCAGATACAGGAACACTTTGGAACAAGCAGGTTTGGATGAAAACTTTGTGAGATCAAAGGGAGAAACTGATGGAAGCATCCATGGATCAAACAGTGTGGATGGAGATTCGAAGGATGAGGATCATCACAGCACAAAGAGTGAAACCCAGCGGAGGTACAAAGTATAAATTAACATGGACAAACATGTCATGTAAGAAACGACTAGGTTGACTAGACTTTTTTAAATTAACTTAGTAACAGTGCTTTTAAATTTGATAGAAAAAGATGGAGCCGCTCATTTCTACTGCTAAACTATTTGCTTTTCTGAAGTCATCCCATTTTAAGCAAAGCCACGGCAACCATCAAAGCGGCGTTTGTGTAGCAAATTCAATAAATCTGAAGTTGTTTTGCCAATAAATAAATGAATGAAAATAAAAAGGCAATAAACCTAAAGACAATTACTGTCTGACTGTCTGATCACCTGCTGTGAACAATGTTCCTTTTATTGTGCAAAGGACTATTTTCTGCATTTATTTGGCATATTTATTTGTTAAACATCTTGCTTAAAGACTTCACATTGGAGTCAGTCAGTAGTATTTTTAAATGTTACATGTTGTTTTTCATTCAGACAGTTGCCTTTTTTCGCTGTTTATTCAGCACCTTGTGCCATGAACATTTTCAAAATGGTATATCCTAAAAACTGTTAAAAATGCATCTCTTCTTAATTTCTTCCTGTTGAACTCAGCTATAGACTCGGTTCGGCTATTTTTTCAGAGTGCGTGATCGGGGTCCCTGGTGGACCTCAATTATACATGATTCATTAAAACTGTCTAATTAAAAATATATGTAAGTTTTATACATCCACAGTATGGAGACAAGAAATCCGTGTTCATCTATGGTGCACAAGTCTGGTGTTGGTCATTAAAGAAAACTAGACTATTTTAAATAAAGAATCACGCATAACTTTCCATTGTGCCACCCAGATCAGGCACGAGAACACTTGTTGCATTGTGTTTATTATATTTTATGAGTGTTACAGAGCGGAACAAATCCGTTCAGTGCAGTGATTTAACAGTCAGTTTTAAAGCATTTATCCCAGTTTAGCTGAGCGCTGTGATTGTACTTCCTCTTTAATGACCCATACCATATAAACTAAAATCATAGACATCTTACCCAATGGAAACACCAAACATTTTGTGGTTGTGTCATATGGACTGTCATCTATGAATACTAAGCTTTATTGACATTGGCATAAGAGAAAGGTAACCATGCAAATATTATGAAGCAGTGGTTAGATGTATATGTGGGGTTCTAACAAGTTTTATTTACAGTTCAGGAAGTGGGGAAGTCGAAAAAGAGGAAGACAAAGAGGGGAACATGGAAACCGAAAAGGAAGATGTATGCTGACAGAACATGTGTCTGGTGGTCCATATTTCATTTGTCTATGGAGACTGTCTGTGGTCGGACACTAAATCAATGGCAGTCTTTGCTTTAATCTTTCAGTGTTTAAAGCATTATGTGTATTTGTTCATTAGTGGTCCAGTTTTTCTGTGGGAAGCACTGCTTTTTTGTCTTTTAAAGCTTTTTCCGTTAAAAGAAGATTGTAGCAAAGATATTATAGTGTTTAAAAATTGTACTGGTGAAGCAACTTTGGTCTTTATACTGCTAAGTTGTCTTGTTTTATGATTTTACAATATAAAGGGGATTATGAACGTTCAAGAAATATCATCTGGGTGTCATAACATTTTTATTGAAATCAAAAATCAAAAGCAAGCTTAATTTTATGAGCGAAAATACTGTATGTTAAGGGGACTATGGATGGAACAGAGAAAGAATAAAATAAATACTTGGCAACCAGAGAAACTGCATATTAAAATATATTTGCTTGAGTTCTGCTTACTGCACATTAAAATAATCTTGTAAACCACATAAACAGCATTTGGGTCTGCTGTTGGGCTCCCTCAAAGTTTGCAGACGGTAAATGGGATGCCGAGTTTGTCAAAGAAGGTTCTGAACGCCTGGTATAATTATAAACTATAACTGTCACAGAAGCTTTATTCACAAAACTGGATTTGAATAAATACACAAAATACATTCTGTGACAACTCCCATTAGCACAAGACCCATCTGAAATTCTCATTCTGAAGTCAGGCTATTTTGAGAGCCATTGAAGATTTCTCTGCTGTTGGAAAAAGAGCTTGTGTTAGTGGATTATAACTATGTGGCCTTTGGCCACATCAAGAGAATTTGACTCCAACTGGCCTTTACAGTAAACCTTTCTTTAGCTCTAGTTGCATTTTTTCTCATCTCCTGTTTGTGAGGAATTAAAGGAATTCATATTTCTGAGAATTGATGGAAAGAGAGTTATTTTAAAGCATGCTAAAGGCATAATTTGTGCTTTTGCTTTAACATGACAATCTTCAGCTGGAACATAATTACTGAGCCATGTAGCATCCAGTACCTTTTAAGGCTCAAATGAAAATTACGATTTTTAGTGTACATTTGAGGATTAGATTGTATATTCTGTGGCTGAAGGACTGGCGACACTGGAAAAGTCTTGAAAGTTCTGAAATCTAAACTAGACACTGATTCAGCCTGAGGCAAGCGGCTTGACCTTATTTTGTCACGTAAGATATATTTATACATTTATAAAAAAACATTTCAATCTATAAACATTTCCCAAAATTATGTGGAAATGATGAAAACAGTGATGTAAAAGCACCTAAACCTATTTATAAACCTAAACTTTGCATTAACTGTAAAGTTATCCCACAAATCTAATTGGAATGTTGCCACAAGGTCAACGATGAAAATCAGGAAGGCACATCTGAAAATCACTGGCCAGTTTTAAACTGATGATACTTGATTTTTGTTTTTATACTTCTTTGGATTGAGTAAATTATGTTTTAGTGAAGTTCCCAATTTGCTCCTTACTTTTACTGGGCATTTGGAGTACTATGTACGCTGGTGATGGGAAAGTCTGGGTGTCAAGGTTTGGCCGGATAGCTGTAATAGTTTGTCTGATGGGGAAAACAGTGTTACATTGATTGGTATTCATAAAGTGTTTGCTGTGACTATTATAGTACAGTAGATGTTTAATCTGTGGCAGCATCGACCCATTTTTAAATGACTGTCATACTATCTGGCCACCTTTCGCATACTACATTGATTTGCAGCAGGCATTGGGATGCTGGGTATGTGTTTATAAAATGTAAAAAAAAAAATTATGTTAAAATGTTATCATTTTGTAAAATGTAGTTTTATCCGGTGTCTGTAGATGTTTTTGTTAAATATGTACTGTATAGAGTTAATAAAGTTATCCAGCTAACACTGTGTCCATCTGATTTTGACTGTTTCTGGAACATATTGAAACTGACACATCAAGTCATTTATGAAGCACTGAACGCAGAGTTTGAATGACAGGCCCTATCTTGAGCTTTGAGTGCCAGATAACTGAAAGTTCAAGTGCGCTCGCGAGGTCACCATGGAAACTGCGCTTTCCTGTCACACTATCATCAAGTGCTCTGGGTCTATACAGCTTCACGCCTGAATGTCCCTCATACTGATAACAGGACAGATCTAGCTCTAAAACCAGGTCGAAACATCATGTGCAACTCCTGTTTCTGATAAAAAAGATCCCTTATTCTTTATGTGGAAAACCTCCATTTGCCAACTTCATGCATATGATGATAAATTATTTAGTAAATGAATTTTTTTTGTAAACTTTTAAATAAGGATCTACTTTAGTATACCCTTCAGTTTATCATCTGCAAAACAGGTTATAACAGATTCACACATCAATTAACCTGTTAACTGTCACCGTTCCTCAGGAGGAACACTTATGTTATTTCCCTATTATCTTTAATATTTAATTGTTGAATTTTATTCTAAGCATGACGAATTTATTCATAACAATAAACAAAAATAATAATTTATAAAAATCTTAACGTTACTGTAAATTATAAAAATTCCTAAAATGAATGTTTTTAATGAATGACTTAATTTTTAAATTGTATACTCAATTTCTGCTGTGTAAAGTCTAAAAATCTAATTCTGAGATAACGAGCCTCGAAGTTTAATTTCACCTATTAATTTCACTATGATATCAATCTTTGACATGATATTAAAGATATTAATATATTAATATTAAATATTAATTAAATTAAATATTAAACTCAGACAATATTAAAGATATCAATGTTAATTTCATGACAGAATGATGTTATTCAAAAAACAAAAAAAATCACAAAAAAATGACTTCAGCTGGGTTTTTACAGACTGGGTCACATTTATATTTTTTCCCCAAACGTGTTTTGTAACATTCATAATTCAAACCCAAGGTTTGTAGGTGTTGTTATTTCGTTGAGGGCCACACTCTCACCTGTAGGAGGAGCTATGGATCATAACATGTGCTATTACCAGGACTGAGACCATTCCCTTTAGTCTTTGTTTACTGTTCATATACAAGCACAGGAATATCACAGGGATAAAACATTTAGGGCTATTAGAGAGTGATTCAATTAGAAAAAGACAACACAGAGAGTATCATCTGCAATGTAAAAATTTACATATTATACACATTTCAATGTCATTTTGTAAACACATCATGCAGCATTTATGAGGTTACACTCAACAGAAAGGGGAGAGGTAGAAGATAGAGGGAGAGATACAGAGAAAGTGAGTGACTGAGTGAGTGCTTTAATGCGTGCGAGAGGGGGGGGAGCAAATAAGAAAAGAGAGAGAGAAAGAGAGAGGGAGAGCAAACACAAGGATAGCAGGCTTGACATATACATATTCGCAGTGAACAAACACAAATCCTAATGCCAGAGAGAGACGAAGCCACTGAGAGAAGAAGGTCACCTCCAGAACATTGAAGGAACGGTATGTCAGCTCAGCACTACCAACTGTTAATTGTGAGCATGAAGTCGGGATGAAGTTAGGATTTATTATATTCTTGGTTTTGGGAAAGTCAGTACAATGAAAGGGATTGAAAACAGTTTTGTAGTTTTGTAAAATGTATTTGACAGGTTTGTCTTGTAAACCAACAGTTCAATTTGTCCTTGCCGATTGATCTCTGTATATACTGCCACTTCACAGGTGGGTCAAACGTGAAAACCAAAACTCTTGGATGTCTGGAAATGGGAATTCAGGAGGTCCTGCTTTGAATTGAAGAACACATTTTGATGCCACATCACTGAAAGTCTAAAAGTCAACAGAAGATCGTAGCATTCCTGAGGGTCACAATGGAGAAACTCTCTGAGAAAGAAAAGGGACTGATCCGGGACAGTTGGGAGAGCCTGGGAAAGAACAAGGTGCCACACGGAATTGTTATGTTTACGAGGTAATGTATCCAACATGCTGCATGCTGGCATTGACAAATCTCTGTTGCAGCCGGGGATGATGCTGTGAAAATGAGTCTACGTGTTTATTTAGAAAGTTGCAGAACATGCTGTGTGTGAATGCATTCCATCTAGGGCCACAGAACATGCATCTGAATGAGTAAAAAAATGAAAAATACATTATTTTTTAACATCAGTTAAACATAACTAATCAGAACAAACATCAACTAGAACACAATTGTTTGCCATAATCCAAAGATTTTCCTGATTATATTTAGTATTGACAATAAGAACATATAGCAAATTATTTTGTGTATGCGTATAGCCTTTGCTATTATCCAAAATGATTTACTGTGCATTCAATATCCCTGATGACACTTCAATCAATTCAAGTGTGCCTATGACCTTGACATTGCTGAAACTGTTGAGCGTCAGGAATACAATTAACACGCAAACTCGAGCATTTATTTCAAATCTTAAGAATCCTCCCTCAGTCTCCCGCTGTCTGTTCCTCTAACCGCAGCTCGGTAAGAGGCTTGACTTGTTGCTTGGCGACAGGGAGCTGCAAGATCATTTTCATCTTAATCGCCTTCTCAATGGAAAGATGCTCCGAAGTATCACTTTCCCGAGTGTTGGTCCTGAGACTCGCCTTAAAGGCTGTCTTTTAAATTCGTCATTAGAGTGTTCAAGGATATAAGAGAAAAGAAATTGTTGTCAATTAAATGCCCTGTAATGTTAACCGATGTGCAACATTTCTTTGATAGGCTATTTGAGCTGGACCCAGCACTACTTGCTCTCTTTAGCTACAACACAAACTGTGGTGTTGCACCTGAGTGCCTGTCTAGTCCAGAGTTCCTTGACCATGTCACCAAGGTAAGCCAGAAGTATAAAAAAGATTTTTTGCAGTCTGTACTCTGATGAACACAAATAGACAGAGAGTGCTTTCACAACAAAAGGAGATCCAGTCATACACCTGAACAAGTTATCAGGTCTTGGGAAATATAATTGTAACAAATTCTGCAGATTGGTGGACCTTAAAATAAAAATTATGTCATAATTTTTTTACCCTTATGTCATTCAAACCCTGTATATGATTCTTCTTTGGTGGAACACAAAACACTGGTTACCAGCACCTATTGACTTCCATTGTACCTTGTGTCCATACTATAAAAGTGAATGGGTGCCGATAACCAGCGTTTTGCAAAATATCTTCTTCTGTGTTTTGCTGAAGCATGAAAGTCATACAGGTTTGACATGACATGAGGGTGAGTAATTTTTATTTTTGGGTGAACTATTCCTTTAAGAAACAAATACGAATAGACTTGATCTAAACATTACGGATGTAGGTCACGAGCCAGCTTGCTCCTCTGGGATTGTCCCAGTTATATGTTCATAGCACAGTTACGTCATGTGAACGTTGTGGAGACGCATTCCACTGTTCCAGTCCTAATATATAAAGATTGTTTGATTTAACAAACAATTTAGCTTAAACACGTCCATAATACTTATTTTCATTTACTAGCTTTGGTATAAAGAGTGGTTATGTGTATGCAGGTAATGTTGGTTATTGATGCAGCTGTGAGCCATCTTGATGACCTACATACTTTGGAGGACTTCCTGTTGAATCTAGGCAGGCAACATCAGGCAGTTGGGGTCAAGACACAGTCCTTTGCTGTAAGTACACTTTGTTACAGCCTGCATTATTGAAGTCTACACTGTAAAAAATGTCTGTAATTTTCAAAGAAAAATACTGTAAAAATGCTACAGTAAAGGCAAAAAAAATCTGTAAAAAAAATCTTCATATACACAGTAAAAAACTGTAACAGATTTAACAAAACATTACATTTAATTATACTGTAAAATAATGTGCAATATATACGATTTTCGAACAAAAATGGTTTGAATTAACATATATTTTACAGTGAAAATATTCAAGAAGATTATACGCGCACTTTCACTGTAAAATAATGTTAAAATTACAAGTCACACTAAAATTTACGGTGAAAGACTGTTCCCATAATTCCCTGCACGACTCCTAACATTTGATGATATTTTCTTTCAAAAAGTAATGTTTTTTCTTATATTTGTTACCAATAAAGTATATTAGAGTGTTTTATATTTTAATTTAATGTTATTTAATTAATGTTAATAGCATTTTTTATTTGTCACACGTTTTACCCTCATGGTGGTTGTTGTTTGTGTGTATGACACTGGTGCCATTTCTAGACAGCTAATAATGCTTTCTATGGAAAGGCCATGTGTGATAAACTCTGATTCATCATGTGGCCATCCATTTAACCACCTGTGTTAGGGTGGTTAACTTAAGTAGTTTTTGAGGTACAAAGCAGATTTATGACAGTTATATTTTGTATATCAGTTCATGAAAAAGGGTTAAAAATTGTAACATTCACAACACTTTGTGATATATTATATAACTTTACAGTTTTGTAAAAATGTTAAAATATACAAAACATTGCAGCAAACTATAAAACTTTGCTACTGTATTTTTTACAATTTTTAACTGTAAAGTTGTATACACTCTTACTGTATTTTTTACAGAATTTTACTGACAACCACAGCTGCCAGTTACCATAAAAACGATTTTTTTTACAGTGTAGTCATTAACTTATCAGCCATCTCAGTGTCAATCCTGACAGATGATATAAATTAGACATTGCAGCCGTGACACTCAGATGTCAAAATGGATAGAGACGGGTTGAATAGCATGGGTTGAAGAGAGACTTTTCATCTCTTTTATCAGGTGGTTGGAGAGTCCTTGCTTTATATGCTTCAGAGCAGCCTGGGTCCAGCATACACGGCACCGCTGCGCCAGGCCTGGCTCAACATGTACAGCTTAGTGGTGTCCGCCATGACCAGGGGCTGGACCAAAAATGGAGAACATAAGTCCAACTGAGGAGGTAGATGTGACATTCACACTGAAGATACACTAAAATGCCATACAGTATGTAACAAATGATTGTTATGGAGGTTTGTACTTTTGAAAGAGCGAGGGGCTTGATCATTAAAGGAAACATCTGTTCAGTTGAGTTCTGTTTCGGCTGCCTGAACAGTCCTAACTTTGGTAGCTTGCTCTTACTGTAGTCTGAGAATGTACGAGAGATAAAAACGGCTATGACGTTAATAGTTCAAAATCCAGGACAAAGATGGTTTGTGGTTGGAACTTCAAAAGCAGAATTTGCTTTGTACATAGTCATGACTAAATGTATTTCCTCAAACTCAAAATATCTTAAATGACTGTCTAGATGTATTGATGTTTCATGTGAGCAAAGTTTGACTATGCACATATAGTATGAGCTTGGTCAGCTTCAAAATATTCTGAAACCTCTTGGAATCTAGATAAGACCTTTAAAACACTACAATTTTATTGTAACCATAAATTATCCAGCAAAAATATCTGTGTGCTGTTAGATTCAGGAGAGTGTACATTAAGAAATTTTCAGTAAATTACCTAAGCATGGTTCAATTTTGAAAGTAATTTTGAAAGACACATCAGCCATAATACATTATTGTTACCATCAGAGATTTCATTTTGGTTGACACTATTTTTAACCATTATTAGTATTTCTGGCGATGAAAGTTAATGACGAGAACTGTTACATCCAAAAAAGCTTTTGGAATTTTTAGACTGTTAATATATCAGCCTGTGCCATCTCATAAGTTTACATTTCCATTGTATGAGATTATACTCTAAGCACTCACATACTTAAAAGCGTACTAACAACAGACTTGTACAGACTGTTAGTATTAACTGCTCTTGTGTGGACTAAAAGTGACTGTTACAGTCAGATGATCTTTTTACTTTAGAAATGTGGATAGTAAATTTTTTTGTCAAATGATCCGCTTCACGAGTGGACATGAGCTAAGAATATTGATTCATTTGACCTTGTTGAAGTTTTGTTAGAAACCATTCTGAATACTATTTTGTAAAAGATCAATTGTATTAACTGGCTTGTTATTACATTTATGTTGTTTAAGAACGTTATCACAAAAGATATAATTGTCAATTATGAGCTATAGAAAATTGTTTAAAGCGATGATAACCATTTTGCTGCTATCATTAAAACATTTCAATGTCTTTGTAAAGATGTGGTCCTCTTTATACAAGAAATATTTCTATATTTAAATGGTTCTCGCCAAGTATTTTAAAAATGCATAGCGGTAACTGTGTGTCACTTAACTTTTGGTATGTTACATTTGACGTGTTACTGTATATGACAATACCTACTTATAGTCTATAATCTTTATTGTATATTTAGGTGTATGTGGATTGACAATTTATGTATTGCTTAATGGTGCACTATGATACTGTATTTTATTTGTGTTAAATATACATTTTTTGTCTTTCAAAGACTGTTCTTAATGAAAATGTACAACCTGATGGCTTTCCAATAACTTCTAAGATGTCAGTCTTATGGAATGATAAGCTTATTAGTAATTGAAAAAACTTTTTACAAAGTTGCAGTGGTTATAGGATTTCAAGTGAAAGTGTTCTTTGTGATAATCTGTTTATTGGCCACTGAAAATAGTTTATGTGGAGTGTTTTCCCCTGTGATTTTTCTCTTGATATTCTGTGTCTCAATGTCTACCTCACTGAAGCAGCTGCTACTAAACAGCGATGTTATGACCTGACTCCTCAGTAACCAAAAAGTGATACATTACGTCAATTACACTGTACATCCTGTTTCTTCAACCAGTCCAACAAGCATCAGGATAAGTCAAGGCTCTATGTCGACATATGTGTGTGAAGCTTATTTGTAAAACAAGACATAAATAAAGAATATCTGATGTTTAAAACTTGATGCTTCTAGATAATCTCTTCATATACTGTCTCAAAACATGTTTTGTGTCAACCATGTAACATTAAAAATGTTTAAAGTGTTTCGGGATTGAATGTAACTGCACATTGTTCAAGTTTTAGTATGAACTTGTTCATTATAATAGCTATTATGTTGTTTGACAAATTTACATTAAACATAAACTAAATATGTAATACAAATACAAATTTAAAGAAATTTGTAAAAACGGATTAAAAACTAAAATTAAAAACGTATTATGTCTAAAATGTAAACATTTGTAGTTCAGTTGCATTTTCATGTGTATGCTCATTATGCGCAGTAACTATTATCAGGTAAAATATAAATTGTTAAAAAATATAAAACCATTACATTTAAAAAAGAATTTGAACATAAAGTGACAGTGCTAAAGGTACATTTTGATTTTATCGTTTTTCTGATAAACAAATCTTACATAACACTAGCACACTAGCTTAAAGAATAAAGAAATAACATTTGTTCAATGTCTTTTATATGTCCCAGTTCCAACAATCAGAAGGTTACAAGAGAATAAATATTGTTCACAGTCATGTACTCTGTCTTTCTTTCTCTGATGTGACACTGTCAGAGTGGATGAAATATTGGGGTATAACAGAAGCAAGAGCCGTTTGCTGTGTTTCTGGATCAGATGAGCCATTACTGGATTCAATTACATTGTATTATTGTAAATGTCTTGAAGTCTAGGGACAGGCTGTTTTCTCTAAGGAACAAAAAAGCCCCCACATATTTTATGGCATTTGAAGGCTATTACATTTATGAGGTTTCTGTTTTGACATTATATGATATTAAATGTGTGTCACCATTGAAAATGCTACAGAATAGAATCTACACTCTAAAAACAGATGTGTTAAAATAACACAAGATGTGTCTAGTTAGGGACAACACATCTTTGTGTTAATTTAAAAACAACACATTTTTGTTACTTTTAACTCAACTTGTGTTACTTTCAACTCAACATGTGTTGTCCCTTTTATGTATTTAACACAAAATGACACATTATGTGTTAAACAGCATAACACACAAATTGTGTTAAAAAATAACACATCCTTTTTTAGAGTGTATAAGAACATGTTCTATGTCTGTACCAAAAAGCTAAATAAAGTACACAATGGCAAGACAATACGAGAGAGAGAGAGAGAGAGAGAGAGAGAGAGAGAGAGAGAGAGAGAGAGAGAGAGAGAGAGAGAGAGAGAGAGAGAGAGAGAGAGAGAGAGAGAGAGAGAGAGAGAGACCCGATAAAACAGCACAAGAATAATAAAAACACAATACAGACTAGAGATCATTATTTTTAGAAAGTCTGCAATGTGTTTTGGAAGCAGGGCATTGGAAATTACCATGACAACCGTGATAAGCACAGTGAGAAAGAGTGTGTGGAGTGGTTGTATTTTCAGACTGAGACAGTACAGAAGACGTTGTGACTGCGTTCGGTTCAGATGTAATTATCACAGTCTTTTGGTTCATTCATCCAGTTCTCAGTTAACCTGAACTTGTAGCTTTAAAATAACAAATCTGTAATCTTTCTAATTTCTGGCTAATTTTAGGGAAATTGACAGGTTTTAAAAACTTTTTCATTGAAGTCATAAGGAAAAACAAATTGGTTCATTATTTGTTCGCTCTCATGTTGTTCCAGACCCCTTCAACTATTCCTTCCATAGAGCCAAACAGGTTTTATTTAGCAGAAGGTCATGTCCTAATGTGACCACATTTTGTTTCAAACCAAAACACACACAGCGGGTTGAGGTTTGCAATATCATTTACATTTTAGAATGTAATTTAAAATCAATATTCTGTCAATATAATACACCACTGATAAAGTCATTAGTACTTGTATAGTATAGCATGAGAAGCCATGTTGTTTATTCCACACCTTCCACATTGAGTCTGTGGCACTTTACTGTACATGTCAGTGTCTGGTGTTGATGTTCCCTCTTCTAATGAGAGCCCTTCTGTGACACAGTCTATGCCAAAATCTTCACACCTCTTCTTCATATCTCCACTAGTTTCCCCAGGATCCCACTAATGACAGGAAATACATGACTTTGTGCACCAAGAGGTCAAATGTTCTCATTTAAAGTTGTCATAGTGTGTTTGCCAAAACAATTTGCAGCAGACTGTAACAGTAAATCCCTTGGCACTTTCACATTAGACAGTTATGCCAGAATTCAGCAAGCAACATGTGCCACCACATATCTTTCACAAGATGAAAATTAATTTATTTTTAAAGTTATTCACAGGGCCATATTACAACTGTCTTTGTTTTTTTTAAATAACAAAATGTACTGCACTATGCTTACAGAGTTTACTGATTATAATTTAAAGTTTCGTCCCCACGCAGTTCACCCAGACCAGAAAAGCCAAGCTGCAAAAATAGGTCATTCAGAAATTGCTATTGTTATGACATCACTAATAAAAGATTAAAATATGATGACCCACATTTAATTATAAACATTTGCACATTTAATAACAAACACTTGCTGGTATGCCGTAATGACACTTTTATGTAAGCAAAAAGTGTTGTCTTCCTTTGATGGCCATCAGTTCATCACTGACAAATAGCACTCTTTGAAAGCAATCTAAATGAATAGACAACTAAATTAATTCTTCTAGTGGTCATCCTTCATCTTTGCAGACTATTTTAGCTTGTAAGACAGCAGATAACCCTGCAGATACATTTGAGAAAGACAGTCAAGCTATTTGCTCCATGCAGCAAGTGTGCAAAATGAGGAAGCTGACATGTCACTGTGACTTCGATGAGGCAAATGTAGCATAAAATCATAGAATCAGCTAAGACTGTTTCACTAAGTAGGCTATATTATACACCCTTCTAACTTCAAGTGCTTGGTTTGTAACAAAACTGCTCTGTAGATTGTCAAATATGAGGATAAACAGCAGCCGTTCTATTCCAAGCATATGGCAGCGTGTTCTGTACCCAGGGGTTTTTACCTTCTGAAGACTGCCTGCTCAGGAAGGTTGCTTAGGAGACAGGAGAAAAATGTCAAGCAGGTTTCCTTTTTTTCTTGTGTTGACACTTGCATTTGTGACAGGTGTGTGGTCGTATGGGAGATTGATTTCTTAACCAGCTCCAATGAGTGAGGCAGACTGCCATCACTGATGAAATGAGACTGCCTTGTTGTGCAGCAATTAATACTAGTAAAAATAATTCTTTATTCTTCCTAAATTAATAGAACAATAATACACTTCACATTTTAAAGTGTTGTACATGTACATAGAAGACTGAACTACACTGAACTACAATTTTTTAAAATTTTTACATATTATATATTTTTTCTAACATTTTTAAGAATTTATGTTTTCATTTTAGGTATTTTAATAAATTACAGTAACATTACCGTTTTTTAAAATTAATTATTTTGTTCATGTTTATTTTTATAAAACAAATGTCAAATATTTCATCTAGAGTATTATACCTTTCCATCCAATTTACAGTTTTTTATGATTAGATTAGAATTCAAATATGAAATATTAAAATGAATAGGGAAATAACCAGGGGCGGTTCTAGACCCTGTTTGTCATTTTAGCCCCCCTAAAACGATTAACTAGCAAAATTTATTGAAAGCATATTTTTTACTTTTTAAAATAAAAATGAAAATAACTAAGAAATGCAGGACATGTCGATTAAAAAAAATGTTTTTTATTTTTATACTCTTTGCTATTCTGCATATGTGTAGGATAGCCTTTCCTTAGGGCCTTCGGAATCCTTCGGAACACTAAATACGGTTGCTCCCCTGCACCTAAAGAAAATCAAAGATAAAAGTCCAACTCCGTGGTATAATCAGAACACGCATGCACTAAAAAGGGCTGCCCGTAAAATGGAATGCACCTTTAAGAAAACAAAACTAGAGGTATTCCACATAGCTTGGAAGGATAGTGTCTTAAAATTCAGAAAAGCCTTAAAAAACTCTAGATCTGCCTACTTAGCGTCATTAATAGAAGGAAATCAACACAACGCAAAATTTTTATTTAACACAGTGGCTAACTTAACAAAAAATAAATCGTCACCATCCTCAGACGCCGGCTATCAACATAGTAGTGATGAATTTATGAATTTCTTTACAAATAAAATTGATAATATTAGAGAAAAAATTATAACTATGCAACCAGAGGCTATATTCCCAGGACAGACAGAACATCCCAGCCCCCTTACTGAGCAACTGCAATTATTCTCAAACATAGAAAAGGATGAACTGTTTAAGATAATTAAATCATTTAAATCAGCAACGTGCATACTAGATCCAATCCCTACTACCTTATTAAAAGAGATGCAGCCTGAAATAATAGACCCTATGCTTAGTATTATAGCATCTTGGCATATAACTCATCTTTAACATTAGGATATGTCCCTAAAGCATATAAGCTGGCCGTTATTATGCCTACTATTGAAAAAACCAACAACTTGATCCTAGAGACTTAGCAAACTATAGACCTATATCGAATCTACCTTTCATATCCAAAGTACTTGAAAAGGTTGTTTCATCACAGCTATGCTCCTACCTCCATAGGAATGGAATCTATGAGGAATTCCAGTCAGGATTTAGAGCCCATCACAGTACAGAGACTGCTCTGATCAGAGTTACAAATGATTTGCTCTTGTCATCTGATTGTGGCTGCATCTCATTACTTGTATTGTTAGATCTTAGCGCTGCCTTTGACACCATTGATCACAACATACTTTTAAATAGACTTAACACTTACGTTGGCATTAGTGGAATCGCATTAGAGTGGTTTAAATCATACTTATCTGACAGCTTTCAGTATGTAGCAATAAACAATGAAAAGTCTTACCGATCACAAGTCCAGTATGGAGTACCACAGGGATCTGTTCTATGACCACTACTCTTTGCCTTGTACATGTTGCCCTTAGGAGCCATAATTAAGAAACATGGAGTTAATTTTCACTGTTATGCCGACGATACTCAACTCTATATCTACTCGAAGCCTCACGAAACACAGCAATTCACTAAAATGATGGAATGTATAGTTGACATAAAAACCTGGATGTGTAGCAACTTTCTGTTTTTTTCAGAGGTGTTAACCATTAGACCTAAAGCTCCCACACTTAACCAACAGGAATATTATCTTACTATTGACGGGTTCTCTACTAAGCCTTCATCATCAGCTTGGAATCTGGGTGTTTTATTCGACAGTACCCTCTCATTTGAAAGCCATGTAAACACCTGTAAAACCGCTTTTTTCATCTCAAAGACATATCTAAACTGCGTCATATGCTGTCACTATCGAGTGCAGAAAAGTTAGTTCATGCTTTCATGACGTCTAGACTGGATTACTGCAATGTATTATTAGGTGGCTGCCCAGCTAGCCTATTACAAAAGCTCCAACTAGTTGTTAATGCAGCAGCTAGAGTTCTCACAAGAACAAAAAAGTTTGAACATATCAGCCCGGTACTGTCAACACTCCACTGGTTACCCATTACGCAATGTATTAACTTTAAGATCTTACTGACTACTTATAAGGCTCTTCATGGTTTAGCTCCTCAGTACCTGAGTGAGCTCCTAATACATTACAGTCCCTCACGTCCATTATGTTCTCAGGAATCTGGCCTTTTGGTAATACCTAGAATTTCTAAATCAAGTAGTGGTGGTAGATCATTCTCCTATTTAGCACCTAAACTTTGAAATAGTGTTCCCAGTGCTGTGCGGGAGGCAGACACACTCTCTCAGTTTAAATCTAGATTAAAGACCTATCTCTTTAACATAGCATATACCAGTAGCGGCTCCTGACCAAAAATTTTGGAGGGGCAGTTTCTGGGTCAGTAAATTTGAATGCACACCTGCCCATACAGACGAAACAATTTACATGGCATACACATAGTCCAACAGTTTATAACATAAATGTTTGTAAGGGATTGTTAGGTTGCTAATTTACATTAGGCCAACCAGAACCGGTTCTGCAACACTTCCTATAACAATCTGATGTACTACTTGCATCTAAGGGTGTGAAACATATTTTGCTCCCAGTTTGTTTGTTTCTTAATATATTCCGAGGTTGCATCCAGTCCATACCCAAACCTGACATTGGATCCATCAGAGAGGCTGTAGTTCAACACCCAAATTTACAGGAGAAATGTGCACTCATTTTGAGCTAATGCTAGTTACTACGCTTAAAACCTGATAATGCTGAAACAGTATTTATGCTAATCTCTTTAACTATTTGAACTTTTTGACTAATTAATTACTTCTTTTCTGTTCTATGTCAGCAGTTTGATGTTATAGCTGCACTCAGTCAACTCAGTCATCCCCGGCTAAACAATCCTTTATTGTATAACATTAGCCTTTTAACTACTACCTAGTTTACCATACACACAAACACATTGTTAAATTCAATCACAGCTAATAATCCAGATCAACTCAAACCTCAGACCTGACGTTGGATCCATCAAAGGCTCTAGCAAATTTAGTACACGACTTTAACTCAAATTTTTATCAAATTACTGACTGGGTTTTTTCTCCATATATATATATATATATATATATATATATATATATAGTTAATGAGTTAATGAGTTAATATATATACATTCATTAATGGAGTTTGGGTTCCTTGCCACTGTCGCCGTGTTGGAGTGCTCACTAGGAGACTGCTGATATTAGATATTAGTGATATTAGATATTAGTTATTAAATTAGCATTTATATATTCCTGCTTGTCATTATGTTTATTCTGCTGTAAAGCTGCTTTGAAACAGTGCTACATTGTTAAATCGCTATACAAATAAACTTGAACTTGGGGCAGTTCACATGTAGCGTCTTTTGGGCAAAAATTGTTTAGTCTTTAGACTTTTTTATCTTTTCTTTTTTACTCTATTTTTTGGACTCAGCTAAAGTTTTCCGCTATGATGTTTCAAACAAAAATTAAACTATTCGACAATTTAATATTTTACTGGAAAAGAATTACAACAAGGAAGTTTTAATATGGTCTCATGTAATAACTTTCTTACTAGTTTAGTAAGCTAATCAATTAGCGTGATAATGTTGGGTTTCTATGTTTTATAAACCTTTCTGCATTTTTATATTTTCAAGTAAACATCATTTAGTATGATTTATAAGTTGGTATTCTCATGGGGAACAAAAATGTCACCACAAGGTCAAAAATGACTGGTATTACTGTCTTTATGGGGACTCTTGTTTGGTCCCCACACTGTAGGGTTTACCAGGATCACACATACACAGGCACACACACATAAATAATAAGGTTGACTATATGCAGGGCCAGCCTAAAATGCAGTGTTTAGTATGCATACTCACTGCTCTTCACAGCCCATCATTAGAGAGGTGAGGTCTGGCATATACTCAGCCACATTCGACTGCTCCAACATATTAATCATACAACCATCAGGGAATTCTCACCCTGCTTGAAGATAAACACCAGTGTAATTAACCCCACAAAGTCTTGGCAAAGGCCAGTTGTGTTACTATATGACCGTGGGGAATCATTTCACTCTGAGGAGTCGAACTTTTCCACATGCCTGGGTCAGTGTCCTCACATGAGCACATCTCATGCATACAGACCAGCAGTGATACAAACAACTAGCTAAATTTTGATTTGCAGAATATGTTTGTCGTGTGGTTGTTTCTTCTGAAAAATGTGTAGAGATTTAGAGATATCTGGATTTTCCTGCCAGTCTTTAAAAAGGAAAAATAGACAAATCAATGCAGATAGGCATTCACAATAATCCAATTAAATTTCTCTATACCACTTGATTTATTGAACTTTTCACACTGAACTGGAAACTTTTACAACTGTGACCCTGTAATATAACTCGATTCTCTTTTTTTGGTAAGCAACTTTTGTGGTTTTACATAAAAACAGGTATTTATAGAGAAAGAAATCGTGATTTTTAAAAGACTGTGTTGGAGCTCGGTGAAGCAGAACTTCAGGACATTTCTTTGGGAATTTCTGCAGCTGTTGTGCAGCAACACTAGCTCTCAAACAGTAATAACATCTAGTGTGCAGGAAAACATAATTGGTAGTTATCAAGTGATGTCCAGTCCTCAGATGACCACTGCCTGTCCTCTGGCACTGCAAGAGATTTAATTTGGGGGTGATGTTTTATATTTTCTGAGACTGAATTTGAAAACAGAGAGGAAATGTTTTTTCGATCTAGATTTTTTCCACAACCACAATGTTAAGATGTTGTTGGTGATTACCAGGCATTGCTACATAGTTACTTAAGTGCTCTATGGGGCATTGTTATGTGGTTTTTTTAATTATGTTGTTCCGGGTGGTTCACCCCCATGATTTTTGCCTGTTGAAGCAAAGTATGATTGCTTTAAAAATGCTTTGTATGATTTTTGGTATCATTCATATCCATAGAACAAAGTTTAATTAGTTTTTTTGCTCACATAACAAACCCTGATGTGTATTAATAATAGTGATGCATACATTAGTCATGTAAATGGAATAAGACGCCACCGGACAAGTTAAAGTTTTAATTTGTTTCAGATCTGTGCTGTTGCGGTGTAATGAGGTACAGCAGTTATAACCAAAACATGACATACGGCACCTCAAGACACAATCAAACTTCCACTGAAGAGCAAAAAAAAAATTTTGTGCACATCAACAAGTCTGCAAATACAAACGGAACAAACCAAATTAAATAATTATCAGAAAGGTATCTCACATCGCACTGCTTGTCTGGTATCTGGTACATGAGAGACATTGACATGAGAGTGTGTTGATCATTGATTAGTGTAATATAAACAAATTTGTTTTCAATGCAACTGTAGAATTTGTTTTAAACAGCAAGGCCAGAAGATACTTTAGGCGAGTTGGCCAAAACATTGATCCCAAACCTCAATGTCTTCTAAACTAGCCATACAAGTGGACAGTAATGTATTACTTAAACTGCATCTCTCATCTCATTGGTTGATTAGTGGAATGCACATTAGAATCGAGTTCTGCTCTTTAAGTCCATGCAGCATATTGCAGGTCATGCTGGATTGTCAGACATAACTATTTTCTTCTTTTCTTAAGATCTGTTTCTTCAAGGCACAGCAAGAGAGCACGATACAAATCACAACTCATTTACATTCATTCTGGCAAGAAAAAACTCCACCCACCCCTTCCCCTCCAGTCCTAGAACCACTAGCAGCAAAGACCAAGAATACAAAATTTACTAAGAACATTAGAGTGTTACAGAAGCCAGGGCAACACTTGACAAATCTAAAGAGAGCTGCAGGCTGGACGGAGGTGGGCTCGTAAACAACATGCAGCAAGAGAGTCTGGGATGGAATAAGACTTTTGTAGCAGGATTAAGTGCTTTCATGTGCCACTTTCAGTTTGTTACAACACGTCCTCGAAACTATTTTAACCAGAGAACATTTGAATAATAATAATCATAATTTAAGGAATGTTCTGGATTCAGTATGACTTTGATTTGTCAACAGTTATAATTTCAATTTGTCCCTTAGTTTGCTCAAATTTACTTGCAATTATTTTGGAAATGTGCAGTAGTAACACCTGAATGTTATGTGTTACTGTAATTTAATGTGCATACATGAGATGAAATAGCTTACCGACTGTCGAATCTGTGCAAAGTCATCTAAACTTTCAGCTCCTGGCATGACTGTTACGTCAGTAAACCCTGTTATTTACATAGAATATATAGAAATTAAATTGCCTAGATCAGTATTTCCCTGACCAATACAACTAAACTGAATATATTTGAATGACAAGATTACATTTTTATACTTCCATTTTAAGTGCATTACGGTAAATGTTTTTTTTTTACAAACTAAGGGATCAGCTGAAATTACTGTGGTAGTCGACAATATACCACAGATGCTTTTAGTTATTTCCAAATCATTCCCTCAATACATTGAATATTTATACAAGATAAGCACACTTTTGCTCTTCCTGCACTTATTCAGAAGTTCCTAGACCACGATATGGATTTTACTTACCAAATGGATTTTAAAACCATACTGACAATAAACTGAAGTGGCAATTGACACCAGCATGTTCTGGAAGATGAATACTAACCAGTGGAGTGACAAACCAGGATGAGTGTGTTAATAACCAGAGCAGTAATCTAATAATAGCAAACAGATAAAAAATTGCCCTCTCAGCATTATGTTGCACAATTACAAAGCACTGCAAAAATACAAGTATTGAATAAGTAGACAATAATAAGCACAAACTGTAACAGCAAAAAGAGCGAAAAGCAAATTACATTTGGGTATCCGGATCACTGCTTCTCTTTGGAGCTATACGATGTGGCAGTATGCATAAAAAAGTACATCAAAAAATCTTTCAAAATACGGTATTCCAAGCCTCAGTTAACCATACTGCCAAACACCCATTATTCTGATTATGGAGGAAAGGACAACACAAGAGAAAATTGAAAAAGTAGAAAGCACAGTCCAAACAAAGGAAGTGGACTGGTCTCTTTTTTAAACAAATCTTTGCTTTTATCCACTTCAGACGGAGGCTGCGGTACTTGTTTGAATCCCACATTAAATCTAAAAGCTCATCAAAGACCTCCTAAAACCACCATCTCAGTAAATTTGCCATCCAGCTTTGAAGCAGTTTTCTTGGCTGACCATAATTAGTCTTTTACTTGTAAATGGAGGTTGTCGAGGAACAAAATTGCAGCATAGTGCCTCTTTATCAGCCACTAGCTAAGATGAGGCATGGGGCTTGAGCTTTGGGGGTTGGATCTGGGGCGACGTTGGTCACTGGAATCCCACAGGGCTGTCCATGAGATGGCTGGGGCAGATGGGATTTAGGTCATCTTTGAGTTCGGTCTCCAAAGTTTCCTCCAGATCATCTTTCTCCTCCCCTCCTTCAGCATCGCGCACTGAACTCTGACTGTTCACCATGGTGCCGTAGGTCTGGTGGGCCGGGGAAGGCATGGGAGTCAGACCCAGCTCTGGCTCCAGCAGAACGGACGCTATAAAAAGCTGTGGAGGGAAAGAAGGAGAGGTGAGTAGGTGGACAGCAAGACTGTCATTATCTCATAAGCATCTTGTTTTGTTTATGGAACATTTTACACATCAAGTGCCTTCAACAGGGTGTGGAGAAGCCTTAGACGTGAATTAAATGTATAAGTGGGACTTGAAATGAGAGCACAATAAATGAAACGAGAGAGAACAGGAGCGGGTACGTTAGCTGTGGTTGTGGTGGAAACGGTGCTTCTCCCTGCATTGCTAAAGCCTCCTTCTGTTGTCTGATCAGACATCTGAAAACAACCAGGAAAATATTATTCTCATAAACCTTCTATGAATCATCATTGACAGATTATTCTCAAAGCCAATGTACTGTACAATCATGCATTTACAAGCATTTCATCGCACATTAAAGACACAAAGGATATTTAGTTTAAAGATCATGTGCAATATAATGTGTCATTTTTTTAGGACCATTACTATTTTTTGTGCTGTGAGATTAATTTATTAACATTCAAAAATAATGACTTTCCTGAACAGTTTTTACATATTTTAGAAAAAACTATTAGCCTACTGTAATGTGAAAGTATTTTCATTCAATTAAATGTATGATTTTTACAATTTTGCATCGTAAAGCAGCTTTACAGAAACAAATTGACAATAAACTTATAATATATATATATATATATATATATATATATTTCCATAGCTGACCTGATAGCTTGTTGATCTGTCAGTTTGTAGTTTTTTCAGACACACGCCAAAGCAGGAGAAGGTAATACAGGATATTAGACTTACGAAAGTAAAAAGAGTAATGGGCTGCACTGGACCTGTACAAGAGATAAACAGTGAGATTATGAGTGCTAAAAGAATGACATATTTGGAGTCTTGTCAGGATCTCTGCCTTTAGACATAAACACAGTTTTTGTTTGAATTCTAGTCTGGAAACTTAGCATCTTGATCTGGGTTTTGGCATATCATGCTGGACAAGACTGCAGTAATAATGGTGAAAATGACCTCAAGCAAAAGTTGCCACAATATAGTCATCATAACAGAGATGACTCCTTAGCATTTGAAATAAATACTAAAATGCAGTTTTTTTTGCATTTTTCTTTTTTCAGTTCTGGAAACTGGGTCTGAGGTTAGGTCTTACTCTGGATCTGCTTTATGGTGTCAAGTTTTGGTCTGTGTTTTAAGGGAAAGTCTGGACTTAATGCACTATAACTCCTATAGTTATCAAGACATACAGCTACACATTGTGTCACAAAGAAAATAACAACATATTTTAAAATGATTGAAAACCTGGAAATCCTTGACATTGTAAGTTCTGTATTACAATATTATTATTGTCACTTTATCTTACTATTACCTTTCATAATTATCAAGACATTCAATAAAAATAAGAAAATAAGAATATCTGACCATGTTATTTTTCCAGCAATTATATTCTATACCCTTCAAACTTCCTCGGAAATGATGTTAAAATCTTTTTCTGACAGACATTTTTAAGGTGTGTTTAAAATATCTTTGCAATTTTGTCCTGGTTAGCAAAAGACATGTACATATACTTGCTGTGAGAAAAACATTTCTTTAAAAGAGTGACAGTTGTGATTAATGGAGCAATCTAGTATTCGTAGTTATGCTTGTATAATTTTGTATAAAAAGTTATTATTGTAAAAATCAAAAAAAAATTCGATCCTATAACTAATCTTGAATTATCGGGAAATTACCCAAACACCAAAGACGTCGAGGACAAGTCCATACTCAGTGTGAACCTACCCAGTCTGAGCACAGAGAAGAACAGTAGCCAGAACATGCAGAGAATGGGCGCCACAATCACTTGATGAATAGCTGCCGAATGAATTCTCTGGCTGAGCTTTGTAGGTATATATGCATAATAGATATTATACCGATCTACCAAATGCTTCAGAAAAAGGTAGAGCAGACCTGCAAAATAAGCACAGTTACAGTTACTAAACTAAAAATTCTCATTACAGTCATACAGTATTTCCAGATGGATTAATGGCACTGCTTTGTGGCTAAAGTCATCTTCCATAAAGTTTTTCATCTCCAAACGCAGGTATAAGATTCATATATAACTTGTTTGCATAGCCCACATGCAAGTAAAAGTTGCCAAATGAATTCAGAACTAAGTGAAAATCATGATGATGGATGTCAGCGTATAGTAAATAAACAGTCATGGAGTGTATTAGTGACAGAACAGGCGTGGAGTGGGCGTCTGGATCTCGGCTAGACGGGTCGGAGCGTCTGGAAGACTACAGCGGGTTCGCACCTAGCGGCCATGTCACACCGCGATACTGAGATGCTGTTGGAGATATGGCTCAGACGCCCACACGCTGAGGTACGAGAACATGCAAGGAGGTAAAACTGAAGACTGTCGGAGAGAGTAAAGAAAGCCGCAGGAAAATAGAAAAGAAAAAGTAAGCGGAAATGGAAAACAGGATAAATGATGCGGCGGAGACAGAAAAATGGTTTGAAGTGAAAACAGATATTAGGGAGTGGTTTGTTTTGTTGTACAGAAATGCTAACATTACAGACTTACCAAATGGTACAATAATGGGGCAGGTGATGCTGTAGGTCATACTGACTGAAAATATGCACATGGTCCAAGCATATTCAAGACCAAACTGAAACTCATAGGCCTGACTCTGAGGGTGAGAAAGGAGAAACAGGTTAAAAAAGGCCACTTTAAATTAAATAAAAACTGTCAGCCTATGTTAGTTAAAGATTCGATGGATGATTATTGTCTGTTTAATTTGTAGTGTAAGACAGCTCTTATAAGAATGTTGCATAACATACATTGTATAGAAATAAATGGTTTACATATTTATAGTGGCTTTAAAAGTAGATACTTTTGGGGAATTAAAACATTTTTCAAACTTGAATATACAGTATATAGTAAGTAAAAAAATGCATGAATTGGTCAATGTAATATAAGGACATTGAGCATGTTAACTAATTGGTACAAAAGATTTTCTTGATTTCATTAAAGCACACTTGATCATTTGTATCATCAGGATTTTCCAACGCAATCTCATGGGAATTTGTACATATTTTACGAGTTGGCTAATTCGTACGAATTTGTACGATCTCATTCGTACGTTTTAGTATGACTTGTCTTCCTCAGTGATGTGGGGGGAGGGCCTTTATCATCCCTTTTTTCCTACTAATTTTATGATTTTGTACGAGTAACATCCTTGCAAATTCATAAACTCATAAAATATGTACAAATTCCTGTGAGATCAGGCTCGATCAGTTGTGGAGCCAATACCATTATCATATTCTGGGCTCTTATTGGCTGCTCTTTTTTTCATTATTTAGTTCAAGTCATGCATTTCAAAAACATTTTCTTATACATTTTTTGTTTTGTAATGAAAGAAATTAATATGTTTTTGTATACAAAAAAATGTAAACATTTAGGCATATACATTTAGGTTTTTAAGCTCATAAGAAACATTTTAGTGAAGTTATCTTATACTATTCAATAATAGTGTGTATTTCATTGAAAAAATCAAAAATAGACTTGTTAGTGATCCTGCATACAATGCCATAGAAGAACTCCTAATATTTGTAAGTCGCTTTGGATAAAAGCATCAACTAAATGCCTAAATGTAAGAACTTTTTGGCTGTATGGTTCATCAAAGAACCTTTAATTAACATCAGCAGAACACTTTTGTTTCACAAAATGTTCTTTGTAGTAGTAAAAGGTTTTTTGAGACTATAAAAGCATTTCTTTTAGGAATCTTTGACTGAATGGTTCTTTGGGGAGCCAAGAACTGTTCTATGGCATTGCTGTGAAGAACTTTTATTTTGTAGCACCTATGTTTAAGACTGTATACAGTATGTAAACTCATAAGCAAACATACTGTACTAAAGAGAATCACTTACTCTTTTAACATGGATGCGTTCAGCTTTAGATTTGGCGAAACAGAGGCGAAGAGAATACACAAGCAGTGCAGGAATACGCAGGAGCTCCATAGCCGTTCCTATCAGACTGGACGTGATCACGTAGTTCACGAAGAATGCTCCATTATCTGGTAGAAACACACACCTGAGGGGTCAAATCAAAGCAGATGTCAGTCTTTACAAAGTACATGTGTGTGTTTCAATTAGTAAAGAAAAAGAAATTTAGGAAGCAGCAAACACTTACTGAAACTTCACATCTGTTTCCTCCAGAAAGTTGATGTCAAAAAGCCACCTGAAGAACAAATCCAAGCTGGAGAGCAAACAGGGGGATTTATAATTGTGTTTTCATACACATGTAATTCATACTGAACAGCCCTAAAAAGTATTTGGACAATCAACAAACGCCTATACTAAGAAATGTCTCAAATATATACTTAAAATGTCATTGTATTGTAATTCATAATAGGATATTTACCTGGACAGACCCAGTGATGGTAGAATGATGACCATGAAGACAAGCAGTAAAAAGCATTTGTGCATTGTAACCTGATTCTCATTGGACCTGAAAGAGACATAGGTAGAATTAACGAATTGTTTCTCACCCAAGAAACAATATATTATAAATACAAAATATGCAATACATAATAGATATTTTGGTATTACAACATGTTTTGCAATTTTAATTTAACATTTAATATTTGCAATTGTAATTTAATATAATATTCATTTAATATTTGATATTTCTAGATGCTAGTAAAAAGCTTGAGACTGTGCATGTGGCGCAAGTTATTAATAATAATTAATTTTTAATAATTTATCCTTAAATAATCATTCACGATGGAACAAGAAATATGTATTTAATCAAGTAAATAAGGACAGTTTTGACTGTATTACACAGTGTTTCCAGTCGATACAACCAGTATGCAAATAGAGAAACCGCAGTTGCAGAATACAGAGGGTTTGATCCACATAAGCTATATAATGTGACTGCGTGAAAGACGCCGGCAGTGTGCATATGATTATTCCCTTGTTATGATCACTATGACAACAAGACTGGAGAGGAAAGAAGAGAGTGCAAGAGTGAGGGACACCGTGTTAACGTGCAGGGGTGGGTGGGAGACTGAGTGTGGGGTTGTTCTGCTGTTATGCAATATGTTCGTGTGCTGATATGAACATGTTTATGCAAGACATATAAACCGCACTAAAGACTATCTAAAGCACAAAAAGCAACTTGCTCACCCTGGTCTTTGGGACAATGACATATTTTTCTAAGAGTTATTACACAGTCAAATAAACAGGATTAGCTTTTCTAATAATCCTTTTTAAAACTTTTCTTTGGCTAATTTAAAAATTCTCACTGTTGTTTTTATGAACAAATCTAAGTACATACAAATTTGTACATTCTGTACTTTATGTTGTACTGTCTTTATTCTAATTTAGTGAAAAGAATTGTGAAAATATATTTTAAAAAAATAGTTTAGCAATAAATTTGTTTATTATTAACAGAATTAGCATTTACATATATTGGCATTTTATATATGTTGTGCTACCTCAACAATGACAAGGTTTCTTATGTGAGGGATAAGTTGCATACAACTTTCTTGTAACAAATAACAAACCTTTTGCAAAAATACAAACCTTTCTTCAAAAAGGTTTAGACTTTAGACTGTCAGCCAAGATATGACATTAATTGAAATATAGTCTCATATATGTTTATTAATTAAGCACATTTCTATCTAATGTCTTTATAAGTAAATTATTTTCAAGGTCAAGTTGACTCAGAGTTCCCAGATAAGCCTGTGTTATTTATTTTTAACGGTTGTGGTCAGGGAATAAAATACCTTAAAACTAAAAACTGTCACAGCAGAAACTGAGTATCTGAACTACAATTTATTCATTTTTAGATATTAGATATTTTTTCAAAATATTGTAAGTCTTTTAAAAAGATCATTTTAAGCATTTTTATAAATTACAGTAACATTTTTTTTTGTTTATGTTTATTGTTAAATTTGTCAAATATTTCATCTTGAGTCTTATACCGTTCAATTAGTTTATAGTTTGTCATGATTAGATTAAAATTAAATTATGAAATATGAAAGTGAATAGGGAAATAACCTAAGTGTTCCTCCTGAGGAACAGTGATAATAAACAAGTTAAATGTTAAGACTGACCAATCAGAATCAAGCACTTCAAAGCACTGTGTAAAAATCCCAGATAACAACCGCTCAAAACTTAAAACACAGGCATAACTTTACTATGAGTCACTTTGACTTAAATAATTTATATAATTTACAAATAAATTAAATGTTGATATGTCCAATTAATATCATACATGAAACTAGATTTGCAAATGATTAAACCACGTTGCACAGACGTTGTTTGATAGTTGTGTTTTGGCTTGAAG
Organism: Beaufortia kweichowensis; assembly: GCA_019155185.1. Taxonomy (NCBI): domain Eukaryota; kingdom Metazoa; phylum Chordata; class Actinopteri; order Cypriniformes; family Gastromyzontidae; genus Beaufortia; species Beaufortia kweichowensis. The sequence goes on from CM032805.1 coordinate 4,969,053, forward strand.
ATGACAGGAAATATGACCAGAATTTTTTCCCTCAAGGATAGTTTGTATTTTTTAAATAAGCTAATAACATATTTTAAAATAATATTTCTGGACTGTACATTATCCCTGACATTATTGATGTGTAAATCAGTACATTTTATTACAAATTATTATTTAATGATTATGAAACTGGGGTAAATAGACCTGCCATAAAGGCAACTTTGTTCATCTCACATTATACAGCTGGCAATGTTTAATGTCAAATGGTGGAAACAGCATCTTACCGGGTCCAGTGGTACTCAAAGAATGATGAATAGTACACAATAAACGGCAGAAGAATGGAAAAAGCCCACAGGAGCAGAGGGGGGAAGAACTCGGTAATTACTGGGTTCTAGACAGCAGAAGACAGTAAAACATCAAATTCTAAACATCCGAAAACTGTACAGAAAAGCACTTTTAGTTTTATTTTACATTCTAATGTGGCGTAATACAGCCGTACGGTTATAAAACTGCTTTGATGGTCACTGACCCTTAAGCTTTCAACTGGCTGAGTGACGTTGAACTTGTCCATGGTGTTTACAATGATAGCAGGGGTTGTGAGAAAGAAGAGCAAGAGGAAGAGCGCAATGTTGAGCAGGACACAGCGGAGCCACCAGCGGGAACCACATACTGACAGATTTTCCCTGGACAGACACATCCAACAATCAACACGACAAGGTCTTAACTACAGTTCAAGCGCACCAAATGTGTGTTCTCTCCAAGAATAATCAGGATGTTCAGCCACTTTTCTACAAACTGGTTTTGTGCTGGAAAAAGGTTTTGAAGTGATGGATATTTGTGATTCCTGTCGTGCTTTAGTATTAGCAACGACAAAGGCATATAAATGAGAATGAGATCTGTGTAAAATGCAAACAAGTGTCTTTTGAAAGTAACCACAGTAGTTTCCACAGTATAATTCTCTGAAACTGCGAACCAATTACTCTATAAATGTAGGAACACTGAGTGCTACAAAGCAAAACATCGAGCTCACAGTCAACGCTACACTAGAAAACATTCACACTTCAATACATTTTTTTAATAAGAAGCAAACATGCTACAACATTAGAGCTTATGACCATAAAAAGATTTCAGACAACACACACACACACACACACACACACACACTTGTGCAGTCAAGCAGAAAGACAGGCTGACACTGTCCCCCCCACACACACACCCACACACGCTAACACTCACTCAATATATGATTCTCAACACATATTATGTAAGAGATATAATGGCTTTCACTGTGGCTGTCTAGGCAGACACTCAGATTGAGACTTAATTAATCCAATTTCATCTTTCAAAACTAAGTGTAATAGACTGGAACAAAGCATGAAATATATGTATGACTTTTGCAAATAGCTGATAGCATAACTGTATACATAAAACTACAAACAAATATGTTAAAAAAGTAAAAAAATATATTTAAAACATATTAGCTGTAAAAATACAGTAATTTTACGGGAAACCTTTTACAGCACGGTACTGTAATTATATTATTTTATATTATATTACATTATATTTAAAGTGGGGATGCATGCCAGTTTGCAAGAAATAAGGTAAAAAAATAAGGTATTACAGCAACTAAAAAACAGTATGCAGCATATTAGGTAAAAATACAACAAGCATATTTACTATTACAACGTACTATTAATATTATTATAAAATATAATAGTTTTAACTTATGATATAGACAATTTTTACTTACCAAATTATGTCACTAGGGGCAGGAGCGTAAGAAACACCCCAATGATGGGAACGCACTACTGTTGTGATGCTGGACTGCTGGGGTCTGTGGCGGCAACAAGCTCTACTGTAGTCTTTAACAATCCTACAGAAACACCAAACTTTAAAAGATGTTTACAAGTACTCTGGAAACTAATAACACTTTTTGCCAATATAAAACTGGACAGTTCCAGTCCTGGATGCTGATTAGTCAATACAGTATAAATATACACATATCAAACACATATCAAAGATGTTTTTTCGTGGAAGGGTGGATTTGCTAAATCAGGTCCATATGAGCACATTTTTAATGTGCTATATTATAAACAACAGCCATTAATATAGACATACAGAAAAATACAGCTTGGACTTTTTAACGCATAAATGCATAAATAAGTTTTACCTTTGCTTTGTGGCAACTTTGTTGAAACTGCATATTTACATTGTCTACATGAATTTTTATGAAGGTTATTAATGTAAAATTGATTGAAGTCAGGTATTATTTTTATTGAGCAGTAAAGCATAAATCAAACAGCTTTAGTAAGCCTCTCTGAATAGCTGAAATATGTCTTTCTTTTCATCTTAATTTGTGTTTGTGCAGCTATTCACCTTTAAAAAACAGCTAAACAAAAATAGCTTTAGCTACAGTATAACCTGACACAGGATACAAAGGTACTTTTCTGGCTGTATTAAAAGATTGACACCAACGAATAGTTATATATCTTAACGAATAAAGTCAGAAATATATCTCATAGAAATAATTAAGATTATCCAACCAATCGAATCCTTTAAAAATAATGTCATCTTAAAATTCCACTATAATTTGCATTTAACATTTATGCCACATATAATTTTTATATAAAATGTCTTTCTTTTGTTAAAGATTATTCGACTTGTAGTTTTTGTAAGCAGTGTTACAACTATTGGTGGTTGTTTTGGGTCTAGTCCTCACATTATTTTACTGTCCAAATGCTTGCTTCATGTTCAGTAATTAAAACTTTTACTATATTTAAAATCAGTCATAACAGCGGTCTCGCCCTCCCAACACTTACACCGCTGTCATTCTCTCATCTCTGAAGGTAACGAAGGCAATGCCCAGTCTCTTCATACAGATACGATTCTTCTCTGCATTAAACTCATCGGTCAGTTTCTCCTCCAGCTCGCTGTAGTACTGTTCTGCATCCACCTGAGGAGAAGGCAAGAGAAGAGATGAGATCTGCTCTCATTCGCTGCAGATCAGCATGACTGATGGTTGGTGTGTGGTGGTCTCCAGTGGCCAACATGATGAGCTGCAGTTCCATCCACACCTTCACTTAAGAACCATGTTGAAAATACAAAACACTTGAGGTATATAGCTGATATACATGTATGGTTTTTTCTGTAAGTCATTATTTTCTAATAATATAATTTGCCTAGGTAGAGGTTATACTGATATGGTGTGGTGATTCAAACTTTAGTAGGACATTTGAATACATGTATACTGTCACATGCCAGTCAACCAAAATCATGTAATCAGTGTATTTTAGCATATCAGTATGTCAAGCAGTGACCTCATTGCTGTTTATGATGTGGTCAACTTTCACCCACCACCGATGGTTTACTGAAATCTTAAATGACATATGTGGTATAAAGAAATGCAGAGTGTCCTTAATTTTCCTATAAAGAAAATGAGAGAGTCCCTTTTTGAGTCACATTTTGCTCTGTAGTTAGCTAGCCTAATTCTATGTAAACAATCGGTATATATACAAATGCAGCTATTCATTTTGACAAGCATAATGAATATGTGAGAGCCGTGCACCTGCTCGAAGCCACAAAAATCACAGCAGAAGATCTGTGCACATGGGTGCGTCTTTATCATGATTCTTCCTTCCTTCTGAGATTTGGTGGTGAAATACAGCCGGCCTTTCATTGCTTTTCGCCTGTAAGGAATAGAAAATCAAACATTCTGACAATCTAAAACATATTAACAGTAATTAATGTACTTAAAATAATAACAGATAAGCAAATAAATTATCAACGTGCTTAATGAAATGTGTGAATGACCTTTCTAAATCAAGCTTCATCAGCTTTTGCACATCGAAGCAGAAGCGGATGTCTGTGACGGTACAGCTTGGGTAGGCCTCACTATTTGAAGATCGAAAAGACAACATTAAAAGAAGAATGAGGCTGGTTGTCAAGTAAATATTTCTCAATTTAGGTTAATCAGTGGAGCATATGCGGTTTCTTTATGCTCTTGAAAAGAGAAAACATTTATTATTCTTTTGTTGTAAAGAATCGAAGACTATACTGAATATGCTGAAATATGAAAAACCAAAAAAATACTTTTCATGTTAGTGTCAACTCACTGAAGGTGTTTGGTGATCAAGCCGGGATCAGAGATTTCTCTAGGAATGGAGGTGATCATTAAAGTTCTAGCCACCTGCAAAACAAACGTTTTTTAAACGTATGTTTGTCTTTTCTGAACTAGAAACAGTACTTAAAAAAGATTTTTAATAGCACACCACTCTACGACAAGCCTCATTAACTGATGAATCATGGTGCGGTACAAGTTCTAAGTATATTACAAGAGGGTTTAGGAAAGAAAGCATCACTAGTACTTCGGTTAATATTGGTATTGTTGGTAAGCAACAGCATTCAAATGCATGTGTCCACCAACCTTTTCATCCTCTCTGTACTCGAGTAGTGAGGAGTGGTGGGCCATACACAGTACAGTGATCACAAAATATAACAGTGCAAAGATACTGTGTAACCAAAGGAACGTGTTTCTAATGCAAGAGAAAGAGAGACTGTGTTAGATTTTCATATATATGTACATTCACAACAAGGTTATGCTCTTTAGTTTCAAAAGTACATTAAAAAACCTTGACCTACTGTGGTGGGACATTAACAATTGTGGTTCGGCCAAAGTTCTGAGGACTGTCTTCTGAAAAGAATAGAAATAAACAGCTTGTGTTAACATTTCATGCCCTTCTCACATATACCAGCGTCAAAAATAAAACTCTAAAAGTAATTTGAGGCGTGTGTGGTAAGCATGAACTGTGAATGTGGAATTTGCTAAAAATCCCTGTACCCCAATCATTATGCTCTGGGTTTATGCTGGTTTAACGTGCTGGTTTATTTAACAAATACAGTGTCAAACAGTTGCATGGAGATTACGGTCAGCGTCAAAACCCTCACCTTATTCTAACCAGACGGCCCCAAACGACACCACAGATTGGTCTACCACACATCCACATGCAACGATCACTCACCACTCTTTTAGAGGTCCGCAGTAAAAATCCTGTCACCAAGGCCTGCTAAGTCATATAAATGCTTATTGCAGGTCTGAGAACAACACGAGGTAAAGCTGGTGGCTTTTCACAATGCTCTTCTTGTGGCGTGGACTTTCAGGGCCTTTCCCATATTTAATTTGGCCCGTTCTAACCTTCTATCGTGCCACCCAACCGTCTTCAAACACTGTAGGGTGGTCTAAATGATACTTTTACACATATCCACTAATGGATGGTTGAGATCGAGCTCTTTTGAGTTTTCCCAGGCCATTTCGAAAGTCATTCATAAGCAGGCCCACACGAAATCTGTACCCACAGAATTGAAATAACTTTTAGCACATGTTTGTTTATTATATTTTTGGGTTATATATTTTTGCTGTCAGTGTAGGAAGTGTAGTAATCTTTCTTCTATTTAAGATATTTCCCCATGCTTAAAACCCATATCTAGTATGCAGAAAAAACCTGCAGATATCGACTGCACTAAATTTTTAAATTTAACTAAATTTAGAATTAAAATCAACAAGAAATCAAAATTTAATCTATTTACTTTTTTTATTTACTATTTTGCAATATCATTATTAAATTAAAGTGTAATAAGTTGCTCATATCACTTATGCAATGCAAGCAATTAGATAACATAGCTAATAGTCTAAATATATTTTAAGGCATTGTTTTTAGCAAACATATCTTTAAAACATTTTTAGGTCTTTTTAGGTCTATTTTCTTAATTCTATTTCATTTTAGGTATTTTTTTATAAATGACAGTAACATTACCATTTTTTAATAATTGTTTTTGTTTATGTTAATTGTTATGAAAATTTGTCAAATATTTCATCTTGAGTCTTATACCTTTCCATCAATTTATAGTTTGTCATAATTAGATTAAAATGTAACTATGAAATATTAAAGTGAATAGAAAATAACATAGGTGTTCCTCCTGAAGAACGGTGACAGTTCACCGTATAAATAAGAATTACACACTTAACTTTTACCCTCATTACTATTATTTTGAATGAGTTTTTAATAATGCGTGAATCCCGAGCACACAAACTATAAACTTAAAGCATTTAAGAATACTTTGGTGTGCTTTAGGCGAATTTTTCAACTGAAGAAGGAATCTTAACATTGGCTAATAATATTATAATTTACAACCTGTCAAAATGAATTCATGAGATCATTCAAAAAAAGTCTTTATATGCTTGCATGCTGATGAATTAAGTAATGTTGTTTTAAAGAATACTGCCTTTTCCTGGATACCAAACGTGTTATGTCTGTTGTCATGAGTTCTTGGTGGCTAAGCACTACTAGAGTAAACAGTAACCAAGCAGTTTAGAATCTGGTGGAGTTACCGAGGAGGTTCCCGGAGAGGTTGATGGGCAGGATGATGCTGAGTGACAGCAGACACACCACCATCATGAGCAGGATGATGTGACGCTGAAAAGATAGATACGTGACGGCATCAATGCCACATTTACTGCGGATCTCTTCATCTCTACAGGAAAACAACAAAAACAACAAACATTATAAAAACATTAACTTTTTTAACCACTTGCAATCAAGGTATACATCTATCCGTATATGCATTCCCCGGGGATCAAACCCATGACCTTGCCATTTCTAGTGTCAAGTTGTGCTTTAGGTTGAGTGTTTTAAAGAAGGGATTCAAAAATTGGTAATCTAAAACTCAAAAAAACTAAAAATAAGGAGTTTCAGAATTAATGTAGTAAAAAAACATTTACATAACATTCATTTAACATTTTGAAAAAAAGGGGATATACTAATATCTTAGAAATGCTTATATTCATTTCCACTTTTCACTCTGGTTTTTATGCGGATAATATAATTTATAATAATGTAAAACAGAAGCATTTTAACTAGTGTTGTCAGACTTTTGGACCCCACCTTATATTTGGCAGTCTTTTGTAGGACCACACAACTTCAAGAGGGCGTTGGGTGCAATTATGATTACAAGCAGCACTCATACACACCAAAAACACAAACACACACTGGCCTCGCCTCACACAGAGCAAGGAAGCTCTCAGCAGGCTCTCTCGTCTCCAGGGAGTTCAAGAAGCTTTTAAAGGAACCATCTAAATATGACACCAACATGCTACCCCAGTCTTCCAAATAACATCTCAGAAGCCGTGGAGACAGACAAGCGGCTGGATTACGGCACAGCAAAGCTTTTAAGCGCACACAGACGTTAGAAGTGCTGGGAAAGCGCCCGGTAAACTTTCGCCCTTGTCTTGTTTTCCCTTTTTCATGAGATACAACGTGAGCAAACAAAACACCGGTTGATGACATCACCATTTCTTACACACTTACTTCATGTGGTACAGAGATGAGAGCCAGGAACAGAAGCCCTATAAAGAGAGACAACGGTGTCATAAAAAGGTCTGGCACATATAAAACAGGCAAGCGGAGAGCACGTCTGGCTAGCTTAGTGTCTGTCAGAGTCATTTGTGCTGTCAACAAGGATAGTCAAACTACTGGAAAAAGCTATGTAAAACACATGCTGAATCTTTAACATAGCTGTAATGTCTTGAACTGTCATGCACATAAAACACAAGGAGACGGGGTTAGGTCAGAATATAAAGGGACAGATAGTGAGCATAAAAGAAAATAGAGCCACACTAAAAAAAGCAGTTTGTTTTCACATTAGTTTCGGGGTGACGCACCATAACAATGGCTGACTAATGCATGTAGACAGATGTCTCATGTATGCTTATACATTACAGCACCAGTGACTACACAAAACAAAGACAAGAGTGACACTGAAAATATGATCTAATAGTGGTGTGGGTAAAATAGCCATTATAAAGCTTTTTACTTGTGTTTTTGAGATTTGTGGGATTGTATTTCTAAAGGTTCTTACCATGTCCTTGCTCTCCGAGTCTGATGGGCTGGATTCTGATGGAGTTTTCTCCTTTTCACTTTGTTCTCCATAGAATAGTGATGTCAAACTACAGAGAAAAGACAAATGTTAAAATGCACAGATAACATTTTATCAAAATATATTAAATACCCTACACACTATGAGGGTGACTATACCCTTTTTATAATTTTTATGTATTTTTTTATGATTTATGACCCCAAAATACAAATTATGTCATACTTTTTTGACCCTTATGTCAATCAAACCCTGTATATGATTATTTCGTTTGTGAAGATATTTATAAGATATTTAGCAAAATAGTTGGTTACCGGCACCCATTGACTTCCATTGTACCTCGTGTCCACATGAAAGTGAATGAGTGCTGGTAACCAGCGTCTTATATCTTAATATCTTCTTCTGTGTTCTGCTGAAGCAAGAAAGTCATACAGGTTTGACATGACATGAGGGTGAGTAAATAATAATAAAACATTTTTTTGTTGTTTTTTATCCCTTTAAATACCCATCAACATGTTTGTATTGAAAATAAATTGTGGGCCATTTGATGGCTTGTCAAAAAAAATCTAAAATATGAAAAATATTTATGAAATGCAAAACAAAGCCAAGTTATTTGTATAGGTATATAACACCAACTGAACCAGAATCAATGTGACAAGTTGCCCCAAACACATAACAAATCCTTGTCTTCATGCATGTATCCCAGTGTGGTTTAGCTGTGTACATTTGTCTACCCAAGAGCTATTGCTCTTGGGCAAAAGTTTAAGTTTAAAGGACAGAATTAAAATATATATCTTCCCTATATAACAAAGAGCCCCAGTTTCCCGTATGGACTGTATCATGGCTGTCCCATTATATGGATGATGCCATTTCAGCTGTACGTGTCATGTCCCTAAAGCTCCCATCTGTGTTTATTAGAGCCGTAACTTTTGCCTCAGGAACAAAAAAGTAAAAACATTTCCACTCCATTGGTATCGCAGTTATCACAGGAAATAAAAAGAAAGAATGAATTTTCTGCCACAAGTCTATAAATGTAATAATATTACTGAAGCAATATCTGTCTGTCCATGTGGACTGATGCAATACTGTGTAAATAAACACCGTGAGAGAATGACATACACATAAACGCAGACTTTAATGCTGCATGCTGAGGCAGAATAAAGTAAGACTGCTGCAGCAGAACTGCATGAGATTTAAGACTTATGATCACATTCCACCCACAGGGTCCCACAGGAATTCTGTGTTGTGTGTGTAAATAAAAAATGCTTAAGTAAGACTACAAATTTTCTTTAAATATTAGTAAAATACAAATTAAATTGGCAACATTTGAATGATATTTCTGTAAGAGCAAGAAAACGTAAATAACAGAGCAAATACTAAAGAAATGTGTAAACTCCAACCAAATGAATCTTTATAAGTTACTGTAAATACATTTGACATTTGCTGTCTTCATGACATTACATGACATCAGTTGCATTTAATATCAGACTTAAGTAATGTTGAACTAAACGTTGTCCTGTTTAACCAGGAGGTGGAGCCAGTGTCCCACATTGACCTGCTAAGCATTCTGTTCACTTAAGACACCACATGAAGTTGTTAAATTATTCACATTCCAGTATAATGTGTTCTGCAGACAGTCAACGGATCAAAAATGATACCTGTCATTTTCCATAAGCAGAGCCAGACGACCATAGTCCCATGCTGCTTTCCTCAAACAGGAAAAGATCAGGAGAAGGAACTAAAATACAACATAACAGAAAGTGAAACCAGTAAGCAGAAATATCAAAGCATTTTACAGTACATAAAATATAATCATTTGCATTTAGGAAATAACATGGGAAAGATTTTACATGAAAAAGGGAAAGATATCTGATTGAAGAATATACCCAGAAGGCGCTGGATCGCTTTGAAACTATGTTTGATAGTTTCTACACAAATGCAAACACACACTCAGTAGGAACTATTTGTGTAAGCAGACACTCCTGCTTACTAGACCCCTGGGCAGCGATAATAATTATCCTTTTCTTGGGCCAGAGAGAGAAGAGGTGAGTGGTTGTCTTGGAAACTAACAGGCAGTGAGGTCAGCATGCACACATTGTGCTCATAATGACTCCAGTAGGAACAGTCAATGACAAGACAACTGATTCGGACTGCTGGGAAGCTACAGGCCTCTATGTGGCTTTCTTTGAACTTATAGGGATAGTAAACCCAAACATAAAAAATCTTACAATTTTACTATTTGCCATCCCAAACTTTATTGTTTTAAACAAATAATTTTACGTTGAAATAATTATATGAAAAATATATCATGTTATTTTTATATATGATGATCAACATGATGATGCTCCAAAAGGCATATACATCCATCATTAAAGTAATCAAAAAGACTCCAATGCGTAAATAAATGTGTTCTGAAGTAAAACAATCAGATTCATAATCTGGGCATTTATTTGTCAAACGAGAAGCATTAATTGATTTTTGGAAAGTTCCTATCAATGTTAAAATTAACATACACGCCTGTATATATAAATATAAATATATATATATTTTGTGATTTACTGTTTTCTACATACAATCATCCTAAACAATGTAAAGAACATTCTGTAAAAACATAACCTTGATATCTTTATTATTGATCGAGATTATGTAAAAGATTGAAATCAGTGAAATTAATAGGTAAAATCAAACTTTGCTGCTCGTTATCTCAGAATTTGATTTTTAGACTTTAGCTGGTTTTCACAGACAGGGTCACATATTATATATATTATACATAATATAATAAATATCGTACTGTAAGTGAATGGCTGAACAGATTATGATATTTACAATGGCCTAAGAAGTAATTCCCTATATAACCTATATAATATAATAATTCTTATATTGGGGAATTTTCTGAAGTGCTTATGGAGAAAATAATTATTCCAGAACTGTGGCAACTGAAAATGGGAAGCTATTTTATTGATCAGATCCATTGAGTGTAAATAAAATGTCTTCTATTTTAACCCGATAACTGTCACAGAAGAAATTGAGTATAAACATGAAAACTGAACTACAATTGTTATCATTTTTAGATATTAGATATTTTTTCAAACATTTTTAAGTTTTAAAAATTAAAAAAATTAAAAATCATTTTAGGTATTTTTATAAATTACAGTAACTTAACATTTTTTTTAACTATTTTTTTGTTTATATTTATTGTTATGACAATTTGTCAAATATTTAATCTCGAGTCTTATACCTTTCCATAAATTTTTTAGTTTGTCATAATTAGAATAAAATTCAACTATTCAATAAAATATAGGGAATAAAACATAGGTGTTCCTCCTGAGGAACGATGACAGTTAACAGGTTAACACTGTATTTTTCCTTTCAGCAGCCCAATGCTTCCCAGTTTCCCAGTTTTCCAATGTCATTTAATTTGTCACGTAACACAGCTTAGTAGATGTCTTTTGTGTTGGTGATGTCATTGTAGTTTATGTGTCCATCTTTGCATTGCTAATTAGGTTTCTGAAATGTACTTTTATATTCGAAATAAATATAATACAATATTGAAAGCATGTTAGCAGAGATTCTCTACCAGCCACAGAACGACGTTGATGGCGAGGACCGTAGGTACTCCTCCGAAAGGCAGGCCCTGCAGCACACTGCTATGAGATTGGGAGCGATAACATCTCACTGCTGTGCTGTTCTCCTCCATCAACGAGCCCAGGAAACTCCTGACATCCAGCTGCTCTGAAGGGCTGCCGCCACCTGCAGGCAAGAACTTAAGCGCTGACTGAGTTGTTCCCAAGAGGTCAGAGCGCGTCGCCATGGCAGTGGCGCGAGTCTCCGAAGCCTTTCAAACTGTCAAAGCATTACTGAGGAGTACAGAAAAAAAAATTATATGGAATAGATGGTATTTACACAATTTTTAAGAGAAACAACAACTGAAGTCATTTAATTTCATACTGAACCTGTTAGTAACAGCAAACAAACTAATCGTGTCTACAATAAAATGTGTTTATTTGACAGCTCAAAGGACAATTCCATTCAATTTAACTAATGGGTTTCCATTTCCTTTATGAATTTTGCCCTCGAGCGCATTAACAGAAACTCGTACACAGACCACACATAATGAAGTAAACCAGGATCAAGGCTTATTGTTTTGTTTTGTTCATAACAGCTGTGCCTTAAACTGTTGGTTACCCAATAGTAGTAAAACATCTCCCAACATTTAGACTAGCCACAACAGTCAGTTAATACCCCATAAAATCACTTTTGGAAGTTACACTGTCCTCACGGACAGATAGAAGGTCAGGATAATTATGAAGCTGTCCTTTTCTGTTGTTTATAATGGCCATTCAGAAAACAAATAAATCCAAAATTACAAATTTGAGAAAATTTCATCAACTTAATCCTTTTATAGTGTTCATGTTTTGTTCACAGCATGAGTTTTGAATTAACAGAGCCATATACTGTACATTTACGTAACAATACTTGACATATGTTTACTTTATCCACAGACCGCATATATGGTTAATATTTGTCATTTACCTTTTTTTGGTAGATTCTTTGGCCTTTTGAACACCACCGCAAAACCATGCAAGTACGGGAAATTGGAATTAGTTAAAGCTTGCATGCATTAAAGCGAATCTCACTGATAAAGGAGAAAGAAACATTCCCCATAACCCACTTTAATATTTTCAGCACATGAACCCCATATCACCCACGGTTGATTTTCATTTCTCTCAGTGCATTTAGTACTGAGAGAAATGAGAATCTCCAGTATAGGCCAGATGGTGCTTATATTACCTTTTTTGTTTACAAACCAAATAATAAACAGCCTATTCATCCCATATGTGTGACAGGCCAAGAAATTATAACCATGAGTCAGCGGTTGATTCCTTTAAATGTACACACACTCTCTCTCTCTCTCTCTCTCTCTCTTATTATTATATGATTGAAACACATTGTTCTGAAAGATCAATGGCAAAAAAATTGTTCTTTTACAGCAACACTACAACACATAAATACATTTTTAATGGTTACTGTAATGAAGTCAGACTGCATTGCTATAGTGCTATACATGACTCCTTTAAAGTCTCTCATTCAATCAGGAGTTAAGCACCGTAACTAACTGTAAAATGGCAAATACACTATACTATATACTCATCATAATGAACTTGTTGTTAGCTGAAATCTGGAAAAACGGATTAAAACTGTTACTTAAGTTACAGAAGAGGCATATAAAGCCTGGTGCTGAGCAGATAGATTAGGCAAATAATATCAACCAATAATAATCTACCCTAAATCAAGTATAAATTATAAATTAAATATAAAAAGGCTAGTCCTGTTCTACATTATTTCCCAATGAATATTCAGTTTTTTCATGAATATCTTTATTATCTTTAACTTTCAATAATGACACACAAAGTTATGGCCCTTATTCTAGAGAATCATGCACTTTAATCATACTTCATGCACAACAAACACACATATTAATTAGGGATGTCCGGATCAGGTTTTTTTGCCCTCGAGTCCGAGTCATTTGATTTTGAATATCTGCTGATACCGAGTCCCGATCCGATACTTCTATAACACATAAAAAAGAATGAAGAAGAGCGAAGAAACAGATCCAGGATGTTCCTTATTTTTTATTTAATTCACCTTATTTTAACATTCAACAACTCTGTTAACAAATAAACAAATAAAAAAATAAAAGTGCCACAGTGTTTGCAAAGCCAGTAATGTGCTTTTACGAACTGCACTCCTAACTCTTACTGCGCACGTATTGCTGTTTCTGTGTGGAGTCAACCGCATAACTATAGATGTGTTCAAAATAATGAGAGTATGTTGGAGCCTGTGGCTGAGTGGACAGCGCTCCAGACATATACAGCGCAACTGTGCTTCGGCGACACGAGTTCAAATCCCAGCTCTGGCATCCTTTCCTATAAAAAAAATAAAGAGAATACATATATATCTGAGTCCTGATTGGGAGGTAACGTCCGATTCCGATCGAGTCTGAAACCACGTGATTGGATTGGGACATCCCTAATATTAATGAACAAGTGCCATGATGATATGTCATCCACCACAAGATATTGGATTATCTTGTGTCAAGTTTTTTATTCTGATATATGAGGCCACTGAAGCTGGAATTCAATATTACATTTTCCTGACTTTAGCATCAACCACTGTGCTTGTTCTTATTGTAAAGCCATTTGTCATCTGAACACCCATTACCTGCTTGAGCGAGCATATAATCTGGAGTATGTTTGAAAAACAGAGACCTGCGACAGCAAAAAAGCAAGACGTAAATAACATTGTGAACTCTAATTGCATCACCTGACAAAATTTGTTACATCAGAACGTTAAAAATAGACCACTGCAATGCCCCTAAGCAAAATCAAACAATTAACATACAATATCATCTTGGATTTCTAGTAGTTCCACCAGAGATGAGTGTTCACAATTTTTTATATTCCCTCTGTTCATGTTGTTTGTGTTGTGACTGCGAAATGTCACAAAATCTAAGTTACATCTCTGTTTTCTCGAAATCCTGAGGGCTCCTGAATACAAATGTGTCTCGACAATGTCGCAATCTTATAGACTTTATATAATGCATTTTGAAAGCAATCTTGCTAACTAACTGAACAGGTCCAGGCGACTGTTGTTACAGCTGGTCTGTTTACAAAGGTAATTTTACAAATTGTATCCAAGACAGTTCACGTGGCTTTAATATTTAAAGGCGTGTAAAGCGTGTAATTTCTCTGCCACTTGTGGCATCAAACATAATTGCAAAATGAATGGTTCAGACTGGTTTCTAGAACACTCCCCATGTACAGTAGGCATTGTTTGAATAAACAAATAGCCCTGTCTCTAACACACTCTTTTGGTTAAACGGAGCAGTCTTTTGATTGAACAGAAGATACATTGTTTTCACATTCGGAGAAAAAGTTGACTGCATATTAAAAGAAGCATTGGATACCAATTTTCCACAAATGATATTGATATATCTATGATACAGCATTATCAAAAACTATAGAATAAATGTTTGATATAATGCTTGATAGTACTTTAATGCATTAAAATGTAAATAGACGTGAAGTTAGGCGTGTGCAGTGACTTGATCATAAACAGCCTTTCATTTTCTATGACAGTACGAGCATTTTTTAGCACTATTTGCACACATCCGGCCACTCCATGCAACGTGATTAGCGTCTTATTGCTTTTAAAGTTTACAAATACAATACATACAAACACACACACTATTCACATAATTACAGTAAAATGAACGTAAACAGTGGATGTACTGTATATCAGTGTTAGGTCTTAAAGTGCCAGTACCCGAATAAACCTGTCTGTCATAAAAAGACTGCAGTGTTTTATCTTCATTTGGTCATTTCAATTTAAGTTTATTATGATAAGTTTATTTATTGCTTGTCAAAGCAAATGTGAATAATACAGTGGGTAAATTCAAACCTTTATGTTAATCTTTAAAAAGGTTAATTAATAATTATTGATATCGAATTATATGAACATTATATCGATGATTTTGTTGTATCGACCTGCCCTCAGCTCTGTTCATGGTGACCCGTTTTGGTTCATGTCTCTTTAAACGATAATGAGCTACTGCTCACCCCACCCCGTCATTAGCGAGCTCAGCTACCTGTGTAAAAGCTCTGTGGGAAGAGGGCGATCTACAGCCATATAAGGAGACCTTCTGGCCTTTGAAGTAGGGATAGTTTGATTTAGGAATCTTTTACAAATGTAATAAATAAAGTTGAAGTTGAGACTCCTTGGCTTGGAAGTGGTCTTATTCACATAGCTAGCTATCTAGGAAGAAACAGGCTGTGAAACGAACTGGCTGTCTATTTTCTTTTCAGCTTTTCTGAGCTGGTAGACACATCTGAAACTTAACTAAAAGCAAAAAAACTAAAAAAGTGAACATTCCATCCGATCCCTTTAAGTGTTTTAACAACCAAAAAATTTCACCTTCATTTTCATACAAGAAACTGAAAATCCCTGCTAACCTAATAATATTGCCATACTTTCTCATTTTTCTCTTCCAAACTTCAAACAGGAATCCCACAGATTGACTTGCTCTGACTGATTGTTTGGATTAGTCTGAGACTATTCAGCGAGCATCCTGCTAAGATGAAAGAAGCTTTCCTCCAGAGACCCCACCATACACACCTCACAATTTCATCTTTCTGTCACTGACCTTCAGGTCTTACAGACCCCTTTATAATGATTTTTTTTAAATTTGTCATATAAATCTTGGGTATACTTTAAATAATTGAACCTAAAGACCAAATGACATTGCTTGGTGGAGTGCACAAAACTTGCCACCACAATGCAAGGGTTAAGGACTTTCTAAGCAGTAACTGTATTGTAATAGTTTTTTTAGCATGTTGCTGTGTGGTTTCGGTAATTTCTAGGTGGTTGCTTATATTTACCCAAGTCGTAAGAGCCACCCCTTAGGATTCCATATTGTGTCTTTCCTGACTGTCGTAGAAATGGGATTTTGTCATCTAATACATTGTAAAAAATTCTTTGCTGCCTTAAATTTTAAAGTCCAGCCAACTTGGCTTTATAAGTCATTTAAACAGTTTTTACATTATTTCAACTAATTACAAGTCATTTCAACTCATCAAATTAAGTTACACAATTTCAATTTATTTTTATGATTTGAAATGACTTGTAATTAGTTGAAATAATGCAAAAACTGTTAAAATTACTTATAAAGCCAAGTTGACTGGACTTAATAATTTATTATTAATTTATAAATAAATAATTTTTTACAGAATACATTGTCACATGACTCAGAATGTGAGTGGGATTGCAGCATTACCTCATTCAATTACAAATAATCTGCATGTCACTAAAAATAACTGCCGGGGTGTGCAAAGTGAGCTGACATGTCTTAAAAGGGGATTTTGGCTTGCTTTAGCAAACTACACTGAGTCTTAACATAACAATTTACTCTTTGTTCAAAGAATTGCCACTGTCCCGTCCGTGACAGTTTTAGTGATCATTATAAACTTTGCATACGCAGTGTAATGTTGATTATTTTGCTGTGTCTTTAATGTTCTGATTACTGTAGGTCTATTCTTGATAAAAAGGATGTGAGTCATAAATGCAGTAATGTGACATCTAAGCGGCAATCTGGCATATCACTCTCTTCACAGAAACACACATGCACACAAGCTGGAACAGCCAAGCAAATATTAAGACAATTTCTTACACAGCGTTCTAAAGTAGTTGATTCTCACTGGTCAATCTCAGCATTTTATGGTAATAAAATATAACATGAAACTAAACATTGTCCCAGAAAAACTATTTCCTGCATACAGTAGCTACAGTATTACTCGGTGCTCCCTATTCTTCTCAAATAATTATAAAATCATTTAAACTCAAATAATTATTTATGTACATTTATTTGATTTTTTGTACTGTAAGTAGCTATGCAATGTGGGACAGTATCAAAGACCGCTGTTACAAGACTGTATCCCTGTCCGCATTTAACAACGACAACCAGCTCACTGTACATTATGCTTTATAAATTCCAATGTCAAAGAAAGAGATGGCCAGTCAGTTGGCCATTCATCTCACACCCCAAGATGCCAGAGATTAGACAAGACAGATGCTGGAACTTTCACAAATCAGACCCTGTCACAGGTTTTGGCTTTAAATCCTATGACTGTCACGGTCCTGTCAGCCTTACAGAGGATGTATTATGGTTTAGTCTCTTGTGACAGGGCCATGACAGCCTCATCTCATGTGTCAGAGCATGAAATCTGGATCCTGACTCTCAGTCTTGTCCTCGGTATCAGGATTTAGATGATCTGAATGACAGATCTAGACTATGTTAAAAGCACATGGCTTTTGTTTGTTTTCTAGGTACCTTAGAAAACAAATGTGCTTTCCTGTCACCCCTTTGTTATCCTTCTCGGTTCCTTTCCGATTTAGTAAGTTAACGGTCTCAGGTTTAAGTTAAGTCTAAGACAAACCGTTTTGTTATTCATTTTAAAAAGTAAATTTCAAAGCTTCACAAACCCTAACTGTTTTCAGCTAAAAGAAAGCGTGTCGTATAATGTGGCCAAAATATTCATTAAATTAAAATACTCATTTAAAATAAATCCAATAATTCTTTTAAACTCCTACATTAATGTAATTAAACTCATATTATATTATTATTTAACAACTGCATTCAAGTAATTCATCTGATATCTAATAGCAAAAATGTTACTATTCTCTGCAGAAAAACCGCATGTGAAGAGCCTCAGGTGGCCACCTTAATCTGTATGTCTGTTTGTGTATGTGGGTGGGTGTGTTGATCGAGGCAATATTGCACCAAAGATAATATTAGAAGCAAATCTCTTTTGAGGTCTTACACTACAATTTTGCAAAAGATGTTGAAACACATGCGTTTGAGTTTTTCATGCAGTGAATAGGAGAAGCTCTGACAAACATGTTACCTGCATGAACTTTCTATAGCTCAGCCTCCTGCTTCTTTGATTCTGGGTGCACTGCAGAGGGATGTATCAACTTTCAATCTCAGCCAAGTGCACCATCAAATATTCATGGATCTGCTGCATGGAGATGTCAAATACACATTTAGCAGAGGAATATTTGTTGTATTCAGGGATGTATTACCATCTTTTGATCACTGTACCTCTGGAGAGAAAGCATAAATCGGTGTAGTTGTCTATAAAAAACACAACCACAAACTTAAAAGCTTCTTATGGTCTAAAATCAGGTTGATAAACCTTCCAATATATTCACTTCTGCAATCTGAATTAATTATTTTGGTGTAATAATGAATGGCTTTGCTGTAATTTGCTGATATACATTTTGACACACGGCTAGGTGTTTTCAGTCATCATGCAGTGGAGGAGTGAAAGTGTTGCCCGATCTTCTTAAAAAAAAAAACAGCAGACATCATAAACAATTCTAAAATAAACCTTACTGTTGCAAATATTATTACCATTAACTTCTTACTTTATTAACTCTATGAAGTCGCTATCTTTATGAACAAACAACGAGCCCATAATGCTTTTTTAATAAGTGGATGTGGCAACACCGCAAGATCTGGCTCTGTGCACCTGCCTTCCGAACATAAACAAAAGCAGCATCTCTGTCAGCGGCGGCTTAGTTTTGCTGGACGCAACGAGTCTGTTGTTATTACTTTAATCAAAAACAACAGATAGCAAACAGGTAAAAGTTCATGTTTTTTGTTTACATCTGTGAGACGCCCAATACGTTGCTATGCTTACAAGTTACAACTCACATTCCGTACACACATAGAATGATCATTTAGAGAATTCACTACTGTGATTTACTGAGACTTCACAGTGTGTACATGGCCAATTGTTAGATTACTCATTGTCATCATTTACCTTATGTCATTGCAAACCAACATCAAAACAACATCCCTGAAACACAAATGAAAATGGAAAATAATGCACTGGTCTTTCATTTTAAAGGGATAGTTCACCCAAAAATAAAAATACTTTTATTATTTCATGTCACCCTCATGTCATGTCAAACCTGTATGACTTTCTTGCTTCAGCAGAACACAGAAGAAGATACTTTGCAAAACGCTGGTTACCGGCACCCATTCACTTTCAAAATATGGACACAAAATACAATGGAAGTCAATGGGTGCCGGTAACCAGCATTTTGCAAAATATCATTTTTTTGTGTTCCACAAAAGAAAGAATCATACACAGGGTTAAAATGACATAAGGGTTAACTAATTATGACATCATTTTTATTTTTGGGTGAACTAACCCTTTAATGCAGTATTTTCAGACTTGTCAGTCGCGTCATTCCAGCCAGTTATTCCCTGATAAAAACTGCTTATGATACAGTATACTGAAAATCAATATTCTGTGCCTATTTATTTTCTAATGTGGTGAGTAGCCATGTTTAAGCAAATTAACATCTTAACAAATAAAACTTGTACAAGGCCTGATCACCCTGTTTATTTTGCTATAACAACTAGCTTTCTGTACATTATCCCTCAAATAAAGAATGAGGACTAGAGCTTTCAAACTTTAACAAAGCTTTAAAAGCACCATTAAAATATTATAAAAGTAGTAAAATTACAAATCATGCTCAAAAACTCTTTTGAGGCTAAACGTTCATTTTGTGTGATAAACAGGCTAAATGTATTGTAAGTTGTTAAGAATCTTTCCCTGCATTGCGCTGTTGACTACTGCAATTCTATCAATGACTTAAGAACCATTTTAGTCTTGTCCGTGAACTAATTACTGACACAAATCTGAACAGGATAAACTGATCCATGAAAGATTTGGGTTTTAAATGAGGGATGAGGGTGAGTAAATCATGCTGGAATTTTTATTTCCAAGACGTGCTGAGTAAATTTGAGCAAACTGCCCCACCTGTGACTTTAAACGTATGGAAACGGATGCCAATCCATGTGAAAGCCAACCTTTATTTGCCCCTGGCACAGCCAAAACCAGTGCAAGCAAGGTGCCACTAATGTATCTCGGTTAATGAGAACAGGAGGAACTAAGAGATGACATCAGCCAAGAGCAGATGTTTATTCTGATGATTTATTCATCATCTAATTATGAGCTTCTACCAACATTCTGTCAGAAATGCACTGACATTTAAACAAGTATTAATTGCTTCTTTGATATTCATGCATTGCTGTGAATATAATTCCAAGACGCTCCATTTATATGTAAAGCAGATGGGAAATCTGACTGGTGACTATAGAAAACTGCTGCTATAACTGTTTGTTTTATCTCTAATAGTCAGATGGACACTGGCCATTGAAGAAGACCACAAATGTCAGGCATTTATCACTCTGTGGAAGCACCATTGATTTACAGATTAGTTTTTCAGAGAAAGCCATGAGTCTCTCAAATGCCACTGAGGCTTACAGTCTTATTTGAACTTAGTTCACAGAAAACTATAGCATGTGTGATTGTTTGCCTTGACTTTAAAGCAAATGTATCCTGTCAATACTTGTTGTGTTTTGGATCTTGATGTACTGGTTTGTCATCAGGCAAGTAATCATAACCTTGTAACCAAGTTCCCTCGAACGGAGTGAAAGTGCTGTTACATTCCCAAATCCATTCAGATATTATATAATATGTGACCTTGTCTGTGAAATCCAGGCTAAAGTCTATGAGACTATGAGATAAGGAGCTTCAAAGTTTGATTTTAGTTATTCATTTCACTATGATTATAATCTTTAACATTAATCTTTTGGTTTTTGAATCTCCGCCTTACTTAGTCAGTATTAAAGGTATTAGAATTATATTTCCAAAGAATGTTCTTACATTATGTAGGATGATTTTATGCCAAAAACAGTAAAAACAAATTACAAATGATCATTATATATCATGATCAAATACTTGTTAATTAACAAACAATTTACCTGATAAAATTTTCTGAGATTAAAAATAATTTCTGAGATTCTCATTATAATTTTATGAGATTAAAATTTTATGTTACAGTAATAAAACATAAAAACGTGTTGCATTATGATAATTGTCATGAAAATCCTAATTGTGCTTAAAATAGGCCTCATTGTATTTAATCAAAATATAAAATATAAAAGTTATGAAACCCTTTATATATGTAATGTTGTTTATTTGTCAAAGTAGAGCATTTTCGATTGCAAGTCTTATTTTGAAAGTTAAGAATATCTGCTTGCACATCATCAGCTTCTTGGCAACAGCGTGGAAAAATTTATCCGCCCCCATCCTCTTGATTTGTAACGCACAGCTCTGACTTGTACTCATTCAATATCTTATCCAGACATTAAACTATCTTCTCTCAGCGTGATGGAACTAGGAAATAGAGTTATTATCAGCAGCCATAACTTTATTAGAATAACATTAGGATTTTACTATAAATGAACAACGTGTACACTCCCATGACACAATAAAACAGCGGAGGTGTTATGATAACACGAGACGGTAAACAAACAAAGCAAATCATTCTAGCCCGATCCACATTTTTAATAGTACTTTCAGACTCGTCAAGATGTTAAATTATTGACTTATTACAGACATCTGCTTTAGGTGTATCACATAGCATAGTTCTCCCCAGCAATAGCGATTTATATTCACTGTCTACAACTGGTAAATCAATACGTCTACTTTACAAAACGTTTAAGTTAAGAAAAATGACAGATTTTTGACTCGTCTTAAATCGTTTTCTTGTGAAGTCATTTAAAATTAGGATGTGTACAGAACAATAGTAAAGGCTTACCTTTACAACACGTCCGGTGGTTTATATCCGGTTAGATGCTTCTGTTTGTACGTCTGCATCAGCACCAGAACACACGGGGAGCGCCCATCTGCTTAGGGACCATGTGTAATGTGACATCCCATTAACAGAGACGAAAACCAAGGAATCGTGGAAACCAAATACTTGTTTATGTGTTTAGACGTATCGTGTGCGTATTCTTCTGGGCATGACGATCTATCTTAAGATGACTTTGTATTAAAGCATTATTTATTGATGCACAACGCAGCGAGTCTGATGAAGTAAGCACTGATTTGCACTGTCATCTGCTGGTGGAAATATGTAAGTGCGTGCATTTCATCCATGTTTATTTGTTCAAAAGTCAAGATTAGAAAATGTAATTCAGCAGTATACAATATACACACAGAACCATCAAATAACAACATACACAATAAACAATTACTAGCTGAATAAATAATCTATATTCCACGTGTGTCAATGTTAGATGGGCTGTTGTACTGTATCCACACCAACAGGCGGCGCTAAACCATTCAGAGACGTATCAGCGCGCACAATACAAGCGCAATCAGAATGATAAATACTTGCCTTTTCTAAATGAATTTAATGTGGTTTATCTATAAACTAAATGGGTAAGGAATGCGTTTTTCGGTTCTGATACAGCAGCTTGTCCGATCTGGCCGGCGTCAGGTAATAATTTCATTTTTCAGCATGCTTATGTGTCATACAGCTGTAATGCGCTTCATATTTTTCCAATCTGTTTATCACAAACCATGTCCATAAATCGTTAGTTTATCAAAGTATTTTAAAATGGCATATTTACATATTTCACATCTAGAATAAAATGCATGTCCGCTTCTCTCACTGCGTGATTTTGATTGCAGAATGCAGTGAAATACAATATGATCTGTTGAATATGTGATAACTGAGTACTAAATGTCATTATTGAGAAGTACTATATGTACATTTACGCATTAGGCAGACGCCTTCATCTAAAGCGAATTACAGTGCATTCAGTGTATACATTTTCTAGCTGTTTGTGTGATCCCAGCAACACGTTAACAAGCAATTAAAGCCAATTGAAGCAATTCATGCTTGAAAGATTTGAGAGAATGGATGTTAAATATCCCTGATATACTAATATCCCCAATATGATGTTGTTTCACACAGGCATGTTGTTCAGGATGGGCAAACTCCAGCTACTCAACACGATCGCTCCTGCATACTTCTACACCGCCACTGTGATCACATTCGCTCTTCACTTTCTTCTTTTCATGCCCACTCTTTTCCAAAGCCAGGATGCGACGTTAAGTCCCACCATGCTGGTCCACACTGTGGTCCTTCTGTACCTCATGGGAAACGCTCTGGGTAATTACACAATGACTATATGGTTCCCATCTGAGAGTGCCAATGAGTCAGTTATCCCAGTCTGTTCACCTGACTGCCCAGACAGAATTGATGCACACTACCTCCTCAATGGACGGCACTTCTGTAAAGTGTGTAAGAAGGTGATTATGAAACGGGACCACCATTGCTTTTTCACAGGAAACTGCATTGGGAATAGGAACATGCGCTACTTTATTATGTTTAGCATCTACACGTCCTGTTGCTGTTTGTACTCTTTGGTAATTGGGGTGGCGTATCTTAACACGGAGTACTTCATTTCGTTTGAGAATCCACTGACGTTCCTCACACTTCTGCCCCTCTCCACGGGTTACTTCTTCCTTGGTAGGTTTGATTCAGTCTTGCTTATGGTTGCTGATGTTATAATTTTCCTCTAAAAACTTGGATAAAAAAATCCTTTCTTTTTCCTTTCTTTTTAGGTTCGATATCAGGTCTCCAGTTTTTTCTAATTCTGATGCTATACGTCTGGCTGGGTGTCGGGCTAGTAAGTGTCGGCTTCTGCTGTCAGCAGCTTCTATTAGTGGCTCGAGGACAGACCTGGTGTCAGCTACAAAAAGGGCAATTGTCAGAGGTTCGTGGCACCTGGCGTGCCAACCTGAGTGATGTTTTTGGGTCTCGCTGGGCTCTGGGCCTTTTCCTGCCAGTACAGACTGTGGAGACCATACCTGGCAACTGGCAGGTCTACAATGACCACAAACATGACTGAAAACCAAATTCTGAGTGTATGTCATACAGTAGCAATATGTTGGTCATAATTAGACCTGTTTAGAACAGCCATTATGTGTGATAAGGGCTTCAGTTCATTAGACACTGGGCTTGATCCACCTTTTAGTACATCATGTCACAAATTACAGAGTTACAATACTGTGATGTAATAGTACATATATAGATATCCATCAGCACTGTGCTGAAATCTAATTTTAACACTAATTATCTCCAACAGTGATTAGCGGAGGTAAGATCAGAAGAGGCGGCCATTGCTTTGACCAGGATTAAGGGGTGGATGAGTTTAAAATATGTTTACAAAACAACACACACAAGGTAATCAGGACAGTGTTACACAAGTGGCCTGCCAAATGTGGGTGATTTCTAGTTTAACCTGTTAACTTGGGTTATTTTATTATTCACTTTAATATTTCATAGTTTAATATGAAATCTAATCATGACAAGCTATATACTGATGGTAAGATCTAAGATGGAAAGATCAATAACAAAAATTTGACAAATAAATAAAAATGTTAATGTTACTTAAAAAATACCTTGTTTAAAAAGTAATATGTAATATTAAAAAATTTAATTCGAATAGTGCATATTTATGTGTATGCTCAATATGTGCAGCGATAGTTATCAGGTTAATTTGGCAAACAAACTTATAGTTAAGATAGTTAACCCAAAAGTAAAATATTTCATCATTTGTTCATCCTCATGTCATTTTAAACCTGTATAACTTTCTTTGCCGAACACAAAAGAAGATATTTTAAAGGTTGCAAACGTTTACAACCAAACAACACAGATTTCTATTGTATCGATATAAAACCATTGAGACATTTCTCAAAATATCTTTTTGCATTCCAAAGAAGGAGACATACAGATTTTGAACGACTAGAGGGTAAATAAATATATAAATAATATCATTTTTATTTTGGGGTGAACTATCCCTTTAAGCTAGCAGGTTATCATGGCAGGCTATGGTAATAGTTGCTCAATCAATTTGTAACCGTAGTATTAAAAAACGTGTGTGTATGATATTGATACTGTAATTGGTGACACATGTCTGAAACATGAGTTGCATACAAAGTCCTTTTTATGAAAATATTATAGCTGATATTGCTAAAACATCCTATGTAATTAGTAATAATGGAGGGTCACACTATTTCATATTAAAAACACTTTTATATAACAGCAATCCATGATTAAGTTTCATGTGAGTGTTTTAATTATTGTAAGTGCATGCTTACTGTTGCTCCACTCCCAACCGTGTGTGCTGTTTTGAAACTGGACATCCTTTGACTTCTATTGAGTTGAAAATAATACTTTACCAAACATCCTAATGCGTCACATGTGCTTACTGATCACATACTGGATACAATTTTGCTTGTAGCAGGTTGGACTGGCTTTTGCCTTTAGAACTTCCTTAATTCTTTTAAATTCAAGGTGCTGGAAACATTTTTGGGCTATAGTGACATAATAGCATGACACATTCGCTGCGGATTGTTGGCTGCTCCCTCATGATGTGAATCTCCCGTTCCACAATACCCAAAAGCTGCTCTATAGAATTGAAATCTGGTGATTGTTGGAGTGATTTGTGGGATTTGTGAGAGGCAAATTATTCTGGATGTATCCATATTGCTGTTCATGCCAAATTCTGACCCTACCATCTATAAAACAATGTGTATTGCATTCATACAGTATACGATCTTCTGCCTTGACTATCTATCACCTTGATCCTGCCATTCTCCTTTGACCTCCACCATCAACAAGGCATTTTTTGCTCCCACAGAGCTGCCGTTTACTAGACGTTTTTCAGACCATTCTCTGTAAACCCTAATGATAATCATCAGCACTGTGCTGAAATCTAATTTAAGCATCATGGGTAACATCAGGAGAGGCGGCCATTGCTTTGACCAGGATTAAGAAGTGGATGAGATGAAAAATATGTTTACTAAAGAACAAATGCTAAGTAATCAGGACAGTGTTACACAAGTGGCCTGCTAAATGTGGGTGATTTCTATTTGACAGACAAACACAAAGGGATAGAAGAACACATACAGCAAAAGAAGATATTTTGAAGAAAGTTAGTAATCACACAACATGTTGATTGTGGACACATAATTCTCAAAATATCTTTTTTTTTGTGACAAAACACAAATTGGTTTTGAAGGGGGTAGATAAATAATTTTGGGCAGGACAATTCCTGTAGATGGCAAGTTTATAAAGTGGCATGTTTCAAGTCACTTACGTCTTGTGATGAGTATTTTTATTTTTTGTCATTTGAATCACCAAAATGTATTTTGGAGTATTTTTACAAATATGCATACAAAATGTTGTATTTTATGTTTTAAGTTTTTATATAAACTGATTTGTTAAAAACTATAGTTAGTACCTCATATCCTTTATTAAATTACAAATAATGAATAAACTACATGCTCCATGGTTCAGTCGGTTAGCAGATCCTTGTTCATGCCTGATGTAATTATTCCAATCTCAAATAATTTACTAGTTCAGTAAAGGTACATATACCTTCTTTTGCACAATATTGTATATTGTGAATATGAATATCTTTATTTTAGCTAGAAAGACAAACCAGGCTGATGACAAAAATATCAAACCCATAAACATAGGGTACAACTAGCAATTTTAACAAAATTGTGAAACAAAAACTACAAACAAGGATTTGGTGTGAAATTTATTAAAAAAGCCTTTCTTTTTAAAGGCACATAAAAAGTCAAATGACACCAATAGAAAACAGAACAGCATGTCAGTATAGTATTATTACTAAACAAGGCTACTGCATATATTTGCTGTACAAATCCCATTTTTTATCATTGTGGTCTGATAAATAAAATAAATGTGTGTTTTTATTTATTGCAACTAATAAATCAATAAGATTTTGTCCAGTTCAATTAATGCAATTTTTCTGCTTATGAGCCCATTATTACATTATCAGGTCTTTTAATTAAGTAAGCCATTTAAAATCTGACAAAAGGATCATGTGGACTGAAATCAAGAACCTCTGATATACTATAATACATTTACTGTACTAGCCCAGTGCCAAAGTCACAGAGTTACCCAAAAGTAACCTGCTGTCCAAAACATAGTATATATGCATGTAATGTAACAAATTGCTGTTAAAAAAAAAAAAGTAAAAATATAAACCTTTCTTCATCAGACAACCTAAACTGAAGGAGTCACAATCTTATTTTAAAAAAATAAAAAGTAATAAACTAACTGAGCATACGACACAAGGCAAGTCCAATAATAAGTGAGACTTCAAATATGCCCTGACTTATATAATAACAACATATTATATATAAGTATGTGTGTGTGTGTTTATATATATATAAAACTCGGCTTGTTATTACATACAAATAATGACCCAGACCCAGTCTGTGAAAACCCAGCCAACTATTTGTGGTTTTTCTGTTTTATACAAAAAAATCATTCTACATAATGTAAAGAATATTCTGTGATTTAACATTGATATCATAAATATTGTCTGAGTACGGTCATGTCAAAGATTAAAATCATAGTGAAATTAATAGGTAAAATCAAACTTTGATGAAGAATACGAACACGACTTTAGCCTGGTTTTCACAGACAGGGTCACATATTGTTACACACTTTCAAATATACTCAAAGACAATCCTGAATATCACATTTTTAACTCAACTGAAGAGCAATTTCTAGTGATTGTGCACCAAAGTATGATTCAATTAAAAATTCAAAACAAAACAAACACAACATGCAAACACACATTATTAATTAGTCCAAACTCAGGCCAGTTTCATTGGTTTCGTCTGTTCACACATAAAATCAGCACAAAAGTTCAATTGTATAGAGTTTAACTCACCCCAGTGATGTTTTGCATTTTCATTGTTGTAGCATAACTTTGACCAAATAAACTATAAACAAAATACTGGCCTGGTCTAAAAAATATCCCATGGCATTTCTAGGCTTTCAAATATCTCAGAATGAAGACTAGGGGAGTGATAAATAATGTGTAACAATAAAGTAAATACAGGTAATGTGGAACAAATTCACTGCTTATTTTAATACAGTATATAACCCAAATAGCTACAAGCTATACTCCACACACATCAAAAGTTATTTTTTTAGAAATGGAAGAAAATGCTTTTTTTACAAATGGGTCCAGAAGAATACAATATTTGAAATGTCCAGGCCTTATACTATATTCTACATTATACAACTAGTAGATGTCATATCGGGCTGTACTTCCTTTTCAGACTCCACTGCAGTTTCCTCGTGGTCTCCAAGACTCTTAAGTGTAAGCTGCAATCTGGTCCAGATCTTGGGGTCTCCGCTGCATATGGCCTCCAGGAAAAGATCAGTCTGAGCCTGCAGGCTCTTAAGCTGGGCCTGGGATTGTTTGTTTTGTTTGATAAGCTCTTTGGTGCGCAATGTGATGCCCAGCAAACCTGACCTATTCAGAATATTGTACGTGTTGCAGAAACGTTTGCGTTTGCTTGAACTTGAAGAGAGGGCTTCTGGGATATTCTCCAGAGAGTAAAGTTGTGGTATGGGGCAACTTGAAGTTGTGGTATGAGGCTCCTGAGGGTCAGAAAACCTGGAGTCTTCCTCATCCATGTCTGCGACAGTGTGATCGAAATCTCCCCAAGAAACATCATTGGGTTGTACGCCATAACCTTTTAACGTCTCATCCTGCTTTAAACTGTGAAGAGGTTTATCATTATGATGATTATGTCGTCCATTATGTGTTGACTTCTTACTGATGGCACTGGGACCAAGGTCAACAGTAGATCCATGTGCAGGGTGTGTAGAGGTTTTTGGAAAGGTGTTTTGCATGGGAACACATTTTTTGGGACGTTTTTGTTTTTCAGAGCTTTGGGAGGTGGGTTCATCATTAGGCATGACTGACTGGAGAAAAAGCAGCTGGGCCTGAGGAACCACATCTGATAAAGGGTTAAAGGTCCACGGTTTTAACTCAGGAGTCTCAGAGTTAGGCTGAAAAGAGAATTGTCAATGAGAAGTTTGAAAAAGATAGTAATAACAGCTGATCAAAGTAATGTTTTTATTATTTACAAAGAAGAAGTTCACAGTTGTTAACGAAATGATCAGATCTACAATATACCTATATATACACAATATACAATACCTACATTATAGGGAAAATGTAGGTTAAATTAAACTCTGCAGAACCTTTTGCAGAAATATCTGGAGTTTTTTTGTATATGGCAAATATCTGCTTTTCAGTGTGCATACACTAGCATACAGATGAATTAATAAACAAAATAACTGACAGATGTGAAATATCTTATATTTACATAGGTGTTCATTAAACAATGTTTCTAACCAACCACAAATTTCATTTTAACTCATTAATGGCATCAATAAGATGGCTAATAAACTGAAAGTGGAACCTTAATTACCGCTACATTAAGTAAATGAAGTAAAGTAGCTACAGATATCTCATGAATTAAAGATTCCAGAAATAATACAACAGTCGTTGACAGGACACGTAAGACATGAAATACCTGCTTTATTACATAGTTGTTCATTATGATCATGGGAGAGATGCCCGAATGTGAAGCGGGAACGAAAGGCACCTGTGAAGCGGTCCGCATGTATTGTGCTGCTGTAGTCGTCGGCCCCATGTCTTCAAAATCTGTCTGGTCAATAGCGCTAAAATATCCTGAGCTGGCATCTGTGGCATTCAAATTATATAGTAATACATATTATATAGTATATATATATATATATATTGTTTGTAAATAAATAGCTTAAATATATAACAGAATATTTCATAAACATTCAAAGTAAATTGTGCTTTATCGTTTCTGGATCAATGCATTGCAAAAAAACACACAAAAGATAAAAGCTGTATTTGTTTGTATGGGGAGCCATCGGTAATTGTTCCAAAACTGCATTATTTGTTTTACATTTTTTAATGTCAAATGCAAATAACAGATCGAAATCTTTCATTTAAGTTTGATGTACTGATATTTAACATTAATATTTAGTCATTACACAATAAATGGCAAAGCCAATAGACTTGAATGAATTTCACAGACAAGCACGCCATGTGGTTTCTAAACGTAACCAGGGAAATATATACAAGAAAATAAGGCATACAAACCTGAATATTTATCGATCTCACTGTGTGCTTTCCGTTTGTTGCCCATGTTGAATGGCAGTCTAGATTGTTTGATTTCAGTGTGATGTGAAGTCCATCTGTACTGCCCTGATGCAGGCAGTGACTAACAGCAGAAGACAGCCACTGGATTAAACTAATGAAAGTCTAAACCCGCAACGAGACAGTGTAACATGAGCACATGTATGATTCAAATCCATGGATAGCAGCTAAAAACCCAATACTAAACAAAAACTTCAAGATTAGCCCATATTGGAGACGAAATAAGTCGTGTTGTACTAGGAAGAATAGCTTAATGCGAATTAACAAACAGATTATACTAAACAACACAGTATTTGATAGTAAACAAACCCCCATGAGTCTTAAAGTGGCATAAAAACAAACCTGAGACAGCAGCACTTACAAACGATATAAAATACATCCGAACACTTTAAAACACATTTTTATATCTCAAGTAATAGTTTAAAACAGTAGCTGATTATTTTATGCATAATGGTAAATACTTCGTCATTAACTGACGCTGATCTGTCTCGGAACAGTTACTGCAGCACCTGACACACGATGCCAAACACGAGACTCCCTCCTTAAACACAACTTACAACACCGAAAACATGTTTTTATTACTTACCAAAAACACTCTTTATCAAACTCGTCCTCTCGTTAAGGTCCGTGTGTGAAACGAAGCCCAGCAAGTGAAACAAACCTTGTTTTTGTTTGTTGTTGAAATTGGACTGACCAGAGTGCAACGTGAGTTTACAACCCTAGCTCCGCCTTTACGGCCGGTTTAAAAAGCTGTTACCAGGGGAACCGCCTAATCGTAGCCTTTTTAAGCATACGGGATCCGCCCTCTATTTGCATATCGCGTTCTGATTGGCTCTGAGCTGAACCCTTGCGACTGTAAACGTGACACTGGTACGCACCGTGAAATCTGCACTGCTGCGTCAAGACTGACTCTGGCACGTTTTTCAGCGTCATTCTCTCCATACCATAGACGTTACATTAAACTAAAAGGGTGAATACTTTAAAGAAATTTAAATATAGCCTGTTGTTTTTTTTCTGATTATTTTATTTTTTCATCCTCGTCAAAAACCATAAATCTCACAGACCAAAAACTTAGTGGTATGGTCCCAAACGTGCAGTATTGCACTCTAGACCAAATATAATACCACAGAATTGCAGAAAGTATCTCTTTATTAAGAGTAGCACAAAAATACCCAAATCATAACCTGCAACAATTTTCACTCTGATAAAATGCTGACACACACTCATACACACGTATACTAAATTGTTTTACAGTATTTGTTAATAACCAGAAATAACAAACAATAGAAACTCTATTTTAGTAAGATACTCTTGTATAATATTCATACATATTAACATTTTGACCAGCAGACTCCTTTTAATACTTTGGGAAACATAAAGCCCTTGGAAAACTGGTGCATTTGTATTAAGGGCACTAGACTTAGTCAGCAGCATAAATAACAATATTTTTTGTTTGTCACTTTACAGACCTGAGTCCAAACTGTGGGACATTTAGTTATGATTCACCATACAAAAAACACAAAACAGCAAAATTCCCTCATATCATGATGAATATCTGTCTTCTTTTACTGTCGATTGGAGCAAATATTTTGTTCTTGCATAGTCACTGTATGCCTCAAAACCTTTATTTTTTAAATTGAAATGGCTTTCATCAGTATTACTTAAAGAACAGTTCAGTTTGTGTAAATTACAGTATTACTGTAGTATTACCACTAGAGGTCAGTATCTCAATCCATTTCTTTAAAGCTTAACTTGAGAGAGCCACAGGGACGTTTTTGAATAATAAAATAGTAAATAGTGTAAGATTGAAAGGTTCCTAACTTTTTTAGACTCACTCTATTAAAGTGTAATATAGTCCTATTAAAATAGCTAATGTGACAAACTGCACAAATTGTTAGAAATAGTTCACGATACCAATCTTTGGTATTTTTGCATTGCATTTTTATTTGGACTAAACAATTTAAAAATGTGTGAAATGGAACTAGATTTACGTTTCTGTAGTGAATTTAAATAAATAATAGGGAAGACTTGGAAATGGTATCCAATACTACTAATACTACTACTATTTCTACTATTACAAACAGGTAAAAAATATAATAAAATAACATTATTATTATTATTATACAGTAATATAGGTCCTTTGTGTTATGTCAGTCTCATACTTTAGGTTTGGTCCTGTTGCTTTTTTCTTAAAAGAGCTGTGGGAAGCAGTTGTCAAGATGCCTCAAACCACAACAGGAGCTTCCTGTATAGATCATTAAAATGCCCTCCGAGAAGCCCCATCACCATAACAACTCTGCTTCTGGGATCTTGGGGTGCAGAGCAGTGGCAGTATCCATAAGTGAAAGATAATGATGATGAGGGTCGCACAGTAGGGGCGGATGCACATGATTGGTCGAGATCACGATGAGACAGCGTTTACCTACGCGGAGGCTGACACCTGTAAAAACATACATTGAGGTTACTGCGCTGTTAATAGTCACAGAACAATGCACTCAATGTTCCTGTGTCCTTCAAATGTAAAAAAACACAGTTCTTATTAAAAATGTCACTAAAATCTGGCCTAGTGGTTTTAATTACTATGAGTTTATCATACATTAAAATGCAACAGCTGTCAGCAGGAAAATTATGTTGCTCTGTTAGATTATGATACCTAGTTTTGTGTGTATACCTCACAAAGTAAACCTCAAACCTAGAAAAAGTAATGTGATTAACAAATTACATTTCATTTAACACACAAAGAATAATAACATATATATTGTCAATCTAATAAAAATTAAATATAATGTATGTATATTTAAGAGTGATCTTCACTAAAACCAAAATTTATGTAGGTGTTGTGATAGTGATGAAGAATTACTTAAGAATTTAAAGATATTATTTTTTGACTTCCTTTGTCATGGAATGTAATTGAAAAAAAAAAAACACGTAACAAATTATTAGTGAGATGCATTTTTTGCATCTATATTTTTTGCATGTCAAATCTTACTGTATGTGTCTCTCTTTATCTTTGTTACTTTGCATTACAGATGGTATATTTTAGTTGGTTAACTGCCATGAAGTTGACTTGTACACTGTGCAAAATGCTTTTTTACATTGCACTTTTGATTATGCATTCATTTCATAATATTTAGCTTACCTGTCACAATCTTTCACTCTCTGTTTCTCCTTTCTTTTTTTCCCTCTATTTCTGGGTTTCCATCTGCATCAAAATAAAGCATCGCTGAAGTTAATGTAATTAATTCAATTAGTCTGTGTGCTCAAGGTAATTGTGTTTTGTTGTAACTTGTTACCTGTCATGTTTTGTCGTAGGTTTTCTTAGTCTTGGCATCACAAAGACAAATCATGTGGTGAGAAAAGGAAAGCACTGTTACATATGCATTTTATACTTCACTCAGAAAACTTTATTTAATATTTATGTCTAACATTTCTATCTACTATATGCTAACAGTAAGCTCTATCACAAGGCAAAACATATGCAGTTACATAAATATACTCAATTGATTTGTGTCCTTACCTACATTCACAGGATTTGTGCTCCACAAAGGTCATCTCCACATATTCTTGGCCCTGCTCTGCTGGCTTAATCTTCAATAACTAAAAAATCACAACATTACCATGTTTCTTAATTCCACGGTCAACACAGACGAAATAAGGTCATACTGCATGACATCACTATGAACAATCGACAACAGACGCATAAGTAAAGAAATTTATCTCAAAATATGTTTATAGTTTGTGCAAGAATTTCTAGTTCCTTATTAAGTCACAATCTGGATTTAAACAAAAAAAAGTAAAAATCTAGATTATGGGAGAAAAAACATTCTGCACTACTGTATACTGTTCATCCACTACACCTGCTGACCCGAGAACACATTTAGCATTTACATTTAATATAAAAGAACAATTCACATTAATAACAGCTGTTTTAGAGGATGAAAATGTGTTTATATGGGCTGCTTTTGAAAAAGTAAGCTTTGTTTGACCCCATCAAAGTGAAAATTCTTACTTGCATGGTGGTGTTGGAGGTAAGTGTAGGGTGACACTCTAAGTTCTCATCTCCACAGCAACCAGCGCAGCGAACCAACGGCACGCAGGAGGGGCTGAAAATGTGCTCCACCTCCCCAGGGTACTCCTGGACCACTTCCACTAGCTTCTCTATAGTGCGGCAGAAGCTTTTCCCCCACACCTCCTGAAACAGCATAACTGTAACACAACAAGAGAAATATGGGAGCCAATCCATTTAAAGAAACTGACAACCACATCACCTGTGGATGAGAGGAATTAAAATGGTAGTTTTTTATGTTTTTTGAGACGCTGAACCTGTACATTTTAATGCACATAATTGCATTAGCTTAGTGCTAATCTAAATATACAAATATACAAACTCTCAGCAACCAATAAGCAGATTCCAAAATATAGTATATTAAGATTTGCTCTAGCTTTACTGGCTCTTTTTGACCTAGACAAATGTTTTGATATGTTTAAGGTTTGTTTTCCCAATACTTCCGAAAGAAACCAAAAAATCCCTGTAATGCATTGGGTGTGTATCCTGTTTTTCAAAAGAGGATTTTTCAAAAGAGAATTTCCTATGGGGATGTACTCAGACTGAAAAGAAAAGAGAAAAGACTGCAGATATTGTTATGTAAAAGAAGAAAGGGAATTCACCTTAAAAAATCCAAAGCTTGTGTTACAGACACACATTAACAGCAGAGAAGATACCAATTACTTTTTATTAGTATTTTCATTTTGCTATTTTCATTTAGATTTGGCAGCAAATCTAAATTTTAAAAGATGATAGTTTCCACAAATGGAAAGTAAAAGCTATTTATACAGTCGTCAGGTTCATTTTCCTGCTGTATTTGCTGGGGTTTTTTGTGGATCTGTAGCTGCTTCTCATTGCAACACAGAAATGAACAAAATAATAAAACATGTTGAAAAAACCCATCTGCCAATTGTATAAATGTAAACATTTAGTGACACTACAGCAAGTAAACTGTAGTTTAACGGTAGGATTCTGATATTTATGATCGACTTTATGTGCTGCATAGTGATGTTCTTACCTGTAGCAGTGCTGTTTACGCTTACTAAGGGAGAACTCTGCAAAAAAACAGCATAAAAAGACAGATTAGGATGTAGTCATGTGACAGATGGAGACACCTTCAAATGCTTAGATTTGCATATAAAAGACATGTATAAAAACAAAGAAGTAACTGTATTAATTCAAATTTATAGTGATGTAGGTCACCATATAAGATCTAATAGAGAAATGTGGTTAGAATTAGAGCGAAATAGCATACAGTTTTTCTTTTTTTTGCCTTTATCATTTTTCAATAAGAAAGTGTAGAGAGACAGGAAGTTATTTTTTGGAGGAGAGAGAGGGTAACGGGTTCGGGAAGCACGTCAGAGCCGGGATTCAAACTCGCGTCGCACTGATAACGCAGTTGTGCTGTATCTGTGTCTAGAGCGCTGTCCACTCACCCACAGGCTCCAGACCAGCATACAGTTTTTCTAAAGAACATCATTATACTGGCTGATTGCAAATGTTTTAACAGCATTTCAAATTTAAACTTGTTTGAGCAACATTACAGTTAGTAAGTTCGATTAATAAGCACAGAGTTGAACGTAAAACACATTTTTAAGGATCCATACTGTTAAGTGACAGAACAAAAACATAGAAAACCTACTAACAGCGCCTACTAGTGGCGAAAGAAAACAATGCCCGTTTCCCCTTGTGTAATTATACTGTAGGTGGTTTTTACAGGGACTGTAGTGCTGAGCACTATCATATTGCTGTTTGTAAGTGTCTGTTTAAGTAAAAAATCTGTTTCCTGTAGTATAAGATTTAGCTATTTATTTTTCATTGGTCCAACTCCCTGTGTGGTTATTTTCAATAACCAGCCTTTTCTCTGGACCAAAACATGTAAGAATCAGTTTCAAATATTCGCCTTGAGGGAAATTACAATTGACACTTTGGGAAGATAGATACATCCAACAACTTCCTCATTTGGATGAAATAAACTCTATATTAACAATGCACATAGGAGTGCACATATAACCTACTTTATGTATTACTCAGTTGGTAGTAAGTATGGAATGAAAAGTACATTAGTAAGTATTTTATACATCAATATACTTAACATTTCCAGTAAATTAAAGAAACATATTTTGGTCACTTGGTTTTGTTGTTTGTTTCTTAAAATAAAAGTAACAGTTTGAATGTTGAATGTTTGGGCTTGACTAATAAGTTAGCGCAACAATTTTTGTAAAAAATTAAAAAAACTAATTAGGTTATTTACTTTTGTTTACCCCATGCAACAGAAATGGTCAAAATAACGTTATTAAAAGGGTTGGTCACAAAATGTGGGGCATGGTCTTTTTTGACCATGGTTGGGTCAGTTTGTCATCCTTTTTATAATTAGGATCTCATCTATTCACGTAGTCTTTGAAAAAACTTTGAGCCATAACAGCAAAACTACTTAATTTATTGAGAAAGTTGACAGGAAAGGGCCAGCAATCTGCTTTTCTTAATACAGCAACAATATACAGAGACCATAAAACATAAATGAGAGTGCAGAAGTTTGAACTTCTGTTGTCCTCTTAGACTTTTGTACTCCTTAAGACGGGCAGACAACCATCTTCTTTGTGCACATAAGGCAAAGGTCAGTTCATCTTGGCTGTGTCCCAGTTACTGCCTCACAGTCTACTGCCTACATACAGGCAGTTACCTGTAAGCAGGTACCGCTCTAGGGCCAGAAATGCAGATGCAAATGCATGTGGTCACGTTGTGCATTCTCAGACTGCGTTCTTCCATTACTCTGGAGGTACAGTAACTAGATCATTATTCACGTACCTACAGACGTGGTGATGATTTAAATATCTTCAAGTATGTTGCTAAGATTGTTTACAAACTATTGTCATGCAATGACTGTAGTTGACTTAAAGAGAAAAGCGATGTAGTTATCAATCCTTAATAATAATTATAAATAAATGTACAGGCTAATCAGTATTTTACTTGATGCAGTCAATTATCATATTAATTATTAATTATCACATTGCATTCTGGGATTGCTTATACAGTAGTCTCAGAATGAAGTGATGCTGTTTTGTCAAAATTAGCAATCTTTAAAAGGTTTTTGCTACAATATTCAAATCAGGAGAAGGCCTATGTTGAAATGTAGTTAAGGTAGGCAACAGATCTTTTGTCAGCGAGGCTTTTAACCAGGTGTGTTAGATACAGAACGTATCTACACTGAAGTTATCAACACTGTATCTACACAAGAAGGCAGACACTTGACATTCCCACTCTCATCTAGTGCAGAATAGAAAATTATAAAATAGAAAAAAAAAAGAAAAACAGTCAACTTTAATCAATCTGTCTTCCTGTCTGACTGTCAGTCTTGTCTATCTGTATACTGGGAATTTGTGCATGTGAACAAGCTGACATGAACTTTAGGGTCTCCTACAATCACAGACATCAGGTTTAATATCCTCCAATCACACGGTTCGGAGAATGCGAGGCAGGAAGCTTCAGGAAAAATAGGAAAGCAAACAAAATGGTAACCAAACATTTCTGCAGACATTTGGCTCCTTATAAAAATGCGGATTTTGATAGAAACTGAAGGCATTACAAATGAAGGCATTACAGATGAGATGCTGTTTGGGAAAAAATGTGCTGGCTCTTGGGATGGAGGATTTTACTGAAATACTAGCTGTTCTGATGCTCTCCTTTTACTGGCAGTTGTGGGGTTTCATGAGTTTCCACAAAATAAAGAAAAAAGTTACATTATAATACAGAGAGTCATTTTTTATCTTGAATGACTTAAATGAGCAATGTCTGGGCCACAAAAAATAAACGATTAAAAAGAAACATTTTATATATTTAGGTTTGTGTATACAGAAGTCACTATTTAGAAGTTATGTGCTAAAATAATATAATAGGACTGTCAAAGCTAACACACACAATTAGGTAAGGGACACAAGTTGATACAAGTTGTAAAACAAACTTTGGATGATTAGGTTTTATCCCATTTATTTTGTAACACAGCTATTTGCCACATGAGTAAATAACTGGACAATAAATATATATTTGAAACAAATAAAGTTTTTTTCTGAGGTGACTTTTAACCTATAAACGTAATAGTTGCTTACATTTTTTCTATAAAATCAATGACCTATTTCATGTTAAATCTTTTAGTCTTTCTAATGTAAATGACTCATTATAAAGCTTTCTCTGCCAACTGAGCTTCTGAGTCAGAAATAGTTCATTTCAGTACCATACAAGAAAGACCTGTCTCCTAAATAAAAAAATACAGTGATGTGAAGTCAAACAGAAAGTTTCCAACCATCCCAAGTCTATCTTTTTCAATTGATGGAACAGTGTGGGAGAGGGCTGGCCTGCTTCAACAGGAAGAGTCTGAGTAAACTGAAAAAGAGACATCATGGCAGACGTAAAGTCTATGGGAACTTTTACTTTCAACATTACAACTTAAGACAAAAAGTCCTTTGAACTAAAGCCAGGCTAATTGAGACTGGGCGGATCACTGAAATATTTCGATGATGTGTAATTACCACAAGGTCATCCTTAATATTATTAATATGGACAAAATCTAGTCATGATCTAGTCATGATTTTATGTCGGCTGCTGGATTACCGTACATTCATTCAAACTGAAACTGCTAAACTGAAAGTCAGCTAAAAAAGGGCATTTCCACAATCTTTTTTTTTTTTGCTTTTTTGCGAATGACTGGAATACTCCACAAAAGTCTAGCATTATTGCCTTTTTATATAGTTTCTTTAACTTGTTAACTGTCACTGTTCCACAAGAGGAACACCTATTTCCCTATTCACTTAAATAGTTTCATTGTTGAATCATCATCATGCCAAACTAAAGTTGATGGAAAGGTATAAGATTCAAGATGAAATTTTTGACAAATTTTCATAACAATTTACAAAAACAAACAAAAATAATTTCAAAATGTTAACGTTACTGTAATTTATAAAAATACAGTTATCGACAGTTATCAGGTTACATTACAGTTTAATAGGATAGAGTAAAACAATGTATATTGAAAGAAACACAAATCTATGTGTGTTCACA
This sequence comes from Beaufortia kweichowensis, assembly GCA_019155185.1. Taxonomy (NCBI): domain Eukaryota; kingdom Metazoa; phylum Chordata; class Actinopteri; order Cypriniformes; family Gastromyzontidae; genus Beaufortia; species Beaufortia kweichowensis. Next base: position 5,008,583 of record CM032805.1, read on the forward strand.
GATTTAGGAGTGAAGTACAGATTTAGTAAGCTTTACAATTACAAAAAAAATATATAAAATAAAATCATATACTTTGTAATCACATAAATTTTTTTTTAATTTAACATCTGTTCTGGATAATAATTGATGCATAAAACAAATAATGCAAATGAAAATGCAATTTAACTTTGATTTATATACATAGACTAAATACTTATTTGAACATATTTGTAAATATATGAATGTGAAGCACATAAACTACTAATCTGTTTAAGCATTACATAATGTCTCTTAATGACAGACATTAAACAGCATAATTATTAAATGTTGTGTATTATTATTGTTCAGATTCCGGAAGAACATCCTGGAGATTAAGACAAACTGTATTCTTTAGCTCAAAAACATCTCCACATAAACTCTTTTGAAACGGGCCAGCCAGGGATAATTATGCTCCTTATTACAGTAAACCCTGTTGTGGCTATGTAAATGGAAGCAAATTGCCTCCAGATGAGAGATTAAAGCCTACAGAGTGGATGACAGTCCCCTGAGTGCCACTGAAGGAAGGAGAGATCCATTTCTCCTGATTGTGATTGCACCTCGTCCCCTGGGCCATAAGCAGACCCACTACAGGAAAATGTTGAGGTCTTGTCACCACAACAACTCAAAGATGACTGGCTCGCATATACAGTTAAGCACATATGTGTGTAAATGAACACATTTGCACAGAAAAACTTTATATTAGGTCCCTTATGAAGGGCTGGAGCATACAGTATGTACCCCATAGTTTACATATGAGGGTTTCATATTTCATTTATATTTCAAAAATTTAGAAACATACTTAGAAACATAAACAACATTGTTGTTCAGATTTTAGAATAGTAAACTCACCAAAACCATTAAAAAACACAACTGTAATTGTTGGAATTATGTTAAGACTAAAAGCATCCAAAATAAATGATTTATTTATGCTTTAAATGCTTTTAATTATTATTTAGTCCAAGTACCCTATTTTAATTTTTTTTTTATTTTTTTTTACTAAAATTAAACTTTTCCAATTGTTGGCATAATTAGATTTACAAATGTAATTTCAAACATGTTACATTATAAATTACAAAACTTTATACAATATATTATATATATTGTATAATATATTATATTTATATATATATTTATTTTTAGTTTTTTCATCTTTAATTATCAGATCGCGCTGTGTTGAAAAATAAGAATGACTATAACAGGCAATACAAGAAACAAATTCAGTAAATGTAATGCGATGCAAATGTGTGTACTGACTGATGTCTACAACAGATCAATCATATAATCAGTTTATAAATCTACATTACCAACTACTATCCAACATGTGTCGTTAACACGATCCTTGCAATAATTTCTTAAGCCCAGATTCATTACAGTGGCGAAAACATTGGGGAGGCGCCGCATGCATGTTGACTCGTGTTTTCTTTGAAATCCACTGACACAAAAAGATAAAGTCTATGGAGATGAACAGACATGTTTGCTAGCAAAAGCAGACGTTAACCTTTTGAACCAGTCTGAAAGGACTTTGTTTCAGTCAGACACTTACACAACACAATAGCATGCACACAGTGCAGTTACAGTACAACAGACAATGCAAGAAATGCAATATGCACTGAATGTGCAGTCTCTAGATAAAACATTACAGGTGGGTTTTCAGCCACACTTTAAAGAAGGAACATATCGTACTCATCACAAAATCCTATGTGAATTGAGTGTGTCGGAATGACTGAAAGTCTTAGCGGGATCGGTTAACAACTCCGTAACCTCCAGGCTCAGGTGTTTACTTTGCCATCAAGACAGTCAATGGAGCTTGTATAAATAACTGCCACTCCATGTTATGGAGGCAGAGGAAACCAGCACAGACGCAGATGGCCCGTCTCAAGTATTATTTTGCTTTGAGTGTTGACGGAGAGGAAACACCTGCAGTGAATCATGTTCTGAGCTTGTGACACAGTCGCTGTCGCTCTTGACACTCTCTTTTGCCTCTCCTCCCTTATTTGGGTGTTTTTCCCAATAGATTTCTTAGTTCTTTTCCTCGGGCAGTTGTCTCTTTACAATGCTGCTCACTGTCTGCATTACATCCTCATTCTTTCTTCTGTCTGAGACAATTATGGAAATCTTGTCTTCATGGAAAAATTATGGAAAAACACAAGACGTCCGAAATTACAATTTATTATTATTTAGTCTTTATACATATTATTATTTAACAGCCAATGAGAAGAGGACATTGAGTCGAAAGTCATATTGCTATGTGTTGGTTTGTATTAGCATAATTTCATTTGGGATGAATAAGCTTAAATTGCACGCTTAAACTGAGCATTGCGATTCCCATTAAATAAATAGGGAAAAATTGTACAGCTAGACGGTTGTTATCGCAGAATAAACCCTGACAGGATGATCAGGATATTGAGGAGTTTATTTACATTATTTACATTATACTTCTTATTTCTGCTTGCCACATGAGTAAATTACTGAACACAAAATATTAATTTGAAATAATTTATAATATCATTTGTAACAAATACAAACCTTCTGTGAGGAAAAACTGTTCTTATCATCTTTTAACCCAACACATGACATTCAAACTAAAAAATCTAATTTGTTTTTAATTAGGCATATTTTAAATAATTTATTTGTAAGAAAAATATTTTCAGGATCAAAATTACTTGCCTGGATGACACTGTGTTATATTTTGGGTGGTTATCTGGGAATAACATATCTTAGAATGTCACAACTGGCCAGTCAGAATCAAGTACTCCAGAGCGCTGTGTAATAAATACTGATAAATGTATTGTAAAGCATGTCGCTTAAGCATCTGCCATGTGCATAAATCAGTCACTTGTGTAATTCACTCTGTCTCTTTGCAGGTGGTTAATTGTGTACAGTAACATATACAGTACATACTGTACATTGTATACTTTTAGCTAGAGAAAAAACAAGACAGAGGCCTTTGTGTGCTTCTGTGTAAATATTATCATTAGTGATTTTAAATGTCTGCACTGTTTGTACTGCACAATATGTGATCCTTATCTCACAGTTGAATTATGACTCCATATTACAGCTTTACCACTATATCACAAGTTAAATGACATGCTGATAGACTTAATCTTTCACATTTGCCTTCTGCATGGATCTACTTTTTTGATCTGCGGTATGATAAATGGGCAGCCAACAATACACAAGGATTAGTGGGATGATTGCCAACAACATCTGACATAAGATCAGATGACCGGGAGATCCAACACAATTGGAACAATATTCACTTTTTTAAATCAGACACAGGAAGATTGTTTAAACAGGAAGCAAGAACTTGTGAATTTACATCTAAAACTCTCTTGTCAACACCCCAGCATTGCAGCATCAGTGCCAGGCACAGAAGGACATAGATCAAACATGCAGGACACTGGAATATAAAGGCAAAAGAAATGAGAGAGAGAGAGAGAGACAATGTAAATGATACAGTAAGGAAGGAAATGAAAGATGGGATGTCATCGGACCCAAAAATGACAATGTTTGACACTAGGAGGAAGAACTGGATGAACACAAAATGTGACACAGGAAGGTCAATCACAGCAGGAAAAGAAGAAAATAGTTCACAGTAAAATTAGCAATGAATGAATGAACCTGCACATTCACAGGGAAAATGTGGTTAAGCAATCATAGAAAATCTCATGGAATGGGGTGGCTGTGATGTTTTTAAGAGATGTATTGTTGCTTTACTTAATTAGTAGGTTATATTACACAATAAGAAATACTGAATGAAAAAAGCTTAAATGCAAGGAGCAGCTGTATTTTGATGAGTATAGCTGTTAAAGATCATACACATGTTGTCTATAGGCAATACCAATCATTTCCTTTAAACCTTACGCCGAATGCACACCGCCAGTGACTTTGTGTCGCTTGTCTCTCTCCATGATGTTGTTAGTAGGTGTTTCTAGTTCTGGACGTCATAGAAACAATTATAAACAAATCACTGACTAGAAGTGATGACGTGAGTTCCATTAACTTTACTCCCATTGACAGTTGCTCCCAAAAGTCGCTCCTCATTAGCATTTGCAAGTTAAACATTTCCTAACTGTGTTGTGTGGCTGGACAAACCCACATGCAGTCGCCAAAAGTCACCGGAAGTAGCCAAGCTTCCATTTAAATGAACCAGATTGTGTAGCTTTAGTGTGTCCCAATGTGTGCATAAATGATCAAAATATCGCAAATGTGCATATCGCAATACACAATATGCAATTTATCGCAATAGTTTGCAATAAATGAGTGATTTAATTGTAATACTTTAAAAAGTAACGCATGGTCAGGTTTTAGGCGGATTATATAGTATCTGGCCCATGGGTGTTATTTGGAATATGCGTGCTTGTGCATAATAGTGTGCCATGCACATGCTCTGATACAAGACAGTCAACAAGCCGCAAAGCTTTCATAGCCAGCTGATGCTTTCTTTTCCATAAAATATGAAACATATTTTTAGGTTTTATAGGTTTTATAATTTTAAATTATATTTTAATATAATTTAAATGGATTTTTAAAAAGGAAATATCGCATATTGAATATCGTAATATTTAAGCATGCTATCGCATATCACATTTTGCGTCAATATCTTCAATATTCAATGCTTCAAAATTCAATATTCCTAGTAAGTGGGCAAATTGTGATGCAGAAACACAGTACTGCACACTTTGGATGTCTCTCCTATCCAATACACCTGATTCACATTATTAGCTCATTAGCAAAGCTCTATAAACAGAACTGTCACATTAGGCAGACATAGCCTGTAAAATGTTCAGTGCTGGTGGTCTGCAGGAATCACATTTTTCTGATGCCTGTCTTTTACAGTATATCGTTTACCCGATACTTAAACATGTTACATTTTGCATGACCCATATTACATATTTATTACATTCATATTACGTATTTATTACATATACACTGTAAGGCATATGGCAATACTGTATATTATTCTTCATACTGTATAGCAGAGACTTTTCTATCCAAACCTACATACAGTCCTCATCCCTCCCTGAAGCAACATTGGTTAAACATCTTGTTTAATGGCACACTGAGGATAAAATAGATGAAGTGTTCTCAGACTTTTTTCCTGGAGCCACATAGACATAAATAATCTATTCTAAGACCCACCAAAACATTTTTAATGGAAATATAAAACAATAACCCCTTCCTTTACTTTCATGTTTTTGCTTGTGTTTCGTTATATTTTAGTTTATTTGTGATTTTCTGAATGTCTTTCACACATCATCAACATGTTTGGTGTAAGACAAACTTTAAAGAAAATCATCTTCCATTTCATCTGCGTGTTGAAAGACAAATGGCGCTGGATATGTCAGCTTTAAATGGTTTTCCAGAAGTTTTAAGGTAGCACTTTAAACCATAACCCCTATTATAGACACATCATCACTGGTGACACGTAAGCTTGTCCTGTTCAACAATGACACATGGAAAAATGGAATTTTTCTCACTGCCTGACTCAACACATATTTCGGGTAAACCAAGTGCTCCACCCGACACAGGAGAGGGCAGGAGAAAACATTTCTAAACACTCTTTACAACCACATGGCCAATATTTACTTTCCTTTCTATTTGATTTTCTCCAGAAGTGGTTAACAGTGGCAAAGCAGATGAGACAGACAGCACAAAGGAGACATCTCTCTCCTGAGAGGAGGAACTGTAGAGCATGGAGCTTACATTATTCAGCAAACACTGGACTGCTCTTGGTCCACTGGGAAATGCATGTCATTCCACCCAAAAGGTACAAAAGGTGATTTAAATGCACTACACCGTGCCGGTTACAGACAACTAGTGTGTAGACAAACAAACATAACTGTCCCTTGACTATCCAAACAACACAGCTTATGTGTACGTATTGCTTAACTTAGAACTAATGGCCAAGTGCATCTCATAACCTCTTTATAACATAATGACTCCTAAACAAGTAAAGCATTTCAAGAGTATTTCATGTTCGATCATTTGCATCTAAAATGTTCAGTAAAACCAAGCATTTTAAGACTGTTATTACTTTCAAGACTATAATGTAGAGCATCTGTTTAAAAATTGCACTTTGGCAGTAGATCTCCAAATAATTGCTTGAAATAGAGCGCTATTACATTAAGGTTTTTTCTGTGCTTGACAGACCACAAAAAAATCGGCATCTCGTGATTCTGCATCAGATTTTGAATAATAACACTAGAAGTTCAGATCCTGAGCCAATTTTTGACAATTATTTCCAGCTTCTTGTTGTGTTGTAATATTTTTAACTGTGTCACATATATACCAAAGATTTCAGAGATTTGGAAATGATGCAGCTCCTCTCTCTATGATATGAGACCCAGTCTGTAAAACCCAGCTAAAGTCATTTTTTGTGATTTTTCTGTTTTCTACATATAATCGTTATTCATAATGTAAAGAACATTCTGTGAGAATTTAACATTGATATCTATAATATTGTTGGAGTAAGGTCATGTCAAAATTTGAAATCATAGTGAAATTAATAGGTCAATTCAAACTTCGATGCTCGTTATCTCAGAATCAAATTTTTAGACTTTAGCCTACACATACTCTCTGCAAATCTGCTCCATACAGATCCTTTTAAAACAGATACAGGAGATTTGGTATATCCTAATCCAAGAAAGGGCAAGGACTAAAATCACAATGTCAAAAAGAAATGTGAATATCTATTCAATTGCAAGGATAACACAGTCAAGACTTTCAAGGAAAAGTATTAACAAAAGTGAATGCCTTTATGGATATGTGCTGAGCATTTAACAACATGTTAAGCTGTGGTAAAATGGGAGGATGTCCATTCATTTGAACAAAAGACGTGCCTAATTAAGCCTTTTTTTTAAATGATCACCAGCAATAGAAACAGCAGGTGTTTGCCAGCTTCCTCTAATTTCTGACATGAAGTCTGCCAAACAGTGACAAACTTTTGCCGCAAGCAGAAAGGAAAGACAAGAGGAAACACAGACACATTCTGACACACATATAAAAGCATTCTGACACACACACCTGGTGTCGCCCAGTGATATCACTGATGCATTTGTGCATTTTGGAAATGTGAATGGAGTTGTAAGACATTTGTGGGGTCTTAAAGATGTTGGTGGGGTGTTAAGCCAGCTAAACTATGTTCTGACCTGTCAGTAAGAGGATTAAAATTGAACAACGAAAGACTACAGATATATTTGGCAGGTAGGCTTCACCCATCTGTGAAAGAGAAACAAATCCCAGATACCATGGATACATTTATTTCTATGAGGTTTAAAAACCTTTTTTTCTTTTCAGGTGACTTTTTTAGGGCTGCCAGTTTGTATGTGGTTTTTTAACTTAAAAAGTTGTTTAGAATAAAGTTTTAGTATTTTAATTATTATCATATTTAGTCTAAGATCATTGATTAATATTTACTCATTTTTTTCAGACAAAATTAACTTATTTTAACTTGCAGACATCAAACATTTATTTTTCTGATATATTTTAAAGAATTACATTCTATATATTCTATATTCTATATATTGTATATTCCATTATATATATAAATATATATAAATTTGCAAATTTGCTGGTTTGTTTTTTTTAGAGATATTTGGAGATTTTTTGTGATCTTGGATGACAGCTTGACAGAACCAGTATTCTTTCACTTTCTTTATATGGAAAAAGGTGGAGTAAGAACATGTTATTTGGTAGGAAGAGAGAATGATTAAACAGAATGATCATTATTGTTGGCTGAACTGTTTACTGAAATCCAGGACTAAAGTCGCATCATACACTTGTCTTTCATTCTATAGAGTGATACAAGTGAAACTGTATAAACACTCAAAACACTTCTTCACATGACTGAGCTGTAACTTTGCTCAGTTATCTCACAGCAAAAATTTAGTCCTTTTCAAAAGAACAAACAAATCATCTAAACAATTGTCAATGGAAGAAATGCTCTAAGAGTACTTGTGGTCGATAAAGGATAGAGACATTACAAAAATGATACGTATACAGTGATATTATATATATATATATATATATATATATGGAATACCATGGTGTTTTGATTACTAAATATTTACAATATTTTCTGGAGCATGGCATTTACATTACATTGAGGTGCGTGTCCAAAGACACTACTAGCAAAAAGCATGAAAATACATTTGTTAGCTGAGTTCGACTTAGTCATCTTACCTGCCATGATCCTTTAGCTGAAGAACAATGTTCCTATTATTCAACTCTCTGAAACAGTGAATCTGAAAGAGGATAATTTGGTTCAGCTAATTCTTTAGACTAACTTCAAGGATTGTGTTACTTATTTCTATTCCGAAGTAAGGTTTTATCAACACATCCCTAGCTGTGTCAAACGCGTGCGGGTTAAAGGGGGTGATGCAGTCCGTCACGTTTCGTTTCGTGACTCAACGATTTCTGTGGCAGCACTTCAAAAAGGTATCCGGTTATAGAGGGCGTTATAATAACAGCCGCCTGTGAGAACCGTGACAAAAGTAAACTGACTCCATTCATTCAGCCAATTCTTTTATACCTGACAAACTACACGTAGACGCATTTAAATCCATATCATTATTCACTTCTTTAAATTCATTAATTAGAAATTAGGCGTATACATTTAACTTCACATCCTACATACAGCATGAGTAGGCTAATAGAAATACATTAGCAGGGCATTTTCATATAGTGCAGTTCCGTTACAGAGGCAGTTAAAAGTACCAGACTGAACGCAATAGGATAGAACAGACGCAACTCAGACATCGTCGCAACCAACAATAAAACTCAAGCGCAAACAAAACGTCAAAGCGCATTCTGTATAAACTAGCACTTATAGTGACGCTACGCGACAAATGCGCTCATTATCAAGCTGTTTAAAAGCTTCATTTAACAGTACCAACTGTACTGTTAAATTCGCTTTTCGCGTCACGTACAGTGAAGAAGGGATTTAATAGGGATTTACAGTAACAGCCCAAGAAAGCTCACCTGTGCAGGTAAATGGCTCAGCTGGACCGCAGCAACTATATGTAACAGTGATGCCAAATAACTCATCTCGAATGCCAAGACGAGTCGAAAACCAAAGAAATCCAAACTCTTGTCCATCCAAACTGTATAATGATTGGGTAAACTTCAACAAATAATCCACAAAATGTCTCTGACGGCACAATTTATGCTTTTCTCGTCGGCAGTAGTTCACTTTGTGTTTTTTTGTTGCAAAAATAGGTTAATTATTTACCTGAAAAATACAAAAATTGAAGAAAAAACGGTTATAAAACTTATAAATGTATCAAAATCAGAGTATGCACGCAAATTTCAATGTTAAACGTAGGTCCTTATGGTGTCAGTAGTGTTTGAAATTATAATTTGCTGGTTTTAATCATTCCCACGCGCCACTGGAGATCCAGCGTCTGTTTTAAAGTAAAAAAATCCCGCTCGCGCATGTTCCAAATAGAGTGGCACACTTCCACAAGAGTGCCGTGACTACCTTTCAACAAGTGGATCATTTAAATCTCCTCCTCCCAAAGCTCTGCTCATATTCATACTGTCCTCCCACTGCCCTCCCCTCCATGACCTCATGTCTCACTTTTGCTTCACTATTTTAATGGTTTAATAAATTATATGTATTCTTTTACAATGTGCTGTCAGCAGATGTTAAAACAAATTAAAGAATTAGACAAGCAACTGTAAAACACGATTTATTCTCAATGATTCATATGAATGATACTTATACTCTAAGTTGTATAGTTTAGAAATATCTTAATAATCATTATTATTATTAATAAACAATGGAATTAAATAGAAAAGAATAGCTGGACACATAATAGCTAGGGCTGGTGGAAATTGCTGTTATAAATTGCAGTCACAAAAATTATAGACTAGATAATGATTATGCATCATCTTTTCTGTAATGTAGCAGAAATTATATTTTTAACTATTTACTAAAAACTATTTAACTATATACTATAAGCAGATCACAATTACAACAAATCATAATGTTTTACATCAAAATAAGCATTATAATTACAGAGTGTTACACATATTTACAGCAGTAGAGGAGATAGTAGTACATATTCATGGTGCACCAACACTTTCATTTTCAAATTTTTGCAATCATGAATATAAAGGACAATGACATTCAAAGAGGATAGTCACATAGTATTATAGGCAATATTTTACATCACACCCAAATGTTTAAAATGACTTTTAGAAATGTATCTGCTGTGGTGCAAATCTCACATCAAAGGTTCAAAATGAATAACTGCATATTTGACTTCAGGCCCAACTCATGTGTTAAAAAACGTTTCAGTGTACTTGGCAGTTGTTATTGTGTCATTACACAATAAACAAACCTGAAAGTCATGTTGATGTTGGTCCGTTCAGCACTTCTTTGTGTGGTCAGAAATTTCAGAATTCATCTCATATTCTAAGTAAAGCAGTATGGGGTCTACAATCTGACCAGAAAAAGCACAGGCTCAGAATAGACACCCTGAGAAACAAACAGTATCCTTCTCTGGGCACACTGTATTATTATAATGTAACCTACAGCCAGTAGTGAAGCAAAGGAACATATGAAACAGAAATACTGCAGTAAATCAGATAATCAGAGATGTGCCATTCCAAATTCTGTCAGTGTGTATGCATGCCTAAGTGTGTGTGTAAAGGACTTCCGTCTCACTCACACAACATTTATATACAAGGATGTGGTGTTTGCTGTAGCGCTGGAATGCACAGGCTGGAGATTCTTCAGTTTCATTGCATTCTTCACGGTATGTTGACTGGCAGGGCCTCTATGTGCTATTGTGAAGTGCACGCTTTAGTAGATGGTGTTAGCAAACAGTGTGAGTTCTGCTGCTTCAGATTACCCCACCACCCACCCACCCATTCCCACAACACTTGCTCTTGTGCACCAGCCAAACTAAAGAAGTCAGTGCATGAGTTTTTAGCCTGAAAGAGGCTCTTTAGTTATGCAATTTGATATCAGCAGAACCATTCATCCTTTTTAAAATAAGAGACAAACAATAATACTCCTGTGATTCTTACTCATGCGTACTCACCGTCACAATGCTTAAGTGATCTTTAAAAATGACTTTTGTTGCTGTAACATAATACATTAAGTTCATTTAGTCATTTGATGGAAGACTGAAATATTTGGCTTGAAAGTTTGTAAAGTGACAATTTCAAAAATATGTAGATGTTGCTACATGAAACAAATTTTATGTGACCTAAAAACATTCTTACAGTTAAGCTGATGGCAGTTTTTCGTATGATTATATGGTTACTAAATTGTTGTAAGCAATGTGGTTGCTAGGGTGTTTTGATGGGTTGCTAGGGCATTCTGATGGGTTGCTAGGGTGTTTTAATGGGATTCTAGGGTGTTCTTGTTGGTTGCTAGGGTGTGCTTGTTGGTTGCTAGGGTGTTCTGATGAGTTGCTAGCGTGTTCTGATGGGTTGCTAGGGTGTTCTTGTTGGTTGCTAGGGTGTTCTGATGGGTTGCTAGCATGTTCTGATGGGTTGCTAGGGTGTTCTTGTTGGTTGCTAGGGTGTTGTAATGTTTTGCTATGGTGTTCTGATGGGTTGCTAGGGTGTTTTGATGGGTTGCTATGGTGTTCTGTTTGGTTGCTAAGGTGTTCTGATGGGTTGCTAAGGTGTTCTTGTTGGTTGCTAGGGTGTTCTTATGGGTTGCTAGCGTGTTCTGATGGGTTGCTAGGGTGTTCTTGTTGGTTGCTAGGGTGTTCTGATGGCTGCTAGGGTGTTTTGATGGGTTGCTTACTGGACAAATGTAAAAGATCCTTTCTAAAAGAATTAAAAGACCCCTGATATAGAACCATATATGTAAGCAATAGTAATAATTAAATTAGGAGTCAATGTATCTTTATATTAGAGATAACTTGTTCAACAACTCATCACTTTAAATGTAAATTAAATGTTTAAAGGTCCCCTCTTGTCCAGTTAAACATTCACATATGAATGGGTCTGTTTGTGTTAGAGACGGACTTATTACAGCATACAGTGGTCAGTGTTTTTCTACTGTGATTTAAACTATTCGAAGAATCAATAGGGTACCAGTGAGTAATTACTTGGTGTTGGAAAAACCACAGGCAAAACTTGGAAAGAAGCACAAATTCAATAAAATGGACAAAGTTACTTTCTGTACAATAACACACAAATATCAATAAATACTTTTTCCATACAAAATACTATTATAATGGTATAATGGGATTATTGAAAATAAAATACCATCATAAAGAAGCAAACATACATTTCAAACAAAACATTTGCCAGAAGAGAGTGGTTCAGTTTTAAATTATAAACAATGAATACATTCATTTGAAACAAAAACCATTTAGACTCTTGCTGGGTGTTGTGAATCTTCACTCTCCCAGATTGTCAGGGGAAAAACTTAATCTACATTAAAGTTATCCATTCATCATTGTTTAGAAGATCTGATCAACCTCCTGCATGAAGGTTCATTTTACACATGGGATGACTAATCTGAGTCGACATGATAAGCATTAGAAAGACGTGGAACTTAAAGGTATTCAGAAATCCCAAATGCTGCTGTTTTTGAGGTCATAATCACTGTACAGCATCTGGCCAGCACCTCACCCGGACATTACACGGTTTAGCTTCCTGTAATTGACTGGCCTCAGTCATCTACATGTTTACACCTGTTGTTTCCTCCGTAAGCATAAATGGGGCATTAGGCTGCGCTGGAAATGACTAAAAGTCTCCACTAAAATCCCCTTCACATTGTTGTAGAAAGAAGACTTTGATATTACTGTAACAGTTTTTTTGTTTGTCCTTGTATCACATCCTATTTGCAAGACAGAGATGACAGTCTTACTCACGTCTTGAAGACCTACAGGTGTTAAACAGTTTCCTCAGGCATTCCGCTCCATTGTATGTGCCTGTGATTTTTCTTGTTTATGTAGGAAGTCCGCTCTAACACGTGTCTAGTGTCTGACGTGCTGTTATTGTCTGATAACGATGTGTCACATGGCATGAGATGTACTTCACTTCAACACAACTGATTGCTGTCATGAGTTTGTAATCATTTGCAGCTGTTCTTCTGACCTTAAAATTTCCTTTGAATGCTGATGATTTAATTGTCAAAGAAGCATAGGTTGAAAGGTGACATTATTTGTTTTTATAGATAACTGGGGGTGACATGTGTGATGGGTTTCTTTACTATTCACTGTACTTACTGTACTGTACTTTCCTACTTATATCCCATTTATATTTTTGAAAAAAATTCTTGAATGTCTGTTAAAGTTTTAATGCTGTGAAATTCACAAACATTGGAAAACCAGCATGGAAGATATTGGTCCAACCTAGTATTTTCAGGAGGGTGTAACAACATTCCTAACATCCATCAGATTTTAGACTTTTATTTCTTAGACAAGATTGTTGTTCCAGGACTAAAGAAGATATTGAACAAGAAAAAAAAAAATTGAAAAATGTGCATGTTTGTATGTTTTCCTGATGTGATTAAATGTACTGCTGTACTATATGTTTTGTGGTTGAGGAGATCATTCTCTTCTAATTCCGGATCAGATTCTGGTTCAAACATTCAAACATATGTGACTGTATATATTTTTTATTCTAAATAGCTTTTAGTACATGCAATTATGGCAATTATGTTTTATGCCAATCATATCATTGGGTGTTTATGTTTAAGTTACAACGGACAAGCAACACTAAAACAGTGTTCATTTAGAGGAGTGGTGTCAGTCATACAGACTTTAAAACAAGCCCTTATTAACACACTTAAAACATTAAATCAAGGCCATAGGATTAAAAATAAATTCTTCAACTAGAATCTTCAATTTAAAGGACCGATATAAAATGAAATAATGTATTGCTCCATTCTTACTTTTGCTGCAAAAAAACATAAGAAAAACAGAGATAAAAATCATATCATAAGCCCTTAAAGGTACAGTAAAAAAAAGTTTGTTGTTTTTATGCAAGCACTCCATCAGAAGCACTTTAACACCCATACCTTAATTATGCAAATTAGTCATATGGCATTTAGCTCAGGCAACATCCAAATATCTTATCTTAGAATCTCTTCGACTCTCATACTGTTTTGACAGTATAACATTTACCATGCGACTGGTGTAAAACAGCAACTTTAGCTGTGCAAAGCAAATTGGTCTGAAATTTCCTGGAGAGAACATTTTTATTAACCTCAGAGTCATCTCCATTTGCTGAGCTGATGAATATTGCATTGATGTTTTACCTCATTTTGGTTTTGCTTTTTTAAAACAAGGGGAAGTGCTAAAATAATTTCTTCTATTTAAAGTGAAATTCTCCTTTAAGATTTGCAATACTTCCTACACAAGAACAGAATTCCCCCATTTGTCATTAACTTCAATTCACAATTTTATTTCCTGCGAGCACTTAAGGCCTATTTTAAGCTTTATAATGTCATTTTTTCTCTGTGTAAAATGATGAAACCACAAAACCTCACAGGAAGTGGGTCGAATTATTCTACAAACACTTCCGTTAATCTTTATGAACACAATGTAAGGGTAAGAGAGGGTTGTCAGGCAATGCAGCAGATTATCTCATTACAAGAGTTTAAAGTAGGACATGCCAGAGGCAAGTGCAAGGTGAAATCTATCCGCTGGAGCTGTGTTTATATGAACCACCGCCAAGCAAAATTATTTCTTCGGGGGTTTATTTTTGTGTTGGGAAAGACAACTACCTAAATAGTTATTACCACTGCCTCCAGTTGTAGAACAAGAGCAGAGGGAGGGAACGAGAGATGTGGCAGCGTGTCGTGGACCTTAAGGAAAATGGAACGCTGAAGGGAAAGGGAAGACTAGAGGAGGAGTTTAGAGGATGATGGGTTAAGTGCTGTGGAAAGTTAATATCTTAAAACAATACACAGTGCAACCCGGACGATGAGAATTTGGCACTGGAACAAGTCCTCTTCTGATCTGACTATTATCAGGGAGTGGTGCTCCAGGGCCGCTGTGCACTTGCTAAAATACTGGATTCGATTTCCTCTTGTATTGTCTGTTTGTTGTTGTAATTCTGTCTCATAATTAACTGTTCTGGTGCCATGTGTGCTGGAGGGCTGGTGAGGAGGACTGGTCCCAGATGGGACCAGTGTGAGAGACCACCACTGTGGAACAGAACATGAAGAGACTAGGTTTTTATTATTGTATGACCAAGATATGAATAAGCTAACTAATGCTGATACTAAATACTACTGGCTATAATAAAATCAAACATTGGTAAACAGATAAACAAAGGCGCTCCAGCATGGTGAGAGGAGGATGCTGAGAACTGAACATTCTGAACTCTTGGAGCTCCTGTGAATATTGGAGGTTCTTTTGATCAAACATATTACTTTTAAGCATTAGCATTACTTCTCTTGATTCGTTCTGAGTATTTGGTTCAGCAATCTCAGAATGCTTTTCAGATTTTTAATTTTTCCAGAACAACAACGTAGCTCGCTGCTTAACCACCAAAGTACTATGCATCTTAAATTGCCCAAAAACATTTAACTTTATGGCACATCCGTTTTTTTTATTCAATGCCATAAGAACAAGAGGTATTACATATTCACATGTTCATATCATATTAACATTAGCTTCCAAAGGAAAAAAAAGAATTTTTTTTTTTACATAAATTATGGCACATCCGTTATTTGAACCAAGTTGGTAGTTGATGACGTCAGGTGGTGGAGTAATAACTTCTACTAATTAATAAATTCATTTTTCACTGATTCGCAAGTTTTCTCTTACGTCACTCCGCCTAGGTATTCCCCCGGTCCTAAAGCACGTTGGCTAACATGCACACATGCGCACTTTTCAAAAACAGCGCTTTAATTCTGTTGACAAATTAAAAGACGTAAAATAGAAGTTGTATATGTTTGGAAGGATGCATATAGAGCGCACATCATGTTGCTTGTCAAATCTTTTGCTCAAGATTATGATATGTCTACATGTTATATTAAAAAAACTACGCTCCTAACAACAGCTCCAGCTGTAGTTTAAACCACGTAACTTTGCGATGCTGTTTGCAAATCCCCGTTTTGGGAAACACTTAAAACGTTGAACTATGCTGGTACAAACTTATAATCGGCTAAGGATGCTTCTGGGAAACGCACCCCTGTTCTGCATTCTGGAGTATGAATTAGACGTGGTGTCACACATACTGTAAAATGTGTTGCATGTTGTAGTTTTTCGTGCGTTAAAGTGAAAGCTCATTTAATTTAACATGAATGAGTTCATTCTTCAAAAAACCGTGAAGGTCTTAGAGGAAGCCAGTTGTTAACTATTTGTTCAGAATCACGCTTCATTCGTGAGAATGACTGCTTACACACATCTTGCAAAACTCTTTTATTAAGACAGATGCCATAAATTTTGCAAACTTTGGAAAATCCAGCATATTTTCTCAGAACCATTATTTTAACAGCCTGCCAACTTCTAAACCTCAAAACACTCCGAAACCCACTAAAATGAATGAGACTTTGGGATGTCTAAGTGGATGACTTTCCTGCATTTTGAAGTAAATGCAACTTCTGATATGTGGGTGTGTCAGAGGCTGAGGTCAATGGGACTTTTAGGTTTAGTTCCAGGAATATTTACTTAATGACATTTCACAGATGTTACATTTCAACATTTATTATAAAGGGTAAGATACTGTCTCACTAACATATAAAATGAGTAAAATTGCATAAACCAAGCAGATAAGTGCTTACGATTTTTGTAAAAAAACAACTGGTAAACTGATAATACTTTATAATTGTATATATGCATTATTGTAAGAAAGCCAGTTGCATTAGACTCATTCTAGTAGGACTCAGATGTTGGCTCTGTTCAACATTCATTAAACCAACGACAAGCCATCTTATCAGAGAAACAGGACATGCCCCAGGGCATAAATCATTACACAACTACACACACCCCCTTTCTGGTTATGGGGAAACGTAATGTAGACTAATTCAAACTCCAACATGATGTTTTAGAATACCCCCCTGATACATATCTATTGTGAACCAGGGGAATTCAAATAAACAGTAAAATTTTAAACAGTAAAAATAACAACAAGACTTTTTTTCGTATGATATATCTTATTTTGAGTTTCTTGTTTTAAGCATGAACCTCACTTAATTTTGGTAGATTTATTTTTAAAACAAGTGGAGAAAGAAAAATAATGTTAAGAATATTAACGCACTTTTTTTTTTAGAAATCTTTGCGTTTGTGCATCTGATCTGCTTATGGGATAATTAACTGCACAACACATTTATCAAGCAGATATTGCAAAGTGGAGGGCTGCCATATATCTTACAAAATTACTTCCAAGGAATAGGCTATTTGGGTGAATTTATTTTCTGCTTCCTCAACCCACACCATTACTACCCCATAAACATTCTTAAATACATTGACAAGGTGGCTAGACACATTCTGTGTTGCTTATAGTTAAATCTACATTAAAGTTCTGTAATTAAATACCTATTCTTGAATGTATGGCATGTAATTAATCCCACACTGTTTGTTTTAAATGAAGTGATAAAGGGATAATAAATGATATGATAAAGGGATAGTTCTCCTAAAAATGAAAATTTGCTGTTAATTTACTCTCAGGCCAAGTCAATGGGTACAGGTTTTTGAGATACAAAAACTTCTACAAATCAAAACTTTTACGAATCAATTGCTGTTCTACTGAAAAAAAGTCATCTACACCTCAGATGGCCTGAGGGTGAGTAAATTAACAGCACATTTTCATTATTGGGTGAACTATACCTTTAAGAAGAGGTGTGCTATACATTAAAGCAAATTAATGAATATTTTTTGTACACTAAAACCAGGGACCCATGGAGAGAATTACGGAACATTTTAGCAG
Organism: Beaufortia kweichowensis; assembly: GCA_019155185.1. NCBI lineage: Eukaryota > Metazoa > Chordata > Actinopteri > Cypriniformes > Gastromyzontidae > Beaufortia > Beaufortia kweichowensis. The sequence continues at coordinate 5,026,457 of CM032805.1, forward strand.
GTATCTGAACCAGAATGTCACAGAGGGGTGGACTCTTGTGACATAAATGTTACATAAGATCAAATCTGTTATTACTTCATGCAGTAATCACAATCAAAGTTTTTTTACTCAGCTTAAGTCTGTAAGAAACCACCATCAGAACTGCTAAATAACAATGTGCCAAAAAGGCCTTGCCAACAACCTACCACACCTTGCATCAAGTGTTAAGCACCGTTCACAATATCTTTATGAAATATATACTTAGTATAGGAGATGCATCCCCAAAGGGCTATTTAACAGTCTGAGAATCGCAAAGTGACTGGGTAACCTCATTTGAGGGATCCCAGGGTAATCCTTATGATCTAGGGGATTTTCCCATACCAGATGAGAAACAGATGTCTTCATCTCTCCCTCCCCCCTGTGCTCTTCTCTTTATCTTGCTCTCTGTTAACTTCCCTTACTTTATCAATTGTCAGCTCGCGTTGACGTCAAAGCATGTCCCTCTGTCTCATTCGGTCTCTGGCTGTTCTTTTACCCTGTTTTTTTACTCACCCCTACACACTTCCCTTCTAATCCCCCATTTCCCTGCATCTCCATGGCTATCTCACTATCTTGGTCTATCTTGGTCTCTCAGGACACCCCCTCCCCAAACCAGTCCCTCAGCCTCACCACTCCCTAGGGCACACTGAAGGAACATAAGCACCATGGGAAGGCCTGAGGTCCTCAGAATCCTGGTCACATGACCAAAACGCCCACCTTTCTGTGGGTAAGGTAGAACTGTGAACTTTATGGACTGTGTCCAACAGCTCCTGTACTTTCTCATGCAGAAACAAGAAACAAGGCAATTCTGTGACTTGTTCTGTTTTTGATCATTCCCAGTTGGATATGATCTGGCACACAAAACAGAAAAAATCTCTTTCTAACTCTAGCCAATTTTTTTTTTCAAACAATTGGTGAGGTTGAAGTATTGTGTAAACCTGCTAATGGCCTTTGAAACCCTCTAGTACTCAAATTATCATCACCTCTGCAAGAACCATCCAACATCATCTCAATTTCTGATGCCTACGTGTGGACTCGGTTCCTTTTGTTGTTTTTGAGCTGATACTTTGGCGATGGCACAGATATATCTGTTTTTATGTAGGTTTGCAAGTGGGTCACAGTGCTGCTGGACATGATGTCTGTAAACAAGGAGCTGGCAGAGGGAACGGGAACTCCCTACGGAGAACTATAACAAAGATGGAGGAAAGTGTATTTGTGTATGAAGGGAATTGATATTAGTCAGAACAGAGCGGTATTATATGGGTGTTCAGTGTTTTTTGCTGAAAAAAGCAAGAATACAACAACATATTTAGTACCAAATGTAATTTAGAAGTCAACCACTGAAAACCTGTAATGGATAGGTATGTAATGGATAAATGAATTGATAGGTGAAGATTAAAAGTTAGAGATGCATTTCATATAGGTTTTACACAATACCTGAGAAGAACCATTTTTGACTGTATGGTTGCCTAAAGAACCGTTAACATCCATAGAACCTGTATCTTTCAAAAAATGTTTTTAGATTATAAAAGGGGAAGAAAAACCTTATTTTCTTGCAGATGACACTTTAAAAATTTATTAGCAATGCAATAATGTTCCTACATTGTAAAGTGTGGCATGAGTGGCTTAGCTTTTGGGGACCACTGTCAGTTTTGCCTTTGGGAAAATGAACAGGATCCATAAAGCTGCCAGCTAATAATAGAGATGTAGTTTGACTTCAAGAAACTAACTCCCAAGCTTTGATTCCGTTTGATTTAAATCCCATGATAAGTTCACACAGTCACAAAGATTTTATGCAGGGCAAACTAGAAGACATTTCAAACCACATCACTCTCTATCTTGGAGAAAGGACTCAGTGCTTGGATCCTTTGGGAAACATACAAAACATCTGGCTGACATCTGCGTCAGAAGGAGCAAAAGAGCATGGAGTTGTTCTAGGGTACATGTGCGGTCAGAACAGGTTCGCCTACCTTTTATTTATTAAAAATACACCAATAAGAATAAAAGTTTTGGGAAAATCAGGAGGTCACAAGGACCTCTGGTAAATGCACACATCATTTCCGACAAGCAATTTTTGATGTGGTTAACAACACCAGACCTCTAATTACTAATAATGGTTTCGCTTAACTACTTTTTAATGAACCAGGATGTATTGGCAGAGATAAAGGTTAAAGTTGTAATCTTCTGACATCACACCAAACTCAAACCCTCATTACCTGTGTTCTCACTGACTCAGGTGAAGGTACTTGAAATGCTGGCAGTGACTTGGTCAATAGAAACAGGCTTTGCTACACTTTTGAAGCAATGTTACTGGCACCCTCTAAATGGCAAAGTTCCTTTCTTAATGGCAAGATTCTTAGATACGGGGAGGAGAGTCTGCTCACAGTGAATAACCCATCAGAAAAGACCAACCTCAAGAGAAGAGATCAGGGTGCTTTCAAGGATAAGGAAAGCTCTTACAAAGCCTTTGGAAATCCACACAAAGTGTACTTCAGTGCTTGCACATTAATTCTAGACTGGGAATGATGTTGCTGGTGCTTTTTAAACTTTTTTACTCTTCAAGGAAAATCAATGATTTTTAACATAAATATACATTTTTGAATCTCACATCGTTGCTGACCAACAGAAGAGATAAGCTTAATCTTTTGGTAGAAAAACAAAAAGGCTTTGTGTAGAAAACATCATATCTAGCCCATCAGAGGTTAGGTCAGCCATAAAATAATGCACACAGCTAATTATTTCACAACTTCAGATAAGCTGGTTGTGTACAGTTTGCGTTGAACAGTGGCTTTAGTGTGTGATACCAATCCAGGAATGATATTGGTTTACGTCAGACACTGAAGTGTGCCAATGAGCATTTGCAAGCTACTAAAACTTTAACCTTTACAACCTTAACAGAATCACAGAATAGAAAGGGCACCTTTGTATTGGTAAATATAGATGACCAAAATTATTTTATTCAAAACCCATATCCTAAGAATCACACTTTAGTGCAGCTTATTCCAGATGATGATTACTGTATTTCAAGTACACTGTTTAGGGTGTTTAACAGAATAAAAATAATCCAGCCGACACAATAAAGAAAAAAAACAAGTGATTCATTTAGCATATTTATTGCCATTAGAGGCGAAAATCTTTTTGTAATACTTATGTGATTCTTTATGTTTCTGGACATTAATAAAGACATAATGTGCTAAAAAACATCAAAGGAGTGGTGTACATTTGTACATTCGCAATATATTTTATTAGGTAATAGTCCAGTCAGTCCTCACTTTAAATTGCATTAGCTTTGTCTTCATCCTTTCAGTCATATCACCACCTCAGTCATGCTTCAACGCCCGCCACGCTAATTGCTTAAGATATTGATACTCATGTGGCTTAAATGTAGCTCCGAGCTAACAGAGCAGATCAGTGGACCACCTCACACCTGGCACGTACATCTCTGGAAGCATTAAACATTGTTGATGTGGGTCGGAGGATGATGTATGACTTGAGGAGATGAGCTGGTCATAACACCACAACTACAAAGATGAACGTTCCAAGAAACCCCATCATGATCTTGCAACGAGGCCCCTCCCCCAAAAATCCTTTCTCAGTCCCTCTTGTCATGCACATTTATGACAGCTATTACTCTTCCCACACTAGTCGTATGATGCTGGGACCTCACTGTGTCGTGACTGCCTGCATTTCCAGCACAGAGATAACCCGATAGGTCTCAACGGGCTAACAATTCCCCCTATTGGCCCTCAAATCCAACTAAGCCATCTGAAGACATTAGTGGTGACAAATGGGACTGCTGTTGGAGTGCTGGCTGCACGCTGGAGGAACTTTGCTCTTCCTTTTTGTTGTTATCTTTGTGGGATAAACAGTCGGGAGCCGGAGAGTGTCCAGGCACTAAAGGAAATGCCTACTTAACAAGAGCACTGATGTTTGTACATTGTCGCTCTCATTAACTCTCTCCCCCACCGATGCAGCTACTCGATGCTCCATCTCTTCATCTTCATAACTTTTCTTTCTTTTTTCGTCTTTCATTTTATACCTCATTCATACATTTTCTCATTCTCCTGTTCTTTGCCGGATCCTAGCGATAAGGACAATTACATTCTTGCAACCATTAGCTTAATACAGCAAAAGGAAATTGTGCCCGTGTGGCAGACGTCAGCCACTTGAAATCGGCCGCATGAGAAGAGCGAAGTAGTTCCAGAAGCGACACTGCTGTTCTCTAACTGTCTAACATGAGAATCCTACTGTTGGACAGATCAGCAGCTGTGCAGTGAACAGCTGGGAAACATCTTTGAGTGTTGTCATGGGAATCTTCAATTATATACAGTGAGAAATGTCAAAAACAATACTTAGGGGAGTTTAGCACTGCATATGTGACATTAAGACTAGGCAGATCAATAAAGTTCTTATTACATAAGCCATTTGTTCTGTACTCCATCAAAAGCCCAGAAAACAATTGTGACCCTGTCTGTAAAAACTAGGCTAAAGTCTCAAAATGTAGTTTCAATCATAACTTCAATCGTTTATTTTTTTGGACATAGCCTTACTCATTCAATATTACAGATTGTATTTTCATAGAATGTTCTATATATTATATATTTTTTTCAAACATTTTTAACCTGTTACAGTAACATATTCAATTATGAAATATTAAAGTGAATAGGGAAATAACATAGGTGTTCCTCCTGAGGAACGGTGACAATTAACAGGTGCCACCATATCCGTGCACTGATCTGTGTGTTTCTGTGGATATGCAATGTAGCAATCGCCAAATTATTCTTAAAATATCAAACTGTTTTCTATTACAAACTTTTTGTTTTGCTTCAGAAGACATTTATTAACCCATTGACTGGAGTAATTTAAATTACATTAAACCAGTTTGAGCCTCGTATAAGAACATCAAAACATGATTGCACTTTAATATAAAATGATTCAGTTGTTTCAAACTTAAGAAAGGAAATCATATACATCTTAAAAATCCATTTGGAAAACTGAGCGAGGCCAAGAAAAGCACTAGTAAAGTGTTTATACTTACTGTATGAACCCTAGATATACTTGTACTAAAAGACATGTTTGCAGACACTCAAATAAACATTTTTTGGGATGTTGTTAACATAATATCCTGCTATGTGACATTTTATATCTGCCCATGTGCAAATTGAGCAAATTGCAATATGGGCAAATTACTCATATTTGTCTTAGAAGGTACGGTTTTACAGCTTCACCTTTTCACTACCAGCAATAGAGAAATAATGGCAGTGCTTGGATATGTCCACGCAGACATAGCTATTCACAAAACACATTTTTCAAACCACTCATCTAAACCAGATGTTTGCTTATTATGAACAGGACAAGGCCTGAGAAAAATGAACAAAATTGGCTAATACTAGGTGAATTATTTCTACTCTTAAAGCATGGAGATCTCAGAACTGCTGAGAGCTCTGCAATGTCTTTGTTTAATTGAAATGACCCTTTAGATCTAGCTGGGATACATCCCTACTGGTTCATTCATTTTAAAGTTTTGCCTTAAGAAAGAATAGCTGTCTTTAAGTCAATAGCTGAAAGTCATGTGGCCATCCTCTGTATGCTTAAGGTTAAACATATACATACATTGTTAGTAATATTGAGATTAATAACGAATTCATAGTTAAATTAAACAAAAGCAGCAGAGAGAATAACTGGATCTATTCCCAAATGCACATGGGCAGATTTTTCTCATGCAAGCTGCATTCCTCTCACTTTTCCCACTATCAGATTAAATTATAGCGGTTGAAGTTTGAGAACTGCTTTATACAGAAAAATCTCATTAAATCAAAACACGCCTGTTGGAGGATCATCTGTAGTGTACGTCTGAACTTGACCTGAAGAAATTTATAATATCTTAAATTCAGGCTTTAAAGAGCTGACAAACTGCCAACTCGTGTAACTGAGAAACAAATCAAATCATTCCCCCATAACATTGTTCTGGCAACCTACAGAGCATCCTTTGATATAAACGTGTGTGGGGTGCAGACATCCAATCTGTTAAGATCAAGACAAAATTCCTCTGCTCCATTCAGAGGACTGTGTGTTAAGCCAGATATTTCAGTCAATCTTTGAACTAAAATCATTGAATCATAGCTATATGCAGAGCTATATGCATGAATGAATGAATATATGGTATATTTATGAATAAATGATGCATTATTGTGTTTGTTGTACATGACAGTGTTATCTCAGTGAATCAAGGTATGTTTAGGTCAGTGTTTTTCAATATGGGTCACCAACCAAACATGGGTCACAAGTCTGTTCTGATGAAGTTGTGGACAACACAGAAACAAACAATGATAAATGTACACATTGCAAGCATAACATATTATGATTTGTGAATAATTAGTAGAGCAAAAGAAAAAGGCACATTGTAGGGAAGGAGAAATATTTTTCCGTATTTTTGTCACTGATGGCTGTACATCTAGTCAAACTTTTGGGCTATTTTTGGCGATTCTAAAAACTGATACTGTATAAGCTTTATAGTTACATAAAAGACAGATCCAACTGCAAAAATGAAGATGTTTTATGTCAACCATATGTTTTTTGCAACAAACATGCTTATATTTTTGCTTACAATTAGACACAGTTTATGGTAATACTTTTTTATTTAGTACAACAATCAAATCTGAGTCTGTTTTGGCTCAGAAATTAATCTCTCATTAACAAAAAAACAAAGCGTATAAATGGAAAATTACTAGGTAGGTAAGGGCTGTGTACTTTTCCAAGCATCCATCTGTTTATACAGTGTGATAGTAGTTAAGTTCAGTGATGTGAGCTCCCTGCTGCTCCTGTTTCCTCAAACAGCTGAAGTAATACTCTGCTCAAGGACTTTCTTAACCCAGTGACTGGTTTTATGGCACCCCAGAGTTTCAGGCCTTGACTGATGACTGTAACATGCAGTCACCAGGTTGGGAAGAGCCGAGAAGATGGGTAATGAAATTACATAACTCAGCGGCACTGTGGGCTCAGAGAGAAAGTGGAAAAGACATCTGTGTCTGTACATGAAATGCAAAATGATATTATAATGGAGTATAAGTAGCCTGACGTTGTTACGAGCAAAGCAAAATGCCAGCCATAACAATGTACTTAAGTGAAATACGTTGGTTTGATCAGGGATGTTATGAAAAACAGGCGATTGACTGTTTATCTCCAAACTAAATATAGTAGCAACTATCCAATATTCTATATATTTCCAGCAACTGCATTATTTAAAGCCCATAAATACATTTGATATCTTAGTTCAATATCAATAAAACCCTTTGTAATTCAATGTTGTAGTCAGCCAAATGCACATTATTTGCAAGTTCTTTACAATTCCACTGCTCGACATACTCCAAAAAGCTTTCAGCCGAGTCTCTTATTGGGCTGCATCATTAATCTGGGTTAAAATGTCAAGGAACAGGAAACTTCCTTAAAGATGTTATTCTTGTATAATATCTTGACAGCGACTTTAAGTTGTACACAGCAGGGGAATTGATATGTGTCTATAGTGTAATTTCTGTGTGGTGTAGAATAACAGTTTGAAGTTCTTTATAAAATAAAACCAATTCCAAAGAGACAATATGTGCTAATGAGGGATCACTAAGTTCAACGTTTATCTTTATTTAGGATCTTCTGTCTGCCATTTATTTCTCATGGGGTTTTGACTGAGTTTGTACTGTTCTTTGTTTATGCTAAATCTTAGAGGGAAAATTTATGATGTTTCAAATAATAATAAGGCTTAAAATCCACTGGAGGGCAGCAAAGTAATGCTTATGATGGAAAAATGTCATCAGCTGTTTACACTAATTACACTAAAAACACTGTATGTTACACTAATTACTCAGTAAAAAGTTTATAATTCTGTCCTTAAGGCAGTTATGTGATCTTAAGCAATTACTATAAATATTATATTATTCTTTAGTTTTTATGGCAAGGTGTTTATTTCTAAATCTTAGTGTATGAGATTTACCAACATTTGTGCAGTATTTATGCATAAACCTTCTTTAGGAAACAGAGGACAGCTCTGACTCACACTCCAGGCATTTTAGGTATTTACAAGACACATTTGTCTAATGGTACTTACAGTTAAATCAAGATATGCATTTCAGTTACTGTGTTACATCTCTTTTCTCTAAGAGCTAAGAAAAAAATTCAGTTACCTGTATGTTTGTTATTTTTTTTTAAGTTAAATATGAAAAACTACAACAAAAAATAATTAAATTAATGCGATTTTTACATTTTCTAATAGAAATTCCAATGTTATTTGTATAAATCTCTAATACTGTATGAGCTATAGTAACAGTCATATTTGCCATCGGGCCCAACAGCTCAAATTTATATTATTATTTTAAGCTAATTTTGGTAAAGAGACACTGATTTTAAACACTGATAACTGTTTTTTTAAGCTACAGATTGCAACGTTAAGATTATAAAGTCTGGAAAGTTTACTAAACATTAATGGATCTGTACTAAGTATATGTTAATAAAAATCAAGCTATTGTTTTCAACCACCATGACTACCAACAGCAGTATTGGATTTGGATCAGGCACACTTGACTGATACCTGATCCATTAAGAAAGCTCTTTATATATGCACTACTGGTTCTGTGTTTGTTTTTCTTTTCTCTTGCATGTATGTAGTGCAGATACAAAGGTAGAAAAACTGCTGTATGTGTAATATATGAACAAACATCATCATAAATCTTAAATTTCAACTCCAATGAGGTATGACAGAAATCATTCAATTATTGACAGATCATCAATCATTATCAATTATAACTTCATCTTCCTGTAAATAAAAGGAATGAAGGATTGCAAAGCACAGGATGCAGTGTTCATCCCAAGCTTAGGAAACAAATTCATTTTAGGATGTTTGTTCCACAGCATTCCTAGAATGCTTGTTTGGGTTCACAGCGAGTGGAGGGAGCCGGCCAATGACAAACGAGTTAAATTATCCCTGATGTGAATTGGAGAGGCGCTGCGCATTACGCTGAGACATGCATTGCCTGTGAGAAGCAGCGATCAATAATGAAGGGAGCGAGATGAGGTTGAGAACAGTGTTAGTGTGTAGGGATCCAACAACCGTGGGGTTTTCATTCAAGTCACACTGCGAAGAACGGCAGTGTTTCATTTCAGACATGAGCTCTATAAAGGGACAAAGCTGTTCAAAATTATAAAAGAAGAGAGTGGGTGTGATTTAAAAAAGGAATAATGTAAAAGGACACAAAAAGCCAAGAGAAAACAATTAGTGACAAGAGGAAATGGGACAAATGGATAAAAACCTATTGATTTAGAGGTTAAGAATTAAGCCTGGAGAATACAGGTTCGATATTAGATTAAACAGTTTGTCTTCATGAGGCAAGTAGGCACATTGATTAGCAGGGGAATTTATAAACCCCAAAGACATTAACAGCAAGGATAAATCAGTCGGTATTTCAGGGATGGTGAAAATAAAATGCAGGAAAAGCAATGAATACAAAACCTCCGGTGTCTCCTGTAGGCTCACTGTAAGCTTTTCATTATCTTTTAGATATTAGTGGCAGCATTGCGTAGATATATTTTACAACACGCCGGGTGAAATTGGACAGATGTCACCGCAGAAGACTGAGTAGGTTATTTTGAACAATATAATATGAGCGTATATTATACAAATCTTGTTCAAATAATGCAAACAATGTGTTTGTTCAGTGAATACATCTGAAGAAATGGACAGCAAGCAAACAGACCGTTGATTTAGGTCTGCAAATGAACGTGCATAATTTTATAAGCCGATGGATGAATGTTAGATCACGTCTGTGCAAATGTTACTGCATTGGTTCATGCTGAAGTGACAAAGACCAGAAAGGAATTTAAAGGCTTTTTTCGCGAGAATGGACTCACGTCGACTAGTTGTGAACTCTGTGACCACCTAATAAACACCATCTTGGCGTTTATACACAGTGATGATTTTGGTGTAGACAGCGATGACAAACTTGTTGCCAGAATTTAAGGTACAGTTCTGCAGCAGTCAGATTAGGCCTTTTTTGTCTAAATAAAATAATGTTCAATATCCCTTGATATATAATACAATTTGTACTTCAGGGTCATAGGAAAATAACTACTGATATTTCTTGAATGATTTTTGTGCATTACTGCCTAACCAGTGGCAAGCACACAAAATATAACCACTTCTTTAGTGATTAATACTTTCTTTTATGTTTTTTTTAACAATTTAATTATGTACACCTCGGTTCCATTGTCATGGCCACACCAGCCTCCTCAACCACTTAACACACCCAATCACTGGAATACTAAACGGACTCACCTGCACATCATCACACAATTACCATAACAGCCCTGTATAAGCACACACTCTTAACTTCCTCATCGTCTGGTTTCCACACGCTGCAGCTTCTCCAAGACCCAATCTCCGGATTACTCCTAATCCACCCTTGGATTAGGCTTAGGCTGCAGCCATAAACGTCTGCATTTATCTTTAATTGGTGACTGCATTTCATTAAATTGGATCTAATTGGGTGCTAACTTTCTAATTTTAACAAAAATGTGTTTGTGATCTCTTTGCATTTCAATTATGACATCCAAAAGCACAAAAATTTCTAATTCCTTAAATCTTGCATCTATTCCTTCATTTGTTATCACTGTTTTTCTGCCAGCATGCAATCACAACTGATAACATACCTGTGATGTCTGTGATGATAAATGGATAGATATAGATTATATATATATATAAAGACATAAATTGATATATATATTATATACACCAGTCAATTCTGTTTATCTTGAAAAGATCTCTGTTTAAAATCTCAATTCCATTACACATTATTGAAAGAAGAGCATTAAAAGTAAATGTGACAACACTTAAGGTCTGTATTCGACTCGTTATTTCTCACAATGTAATCCTCTAAGTGCTGGGGGTGGACATTATTGAAAGAAACACTCACACTCTCATTATTTGCCTCACTATCAGAGCTCACAGTAACAACAGGCTGATAAGATGGCAAATCTCCCAGGAGTGCTGTCATAAAGTGTGATTGGAAAGAGAATAGAATGAATTGCTCTGCTCTCAGCACCTGGGGTCTGTCTGCCTCTTTGGCACTGAGATGATAGGAAAAAAGTCTGACGAATGTCCCTCCTAGCTATAGGAAAAAAGTTGACTACAAACGGAGGTGTAGTTTAAATCATTGCTCTTTGCTGCTTAATTAGTTAATTTGTCAGTTGTGTTTACAATGAGAGTGAGCAAAATGTCCCAGAGTACAGTATGTTTGTGTTTGTTTAAATTATGTTTTGCTTTAAAGGGTTCAGAATTTATTATAGACTCTTGGACACTTTTTTGATTCTGCCAATGCAGTGAGCAACCTATCAAATGCTTAGAAATAAGCTTAAAACACTCAGAACACCTAAGCAACTGCATCACAATGCCTTGGCACCCACAACATCATTGTGATGAGATTTCCATGGCCAGGCACCACTCTTTAAAAATGTAAAAGCCTATCGTATTTTCATTAAGCTCTTTAAAATGCCCAAATCTATAAGAAGCAATGTATTTAATGGTTTGATGTTATACAGTATAAGAATTAGTGTCATCTACTGCATATAATTTAATTCAGTACTGTCTGGCTGCCTTTGTGATGGAGTATTTTTTAACAAACTGAATGCTGATAGTGGGAGATTATTGAGCTGGGGTAGGGCGTATTGGATAAGTAATTATGAATGTGTCTTACTGCACTATCATTTTAAGAAAGGAAGTTCCAGAGCAGTAAAAATACCATCGCTGTCAGTGCTCATGGCAATTTGATCTTGAAATATGCACACACTTGTAAATTTTCTCAACATTTTAAGATGACAAAGGATTGATTTTTCACCAGGGAGTCTAAAAATTTTGTATTGGAAATTAGGTTAAATTTTAATATATGTGACCCAGTCTGTGAAAACCCAGCTATTTTTAAGTCATTTTTTGTGATTTTTCTGTTTTCTACATAAAATCATTCTACATAATAAAAAGAATATTCTGTGAGAATGTAATATTGATATCTATAATATTGATATTATAATATTGTCTGGGTAAGGTTATGTCAAAATTGAAATCATAGTAAAATTAATTGGTGAATTCAAACTTTGATGCTCGTTATCTCAGAATTAGATTTTTAGACTTTAGTCTGGTTTTTACAGACAGGGTCACATATATAACTTATATATTTTTTTAAATTATATATATTCAGGAATATAATAAAGTTAGTAATACTACAGGTCCACTTTTTAAGATTCAACCAATTTTCAATGAAGGAAATCAAGTCTGAACCACACTTTTGTTCTTGAGGAATGAGTTTTAATTTCATGTCATTTTAATAAACACTGTTTAAAACTCTGTATATCTCTTTTCTGTATATCCGTATACCTTCCAACATGCCCATTCGCCCATTACTTATTTTGGATTGTCTTCTCCGCCTCCAGCCACAGTTCTTCTAGTGCCCCCTCATCCATCATTCCAGCAGTGGGAGAAGCAGGGGGTGTTCAGATTGACCCCAGAGATTTCTAAATATGTTATCCTGTCTTCTAACTCATCATGATCTCCAAAACGGTGAGTTTAACCACTCACTGAGGAGACAACAGCCGACAACTATAGATAGATTAGAACTTCCTGTGTACTCCAACATATGATGTTCAAATGTTTGAAAACACCACCTCTGACCTGTTGTACGGCCCCCTAATGAAATCTGTGCAGAGTGATGTGAGATAGATTGACCACATGTAATTACTGAATCAATACAGTTTTTCCTTCCTGTGCTGACATAATTCCTAAAAAAAGAAGATTGGGAATTAGATCTTGCCAGTAGGCTGAACCATAATTTGAACCATAATTCTCTGACTGACAGTGAGGAAGTAATGCAGATTTTGGTTTAGGACACCAATGTCTAAATAAAGCTTTCCATAAAAGCCACTGCCTACACTTTAAGATTTATACTGCTTATGGAAAAAGTGCCCAGTCACTACAAGCAACATGTGCTAAAGATGTAGTTTTGAGGAAGGGGCTTTCACACATATCCCCAAAGGGAAATCTTAAAAGGTTTTGAATCACAGCTGTTCCTTTCGATGCATTCTCACTGAGTCCACAGCACTAGATTGCTGACTAGTATAGAGCAGTTAAAGACACCCCGCTTTGAACTTAAAGACATTTGTCAAACTAAAGGCCACTCTCAGATTTGCTGATCTGCTGGTTTAAGACTGTACACTGTAATACTGCTGTAAGTTGAGACCCGTGAGTTAATAGTTGTAATAAATACAATAGCAGTCCTGCTGAAAGGGTCCCGTTCTCTGTATGTCACTAAATGCATCCAATAAACTGTTAAATAGTATAGTACATCACCAATGTAACATCAATATAACAAAACATTAAATATTAATAAGTGTTTCCATTTTCTCATCTTGCTTTAATGCATTTAATAATACTGTTTTTCCACCTTTATTTTTTATACCTCTCCCAACAAAGCATGCTGGGAACTGGAAACCTTTTGCCTACAGTACTTCTAGCAATGCTGCGTGTGCAAGACAAAAAAAACCCCATTCATATAGCTCTATATATTTTCCACTTCAGGGTTTATCATTTTGTATTAATCCACAGAAAGATTTGTTTGGTTTTGTCGGACTAAACCCAATCCTGTACCCAATCCTGAGGTTTATTGTAAATGCCTCTAGTCATCTATATGCTTTGTCAGGGATATCAAGCAGAAACTCTATGCAACAATAATGTCATGATTAAAACAAAAAAATAAGTACAGCAGCATGAAGGCTTGTGATGTGATCATGATAACCAGGAAAAGGTAGGACAGGAAACGACTTATTGTGCATACTAAGGAGGTATTACGAAGACAGTTAATAAATGATAGTTGAAAAGAAGTCACAAAATTACTTTTACTTAGTACATTAACATTATTGTTATTTTAATTATTAAAATAATATTAATAATTTAATATTATTAGGGCCTGAGCACCGAGGTCCAGGCCAGCACCTAATGTTCCTGTCAGATGTTGTTCCCCCTATTTTCATACGTTTTATATTCACACCGCTCAAATTCTAGCACACAATAAGTATGCTCTGAGATTTTTAGCCTGTTCATGCTAAATTTGTGTGTTTACTAAAAATGTAAATGTTAAATAATGTTCTCCTGTGTTAAATAAAAAAATATAATTTGGGTCAGATAAGGTTGCCCTATGTTCAGTTGAAATGGGTTGTGCTGGGTTTAAACCAACAACCTACTGAACATGCAATGACAGAGCTAACCACTAGACCACAGAGTTTTGTGTTTTGTGTGTTCGTGGTTGTAGTCTTGTATAGATAACTTTGTCAGTCGTAGTTGGGGGAACTCATCCTGACACCTGAAAAGTTCCTGTCAGACAGTATTCCCTCTGTTTTTCATTACACAGAAAGTTCATACGTTTTATATTCACACTGCTCAAATTCTAGCACACAATAAGTATGTTTGATTTTTGATGATTTTTAGCCTGTTCATGCTAAATTTGTGTGTTTACTAAAAATGTAACTGTTAGATAATGTTCTCCTGTGTTAAATAAAAAAAATATAATTTGGGTCAGATAAGGTTGCCCTGTGTTTTTTAAGATGAGTTGGGGTGGGTTCAAACCAACACCCAACTGAACATGAATTGACAGAGCTAACCACTAGCCCACTGAGTTTCCTGTGTTGTTGGGTTTTGTGGTCTTATTCTTCTGTAACTAACTTCTGTAGGTAACTTTGTCAGTCATCGCTGGGGGAAACGCATTCTGACACCTGAAATGTTCCTATTAGATAGTGTTCCCCCCTGTTTTCCATAAGACAGAAAGTTCATACATGTTTCATATTCACACTGCTCAAATTCTAGCAGACAATAAGTAGGTTCTGAGATTTATAGCCTATTCATGCAAATTTTGTTTGATTACTAAGAATGTAACTGTTAGATAATGTTCTCCTGTGTTAAATAAAAAAATATAATTTGGGTCAGATAAGATTGCCCTATGTTCATTTAAGATGAGTTGGGCTGGGTCCAAACCAACAGCCAACTGAACATGCAATGACAGAGCTAACCAATGACCACTGAGTTTCTTGTGTTTTGGGATTTTGTAGTTGTAGTTTTCTATCACTAACTTTGTCAGTCATAGCTGGGGGATCTCATCCTGAAACCTGAAATGTTCCTGTCAGTTAGCGTTCCCCTGTTTTCCATTAGACAGAAAGTTCATATGTTGTATTTTAACAATGCTCAAATTCTAACACACAATAAGTGTGTTCTGAGATTTTTAGCCTGTTCATGCTAAATTTGTGTTATTACTAAGAATGTAAATGTCAGATAATGTTCTCCTGTGTTAAATAAAAAAATACAATTTGGGTAAGATAAGGTTGCCCCATGTTCATTTAAGATGAGTTGGGCTGGGATCAAACCACCAACACACTGTGTACTCATTGACAGAGCTAACCACTAGCCCACTGAGATTCCTGTGTTGTTGGCTTCTGTGGTCTTATTCTTCTGTAGCTAACTTCTGTAGGTAACTTTGTCAGTTATCGCTGGGGGAAACTCATTCTGATACCTGAAATGTTCCTGTCAGATAGAGTTGCCCCCTGTTTTCCATTAGACAGATAGTTCATACATTTTTATATTCACACTCCTAAAATTCTAGCAGAAAATAAGTAGGTTCAGAGATTTGTAGCCTATTCATGCTAATTTTGTGTGATTACTAAGAATGTAACTGTCAGATAATGTTCTCCTGTGTTAAATTAAAAAATATAATTTGTAGCAGACAAGGTTGCCCCATGTTCATTTAAGATGAGTTGGGCTGGATTCAAATCAACACCCAACTGAACATGCAACGACAGAGCTAACCACTAGACCACTAAGTTTCTTGTGTTTTAGGGGTCTTGTGGTTGTAGTCTTCTATGTCTAACTTTGTCAGTCATCGCTGGGGGAACTCATCCTGAAACCTAAAATGTTCCTGTCAGTTAGCGTTCCCCTGTTTTTCATTAAACAGAAAGTTCATATGTTGTATTTTAACAATGCTCAAATTCTAACACACAATAAGTATGTTCTGAGATTTTTAGCCTGTTCATGCTAAATTTGTGTTATTACTAAGAATGTAAATGTCAGATAATGTTCTCCTGTGTTAAATAAAAAAACCATCAAACCATCAGCCTACTGAGCATCAACCTACAGTAGCCCACTGAGTTTCCCGTGTTGTTGGGTTTTGTGGTCTTATTCTTCTGTAGCTAACTTCTGTAGGTAACTTTGTCAGTCATCGCTGGGGGAAACGCATTCTGACACCTGAAATGTTCCTGTCAGATAGTGTTCCCCCCTGTTTTCCATAAGACAGAAAGTTCATGCATGTTTCATATTCACACTGCTCAAATTCTAGCAGACAATAAGTAGGTTCTGAGATTTGTTGCCTATTCATGCTAAATTTGTGTGATTGCTGAGAATATAACTGTCATATAATGTTATCCTGTGTTTAATTAAAAAATATAATTTGGGTCAGATAAGGTTGCCCTGTGTTTATTTAAGATGAGGTGGGCTGGGCTCAAAGAACCTACTGAACATGCATTGACAGAGCTAACCAACAGTTATTTGACACAATAATTATTTTCTGAGATTTTTAGCCTGTTCATGCTAAATTTGTGTGATTACTAAGAATGTAACTGTCAGATAATGTTCTACTGTGTTTAATTTGAAAAACATAATGTGGGTCAGGTAAGGCTCCCTATTTGTTCATTTGAGAAGGTTTGGGCCCACACTAACAACCTACTGAACATGCATTGACAGAACTAACCACTAGGACAGAGAGTTTTACGTACTTTGGGATTTTGAATTTGAGGTGCAGAACCCTATTGCATCTTTTCTGTTTCTTCTTCTCCTCTTCTCCAAAATAAGTCGCAGTTTTGAGGGCCTAAACATGCTAGAAAAATCATGAAACTTTGCACGCCTCAAGAGTGGCAAACATTTACATCAATTATACGTTTAGAATTAGGCATGGACTAATGGCTCGATAGCGCCACCTACACATGAAATTGAAATTGGGAAGATTTTGACTTTTGGGCGTGTCCAGGGCGGTCTGATAAAAATCGATGTTCGCCATGCAAGAGGAAGTTGTTTTAACTCAGGCAAACAATGTCTGAACTGCCCCTAACTTCACAGGTTTGATAAGCGTCATGGCCTAAAAACATCTACATGACAATATTCATCTACAGTCATAGCGCCACCTGCTGGCAACAGGAAGTGACATGATTTACACAGTTTTACGCTCCAAGCAACATCCTAAAATTTATCAGTACATACTAGTAACATGCTTGCAACAGCTTAGTGTTAATATATTTTATTATGGCATTAAATAGGAAGTTGTTCTAACTCAAAAATGCCATGTCTAGTCTGCCCCAATCTACATGACAATATTCATTTTCAGTCATAGCCACCTGCTGGCAACAGGAAATGGCATGTTTTACACAGTAATAATAGCAACATACGAAAATGTGCCATCGTCTTCCAAATATGCTAGGAATATGCTAAACCATGCTGGCACTACTTAGCTAAATGTGCTACAAAACAGGAAGTATTAACACCACAAAACAGGAAGCTGTTGCAACTCAATCATACAATGTCCTACCTGCCCCAAGCTTCACATGTTTGATAAACATCTTGGCCTGAAGACATCTACATGACAATATTTAATAACAGTCATAGCGCTAGTTGGTGGCAGCAGGAATTGTTCGCGTATAAATGACTTTGACATATTCCCTACGTATTTGCCAGCCAAAATGCATATTGCTCCACTATTTAAGAGCATAAACTAGAATTCTACAGTGTTGTTCCATTTGATTTAAATCCAAGAAGAACTGAATTGTATTTTTTTTCTTAATTTAAAGTTTTTGACACATGAATGTCACATGTGCAAAAACGCATGGGTTTCATATCGGAAATGACATGGGGTTTACAGAAATATTTCAAAACCACGTTTTACGTGAAATTAAAGATTAAGGGCATACTTAAAGATTCTCTAGAGACTAAAGAAGCGTATAGCCCAATGTTTTAGGCAACATACATCTACAAGGTGTAGCAGTTGGTCTTAAGAATATTGTAAGTATTGGCTCACTAAGAGAAAAGAGAGAAACAAGCTGCATGTTCACATTTCCCTCTCACTGTTTGCTGATACGTGCACAATGAAAGGTCATATGCCCACCGTACCAACAGATAATCCATTTGCAATTAATGCACTGCCATGTAAACAATTGATGATTTATGCTCTTATTTAGAAGTGTTATGGTGTCATGTCATGGCTAGTTCGTGTTGCAATGCCTAAACAGTTATGGCTATTGGTTAACATTATTTTTCACATTTGAGGTGATGTCAGCAAAAAAAACAAAGCTGTTTCAGAGGTGAAGCATATAAGACAAATACAAACATTTGGTGAAAAATGTGCATATGTGAATCATGGATAAGACCACATCAGCACAACAGATTAGGACTGTCCTGATTTTACTGTCCTTGTTTGGTCATGCATAATTCTTGTCTGAGTGGATCAATACGTCCCAAAATAACAATGTCCATCTTTTGGCACACATTACCCCGGCTTCTTACAACATCATGCTGCGTCTAATTAAAGCAATACATAGTGTAGCTACTGTACGAGCTGTGTGTGCATGTAATATATTAAATATTCATCAGCCTGTTTTCTACCTGACCTTTGTTGGTCGACTGGCCATAAAATAACCATCTTGGAGAGTAAGGAATAAGAAAAAAAAGAAGTAAAAAACTACAGTTTTTCATTTTCTAAACAAAATAGGATTGGTACTTGGATGTGGAAAAACAACAATACAATGCATAAGTATTGTGCAGTGCAGTTACTACGATATTCAGGCTGGCTGTTTGAGTGTTATGGGTAATTTCTTACTGGCCCAACTAAAAAGATCCCACCCCAAAGTCTCTATAACATTCTGGTCCCTAGATATGGCTCAAAATCCTGCCTTAATAAGTATGGAATTTTTACAGCCAAACCAAATCATAAATGTGATTAAAAAAAGAAAAACAAGTGCAGTAGTGAACATCAGTAATAAATTAGAAATCTCAACCCAAATCGTTCTCATTGTCTCTATGATATCTAAGTAGCACAGTTATCTTTAGCACACATGGAATATTTATTCCAGCTGGAGGTGGCTGCTGAAGACACTGATCACAAAGGTGACCCATCAGCTCTGAGGAACAGGGCTATAAGACTTCAGGTTACTCCTCTCCTTCAAGTGTCCCTGTACATGAAACGCCATACTGTATGACAGCTGTGTCTCTAAAGCTCACAGTCAATATGTGACGTAAAAGAGCTTTTCAAAGCATGCAGTACATGCATTTTGGGATCAAGGCTATAAAGAGCAAAACACTTAAAAATTATTTAAATAATTATTTTAAAATGAATCTGCCTGATTCATTTTGTGTTTACCTTTATTAAAACACATTTCATATATCTTACAATAATAGTTTTTTTCAATCTATCTGCACATGAATTGCAGGTTATTACTTACCTTATTATCCGGCAGACTTTTTTTAGTCATGTATATAGCCATTTATATAAAATCACTGAACATTAGATACATTTCCTTCCAGATTTCTTCTAGAAAATGGTTTGGCATAACTGGCATCTGAAACAAACTCCCCATTTATTAACAGGTTTAGTTGTTTCAGCTTTTAAAATCTGCTCAAAATGCATCCCCTTTTCTAATAACTCATTTACCATATTCCTCCTTATTAATTTTTATTTTTGTTATTTTTACTACTAATTTATGTTTATTTGAAGTTAAGTACTGTGTAAAAAGCCCCTTTGGGCTTTTTTACTTTCCCAGCACTTCTGCTCTGTTATAATAGGCCTGTTTGTCTCAGCTAAGTGTTTCTATATAATGAGAAAATTACAAAAGCATCCTCCGACTTCAGACTTCTGTGAAATTATAAGCACATATTTAGTTACATTTCATTTAGCAGCAGAGAATTTCTCTCCAAAACCTAGTTAGCGGCCTATTAGACATCAAAAACTTGTTTCTGAGGTAAAAGCTTTTCCAAACAATTTCAAGGCAAGCTTCTAAATACTAACTGATGCTTTAAAGGGCAGCTGCCTATCTAGGCAGCAAAGTAATGGGTTTCAAAGTATTATTTGTCGCCTTTTGATGAAACAAGAAATTTATGCGTTAATCACTTGAATGTAATTAATGATATTATTTAATTTAGCATCTGATTTGCCTGTCTAATTAATCAAGCATCTACTGTTTGGCACAGTAGCTAGAGCAACCACCAACAATATAATTTAAAGCTTAGATTGACGACAGGACTTGGTCTTGGCTGAAATAACTGCTGCAAATATGGTGGCTGCCAAGTGTGAAGATTTTTCTTAAAGGGATTTTGAGAAGGTGTTTCAAGTGATTGCAGATTGCCTGTTTACTGTTTTAAAAGCCCATTCCCAAGTCTCTGATACTCTGCTAGTCTCTGTATAATTGGTTGTGATTTGGAATAAAGCTTTTCCCCTCCATTATCCCTTAATACATGCAATAACTGTAATGCATGTTTGGGCACCACTAATTATGCAAGCCTATTAAAGGGATAGTTCACCCAAATATTTTATCATTTATTCATCCTCATGTCATTTCAAATATGTATGACTTTCTTATGCAAAACACAAAAGAAGATATTTTGAAGAATGTTGGTAATCAAACAACACTAAGCCCCATTGACTTCTATTGTATGGACACAAAACAGACATTTCTCAAAATGTCTTCTTTTGTGTTACACTGAAAAAAGAGTCATATACAATTTTTGAATGACATGAGGGTGAATATATGATGACAGAATTTTTATTTTAGGGTGAACTACTCCTTTAACTGATGGTTTAACAATAAGGATAAAGATAGGACAAAACAATGGTGAACATGTATAATTACTACCTTTTATAATTAGTCCGTTTATACTGCATTCTCTCATCAACTTGTAATCAATGTAATGTTACATTGCCGAGAATCAAATCACAGTGGTGTCTCTCCCACTGACAAACCATCTTTCCTGTGGCAGCCAGAGAGACATCTCAAGTTCCAGGCAATTACGCACTTAAAAGTCTGTCTGTCTGCTTTGTTTCTGAAGAGTTTTTGTTTGTGACGCATGCGAACGACAAAGCACAGAATAAATTATTAAAATTTGATATTGGGAAAAATAATGAAGTAAAAACATATCTATCACAAAATACAATAGAACGTGTGTTGACAGGGCATTAGCCGCTCAGTGAAATATTGACTAGACTATGTTGTTTCTCAGAGCACAGAATCTAAGGACACAGAGAAGAGCAGTCAGTTGGGTAAAACCCTTATTATCATGCTGAAGACCTCTTCGCTGAAACAATCTGTGTGACAGCCCTCTTACAGCACATACAGAGTGACCGGAAAACCACTATCTCTGATTAACCTCTGTCACTTTACACCAATGCTCTTTGAAGCATGGATAAAAGAGGTGGTTCCATGTTATGAATATTGCATAACATTCATTGGTAAAACTGGGAATGGGTGTGACAAAACCAGAATGCTGTGAAAAAAAAAACATTCTGTGTAATTTCAGCACCACTAGCCTCATTAAATACAATGCTCTTTCCTTTTCTGTAGAAACGACCCTGCCAAAGAATGACTGATGTCAAAGATTGCATACAGAAATATCTTGGTCACTGACCATAATATATGGTGTTCCTCTAATTTAATTGTTAGAGCATTGTAATATTGAAGAAATACACAGATTGATCAATTGTATACCGTAGCCTAAATTCACTTTACAGTATCACTTTAAATGCACTTTTACAGTTTCACATAAAAGCATCTGCCAAATGCATTTAAGGGGAATATAAAACAGCGGCCATCAATAATGAACAAAGCTTTAACCTTTAGAATAATGTGGCTATTCCATTCCAGTTCACTGGTTTTAACTGTAAGATGTTTTGTTGACTATGTGTCTGTACATTTGAACAATAAGTAAATTTGTTGACATATGCAAATATGTGAAAACCCAGCTGAAGTCATTTTTTTGTGATTAACTGTTACAAAAAATAACCCTACATACTATAAAGAACATTCTGTAAAAATATAACTTAGATATCTTTAATATTTACTAAGTAATTACATGTCAAAGATTGAAATCATAATGATGTTTATAAGTCAAATCAAACTTGTTATCTCATAATGCTTGTTATCTCATAATTTAATTTTGAGACTTTAGCTTGGTTTTCCCAGACAGGCACGGGCGGACTGGCCATCTGGCACACCGGGCACTTTCCCGGTGGGCCGACGTGCTTTTTTGGGCCGACGGTTGCCGACCGCAAAAAAATTCTCTCGGCCCATGAACAGGCCCATAAAAGCGGTCGGCCTAGATCGGCGGCCCAATGTTTTTTCAATTGACACTGGGCTGCTGGCCCAAAACATTTTAGTCAAAAATATCACTAGGTTTTTTGTCCTTCTGACAGACGCGGCCCATGAAACACGTAGCTCAGTGGCCCTTTGGTTGTTTTCTTGATTGACACTGGACTGGCCCAATCATATCTTTAAACAGCACCATCTATGGGATTTCTGCCTGCACGCAGTTTCAGTGTGATCATGGAGAAGAAACGTAAAGGAGGTGCAGAAAAGCTGCGTGACAAAAAACAAGCTCTTCAAGCTGATGCTGAAGTTACACATTACATGGCGTTAGTAGTTTTAAAGAGTAGGAGTTGGTATACATATTCAGGGCAGGGGAGCGCAAGGACGAGTGGTATTTGTGATCTTATGTGGTGGTGGGCCGGTCTGGGCCAAAATGCCAGGGCCGATTTTTGGTCCCAGTCCATCCCTTCAGACAGGGTCACATATGTAGGACTAGAAGACATCAAACCTGCCAACATTCTGACCAGTACAGTACGTAAACTAGAACTGTGCAAAACGACAATATAGGTTATGCAAACCATGCAGCTCCTCCACTCTTCTTTCCCTTTCATGGGGTTTTAATGAAGTGTGTAGGTGCACGTTTCCCCTCTCATCTCTTCCGATTTGTTACTTACTCCCATAGAAGGTGTATTTTTTAATTTTGTCAAAATTATAAGGCTAATGCAGAATGGCTGTAAATAGAAAAATATACTTTCCAGCATCTTCCACCAGGAGCTTTTACAATGCTAACCAGCCAAACTTTGCCCCTGTTTCAAACTGTTTTTCCAAACATCTTGTCGTGTATTGTTTGTCCAAACAGAAAGCCCATCCCAAAGCCAAGTACTGAGGACTTGATGTAGAGCCACAGAGTCACTGAAATAGACTTGGCTTGTATTATTGGACTAGGTTTTGCATGAACCTCATCAGTTTTTGGACATTTTGTGCAAAAGTTTTAAATAAGGTGATCTAAGCAGAGACCAGCGACTTTAAACTTATAGTGCTTTACTCTAAAATGACTTATTCCAAAGAAAATACAATAGTTTTGATAAAATTATGTTCCCCAGACTGAGCTTTTGAATGGCAATGATTATTTTTTTACAATTATTGGGTGAGTTCTTTGTAGATATTCCTATCTGTCTGTCGTTTTATCAGTTTTTTTCACTGTTATGTATTTACAAAATTTATTGAAATTAATATATTCTTTTTTTAAAATAGGCATATTTCATATTTTATACCCAAGAATCACTGTGACATATGCAACGTGACATTAGTACTATCCACATGAAAAATACTGTACTATATTTTAGTAATTAATATGGAAAATTAAATTAAATTAAAGTAGAGTACATATTTATTACAGTTTCACTATAGTTAATACTACAAAATATTGTAGTATACATTAACAAAGTGTAGTAATTATATAGGCTACCACAGTACAATTTACTATCCTACAATATACAACATAAGTATACTGCATTATTTTTAATATGGGGATTTTTATTATTACTAATTGGTTGTTGTTCATATTAGTGTTTTTAATACCCATACAAAAATCTGTTATGTTGCTATATAAACTTATATACCAATACATCAGATTTCTTGCATGGGTTTGTTTGCATTGTTTGACAAAAACATGGATATGATGTAAGGTCCATATGTTTTGTCACTGCATTATTTGGCAGAAAGCTGAAATATTGGCATCAGGACGACGGCACCCTGATGCTACAGTATTCTACTCGTTTCTTCTGTTTTGCAATAACAACGGCACTCCACTGCGCTCACTTCACCGAAGCTTCATTCCCAAGTGATTCCCAAACGAATCGTTCTTTGGAACCGGATCTCTTACAAGGTAGGTGACACATAGATGAAACTTAAACAAGTAAACATTTAAATCAATGTGTGAAATTATATAAACAAGCATTACTTGATTAAAACGACAAACTGACTTCTGAGCATACAGTAAATCAGTGTTTTCATACAGTCCGAAGGAACCGATTCAATGATTCGTTCGGACTTTCCAAAGCTTGCTGCTGTTAGTTCGGAGCAGCGTGATGCCCCCTGCTGTATTTTGTTTGAAAGGCGCTGCTTGGGCAAGTTTCACAACCCTGATCGACTCCTCAAAGCAACGTGTCTTGGAATTAGACTCGGGTGATGCTCTTAACGGCGGGTTTCGTATGCTTATCGTTTGTGACCTGAAAGCTGCCGTTTTGCCCGTACGGAGGTAAAATGAGCAGCACGGAGAGCCGTGATTTGGGAGAGCAGCCTTGCTTTCGCCTGGAGCACCTACCGGGCAAGAGCACGCACCTAGCGGACAAGGTGTCTCCGCAGGTGAACAACCGCTGGGATGCGCCCGAAGTGACGGCCAACGGGGTGCATGACATTGAGGACCGGATTTTACGGATCACTGGCTATTACGGGTATAACCCTGGATACTCCAGCCATAGACGTAAGTGTTTATAAACACACGATAGACAAATGCAAACATGCACATTTGTACACAGATCAGATTCACTGTGTGTGCCTTTAATGGTGTTATATCAATGTAAAACTGAGATGGGAACCAAGAGAGAACACTGTTTTTTATGCATTAAAAAATGTGGTTTGGTAACTAGTTATTTGCTTACTAAATGAAGCTCATGGACACTGAGTTTTGTTGAACTTTCTGTTACACAATAAGTCAAGTAATTTATAATTAAAATAGAAGATATACACTAAATAAAGATAAAATAAAATGAAGTATGTTATAGAATTAAAATCAGATTATTAAAAATACATTTTGGTTATATAGTATATTATATAGCATTGTAGAAATTTCAATAGACTATTTTATCAAATTGTCGAATGTCTGAAGACGAGTGTATTGTAAGCATGCGTTTTAGTGATCTGGTTAGAGGTTTATGCCCTCAAAAAATGTTGTTTACAAATAAACAAATCTGCTACTACATTGCATAGTCTAGCACACCATGTTGTTACAAGCAAAATAATGAGCAATAGAAAAGGATGAGTAACAAATAAAGTGGAGCATTGAGCTAGACTGGCACGCTTGTGACTGAGTGCACAGATGTTAGATAGAAAGACAGTGAATTGCAGAACGTTTGTAAAAAAAAAAGATGTAATCCTAATTAAATGTGGATCATAATTATAGGTCTGTGCCTTCCCTGAGTTTCAATACCCTCCGTCTAGTTTAACGCAATCGTCTTGGCACAGGAATGATTTGAGGTCCTGGTGTGGTTGACATGCAGAATTTTAATGGGTTTTTTGAATGTCTGCAACTGCAACGATTGAAGGGAATCTGTGTGTTTACACACACACACACGCACTGTGTGATGCTGTGAGCATCGTGGTGTAGTCGGAGTCTCTGGTGTGCCGTTTTTACACTGGTGCAGAATGTAAGTACATGAATCACGTCTAATGAATATCAGTGCGTATGTGTGTGTGTGCACGTGCGCCAGTGTGGTTTCACTCTATGTCCCTGAGGACTGAAGATGGGAATGTTAACTCTGCACTGCATTTATCTTTCTACTGGTTGGATTATATAAGCGTATCATAGATAGGGGGCTGTGCCCGAGATGTTAATTAAAGCGAAGAAAAAATGCAAAACAACACACTGACAAGACATTTTTTGCAAGACTTACTTAATAGTAATTCTCCAAAGCATTTTCAGTGAACCTTATTTATTTGTTAAAAGCAAAAAATCTTTCAAAAACCCCTTTTTATATTTATTTATTTTGTGTTTTTGAGGGGGTGGTGTCACAATGATCTGTTTCTTCTAAAAGTATGCTATGCGAATCACTGCTTTTAGACCTGAGTCGGCACTTTATATGTGGAATTAAAGTGTCAGACTTAGACATGCAGGGAGAACAGTGTGAAAGGACTATTAGCTGTAATCACCACACATTTTAAAGAACTCCGCCTGTACATTTTGTTATTGACAGGAAAATCCAAAATTGATGCTTAAACGTTTATAGAATGGATAAGTGGAGAAAAGGATTTGCTGAGAGTAAATTCAAAATCACGCAATAAATGTTTATATCGTCGTATTCAGTCCTTAAGACGAGCAAAGGAATGAACTTGGGAACTTGTCTTGCATACTTCCTGCTGAATAAAAGCAGGTGGTTCATTGAAGTTCTACTCATATAATGACTGATATAAGCAACAGATTACTTTCCTAAAGTCAATATGACTTTGGCAAGCAACTTTACGTCCTGGAATTTGATTTATTTTCATGAGAAAGAATAAAAAGTAAAACTGGGCTTGATTTATTCATTGGGAATTAGTTGTATCTTAAAAGTGGTCATTTCATCACAGAATAGGACCTACTCATCTAACTGCTGGCACCCACTTTTTAGGAGGCTATTTGATTTAGAAACAGAAAATAAAGTATCATATTCACATAGAGGTTTTGGTTGGACTTAAAATTAGGAGTTCTGTTTTTTTCATTTATTTTCCAGTTTCAGTAAGTGCTTCCTGTTGATGTTGGATTAAATGCATGGATGGAGTACACACATTTTCATACAGTTTATTGAAAATCATAAAGTTCAATTCAGTTAGAAAATGTACTTAAGTAAAACGAAGTGGTTGCTAATAGCCAGTTTAATAATCATTAATAATGATAATTATTATAATCATAATTTCAAGTAATTTTTTTTGATCTTCGAGGTTGCAAAAGCACTGTATTAAAAGTTAAAGGTTTATAATCTATTTTTTGCATTTGGGAGATGGTAATCCAAAGGGACTTGCAGTGCATTCAATATATATTTTATCAGTATGTATATTTGCATGGAATCGAACCCACAACCTTTGTGCTGCTAATGCAATACATTGCCAAGTGAGCTACAGGATACTGATTTATATTGATGTTTTGATTTATATATTAATATATTTATTCCCAGGGAAACACACATACTAATGACAGAACTGTACATTGAAAGCACTGTAAGTTGCTTTGGATAAAGGTGTCAAATGTATAAATGTAATATTTCAGTATTACAAAAAGCATAGGCGGACCATTGTGTTCATTACAGTTCTTCATTAATACTGGCGAAGTATTCAAAAATCTTTCATTATGTTAAAATAATGAATGCATTACAATAAACTAAAACAATGCCATAATAGCTATTAATAAACAGTGTTTTCTGGACTTTAGATGATGTCAGGCAAAACGTGAAAGGTGATTTCAGAGCACATTATTAAATTTTGATGAAAAAATCTTATTCTTCTGAATGAAGTGCAAAAACCAGGCAAGATGCTCGTTCATAAAATTTCTTCTGTTAGGAAATAAACCTTTTCTACTCGCATTTTGATTATGTGAAATGGGAAACATGAGCAGTGTGCTGTGAATGAATGAGTCTCAAGATTTTCCAGCAGCCCCTAACCAACCCTACCAGTGGGGTGTAATTGCATCAGATCAGTCTTGTTGAAATAACTGTTGCGGCTTTTAACTTTCCTCACTTATGCCTTCTTGCACAGAGCCTATACGGCTCATGCTTTGGATACTTTGTAAAACAATTCTAAGAGGAAAGCATCAACCAGAGACATGTTGCCTTCTGATTTCTCATGTATGGAAATGACCGCTTCAATATGACCTGATCCAAACATATTGGCGGCTTCTCTTACACATACACTATCCCCTGCCATTTCTCCACACACCACCTTGCCTAGAAAGCTATTTTTAGCTGCTGGCCTGATGGGACTGCTCTCATCTACTTAGCCAGAGAGGAACCTTTAACTGTAGACTCACTAGGGAGCATCAGAGACTTAGAAACAGACAGTTGGCGCAAGTTATCAGCCAAGAATAATAGAACTCGAGTATATTTTGTGAGTCTGACCTTCAAATTTGCCTGCATGCATAAAACACCCTACATTGACACGTTTATTAAACATTATCAATAATATAAACATTATCAACAAATGTTAATGCAATTTAATATTAGTGTATATAAAATGGTAGTTTGTTATTATATACAAGACATTGGATTAATGCATCGACATTAATAACATTTTAAAAGTGTGTAATTTATGCACCACTTTTACATTTTGTTTTTCTTTGGTTTGTACAAAAAGATATTTTTTTCCCAAATTCACACCATTTGTCAGGCAAGTTGGGATAGCCGTATTTAGCCGTTGTGTTTACACTTTTTAAGGAAATTAACCTAGGAAAGGCTTGAAAATATTAATATTAATCTGAAGTAGGACAAGAGTGGCCAATTCTAAAAGAATAAGTTAAACTGTTATCACTGTTCAAAACATCTCTTTTATAAATTTATTTAATACAATTTGATTTATGTGTGTTCTAGTTTTCTGTGTAATGCTATGCAGTGAAATTCATAAATTATTTCGCTACTCACTCACCAAGAGTTAATGAATCAAGCAGTTATGACAAACGATTAGTTATACTTAAGTAAAAATCTTATTAATTATGTCTTCAAATTAACAGATTTTTACACGTTGTCATGGTACAAAACAGATATGGAAAAGAAAGCCAAAACAACTGTTTACTTACCTAGATGTGCCATGGACACATCACATATTTACAGACTCCAGCAGATATTATTTATTGCAAGTTTCAGGTATTGTGTGTATTTTTAAAAACATTTCATACACTTGACTTTATCAGACATGTTAATGTGTCAAAAAACTTGGTATAGATGTGCCGTTAAATGTTACTTTATCTTATCCATACCATGTGGTATTGTAAAGCTAAGCTTACAGACCTCTAAAACGAGTTACGGGCTTTGTAAAATCTCTGATCAGCGCTTCTGAATTGTTTATAATAGCTGGACTTGTAAATAAAGTCAGGAAACAATGTTCATATTTTGCAAGACCAGCGCAAAATTGCCAGAATATGTATTACTTTATAAATCTTATGGCAATCAGCCATGGCTGAAATGTGCACTACTGTGCTGCCCCCATCTGGTCATTTAGCATATTTTCCATCATTGTTCCATCATTGTTTAGGCTGATATGTGAAATAAGTTGTTTGTCATATACAGACAGATAAGCATCAATGCAACCAACTGAATAAAATTTTACCCACCAACAAATGTTCTGCAAAAATTCAATGTGCGTTTGTTGATCTCTATGTTTAGTTTCAGGATGGGGTTGTGCAGAACGTGTTACCATCTGGACATGACCAATTGTACGTTTGACTTCAGAGAAAAGATACAGTCCTTCTCCCTGTCCACAAGATGTCACCCTTCTCACTTTGCCAAAGAGGTCCGTTATACCTGGAGATACAGTAATTACCTGGAGCGTTTCCATTCACCCCACTGGCAGCTGGTCGGCCAGTGCGTGGCCACTAGGAAGTATGCCACATGCTTGCTGCCATCTGTGTTCATGGGCACTCAGTTAAGTGAGCCATCACCAAAGCCATAAATGCCAGACAGGGATAAAAAATTTGGTCATATTGGCCCAACATTTGTAACCTTTAATTTGTATGATATGTTTGAATGGCCAATATAACAGTGTAATTACTGCATCTACCCACAGGAGCTACTGGACAAGGCTAACCAAATTAAACCTACAATAGTTTATTCCACATCCAGTTTCAGTTTACTTTAAACAGCAAAATGTGGACTTTCTGAACTTTTCAACGTAAATCAGTCAATATGTTGATGATGTTCAAGATAAAATGTGTGAAACAGGCCGACCTGATGACGTCCAACAAACAGACTGACCTTTAGAATTTACCTGCATAATCATAGTGCATCCGTAACAAAAAAGACAACAAAGTTCATCTTTATGCAAATTACACATCTTCTTCACTCTTCTCGGGGCTTTACGGGGTTTTGACGAAGTGGTTATGAAGTGCACATAACTCGTAGCGTCTGGGTGCACCATTCTCATCTCGCTCTCATTTCTGCTAATAGACGTGCATAAAGGACGCAGCAGGTCTGTGTACAATGGTGGAGGATCATGGCACTGATCTAAATGACAAAGGTGGTGAATGGGCCGCAGCATCAGTGCCGAAGGTGGAACACAAGGGCCAAGCGTTGCTATGGCAGGACGCGAGAGGAGGGGGGAGGTGGGGCATTTCCATTGGCAGGTGTCTGTTTGACAAAGACAGGATGAAAATGTAAGACCACTCTGAATATGTGCGTAAGCGTTTTATTTTCCATATATATGGGTCAGGTATGAAGAATGAGTGCATTTTCTAGCTCATTGGAATTGGATTGTGGTTCAGTAATTTATTATTAATACATCAGAAAAAAATGAAGTCATTCAAAGGGTTGTGGCTTAGTTTTCATCCTGACAGAACAAAATTTATATAGGACCGGCACAAAATCCATCTTCAAGCACAGGTAGTATAAGATAATACTTCAGCCACAAAACTATTATAGTCTGTGTGCCGCTGGGGTTTACATTTTCTCCGTCACTAGGCATTAAAAGTGATTAAATGCAAACTCAAGCACGTAAAGCGTCACCTGTGCATCCATCTTTTTACACTGAGGAAGAGTGAGAAACTTACACACAACTATTTTAAAAGCTACAAACATTCACTAATGCTTAAAGGGATAGTTCATCCAAAAATAAAAATTCTTTTTTATTATTTTTAAATTATTTACTCACTCTCATGTCATGTCAAATCTGTATGACTTTCTTGCTTCAGCAGAACACAGAAGAAGATATTTTGCAAAGCGCTGGTTACCGGCACCCATTCACTTTCATAGTATGAACACAAGGTACAATGGAAGTCAATGGGTGCCGGTAACCAGCGTTTTGCAAAATATCTTCTTTTGTGCTCCACAAAATTAAGAATCATACACAGGGTTGGAATGACATAAGGGTGAAAAATGTATGACATAGTGTTTATTTTTGAGTGAACTATCCCTTTAATAAGGCGACAACTTTCGGTACATTTAACTAGCAGGTGTATTTAAATCTTTAAACGGGATGATCAGTGATTTTTACTATTTTGTTTAAAGATCTTGTTAACACTATGAATATAATGTCCAGTTGCAAACCTACAAACCTAATTACTAGATATTAAAGTGTTGCATTTATCCCCATTCATAGTAATAGAATATGGCATCTTGTAAATATCTATTATCTTTGTTAATGTGTTGTGTTGCCTTCTTGAGCATCACTGCACCATTTCTAGTAGTTGTGTATGAATCTTTCTGTAAGTAAAAAGTCCAGCCATATTCAGTCTAAAACAAACCATTCCTACCTGCTCCAAGTACAGTACATGCAAAATAGCCTATTTCTAAAACACACACTGCAGCACTATTGTAGATTTAATATGAAGAAACAGAACACTCACTTAAGCAAATAGTGGCACTTTGTGTGGGTGTATCTGTCTGTGTGGGTATGTGTGTGAGCAAGGATTAAGACAAGCTCGATGAAACTCTAGTGAGGTACAGGACAGTCAGAACTTACTTCAGATGACACACTCCTGTCTGAGCAATCTGACTCTTCTTCAGAATCAGATGCGAATTTATCAGTATGAGATTTGACTGAGTTCAGTGTGCAGTTACTCTAATCCATTATACTCCATCCATAGCTTTTTTGTGAATGTGTGAAAGGCTTTGTAGTATGACGTTGTCAATGTGTGTGTGTGTATTGTGGGTAATCGAGTGTGTGGCAGGGGCAACTGAAACAAGCACCACTGAGACGTATTAAATGCAAGGCCATGAAAACCACAAGGAGGGTCAGCGTGTAATGGACCCTGCTCTGGTCAGGCAAGCCTGTGCTTGATATTCTCTGCGGTCTGTGACTGCAGACTTTATTTAGTCTAATAAAATTTCAGCACTGCAGACCCATGCAGTGTAACAACTGTAAACATTTTCTTGCTGTTGTCTTGTGTTCTTTTCAAACTTCTGACATTTTTTTTTGTATAAGACAAATAGGGGATAAGCCATGCCGTAGCACATATAATCTGTACTTTGCTTTTTTGTCTTAGTGTTTGTATGGAAAATATCAGCTTGACTTTGGCGACAATCAAAGAAATAAGTTACAGATAAAAAACCAAATACATGATAAACTAT
Source organism: Beaufortia kweichowensis (assembly GCA_019155185.1). Taxonomy (NCBI): domain Eukaryota; kingdom Metazoa; phylum Chordata; class Actinopteri; order Cypriniformes; family Gastromyzontidae; genus Beaufortia; species Beaufortia kweichowensis. Next base: position 5,058,907 of record CM032805.1, read on the forward strand.
ATATTAATATACAATATATATATAATATAAGTATTGTATACTATATATATATATATATATATATATATATATATATATATATATATATATATTTTTTTTGTCTCTTTTTTACACTTTTGACCACTTTTGTCCTGGTTTCTTCAAGGTTATGGACGAATAAATGTGTGGGCTTTGTCAGATCTTTCGATCTAAATGGACGAAATAAGCACAATCACAAATTTACATACAAACACAAACGGAGATGACAGAAAAACACAACAAAAGTAGCAGTTTTCATTTATGCACTGACAGTCACGAGACCGCGACCGGGTTAGAAATCCAGAATAGCAAGAAAAAATTGTGCTTTGTATGTTTATTTACTAAACCAAACTTTAAACAAATGTTAAAAGCCGTCTGGTTAGCACACTCTTTTTTTTTTGCAGTCTTTTGTGTCTGTTCAAACACATTCAACCACATGAGCATCTGCACAACGAAAGGTCGAATGTGTTTTCGACTTCTTCTGGAAGTGGTCGAAAGTGGACAAGCTCGAAATGTTTTACACCCTGTTTACACCTGTATTTAGCGTTGTCCACTTATGTTCCGATCGACCAGAATGCCAATTTTGGACTCTTTAGGTGGTTATCTTTGGAGTCTATGTTCTGGGTTTTATTAGCATAACACTACAGAGACAGCGAGACAAGACCTCTGCTAAAGCAGGCAGTGAAGGGCTTTCAAGTGGAGCACAAGTGCTGATGAAAGAAGAAAAGATGGCCTGATTGGGCGAGGAGAGATAGAAATGACAAAGAAAAAGCTTCTTTTTTAGATCTACTAGATCACCTATATCATCGTCATAATGCCATATCAGGGTACCGGAGATGGTGAGGAAGTAGATGTGGGTGGAAAAGGAGTGAATGAGAAAAAGAGAGGAGAAAAGGGGCCAACGCAGCATAATTAGCCTGAGCTGCTTGGTTACCTTCCAAACACAGCAAAGGATACTCTGAGCAATGGGAGGCGGGGACAGAGAGAGAGAGAGAGAGACAGTGAAAGAGAGAGAGAGATGAAGAGGGTTGATTGCATTCCACACACACTTGAAGCTCAGTCTCCCTAGGAGACGCAGGATACCAGCATGACAGTGCAACATCTACTCTACAGCCACGACTCCATGATATATGTGCCACACTGGGAGTGAGCGTGCGAGAGAGAGGCAGAGCAAGAGAGAGAGAAGTAAGTTTGTCAGTTATCAGAAAGAGAGAAGTGAAAGCAGGAGAACTGAAGATATCAAGAAGAACCAAAAAGAAACTGTGGGGGTGACAGCAGAGATGCGCGTAGGAATGAAGTGGGTTTGGCGGAGGAGTTGAACCGCACACAAACACACACTTCCCAAACCCAGGACGCCCAAGAAAGGAGGAGAGAATGAAGAAACACTCGGCCAGAGTAGCCCCTCTCAGCTCATATAGCGCCCAAGTGCTCACCTGCACCATCTCTGAAGGTAAAACATCTCCATTTGTGTGTGTGAAAGTCTTTGGAGACTTCCACAGTAGTCAAATGATTCATTAATAAAGTGAATCATTTGCAAAAAAAGTTCTTCTTTAGCAATAGGTTGTGTAGTTATTATTCTGTGGTAAATCTGAAAACAAAAGATATGGCAGGTGTAAAACGCTTGCATGTGTTCATTTTTAGAGGCTTTGTGTGTTTGCAATCAAGCACAACTGGAATGTTTCGCCTCAGCAGTTCAGATTACATTCGCAGAATTCAATTACATTTTATTTAATAATGTACTGTTTGTTTATTTAAGGTGAATACAGCTACATCTTGGTGTTGCAGTTTTTTTCTGAGATCAAAAATACTACGAACAGGATACACATTAGTCAGAATATCCTCTTTCGGTGTTTGTTATTCATCAAGTATTAATATTAATAATTATGTGAACATTTTAGTTATCATTAATCTGTTAATATTTCATTTTTGAAAATGACTGTTTATGAATCATACTGTTCATTGTCTATGTGTATAGTTTTGTGTAAGTGTTAAATGCACAGTGCAATCCATCAAAGATGTTGTCTGAGGATGTGGTTTTACCACACAAGAGCCTGTTGAGATGTTTGGTCACATTTCAACCAAGCTTGAAGTGTTTTATAATGTAGGCTGTTATTGAAGTGACATACAACACGCTGTTGCATTATGGGAATGTTACTAGACGGTGATTTAACCTAATAATATCGATTGTCGATTGTGGGCCTCAAATCTACTTGGCCGGCTGATTTGGGATGTTCTTTATGTCAGCCAAAGCTTTGTTATGGCCATTTTTCTGATTTGATACTTTCAAATATTAACCCCACACATACTATTATTATGGTACATTAAACTCTTTCATTATTAAGATAAATTGTAATATACTAATTAATACTGATTGTCTTATTTTTCTGATTGTTTACATTTCTACTGGTTTGAATACAAACAGAAAGAAAGAGATTCAATCAGGACATCAGTCAGGATATGTTACAACTCTAGGAAACTTCTCCAGCAATTTAGTGTTTCTTCAACCAAATTAGATTGACCCTGTTCAAAGGTTTTGTTATGTAATGTTTATGAATCTCGCTGTCAAATGACAATAGCATTTTGTGCATCACTGTGAGACATGTAGGTTTGGTAATCAGGGATTTACCAATGATGTAACATTTCCATGCCTCCTCATTTTGGATCTGCGGTTCCCTGATTGTGTCAGCTTTCTCAGGTTGTTAAGCTCTTCAGCCAACCTATCCAGGGGATATGAAATATCTGTCAGTGTGGGTGTGCACTGGTGGGAGCCCAAAATATGTCGAAAAAGTTGTCAAGTAGATTTTCTCTGTTTAAAAAAGGCATTGTGTGAGTTTAGTAACGGTCTAGTTGCTATTGTGTCAGAAAAACTGAAGAACAGTTAGCTGTAGTTCATTTTAACCTGTTAACTGTCACCGTTTCTCATGAGGAACACCTATATTATTTCCCTATTAACTTTAATATTTCATAGTTGAATTTCAGTCTAATTATGACAAACTATAAACTGATGGAAAGATAAAAGACTTAGGATGAAATAATTGGCCAATTTTACAATAACAATAAATATTTAAAAAAAATGTAAAATGTTAATATTACTGCAATTTATAAAAATACCTAAAATGAAAAAAAGTTTTTTTATATAAAAATGTAGTTCAGATGTGCATTTTTATGTGTATGTTCAATTTCTGCTGTGACAGTTATCAGGTTAAAGGAATGTAAAGTTTTTTTTTCTGAACAATTACTAGTTTTAGTTTTTAAGTCACAGAACCAAAATTGACCTATCATGACACATTTTCATATAAACAACTGCACCATCCTCAAAATAATACCATTAAAGTTTAAGGGAGACATTTTTTTTGTCTCATTGATAACAAATCTGCTATAAATTAGCATTTTCTAATTTTCTATATACATGCTATTTATAATTTATTCCTAGCTTCCTCTCTAACTGGGCTTTTTATGTCACAACTTATTTGTGTAAAATCAGGCTTGGAAAATGTATGTTCCTTATATTTTTCACTGCTTGTCTTCACATTTAGAAGTTTCTTTCAGTAATAATAAACATACTTTATATAAAATCATTTTAAACAAATATATTTGATTTATTATTTCAACTGTATTATCTAAATTTAACAAACATTGGAAAAGCCCTGCTTGCTCTTACTATTCATGTACCCGGTGACTATAATGATGTCTGATTTGTGTGGACCTTCCCCTGTACCAATAGAGAGCCAGTCAGCTTTGTGTGTGTCAGTATTGCAGTGAAATTAGATAATGATTTATTTCAATAAGGCAGTTTTGTGCCATTGGAGTTTGGCCTAATGCATTTTTCTCTAGAGTAAATGTCTGGCTTGTTGCAAGATTTTATTTAGGGTGTTTTAACACTATTAATATGTGAATATGTTTTGAAAAGGTGAAAGGTCTAAACAAGAAGAAATACAAAGTAAGTTAGGACACTGTCTTGTATAAGTATTCAAAGCATTCCAGTGCTAAACTGTCCAGCAATGGGACTTGTTAAACATTTATGCCATTAACCACACAAACTTTTGTGTGTAAAAAAGTGTGCACAATTTACTTATTTTCTCTTATTTTAATTTTCTCATTTCATTTAAAAGTTATTCTAATTCACTTAAACACAAAACACATTAATGCCTTATGCATTTAAAATTCAAAAGTGTTACTATAACCAAATCAGCGTATTGAGACTCACAGTTTAGTTTCAACATTTTCTTCCGTTTTGGCACAAATGCTTTCATTGCAGTGATGGAGCGATAGTGTAAAGTCTCAATATTGTATGGCAAAATAATGTATTTGTTGTATTTTTTTACAACCTAGTCTTTCTCCACGACTTGATGACACAAACACCATACTGAAGATCAGTTTTAGATTATCTGTCTGTGGCCTTTACTGCTTGAGAACAAAAGCGCAATAACAAAGTGCCATTGTGAGAGAAAGTGTGTGTGTGTGTGTGTGTGTTGATGCGCTTGCTGATCTAGCAAACTGCAAGTTAGTGATCATGGGCCAGTGCATGTCATCTTTTATTCCTGCCCTGGTGTAAAATGATCACTCTGAGTCTACAGCATAACAGATCTTGGCTTTGTGATAGTAGCTCTCTTTCCCTCTATCTATCTATCTATCTATATGTCTATCTATCTATCTATCTATCTATCTATCTATCTATCTATCTATCTATAGTATTTGTCAGTCTACGTAAACTGATGTGTAATGTTTACAGTAGAGCTGCATTAAAAAAAGTCATGACAGGCAGGATGTTTTCAGATTGGCTAATGTCTACGTGGACACCAGGTGGTTTCTATGTATATCTCACTGTGCATGCTATATATGAATGGTCTCTGTGCTTCGCCATGACCCTGTGGAGCTATTTCTGACTGAGGCTTGACTGTGCAACATAGACAGATTTTTATACACCAGCATTAGTGCTTCACCTGCAAGTTACTGACACTGACAGCTCCTGATCAATACATCTGTACGTATCAGAGCGAGAAATCAGCAGCAGCATTTCCCATGAATAAAACACATCAACAAAGCTTTTTTATTGCTAAAAACAGTGTGTAATATTTTACAGGAACAGAACATTTTAGGGTTAGTTTAAATATAACTTTAGCATGAAGTAAAGTTGGAATTGGAGAATGATAGGAATTGGTAATATACAAAATGCATTTTCGCTGATGGGAACATTTTTTCGTTTTTATTCAATCACCTGAGCCGCAAAGAAAACTGTGTCCTTGCATCCGGACAATGCTGATTGGCTGATGGCACTACAAGAACAGTCCTCAAGCCATTCAGTAGCGACTATTCTGAGCTGTGACGTCAAAGGCAGCAGACAAATATGAGGCTTTATAATGTTATTTTTTCAGGATAGCTATTTTAAATTAATGTCAATAGAGAAAATTCTGGGCTTTGCTAACCAGCCATCCCCTACCTGGCCAACATCTACATGATGCTTGGAATAAACAACCGGGGAACTGCCACTGTGAAAAATTGCTGTAAAGTGAGGATGTTGTCAAAAATAATGTCATAAGTAGATTGTATCAATTACCTTTTTTAACTAAATTAAAACAATATTTGGTGTGTAAACAATTTTTACAATGGGTGACTACACTGAAGATTCTAAAATACCACATAATTTTATATATTTATATTTTTTTTACAATGTTGTTCCCATAGTTACATTTCTGTAATAGTTTACTGTTATGTAAAATGTGTGATAAATATTTAACCTGATAACTGTCACAACAGAAATTAAATATACACATAAAAATACACATCTGAACTACATTTTTTATATTTGTAGATATAATATATATATTTTTAAAATGTTTAAGTCTTCAATTTTCAATTTTAATTATTTTTAAGTTTAGGTATTTTTATAAATTACAGTAACATTAACATTGTTTTTTTATTTTTTGTTTATGTTTATTGTTATTGTATCTTTCCATGAATTTATAGTTTGTCATGACTTGGACTGAATTCAGCTGTGAAAAATAAAGTTTATAGGGAAATAACATGGGTGTTCCTCCTGAGGAACGGTGACAGTTAAAAGGTTAATAACAATGTATAAATGACACTTAACTGTTAAACTGTAAATAAATTCCACACATTTTTCTGAGTTTTACAGTAATAAGTAAAACACAGTAAGTGTTTTTTTTATGTGGGAATAAACTGCAAAAGTACACAAAGAGCAATAAAAATTTGTATGAGAGATTCTGCTCTCTTCACTGGCACTGTCATCATGTTTTACATTTACATTTATGCATTTGGCAGGCGCTTTTATCCAAACGACTTGCATCGGATTATACTATTCATTTTTTCTGAGTATGTGTAATGCCTGGGGTTGAACCCGTGACCTTGATGTTGCTGCATCATGCTCTTAATCACTGAGCTACAGGAAAGCTTGTCTAAAATTAGCACAGTAATGGTGCAAAACTGATCTCTGGTCTCTGTTGCAGGAGAAGATGGTTCAGAGTCACATACAGAGACTCCAGTCAGTGAAACTAGTGGTGACAGAGCTGCATATCGGACCTGCGCCAACACAATCCTGAAGGTGCTGGGAGGCCTGCTGGTGGTCCTGTTCGTCTCCTCATCCTGGGTGGGCACAACGCAGGTGGTCCAGCTCACATTTAAGTCATTTTCCTGCCCCTTTTTCATCACCTGGTTCAGTACCAACTGGAACATTCTTTCCTTTCCCCTCTACTACTCTGGGCACATGGCCACCACCAGAGAGAAGCAGACACCAATTCAAAAATTCAGGTGAAGTCACAATATATAAATCAAGTGAAAGCCTGCAGTGATGTACATCAATTACGAGACACTTGGTTATGAAAACCATGCAGTGGTATTATTATTATCACATAATTTCATTAACAAAATCAATATCAAGCCTTGTGTAAACTTAAGTTAATATAAGTTAAGTTTGCCCACCTTACAATTTAAAACTGTAACAGCGCAAATCTTTTACAGGGCTAAAATGTCAACAGAAGCACATATATTTTTCTCCTATTTCATCATGCAGGGAATGTAGTCGTTTGTTTGGGGAGGAAGGAATGTCTCTAAAGGTCTTCCTGAAGAGAACAGCACCTTTTTCCATCTTATGGACGCTGACTAACTACCTGTACCTCCTGGCACTGAGGAAACTTACCGCCACGGATGTCTCAGCACTCTATTGCTGCCACAAAGCCTTTGTCTTCCTGCTGTCATGGATCGTCCTTAAGGATCGTTTCATGGGGGTGCGGGTAAGTGGAACATTACCTTGATCATTACTGAGCTCTTAGGAATACTTGATTTTGATTGGTCACTCTCTCTTTTGTGTAATGACTGATTTCTTTTTTTACGCACATATTTCATCTTTATTCATTTAGCTAGTGAGTAGCCAGTTTATAAGAAGAATAATTGACAGTCTGCAGGTCATTCATGCAAAATAATCAACTTCAGGATGGTGCAAACCCCACTGTTTGTACACTTGGGTTCTGATCATTCCTTTAGGGTTTGTTCTGCAACATCTACCAATCAAATGTATATTATTTCTTTACATTTACCCATAACCAACAAGATTTAATAATTTATTTATTAATTAACAGCCTAAAATTGTTGCATTGGTTTTCATTGCATTGGTTGCTGTGCCGATAAAATCAGTGTATTAGCTTTCAACCGAACATCTTAATTTTTAATCGTTTGACAATTTTCCTTTTAGATTGTGGCTGCCATTATGGCCATCACAGGCATTGTCATGATGGCATATGCTGATGGTTTCCATGGGGATTCCTTTATGGGTGTGGCCTTAGCAGTTGGCTCCGCCTCCACCTCAGCGCTCTATAAGGTTGGTGCAGTTGGCTTTACTCCTCAGCTGAAACAACTGTTCTCAGAATACCCTTGATGATCATAAAAACCCCTTTAGTATTTAATGTTAATATGTATTTCCAGCAAAACCTCTTTGTGCCACTCAGGTGCTGTTTAAGATGTTCCTTGGCAGTGCCAACTTGGGCGAGGCAGCTCATTTCTTTTCCACAATGGGTTTCTTCAACCTCATCTTCATCTCCTGCGTTCCCCTCATTCTCTACTTCACCAAAGTGGAGCACTGGGGTTCCCTGTCCTCTTTGCCCTGGGGTTACCTCTGTGGGGTGGCCGGCCTTTGGCTAGGTATTACTGAGTTTCTGGAAAATAATGTAATTAATTTGTAAAGCACTCATTCTCATCCAAAGAATAAATTGTCTACAGAGTGAATGGCATAACATAATACTGATGGATGGTTTACTACTTGATTACTGCTGGTTGAAATGTGTGTAATTGTAAACTTACTAGAGTAGTTTAAGTGCTTAGTAAGTAAAACAAATCAGGTTAGAATCAGTTTACGCTCCGAAGTAGATTTTCTTAGACACCCAATATGTGCTGTGTCAGACAGTGTGAACCATGACAGTAACAAATCCACTTGTATTTACAGTATATTTGAGCTAAAGTGGAGGGCTCAGTCTCTAGGGTGTTTTAAAGACTGTGGGATATCCATTAACTTTTGCAACTCATCAAAATCACGTAAAGTTATTTGTGTAGTCAGCCACACAGAGAGGATGGAATGACAGTGACTGTTGGGTATAATTAACAATGCATGACGAAACCATAACCATAACATAATATGGTTCTCTCTCTCTCTCTCTCTCTCTCTCTCTCTCTCTCTCTCTCTCTCTCTCTCTCTCTCTCTCTCTCTCTCTCTCTCTCTCTCTCTCTCTCTCTCTCTCTCTCTCTCTCTCTCTCTCTCTCCCTCTTTCTCTCTCAGTATTTAACATCCTGGTCAATGTAGGAGTGGTGCTCACATATCCTATACTTATATCTATCGGGACGTTACTCAGCGTTCCAGGCAATGCAGGTATGTTGTACAGCATTACTCACAGTCCAATACATAATGATTAGTGGTTTGATATTAAAATGCACAAACTGCATGACAAACTTTATTATTTATGTGTTTTAACTGTATTACAGTATAAATAAATACAATTTCTAAAAAACAGCATCAATAATACAGGAAGGAAGAATAACAGTACAACAATTAATTAATATTTCACAATGTAAAAGATGTCATTATTTAAGAATTGAGAGAAATGTGCTATGGTTATGGAGGAATGTTTAGGTTTTAATGTTGTTGTTTTTTTGGTTTAAAATTGTTTAAAGTTACCTGGACATGTTCTTGAAAGGCTTTGTGATATTCACTCCTAAACTGAGTCAATGTCTTAGTCTTTCTCTGCAAAACTCCATGAGTAACTATTATATTATAAGTGAAGCCACCTTGTAACACAAGGGGGGGTTTCCAGGACAACAGTAAATGCTTTAAGAGGGTGCTTGGCTTTAAAAACAACCTTCAAGGTCAGTTAATACATGTCTGGCTTTTCAGAAATCTCCCATCATGCACTTTGCAACAAATCAAGTGATTCATGTATTGTTTATACCACATTCTTTTTGACTTTTAATGATTCTAATAAACAAATGCCGGGTGCGTTATATAGATAATGAAGGTGAATCGATAGTTATATTTTACTACGCCACAATTTCATAGTTAACAATGCGGACCTTGAGCTAATATAAATATGATTTAATTTTTTGCCCTATTAAGCATTAGTCATAAGTCAGAAAACAGGCATAAGAAAAAAACCTCTTCATCTAAAGAATACTTTCCTTGCATGTTTTATTAACGGCAATGAATCTTAGATGACTGGATTTAATTGGTTGCCTGACCAAGAGGACTTTGCAAAGTAAGTAATTGCAGTCTGTGAGAATGCAAGGTCACATACTCAGTCTTGTGTAGTTAACCTCAAGCAATTAATAGGAGTATCTATCAAAACATTGTACCCTTAAAAGAGAAATAAGTGCAATGCGGCCATTAATTATATTTAAAAAGAATTTTTAATGCCACGAAAGCAAAAAAGTGCATTGTGGTCTTTGTGAATTTTTTTGTTTAAAAACTTTTGAATTGTCCAGATATGTATGTTCGCTTCTAAATTAATTCTGCAGTATTATCCACAAAACAAGTATATATACCTTGCAATAAAACAAAAGTAGTGGTAACACTTTATTGCAATAATCCACTTTAGACATTCCACTAACTTTGCAAATACATGTCAATTTACTCTACTAACCTTAACCTTAACCTAACAGTGTACTAATACTCAATGGCAGTAAGATGACATTGATGACAAATAAAGTATGCCATTTGCATTAAAAAATCGCTCTATCTCTTTCTGTGAGTAGCCATTGATGTGCTGAAGCATGAGGTCATCTTCAGCGTTGTGCGCCTGGCTGCCACCTGCATCATCTGCCTAGGCTTCCTGCTGCTTCTGCTTCCCGAAGAGTGGGATACGGTCATCCTGCGCTTCCTCACCGCCCTGGCCGACAAGAAACCCGAGGAGCAGGGAGAGGAGCTCACAGAGTCCAGCATCCACACACGCAGCCGGAGCAGAGCCAATGGAGCCGTATCCATCCCCATGGCATGACCTTTGACCTATCTGGCACCTGAAAATGAGCAGCCAGCAGTCAGTGTCCATTCGCCGTGAGGCAGTATTTTGGGCAAAGTGAATGATTGTGTTAAAAATGTTGCAATAGGAAGAAGATTTTGAAGACAAACAGCAAAGCAGAGTGAGGATATTATATTCTTTAATAATAACCACAATGTCAAGCAATCGAACAGATTACAAAAGAACAAGATATTTATTGAAAGTGTTATTACTTTTTTATTTTACAGAAGGGATTTAGTATTCTCTTCCATTTTTAATGGGAGATAAACTTATATAGAATATTAAAATGAATGGACTTTCCACTATCTCCCTTTGCACGCAAAACCTGCACCCCCTTTAGCCAAATGGACTGTATTCTGTGAATATAGACTTTTTTTGTCAGGGCCAGTTTGGCTCACTGTACACATGAATGCATTCAGAAGTATATATGAACATGAGATATGAGCAGATTATTTGCCTTGTACGTAGTATTATGATATTGTACATATGTAGGAAAAATATATTATGCTTTAATGAATAAGCCTTTCATTTCCTTTTATAATAAAAGATAAAAAATGAAGAACTTTATAAAGCTCATGTGATTTCTGTAGATACTATTTTTCATAGACACTACAAAAAGTAGTACAAAAAACATGTTTAAAGTCAGCCTGTGTCCGTTTACCATATAATACATAAATGTTAGATATAAATACATAATCGTGTGTTACACTTTTTGTAACAAAAATCTCTAAAAACGGGAAGTGATATAAACCCTTTAATGGCTGATTGCCTACATTAATTCAAACCTCTGAGTACTGTATAACAGCTCTTGATGTTTTGTGACCATGGTTACAACCCACTGTGCCACAACTCCAAACATGACAGCAATTAACATTCCTACTTGGTGCTATTCTTGTCTTGCTTGTAGTAACAGAAAGACAGACATGTCACATGACTAAGGCAAACCCATCAAAACTCCTCTCAAGAGTAAACACACTGGGACTTTGCGATCATGTGACATCAATTCTGTGTGAATGGCTATGACCATGCTTTCTCAGAAGTGTAATGAGATATTAATGGACAGGTTGAGCATCTTCAAACGGCTGATTTAATTGGGGACGCCCAATTAAATCAAATGAGGCAGAGAGAGGAAATAAGGGAAAAGGGGAGGGGAAGTATACAGAGCGCTGAGGAAGTCTTTAAATGCGCATTATTGGCCATTGGTTCGGCCATCTGGGAGATGGTGATAACAGTCCATATGCTGACGCAGTTCAGGGAAGATTCAGAGAAATTTCATGTAGAGGTCAATGACATGATACACATTTTTGTATTTGTACTTTGCATTGCACTGCATTGACCCGCAAACATCTTTTGTATGGTTAACTGAAACTCATTATGACATTTTTGTCATCGTTCTTCAGAAGGAACGCCTGTTATTTCCCTATTCACTTTAATATTTCATAGTTGAATTCTAATCTAATCATGATGAACTATAAATTCATGGAAAGGTATAGACCATTTCACAATATATAAACAGCTCTGGTCCAGACGCACTTCCTGTCCTGGTTTTTCAACACTACACTAATGTCAGAACAAAATACAACCAACAGAACATTTACAATGGAATCAAAATGTTTAACGAACATCTTTAAGATTTAATGTGAAGATGTGAAATATAAAAATACTGTAACAGGAAGTGCTTCTGGACCAGTGTTGTTTACATCTTGTGAAATGGTCTATAAGACTCAAGATGAAATATCTGACCAATTTTCATAACAAACTTAAAAAGTTAACGGTAAGATATTAAAACATACCTTAAATAAAAAGAATTGTTAAAAGACTTAAAAATGTTTTTAAAAAATATCTAAAAATGTAAAAAATTATAGTTCAGATATTCATATAGTTTAGATAATATTTTGAAATCATAGCTGAACAAAACCCATATTTTTTTACTTTACTTTTTGTTTTAGAATATCAATAATGTTTCAAAAAGTTTTTTTCTAAAAATTAAGGTCAGTGTGTGATATAATCAATAGCAGAAAGCAATTTAGTCATGTCTTAAAACCATGAAACATCATTCTGTGTACTGCAATCATTATATTGCTATGTTTTAATTACAATTTAGCTAGAAGTCAGGTTATACCCGAGGTAATCAGACAAACTAAAAAAACAAACTAATTCTGTCAATCATCAAACCTGGCTCCCCGAGCAGTCGCATGCCTGAGCAATCAGAAGAGAGACGGGCCCTCTTACCGCCGTCCAAGCATTAACACACAGTTAGAAAGTAACCTGTGGGGACAGTCACCATGGAAACTTGCCTCATTATGCCAAAACCGAGAAATATAAAGAGAGAGAGGGGGCATGCACCTGCCATTTCACAACACAACTTTGCCAGAGTTTCATTTTGTACAGTTAAACAGAAGCTCTTTGAGAACCATAACTGGATCAGATGAAAGTGGACATTATTTCAGAGAATTCTTCCACTTACTTTCTCAAGTTATGAAAAGGAAGTAAAGTGAATTAACCCTGGATATGATATTTATGCGGACCAAAGAGCTAAGCCTGGACTACTCCTTGGAAAGCAGGTCACAAGATGGAGACTGAAGTCGTCCATGAGGAACACTGCCTTCTAACTAAAGGTACTTTGATTGTTTTTTATTTTATTTTTATTGAATTTGTCCTTATATGTATTTATTTGCTCCATCAGGTATTTTGATATATAAATGATTTAATTTATCTCGACTGGGAGCTTAAAGGCCTGGACCATGGGGAATAACAACGCCAGGCCAAAAATTTGCCAAGTTGCACCATCTCATACTCAAGCAATGGAAGATGAGCCCTCTCTACTTTCAACCTCCAAGTGGATGATCACTAATGTTCAAGGCACAGAGATGCAAGAGAAAGGGATTCTGGGACAGAGGAAGTCCAACCATCTGCCTCCTCTGACAGGAAGACAGGAAGTGCCTCACGATGTCTGTTTAGAAGAACCAGGTCAGTTAACTTACTGACATTAAAACAAGTTAAATTTTGAGGATTACAGTGTTTCATATTATTCCTTGAGAACTTAGAAGAAAACTCATTTTAATGCATTTTATGATGTATACACTAACATTTGTAAAACTTAGGGTACAAGAGGGGACAGACTAATAAATAAACTTATGACATTGCAAAAATATTAAAATGACCTAATAATGAGCTTTTAAGACAAAGTGTGGATTTCTTAGTGCTTGATTTTGCTGAAAAGTGTAAACACTGTGGCTTTATCCGTAAAACATCTTTGTTGGTTTAAGCGACCTAACATAGCAACATTAACTTAACCAGTGATGTGTGTTTAGGGCAGGAAATCTGTTTGGTCAACCAATAAAATTATTTTGTGTTTAGCGACACAGAAATAACACAGTTGAGCTGTTTATTTGTTTGTTTTACATTTTTTGCAATATAATTTTTTTATTATTAGCCTTTTTATTCAAATTATTTTATTTATGTTTGTGTTTAAGTTGTGACATGTCACCCACAGCATCTCAAAGTGTCTGTGATAAAACTGGTGACAGCATTATAAAATCTCACCCACCACATCCAGCAAAGGTCTGAACTTATATTTACTTCAAGTTTTCAAAAGGTAAATTACATATCTTGGATGACATGTCTAATCGTGAACATTTAACTCACAGGGATGGCAACCTATGGCCTCAAAGGCCTTCGACGTGGCAGAGTCTAAGGTCTTTTACCATGTTTCTTCATCTTTTAGGATGAAATGATACATAATTTCTAGTTATTTCTTAAAAGGATCAATTAGAGGGTTGTTAATATCTTTTCATTAATATCATGAATTGTACTCTTGTCAGGAGACACAATGGAGAGATGGGCCCGTCCACCGCTATTCCACTCCCAGCCTGGGGGGGCAGTGTGGCACCAACAACACAGTACAGGTACTGAATGTTTTTTCTGGGTGGCCATTTCAGGTGCATTACCAATGGGATAAACCACCCCAAAGGGCATTTTGAAATAAGAACAATCATGGCAGCCATATTAAAGGACCGTTTTTTTGGCTTGCTATACCTTTCATCCCTTTTGAAGCTTTTACTCCGGAGGGTAACCCACATAGAGACTAGGGCATAGGGATCGGAATGGAACACAGGATCCGAATTGATCTTAACACATTCCTGAAAAATGCAGTCAAGTCAAACAATTTGCACTGTTCCTTCACCCTTCTTCCCCATGATGAAGTCGCTAAACCTAAGACTGCTTAAAGAGGCTGCAGCAGTTGCTGCATCATACCATGACCTTTGTCTCTTATTGTTTTTGTTTGCATGAGTTATATCACTAAAATGCATTCCAAAACTTCTTTGGCAACAAATGAACAAAAAACAACTATTGAGCAAATACACTATAAAACATTCTTTGCGCCTACAATATTTACAAAGTCAATTCTTCATTCAACAAAATTTTTAATTTTGCCCAGTGGTGAGTTATTATAACTTGTAAAGTAATGTAAAAACAGTTTATATGACTTGTAAAGCCAAGTGGAATAAGCTTATAAATTTAAGGCAGCAAATAATTTTTACAATGTACAAATCCTTACTTTACCCCCATTCACAAAATTAATTGTATAATAATACAAGCTGTTGGGCCGGATTTCATGGGAAATGTCAGTTTGACGTCATTTGACTTCAACTTAAAGTAACCTGCAATTCTATGTTTCAAACAGACCTGGTGAAAGAGGCAAATGTTTGCAGTTAGCAGCTTAATTATTAACATTTAGGTTCATACATTAAAAACTTATGTCAGTTCCATAGTGCAATGTTGTGGGCAAAATTAGCATAAAAACTGATTATACTATTCTATTAGAGTTATCTCAGACTGATGCAGGAAAACACCCTGAACAGGTGGCACACACATAAAAATAAAGTTGCTACAAATGGTTCTTCAGAAAGATACCATCGTAGCAGAACCATTGCAGTTCCCCAATAAACAGTTCAGTTTTCTCATCTTTTTCCACTACAAAGAACCTTTGGTTCCCACATTACATGGCATTGTGTAGCATCTTTTGTTTAAGAAGAGTACATAAAAGTACATGCTTTAAAAATATACAAATAAATATACAAAAGAAAATGGTGTTCCAATCTGACATTTGTCCTATTTTTAGCAGTGCACTATGATTTAAGATGCATTTGCAGGAAGAATACAATGCAGTATATTCTTGTAATAAAGAGGGGGCTGATGACAATACAAGGGAATGAGAGTTTGTGGTGGTGTTCTAAAAGATGCAGATAGAGTATAAGAAGACTGACAGCTGGTGAGCACTGAGCCTTGACCTGTGGTCCCATTGGATCTGATTACGATAGTGGCAGAGTGGAAAGTAGACTGGGGCGCAGCCATGGTGTCTCTGGAATCCACCAGCAGGCTACAGGGAGTAGCAGTAGATCCCCATTCCACTCTTGGGAAATTCCAATTTCGTCAATGTTGAACGAGATCTTTACGTACACTGTAAAAATGAAAGGATCCTCGAGGAACCAGAATAGCAGAAGGTCCCCATTCCACTCTTGGGAAATTCCAGTTTCGTCAATGTTGAACGAGATCTTTACGTATACTGTAAAAACAAAAGGATCCTCGAGGAACCATTTGGGGTTCCTCACAATGCCACGCCGGCGGACCTCAAGTCACTCCAGTCTTGGCAGTTCTTGCAGAAACTTACGGGATCCTTTAGGCGCTTTAAATTCAGTTCTAAAGTTCCTCTGAGGTCCTCCTGACAGATCCGCTGGTGTGGCAGTGTAAGGAACCCCAAATGATTTGTTGAGAATCATTTAGTTTTTACAGTGTATGTCACCATCTATTCCTTTTACACTGGGGTACACAACAAACCTAAAAAGTATTGTAAGTGCCTCAAAATTCTTCTTCTTACAATAGGGTTAGCAGTCTTGGTAAATCTTGCAAAAGAAACCCTCATGGAATCCTTTATAGGCACTTTAAATTTAGTTCTGAAGTTACTCAGAGAACCGTCCTTTATAAAAAAGGTGCCTCGAGGTCCTTTAAGCTAAACAGTATTTATGCTAATCTCTTTAACTATTTAACTTTTTTGACTAATTAACTACTTCTTTTCTGTCTATGTCAGCAGTTTGATGTTATAGCTGCACTCAGTCAACTCAGTCATCCCCGGCTAAACAATCCTTTATTGTATAATATTAGCCTTTTAACTACTACCTAGTTTACCATACACACAAACACATTGTTAAATTCAATCACAGCTAATAATCCAGATCAACTCAAAACTCAGACCTACACGGCTTCAAACTTTAGCAAATTTAGGACACGACTTTAAATCAAATCCTTTTTATCAAACTACTGACTGCAGCTGTGACGCATCAGAGGAGAAATTACCCTTCAAGTGAGTCTGGGTTCTCCCAAGGTTTTTTCTCCATATATATATATATATATATATATTCATTAATGGAGTTTGGGTTCCTTGCCACCATCGCCGTGTTGGAGTGCTCACTAGGAGACTGCTGATATTAGATATTAGTTATTAAGCTAGCTTTTATATTTCCCGGTTTGTCATTCTGTTTATTCTGCTGTAAAGCTGCTTTGAAACAGTGCTACATTGTTAAAGCGCTATACAAATAAACTTGAACTTTACCTGCCACACCGTAAAGAACCTTAAATGGTTCCTTAAAGATCTTTTCATTTTTACAGTGTAGTCTTATTTATTTAGGTAATTTATGCCATATTAATAATTGTTCTGATCAAATTTACTGTGTTTTTAGAAATCTCGTCAAAATCAACAGTCGCTCCAACATATAATGCAGTGGTGCTTTGGGTGACCACAGACCTCTCTCAAACAAAAAAACATCCTGTTATCATTCTACCATAAAAATAACGAAATTGCCAAAATCTTAAAACTGTGAATTTGTCTTTATGTCATTGACTTTATTAGCAACTAAAGGCAGTTGACACTAAAACTTACATGAATCGTGGAAGATATTTTTAGATGGATCATTCAAGCATTCTTGACCTTCACAGGGGCACATGAAAGGTCTCCTGTTGGCACAGACGATGCTCAGTCGCCCAGCAACCAAAAAGCGTCAGGCTCAGCAGAGGTGCTTTAGGGAAAGAAGAGGGAAGCAGAAGAGGGTCTACACCTCTGAGGGTAAGTCCCTTGGGTCAATCACTTTACCAATAAATGATTTTCTCTTCTTGATTGTGTATTTGTGCACAATAAAGTGTCTTGTGATCATCAAAGAGCTTTTTCTCCCTAAAATGTACCAGTAGAAGGAGATGATATGGAGGGAATACAGAGAGTCCGGCTTGTGTCCAGGCCAACGCAACGAAATATCTTCTGGGATGAGTCTGAAGGACAGATTGTTGATGTAAGAGAGCTGCTGCAGCCGAGTCCACAGTTGACAGACCCAAACTCAAAAGACAAACCACAAACAAACCATGGATTTCTGCCTAAGTTTGAGGACTGGAAATTTGGAGGTCCAGTAATGAAAAACTTTGGGAACTCCCCATGCTTAACATATCTAGACCGAGGTTTGACAGAAACTGTGCCAAGGTCTTGTGACCTACCTTGGCTTCAGGACTGGAGGGAACTTGAGGAGACACATCATACAGCTAAAACTGTACGAAGAGACAGTCAAGATTGTGCATATGGACATTACTCTGGGTTATCCATGAAAAGATGTCCAGGGATGAGAGAGGAATGGGAAGTTAAAAATAGGTTTTTGTTTCCAGAAAACTTTGAAAAGAAAAGTTAAACAAAGTGCATGAATGGCATAGAGGTATATTACAGTTCTTTTCACCTTTTTAAGTTGACATAAAAGATAATTTTAACTCTCTATAAATAAATGACAAGCATGATTATAGTAGTACGTTTGCAATGGCCTAACACACATACAGTACATTCCAGTGAAAATTTCTTTTAGAATTCAGTTCCATATAAACCATTTGCTCTACAAGTAATACAGTGATGATTCCAGGTATTCTTTGTGTGTTAACTGGCCTTCTTTAACTGATTGGACATTACTTTTCCCAACACTCAAAAGAGGTTGGGTTATTTTAACACAGTGTTGGGTCAAAAATGGACAAACCCAGCAGTTGGGTTGTAAATTAACCCATTCTGGGTTGTTTTAATGAAAAATGTTAGTTTGTTTTAACCCATGGTTGTGTCAAGTATAAACTTTTTTGGCTAATTTAATCCAACAGTTGGGTTCGTCCATTTTTGACCCAATGTTGGGTTAAAATAACCCAACCCATGTGAAAGGAGGCTGGCAAAGCACTTGATTGATAGGCTTCCATTGCAAATTTATTGTAAACATGTTCTTGTTTGCATTTACAAACTAATAGATGAGGTACAAGAGAAGTTGTATTTACCCTAAGATAGCCAAATTTTATGAGATCATAATGGTCAACAATCTAAAACAAAGGTGCCGATATCAACTTAAAGTCTTAGAAACGCTTTGAAAAGTTTTGAAAACTATCCAATGTATCCAGTTAATTTGCTGTATATGAAATGATGTTTTCAATGGCATAAGATGAATATTATTCTGAGGACGTTTTCTCTTTCAAGTTTCTTCTCTTTCTGATATGTCATATTATATCTATATGTTATATCTATACCTATTCATTTATTTTCTGGCTTAAGTGGGTGTATAACCAATGTAAATTCATTTATTCACTTGGCAGACACTTGTATCCAAAGCCATTTACAATACATACAAGATATGTGTATTTTCTGGAAATTGAACACACTTTGACTGCTAGCACCATGCTCTGTTGAGCAAAACGAACACAATAGCCATCTGACACCATGGTGTGGAAACTTGTAGAGGCTTCAGTTTAACAATTAGAACAGTTGCATTTATGGAAAACAAAACATCTGAAACTGTGAGTTGCCTATATGAAAAGAAAACTTTAGAAAAGTAATAATGCAAAAGGCAACACATCATGTGACTACCCTTATGCATAACAGCCCTTAAAAGACCTTTAAAAAATGACACAAGCACTATATTAGTGATGACTCAGCATGCAGAACACAAGGCGAGTCTCCTTCTATAGCCTAACAAAATATATTCTTGTGTGAATCAATCTAATGTAATTATCATGTTAAAATAAACATTGTAGTGGTCTTGAGTACAGCTGTCTCCTCTTCACAACCAAAATGAATTTTAACACAGATTTAAATTAATCACAAAACAAATTAACAGCTATGAATAATGAAGTGCCAGTGCTTCTGTAAGAAAAACATTGAGCTACTGTGCCTGCAAAAGCTTGAATTGTTTGCATTTGCACCATAAAATTATTACATCTACTAAATGCAGAAGAAAAAAAAAAAAAAAATCAATCAAATACTAAAGCAAAACCACATAAAAAAATAAAAACACCAGAATGGTTCAGTTACAAGCTCTTCATTCAGAAAGAACAAGCTACTAAGTTTGCTTAAAAATCAAATAATTTATTTATAATTTTTAAACCAGGTCTGTTGTCCACTTGAAAACAAAGAAACTTTGCAAGACATTTGTCTGGGGTGAAAGTGGGAGAAAGAAGGGGTGGAGAAAAATGTCATCAACATGCAAACAGTTTCTCTTTCTCCCCAAAAGAATGGATCCATGTTTGCAGTGCAGGTCTCGCTCATCCAGATCATCAGCTGAAGTACAAGATCAACACTAACTACAACATAAATTCCACCTTTTAAGATGAGTTAGCCACAAGTGCAGATTCAAAAATAGTCTCCTTGAATGATTCCCCAAATGCAAAAGTCTGTCAGATTAGTGTCCACATCATCTAAATATGTGATCTTACCCAGCTAGAACCTGCCAGCTGATCATTATACATGTTTATGGGCATAACCTTCAATGGACTTCGTACAGTAATAAACCACAAAGTCAAAATGGGCAGTGCAAAAAACATGATCACACAATCATGCCAACTACAGTTTTAAACAATAAGCAATTAACCCATATGAGAATACAGGCAGCAAAGGATGGCAAATGACTATTTCTATTTAGGTTGGCATCTTGTGTGGAACTGAATTCACTTCAAGTTAAACTTACACCTGCCATCTGATTTTTGTGAGGGGTTTGTAAAAAAAAACAGTATCTAAAAGTCCACGATCAAATGCAAACCAAGGAATTAAATGGCTCTAACTGTTGTTCACAACATCCATTCAATCTTTTGAAAGATGCCCCTTTAAAGAGTGAAAGAAAAACTGAACAGACGGTTACATTTCAGGGAAATGTACTACAATTTGGGCTAAACAACTAACAGTATAATCAAAAGAAAACAGAAAACAATCAAAGATGCGTAAATTTCTCTCAATCATCCGTCAGAAAAATAGGTGAATGCGTAAATTTTTATAGCATATTCGGTTTTATCAACAATGGGACACAGCAGCTCTGTGGGGAAAACACTCCGATGATACTCGAAAACGACACAAAACAAACCTCCATATGTACATTAAGCAACTGAAAAACCTGTTTCCCACTCAAACCAGAAAAAAACAAACGCAATGTTTTCTTTTTCCGAGAACTCATGAGCCAGCAGCAAAGCGACGAGGGGTCCATTGGCAATAAAAATAAAGACAAACTAACATTTTCAAAATGCCTTGACAGAGACGTATCACAATGCGGGTGAGTGATGGTACAACCTGCCACAGCACACTACTGTTAAATACAATCCAATAAAAACATTATCCTTGAACCATCTTCATTTTTTCTGCTTTATACACAAACTTTAAAATACAATGTTGTCTTGCATATGATCAATGGGCCACGTTCTTCTCATGTTTTATATACCAGGCCCAATCTGTCCCTTTAAAGCAACTTTATGACTTTTATGAATCAGTCCCACAGAGCAACTAAGCTGGTGAGATCTATATGCTGCCCCCTACTGTTCAACTAAGGCAGTGGCAGACAAGGGAATTTCACCCTATTTAATCAGTGCAAAAATGAGAAGTGCATCTCTTTGAGGTTCATTTGTCTTGATTTAGGTCAGCATAATGAAACTGAACTTCCGACAAAGACTTTTAAAGATGCTTCTGCAATCAAAACAATTAGCAATGCCAATGAAAATCTTTTACTGTTGTCTCTTAATGTTGTGATGCTTCCAAATTCTTTTAGTTATATTTCCATTCTCTAAAGTCAGATCAAATGTGAACAGGGAGTATCCATGATGAACTTTAAACACTGTGGAAAAACGACTGAAAAATAATAATGGGAAAATACTCACTTTATGAGGCAGGAACAACTGATTGGCCCATTTGGAAATTCACTTTAGTTCAACTAGATGACCAAAACACTTCAGGCCAAACTACTTGGTGAGATTTGTTTTAAGTAGCATAAAACGAAATCAAACAATTGTCTCCAAACACACAAAAAATGTCCACATGAATCAATATGGCATACTGTGAGGAAGCTAATATGACTGCCTTAAAAGAGCAGAGACAGCATCCACATTTTTTCCTCAGTATTCAGACTAACATGTCTGCATATTTGCGTATGCTAGTTTGTCTTGTAGAAAGTCACGTCGCTTTGATCGAACTTTTAAAGCGGACAGAGCTCTGCTCGGTGTTTTCCAGAACATAAAATAAACACATAAAACAAACCGCAGACCCCCATATGCACAAAACTAACGCAAAGCAACAGGCTCCAATACGATCACAACCTGCGATGCTCCCGTGCACCCTCACTTAGAAGAAAAACAATAATAAAATAAACAAAACAAAAATCGATTCTGAGAATAGCTTTCGTCGAGTCGGCTTAAACACATATTTCCATTCTGGTTTGTGATTGTTCATAAAAAATTAAACAACAGAGGTGTGGTGCATTCTTCGCTTTCATTTCGCCGACACTTTCGACCCACTCGGCCTGGTCTCCAAATATACGAGGCTATCGACACCTGAGCGCAGATCCACCACATATTCCTTTTCAGTGTCATTGTAATATTTAGTACCCAACTTTTTCTGTATTTTTGTTTTCTTTTTTGCAATAATTTCTCTTTGTTTCGCACAAAACGTTCGTAAAACACTTTATTATGATTTGTTGAATATTCCCTCTGAGTTTCCCCTTTGTGGCTCAGCAGAAGTCGAGTGCCTTTCTAGTCAGGGAAAGCAGATGATCCGAGCCGTAGATGGACTGGGGCAGAGGAAGAGGAGGCCAGAGGGATGAACAAAGACTTGAGGAACCCATTAGTTTGATTTAGCGAAGCCAGAGTTTGAGCCGAAGTGCGTCCACTCCGTTTAAATAATATCTAAACAGCCGCTTGTCCCTGACAAAACCCAGATTCTCATAGAGCTTCAGGGCTGATTTGTTGGTGATCTCTGTCTCGAGCACAACCTGAAGATGAAAAGAAAGCATAGACAGGCACGATGTGCAAAGTGTAGATTTTAATCTTGACTATAACAGAGTAAAACTGCTGTATTTGGAATAAAATAAGACCATTTTTTCCCTGTTAGCAATACAAGGATGACATAATATTTAAATGACTTTACTATGTGAGAAAGCGTGTGTGGCGTGTCACACTTTCAATGAAAGTGTCTGCCAAATACAAAAATGCAAATGTAGTATTCCATTCCAAACATACTCATCAAATAAAGTCATTAATAGCTTTCTCACCTCATCGCAATCCCCCTCCACCATGGCATAAATGGCCTTTTTCACCAGGTTGGTGCCTATAACAAATGCAAAAGAAAGCTTGGAATACAATTGCATAAGGTGCATAACACAATTTAATATAGTGGGAATTAAGAGTGGGAAAGGTCTGTTTCTTAGCAAACCTTGAAGCATAGACGTTTAACGTTTTAAGACAGTAAATGTCTATAAACTCACAATCAAGCATATGAACATTCAATATCATATTAAGAGAATCATGCCGGTTGCCATTCTGTGACATTGGCTACTTACCAATCCCTTTCCTGCGAAATTTGGAGTCCACAGCAAGCATGGCAATGTATCCACGACGAAACATCTTCTTATGCATGTCTAGCTTACATACAATGGCACCAACACAGTCTTTCTCAACCATAGCCTGTGACACACCAGAAGGAAAGAATCACCATGACATGCTGCAATTACTTTGTCTTATTGGTTAAAAAGCATAAGGATAACAATAACACATAATTAGGCTCAGTTTGAGATAATCAGACCACACTGACTTATTAGGACACTTATGTATCATAGTCTTTGCATGGTAACAATGGTGTGAGACCAAGCACAACCATGGTTACCATAGGTAAAACCATTGATGGCTCCACAATGCTATGGCAAGATCAATGTAATTATGGTAAAAACTAAATTACCTATCAAACCCGAAATAAAAATGATAAAAAAAACATACCATGGCAAAATCATGATATGGCTATGGCATTAAATTGTTTTACTATGTATTTACATGCTAATTCACAAGGAATACCAACATACTACTATGATGCATGTCCAAATAAATTGTATTCCACTGTAAGATCCCTAAAAGAGTGGTACTTATGGTTTTTTGGAAAAAGTTGACTTCCTAATAGTGGCGTACATTGAATAAAAAAAATACCACAGTAACTAGTTAGTACTAGTAAACAGTGCCGCCAGTCAAACGTTTGGAATCACTTACTCACTGTTGTTTAGATGTTTTTCCACATTTTAGAATAGCAGTAAATTCATCAAAACCATAAAGTAACACAATTGCAACTGTTGGAATTATGCTGTGACTAAAGCATCCAAAATAAATTAACATCATGTTACATTTAAGCATTTTCAAAAGTAGTCACGCCTTGAATTTGCAAATTCATACTCTTGGTATTTTATCATCCAGTTTCCTGAGGTCTCAACCTTTTTAAACAGCACTGAAGGAATTTCTATCTATGATGGACTCTTATTGGCTGCTTTTTATTAATTTTTTGGTCCAAGTAATTTCAAAAATATTTTTTTTAAATGTTAGTTTACTAATTAAAGAAATGAATATGTAGGCACAATTATATTTTTTGTATAAAGCAGTAATTTCAAACATTGAAATATACAAAGATTTTGGAGATCATTGAGAATTATATGATATTACAAAACACGTTGTGATTTATTAGACATTTGGCCGGGAAAATAGCTCCATAAACGGAAACTCCAACAAAAATGCACAATTGTGCCCTTTGGGTCTTCATTCGACCATGATACCATTATACCAACATTATCATGTTTTGGACATGTATCATGGTGATGCCTTTGTATTCATTAAAGTACGGTTAAATAACGAAGTACAAAATTGTATGTCATGGCATTAGCATCGGATGCCATCATTGTACCTTGGTATACTTTTTTTGTGAGAGGACACACACACTGTACGTGTCTTGATAGCACAGACACAGATGGCTGATGGTGCATCACGATGAAAAACAACAGAATGACATGATACATACCAGAAAGCAGAGCTGAGGCCAGTTGTGAATAAAGTACCTATAGGTGTATATGGAGTAGGGCTCAGACAAGTCTTTAGTTATTAGGCGTATAATATCAGGCATCTGTAGCTCAGACTCATATCTCACGTATCTGATGGACTCGTCGTGTTCCTCCAGCGCGAGTCTCGACATCTCCGCCACCGGAGAGCTGTCAGTCGCCGCCGCCTGCTCTACTCCAGCGCCATGCGGGCCCGGGCCTGGTTCAGCCCCGTCCGTGGCCGCTTGACCCTTATCTATCGAGCCAGTCCTGCTACTTACATCATTCTCCAGTTGACATGAGCTGCTCTCCGTTATAGCCATACTATCGGTGCAATTTATCCCGTTGTTCGGCGGCGACTGGTTCTGTGATATATCGTTACAACGTTTATTCCTCGTTAAATTGTTTTTATCCGTGTGATCGCCTTGCGTTTCACCGGTGCCGCCCAAATGATGATCAGAAGCGCCGGTTTGATTGTCGGACGCCCGGTGTTGAACGTGGTTTTGGAGGTGAGTGTGGTTGCACTGGACCCCGTTCAGCTGGGCTGAGTGGAACTGGGCGCCTGATGCGTTGGGATGCACGTTGTTCTGGTTGGATTTAACGATCGCTTTATGGTCGTTGGCATGCTGGTGTGGTCCCGGACCGGGGACGATGATGTCCAGTCCCCCATCGTTCCCCAGTAAGGTGCACCCGTCCACGGGCAGTGATGTGATCTCGCTCGAGGATGAAGACAGTGCGTTAGGCCCAGGCGGCACTTCAGCCATTCCACTGCATACAGTTAAAATGATGACAGAAAAACGGGGTCGGAATCAGCTTCTCACAGCAAACGACGGCAAACACAGGCGTCCGTCCGGCTGCTGGTACCTGATAAATGTAGAAAAATTGCAAAGTTCGTTGACTATCTCGTGTCTGTTCCTGCCATTACTCAATACACTCCACACTGGCCTATTATCTGCCGTAAAGCTAAACGCGTGATTTACGACAGTGTGTCGGCGCGCTACAGTAAGAGATGGTGGGAAATGTAGTTTTATTGATTTATTTCACAAATATTAATTTTGATTGTCTGACTTATTTTTTATGAAGGTCCAGTTTTAATTTAAATACACTTCTACAAACCTAACATCCATATGCATTCAAATTAAAATGTTTAAAACACATTTCAGGGTCGAATGACTAAATCTATTTTGAGCCACTAGATGGACCTATTCATCCAATTATTCGCTTTTTGTCTCTATTATTTTGCTAGGTGTTTAATGGTGTGTTTGTCAAAACTTGCAGCTTAATGTATATGTTCAGGGTATTTACAAAGTTTTGTGTTTGTTGCAAAATTCTCGGTATATTTTACTAATGAATAAATAATTACCAGATCGGATGATTTAGCTTTTGTGTTTATAGTCCGATTGGCCTATTCAATAGTTAAATGTGGTAGCTGTGTAATTTTTAATCTAGTAGAGCTCCTATTTTTATTACCATTTTCACTGACTTTAAGACAAAATAAATTCTTAAACACACATAGCTTGCAATAATAATATATCAGTAATAATTATGCTAACCAATAGAATAAAATGCACCTGTAGAACATAAAATGAACTTTAAAACATTACTTTACAACAAACTTTAAAATGAACATAAAACATATTTATGAATTTTAAAACTCCAATAGCACCAATTTCATTTCAAAATATTTCAAAACAATATTCTAATTAATTTGAGTTGATCAAGTCATTGTGGAATTCTCTGGGATTTTGAATACAAACAGTATGGGAATTTAGGAATGCATTAGAAATTTAAGTCTGTCTTCTGCACAGCAGGTGAAGAGCATCTTATAGGAGACAAGCTTTAATGATCAGATCGATCATGGTTTATGTTCTAAAGAGGAAATCCTTGTGAGAATGCATCTCAGCCTATATCTAAAAGACGAACAGCAAGGCAATCAGTAGACATGGCAGACAATTAATCTCTCAGACAAAGATTTGCTTCAGTGGAGAGCCCTTAGGTGGCTCCAGCTGAACTATCATCATCCTGCTGTCTTCTCCATGGGAATTCTCAGCCATAATTGACAGCCAAATGCAACTCACCTAAAGCTTAATTGTCTTTAGCCTATAGACAATGCATACCTATGCAGTAATAGCTTCATTTTACTGACCCAAAACATATGGTGTTTGTGTTACGGAAGGGGTCACAGAATTTAAGCAAACACAAAATTCAGGTAGCAAAACAGTTGCAAATCATTAATTGTCCTTTATAAATTATTTCTTATTATATAAAATTAAGGTAACTTTAACTGTAAATTGGATGAGTGGTATTTTTAGGGCTATGTTAACTACTTTTGTTAGGGAGAAGAGAGCCCGAGACGCACTTAAGTGGGACCTCTATGGGTCGTTTTGGAAACTAATTAAGAACTTCTTTGGATACTAGTCTGGTATTTCCCTTTAACAATTGCGGTCTCTCTCATTCTCTGCCATCAAGATAAACTCTTTTCAAACTTATCAAACAAACACAGGGCCAAAGTCCTCTTGTGAGTGAGCTCAAAAAGCCCTTATAAACCAGCTGAACACTAATAGGGAAAACCAAAGCTTGAACACTTGTAAACACTCACGGCCAAGTCTGAAGCAGAATGTTTAATTAAATCGTCGTTCTTTATTACATGCTGTTAGTAAATATGTGCAAATCAAAGCTTTTCTTTATAAAGAAAAGTCTCAACTCAATATTTTTTAATACTACACTTTCTGAACAAACAGTCATTATGGTAATTTATAATTACCAGGCAACACGCAAACTAAAAAAAAATATTCCTTGCTTACACTGTAAGATGCTTTGGATAAAATCATCTGCTAAACGCACACATATTATAATTTCAGAAGAATAAAGGACACACAAGGGCAAATATACAATGCATGATTTTACTATTTTGGGAAAAGACCATACAGTATATACAGACTATAATGTATGACAGTGGTTGCATTTTGTCAGTGAAAACATTTCTATACAGATCAAAACTATTTTACATTGATTCTTTTTTTACATGTGCAATAAACATTGGCTGTGATTTATTAAGGCAACTGGTGCATTAGTGAGTTAATGTCACAGTATCATAAGTCCAGAGGAGACCGGAGCATCACCTGTGGAGTTCCATATGTAGTATTCTGAGGAGACCAGCTCTCGTGCTTAAAAAAACAGCAAGAGAATAATTATATGAATTACTCGTATGAAAATGTATGTATGTTTTAAAGCCATGTGACATTTCCAGTGCTTACAATGACATATTGAAATATACTTACTTGTGACGATCCGTGGTTTGGCAGACGAGTATATCTGCACAGAGTGTTGGTCCACACAGCATCCAGATAAAGTCAAATCTTGTATACGAAAGTAAAGCTGCAAAAGTATAGATGTTATTCATCTATAAGATCTTAAGATGACTAACAGAAATGTCAAAAATAAGCTGAAACATTACAAAAAAATGAACATCAAAAGGCGACCTGAACTCTTAACGCAGAGCTTGTGTATTAACACCGAAAAATTCATAATACTTATTTATCCTCACTTTAATATAAGAAGTGAGCCCTGTGCAAAGAGGATCTGTTGGTCCAGAAACAGTCCCTGAAAAATAAACAGACCCCTCCAGTGATACTTCTCTAGACTTTGGAAACTTCTGACCTGAGGACAGAAAACAAACAAAAGTCATATAATTCTTAAACAAATACATACACGCATGCAAATCTAAAAGTAAAATATTGAGTTGACATACCAAGGACCCAAACCAGCAGGTTCTTTTCTTTAGACACTTCAAGCTGTCCTGAGCTCACTTTGACATCCACATTACCCATCAGGTTCCTGTGAAGCAGCATGTACAGCTATAACTGCCAATGTTATTTTTAAAAACATGACAATACAACACTAACAAAATATAGTAATACTGTAGCATTACACTCTTAAACCACTGAAAATGCTCTGATCTAGTAATGTTTGCATAAAACAATTTAATCACTCTAAATGTGTCAATTACTACACACCACCCAGCACAAGTGAAGAATGAAATTATATATTTTGTAAAATTTAACTATAAACTTATGAATAATATGAAGCTATGTAGGTTTGTGAACATCCATTACCGATTGAAAAATGGAAGGTGTGCATCACAATACTCAAAGTTGTTTTTGACACTTTCATGGAGCTTTAAGACCACATTAATCTTTAGGTGGTTCTCCTCGACATTCAGCTGGTAGGAGCCAAGAATTGGTGGCACAGGAACCTAACCAACAGTTATTTGACAATTCAAGACAGTTAGTAGTGTGTATTCCATAATAGGTATAAACAACATAACAAACTTTTACTAACAGGACATTTAGCTCTACCTGTGAGGTGTAACTGCAGAGTCTAAAAAGCTCCAAAGGAGGTGAGAAAGGGAACTTGTACGGCCCTGAAAAGGCGGATCCATCATTCTCCTCCACGCTGCAGGCAGTGAGGATGCTTGCATCCAAAGATGTCACACAGGGATGAACAAGAATGTCCTGGAGCGGTGAGCCATTGGGTGGAAGTGTAAGGGTGACCGTTACATTAGGCAGAACACCTTCCACCTCACACTGATGGCAAGAGAAAATAATATATGTTGAAAACCTTAATATAACAAAACATCAGAACTTTTTAGTTTATTTGGAAGGTAAGGCTACTAACTTTGCACATAACCATGCCGTACACATCCCACAGGTCCTGTCGGGTACTCTTGCCATACTGCATTGACCTCACCTTTTCTGTAAGGGCCACATTTACGACAGCCCTCCCTCGATGGACCCCTGCTTTCCAGGCAGGCTGCTTCTGAGCGCCCCCTGGGCTTGGAGCCACAGAAGCAGGTACAGTTCCAGCTGAAGGTGGGGTGTCCAGCGGCCGTCCCAAAGGGCAAATCTGCAGAAGCACCGAGGGAAGAGCTGCCAAACGGGATGCTAGCACATCAGGCTCTGGCAGTTTACCTCCAGGGCCACAGAGGAAATCCTGCAGGCCTGACAGCAGAGCTAAGCCCTGAGAGGCTGAGGCCAGACTGGGGAGAGGCGGCCGCGGCTCAGGAGGGGCTTCCACGAGAGGAAGGCAGGCTAAGATTAATGCTCCTTGAGTGACAGTGAGCACAGGCCAGACAGTTCTCCCACCCGAGCCATCCACACGGAGCTCCACAGCCGGTGAACGCTGTTGACGGGCACAGTCATCCCGTACGTCTACGTAAGGTTTGTCAGCATCCACCTGTCCCAATTCTGTCAGCAGAAGCTGAGCTAAAACACAGTCCTCTGGAACAGGCACATACTGAGCTCCAGCCAAAGTTTTGGCACGAAACTCTACTGTTGGGTACCGTCTAAAAAACAAAACAAATTGCAAAGAAAAGGCAAAACTTCTGTGCTGACATGAAAGTTATAGTCAGCTTGTCTTAAATCCACTCACTATATAAAATTCATGGCTAATAAACACCATGTATTATGCAGTAAAAATTCAGATATGCTTACCTGGAAAACCGCACCTTTCCAGATTCACCATTCTCGTGTGATACAATCCACAATGCTCGTATACTCATTGAAGCTGCTTGTCTATCTATCTCTGTCCGTCTGGATGATAGGAGTAATTTTAAAAAGTGCACGCATCTAGCGAAGTAAGCGAAACACTTTATTATTAATTAAATCGATAATGCAAAACGTTATTTCTTATTCATAATAACAATACTTATTTATCATAATTCTACACGAAGTTACCGGTAAATCACACCAGAATATAGCAACCCGCCTCTGTCATGTTTTTGCCAGCTGACAGCTTCTTCTTCCTGTTTTCAGATATCACGTGACACGTTGGGGCGTGGCCGCGCTGTGTTCCAGGCTGATGTGAGATCAGTGTTAACAAAGCTCACTGGTTTCATTATGTTAAAAGAGAACACTAAAGCTGATCTCAGACCGGCTCGCAAATACAAAGTGCGTATCCTCACCCTTATCCTTTCTTTCTATTTCCGGCCCGGTCATGGCAGCTGGATGCAGGAAGCAACTGTCCTCTGAATAGAAATAAACAAGGAGAAAAAGGGGATCTTTGGGTAAACCTCTGAGGCTTAAGCTGTGTTTTCTGGCAAATTGCTTCGAGACGTTGTAAAATATGGCTACGACAGCACAGTTATTCGAGGTAGGTCTGTTTATTAATTCAATGATAGCTTTTACGGTTTGCGATACAGTTTTTGGACAGATTGTTATAAGTTCGTTTTATTTTAGCTGCGTGTGTTTACATCTATACATAATAATGAGTAGCATTTAGAGTAGAGTTGATAGTAAACAATATATAATCTAAACTGAGACACACAGTTCTAGATATTTTGGTGCTGGCTGGTACACTGTCAGTTAAATTAGCAATTAATTTAACTGTGTTTAAAGGAGTGTTTAAAGGATCTTGCCGCATATCTACCTTTGTAAAAGGAACTCAATATCCCATCCTTTCTTTTATCCTACATACCACTAGCTTGTGATTTCAGTTTCATGAGGTATTACTTGCATTTTTACCATTTTAATCTATATAATATCGATTTAAACAGGAACCATTTGATGCTGATGAGTATATTGAGAGACTGGCTTGGAGAACTCCAGGAGGAGGTTCCAAAGGAGGAGCTGAGGCATTTGACCCCAAAAAGTGAGTCACAAAACAATGCATGATTTGTCTTGTACATAATATTTCTCAGTTAACACCTACACTATCTGGTAAAACTTATAGGGGACAATTGGAAGACATGTGCATATAAATTGTGCCAATTTTATGAATGAGAGCTAGAAAAGCAGCTAATAGAAAAGCAGGTAACATCATATGTTGGAAGTCTTTTATATTATTGGAACTGTTTTAAAAGCATCCTAAAGGCATCTAAAGTTGGTGGAAAGAACGCCTAGAATGTGTGTAGAGCTGTAAAATACACAAAAGATAGTTGCCCTCTAAAAGCAAAGATTTATTTAATTTGTTGCTTTTGAACACTTGTCAAATAGTAAGTAGTAAATAATAAAATAGTAATGATAAAACAATGTGTTGGAGTAATCAAACTTTTGATTGGTAGTGGAAAAAAGTTTTCGAAATTTAGTAGAAGTGACAAAATTTTTTTCTAATTTGTCATCATTTTTCTTTGCATTATAGTGATTATGTACATAGACTACTTATGCTGTATGTAAAATATATACATAAGTCACTTATTTCATCATGATAAAACATACAGGTCCGCATGAAAATACAGATTTCTGCAGAACTGTTGTCTGTTTTATGTGTTTGTTTACTGGCTAATTTAATTATGCGTTTAGCTACCAGTAAAAAAAACTGTTCACACCAGGAAAATAGCTGTAGCTACAAAAGATCAAATTGTTTACGGGTGGGATCACTTTACTAAGTGATTTTTTTTCCAGCTAATCGATGATTCAACATTGACAGCCTATTAAAGTTCAATATAGCTGTCTTTAGTTATCGTTCTTGGTGTGAACAGTTATTGGGAGATTAGTGTTTGCATCTCAGTTTTACACTTTTTGCTATTTTTCAATCCATAACACAGATTTCCCCCTGAATAAAAAACGGCAAAAAGTCTGCAGATTCCCTATGGGCCAGGCTAAATGCATAAAAGAAGTCCCTTTTATTTTAATATGTAGTTTGGGTTTAATCATAATATATGATTTTGTTAAGGTGACTAGTTTGACAGTCATGTAACTGCTGGAGACAAAAGCAGAGAAATGACAAGAAGTTTACTTCAACATAAAAGCATTTCAAAAGTGCTTTTTGACTGCCAGAGCAGAAACATCGTCCCAAATTTTACACTGAGCTCTCAAATAACCGACCATGAAGAGACTGTTGTGAGCTGAACCATTGACTCACAAATGATGGAAGAGAACAAATTTGGAGGGAAGAGATGGAGAGGAAAAAGAACTTAAGCTGCCAGCAGCGTTTAGGGAATTACGGTGATATGAGATTATATACTCATCACTTCAGAATGTTTTGCTACCACCCAGAGAATCCAAACTTGCTGATATTGGAGCTTTTGACTTTGCTGTCCCACAAGTTCTTTGAAATGCAGCTGACGAAGCTTTTGGTTGTATGTGCGAGGTTTCCTAAATACACACACACAGGTCGTTGTTACGAAGAGCCACAATTTATGGTAACAGGCCATTAGCTGATTTTCTGGTGAGGTAAGTACTTATACAATCTCGACAAATACTCAGATACTCTCCTAGGACGCTTTTGCGTTTCCCAGTTTAAGATCAGTCTGCCGGAGTTTGCTTGAAGAAGTATTCATGCAAGATAAACGAATCTCGGCCTAGCATATACTGATCCCTGCTGTTGAGCTGGTTTCAGGATATGGAAACAGAGCTTCAGGCATTTTTATATGATTGGTCAGGTTTTATATAACGTTCCCCACAGATTACATGCTAGCCAAGCTAACTTAATTTGAGACGTAAGCCTGCATCTTGCAAATGAGAGTGTGAAATGGATCCCTTTTCAGTGTTCTCTGAACACAAAGAGCATTCTGTGGATTGCTTAGCAAAGCCTCAGCACTAGTGTATAAAAATAATTTTAGAGTTCTGGGTAGAAGGGACAGCGATTTACCTTCTTGTGGCTGATAACTGTCCATGTAGCCCATCAAACAAATTTGAACAAAGAAAAGACAAAATTCATATTTTTCTTTCAGTGATTTTAAGTTCAGTTCTGTACGCCATAAAGCATGTTCATGAATTTTCCGTTCATGACATTAACATTTATGTAAACCTTCTTTCACGATATACCGAAGTTTATATTTTTCTGTACCTGTATGTTTTTTTTGGTCTTCTGTGGAACACAAAAGGAGATGGTAAGCAGAATGTTTCCACTATTAAATTTAGTACAATGAAACCTTTTTAATTTATACTTTCAGTGACAAAGGACCGAAATTTCCCTTTGTGTACCGAAAGAAAATTTTTTTGTATTATTTTTTGTACACTAACCGTTTAAGATGCTCAAACTTCAATTGCTTCATTGTCTCTTTAAGTATTTGTAAATCGCTTTGGATAAAAGCATCTGCTAAAAGTGTTTTGTGACTCGTAGATCTTCAGTGATTGTTGTTTTCATCTGGTTTTCAGGTTGTTGGAGGAGTTTGTCAACCACATTGAGGAGCTAAAACAGTTGGATGAAAGGATCCAGAGGAAGGTGGAGAAGTTGGAGCAGCAATGTCACCGTGAAGCCAAGGAGTTTGCCCACAAGGTCCAGGACCTGCAGAGAAGCAACCAAGTCAGTTTCATTTGTGCATAGGTTTAAAAGCAACTTTACATTTTAATCAAGTGCCTTTTTAATACATTGTAATCAAGTGCCTTTTCAAACCATTTTACCATGTGTTCCTCTGTACCTACAGAACAAACAGTGCAGCCAAATTTCTGCTACTGAGCCATTTAACATCTGTTTTAGCTGAGATCACATGTTATGTTTACACAATTTAAAGTTTACTTCCTTATTATGAACATTTAGGTAGCCTTCCAGCACTTCCAGGAGCTTGATGAACACATCAGCTATGTGGCCACTAAAGTTTGCCACCTCGGAGATCAGTTAGAAGGAGTGAATACCCCAAGACAGAGAGCTGTGGAGGCTCAAAGGCTCATGACGTACTTTAATGAGTTCCTGGATGGAGAGCTGCGCAGTGATGTCTTCAACAATCCAGAGAAGGTCAGATTTTAAAGGCACATCTAAACCATTACCATCAAAAATTTTAATTAAAAAGCCAAGAGAACGAGAGAATGTGAATGTGAGAAGAGAATGTGTTCATAAATTGGACTGAACTGATTGTGATGTATGTTTAAAAATAAAATACTATAAGGTTTTCCTATGTTTATTTTGTGATACCCAATCTTTTATCTCTTCACATTTAGTTTCACATTTCAAATGAAAGTACAACTTACTTGACTGAATTGATCACTAAAATTGATTTGCATAGCACCATAATGTATAAACCATAATCCTTAGTCCTCAGACTAATATGTACTTTATTGTCTGCCTAAATATTGATGAGCATGAACGTAATTGGAAATGCCACTTACACGGTATTGATGTGACCAACCGTGGGTGGCAAGTCCTACATCTTCTGATGCTATTAGCATAAGGCCACCAACATGCTTCTAGTGAGCCATGTGGGAATATACCCGGCAGACTTTTCAATATTTCTCAAAATGAGCCCGCCTCCAGAAGAGAATAGAAGGAAAGTAAGAGCTGCAGGTGAATAGCTGAGAGGGGGGAAAGAGAAATGGGAAATGGAAGGAACGAAAGGTTGGGTTAATCCCTGTGAAAGGGAGGGCCGGGCCCAGGCAACGAGGAGACAAGCGGCGGTAAAAAAACCCTACTGCTGGGAGACGGCTACATCACTTACATGGGATTTAGCTAATCTTAGCTGGGGGACAGATACTTAGAAAACCTCGGTGAGGAGAGCAAAAAAGGGATGGATCCACCTCACAGGAACACAATAATGATGTTAGCTGAGGCAGGCAGGAAAAGCAGAGAGGAACTGGGGAGGTGTGGACGGTATGGCCTTTTTCTTCTTGTACATCGGGCTTGAAGGGAAAGGTGGGGGGTTCTTGTCCGGGTCCTGTTTTTGGCTCAA
Organism: Beaufortia kweichowensis; assembly: GCA_019155185.1. Lineage (NCBI taxonomy): Eukaryota > Metazoa > Chordata > Actinopteri > Cypriniformes > Gastromyzontidae > Beaufortia > Beaufortia kweichowensis. Next base: position 5,094,423 of record CM032805.1, read on the forward strand.
CTTCCTACCTGCCCATGGGGACAGATTATGGGAGGTGATGTAGTGACGGATTAGTTATAGTCCATTTTTATTAGACATGAGCAGGCGTAAGGTGTTGGACGGGCAGCAGTTGACGGACAGGGGTTAAGTTGTGGTGCTGATGAGGTTCAGGTGTGCAGAGTTGAGCTCGCTCTTATCGGCCTTGCGGTGGACGAGAAGATGATGGATGAACAGGGAGAGGGACAGACTTACCATAAGCCGATCCACAGATTTAGGGGTGGTGCTTCTGGCCTCTGTTCATGTTTTGAGGTGTCTGTCCTGTTCTATCCATGTCCTGTCCCTCACCACAGCCTGTTCTCATCCCAAACAGATAAAGGAAGCTGCTGACATCATTCAGAAGTTGCACCTGATTGCTCAAGAGCTGCCGTTTGATAGGTAAGAAGCCTGCAGATAGAGTCGAGGAACTCTATGTGAGTAGGGGTAAGGTGGCTGGAATGGGGTATAATCACACATAGGGGTGATTCCATTCCATATCATGTTAATGATATACCTATATAGTTAGTATGTATATAGTGAGTATTGTATTTTTATACTGCAACTTGATAGTAAGACACTAAACTTTAGATACAAGTTTTTTCTTCTTGACTTGTTTGGGACACAAGTAAGCATCACAGACAGTATAGTGTCTACCACTGTTTAAACAGTATTTACATTTATTCATTTAGCAGATGCATTTATACAAATTAAATAGGTGTTTAGAAAGAGCATTTAACATTTTGTCTACTTTCATTTTGACAATTGTATTGTCATTGTGCACAAATACAAGTACAGAGCCAATAAGATGGAGAAATGCAAATGGAAATAAATAAATATGAAGTATGTGTGTAAAAATGGTCTTTCGTGAAGTTAATGTGGAACTGGTGTTTTCAAAAACAATGTTATCTTAACGTTATATTAACCTTACCTTAACGGTTTCTTAATGCTAATCTTCACGTTTCTAAAGATGCTTTTTATAAACACTGTTATACTGCCCAGCCCTAAAATACAAGGTGTGCCATACACTAAGTCACATAAACAGGCAGCATTAAGTAGAAATTAAGAAATTGCAATAGGATGCACTTCAAAAACTTTTTTATACGTATAGTTTATTTAAAAAAAATGTCCTTGTCTTTTCTTTTCAGGTTTTCTGATGTCAAGGCCAAGATAGCAAGTAAGCAGCTGCAGACTAAACAAGTCACTATTACTCCGTTAGACCCATCTGCTGAAAATGCAGTGTTAACATAAGTGTGTGTTTGACAGGTAAATATCATGACCTTGAGCGTCAGTTGATTCAGGAGTTTACAGCAGCTCAGAGACGGGGTGAGATTGGACGTATGCGGGAGGTGGCGGCAGTCCTGCTACATTTTAAGGTTTGCTAGAAATGCATTTGAAGCACTTGAATTCAACATAAATCCAAATTCACCCTGTTTAGTATCCTAATACACACTTTTGTACGATTCATTAGTCTACGTACACTACTAGAAAATAATGCTACTCTTTGAAAAAGAAGCATTACAGGTTCGTAATGCTGGATCCATTCTGTTGAAAAAATTAAAAAACCTAATTTGTTTTTCCCAATTGAATATTCTTTGTAATTCAGAACAATAAACAAATCACATAAACAAATAAAATTTGTTGCAAATTACATTTAATGCTTTTTATTTCACGTTTGTCATATGCATAATATGTAGTTATTTCTTTCCTTTGTTACAGGGTTATGCCCACTGTGTGGACGTCTACATAAAGCAGTGTCAGGAGGTGTGGATTAGTTTGGACTGTCCCTTATTTCTGTTCATTACATCTATGAAGATCATACTTCATTTTAAGTGCTGTTGCTAAAAACTAAAAAAATAATGTACGTATAATAACCGCATAGCTTGTGTTTCTCATCTATAGGGAGCATATATGAGGAATGATGTGTTCGAAGACATAGCTCTTCTGTGTCAGCGGGTTAACAAGCAGGTTGGAGAGGTCTTCTGCAGTCCAGAGACTGTCATGGCTAAACTCATTCAGAGCATCTTTGAGAACAAGATACAGGTGAAAGCCACACAGGAGTACATACCTAGTTTTATAGTTAGTGGTAATCAGCATGTTAGCTTTAAATCTGTTGGTCAACTTTACATTTAAGTAATCAAATCAGTGAGATTATGTTTATGATTTCAGGCTCATGTCAAAGAAAGACTAGATGGGACCCGCAACTCTGATGTGGAGCAATACCTCAAAAACCTCTATGACCTCTATACACGGTATTATTCATCCTTATTTAAATCAATATTTTTGACTTTGCAATCATCACACTGTTTACTTCTCATGCCTGGGAAAATTCAACATCTAGTTGTTAAATAAATTCAACATCAAATTCAAAATTTTTATCTGTGACTCATCAAATGTGAAATTACAGCCAATCAGGAACTGAAACTTTTGCTCTATGTGTGCTCTATGTGGTTTGAGGCCAAACACAATATTGGTTTTGATCACCATGATTTTTAACAATTTTAACTTTTTTTATTTGTAGGACAACGGCACTGGCTGCTAAGCTTACAGACTTTAACTTGGGCACAGACAAGCACACGTTTCTGTCTAAGCTGATAAAGACCATTTTCTCCTGCTATCTGGAGAGCTACATAGATATGGAGCGACAATATCTACAGAGCCGAAGCGGCATGATTCTTCAACGCTTCTACGACTCAAAGAACCACCAAAAACGTCCTGTTGGTGCGGGCAGGTACGGAATTGGGATTTAGAGGTTTAGGATTGGTTTGTCATATAGATGTTTTTGATGTGTTCCTCTTCATTTGTTCTCTTAACTTTCACAGTATTCAGGAACTAAAAGAGAGATTCAGACAGCGCACTAACTTGCCTCTTGGGCCCAGTATTGACACACACGGAGAGACCTTGCTCTCACAAGAGGTTGTAGTCAACCTGCTCCAGGAAACCCGACATGCCTTCGAGAGATGCAACAAGGTATATAGAACAATAGAATTTATATTATTAAAACTGATCTTGTAAAAAATGTAGAAGTAAAAGGTTTTTATGGGCTAAAAAGACATTTTCTGTTCTGTTGTCTAGTTGTCTGACCCTGCAGATCTACCAAAGAATGCTTTCTCCATCTTTCTGCTTTTGGTGGAGTACCTGTGTGTGGACCATATAGACTACGCTCTGGAGATTGGGCTTTCAGGTATGAGAAGACTAAGCACCAACTCCACTGGGTTAATAAATGTTTTCTTAATCAAAACAATATGCTTTTATGATTAAGTTGAACTAGATTTAACAATATAAAATAAGTTTTGATTAAATTAATAAACTCTATGTGACCATAGAGTATTATTTTAAATGACAATACTGTCTTTTACAGCCATCCCATCTGCAGATGCCAAAAATGCCAACCTGTATTTCCTGGATGTGGTTCAGCAGGCCAACACAATCTTCCACCTCTTTGATAAGCAGTTTAACGATCATCTCATGCCTCTTATTAGGTGGGTTTGACTGGTTTTTCTCCTCCGTCTCATCTTACTAGCAACTTTCCCATGACTTTTGTTTGAACTCTGACCCCTGTAGCTCCTCTCCAAAGTTGACGGAGTGCCTGCACAAGAAGAAAGAGGTGATCGAACAGATGGAGGTGAAGCTGGACACTGGGATTGATCGGTTGGTTTAGAACTTACTCAGAATTGACTCTGGGGCAGCTCTGTTTTAAGAGGATCGATTCTTCTTTAGCACAAAAAGTCTTTCTTTGACTTTCGTCATTTTCGTTTCTGGTTTTTAGGACACAGAATTGCATGATTGGCCAGATGAAGCACATCTTGGCCAATGAGCAGAAGAAAACAGACTTCAGACCAGAAGATGAGAACAATGTCATGATACAGTATACCGCAGTAAGATATCAAAAGCATGCACAGTGATTGTCTGGTGTTTTATTTTGAATACTATTAAGACATTTTAATATTTGTAGTGTCATGATCCATAGTCTTAATATTGATCTAGTTTCAATACCTTATCATTTTTGTGCTCTTTCTTAAAGGCGTGCTCAAAGGTGTGCGCCTACATGAGCAAGCAGGTGGAGCGTGTGCGGAGATCCATGGATGGTAAGAACGTGGACACAGTTTTGACTGAGCTGGGAGTGCGATTCCACAGGCTGATCCACGAGCACCTGCAGCAGTTCAGTTACAGCTCTATGGGTGGCATGCTAGCCATCTGTGATGTGGCGGAGTACCGCCGCTGCGCCAAAGACTTCAGGGTGAGTACAGGTCAACGGTCGTGCAGTTTTATTTTTGCTATTTTTAACTTTTAGGCTATGTTTTTTGATTATGCCTTTAATGTTTTATTAAAACTAGACCCACGCAATTTGTGTTTTCATGATTTCATATACTGACTGTTGGGGGACACCTATATCTATATATCTATATCTATCTATCTATCTATATCTATCTATATACAGGGAGTGCAGAATTATTAGGCAAATGAGTATTTTGACCACATCATCCTCGTTATGCATGTTGTCTTACTCCAAGCTGTATAGGCTGGAAAGCCTACTACCAATTAAGCATATTAGGTGATGTGCATCTCTGTAATGAGAAGGGGTGTGGTCTAATGACATCAACACCCTATATCAGGTGTGCATAATTATTAGGCAACTTCCTTTCCTTTGGCAAAATGGGTCAAAAGAAGGACTGGACAGGCAGAAAAGTCAAAATAGTGAGATATATTGCAGAGGGATGCAGCAGTCTTAAAATAGCCAAGCTTCCAGGCGTGATCATCGAACAATCAAAGCGTTTCATTCAAAATAGTCAACAGGGTTGCAAGAAGCGTGTGGAAAAACCAAGGTGCAAAATAACTGCCCGTGAACTGAGAAAAGTCAAAGCTGCAGCTGCCAAGATGCCACTTGCCACCAGTTTGGCCATATTTCAGAGCTGCAACATCACTGGAGTGCCCAAAAGCACAAGGTGTGCAATACTCAGAGACATGGCCAAGGTAAGAAAGGCAGAAAGTCGACCACCACTGAACAAGACACACAAGCTGAAACGCGCCAAGACTGGGCCAAGAAATATCTCAAGACTGATTTTTCTAAGGTTTTATGGACTGATGAAATGAGAGTGAGTCTTGATGGGCCAGATGGATGGGCCCGTGGCTGGATTGGTAAAGGGCAGAGAGCTCCAGTCCGACTCATGCAAGGTGGAGGTGGAGTACTGGTTTGGGCTGGTATCATCAAAGATGAGCTTGTGGGGCCTTTTCGGGTTGAGGATGGAGTCAGTAACTCCCAGTCCTACTGCCAGTTTCTGGAAGACACCTTCTTCAAGCAGTGGTACAGGAAGAAGTCTGTATCCTTCAAGAAAAACATGATTTTCATGCAATGCTCCATCTCCACACCAGCGTCCAAGTTTTATAAAAGAAGAAAATCTAATGATATGGCCTCCTTGTTCACCTGATCTGAACCCCATTGATGTGGTCCATCATCAAATGTGCGATTTATAAGGAGGGAAAACAGTACACCTCTCTGAACATGTCTGGGAGGCTGTGGTTGCTGCTGCACGCAATGTTGATGGTGAACAGATCAAAACACTGACAGAATCCATGGATGGCAGGCTTTTGAGTGTCCTGCAAAGAAAGGTCATATATTGGTCACTGATTTGTTTTGTTTGGTTTTGAATGTCAAATGTATATCTGAATGTTGATGTTATATTGGTTTCACTGGTAAAAATAAATAATTGAAATAAATTTGTTTTCTATTATGCATCTACACCCCTTCTCATTACAGAGATGCACATCACCTAATATGCTTAATTGGTATTTCCAGCCTATACAGCTTGGAGTAAGACAACATGCATAACGAGGATGATGTGGTCAAAATACTCATTTGCCTAATAATTCTGCACTCCCTATATATATATATTTTTTTTTTTTGGTCAAAATCTGCAGGACATTTATTTTCTATAGTTCTGAAAACACAAATATGTGTGGGGTGGAATATAAAACAACAAAGCATATTACAACAAAGCATACCATGTGTCGGTTGTAACAAACCCATATTTTATATCTCATATAAACATATTGATATAAATACTGTAATTATATTTCTTGATTTTTTTTTGTACAAAATGTACTGCATTAAAAGGACTGTAAAATAAAATACATAAACAAAAACACTCTTTTAGTGATATATTATTTAAAAAGACTACAATAATTAGACATTGGTCATTGAATGAATATTTCATTGTTATAAAGTCTATTACTGTTAAAGAGTCTTAAGTGTTTACTTTTTTAATATAAACACTATAAATGCTATAAACTGTAATGTTGACTAACAGCTGCATTAAAATCTCTCCACAGGTTCCTCTCGTGCTCCAGCTCTTTGATACCCTTCATGCTCTGTGTAACCTCCTTGTTGTTGCCCCGGACAACCTCAAACAGGTGTGCTCAGGAGAGCAGTTGACCAACCTTGACAAGAACCTCCTCCATGCTTTTGTCCAGCTAAGAGTAGACTACCGCTCAGCTCGACTGGGCCGGCATTTTAGCTAATGACTGGCAGGGCTGGCCAATTACTGCACATCCGACCATACTGCCGTCCATTCAGAGCTGCCCTACTGCAAGACAAAAAATACAAGTGGCCGATCTCAAAAGGCTTTTGAACGGCCAACACTTCCCATTTTGTCCACTTTATGTTTTAAGTTGCCCATTTTATCTGAAATTTGCTTATTTTTCTTCATGCCATAATTAATAAAATGGAGAATATAATCTGTAATACAAATGACAGTGAAGAGGGCTGTTTCGTACATTTCCCTGCTTTTTGATTTCAATGGTGAGATGATGATGTTAAATGAACTGAGGCGGACCACTCTGCCAGATGATTCTGCCATTGGACTTGTGTGGTGAAGAGACTGTATTTTATTTGCTTTTATTTTGATTGTGCCAAATCCATCCTCTGTGTCTCTGCTGGGACAAGAGGGGCAGTTCAGCGCACTTCTGTGGATCAGTGATCTCGCCCGGCTCATTTTCCTCACACATAGGGAGGTAAATTCCTTCAGAGGGAGGTAAATTCCTCTTTTGAACACAACAATGGAGTTGTTTTGCAAATGTTGCCATGCTTTGAAAGCTTTCAGTCCTATTTTCATTTCATACTCATAAGAATTATGAACAAGAGGACAGGAAGTCTTTAGTTAGGTTAAATGTTAAGCTTAAGTTAGTTATAAGCCGATTACACTGTAAAGATGATAAACTATGTTTCATCAGCGTCAGATGTACCACTCAAGTTTCCACTCAACTTGCACAGCAGTTATTCCTCTCCTAATGTGCTCAATGCTAAAATATATGATTTGTGGATTGCAGTTAATTCCTAACAACCATATTTCCCAGATATAACTAATATTACTACTGCATCAGTGCTAACAATAATATTCTTCCATACATAATATTGTTTTATTAAAAAATTGATTGTGGTTCATGTCACGAAAGAAATGAGGCAAACAGCTTTTATGTTTGGTTTTGTTTATGGTTTAAGGTTTTAGATGTTGCCCGGGTTGCATGGTTTGGGGTCTTCTAAAGAGTGATATGTTGACTCTTGATTAGGACTATTAACTATCAAGAGCACATTCGTCAGATGGGTATGTGCAGTAAATGCAGTAAAGTCTTATGACTAGTTGAACTCTAACCCTTCATCTCTGTCTAAGCCATGAGCCAAGATCAGTGACCTTGACTTGGCTTTTCAACAAGAATTCAGGTCAAAATGATCCTACGTGTGAACTGAATGACATGTAAAGCAACTCATCGTCAGTTATTTCTGAAAATAAAATGTGTGAAATTGCCCTCTTCTTTGTAATGACACAAGTTTAATTGAGGGTGGTCTCAAAGCCCCTGAGTAATTTTTACTATGCAGTATTTTAATATCCTAATTTTATACCATATTATATGGGATCAAATGTAAAACAATTTCTTTAAAGATGAAAATCATTTTAATTACATAATTTTAGTTGCAAAGTTTTGAAGGTAACAGGCATGACCTCTCTCCATTTTTAGAACAAGGGCAAAAAGTAACAGCCTGAAAACATATAAAAACATTACTGAAATGTAGGTATCTAATGAAATGATTGCTGTTTATTTTGTTATATTTTTAATATCACTCATATACAATATGATTACCAGGTTTACTACAAATACCATGGTAAAGACGGTTTTATCGTGCACGCACCTGGCCCTGAGTTAACTTCCGGTTGGTGTTTGTTTATTAATCTGGCTAGTGGAAGTCCACCGGAAGTTAAGTTTGGTCCGGGTAGTATCGTTTGTTTTTGTTGTTGCCGTTGAAATGGTGGTAAGAATAGATTTACTACAAAACAAAACAAAACAACTATGGTTACTAGTCGCATAATATTTAATTTTTGTGAAGACAAAGACTCGGTCTTGAGAAAATAGACTCGTCTCAAGGATTCATCGTGTATTCTTAACCATGAAGGTTTAGGGTAATATCCTCCCAAAGGAAGAAAATTATTTCTGCGACTTAAAAGACAAAAAAATGCCAAGCTTAACCGACTGACAGTGTTTAAGATGTGTGGGGTCGTTACGGCCAGTAAGGCGGGAGAGATAAAGCGCTTCAGAGGTGACTGAGCTTCCGTTTCCACTACACAAACAGGCAAAGTTAAACAGCGCTATTAATTAGACTAATATGAATATGATCTTTGCCAGAGAAATTCAATTCTCTCAGCCCTAATCACAACTGGATAGCTTGTAAAAATTATTTTGTTAGGCCCCGGTGCAAACATCGCGCCCTTTTCCAAACATTTGAAAACTATTTGTTTTGCATGGCGATTAGCGTTTGCTGCTGGTTGCGAGCGAGCGGGACTCGGCGGAGACGCGATAACCGTTGAGGGACGGGAGCGCGCCTGTTCCCGCGGGAACGGCTGACTCAGGTTGAGCGTGAACGCGGAGCGCTGCTGCTGTTGTTTATGGGGGTCTGTGTGTTTGAGCAGGTGGCGCGGATTAGCGGCGCTGTCAACACTGAAGCGCTGGATAAAGCATTTGCTCACCCTTTCCTCAGTCTGCTCATTAGAGCTCAGCATTTTACCATTTTCACATTAACATCTGAAGATTATCGGGAAATTATCCCCATGTGGACTTGTGCTCTTCTACTATTGTGTGTCCCAAAGTTGTTTATTTTGCAACTTTATCTTTTACTTTGTAAGCATGCACGTAAGTTCCTGAACTTTACCTTAACTCGCATCAGTTTAGCTAGAATCATTATAATGTCTGGAGCATAAGATATAGTAGGCTAAACATTAAAAAAAGAAAAAAAAAGAAAACGTAGCCTACACGACATCAAGATTAGAAAATGTAAACAAATGTATGCTTTTTCTTTCATTCGAATGTCTTTGTATTATTTTAATGTGTATTATTTTAGGCCCATTATACATGAATCAGCAGAAAATAATGATTTGGTTTTTTGCATTTATATGATATTATAATATAATACGTTTTTGTTACACAATTTCCATGTAAACTGGGGAGAATAATGTTTCCATTCTTTTACAATAATTTGAACATCAACAGTGTTTTGGCTGCAACATGTAAAATGAAATTATTTTAATATAAAGGTTTTATAGTTATATATTCTATAAAAATATTTTTTATATTGCTTTAACCTTTTTGTATTAACAGGTAAAGATATGTATACACAGTCCCTATTTACATTGAAAACCCATTAGTTTTAATTACATTTACATTAACTATTTTACAGGCTTATTCAAAGCAACTTACAGTTCATCCAAGGCATACATTTTATTATTATATGTGTTTCCTGGGAATGTTTTGTGCTTCTAATGCAATGCACTAGCAAATGAGATGCAGGAATATCTTTAGAGTTTTCTTTACACAAAACAAATTGAAAGTGTGAAAAATATATGACTATTACAAAATAATACCTACTGTTTGTCATCCCCAAACATTTGGAACCTTAAAAAGCTTAGAAATATTTTTAAAGATCTATTGAGACAAACAGTGGCATATAGTATTTTGCAATTAATGTTTGCCATAATCAGACAAAAGCCAGAACTAGTGATATGAATCAATGTTTTCTCAGCTGTTTATAACTATTTTGCTCACTTTGTTGTTGCATTCTTTCCATTCTAGGAACAGAAACAAACTTACTGACTCTCAGGATGATTATGAATGTAATTTGGTCATTACAACTGATCATGGCCACTCAGGCCAGGTCTCAGTTTAAAGTCGTGTAGTGAGTAGAGTCTAAAGAGTCTAGTATTGGAATTTAAAAGATCTTTTAAACATGTTTTTAAAACTATTATTTAAGACCGAGGGCATGACTGTTAATTATGTTGTGAGTAGTAGCCTGACTCAGTAAGTCTATGACTGACAAAGACAGATGAAATCTGAAGTGTATTGAGTCCAGGGACCAGTTGCAAAACCATAGTCTTAAGTTAAGACTATGTCATTAAAACTAGTCTGACTAACTATTAGTCCTATTAGTAAGGACTAATCAGTTTTAATTTTTTAATTCAAATTAGACCAATCTACCTTTTTATGTAATTAAAAAAGGTTTTGACCGGGCTTGAAGAACTAAATTAGAACCTGGAATGTTCTGTCGTAAAATGTTTCAGTGCATGTCTCTGGCTTTAAACTTCAACTTCTTTTAAATAAGTTCTCTGGGGCCTGAATTAAAATAAAAAAAATAAAATCAGCCACATATTAACCCTTTGTTAATGCTTTAGCAACAGTAGCTTGTGATTAGGCACCCTCAACCCACACACTTAATTAGTTATTAAACAGTAAATCCAGTATTGTTAAGAGTGTTATTAGAGTTCCAACAACCGTCCCTTTGGTCCACCCTGCCTGCAGTGCCCTCCAGTGTTGTGGCAGCCCACAAATCTCAGCTTGAGCGCATCACTCTCTCAAATCGCCCTCTCTCTGCCTCCTGGAGCAGTGACAATACAGCATTACAGCACTCAATCCATGTCAACAGCAGCTTTGCTTAATGCCAGCTCAAAGCTTTTAAGCTAAATCTTCACCTAATGATGCTGAACGATTAGCCCTTTGCTCTTATGTCTGTCGATAGACTCAATTAGATCAATTAGTTTTTGTTACTTTTAGAAATGAGGGTGTGTTAAGTAAATGACAGTATTTTACTTTAAGCACATTGTACATTTAGAAGACCAGACTTTTAAAAACAAGTCAAGTTATATTTCTCATTAAATTGTGAATTTTAATGTTCGAAAATGTTATCTTATTTTAAGATTTAGATAATATATATCTTGCAGCAGGTTTGACTTCTGTTCCTTTCTTCTTCAGTGGTCTTTGTATTTTTCTGTTTTGTGTGTGTGCAGATGTAGTGTTTGCCAGCCCTGTCTCCTGTTGTGAAGCAGATGTTGCCCTCTGTCCTCACCCATCCTTGCACCTGTTATTGAGCCCATGCCAAGCCCACAGAAGCTAGGGTGCCGTGCTAAGTGAGGGGGCACAGTGGTGCTTTGTGAAAATCCAAGAAGAAAGAAAAGGTGTGTGGTGATGTGTGATTTTTTATTTTGTGTGTGCTTTTCTGAAAGATCCATTAAACTTAAAATATTTGTTAAAAATGTTAAACGTTCATAATTGTGACCCTGGACCACAAAACCATAAGTCATAAGGGTCAATTTTTTGAGACAGTATTTGGCCGAGATACAACTATTTGTATCTGGAAATCTGGAAAATGAGGGTGCAAAAAAAAATCGAAATATTGAGAAAATCGCCTTTAAAGTTGTCCAAATGATTAAAAAATATCTGCATGCAACATGATCTTTATATAATATCCTAATGATTTTTGGCATAAAAGAAAAATCTATCATTTTTCCCCATACAATGTATTGATGGCTATTGCCAAAAATATACTTGTGCTACTTATGACTGGTTTTGTGGTCCAGGGTCACATTTAAAAAAAAATGTTTTACTTTTAAAGCACCTCAACAATTAGTTATTTTTGATTTAAAAAATCAACTAACCTAATCCACAGTGACATTTTTTTATTTTGTGTTTTGTAGAGTCAATGATACATACCAAAATAACAGATCATACAATACGTATGTCAAAGCTACTTTATTTATACTACATATTGTCTTCCATTTAACATTCCATTTAACAGGTTCGTGAATATATTTCATTGTAAAATGATCAATAACATAATACATATACCTTCCTTTTTTTCATTCACTGTATATTTATATAATTGTATTTGATCTTAAAATACAACAATAACCAGAATATTTTAGGGTTCTTGGCACTAAGCAAGAAACCACTCAGCCAACTTGCCAGAAAAATCAAACCCAATTGCTGCTTTGAACTATGTACAACCCGAACCGCTCTATGCAGTAATCTTCTTTAAAAGGCAGAGGGCAGTAGTGCACCAAAGCAGCCCCCTATTCCCCCAACAAACCCTCTCCCACACTCCCTCTTTCACAATGGAAGTGCGCCCGGGGGGGAAGTGTTGCTTTTTTAGGTCTATAAGCCCGTATCCTTAATCCCTCGCCATGATTGACAATCATGATTTAGGGTATATGGTGTCCCATTCTAATCCAGCAGCACTGCTTTCATTTGCATACTTGCCGTGCGTGGCCTCATTTTCAGGGGAGGCATACTGCCTGCTGCCTTTGTAAGAGATGCAGAGAGAGAGAGAGAAGAGGAAAAGAGAGACAGAGAACAAAAAGGGAAATAGGCGATAGAAAGAGAAAGAGAGCAGCGAGGGGAGAGAATTTAGAAAAAGAGAGTTGGCTAGCGTTGAGGAGAGAGAGACAGAGAGAGAGAATGATGAAAATTAGATTAGGAGAGAGAGAGATTAGAAATTGGGAATGTTTGTGTATGTCTGCCAGGAGTGAGGATAACTGTGTGTGTGAGGAGAGAAAGTCTGTGTGTACCAAAGTCAGTCTTTGCCATCCAGCCACTTCAGTATCTCTCAGTTGCCCTCCAGCTCTAAAGATGCGTCCCAAGGCACGTCGCACAGACGAGCGAGAGACAAGGAGAAAGGCTAAATTAGCATTAACTTAATTAATGAGGCATTTGCGATAGCAACATTTGGGGATAACGGATATACATAGGACATCATATGACACCTGAAAATAAAACTGACAGGGATATTACAGATTATAACAATTTGTACGTTTGAAAATCATTTTAATATTAATGAAAAACTTGAGGTTTGCAAAATGTAATGAAGTCATATGTAATTCTAAAATATCAGACTATATGGTGTTACTTACACAGTTAAATGTAATCATCACTGCAGAACTGATGTAATAGTATCTGACTTTCATTACCTGTGTGTATATTTCCAACTGCCTTCTGTTGCGCATTATGAAAAATTCATATACATACTCTTGTTGTCATACAATGAAAACTTTTGTAATTTCGTACGCTATTATTATTTGCAAAGAGAAGGTCAAACATTTACAGTCCAAACATTTAAACAAAAGGTCAAACATTTACAGTCCAAACATTCAAACACAAGGTCAAACAGTGTCATGAATAATGATATGTTGTGTTAAAGATAAGTGCGGTTGTGACAGAACTATCAATTTAGGCTTACCACAGGTTAAACAATGTATTTAGATTTATATTTTAAAAATAAATGAATAAGATATTAGTTATTAATAGGCATTCATGTCGAATAAATTAAAGAGAAAGGAAATATAAAAATCTGAAAAAATGGATGGGTGGCATTACAGATTACTATAGAAATTATCATTATAATCAGAGAGAGATACTAGCCTAGCTTAACATTAATAACAGTAAGTAATAATAATGAATAATTAACGATGAATAATTAATTAAATATTAAATAATAATAATTAATAAGAAATAAAAAACATTACTTCTACGAATGAATGAATAATAATCACTATAGTAGCAGTAATTTATTATTATCATTATTATTATTATTATTATTATTATTATTAAACCAAATGCATAAATAACCTAATGATGCTCATCTTAGAATGCTTTGTCTCCTTCACCGAGTGTTTATATGTGTTGTCTGCTGTGAATGTAGAGATGTATCTGATTAATTTGATCTGATTATTACAGCATCTGTCAGTGAGTTTTTTCCAGTGATTTCCTATATCAAATTACCTTCCTAATTTATTTATTAAAAGTGAGTTTGTGTGTGTGATTGCATTGTGTGTTTGCGTTGTGTGTCTCTGTGCTCATTCTTCAGCATATCTCTGATAGAGACATGGGGGAGCAAAAACCCTTCACTTATTCACCCATTTTGAAATTATACTCATGTACTTGATCCAGCTAACAGGATTTTCTTAAATTACTTTATAAAAGACCATCTTTTAACTTCCCTCTCTCACATGCAATCCATTCATTAGTAGGTCTGCCTGAAGGGCCTCCCCACATCAATTGCTTGGGTTAAAGTTACAAACTTATGCAGCTCTGTGATGCTCAGCGCTCATGGTGGTTTGTGGAGGCGGGGGCCAGAATTATTAATTTCTCAAGTATTAGAAAAAATAACGAGATTGAATTAAGAGTATTGGCCCTCTGTTATCCTGGGCGGCACGCCTCAGGGTCCGAATATGGTAGAGGACATTATGCAAATGCTGCTGTATCTACTCTCTCTCTTTCTTACACGCACATTTTCTGTGCTGTGTCTCTCATTTTTTCATTCCAACACTCTGTCCTGTACTGCAACTAGAAAAACTGCTTCAGACATATGGATTGTTGACAAATGATACACAAAAAAAAACCTTTAACAATTTTAAATCCAGCTAATGTAAAGATAAATCTCTAATGCTGTTTGTATACTTTTTAGAGTTTTTTTCTACATTTTTGCTGTCAGGTAAGGATTAAAATGTACCTTGAATGCAGTGTAACTTACTTTGCATAAAAGCATCTGCCACTTTAATGTGATTAATGTAATATAAAAATGTTTGAAATGAGCATAGTTTACTTAATTTTATAAATGTTACTATGATAACTGAACACCAAGACTATATCTTGACCTGTGTCAACTATGGTGCCATAAGTCTGCAAAATATAAGAGGTCAACAGCTACTGAAGTTATATTTATGCTTTGGTGTTTCAACCAGCATGTACTCACCACTTATTACACAAACCACAAATAATGATGACAATCAACAAACACATTACCAAGTAAAAATGAGCTCTGAATAATCTCTACATGACAAATAACTGAAAGTGACAACAAACACAACAACAGCAGCATAAATAAAGGCGGCAACCAGTAAAACAAAGCATAAAACATGCAACATGTATAATTCATTCTCCGTATTCACGCTGTAATACATGGTGGGTTCCCTTGCCTTATTTTACATTTAGTGTAAAAGTTTTTTTTATAACAGAAACATCTTAATCATAAACATCTTAAAAGTGCAATACAGAACAGTTTTTCTAAAACTACATTTTAAGTTATAACAAATAGGCAAAATAATTTGTATAGTGTGGTTTCAGATACATTTTGTTCTTGTATCCTGTGTCTTAAACTTTGTCTTAATTCCCAAACCTCGCTTGTCTATAAACTTTACAAGAATAGAATTCTCAATTTCTTCTCTTTCTGTTTCTCCTCTCGTATTCTGTAATCTCAAAGCAGGATGAGATTGTGTCGGGTCCCATAAAAGAGACAGCTGTCAAAACACGGCCTGTTCCTGTCATGACACCCCTCCCTCTGTCTCTCTCTTTCTGTCTCTTTGAGGTGCTGATGCTCCTGCAATCTCTGAATGTAAAATTGGAGAGAGGATAATCTGCATCTATGTCTGTCTCTGTTTCCTTTTTTCCTCTTCAATTTCATTCTGACAGCTGTAGAAAGCTCCAAGCCGAAAAGCATTGTGTCACTCCTCACAGCTCAACAGAGTATAAACGAAACTTTTTGTTTTCCAAATCAACACTGGAATGACCGGTTTTCAGAGTTTGGGATTCAACACAATAAGTTTAACAGACCTGCACTCTTAAAAATAAAGGTTCTAAAAAGTGATTTACAGTCTGATGGCATATAGGTGGACATTTTTAAGGTCCCTTGATGCCATAACAGGTCTTTTCTATGACGTTTCTATGATGCCATAGGTGGACCCTTTGTTCTGTAATGCCATATGAGTACATTTTTAAGTTCTATGATGTCATAATCTCTAAATAACCTTATTGTAAACTCAAGAACCCTACACATAGATTAATTAAGAGATTAATTAATCTCTTTAATTAAATCAAAATATAAAATATTTAAATATATATTTTATATTAGTTTAATATATTATTCTTTTTTAATAAAGAAACTCAGGTTTATAACAATACAAGAGTGAGTAAATTATGACAGAATTTTGGGTGAACTTTCTTTTTAAATATAAAATATATATGTATTAAAGAACAGAGAAACAAAGAACTAAAGTCACAAGTTGGAAAACACTCAATTTGACTCGAGCAATCTTTAATTAATTGTAATATAGTTTAATTGCCAATAAATATTTTAGGTAAAAGATATTTTAGGTATATTAGCATTTGGGTTTGGTAATAGTACAGCCAGGAGAGGATACTAGAACATAATAAGAGGTGTGAGCTGGTCCTGATGTCAGGTCCAGGATAACAAGCCTGGTGCTAGATTGAGATGCATCGAGTGCTCAGGTCTCTTCCTTCAGCCACAGACAGATCTGATGTCAGTAAATATTAGCTTTACGCTTGCAGCTACATTTGTATGTATATGTTTTCATGATTTCTTGACAAGCTGATTGCATATTCAGAGGCAGATGTTGCTGTAGTTGAAGCGCAGGAGAACGGGAGTAAGAGATTGAGAGGAGGGGAAGTGGGCTCCTGTCGGAGGAGAAGGTAATTGGCCCCCAGGCGATGGCGGGTACAAAGAGAGAGAGCAAGAGAGGCAATATCTCTCGCCTGTCGCTCCCCCTCGCCGTCTCTCATCTCTGGTTCTCTGCAGATCTGATAAAGATAAACGTGTGGCAAACGTGTCATTTGATGAAGGAGGCTCTGAACAAACACAGGCGACATGATGAGCCTGTGATCTGCCTGCATGAGTGTCAGCAGGGGACGGGCCAGAGATCTCAATCCTGAGCCACGCGCTCTCTCGCTCTCTCTTCATGACCACAATTGCTTGCGATGTTGTACATTGAAATCATATAGGCTACATCGAAATATTTAATAAAATATCAATTTGTTCTCGTTTCAGATCACTTCTTATATACTGCCTCATGTAATTACATAAAAAAGTATTTGGACACTCAAGCCACACAAAAAACTAACTTTGCTAAAGCAAATGATTTAATGAATGAGACAGCAGATGTATGTTCCGTAAGCAAAGCAATTCACAAAAACATGTTTGTTAGCTTTCAAGTGAATTAACAATAGCTATTTCAGATTTATACAAAAAGTTATTTGTTAAATTTCTGGTGGAACGATCAAGCAAAGTTTGAGATTCTGACACAAATAAGACAAACTACACCTGTGGTTACTCTGCTAGTTGTGTGACATGCCTTCATCCTTAAAAATGAACAAAAATATGCACGAATATGCCAGTTTTTCTATTAATGTCATTATCAATCATTTAGCATTTGTATAATTTTTTTATAAATTTTTTTTTTATTTCAGTCAAAACATTTAAGAGAAAGGGACCGAGCTTTGTCAATGGACTGTTCCTGTAAGTGTGTGTGCACACTTTTCACCCAGCTTTGAAAGCCAAGCCCCCTGGGCGAGGGCTGTGAAGAGCTCGAATGAGACATGCATCAGTTCCACTCTTTAAACCTCTCTCAGAAGCATATCTACTGCCACAGCGCTGTCTTCCTTGAGCCTTTCCATCAGTTAGTGGGCTGTGATCTGGCACACTGCTTTGGCAAATTCTTCCTGGTCTCGATGAGCCTCGTTATCTTTTCTTATTCATATTATTTCATTGTATCATCACTTTATCATTCTTTTTCTACTCTATTCTATTTTAATATCTGCTTGTGACTTTCTATCATTTGTTCCAGCTTTCATTTTTTCTCAAGTCTCTTATCAAAATTCATAATTCTTCAGCTTTCACACTGTTTAGGAACTGGTACAAGTTCAGTTTTCTCCATGTACTCTTACAGTACACATAAGGCTATGTTGTTTGTATAGAAGATCAGTCATTTTACAATTATACAATTATTATTATTATTTTTTATAAATTGAATAATTTATAAAACATCTTTACTCGCTTGCTTTTTGTAAACCATCACTTGATAGTGACCATATCACTCAACCGTAACAGCTTCAATTTCTTCTGTCCATGTGACTCATGTGCTGTATTTCAGTAAGTCCTTTAAAGACGCATGAATGGTCTGTGTAACAGACAGACTAATAAGTTGTTATTTAATGAATATTTTGCTGTTGTACTTTAAATCAAATATGATTGTTCAGCATGTGTCACATAAGATTTGTGGCTAATTCCAGCATTATGAAAGTGACATTTTCAGTCAAAACTTCCTAAATGTATTTATTACCAATATACTGAACCATCCGTTTATATTTTTATAAACCCGTGTTGAGTCCAGACATTGCAAAAATATCAGTCTATATACAAGTTATCTATTTACGAGTTATCCTTTTTTTAAAAATAGAAATATACATGTGTTATGGATGTGACAAAAAGAACACGTTTATGAGAGGCAACATACTGTAGTTTGTAGGATTTCTGTGAATTAAAACGCACAAACCAGAAGCAATAATACCCAACAAATGGAGAAGGGATTGCTATTCAAAGAACATAAAATAGTTATTTTATTTAAATTTTCTTGTGCACATTTATGAGGAATATATAATATGAGGAATATGACAACACTTTACTTGACTTTACTTGAAAATCATGCTTTAAACACAAAAAAAATGCTTTAAAATCTTAGAGAGAGACCTCCCGTGGGTATTTAGACCATCAAATATTGAGTTATCAGTATGGTGAAAACATTTGCTTGAAGGGACAGTTCACCCAAAAATAGAAATTATTTTATTATTTACTCACCCTCATGTCATGTCAAACCTGTATGACTTTTTTTGCTTCAGCAGAACACAGAAGAAGATATTTTGCAAAACGCTGTTTACCGGCACCCATTCACTTTCATAGTATGGACACAAGGTACAATGGAAGTCAATGGGTGCCAATAACCAGCAGCTTTTGTGTTCCACAAAAGAAAGAATCATATACAAGGTTTGCATGACATGAGAGTGAAAAAAAAGTATGACATAACTTTTATTTTTGGGTGAACTAACCCTTAAAAAAAATTTTTTCATGGTAAGGTTGACATTTGCATGGAATTGTCCATGTGATAAGCAACGTCATCAGGTATACAATACAGTAATGATGACAGTTTTTCCATCAGTAATGATGAGCAGTTCTTTTTGGCTTTATGAGATAGCAATGTGTAGATCAATAGAAACAGTTCTGTGATAGAATAGAATCAGGAAATGAGGCCAGCTTTGAACTTTCATTACTGAAAGAGCACCATGGCTCAACATATTCACTGCATTTAGACTTACCACTGCACAATAGCTTAAACATTATGTAATTTGTTAAACTGATCTAGACAACATAAAATGTCTAACAAAATTGAAATGTCAAGTATGGGGCCAAGGACGATGACCTTTGGTGCATATCAAATGAAAATCTTTTCTCCATAAATGTCTCTGCAACAGTGCTAATTGACATGTCAAATGGTAATTGGCACTGCTCTTTAAAAGCCCATGCAGGTCCATCAGGAAGCTGACATGCGTTTGGGGGTGTGGGCATAGGAGGAGGAAGGGTGGTGCATTTGGAGGGTGCCTCTCCAGGGGTCACCATGTTTGACTCTTCCCACAATCCACTTAGAACAAAGGCGTCATTGACAGGAGGAATGTGCCGGGCCACCAGGACATGCTAACACCCTTCTCGAGCTCCCACCCCTTAACACATGGGGTCTTACCAAGTGATTAGTTAGGGATTAAAATATTTGCTGTGCAAATACCTGCCGTGGCTGTCCGAATCAACAGCGTAGCATAGTTCAAAGACACTCGTTGAACTCGAGCAAGACCTCTAAACTCATGCCTCAGACCCACCCAGACGGCTACCCAAAATAACAGACCTATAGACGTCTACTAATGGCTTAGACTAGACCATAGAAGACAAAAACAAAAGATCTTTAAAAAGCGTACATATTTTAGGGGTTTGGTATTAGAAGTCGTAAAGGGATTGCAAACCTGTATGACTTTCTTGCTACAGCAGAACACAGAAGAAGATATTTTGCAAAACGCTGTTTACCGGCACCCATTGACTTTCATTGTACCTTGTGTTCATACTATGAAAGTGAATGGGTGCCGGTAAGCAGCGTTTTGCTAAATATCTTCTTCTGTGTTCTGTTGTAGCAAGAAAGTCATACAGGTTTGACATGACATGAGGGTGAGTAAATAATAAAATAATTATTATTATGTAAAAGGAATTTTTATTTAATCTGTTTGAGGTTTTTTATTGTTTTGGTTTTTTAACTAAGGAACGTTTTGTTCGTAAAAGCTAATTTCTTGTGCCATGTGCATTACGGCTCCATGGGTGGAAACAATGCTGACTTTACACACACACAATCACACCAGTCTTACCACAACCTGTGCCTACAACAATGTGACCTGCACTTGTTTTTTGCAATCTTGCACAGTTGTGTTATTAAGGAGACCTAACCCCTACGACTCCAACCTCTGGTATTACATTTAACCTCCAGCAGTCATTTGGCACTACCTCTCTTGATTTTCGGCTCCCCCTCAACACACCTTTTCATTGCACTGCATTTACTTGTGCATGGCTGGTTGTTGAAGCAAAGATTTAATTACTTTCTGTTAAATTAATTTGAGAAGGAAAATAAACAGGCTGGTGGTAGGTCTAAAGAACAAAAGGCAGGGAGTGCAGAGAGCGAGTGTTGCTGAATGAGGTGAGGCACGCGGGGAAAGGAAAAAGCAGCCAGGCTCCGACAGATTTCAATTAAACCGACCCCTAACAGCTCAGGCTGGTGCTACCTGCAAGACCATCAGATAGTTATTGATGTAGTCCATTTAAACATCAATCAATGTCAGGCATCAGGGCTGTCTTGTGCTCATGTACCCCACACTGTCTTGACCATGTGAGTTTATTAAGACACGAGGTCCACTTCATTTTAATCACTTAGTCTGCAGGGACTTCACTGTAGACAGCTCTTGAAATGAGAGTTTAAAGCTCCAGCAGAATATGCAGACATAATGTACATGGCCTGAATATCTTTTTAGTCCTCATTGCATTTTTCATGCATTCTTTCAGTGGCTTGATGGATAAACATTACTGTTAGTAGCCACAATTAACTAGAAATTCTTTCAATTTAATTACATATTTTAATGTACATATTTGAAATGACATACAAATTTATAGAAAGTGAGCTATGTCTTAAAATAGCTCACTTTCAAAGTTTATATTCATTTTGCATTACATCACAATTGGCACCATGGCGGCATATTTATTTTCTATTTTCTAAATCTCTTTTTATTTTTTCCCCATCTCTCTATCTGGCCTTTCCTAATTCAGCTTTGTCATTAGCAGGGTTGTGAGGTTAGTGATGTGAGTCAGCACTTCAACAAGGGTGCGTTTAATATGTTATTTTGGACCAATTTCAAGGATTTTAAGAATACTCCACCCCCTCACATCTCCCATCCATCACTACTGTGGCCACACACATGTACACTTCACACGTAGAATATTTTACAGACTGTTGGAGGGAAATTGGGCTTATGTCAAATCCATTATTTTACAGTGATTTTGCTACCTTCTGACATACAAGGGTAGAACATGACAGATGATGTATTGACAGTATTTGTTTGTGATCTTATGATCTGCTATACTGTACAACAGGTAATTAACTTGTCAAACAGTTAAAATAAGTGGTGCATCAAGATTCAGGTCAAGATCAAGTTTTTTCAGTGTTACTGATAAAATACAAATTTATTGTGCAATACATTGCCAGAGATTAGTGGCATTATGCTGCGGTCACAGACTTTTGGAATGTGAAACGTCTACGCAGACCCCTGGGTATATGGCAGCAACTAGAAAAAACTGTTGGTAAAAAACCATTTAGGCCTATCCACTTTTTTATCTATACATCACGTATTTCGATGTGTCTGCACTATTATCGTTGTTTTTATTTTAAAGATGTATTGTACAAAATAGGATAGTGCGAAAATATTATTATTATTGGCGTCTCATGGTGAATCGATCTTCTATCGGCCGTACATCATCACGTAATACAAATTTGCAGGTCAGAGTTCACCAAACTTGACCTTTGTAATGCAGCGAATTTTTCTGTCGCATTCACATGCGTATAAATGGAAGTCAATGGAATGAAAAAGTGACATGAATGAAATGTGACCACGGCAAAAACTACAACTACATTGATTTTATTATTAACTATTATTATAAATCGAAATGTTTAAGATCTATTATAAATGATTAATATAAAGTAATAATATGTACATGTAACCTTGTTTTTAAAGTAAACAAATTGATATGTAAAACAACCAGAAATTGGTATATTTTCAATTTCTGGTGAATTCCTTTTAGATGAAGTGCAAAATGACATTTATGTTTTTTTAACATATATGAAATTAACATCTATAAAAGTGTTTAACATTCACATGACTCGAACGGCTTCCGGGTGGTCACAGTTCTGTCTGTCAGCTATGTCTGCCCACCCACAGAATGTAGGTGTTGGTAAATGAGTGGAAAATTTGGATGGGGAGAAAGTGTGTGTGTCTCTCTAGCCCACAGCAGTCTCAACTCATTATGCTACCTTATTTTATAAGTGGTTTGCCAACAAATCATCCATTTCACAAACACTGCGTTGGTTTGCAAAGAAAACTACTTCTAATGTTAACAGTCATGTGTACTGAGGCATGAACACACAAGACGTCTATCAACCCACATATACTGTACCCACATACTGTAAATGCTAACATGTATCTGTCTGTTCACTAGGAAACACAGCAACCAATATATCTTTACTAACACTTTAATTGACAGCAGGAGAGGAGTAATATGGACTGTAATCTATACTGTGGGACTATAATCTATGAGTTAAATGAACATCATGAGCTCTCTTAATCACTTTATTAATTTCTGCACTCAATAAAATACTTTTTCAGGAGTAAATGGGTTAGTAGTGTGTGTGTGTTGCTTTGTGGATCCCTCAAGCCCTTTACTGTAATCAGCACCATACAATCTAATACCATATACACACATACACATGTAAATCAATGGTGCCCTTCAAAAGAACTGTCCATTTTTATGTTTCTTGTTTTAAAGATTAAGTTAAAGTTATTTACGATAACATTCAATGTTGCAAAAAATACTGTTAAATCACCATAGCAAATATCTTGATGAAAACTAGTTTTTCAGCATATACAAACACAGTAATCCTATGGTATACAAACATAGTAAATCTCTTCTTTAAATCAGCATTTTTGTCTTGTTTTTAGTGAAAATATCTAAACATCCTTTTAAAAAGGATTAATTTACTTGAGAAGCAACATTGTGTAAGATAATCTAAACTTAAATGTTGGGCTTTGTTGTTTTAACCTGTTTTAACTTTTAAGTCATGTTATTTCCCTATTCACTTTAATATGTAATATTGCATTTTAATAAAATCATGACAAACTATAAATTGATGGAAAGGTATAACACTCAAGATAAAATATTTGACAAATTTTTATAACAATAACAAAAAACACGATAATGTTACTGTATTTTATAAAATACCTAAAATGAAAACAATTTAAAAGACTTCATAAAAATATCCAAAAATTAAATAATTTTATATTTTAGAAAGTTCCTTTTCATGTGTATACTCAATTTGTCTATGACAGTTATCAGGTTAAGCATATGCACCTCATCAAGTTGCTTAAAAAGCTGTTTCTTATCAAGGCCCTTGAGTCTTAATATCAGAAGTTTATTTTTAAAATAATTTCTTAACTCGATGGGCACAGTAGGGTGAAACTAAAACCCTCACTTAGAGCGCAATGCTGTTTATTTTAGTTTTTAGCGTCTTTATTTCATTGCACAATTTTAACATCGCAAGAATGCCTTTTCTAACTCAAATTTGATAACACATCAGTCAAATCCCTCATTCTACTGAAGTGTGCTCAATTATTCCCACTTTAATTAACAGTCAAGTTCCGGAACACTAGAAATCAATTCGGTTTCTGTTGGTTTGTGTTCCTTTGTGAAATGTTTTCTGTTTCAGTGTTTTTCTATCAATAAGCCTTGTCAAGAAAAAAGGAGAATTCTCTGTCATGTGTGTTAAAAAGAGAACTAGAGGGCAAGCGATAGACATAGCGAGAGAATATGATGCTTGTAACTGTGGGTGGCATGCGGAGCAAGCTACCTAATCTGCTGTGCCTCACTACACCCTAAACAAGGATTAGATACCACAGCCAGGCCTCATGACTGCCCTGCTGCCGCACACACACACACACAGACCGCATTTGTGTTTGCGTCAACTTCTAATCCATATTAAATAAGTTTACACAGCCTTAACAAGGCTTTTGGTCAACTGAATTGCACGACAGCCCTCACTTATCCTGAGATAATTCACATAAAAACTGTTTTGTGAGTTGTTTATTCATTCAATGTGTATAATGTAATATTGATGTTCGCAACAGAAACAGTCTTACATCTAACACAAAGCCAAGACAAACAAAATAAAAATGTCATTAAGCACTTTTTGAGCTTAAAGGAATAGTTTACCCAAAGTAAAACACCTGACATTATTTATTTTACACCTGCATGTCGTTTAAAACGAGTATATGAACTTGTTATACTGTAAAACACAAAAGATAATTTGAGAAATGGTGGTTTTGTGTCCATACAATGAAGGCCAGTGTTCTTTGTTACCAGCGTTCTTCAAAATATCTTTTTTTTGTCATACGGGTTTGGAATGACGTGAGGGTGACCAAATGATGAAAGAATTAACACTTTTGTCCTTTAATTTACAAGATTGAAAAGTCACTAGACTATACTGCCTTTAATCAAAAATATTTTTGCAGACATTGCATGCTTTCTGTGCTTTTCTAATACTCATCAAAAGAGCATCTAGGTTGAAGGTTTGTGTTTTCTGTGGGAAATTACTTGTCTCGAGTCATCAGTCTAAGTAATGAGTAACGGTAACAAAATGAAAGTATCAAATATTCTAATATTTACATCAAGTCATTGAGCCAAAAATTGTGATTAGACTCTGCTCCACATATATTATAGATGTATTGTACATACAGATAGATTTCCTCAAAGGGAAAATTACTTATACTAATACATTTTCCTTATCATAGTTAGTAATATGTAATGGAAGAATTAATTGCTTGTGCTGTAAGTCTCCAAACTATGTGGTGAGGTGCAGACCTGATGGAAAAAAAAACTTCCAGAAAAACTGTGTCTCTTGGAAGAGTGAAATCCTCCCCATGAGAGCTTTTTGTCAGGGTTTCTGCCTACACTCTTTGCCATCTCTGTTCAGTGTAAATATTCATGAGGATTTGAGCAGTATAAATAGCAGAGGTGTCCATACTGCCACGATGTTTCCTATCTATGCAGAAAAAAAGATGGCTTAATGGGCTTATTATGAGGCACATTACATCACCAATTCCCAATTAAAAATCTCCAAAAGAGTAGAGGACGTAGCTTACGCTGGTAAACTTTAAACAGTGTGCATTAAAAGTTGCAAGCAAAGTTAACTTGTGAATGTTAACTTGTGAGGTTCAGTTTAGCTAACTATTCCTCTTTGAAAAGATGTACTTGAGGGTGTACAAGCCAGTGATGTTATTAGAACATCTCAGAGACAATAAACAAGGACAACCAAGGTGACTTTTTGAGTGGTCTGGTTCATTTAGCCACAAACTGTCTCTGTGTCATTTACGATGAATGATTGGTTTTGCTCAACAGTGTTTAGTAGTACAATGATGTTACACTCAACAGTCGAAATGTGAGGTCTGGATGTGTGAAGAATAACCAAAACAGGTCAGATTTTCTAGATAAAGAAGGCGGGGGCATTCGTTGTGGGGTGTATGTAAAGTTTTATTAATGGGCTTTGTATGGGAGTTCGACAAACACCTAGAATGCTCGACACACTTCTTGGAACATGTCATGGATGCCTGCAACTTGTGTTATAAACAAATACAGCTGCAATGGCAGGTGGGCAGGTGTGAAAGAGATAGAAGCAGAGATGTAAAGCAGCAGTCCCACGATGAGTCTAGCTCTGATAGCGAGTGGGGGATTGGGCTCAGGCAGAACCTAGAAGACAAAATCAAAGACGAAGAAGAAGGTGGGGTAAAAAACGCAGAGTGAAATACTGGAGGACAAAAGTCAGCAGGCAACAGCAGCAGGCAGCCCCTACAGCCAGGAAGAACCCTGTTCTCTCAGGCCTCCCCTCACTGGGTGCTGGTCCAGATGCAGATGTGGGGAAGCAAGAGACAATCGGGCCGGGCAGCACGATGGGCATGAAGGGAGGGAAATGGGGAGAAAAAAGAGAGGGGAACAAGTACCATCCCCGCCGCTTTTTATCGCAGCCATTGATCGTGGCATGTGTGCATTGATCCAAGTCGACCATCTGCTAGAGTTAGATAAGCATGTGAGGGTCTGGGCATTGTACTGTCACTCAGAGAGAGAAAGAGACAGGGAAAAAGTGAGAGACGGGGAAAGAGAGACAGAGAGGGAGAGAGACAGCAGGAGATTAAGCGGAGAAATAGTGAGACAGTGCGAAAGACAGCACACGAGAATGTTAGAGACGGAGGAATAAAGAGATCGGGTAGAGTCAGCGAGAAAGGAGCGATGATGATGATGGGAAGGGAGGGAGGGATGGGGGTTCGCTTCTGCTGCAGGGAATTACGGAGGCAGGATTAGCCTCTTCACTCCCAGGAAACTGAATTTTAAACGCCTGTCTCCTGGCTCTTTTTCTGTCTCTCTCACTCTCTCTCATGCTAACCCTACCCCCACTGAGCCTTCTTCTCTTTCAATCTCTCTTTCTCTCAACTGTACCTCATCAGATCTGATAGAGTATGGATGTCCCAAGTGGTGGAGTCAGTAACAGCCAATAACAGCATATTTACCCTGAAGGTCCACTGAGTCATTCAAACTACCCCAAAAGTTTATGTCCATCTCCCAGACTCAAATCTCATCAACTGTTCTTTCTATGTTCTCCTTTGCTTGATGAAAAAGAGTTGAGTATGATTGGCATCATGTACTCATACTTCTTATCTGTCCTACCCCTGTCTTCCAACCTTTTTTCAATCACTGCCTACAACACGTTGGGTCTATGAACACAAAACCAAACATTTTGGGTTTTGAAAACTTGATTTGGTTGGTATATGTAGACAAGTTCAAATTCATTCCAACAGGCTGGACATCCTTTATTATGGACATAACCATCAAAGACATTGAAGATGTCCCACCAATACCTCCAACTGTACTAAACATACAGTTTGCACTGTTTGGCGTCTGGAAGATTCTTAAACTGTGAAATTTGGTTCTCCTTAATTATAGGCTTAACCCAAACTGTACTGACAGATCTGATTTCACACTTAGATATCAACTGCTGAAGTAACACTGATCAAAATTTTACTAAAAGTGCTCTTTTATGTCATACTACAGTAATAGTTATTAAAGGCCCCAATTTGTAACTGTAACTGAGGTAATGACAAAATGCTCTGATATTTTTGTTAGCAGGACACTTTCTTGGTTCCTGAGGTAGGCCTCATCTTTACCCTTGTTGTTGAGTCTTATTTGTAAGATGAATACCGAGGTTATGAGGGAGTCCTGCAGCACACCCTGTTGCCAAGGAGCCCACAAAAGAGCAACAACAGCTTTCTGAGGGACACAAGGTATTCTACCACCCACACCTCCTTTAGCTTCCTCCGCCCTCTGTCCTTCCATCTCGCACTCCATTCTCTCTGTTGTAGCAACTTTTTACTTCACTTCATTTTCCTCTTTAGAATGTGCACATTGGGGTCTGACTCCCAGTTAGGACTGTGCCATTGTTGAGATGTGTGGGGGGAGAGGTTCCATTGCGTATGGGGGGATTAGCGAGGTCGGTTGGATCATCTTACAGCCGCCAACCCCCCTCCCGACTAGACCCACGGACAATAGGGATTAAACTTCTCTTATTCTTCCCCTCAAATCGACGGGATGACAAAGACGGTATTCCTCTGGGCCTTTTAACACCGGGCTGCACAGCTGAAGTTACGGTCGGGGGTGGCTAGGGACTTCGAGAGGGGTGTGGGGGCGTCTTGGAGAAAATTAATCCTATGGAATTTTCTCCCTCATCTCTCCTTCTCCTGCTCATTGCAAATGGAGCTTTGTGGCCTCTCTCTGCTATCTTGCCCACCGATCACAATGAACGAACACACACATACACACGTAAGTTGGTGAAAGGGGCACGGGAAGGATAACACTGATGCCTTGCTTCGTGTTAACACCTTCTAAAAGAGCCAGCAGACGCCAGGCAGCAATGCTTTGAGTAAAGACCGATAAAGATCTACGTGAGCTGATGTGGCAGCACTGGCTGAGGTGTCAATAAGCTTGTTTGGCAGTTGACAGTGATAGCCTTAATTAAGTTTCTTATACACCGGTCTCCCGCTGGACATCCACTTAGTTTAATCACCATATGTCATTCAGTCATGCGTAATAGCCTTTTGAGTGCCTCTCACATCACTTCCACACCATTGCAGCTTGTTCCCATTATATTTGTGTGAGACTGGAAGTGGTGAGGCTACCTTTGCACATGCTGCAGGTACTTTGGGGCTAATTTATTCCTAATGTTTTCCCAATCTATAAGGACAGTTTGATCAACATCCTGTGACCCAAGGAAAGGCCAACAATCAGGCATCACTGGTAATACTATTGCTGTTGGTGAACCACAAACAATATTTATCACATTCATTCTAACTAGAACCTGGTTTCAATTCCAAGACAGGTATGAATTTTCACGCTGGTTCTTATTGTTTTGTTGCTAGTTTTGTTCACCAGGAAAACAATGAAGCCTGTTTTTGTTCTGGTGTGGGATGAACGTGAATGTGCCAAGATAAAGACGTTCCTGGGTCAACCTAGTATGTTAACATAACACAAAACAACATGGTCAACATAGAACAATATCTATGTAAAAAAACTCTACCTCTAGCACAAACCCTAACCATATCTCATCCCTGAAATCGGAGGGAAGTTATAAGTGAATATCAAAGTAAAGAAGCATCTACACCTGGATATAAACCTTAACTTTACAGTAACTATAAACCTATCCCTCAATAGACTGATCCTTCGATATGTTGTCCTAGGGTCAGCGATGACCTGGCATAGCCATGCTGATCCCCAGTTGATCAAAGAAGATTTTCTAACTAACCTAGGAAAAATATAATGGTCAGTAGCATAAACTGCTCTGTAGGAATTAAAACACAAGGATGCTTATACTTGAATCGTGGTTACTTAATTTTTTTCATGTTTTAACTGCAAAAACAGCACTTTGGAATGATTGCTAGAATAAGTCAAAGGGAGAAAACTTTTGCTTTTACTTATTGAGAACTTACTGTTACTCTGACTGACCTTGGTTTTCCTTTGTACCACTATGTTGTTGTCTCCAAGTCTATCCCTAGTTGTTCAATGTCAATTAAACTCATGTACTGATGAGTTGTAAATGCTATGTTGTTTTGTTGGGGATCGCTGACGATGGCCATCAACAACAAATGACAACCCTTGTAACACAATACCAGCTAAACGATTTGTCCCATAAAATGCATCTTTTGCTTATTGGGGTGAGGATATGCAAAACGTTTGCACGTTATCTTGTTCTTTTCACCCTATCCTCTCTCTCACCCCTCCTCTCCATCCCTATCTCTCAGTGCCTCTCTCTCACTCCCACACTCACGCATACACGCTCACTCTTTCTCCCTCTGCAGTAAATAAAAGATTAAATGAGTGTTCTAAAAACACACACTGGTCACCAGAAGATAATTGTTTCAGCTTTGTTTACTGTGCGTGAGTGTTTTCTCTCTCTCTTTACCACCCCCCTCCTTTTTTCTTTTCTTATTGTGCGCTGTAATTAAAATTCCTTTAATTTCAAAGAAGTTTGACAAGAAGAAGCTAAATTGCCTTTTTTGTGTTTATGTCGCCGTCATTAGCTCACTGTCGTATTTAAGGGAAAAATGAGAAAGGAGAGAGAGGTGCAGAGAGCGAGAAAGACACTTCGAATGTCCTTGGGAAAGACGGGAAGATCCACTTCATAGCATGCGTTTATTCTGTTCATGCCGTCCTTTCACCAATCTTTTTTCTATTTCAATATCTTCTGTCCTCTCTCTCTCTTTTTAGAAAAGATCAACTCAAAGTCATATTGTCTCAGGGGTTTGGACCTCTTCAGCTGTGCTTAAATTGGAACGTTGTTCATTTGTTTCATTGTCGACGATCCTAATTGACACCATGAGGAATATTTGAAATTGACAGACCTACACGCATGATGTAGGCCACGGATGTGATGATTCCCTAATGAGCCCAGTCTGAACCCATCCATGTCTTTGAGATAGCAAACATAATAAATATGAATTTCCGGAGCCCGTGAAGATGGTTGTTCCATAATCTCCTTCTCTTTCCGGTCTATCCTATTTTTTCCAAACACTACGATCTGATGACAGAGAGGTGGCTTGTTATTAAAAAGGTGACAATAAGATTTTGAGTTCAAATTCACTGCAGGCCTATTTTGTAACTTGTGCACGATCAAGGCCATCTGACACCAGCTGACTGTCAATTGCCACCAGAGGCCAGATGCCAGCAGACTCGTGTTGTCATTGCAGAGAGTTCTTATTAAAGGTTTACCGACAAAACTATAATCAGACATATAAGTCACAGGTCAAACTGTGCAACTGAATGGCAGTAATATTAGCACCCTAAGCAAAATGCTTTAAATATTTTCGGTCAATAAGTGTGTTCACATTTATTAAGTAGAAGCATTAAAATATGCCTTTAGCATAAGTGCTTTGGGTAAATAAAGCAATCAGTCACGAGAGGCTGTTGCTTAAGATTTTTTTTACCTTTTTTTAGGCTGTTGCAATGATAAAACCATATATTAAAAGCACTGTATTGGAGAAACCTGGAAATTATGCTTCTGTGAAATGATGGAAACAGCACAGTGATAAAAGATACCAATGCACAAAGAACTGTTCAATTATAACTGGCAATAAAATTAATATGCAAGAATACAACAAAAAAGCAGTTTATTGATGTCAAATAACAACTTGCCAAATTAATATATATCCTGCACTTCAAGCAATATGTTTAGTGTTTATAGGTGACTTTGAACATATGTCATCCAAGCAGAACTTAGAGTCCCAACTATTAATTTTATAAACAAATTATTATCACATACATAAACACATTGAGCGATTATTTTTGAATGGGTAATAATTTTACATTTATTTTCATTTCACCTTCCTCAGCTCATAATTTCCACAAAAACAATAAAAAAATTTATACAGTATATCTGTACCTGGAATCGTAAATATGAAAGATACATTGTAAAATACTTGCACACACGCACTCATACATACACATACTCACACACCTCCATTTCGATCAAGCCTCCTTGTGCTTTTGCTTAGTCAGGCACTCATAATCGAATGTCAGGTTAAGATTACTTCTAGCAGCCACACTTGACTCGGTCAAAAACAACTATTACAGAGATACAATGTTTTTTTTTACACGGCTCTTCACATTGATTAAGCAATGTGCTGCCAAGAGAAATGCACTGGATTGTACATGACAGTCATTTGCATTAAATAAAGAGCCTCACGCTTTGGGGACTTCGCCTGCCTGAACCCATCATATCGGAACGGGAAATAACATTCACAGTGGTGTGGGTTTCACTCGCTGTGTGTTATAGTCAACACTGTGTGATTCAAACATATTCCCTACTGAAAAAAACAGCATTGCTGGTCACCAGCATATGTTGTGTTTTGAATGCTGGTCCCCCAGGCATTCTGGCGTTCCCACCAGGCTTTGTAACTAACGTAACCAGCAAGATTTCTCTGCTTAACCAGCTCCACCAGAAATGCTATGCTGGTTGACCAGATTTCCTACCTGGAAAATACTAAACGACCAACACAGAACCATATCTAACCAGTATAAAGCAACATTTTTGCAGGTCTATGCTGGTCTTCCCAACAAGGTTTTCAACCATTATACATCATATTTATAAACTGTTATATATGATCAAAATATATATTTAACAAAATCATATTACATTACAGCATCAAAACATATTATTAAGATTTTTTTATTATTATAAATAATAATAATACAAATATGATAATATTACAAATATTATAACAATAATGATAAATATGATATTATAAAAGTTATTTATTTATTTATTTTTATATTTCTTCAAACATTTTTCTCTCACTTAGCATTTTTAGACATGTTACATATTAAGTATTTCATAGACTAAACTAAATTTGAAAAATTAATGAATTATATATTTATATTATATATTTATATATTTGAATTGTATATTATTTGTACACAGTACTTAAAAAACATTAAGAAATGAGAAGAAATTGGCTAGAGAAATAGAGACATTTAGAGTTAGAGACAACAAAAATGTATATCACAAACAGTAGCAAATCATTGCTTGGTATGACAATACAACAAACAATATTTATATCAAATTAAAACGAGAAAAAAAAGAGAAATTTGGATTTGGATTAAGCAGCAGTGGAAGCTGCTATTTTGCCTATAATAAAGAAATAAAGTGACTTCAATTTTGATAGCATTTGATAGTGTGTCCATTCTAAGTCCAACTCTTTATTTTTTTAAACTGGTCAGAAGAGAAGAACAGAAAAAACTAAGACTGATGGGAAAGGAGGGGTGAGTGAGGTAAAAAGGAGGCCTCTATAAAAAAAGAAAAAAAAATCTTTTTTATTTTGAAATGAAAGGCCAAAACGTTTTCCTTGCCTCCTCCTGAAGCGCTGTCAAACTCAATCAGCGGTGAGGACTACTGATGGCTGTTCATTGGCCAGACTCTGGTTGTGGACAATAGAGTTTGCTGAGAGCTACGGCGCACACACACATACTGCACAATCCTCACAGCCAATCACGGCTCTCTCAGAACAAGCCTGTCAGAGAACAGTGAACAAAACCCCTAAGACACGTATTTACCGCATAAACAGAGCGGCATAAACATTCACCACTTTCACTGAAACCATTGTTGGACATAAAAGAGAAATTTATAAAAGAGAAACTGATAGCCACATGGCTACACGTAGCTAAATAACAACATTACGGCCACCTGCTATATGTGCTTTGCATTTAGCGTGAAGGACGAAACAAAAACCCATGCATAATGAGTAATGAAACAAATTCGTAACAAATGCACGGATTCCTCTAAAGCTTCGCTTGTAGTGTGCAGCGGTAGCAACGATGAGGTCTCGGGTTCAAATCCCAAGAAATGTGCAAACCGACGAAATGTATTCCTTTAGCGTAAATCGCTTTGGATAAACGTGTGTGCCAAAGTGTTGCGAACACACACACGCACACATCCACATGACGCACATAGATGAAAATGGGCTTATAATAAGAGTGGGTTAAAATGGCCTTGAGCCTCAAGCCCTTTGCTCAGAACCCTAAAAAGGCCTTGAATAGACAAGCCTCAAATCACGTTGTCGAACAAATCTGGTATTAAGTAGAGGAAGAGAAGACTTTGCCCCAATTTACCGTCTCTGAAGACTTTAGTTAAGCTAGTTACTCTGGAGCTTAGGTGGAGATGAGGGGGCTATGGTTATGTGTGTGTGTGTGTGTATAAATCCCTCTTCGTCTTTCGGAGACTGGGAGAAGGGGCCACTGGTCGCCAGACGCCCAGAGTCTGACACTCCTTCAACTTGAACCCCCCTCTTGCCAAGTCTGTGTTTACCCGCACCAAACAATAGGCCTGCTATTGGCAATTAAATGGCATTTGGAGATCCCTGGTGCAAGTTAATGGTATTACTGTTGTGATTCTTTCTCTGAATGGTGTGAGGGATTTCTTTCTGCACCAATAAAACACAGCTCACCGTCTTACCAGCATTACATAGCTTACCTAAGGCTTATGATTCACGGCTGCGTGATTACCGTTTGACTGTTTCTTTAAACGGCATAGTCACAGCCATGGCTGCCGGGCCAGTGTGCTGGATTGCCTCATATAGCATCATTATCCATTTCATTTGTGTCGCCATGTCGCCTGTTGGTCGCGAGTTGCCGCTAATCTCAAAATTGAAATAAGAATCACATCAAATGGGATCGTATGTGACGCTGCGTTGGTAGCTATAAATTTTTTTGCTTTTCTTGTAAACCTTTACATTTCGTGACACTATTGTGCCCTTTCTGTTATATTGTGTTCTATGAGATTAATAAATGTGTAACGCTTTCGAGCTTAAATAATTTTTGAAAAAACAAAACATTTTTATTTATTATATATATACACAAGTATATATACATATATATGGATAATATAAGATAATATATTTGGATTATAATATTGTCAGCCAAATGCATAAATCATTATCAAATATCTATCACTTCAAATCCTCGTTTGATGGAGGTGATATGTGGATACAGTATGTGGCCCATAAAGCAACATTAAATCCACGGACGGCACACAGAAAAGAGCAGTTATTTTATCACTTTTTTACTTCTTCGTCTAAGACTCCTTCAACAATGTGGACTGTAGCTCTCACCCTCTCTGTCCTTTGTCACTTGTTTGCCCAGAGATCCTGTTTAGTGTGTCTTTTTCTCTCAGACAAGGGGCTTTGAGAGGAATATGAAAAGACAGATTTAAAGGTGAGAGGTGCTGGGAGAGGGAGGAGGGAGAGGGGCCTGTACTATAATAGCTCTCTCGCTACATTCTGAAACTTTGCTGTTTATCAACTGGAAGAGGAGATGGGGACAGAGGAAGAGTTCTTCTCATATATAAATTCTTCACAAGCAAAGGTTACGTTTCTGAGCGAAGAGAAATTCAGCAGCAAGAAAAATATCTGATAATGTTTAACCAGCGAAATTGTTATAGACATCCTCTCTGTGAACTGAGACACACTATTTTACATTCTGGTAAATGTTAAATGCGCTATAGAAAGTAACTGTATCATAGAGGATTTCTCATAGAAAGATATTGTGACTATAGAAAGGTGTACGTTTTATTAATTATTCAACATGTGTTTTATAATTTTATTAAAAAAATTACCTTTTCATGATTTTTATGTCCTAATATGATGAGTATTAGGAAATGACATTAGCAAAAAAACTTTCTATCCCCAACATTTTGGTGCTTGTGTTGTAACCCCTAGACCGCAATTTTTATGTGATATGATATTTTACACAAACCTGGTTCACTGTTTTAAGCCGGTCAAGTTTTTGTTAGCAAATCTCTTTGGTGTTTCTCATTTATTGTTGAATTGAATAAAAAACAGGGTAGCCACAAATTCTTAAAACATTTATTAAGAGTTGTCCCCAAAACATGGCATCGAAATTTAACTTGCTAGAAGACCGAAAATTGTGGGTTTAGAAGTCTGTGTAAAATGCCAGAGGGGATATAACAATCAAAACTGTACACATGTCTAGTCAAAGGAGCCAATTAAGTAATGACATAGCGGGGGAGTCAAGATCAGTGTTGCCTGAGGAAAACCCATCACAGAAACACACACAGGGCTGTCATAGCCCCGAGCTCTTTCACCTCTTACATACTCAGTCTGTCAATACCAGCTTAGTTGCCTAAACCCTTTCTGTGTGGCATTAGGGCAAATTATTATTAATAATTTTACTTTTTAACAGGTAAATGGCACATTGAAAATCAGTAATGAGCTTCTGGGTTCCACAAATATTTGTAATAAATTGATTTTTAGCATCTGACATAACCACAGAGCCATGGATCTTATGTTGTTGGATAACAGCCCATTTAATTGATTTTTTGAGGGGACATTTTTATGTTTTAATAACATTTTTGGATAGAAAGTTATTGGTATAGCCAAAACTTTATACTGATAATGTCGAACACTTAAGAATAAATACTTGACACATTTTCATAGCAATAAACGTAAACTGAAAAAAATTATTAAAAAATTTTAATATTATTTTTAAAAATACAAAATAAAAAAAGTTGATTAACCTGATATCTGTCACCGCAGAAATTTAGTATACACATAACATTTTATTAAATATATTATTATATTATATTATATATTATAACATTTTATTTAATTTAAGGTATTTTTATAAATTGAATTTTTTATATAAAAAACATGTTTATTGTTATGAAAATTTGTTGAATATATGATCTTGAGTTTTATACAATTTCATCAATTCATAGTTTGTCATGATTAGATTAAAATTCAACTAAGAAATATTAAAGTGAATAGGGAAATAAGGAACGGTGACAGTTAACGGGTTAAAAAATAATAAAAAAGTTGTAGTTCAGATAGTTCAGATCTTAATATACAGCAGCGTAGATACTTAGTCTAAAGTAACATTTTGGAAATGTAACATCCCATAATGAAGTCTTGCACAGAATTGGCCAAAAATATGCTTTCCTTGCATCACAGAGATAACACTCACCTTTCTCCAATTCAATCTTTAATGTGCTTCTCCTATCTACACATGCCGCCTTCAGAGCTTTAACCCTGTCCATTACTCTTCTTTCTGATACAAAATAATGACCATGATTTACCATATCAATGAAAAACAGATGAAGAAACCTGCCATAATCCAACCAACACCTCCTTATTAAGTGTACAACCAAAAGATAACAAAATGATCAAGCAATACCCCCCTCAACTCTCTGACTCACACTCAGAACCTAATCCCTAACCCAGGCCCATATCTCGGACTATATGGGAAAAGAATATTCCCAGTCTTGCTTGATCCTCTCTCCTATCCCTTTCCCCAGAGACTCATCTCCCGCAGAGCTGCAATTTAGAGCATTTCAGCACTAGCTATGATCTTAATTAGCTACACCTCCATCCGATTTTTCTCTTGCATGCACTTCTTGCTTTCTCCGTCTCTGTCTCTTTCTAATTAAGCTCGGATCCTTGGCCGAGGGCCTCCTTGCGGGCGAAGAGACGAAGAGAATCTGTTGGCCAGGGATTACAACCTTAAGCTAGGACCACATCACAAGCAATCATCTCCCCCACCAATATCACCCCCTCCAATGTCCCCAAGTACCACTGCAGCATCAGCCTATGTTGTCCATTAATTTGCTTTGTATATTAAGCAGCCCCTTAACTTGAGTCAAAGAGGATTTCCCACTCTCAGGCAGAAACCGTAATGAGACGTGTTAGAAGAGGTGATTGGTTTTAGTGTCCGACACAAGCGAAGAGCTCTGCGTTTAGCGTGCCCTTCCGCTCTCACTTGTGTCCTCCAGCTAACAGATGTTTTTGGATCCTTTTCAACTCAAGAGGGAGTTGAGTTTATAGAGGGCAATGTCATTCCTGCAAATGAAGATGCCTATATGTAGATGAAATTGTGTACTCCAGTTATAAAATACATTGCAGGATGTGGGTTAATCAATTCAGTATTCCAGCCATGCTGAAAAAACTATTTAGTACCATGTGTATGATGGAACCTATACTTATTTTGTTGCATAATAATGTTATATCATGCCATGGATTGTATCTTCTAATAGTAGGATGGCTGTTATGAAGTTTGTTAATTGACATTTTGTTTTTACCATTTTATAAAAGCAATAAAGCACTTGGGGCTGTGCTATATTGTAAATATGGTTAGAGCTTTAACTGTCACTGTACAGTACAATATAACATAGTCTCTTTACATTGTGGCTTAATTATGAGTAAAAAATATTGGTTATAATATTATAAAATAGTATAACATGATATAACTGATATGTGAATAGGAATCAATTAAAAATGCATCAACTGCTAATTTGAACTTTAATAATGTTAATAGGTAATTATGACAATTATAACTAATCTAATATTTAAAAAAAAGACAATCAACCGTTTTGCAAAAAACATCACTTAAAAAGTCTAAAAAAAAGTGCTACTTTGTTATTTTTGGTATATATATATATATACACACACACATAAAAGTGTATATATAATATATATATATATATATCATCAACACAATCTTCACAAAAAGTTTTCACACTTCTATGTTGAGACAGAACAGTATATGATGTTACAATCACCCATGTTGTTTACCAAAATGTGCAAGTAAAACAGCTAAATAATGTTGTCATTGCAACATAAATATATCAATTTTTATTAATAATGCAAAATGCCCCATTCACCCTCCTTTGGCAGGTGCGAAAAGTTAATTGTACACTGCCACAGAACTTTTTTGTAAGTGCTGCTCTTTCTCTTGATTTCCCTTTCTTTCATACTCCCTCACTCTTTTTCTGTTCCTCTCACGATGAAAGTGCACCAGCCGCTGGTTCCACTCTTACCGAGAGGCAGGCCAGTGATTAGTGGGGCGGAAGGCCAGCACAGCCCCTTTCATTTGGACCTGGGTGGGGGGGACTGGCGAAGGGAGCGCCACGGCGGTGTATCTGTGGCTGACAATGGCGATTACCTTCCCCTTTATCTGGCCAAAAGAAGGGGCTTTGAGAGAGCAATCTGAGGAGTGGAGGAAATGGCACGACACGGGATTAGCCACACAACAGGATGGTAAATTAAATGTTGGAGATGAAAGAATGAGCTCTGACATGCATCAATAGAGAGCATTGGCTGCATTCTAATAATGCAGAGGAGAGAAATACCTGCAGAGATTAGGAAAGAGGGAAAACGAGAGCGGGCGACAGAAAAGGCGACACATGGAGGGGATATGAAATCAAATGAATGGGCAACCGTAGCTGCGGGGTTAACCGTGTGTACATGTGTGTGCGCTTACGTTTGTGTGTGAAACTGGTTTCTACTACGCTCATACACATATTGTTATATCATGCATAACAGTGTACACCCACAGGTAGTTTATTGACAATTCTGAACTCTTCCTGTGAGCAGATATCTTGCTGTCATTCTCCTACATCCAGTTCGCTGCCAACACCAGGACTCAATAAAACACTAGCATTAATCCCACAATACACCCTCCACTGCTTATCTTTATTGATATCCAAGGTAAAGCTAAGATTCAGAAAGGCCTCAGTGGACAGCCTGTCTTCTTGAGGATGCGTAATAGATTGTAATATAATGTAATGAATATAATACATGATGTAAAAAATCAGAACTTATCAACAAAATTACACTGATAAATGCAGAGTAGATTATTAGAGAACACTAAACATAAACATAAGAAGAGCAACAAATAAAATAAAATAAAAAAAATTGAGAAGAAGGAAAGCTAAATATTTTAAAAAATTGATTTTTTTAAAACAAAAGCTGTTCCAAACAAAGTCCTTGTTATATGCATTTGTGACATAAACATAAGTGTAAATAAATATTATCCTAAATAATTAAATAATCAATAACTAATGGAAACTCTTAACCTTTTAACTGTCATGTTATTTCCCTATTCACTTTAATATTTCATAGTTGAATTTTAATCTAATCATGACGAACTATAAATTGATGAAAAGGTGTAAGACTCAAGAGGAAATATTTGACAAATTGTCATAACAATAAACATAAACAAAAAAGTTAACTTTACTGTAATTTATAAAAATGTCCAAAAAAAATTTTTAAAGACTTTAAAGTGTTATGAAAAAATATCTAATATCTAAAAGTGAAAAATTGTAGTTCAATTTCTGCTGTGACAGTCATCGTGTTAAAAGTAAAAGAAAGTCTTGTTCAAGGCCTTATTCCATTACCTTTAGATATAATTCTCTTTCTTAGACGCAGCCAATATTTTCACAACCGATGTTCGTAATATCAAATTGAACATTTAACATTTAATATCAGTTTCCTTGTTTTACAATTATATTATAATTGAAGTTATTCTGGAATTGCGAAACGATCTAGAGATTGTTTTTACCACCTCGCCCTGTTGTTGACAGTTCATGTAACCTCAGATTTAAATGTACACTTTTGTCAACCCTTAATTTTACACACACCCGCAGCTGCCCTGGAAAAAGTCATTTCCAGAGCTTTATAAACCCTTATTTGCCCAGCATCTGCTTTACAAAAAGTAAAAGAGCACATGAAACCTCAGGGTTTGATGCATCTCCTAAATAACCAGCACAAACATAAATACCCTCATTAGATCCTTCCCTCTTGACTGACAGGTATTAGCCATTTAGAAAGAGGCCTGGAGAGTTAAAAGGTAAAAGACGACAGCATGCATGGCTGTACGGGAGACAGAGAGAGAGGAGAGAAAGATATGATAGACAGGCAAAAGAATGAACAGGCAAGGAGAGATGATTCTATCAAAGTGATACTTTATCAGTATTATTAACCCAGCCAGTCAGTAAGATGAAGAGGGTTTGGGCTTAAGCCCTGTAACAATAGTGCAGAACAAAGACACTCTTATGGGGCCTATCAGAGCCAAATATCAAATCAGCTCTCTCAGAATGATCCTGCCCAGCAGAACTGGAGGTTTGGTGAACCTATGGCCCTCCGCTTCACGCACCTCCATGCATCACATAGCGGCTGATAAGGAAACACTTACACACAAACACACACATACACGTACGTATATATACATGCTGATAAGGGAATGTTTCTTTCTCTCTCTCAAATGGTGACACATCCTGTTCGTATTGCCATTGCGCTTGTCTGTTTCTTAGCACAATGCAGTGATTTTAAAAGGAATTCCACAAAGCTGATATGAAATACTAGAAATTAGATGTCAGAAAATTTTGATGAGATTTAACACAGTGGTCTGTGAGGTTGAAGGCATTGAAATATTTCCTATATGTGCGTTATGGAAATTCAAAGTAATTATTCATAGATGTAGATCCGGGGCCTATCAGTTGTAAAAAATCTGTAATGATATTTACAAAGATGTGACTGCGTTTAAAATTGCAATAAGCCAAGAGTATTCATTACAGTGAAATTACAACAGTCAGGGGTGCATTCGCTTCGCTTTATTATATACAATATTATTATTTGCATTTAAAGATGGTCAAACTACTGTATCTTTGAATTTTATGTAATACTTTCAAACATTTTGGACTAATGACTTTGTTTAGCTACAGCCAGTGTTCTGAACTTAAGGCCAAAGTCATACGGCTGTAGAATCCGTCTGTTATTTCTGTATTTAATCACTAAGTACATGAATGCATTTTGGGGAAAATAATGGTACTAGTTGAGGTACTGTGCATAGAAAGTGCAAAAAAAGTGCATGTTATGCAGTCAATCTACAGACATGTTCCTACACAACTCTTTTGTAAACAGTTCTCGTCATATCTGAGTGTTACGTGGGGGAACAGTGTGACAGTGTGAACGCAGAAAAAAAGAGATTACATTTTGCATCTATATCACATCACATATGGTGAAATGACCATAGCATGGTTATCTTAATCTAGCACATTTCTTTTTTCGTAATTTAATTTGAACAAAACCAGTACTACCAACAACAACACAATTAAAAAGCTAATTAGTTACTGTTATTATATTACATTATTATAATTCCCATATTTAATTATACATGTTCACTTTTTTCAGCATGATTAAACAAAGCAGAAGTGGAAACATGTCAGTCGGTCAACATACCCGCCAACATGCAGCCGCTCAAAACTACTTTCTGATCCTGCGGTGGCACGAAAAATCACCTCATTCAACCAGACGCCGTCACCTCTCCTGAGAGCCACGCCACACATGGTCACCTTTGAACTCTCTGAGACAAAACCTCACACGCCCTCTCCTCGCCATATGGCTGAGGACTCCGAGTAAAACGTCCTTGTGCCGGATGGCACTTGGCAAAGAGCGAAAGACACCAGCAATTTCATTATCCCACAATGACAGGCTAATTATTGTGTTTGTTTGTCACAAATCACTGTACAACAGACAGCATGTCTGTGTCCTGTTTTCAGCATCTTAATTACTTGCTCTCGTTCGTTCCTTCCTTCGTGCTGTTGCTTTGCTTTGCTGTTTGTTTGCATATAAAAGGCGGTTGCTAATTGTCTGGTCTATAAATATTCGGTGTGCAATTAGCAGGCTGGCCTGCCTTTGCTGGGTGTTATCACCCCAGCGTTTGGAGCGCTGAGAGAGCCACACGCTCAATTCCCCGTATCTAATGGCAGTTTGATAGCGGGGAAAGAGCCTTTTGTTTTCTGGAACAAACAACAGCCTGATGTTGCCCTTTTCTGGAGTCTTCGACTTCTGTGTTGTTTAATTTGAAAAATGCATGTAGGGAAATCGGGCTTGTTCAACACAGGTACCTGAGCTTCAAGGTTAAGGGTCCATAAGGCTTGTTTAGCTAGTCCTTAAAGTCTAGAATTATATCCTAAGGCATTTGTATTTTTTGTATACAAATGTTTTTACAACATTTATAAAGGATATTAAAACAAACGTCTAGATAGACATGAAGATTGCACTTAAGTAAAAATAAAACAAAATCCTATAAACATGCACACTGCAGGAAGTTAAATTCGGGTTTAGTATTTGTGGCACAATGTTAATTACTACAAAATAAATTTTGATTATTGTTTTTTACAAAAATAAAATGGTTACGGTGAAGCACTTAAACTGAAAATAAACAGGGCCAGCTTTCCAAAAGGTTTAAAAGCACAAATGGAAAGCTTAAATTTTTGTTTAAACAGTAGAATTTGTTTAGTTAAAGTAATTTATTTACATTTACATTTACATTTAGGCATTTAGCTGACGCTTTTATCCAAAGCGACTTACAAATATTAGGAGACAATGAAGCGATACATCAAAAGTAGTACTAAGTAGGCAACAATAGTACTAAGTACTATTTAGTACTATTTAGTATTTAGTTCTTTTTTGGAGAGACAACGGGTACTTTTGGTTATATCTTACTTAAGATTTATTTTTGAGGTAAATGAGTTATTTTCTGTGGTAATCAACATCACAGATTGTGTAGACAGAGCCAAACTACCAAACATATTAAAAACACAATGGAAATCAACACAGTTCTGTCTGTGAACATAATTCACTGCAAACTACTAGTTTAAATACTCCAGTTTTGATATATGTGATCAGTAGTATATTAGACATCTTTTGAATCTAAAATGTGTGATCTTTAAGTAGCAACAAATGAAGCGTGAGGAAAAAAACACAGTTACACTTCAGATGGGGAATGTGACTGAACAGGGCAATTTGGTGTGCGAAAAAGAGAAACTCTTCACGGATGAGTGCAGTTCAGCTTGACCTGCTGAAGTGAAGACATGAAGTCTTTCATCTGCTTTTATCTTATCTAAATATGACTCCACACAGTGTAGATAAACCTGTCTACACACTTACTGTACTCACTTGTTCACATACTTTGCTGTGAGCAATGACGTGCAAAGAAATTACATAGCCTGGGAAAGTCTAGACCATCTTCACTTTGCCAAAGACAAAATAACAGATTGCATAAAAGATTTATGCAATGTTTTAATTGAATGAAGAATTATATCAGAAAAGTGACGTGTACTTGTGGCATCAAGGAGCCATTGGCTCATGTGGACCCTGGCTCAAATGCACAATAAGATCCACTGTGAAAAAAAAAGATTAAAGAGAAGAACAAAGAAAGAGGTAGAGATACAACAAAGAGGTATTAGATGTGGCTCCTAGTTGAAAAGACTTATGGAAGCAAGACAGCTGAAGAGAAGGACTTTGGCTACAAGTAGTGGAGTTTGCTAATTAGACTGGCTATGATCCTGCGGTCTGGGAGGAAGATGGAGAAAAACTAGTTGTTTGGGAGGGGGCTTCTAAAGTCACATGAAAGGTGGAGTAAGGATGTCTGTTCACTAATAAGATTAATAAGTAGCTTAATTTATGAGTGGTGGCATATATGGCCACTTGGGCTCGATATTACACGCTGGTGGCAAGATTAGCTTCAGTCATCAGTAACCAAAACATGATTACCTTCCAGAACAGAAGTCTGCCTTCCTCACAGGGTCCTGCCACACACAAACCACTCGGATTAAGAAAAAGGGTGCATACACTAATCATCACTGA
The DNA here is from genome assembly GCA_019155185.1 of Beaufortia kweichowensis. Lineage (NCBI taxonomy): Eukaryota > Metazoa > Chordata > Actinopteri > Cypriniformes > Gastromyzontidae > Beaufortia > Beaufortia kweichowensis. The sequence goes on from CM032805.1 coordinate 5,138,478, forward strand.
CACTCCTCACATACCCATGATGTGAGCCTTGGATCGTAATAGAATATGAGTGAATCTCTGCATCCAAAATTTAACTCGGCACCAAGCTTCATTTAACAAAAGGGAACATGGATGAAAAATAATAAAACATCAATAATGTAAATAATGTAGTTACTTTTCAAAACGATTGTTTTCAAACATTATGTAATAACTATGTAATTAGTATGTAATGCAGTATGTAATTACAGTGTTATTACTATAAATTATGAATTTCCAATACTCATTCATAGAACATGGAAAGGTATAAGACTCAACAAGGTATAAACTTGTCATTGTTAATTTTTAAAATCATTTTATATTTTGTCGTGATTAAATTAAAATTAAACTATGAAATAATAAAGTGAAATGACATAGGAGTTCCTCTTGGAGAACGGTGACAGTTAACAGGTTAAAATTACATTAAAAAAATGTTGATGATCATATGTTTTGCCTACAGCTTATGAGAACAAATTCATTTCATTTTTACAACTTACAGTCAGTTTTTAGATACCTTAAGTACTTACAAAATGAATTCATTGTTTCGTCTTTCCTGAGACATTAAATCAATTATGGCATTCATTCACGCTATTCTATCCTGTCTTTGTCTCTCTCTAAGTTTCCCAGCCTGATGATGATACCCTTACAAACACCAACACCACAGAATATGTATTCTATCTTTGGAAGACATTCAGCCAAAGACTGCCTGTCTCTTCTGCCCACATCTAAACCAGAGATCCCATCATTAATATGGACCCCTTGTTCATTGACTGATGTTTACAAATTGCTCAGCTGTCTCCACCTTACCAGAAGGCAAAGAGCCCTGTTTACCCTTGAAAGCCAGTAACTTTTACATTTCCTGTTGGCGTGCCGCCGCTGCGGGCCCATTATCCAACTTGACTATGCAGACACATGGACCAGTAATGAGATGTGCAGAGTCAACATGTCCTACCGACCAAACACCGCTGGCTCATTCCTCTGTTTCCAGTAGGGACACCCCATACATACATACCTGCTTCCTTAATAGAGATGCCTCTATATTTAAACTTACAGCCAATGCATATAGAAGAAGGCCACTATAAATATTGCTGTGTATTAAGACACCACACCAAGTGTCATTTATTTTAAAAAAAGACAAAAATCATTTTGCAAAAGTATTCTTATTAAATTAGGTTTTAAATTGTTTATGTGTAACTCACCAATATACCCTTTGAGACCTTTGTATTATTTATTTTGCATCTATAGTTAAAGTAAAAATAAATAAGAGTCCTATACATCCCATTTGTAAGCCTAGAACGCTCTTTATTAGAAGCTTTCGTTAGAAAGTTTTTTGTCACTCTTACTTTGGGACATCGACTCAGTGTCCCAGGGGGCGCTTTTACATTTCTGCATTAAAACAAAATGTCAGCCTTGTTACTAACTAACCTCTTCACAATGATTTATTAGACTTTTAAACAACAACCACCCAAAACAAATAACATAAAGTAGATTTTGGTTCTACTGTAAACAGTGAATATACTCTATAATCTCTCTGTTAACGCCCTTACTGTCTCTCCTGACAGTTCGCCCGTCTGCCCACCCGTGCCTGCCTAGTAATTAAACATCCATGCCATCAGGCAGGCAGCTGGCAGCCCTCCCTCGAGAATGCCAATTAAGTTTGTAAAATATTTAGGCTACAAAACTGTACAAGGGGAGAAATCATGGTGCGCAATCATTTACACAGTTCTGCGGAAGCTCCCAAACTGACCTCCCCTGTGGCCCCCCATCTGTGTGATACACAGGGAAATATCACCTATACACACTGCACACTCTCCTGAGGCAAAGACTTACAATCAGAGTACATTAACATTAGATCAAAGTAATAATTATGTAATGGCAAGGCTTTATATACACAAATATTAGCAGTCGAAGAGTTCTGCATTATTCATTGGTTTAGCTCGGTTGTATCTAGTCTGATTTGGTTACATTGTAAACAGCATGTAGATAATTTAAAGATGCATACATAGAATAGTGTTTGTTTCAATAGTATTAGTTCTGGAATTAACTTTATTTTGTGTTTGGAAATGCATTATTTTGCCTTCAGCCTGATGCTGCATTTTCTAAGCATAAATCAGAGATGTATTCATATGTCATTTGTTTTTAAAAAAATTTTTTTAAATATTCAACATGCAACAGAAAACGAATAACATTTTCAATGTTGGCAATAGGGTAAATTTGGTTCAGATCTTAATGTGGCCAAATTTAGCTAAATTAAATCTTTTTTTTTTTAATTTCTGATATTATGATTAGCTAAAATGACCAAAAGTATCATAGCTTGGAATGCAATGATTAATCTGCAAAAATAATGATATTCCAGAGCCATTTTCTTGATACAGACTTGTTCCCACATTGCCCACATGAGTCCCAACATAAGTATAGTTGCATACACATTAACCACTAGTCCATAGTGACTATTTTACATTTCTAGTGCAATTTAAAATGTAACTAAAATATTAAACACAGATTTTGCAAATATTCTGGCACGCATTAGCAGAACCCTGGATCATTGTCATAACATTTTTAAAAATGCAGTTTCATTATTGCATATTATGGCACTATCTGATGACCTCTTCGGCCCAGTATCGGGACATTTAAGAGGCAAAATGCTTTGAAAACAGCATGAGCATAATGTTTTTCTTCATGCTTTTAAGAGCGATCACTTCAGCCAGTGTAATTAGACAGTGTAAAGTACAGACACATGGAGAAACGTCACCTAATTCAACGGACCTTGTACAGACCCGTAAAATTTACAAACTTACAATTTAGACTTACAAACCTACAGGAGATGTGTCTGACATCTTTTAGACTTTTAGAGAAAGTAATTTGTTTTATTAATTTTCAAGTCTGTCCAAATAACTTAATCTGTACATTATTTATTAAAAATGCTTACCCTCTGCAGTTGTTGGTTTACTCGGTGAGAGACCTTTGTTGACATATGTTAAGACGTACACCATGTAAATGATTTCCACATTACTTTGAATGTGTAAATGTACAATTTTGCATAACCGTATCTTTGTGTTTTTCAAAACTATCTGCAAATGTCATTCACAAAAACTAATACAAATGTGCAACTGTACGCACAAACACATATATAGTATTTGTATGTGTGTATGTATATGTAATGATGAGTTCCACAAATATCCCCCAACTGCATCTAGACTGAGAATCACGCAGACTAATGAGATCCTCTATGTACAATGAAGAACCTTAATATATATGTAAATTAGAAGAGGAACAGACCGCTATTGCTAAAGCACTCTCTATCTCTTTCATACTTTTGCATTGGTACTCTCACTTACCCTGTCTTGGGTAAATACATTCAACTTCAATAAATGCACTAGCAAAACAAATAAAAAACATTAGCTTTTGTCTGCATTTTGTGACCCTGTAACATTGTTTTCTGAAAGATTAGCATGTTTCGGAGGGTAATTAAGATAAGAATTGTGGAAGAATTGCCTCTGAATTACACCATAAAAAAAGATTTTTCAACAGAACTATTAATTTTCGTGTCATTTTACATGACACATCATGACCTGGATTCAGTCGCCTTCTCCCTAATCCTTGTATATGACCATTCTGAGGACACGCATACCACTGTTCCCAGATCAGTTGCTGAGAGTTCTAGGTACCAGTGGGCAGGGGCCAGCTGTGAGGCGGGGGTTTGCGTCTAAGGGCCGCAGGTCGGTTGTTCAAAGCAAACTTTGTGCATTGTTGGGTGATGGAGGATTAGATCTCTCCAGCCCAGCAGAATTTGCCTTCTAATTAAAAGGGATAAAGAGGTAGGAAAATAGAGAGGCACTGTTGGGTGGAAAAGAAAGAGAAGGGGGTGAAAGGTTGGTTGGAAATACACTGATTGTAAGAGTATTTACCAGCTCAGCAGTATATGGTATAGGGCAGATTCAATGTCTTGTAGCCGGTATTAGGCCATCATCATTGTACTGGATTACTCTTTTCCACTAAAAAGAGCAGCAGGGGTCACTATATTTTTAACCTAAGTGCAATGATTGCCATATTTCAGTCTTGAGCCAACATTGATATACGGAGTCAGTCTTGAAAATCTAGAAACGGTCTTCATTCTGTTGAGCATTTCACCAAGATGGACAAATCTTCAAAAAACATTTAGGTTGTAATGGTGATCTGAACAATCTGATTACTTTTGACTCTTAAGCTGGGCTCACACTACAGGATTTTACACTGATTTGTTCCTCCTGACAATCTTAGAGGATTTAGGACCTTGGTGGGTTCCTTATGTACAGTATGGCCCAGATTATTTGGTTATCAGGCGTTCACAGATCAAATCTTACAACTACCGGTCTGAAGAAACAGAAGAACAACCACCTCAATCATCAATCATATCAAACATGTTTTTTTTTATATTTAAGATTTTAAGAAGAATCTGGATAATTATGCCATTTAGAGATAGAGATGAATGACAGACCTTTTAAATAGCGACCACAAAGCTGCTTTCGTTGGACAGAGGATATGAAAGAATGGCAACTGCCTTTTTAACGTGTTTAATGTTTAATTACCGTTCGTTACTGAGAAGAAATCGCCTCAGTTTTCATTGTTTCTAGAATATTTATTTTCTGTAGACAAATGTGTGACTCTCTACATCATTTTGCATCAGATGATTTTATGCTTCTTAGAATATTTTCAAGTCTGATTTCATGCATCACATGGTTAATATGTTTAAACATGCGGCTTCCACCTTAAGATGGATTTGGTGCTGCTTAAATGTTGTGCAATTTTACTTGAAAGCTCCCCATTCACTGGAAAACAATAAGACCTTAATATCATAGACATTGCTGAGATGTTGTTGCAAGAGTTTCAGATTTAACTCAGTTTCAGTGCTTAGATTGCCAGATAAATCCATCTCTTTATGTAAAGTGGCATGAATACATACGCTCCAACTATGAAAGCATATTTTCAACAGTCATTTTTCTAATTAATGACAATAATATCCAACGCTACACACACACCTCTGTATCAGTTTTTCTAGGGGGCATAGTTGTAGACCTCTGCCCGAGGGGGACCCCCGGCCCTCGGGGTGTTTTTGTTTAAGTCTCCCCCTCTCCTCCTCCCTCTTCTCATCCAGTCCCTCCCCTCTCGTCAACCCACTGCTGTTTTGGAAGCCCATTTTCAGGCATGGGGTCTGCCTCCCCCCGGGGGTCCCACAAACAAATGCTCTGTGCTCTAAGCTCCCACAGCAGCTCTGATTCTCCCCGCAGACCCAGGAGGTTAACGACGTGCCAGTGGAAAACATGACCACCCCCTCAATCTCTATCTATCTACCTCTCAATCTTTAGCATGCATTTATCCCAGTCAATCCCCATGCTTGGCAACCAGTGGACCTTTCACATATAAGTAAAGGCCAAACTTTCTCGTAGTTTAATAGCTGGTTTGTTAGTAAAACTGCCTCTTCGTAAAAACTAATTTCACAAAATACAGTTTACATAACTATTACAAAGACAGCCGCTGTTTCAATTGTAAACATAAAGGATGACTAGCAACAAAAGTGCAATTTGACACACCATTGAAGTGCTGCTATAAAACGGGGTAAAGCTTGTCTATATCTAATTACTGGAGATAAATATAAAACAGCCTTACACTAATGATTAAAGTGTGTAGTCGTTTTGAGCTCATATTGACAATTAACCTTTCTCGTTTGGTGATTTGTACCACAAGCAAATCCTGTTATCAGCAAATATAGCACATGGCTCACACACACTCAAGTCAAACTCCAAACACTGGTGTAAGTGGTGTTTATGGTCTGTAACGAGAACAACAAAATAAACATTGGGTACATCGCACCAGTACACACAGCCAGGCTGGTGGTGCAGAGCGAGTGAGAAAAGCTAATAAAGAGAATAGAGTGGGAGATACAGCAACTGGCCATGGTTTGCTTAGTAATGAAAAAAAGACTTCCAGTGTTCCCAGTATAACTGTAATTGTTTAAAGACTAAGGGCTACTTGCAGTATGGATTGCAATAATGCTAAATATCTTGATACTGCACAGTACAAATTGTGTCCTTTAAAAAATGGAACAGTAGGCGATGACCAGTTGAATGTGAGGAGCAACCAGTTATTCACTAAAATGATAAAGCCTTTATTATTATGTAAATATATGTCTTGAATAATTGAATAATTAATTAGTTAAAAATATATTATATACTACATATATTACTATCATATTGTATATAAAATGTATACACTACACACACTGTATACTACAGGAAAGGTATGGTAGTAGAGTACACAGAACTGAATGACATGTAAACCAGTTGACAACTATAACATTTCAAAATTGTAATCTAAGAGTCAGTCCCCATGTGACCTATGTGTTTCCAGTGGGACAGAACCTGTTACCCACAATGCCTACATCACACCCAAATTCCCAGCCTTTGGCAAAATTCCCACTCACATTGTGCCGAATCATGTGGGCCTGCTGCTGTTGCCATGGGGACATGGTAACCTTGTCTGAGACCTGGGGGTGGCAGAGAGATTGAGGTTGTCATCCCTGACAGTATGCAGAGCGGATAATAATGACAAGATGACGCAACATATGATATCTCAGCAAATGAAACAATGGAGGAATGCACAGAACAAGGATTGGTCGAGAAGGGCGTGCATTTGGCAAGGCAAAATCAGAAACACAACTGACAATGGTATACACAACAGTGAAGCAGTCAATAATAGAAAAACGTTGTGAAAGATTTAAATTGTGACCAAACCAACAAAATCGGTTTCATCGTGGCAAAGCAACACAATCTTGTAGCAATTCATACTTTTTTTACTAAGCATTAATTTGTACAATCTAATTTGTACAGTCATATGTTTGTAAGATGTGCTTTTACTTTTGTTAGGTTTTGGGGTAGGGGTACATGTGGAGTTTAATTCTCACTTTTGTACATACACAACTTGCAACATTAAACAAATAAGCCAAAATATCAGCCTTATGAAACAGTTTGGCCGAAAGACTTCTCTCGATTTTCCTTGCACTCCACCTCAAAGACTTTGGACTTGACTTGGACAGCATGTCGGAAGAATTATAAACATGTCTGGCGAAAGAACTAAAGGTTAACATTAGTTTGTAGTAACAATTTACAGTGGGTCACATAGAGGTACAATTAAATGGCATACCCTTCTGTCTTGACAAAGGTGCTGCCATATCCACCACATTAAACAGACGAGACACAATGTGCTGAGCTTATGGAGTAATCAGTCCCTCACACTGCAGAGGTTACTCTGATGGGGTGGATCAATTTGGGCCTGAGCCATACAGTTGGGTGGGGGTTGCAGGGAGGGTTTGTTGGCAAGGTGTGGTTGCAAGGCTCCAGTTGGTCCACTGGAGGCTGGCTGACTGATGGGCAGGAGGGGGACATAGCCAGTCTGGCCTGGTCGAGGAGGAGAGGCTGGTGGGAATGGCGGAGGGGTGCTGGACTCTGGCCCAGAGTGGTGACTGCCTGTCTGTCCAGGCGCTGGGCCACTCCAGCCTGCTTCTCCAGGCTCCTACCCCTGAGTGGGCATTTCAAAGGAATATGCCTGCCCTCTCTGTTCCAATAACAATTCTGCCCTTGCTTTCGCTCTCTCTCTCCTCTACCTCTACACCTATCTCCACTCGCTAAAAACCTTTCCTTTTCATTTGAAATTACTGTGCACTTCCATGTACCTAGTAATTGATTCACCAATCATTGACAAATCACACACAGCTTATTAATACTTCCCACTGTGCCTTGTTCATCTTTTCCTGTGCAATAACCTTCCCGATCTGTTTGATTTTTGATTCATTAGGTTCTGACCAATCACACTGTGGGGAAGAAAGACAGAAAGGGAGAAGTATAGACGAGAAAGGAGGAGGGATGGAGTTGTACCGCTACACTGGACCCATCTGCCCGATGTCTTCCCCTGCTGCGGAGCATGATGTTGCTCCATGACTCGATGGCTCCACCGTGGTGCTGACCATTATGCTGCTGCTTTATTGAACTGTGCCCCAGAAGCTCCACAGCAGAGACCACAATGATTTCAGAGCAACTGAACTGCTCTTTCCCTTAGTCAGATTTGTAATGTTGTTTTATACTTTTATCATGTTATAATAATATCTTTGTATAGACTTTGAGGGATGTTGAATCTAAATTCCTCTGCTTTAAAACTCTTATTGAAGACAGATTGTGTAATGAATTTTTACATTTTAGGATTTGTACTTGAACACTATATTCATCAGCACGCTTGTCCTAATAAAAATTTTCCACTGCCAAAAAATAAATAAAGATAATTTACAATGTTTCAAAAATAGAATGAAATCAAGCTGCAGGAACTGGATGTTTTATTAGCATTAATAGTTGATTTAATCTGTGCCCAACATGTTACTATAAATTGTCTTATAATCATCACAAATGAGAGCAAATAGCCTCAAGTTTAATGTAGTTTTTTTTTAGATATATACAGTATTTACAGTATCTGTTCTGGAGGCCTTTAAACTTTCATTGTAAATTTCAACAGAATGTAATGCTTTGTAACATTATTCAGTGAAAGCGAAACTCAGACTGAGATTGATCATTTGCTTTCTAACTTTCCAAAGTAATGGTTAACCTAAATCTGACAAATGACAATAAAGGCACAATAATTACATTGCACTGCAGTTTATTTGACCACTCTATTTTTCTATTGAGCTTCTGTCAGGTCTTGAGCTACCTATCCACCACCTCCCCTGCAGGCAATTAATGTGACTCCTCCACACCCTCTGTCCGCTCCTCGTCTCCCACCTGGCATTTTCCGGGCAGTAGGTCTAGTGAAATTCCTGCATCCCTATTGCCAGCCGCAAGGCGGTAACCACTGGGGTTTCTGAGAGCGTTCCCACCCCCAGCACACACACAGTCAAATGTGCACACACACACTTAGCCTGTCCTGCCCCAGTCTGCAACTCTGGCAGACTCTACATTCTTTTCAGCAGTGTTTCATTTCCCATGGTAACCAGGAGAGTGCCGAGTGCTGACCTGTCATGTTAATCTCAATGTTTATTTTACTAATATCTGTACAGTTTAAATACTCCTCCATTCTGTTAGTAAAAACTTCTTGGTAGGTATATCAAAAATGTATAATAAATGAAACCCAGAATAACTTCCAGTTACAAACTTGATATAAACTATATTGTACATTATTACTTGTACTACTTTTCATTGTTTTTAAAAATGCAAATATTGGGGAGGAGTTTAAAATTATACACAATTAATAAATCAAAAACTATGATAAAATTATACTTTTCATTGAGATAAAATACAGCAATCAGTCCTTCACATTTGCCTGGGGTAAAAGTTTGTGATAATGTTTGTGACATTTCACTAAAGCAAATCTATAATTTTCAGTTTTAATGAAAAGTCTGGACACAGAGTTTGGACACATGTGTCCAAAATCTATTCCAAATGTCTATTCTAGTTAAATATCTCTTAAAAGTTATTTTCAGCACTCTCATTTATAGAGAGTGAGAGATAGAGAGATCATCGCAGAGTCTGGGGGTTGTTTTATCAAAGCTGGATGGCTTACTAAGATTTATGGGACAGTTTAGAAACTTTACACACGCACACACCCGTCCTTGCAGATGGTTCTAGTGTTTACTTTCCTAATTGAAGGGGAGGGTTCCAGTTGACAGAAAAGCCCTTAGAGATCCACAGTTGCAAAAAACAGTTGCCAGCCTCTGGCTGGAAGGGTAGCTGACTACTGACTGGACCTGGTACAAGAACATGGCAGGAACACGATGTGAACGTAATGGAAACATCCAACTGACAGAATTATAAGAGGAATCCCAACAGACAGATTCCACTATCCTAAAAGAGATATAAATAGTTAAAAGGAACTGGCACTTCTAATATATTATTATATGAAAGAAAGGGACTGAAGGATAGGAGAGGGAAAGGATAGAGAGAGAGAAAGAAAGAAAGAAAGAAAGAAAGAAAGAAAGAAAGAAAGAAAGAAAGAAAGAAAGAAAGAAAGAAAGAAAGAAAGAAAGAGAGATGCGTGTGAACTGGCAGTTTATAACACAGCAAGACGGTACAACTTGGAGGCAGGGTATTGGTGTATGAGTAAGAGTGCCAGAATGTCACTCAAAACAAAGTGGGGTTTGGACGGGGCACAAGCAAGGAATGCTCACCCCATATGGGGGCTAGTCCTCAACTCACTTGCCTTTCAGACTGGGTGCAGGGTTAATTATATCACATAATTAAAGACTCATTGATGTTTTAGCACAATAACGCAAACATATTTGTGGTCCAGTGTTCAAAATCTGGCTGAGATACAAAATAACCCAATTATTGTTACATCAGTTTATATCTTGTTTAAAGGCTTTGAAAACTTAATTAGATTATTTTTTAGAACACTTTAAAATCCTGTTTTAGAAAACTAGTATTTATTTATATTACAAGGCGAGGTTATGTCGTAATGTACTGTATATCATATGGTTATTTTTTTCTTTCATACGTGTGTTGTAGTTCTATCGGAGTCTGAGAGTGATGCATAAACAGACACACCTTTACCTTAAAGGCAAGATAAACTGGAATAAAGGGCCAAAATCCTAAATAGCCATTGCATGTGCCTGTTTGGTGATTTTTTATGGGGATTTCACAGGCACCTCAACAATACAACATTTCCTAAATGTGATCTGAAGGCTTTGCAGACTACAAGAAAGACATCCAAGCATTTACCACATAATGCCTGAATAAATCCGACCCTCTCTGTTCCTGTGCCTTTGAACTCAGAAAGGAAAAGGAAGTGAAGTCCACACTGCAGGGCAGGTTTTACCATACACCACAAACCTCATGCATCTGAAAAAGATGCTGGATTTCAAGATGTGTAATAATGATTGATGTTGACAATCCAATCGATATATTTTATAAAAGAAGAAGGTGCATAAGAAACAATGGCATTGCTTTAAATTCTTTAAAGTTAATAGATCTTTTACTGAGCTCACCTTGAGGGCTTTCACGTTATATGTGTGTGTGTGTTTGTTTGTATGTGTGTGTCTGTGTTTGTGTGTGTGAAAGTGGGAGAGAGCAAGAGTGTAGAGAGAAAAGCATGTTTATGCATGACTGAAAGAACGTTTAGTGTCCCCTTGTGTGTACTTGTTTGTCCTTGTCAGTGTGGTGGAGGGCTTTACTTTGCCTCCTCATATTGATGACTTGAAGGTTTTAATTGAATCCATTTGTTTGTTACTGGCCCCTGTGCAAACAGCCAACAAACAATTACAGTAGCGATTAATAACCTTTAATTATATTTCCAGAAAATACTAAATGCATTACAAACATGCTTAGATCCTTTCATATTTATTGTGCCTTTTTTGGTCCAGGAGGAAATTATGAGGCAGAAAAAGTTTTATGTAAAAGAATTTATGTAAAAAACTGAAAACTTGCTCATTAAAAAAGCAAAATGTCTTCCTTTGGAATAAACAAAATGTTTTGTATAAAACATAAATCTATCAATATTTTGAAGAATAATACATTTTTGTTTTGTTTTTTTATTAGGTGTAAACAGCCATTATCTATAAATAAACATATTGAAAAATGTGGTGCTGTAAATTAACATGGCAATGTGAGTTACTACTGAGCATTTTAATATGCTCTCTCGCTCCCTCTCTCTTTTTCTATATCACAAACTGTTTCTATATGTAGATATCTGTAACATCCTGCCCTCCTGAAATGCAATCATCCTGTATTTTCCCACATTATCAATCTGACATCCTTATTTTCTTGGATCATGACCATAACATTTAACCCCATTTAAGTTTCTCATACCTTACGGGAAGACATGGCACACAGCAAATTATGAATGTCAATAAAGATCAAAGGAGCTCTTTTAATCATAGTAATTACTTTGTGCAAATATACCTTCACATTCAAGTGTTCTTCTCATTAAAAATGACTCTGTTATCGCATTTAAACACTGTCACAATTATGTCAAATCAGAGAAATATTTGGAAGAATATTATAGCAGGTCCATGTGTAATACCATAAATTAAGTCCGTTTAAACAGTGCCAATGATTGTAATCAGAGCTTTGAAAATATTGACAGCATAATATGTAACATGGTAGACCATTCACAGATAAATTGAAAACATCACAGATGTTTTTAATCTTCTGTTGAATAAAATTGTGAAGAAATTGATCCTCTCATACTGTGCCTCTCCACACAATGACAATGTCAGACAATGTCCACTTTGCCTTAGTCCATCAGTTCTTGCAAAACATTTGGACCTGCATGAGAGACAGAAAACTCTGAGGTGTTAAATTACTATTTAATTATTTTTCCTAGTGCAACAATAACAACAACATAATATAATAATACATATTAATATTAAAATAGAACAAATAATAACAAAAATACAAGTAATACAAATAAAACAACAATAATACTAAAATAAAATATATTGTTGTTATATTGTTGTTGTAGTTGTTATTGCTGTTGTTTTTATTTTCAAGCAGGGCGATTTTAAATTGTATAATTTTATAATTTTGTTATTTTAATGATTAGTTACTAAATACTGATGCACGTTCAGCTTTATAATACAAATAAACGTTTCATATTGCAACTCTCCACTTAGCCAAAGTGGAGATTAAAGGGAAAGGGTGTCATTTACTGGGATTGTGCTGTTGTGGCCACAGGCGCCGACACGCATTGCTCTTTTTCACTTTGACAAACCACAATTCCTTTAAAGATGAGAATTCCCTCCGGACGCGGGCCGTTTAGAATTTGATAAATAATTTAGCAATTTAAACAGCGAGAGGCAACGCGGCGCGAGATCCCAGCGATAAAGACACCAGCAAGTGTTTTTAGTGCTTGATAAAAATGGTTTATTTATCATAGCTGTGACTTGCGTGTTTCTAAACACATTACACAGTACTTAAACACAGACTTCTGTATGCTACTGTCTAAGGTATTGCAGATTTTTAAAGTGAATTTCTTTTTAAGTCTGCGCTTTTTTTTTATATAAATAAAATTATAACTTTTTGCCAAATTTGTCCCGTAGCCTATTTTAAGGTTGTCTGTTTATATATAGCCATAGCCGTCCCAGAATAATTATCGACTTGATAATCCTTGACATAGTGCGACCCGCAGTTTTCCCAACATGGCACAGAAGAGAATGAATTCAGAGACAGAAGAAAAACGTGGCGTTTTTAAGACAATACAGTGCATTTTTACAAAAAAACGCTTGAATTTTTTTTATATAATATCAAGGCAATAACCGTGTCAGGCCAATGTTGGAAATATTAACATGAAATCACCAGGGTAATGGTGGTTGTCATCATCTCCGAAGCCTTCCACAATATAGCAGGTGCACGACTGAAGCTCTTTATCTTCACTCAAGTTTAATCACTCAGGTTTAAATCAATGAAAGACCACAATAATGGGATGTGATAGTTTAAATAATCTAAATAAGCCTTGATAATGCTGTAGGCCTGCAATATACTATTTGATTAATTTTTTTAGCTTTAATTTATAAATCTAGTTTATAATTTTTGTAAAATTATTATAATTATTAATATTTTTGTCGGAGTTCTTTTGTCTATACTTTATTAGTAGGGTTGTCATCAAGAACAAATATTTTAATTAAAATTATAAATATGCCAAAATTTGCTTTAGTTATAACAAAATCAAAAGTGTTACACTTAAACATATATTAGGTATTAATATGAAGGCTATTAGAATATAAAGTTGCCAGTTTGGTTTGAAATTTCTTATTTGTCGAGCCTAATATGATAAACATAAACACCGTAGTAGTATTAATAATAATAATAATAATAATATATAACAATTAATAAATAATTTTTAAATGTATGCTTTAAACATACGCTCAGAATTAAATTAAATATTAAATCAAAACATGCATCAAATAAGATCTTTTTTCAGATGTTGCTCACCGTTGTCCATGCATCTCGAGTCACCCGGGCGCTTGTCAGGTTCTCTGCTTCTCAGAGTATCTTAAAATATATTGACTGTATGACACAGTCGGCTTTCCTCCCACACAGAAGAATCCCGATCGACATTTCTCAAAGTGAATACTGGCAACGTGTTTTCAAACATTTTAAAGGTACCCAACTCACCTCCTCAGTGCACGACTACACACTGGTTTCAAGTGTATTCTACATGTCTTATAAAAGGCCTTAATCTAGCCCCATGGCAATGCGATACACTCATCGTTTGATACATTTGAGTATATCAGCTTGAGCACTTGCAGTTTGAGCGTCATGTGGACGAGAGGACAGTTTTAAGGAATTAAGTCCCCGTAAATCCCTCCAGCTACGCAACAAAAATACAGGAGGACTGCGTGTATTCAAGCGCTTGTATAACCTCGATGTTTTAACATAGTCTCAAGAATAATAAAGGGATAAGTCTGCTGGTTTTCTCATGATTGTTATTTATACATGCTCTTACAATTATAAAATATCACTATTGTAACCTATGCAACTTTTTGTTATTCACTATAAAATCAAACACATTTTAATCTTAAAAACACCTCAAAAATATATAAGCGCGTTAAAGAATACAATAATTAAAATATTTCCTTCAACTAAATTTTTAAGAACACGAGTAAATGTTATAACGTAAAATTACATTCTTTTGACTCTTACAGCGATGAGAATGTGCTCCACTACAGCCTCACTCTCATTGGCTGGAGAGTTTGCATCAAAAAGTAGCTGTCGACATTTGTTTCCCTGCAAAGGGCCCTGCGAGAGAAACAGACTCCAGTCCTGAGCTCTTCATTGGCCAGCGTGCTGTACAAATCAGACTCCAGCAACTTCAGCCCAGAAGAGCAACGAATCATAACCGTACGTGCTTTAATCTCTCTAAACCATTTCACAAATTCTCCGTCCTTAGCTATAGAGACTTCCTCATAACTCATTTGATGAAAAGGATTTTTATCTTGATGTCTTGAATTTTTTTTGCAACGATTTAAACGTATATTGGCTATCGGACATTAAACTTTAGCGGACTTCGAATTCAACCCAGTTATTCTGTAAGTAACCGCCTTATGTGTCATTTTATTATCAATTATTGGATTTACGAAAATTATTATTATTATTATTATTATTTTTAGAAGTAGCCTAGAAGTAGTACGCTTTTTATCTGAGCTTTATGCGAAACTTTTATTTTTAAGGCTCATGCGTAATTAATTGTAATAAATGTAGTAATTGTGGTAAAATTATTAACTAATCCATATTTCGATGTTTAGTAGCTTTTTTGACACAATCTTTTTTTAAGTTAAATGTGTCTTGTTAATTTTAACACCTGCTTAATTGAAAATGAACACAAAGTAGCTTAATATATCATCGGCACACCATATAATCTAACTGGTTAAGAGGAATAGGTTACAAAAACATATTTCACATTGTGCCGTTGCATTTACTGTTTGTGATTTTATCTCCTATCTCATATCCAGGTACAAAGCTAATGCTTGTCGGAAGACTCAAAACTGTCAAAACAATTGCCAAATGTTAAAAACAAAGTTTCAGTGTAATACACGTGTATGCTGTGTGTGTGCGCGCCCGTTATCGCGTAGGCTACCCATGTTTTTTTAGTCCTGCGCAGAATCAATGAGGCCAAACGTTCAGCTGAAGAGGTAGCGTCCAGTAATTAGGGTGCGCGTGCCACACGGATTATCTCGTTAATTTATCAACAACAACATTTATCATAATTAATTCTTGGATGAGGTAATTACTATCGAGCGGCTGTGCAACTGGTAGACGAGGTCTGTTTAAAGTGACAGATTGAGGGGCGAAACCGTTGGATATATAAAAAAAACTTTTGCATAATAGGGCTAAATTTTGTTTTTATAATAATAATTTTAACAACTCGAAAGGCTGTGATTCGGACAGCGCTGAACTACAAGTAATTTTCAATTAAGTGCGTGTTAAATTAGGTTTTAAGAGCATCTAAAAATTATAATAAACTTACATTTTAACGTGTCGTATATGACTGAAAACTTTTAAATGGTTTTTAGGTTTATATCGATTTGTTTCAGACAGCTGCTGTAAATACTTTAAATGCAAACAAATCGCTGTTTAGCTTGACACATAAATCTAACCAAAGACAAATAATAGTTTAATATGAAGAGATTAGATTTATTTGTTGGATCTCACCATATAGTAGGCTACTTATTATTTAGGCTATGGATAAACTAAAACAAGTATTTAAAATGTATGGTGTTATTTAGAATTATAAAAGTGAGAAAATTAGGCTACTTTTGTCATTGTTACTTTGGCCAATCGAGCTTTTGTTATCAGCATTAGTTATCAGGCTACGAGTGGCCTTTGTCTGAACCAATAGCCCCCAAATCAATGCCCGTATGCTTGAGACAATTAGCGGGTTCCTATGCAAATTGTGTTTTGGCCTGTGTGCACATTTGAACGACGGAGTTTTGTCTTTGTGAAGACTTGTTGCAATTAATAGATGTTACTTTTTGGGGTTGGTGGGGAGAGGGGAGGAAGGGGAGGGACAGGGGGCGTTTGTCAAGATGAGCTTCGTTCATCTCACGAGGACAGCTGGAGGTCTGGAGCGGCTTTAAGAGCACGTTGCGTTGTGGACGTGGTTTATTCGCCTACAAGTCGATGCGGTTAGAAGGACGCAGTGTCTATCAAATGTCAGAAGCTGAATCAACAACCTACGTCGTTTTAAAAGTAAACGTTCCTCTTATTTTGTGATTTATTTATTTATTTTTTGGAAACAGGGCATTTGGTTCCACCGCCGAAGACAGAAGTGTAAATAAGGGAAACAGACTGAAGAGACCTGTGGTCAGATTTCCAAATTTTCTTCAACTTTGCCCCCCACAACCATCTTTAGCATGATGTCGTATCTTAAGCAACCACCTTACACGGTCAACGGGCTAAGTTTAACTACCTCCGGTATGGATCTTCTGCATCCGTCCGTTGGATACCCAGGTGAGAAGCATTTCTTTGATAAGTATTTTTGTACAAGAAGTCCTTCATGAAATCAGGACTGTTCTGCACCGTTTTGTAAATATAAACAGTGGACTTAATTTTATTTGCTGGTTGTAAATGTCTGCAAGTCTCATAGTTATACTTTTAAACAATGTAATATTATACAGTTATGTAGTTACTTTCTCAGAACAATCTTATAATGCAGTAATTTGGTCAAAATCATTCTGTCGGGTTTACAGCCGCTTTGAAATCCAATATCACATAAAGGTATACAATTTATACAGAACAGGAAAACATGAAATATTATTTTGAGTATTGTTTTAAGTATCAATTATTTTTGTATTTATTTACTTAATTAATTAATTTACAGAATTATATTTTTAAAAACAAGTATCAGAAGAAAAATGTTTAACATAAGCGTGCAAATACATTTTTTAAGTAACCTACAAATTACCTTGCATATGTTAAATGTGTTACAGCGTAAGGTTTATTTAGTTTGCCAATTTTAGGTATAATAATTTATATATAATATATAATAATGTATAACTTTTGTATATTAGTACAATTTATGCAAAATAGGTTTGTGAACATGCATCTAATGCATTTGTTTACATTTTTTAAAACAGCTACTCCTCGAAAGCAAAGACGAGAGAGGACAACATTTACTCGAGCTCAACTGGATGTGCTGGAGGCTTTATTCGCTAAAACGCGCTACCCGGATATTTTTATGCGGGAGGAGGTGGCCTTGAAAATCAACCTACCAGAATCCCGTGTACAGGTAATTATCGTTTCAGAATTCTTGCAAGGATGTTTTATTCTGTGCATCATCTAAAATGTATATAAAAAGCTATCTTCCTCAGGTAAAACAGATTGATTTGCAGTAGGTGCTGCCCCACACTTAAAGTTAGCATTACAAATGTAATAAATTTTATTCTACCCACGTCAGGTTTGGTTTAAAAACCGAAGGGCAAAGTGTCGTCAACAGCAGCAGCAACAACAAAACGGAGGCCAGAACAAGGTGCGACCTGCCAAAAAGAAGAGCTCTCCAGCGCGGGAGGCCAGTTCTGAGAGCGGGGCGAGTGGCCAGTTTACACCGCCCTCCAGCACTTCTGTCCCGGCCATCTCCACCACCACTGCGCCGGTGTCCATTTGGAGCCCTGCCTCCATTTCGCCGCTGTCAGACCCACTCTCTACCTCCTCCTCTTGCATGCAGCGATCCTACCCAATGACCTACACTCAAGCGTCCGGATACAGTCAGGGTTATGCTGGTTCCACATCTTACTTTGGGGGAATGGACTGCGGCTCCTACTTGACGCCCATGCACCATCAGCTGACCGGGCCAGGGTCCACATTAAGCCCCATGAGCAGCAACGCAGTTACTAGTCACCTGAACCAGTCTCCTGCATCCCTTCCCACACAAGGTTACGGAGCCTCCGGGCTCGGCTTCAACTCCGCGGCGGATTGCTTGGATTATAAGGACCAAGCGTCCTCGTGGAAACTGAACTTTAATGCTGATTGCTTGGATTACAAAGACCAGACTTCCTCCTGGAAATTCCAGGTGTTGTGAAACAGTCTAGTCAACACTCTTAAAGACAATACAATAAACGTTGTACACCTGCCATCCTTCCAAAAACAGAAGTGTTCCGTGAAGCGTGAACTGTCCGAGATGGATGGGTTGCACTGTGCCAGACGGCGCATTCGAAGTTTGTCTTCTTGACATGAAATATCTATTTGAGCTACACGCACCCATAGTGTCGTGCAAAGTATTTCAAATGTCGTAGGTGCGTATGAACAGGCCATTTGACCACAACCTGTTGTTCAAGGTAAAGGAAATCAAAGTGAGTTTGTAATAAGTTAGGTCAAAGCCACGGAACAAATCCTTACACAAGAAAAGAGGAGAAAAAACTAGACGGCAAAAGGAGCCAATCTTTTGGTTAAGTGCTTGGAATGGGCAGGCTTTCTCTAAGCCTCTTACAGCACGCCGACCTATTTCAATGTTGGCAAGACGAGAGACACTTCCATCAGGAGGATGATAGAAGATGTGTGCGTGTGTGTGTGCGAGTGTGCGAGTGTGTGTGCTGAACGCCCCCAAGGCGACCTGGATGCACTACTTTATTTAAGAAAAGGTGTTTATAAGGAATCAATATGTAGTTTTTAAAAGACAATCAATGTGTGTCTTATATAAATGGTACATTTGTGTTTTTTATCTGTGCTAGCCTTCGAAACTGTGATCTGTTGTAACTGTATGCAATTTGTGAGCTCCGTCGCATTTGCGAAGACTCGGCTGTGATTTTAATAGATTTTTAACTTTTTTTCTTTGAAGAACCACGACAGTAAATAATATTAGTCACATGATTACCACTGAATTGATTTCAAGAGACAAACCATCTTAAGAATAGAGGGATGCAAGTTAATGTATAAGAAAGAAACTGGCTGTCCCCGTTTATTAATCTCCATTGATCATAGTTGATATACCACCCTTGTGGATTTTAAACTTGGCTGGAGTGGTTTTTCCACCAGAGAAATAATAAACAATTTCAAATCTGAAACTATATTTTAATTTATTAAGTCTGGACGAGTTATTAAAAGTCGCTTGGACTGTGTGTGTGTTCTTATATTTTATTAGATTACCATAGTTTAAAAAGACAATTTAGGTGATAAGGAAGGAGAGGCCCAAGGAGGAAAAGAAAAATAAATAAACCACAAAATTGTATTCGTCTTGCGCGACTGTTCATTTCTATTGATCAAGTAACTGTGGGATCCATATTAAACCATTAACGTCAATTTGACAGACTAATGCTAACAAATGAAAAGTGTACTATTAAGTGTATTATTTTCTTATTTTAAGAAATAACAATTAGTGTCCATTTCCCTCATGGAGGATGAAATCCCCAAAATATCCAGATTAGATTTTAACAGCATTCTCCTGGTTGGCTGGTTTACAAAAAATTGTCCACACTGAACAGTATATTCCAATCAATATTTAAAATCGGTGTCAACAAGTGGCTTAGTTGGTTAGGTTTAGGGCCCACTTAGTAACCTAAATTAAAGCTTAAACTTGAAAAGCACTGGCTTGTATGTGTCTTGTAATTTGACTATTAAAGAACGGAACACTTGAAGTCAATGTATCTCTGTAACTGCAAGGCGTGAGCAAATTTTAATTATTTCTCATTTTCCCCGCCGGGTTTCCGGCTCTTTCGTTTTAAGAGACATGGCAGCAGGAATGTGTAGCTTGGGAAAGTCGCGCTAATCCGAGCCTCAAAGACCAGTTAATCCCAATATTTCACTGGCGGGGTTTCTTTAGGGCAGAGGGCAATTCAAATGTTACTCAAAGCCTACTTTAAAGACCCCTTTTTTCTAAACCGCACGATTTTGGTCTGTGTCGCCTTTCACAAAAGAAAATTTGGCAAGACGTCACAGTTGTACAAACGTTAATAAAAAATGAGATCCTGTGACACAAATACTAAAAACAAATAAAACATTATTTTGACGAATATGAAACGAAACTACAAAAATAAAACCTCAGATTTACAATAAAAAGTAGAACTTGATATTTATAAAACTGCAAATCAAATACTCAATTTCCAAATTTGATAAATGTGCTACAGACAGAGTAAACGGTTCAGAGCGGCTAAATACAAATCTTTCACAAAAGTTCCCTAAGGGGGGTGAAGAACAAGTTGTAACTTAGTTACCGTCGAGCCCTGGAGTCATTCTGGTGCTCTGGCTACGGCACAGTTCAGTTTATAACGATTCCTTAAGCGCTATAATTTCGAGCGCTTCTTTTAAATTAGTGATAGGTATATTTCATTCAGTGGTCTTTCCATGACGCTGTAACGAAATAATGATTTTTATGATTTCTTTCACTATTCACAATCTGTTCTATATTTATCTATTGTCTACTTATCTATATCTATTTTCCACAAAATATCTATTCATTTTATATAACGGATATTGCCAGAAAGACTGAACTTTAATTAATAAACTTAAGACGTTGTTACACTGTATAAGGATTTGACAATAAATCCTTTGGATCTTTTTCTGTCAAGTCACATATTGTAGATGACAAATAAAATAGCACCAAACACCGTAAAACAAGGAGAACTGATGTAATAAAATATAATATAAATATATAAATGCGTAAGATATAAGCATAAAATGGCATAATATTCTAATAATGTAATATTCTGCAATGATTTTTGACTCATCCTAAATTCTTTGAATTCATTAAGCAAATAATTTCCATTGTATTCTAGCGAATTATTTTTAGTATGTAAGATAATGTATAATTATTTATTACAATACTTTTTCTCCATTTTAAAATCAACTTCAGATCCTTGTTTTTTTGTTTTTTGTTACTAACATTCGACCAATATTAATTATTAATTATGACCGTTTTTTATATAAAACTACACTAAAGAACAGAAACATCTTGTTTTCTTCAGTTTGACGGTGGCAGCTCTAATGTGTGTAATGAATATTTTGTTTTAACTAAAAAAAAAAAGATATCGAGTCCAGTACATTTTAATGTGTAATTCGACGGTTTTGTTAAAATGTACAAGATGCACAGTTCCAGACAAACTGTAACTGAATGCAAGATGACTATTACTGAATAATTATCTGTTTTTACTATAAAATAAGGTCACATGAAATTGTTGCTTTAGGGATATATTTTAATCTGATACTTAAATCATCCAGATAACCAGTTCATGTGACATCATCTAGCGGTTTTTAAAGGGTAATACAATCTACCGTTATAAATTTATGCACTTAAGTTAGGAGGTTATATTAGTAAAAAAAAACTTGCTAGGAGTGATCATGACCTTGATCATGACCGGCGTTCCAAAACTGATATACATAATGTAGACTTTACAAAACTGTGAACATTAAGGAATATGCAATACATTGCAAAGCGGTTTAATTGTATCTCCAACACAGTTGTGTGCAGAGTGGCGTGTGGAATACTAATGTAACAAAATAACAACCCTGAAATGGCAAGTATGTTTATTTAACAGAATAAATTGTTTAAGAATTAAAATAAGAACAGCTGTGGGAATAGGACGTGTTTCAGGAGTTGGTGAAACCAATAGGCCTAAAGAGTGATTACGGAAACTATAAATTATACAAGTTTCATGCGGACAGAAAATGATTAAAAACTGTGTGGAAGAAAAAATATAAAAATGATATGTACTTATTAAGCAATGTACTTTTATTGCCCTTAAAATAGCCTACACATTTTCTTCTCGATCCGTACTACAGTATAAGTATATTTCGACATTTTTTTACGAGTTATATTGTGATACATCTTATCACTTTTAAAACTGAAGTGAAAAAATACCTAAGCTAAGTAGGTCAATTACGACTGCTATTGTGGCGAGACAGACGTGCCAGTTGCAACGTCAGTTAATTGACTTGTGAGCTACAGTTGCGCGAAATTATAGTTATTGCCACCCACCCCCAAAATTCAGGAGGTCAACCACAAGTCGGGACATAACCAGGTATATTTTGTAACAGGTAAGATATATAAATTGCTTTGGTTTTTATTTCACCATACTCTAAAAACCACAAAAACGTCATGTTGTGACCACGCACACCTACTGTGATTTCAATGTAGTATGTAGGCTACATTAACCCTGTTAGCCTGTCTTATATAAATACAATTATTACATTAGAATTAGACGTTAGATGTACAGTATATCACAAATACTGGAATTAAAATATGCAACCATAGTTACCGTATCCACATGCCTAAACGACAGATTTGGAAATTTGCGTGTCAGCCAAACGTTTACATTTTTGTGAAGTCGAAAAAAATAAGCGCCAAAGTTATTTACAGCGTAATTATATAGTGGTTTTAAAGCAGTTGTTTGAAACCCACTGTTTATTTATCGATAAACAGGGCGTGAAATATTGACTTTTTAACAATGCTGTAACAGTCTGTTTCATATGTGTACAGGCATGCTCTGCCACACAGTAGGATACTCCCAGGGGTTGTAACTTGAATTTGGTGTTGTTATAATAGTGCAGTAAAAGTCACTGAAGGATCAGACGCCTTGACGTTGAGCAAAACCAAGGGCCTCCATTCCTGCAGAGCGCATCTTTCTTTTTTAATTATGGGCAACGCAGTCCTGAAGTAACATATGGGACGGGCAGACGCCGTTCTAATCCGCACCCCGCGTTGGTCGATGTTAGCTAAACAATGGGCTCTCTTTAACCATTCACGAGCCAGAGTCTGCTTATACGGACAGGTTGCCTTGGCGTTTGGTATAGCAAGAGACAGCCATGGAAGTTTACTGGTCCTTCTTAACTTCTGTGCCAATGATCGGCTACCCCAAGCACCATGGTATACCTTAAGCGTGGAAGATCGGCTAAACAGCGCAATGTGATCACTCCTTGACCAGATTTAATTTATCTCAGTGTGTCTTCGATTGTTTTACCAGCTGCTGTTACTGAAATAATAATGATGATAATATTGGAAGGCAGACTGCACTCAAGTTTGCCTAATAAAATGTGGTTAAAGTTGTTTGAAATACATAAACAACACAATACATAAAACCATTCCCAGAGAATTTTGTGTAATTGGATTTTGACTCTTTATACTTAATAATATATTTTCTTAACTTATCTGTGTGTCAACCATCCCTGCTCTCCCCATTATATTAAAAACCATTAAAGCATATTAAATCAATAAAGCACTTGGTTGTATTAGTAGGTTGATGATCTGATTAAAGCAAGTTTTACACCTTTAAGATCAAATGATGTAAGTGTAAAATCATCCAATTCTTATATCTACTACCATACACTAGCTTCATTTAACAAATAATGATTATAATATTTAGGCCATCAAGACTAATCAAACAAGCAGCGGGTTATTCATTTTGTCCTACTTATCCAGTCTAAGCTGACTATGCTTTTGCACTATTTATTTAAGTTTGTGACATCATCAATGAATCTGATAATCTTGTCAAAGATTAAATTAAAGGGTTTTGTGCCAGTAATAACAGATTTGGATGTTTTAAAAATGAACTCTAAAGGGATTGCGTTAAGAGCACTAAAAAGCATGTGATTTTAATTTCTCTGACTGCTCACATAAATCGGTGGATTTGTAGAGATCTGAAACTGATAATAGTACAGCTTGACAACTTGGGATGTGTGATAATGTACAGGCCACACAAATGCACATGAGAAAATATTCTGCAACACTGGCTTGCTTCTGTTTTCTTATATGCATCTAATAATGTAAATTCAAAGATTCATTTTGTTCTCTAGATTAAACTCTACAAAGAAACAGAATATAAAGTGTGTTTTTCAACTGCAGTCTGAGCTCAATAGCTAGAACCTCAGCCATTGTCATTCTAAGCCTTAGTCTTCTGTTTGGTCTTTGATCCTGGTATTAACTAACACCACAGTGCAAGTGAACAAGCAAGATTAAACAGAGCAATATTTGGTCATTTGGAATGGTGGGGAGAAAGAACTAAAACGAAAATATATAAGCTGATTATGCAGTCTCAACATATGCTGTGCTGAAACTGTGTGTCATAGCAGCGTCTACTGGTCAAGCTAATACCTATTTAGCTAATGCACACCCAAGGTCCACATTCAGAGTCCATTTAGGCCCCCATGAGACTAAAGTTGTGGATTATGCTGGATGGCACAGCTACCCAACATCTATTTCCTCTGTTAGTCCTCCAGTCCATTAATGAAAAATCTCCTTAAAGAGACAAATGGAAATACTTTCACAGCGGATTATTGGACTCTAATAGCAATGTCTGAAATGTCCTACATGGACATGGTAAGAGCAAAATGATAATCCCAACACAGACAAGCATTCCCAGAACTTAAAGTGTAATGGTCAACAGGAATTAAAAATTTATATAGACATTCTATGTGACATAGATGTACTGTACAGGCTTTATTCTTACTGATCTACATTTATTATTTTGAGTTGGCTTTGTGCTCTACCTTGAAACCTTAGCCAAAGCTGGACCTCATTGCTCTCCTCACTGCGACTCCTTCGGGGCCCATCATTAGCCTAATTAAGCAGGCGCACAGAGGATCCTTTACACCTTTCCAATGATCTCTCATTTGCTCCTAATCTCTCACAAACAAGGTACACTTGTTAGAAAGAGTTACAGAAACCACAAATTAATTAGCTGAAACCATGAGATTATTGCTTTGAGACTCTCCT
Source organism: Beaufortia kweichowensis (assembly GCA_019155185.1). Classification (NCBI taxonomy): domain Eukaryota; kingdom Metazoa; phylum Chordata; class Actinopteri; order Cypriniformes; family Gastromyzontidae; genus Beaufortia; species Beaufortia kweichowensis. The sequence continues at coordinate 5,163,642 of CM032805.1, forward strand.
GGATGGACATTAGCGGTAGGAGAGGTAATAAGGTTTTGTATTCTGTCAGTCCCTGCAGATTAGTTGACAGAGCCTGTTTTGTTTATTATTTGTGCCAAACTAGAAAGTTTTGCAAAATCTGATTTTATGTGCATTTAAAATGTGCCCATTTAGCAAGTAATAAGAGAGCTTAGGGCTTGTTTTATGTAATCATTATTTTAAATTATTATAATTTTGTGCAAAAAATATAGAGACCCTCGAAGTAAACACATTTAAAACTGTATTAATGTCATTGTATTAGATATTGAACGAAAAAGTATTTATATTACATATAGCACCCTTATTAGAACTTTTTACTTTGTCTGATTTTAAGTAGACATTAATAGTATTTACATATTGTGGTTGTTAAACTTAGCGGAACATGTCCATAATATGAACTATTCCATAATATGACACCTGTAGTCACTTTAAAAAAGACACCTATGTAAACTTTTAAATTATTGCTAATCTGAGGCTTAGTTTTAAGAAAAAGTTTGATTGCAAATGGCCTTTTTTGTACTTAATGTAGCAACATTGATGCCCAAGTAAAACATTTACATTTAGGCAATATTTAACTAAAAAAGCAACTTTGTTAAATGTTAAAGAAGTTTGTGCACCGACTTTATTAACTTTACAAACATAAGGTATATTTAAATAAGACTGTCCATACAGTTCTTATTTTCCTCTCCCTCATGTCTCGGGTCCTTTTCCTAAGCAGGGTAATTAGTTCTCCAAAGAGTCCTAATTGTTTGGGGATAAAGAGGTGATTTGCTCTTGGGAATACTTCATTATCCTAATCAAAGGCTGGAGAAATCAGAGCACTTGTGCGAGCTCAGTAACTGCTCTTTGTGAGCGACTGCACCATTGACCTCAGTGCCACTCAAATGTGCTTCAGGTACTACTGTGCCTCTTAAAACAGACCCAGTGTCTCCATCAGGGAAGTAGTCTTTCAGATTCATCAAAGAAAAGCAATTTTCATAAGAACTAGAAGAGAATAGAAAAGTTACAGTATCTTTATCAATCCGATTAGATGTAATCAAAATAGCATTGATGATAACAATGACAGGGAAATACATGACTTTTGTCAGGCTGTTTGTAAGAATGCGTGATTATGCACTATTGTACTTCTTATTAGGATACCCAGTGAAACCGGCCAAAAAACTGGCCATGTTTTTCAAATGAGCCAATCATGGGTAACCTCTTCTTGATCACCTCAGCAGTTCCCATGGCAATGAGGTGCCCATGGGTTCTTGGTTAATCTGAAGGAAACAGCATGGTCCTCCCTAGTTATTATGTTCCCTTAGTGAGGACAGTAAATAAAAACATACTGTACAGGACATGTGAAAACTGGATTGAACCTGGGTTCACAGTGAAATTAGAGAAGCCATTAAACTGACAATTAAGACACCAAAAGCAACAGTCCTCTTTAAATCAAGTAGAAATGGAAGTTGGAGCTCAGGAGTTGTTACCGGAGCATAAAGCGTAGAAGATCATCACTTTCATACTTTACTCTTTAATGTCTATAGACCTGTTTAGTGCACGGAGAAGCACTGAGGAAGCATGTGCCACACCAGCAACACTTATATTATATTAGAAGCTGAAACCTGATATACTGTAATAGCACAGAATAGTTTAAAAAACATATTTTGACATTGCTGGAAAAACAACATGTATTAACCCATGGTCCAATATACATTTTTGTAGATGGAGTTGATTGTCCACTTGAATAAAAATAGTATTTTTATTGACTTCTCACTCCCAGGGGACCTGCAGTCGAGGTTCATGGGGTCACGCCAGAGTCCCTGAGGAGGGCAGTGCTTTTACCCTTTCACAAGCCTTTAAAATGATACCTCACGTTGTAGGTCAAAGTTCTACACGATGCAAATATCAAAAAGCAACAGACTGAATAAAACAGACTGTTAAAATGAAAACTTCCACCTTAGGCCTATCTCAGCATAATGGGCTGTGAAACAAAAACATATTATTCATTCTTATTTTTAATAATCTCAAATCCAGAATTCAAGTTCTTGCATGAATTTATGATACAGAAAAGCTTTTTGAAACAAAAAAGTGTGATTCTCATTATTCTAAAAAAGGATGGTTAAACAATTTGGGTTTGAAGATAATTACAAAAATCTATTGTTCATTTATGTCATCAAAGCATATGTCATAAACATAACAGAATTAGCCTTTATGAAAAAAGCAGAGAAAAACAATATGACATATAGTCTAGACTGTACTACGTCACAACTTTATGCATTAGGAGTTGTTTTTGTTTATTGTTTCCTTTGTCAGAGCTTTGACGCTACAGCGTCGAGACTGTGACCCACAAGTCGCTTGGCCTAGTTTCTTACAAACAACGCATCCATTTACTTTTTGTTTTCTAGTGGTCATTTTTATGTTAATAAAAACAAAACTTGCATTATCAACATGGCTGTTGTTGGGACTAAACTGTATATGCTTTTGGTAGAAAATAACAATCAGTTTATTAGTATACATGTGGGCATTATATTAACTGACCGTCTAATATTAACTAAAAAAACGTATCTTATTATATAAAAATAATTTCTTCTAGAATTATGTTCCATATGCGTGCAAACTGTACTGAAAAAAATCATATTAATAGAAAAGGTGGAAATGTATTCCTGTAAATATGAATTTAAAGAAATAAAATCAAAACCAGGTTAAATAAGCATTATAGTGACTAAAACAGCCATAAACCTAAATAAGGCAAGTTTATATGCAACAATATTGTCAAAGTTTACTGTATATTTGACAGTCATTGAGGAGGTGGCGTCAGCTTGATGAAAACTGTTGAGCTGTAACTGGCCTTCTGTCAGGACAGTAAAACATAAGAACTGTACAGTTTCTTAATGAGACACTAATTAGTGGTTTAGAGAGTGGGGATGGGGGGGGTGTTTTGTTTGTGAGACAGTTGGAGAGCTTTAAAAAAAGCTTAGTTTCTAAATCTCCCTTTGTAAAAATGTATTAAAAAGGTAATTTAAGAAATAATAATAACAACCTGCCCTATTATACATCATATAGGGTACATGAGCTTAGTGCAATGACTAATGTATTGAACAAAACTTGAAAAACATTTTTTCCATGTAATACTCATATTGATACACATTTACACCCATGTTAATGATTTCTTCATTGCCTAGTGCTTAATACAACAATTCCTTAAACAATTAACCAGACCCCACTGAATGTCAATATAGATTGTCTACATGTTTACCATAGGACATGTTTAACAATAACACAGTTAAATAGCATCATCTATGGTGCCAACAACCATTATTTTTTAACAGGACCAGATTAAATTGTATGGCATCTTGTTTTATGGAATATGAGGGTGTTACTTGTTCCTTAATGCCCAGCAGGTGTTGTGTACAGGCACACTTTCTGCACATGACCAGCATCAAAAGCGTGCGTGCGTATGTTTGGAGAGGTTATGAGGGGCGTTAGACCCCAGATGGGTTAATGGGAAGCTTAGCATCCAGATTACAATGAAACAGTGTCAGCCTCAGACCTGCCAATGATTGCCCCCAAGCCCACGCGCTAGACCACACGTTCAATATGACCCGCCGGGGGGGGGGTGGGGGGTTCAGAGGACAAGAGCAAAAAGCATAATATTAAAGGCAACATGTTGTTCCACAAATAATACAGCAGGGAAAGCTGCCATGCAGTGTGTCAGGCATGTTATGCATCTGTCTGAACAATAAATTGGGTATTAAACCATGCAAATTATGAATATAATCATACACATAATAAACATCCATCTGATGTCCATTTTATTATAGTAACTGGAACATTTGCGCACACACACACACACACACACAACCCCGCCACCACCCCGAACACCGAGTCTGTCCATTACAGGCCAAGCTGTTGCTGGAGTAGATTGTATGGTTAAGGGCAGAGACAACAGCTCCACTAATTAAATTCTGCCAGGTTAATCCCTCTGTGTCCTCGCTACTCACTCTCCATCCCAAACCAGCTGGGGGAGGAGAAACACGATGACAAACAATCAACATTCATCATTAACAATGGCAACAGAAAATAGTCAAACATAAAAAAACAAAGAAAAATACAGTGGGTGAAATTAGGTAAACAACGAGCCATTGGATTGAGATGCCATTGTTACAAAAAGGGAACACAAATAACAAACTCAAGGCAGATGAAAAACAACAACAACAATAACATATACCTGCTGCTCCAAATAAGAGTACCATTGTTTAAAACATTTGCAGTTGAGCAGACATACAAATTCAGTTTTGCTTACTGGCACAAAAATATGCTTTGCTTAACAATTTCATTTTCAATTTTCAATATGGAGGCTTTAAAGAACTTCTTACAATCAAATTCACTAACATTTGAACTCCAGCACGGCCGGGGGTCTAAGACCCTCCACTCTGCCCAGAGAGAGAAGGACTGTCAGTCTGTCATTCTCACAGCATGCACTGCTAATGAACTCATATAAGTTCATTGCCCTCCGTCCTCTCGGAAACCTCCCAGACAGTGAGGAATGATGTTTTTATGACCTCTATAACCTTTTATACTAGGCTATATGACCCTCTCACTTTATTACATGACATATAGCAAATCTTATCTGCCCATTTAAATTATTATAACATTTTAACAGTGGCAAAAATGGGTAAAGTAATTAACCCCCACGCTCTGGTAAGATAAATGGTAAAACTGGTAGAGAATGGAGATCAACTAGTAAATTGGTTCAATTCCCAGCTTAGTTTGTGAAGTATATGACATATTGCTTGATTGTAGCTGCTTTAGCAGATAAAACATCTGCTAAATACAGCATTACTTGATGGGTTGCATAAAAAATCCTTATAATAATTCTACTGTTTATTCTATGATTTCTATAACTTTCAGATTCTTTCAATTTTTCTCTGGTCTAATAAAAAACCCATAGACAGATATTGTTATGCATTTAAAGGGGTGGGGCCATTTTTACAGAATCCTGTCAATCACAATATATATAAACAACCACTTGATTTCTGTGATGGTTCTTCCAACATTCTTCCAGCCCCCAGACTTTTCACTATTACTTATAAAATAGACTTTATGGTTCGATTTCAAAGACAGGGCTTATTAAAGATTTAAGAGTTGGTGAATTAGGACGTTTTATAAACTTATCAAAAAACATTACTGCTGTGCATCTTGAAAAAACCAATGTTGGAAATATAATAAAATATTATAAAACATTTCAGTGCAAGTTGTTTTTGAGGTAAGACAGTTCAAAATTGCATTTAAGAGTGGCTCTACGAATCTATATTAAGCAGTCTAGAAGGGGTATTTAGACCCCGAGCTTAGTCTTATAATGTAAATGTTTATCATAATGCAAGTATTATATAAAAATGTAAACTTGTGATTTTATAAAGCCCTTTAGACTGTGACCACGCATACAAATATCTTGTATAACAACATTTATAAAACAGTTAAGTCTGGTTCTTGATTCTGATTGGTCAGTAGCTGTGCCTGACAATGCCATGACTTATCCATCATAAAGCTTACTTTTATACTTGTTTTCACTTAATTTAATATTGGATGTATTAATAATTGGATGTATGATTCTGAGAGACCCATTAAAGCAACACCACAGTATCACTACATTCTTTAGCCCATAAACTCTAGACAACTTAAACAGTATGGTGGGTGTCACCAGCACCACAGACGGGTGGCATGCTGGGAAAGCGAGTGAGCACGAAGAGTTGGCGTGCTTCTTTCGCGGGCATGCTCAGAGGTGTAATGTCTGATTAGAGGATTACAGGGGAAGTGTTTCTTCGCAGTTCTGTGAGAAACAATTATTAACATGTTGGTGTCTCTAATCCTGGATAAATACAGCTTTTCAAGAACAACAGAGAGAGACTCTCTTCCTTTCTTCTTTCTCGACTCTTCTTCTTTTAAATCCATCTCTAAACCCCCGTAGTCACTTGAACCCCAAAGCCTAACTAATACCGGTTGAGCAGATAGGGCATTGGTGTGAAACAGTGTCATTAGGAGAAAACCTTTCCAGCACGTGTCGCAAAGCTATTCCTATACCACAACAGACCAACAGGCAGTGCAGCGGAATGGAGGGGGAGAGTTTAACTGCGGGGATGAGATGGAATAAGACTGCATTGTATTACAGCAGTCTGGTTAAAGGGCATTGTGCTGAAAATGTCTTCAGTCCATAATCTTTATTTGTCTGTACACTTTTCCCATGTAATCTGCTTTCTGGTATTTTTTGGAGAAGACTTTGTGGAGCGTTGGGAACGGCTGTCCCAGGTGGGATAGGGACTTGTTGCATTCTGGTGTTGAAGAAAGAATTGCTATTCATAATTATTGGTGCTTGCTGAATATATAAGTCACATAACAAATGTAGGTGTACAATTCGTCCCCACACGGTATGTCAAATCATGAAGTTTGTGGAAAAGATGCGCTCTACAACTTTTCTAAAAGTCTAACTTTTCTAAAAAAACTGTCAGATGAAAAAACAATGACACAAAAACAGAGGGATCCGTGACATATATATTGACTACAAGGTTATACAAACCTGGTTGCTACATCACAATGACGTACCAAATCGGTTACAGAAACTTTTACCCATTCTGTTCCTCTCTGGAGGAATGAGCTGCCAGCACAACCTTTAAGAAACAACTAAACAACCCCTAACTGCTCTCTTTTTTATCCACGTTTTCCTATTAATTCTGTCCGTTTATTTAAAAAAACTTTGTTCATCTTTCTCTAGCATTCATCTCTAGTCACATGTGAATAGCTTTGTAGACTGCACTTTACTGTAGTTTGCTCATTGACAAATTGTTAAATGCATTCTTATTTCTCGCTCTTTTGAATAAAAGCATTTATTCAGAACATTCTAGTACAGATGTAACAGGTATTGGATAGGCACTAAACAATTTTTAAGATGTAAAAATACATAGATATATGCAATATGTAAAACAACATACTCCATTCAGAGTGCTTCTCCAGTTTTCTTCTAATGTTAATATCAAAAATAGTTTTATACACCGTAGCTGTTGTTAGCATTGGGCTAATTCATAAAGGTACACAAACTACATTAGCTAAATACCTCATTACTACCAAAATTAATAAAAATCAATTAAATCCATGTAATTACCTGTCCTAAAGAAAAACTGCAATCATGGCATCATTTTTCAGATCATTTGAGACCCGATATGGCAAAGCAAAACCAATGTTAATTTTGCTTTTAGCTCTTTCTTCATCCAGATTTCCAAGATAGTCTTTCTTTTCTTACATGCTTTTCTTGTACTATGCATCTGTAGCTGCTTTGTAGAATGTAAAGAGACTTTAAAGCAGTATAACAAAAAATCACCTATTCTGCCTTTAAAAACTAAACACTACTTACAAGAGGAGACACAATTGTGAGTCGTCCTGTTCATTTGATAATTCTGATGGTTTGAGTTGGAAACAGTTAAGATCATGGGCAGAGGAAGCAGAAGTTGGTTAACCACCTAAATTTATAGACTTAATTCTTTCAGAAACCTGACTAAAGATACCAACTGGTGATGCAGAGTTGACTAATTATTTTAACTTTGTTTAAGTTAGTTGTGTAAATACTAGAATATGTTGGAGTCAGGTGGCCATCCACACATCTTATCTAAAATATGTCTACCAGACCGTTCGACCACACACTTTCATGACACACACATATTCCATCTCCTATGGAATTGTAGCCCGCAGCTCTGAAATCAGACACAGACAGGTGATCAAAACAACCCATTAGTGCCCATTGACACACTCTCACCTTCACACACAACTCATGTCTGCTGACTGGACACACACATCAGAGCATGAGACACTTTGAAGACTTGAGTCACTCAGAGGTACACGCTAACATCTCCTCTACTGGGTTAAGTATGGAAAAAGATATTAAACTACAGGAAATCTTAGATTTGCGCATTTCACAATGAGCGTGTGCTCAAAGCCATGACCTTTGCGCTGCTGCGTGTGTACACTGTGTACCTATATGTCTATATTTTTATATGTGTGTAAGTGAACATTCAGTTCAGGCTGATGTCACATATAAATTAAAAAGAAACAATTACAAAAACAGAATGCATTATACAAACACTTCGCAGCACCCAAAAGCAATCAACCCAGCATACACACCTAACCACTGTTAATCCTCTAGACACTAGAAAGCACACACACGCACAAACACACACAGAAACACACACTCAGCATCACTGTGTTTATCACTCCAACCCAGGCCACCAACACCCGTCAGTCTAATTCCGTTTGTCTGTTTAGATTCGTTTTGCTTTAATCTCTTCTTGTTTGTGCACATCTGCGAGAACGACTGCATGAGAGAGGGGGGAGGGGCCATCGCTCGTGAAAAAGAGAGCGACAACAAGGGGGAGAAGCGAAACAGGTAATAGAAGAGAGGGCACACTAACAAAGTACCCAAAAGAGTACCTTGGTGTTACCTTGTTTTTTGGGGTGAGGCATTGTACTAAGATAATACAATATTTGTTTGAATCTTAGTAGGTCTCTCAGGTACCATGGGACATGAATAGGGTACAATTCAGTGCCACTGCATTTAACCTTGAACAATTCAGAATGTAATATTACATAAAAATCACCATGGGTGAACCTTTGACCCTTATCATAAATTCTCTATTACTGTTTTCTGTATATATTGTGTTTTATTTATTTATTTATTTATACATTCTCCATTACTGTTTTTTGAATACATTATTGTGTTTTATTATTTATTTATTTATACATTCTCCATGACTGTTTTCTGTATATAAATATCATTGTATTTTATTTATTCATTTATTATTTATTTACAACAACAACATAAATTCAACCACGTTGACAAAAGTGGTGATACATCAAGTACTAGTAGAATATTTACATTTATGTGTGTTGGACTTGGCATTTAATTACTCAAGTCCGCGTGTTCGTTTATTCAGGAAGGAAGACTCAAAAAATATCTTTAAAAGGATTTATTTTAACAATCAAAAGTATATTGAAGAATATCTCACTTGAAGAAAATATGCAGAGCTCTGGGTTCAATCTGTCCCTATCATTTACACAATCAAAGGAGTTCCCCCATCGAGCAATACGACCGAATGAACCCCGTCTATCCCTCAAAACCCAATTTTTATGGTCTCCTCTCCCCAAAGTTAGCAGGTGGCACCTCTCCACCCTTCCAGTGGGCATCTTCTCATATTTGGTCACTGTTATCTTCTGCTTAGTCTGCAAAGATAGATCTTGGTCTGCACAAATTCAGGGTTAAGACACATACTTGGAGTGCTTAGGGCACTTTGACCTAAGATAGAATACTCTATATATGGTTATACCGGTCCTTCTCTCTCCTTGGTAAATTTCCACTGGCAAGCATTTCATACAAGCACACAAGACTATGAATATATAAGAGCAAATAGTGATTAATATTGTTTTACTGATTATTGTCATTATAATGATTAATATCAACACCAAAATATATGAGAGTAAATAATGGTTATTAAAGACACAAGAATATATCAGAGTAGATAATGATTAATGTTGAACTCTGTAAAAGAAAGTTAAAGCATTTATGAATACAATTTCCCTTTATGTGTCACTTCTGTACATCGACAAATAAGAGTCAACAGTCATTATTCCCTATTCTTCAATATAATAATTCTTCATTATTCTTGTACATTATTACATTATTTTATTGGCAACAACAGAAGACGCAGGAAAAGAATGCAAACATGAATAGCCATATAAGCAAGAGAGATCGCCATATGGAGAAAGACTGAAAATGTACAGAGCAGACTTGTTTAAACGCACATCTGAAACTGAAAAACAGATGGAGAGCGGTAGGAACGGATGGGGCAAGAGATCAGAGAAGAGTCCATTCTGCATCACTTCAGCATGCCGAATTCCCTCCTCCTCCTCCAAACGGGCCAAGAAGACAGATCTTCCCAGGAAGAGGTCTCTCGAGGCGGGCCCTTAAAGCAGCGGCCAGACCTTCGGGCTCTGGAAGTCTCTCCAGTCAGTCACACAACTCACAGCACACAGGCTCCACCACCAACACAACATTACAGGCCTCTTACACAGCATTACAGCACATCGTATTATCCCGCTCAACTCTCTTCATTAGCCCAATTGGATCCTGGGATTTCCATTTGTAAATGGGGAGCTTTTTAGATTAGCCGGTGTCTGCCCATTATGAAACATTTTCTCAATGTTCCCCCAATGCTGCGATTAGCTCCTGTCTGTCAGGGTGGAAATGTAAACTTTTCAAAACGCGTTTCATCCGTTTAAGCCCTTCACAAATATTTTCCATGAGAAATGATGAAAAAGTGTCAACCTAGCAGTCACTGATTAAATGTTTGTTGCAAAATAAATCATAAACCAATGAAACTAAAGTATGTAGTAACCCTCCCCATTAATCCATTGATTTACAATCATGAAGGCTGAAATAAATGAGAAGTTTAAATCCAAACAGGTTTTGATACTTTCTGAGTGCTTAATAGTTTAGAATTAAAATTCTGTCATAATTCATTTACCATCATATTCCAAAATTGTGAAGTAGAAAAAACGTTTTTTGACACTGGTGTTTTTATATTTTCATACACACAAACTCAAAAAAATCTGCAAATGTGAGAATGGCAGAGAAACAAAAAATTTCAATAATAAGTATAAATTTTGTCCTGTTCCTGTGCACAAATCATACTGGTGCACCATTTCTGAAACTTCTGTGGTGTTTTTCTCTTTTTGATCAACATAATATTCTGTTAATGGGTAGTTGACAAATAAATATACAACTGTGTCCTATGGTGTTACAGCAAAAATGTAGAAAAACTTACAAAATATACAAATAGCATGAGAGATTTATTGCTGGAGTTACAAATACGATGAGAAAGATTTATCTTAATTGAGTTTTTTTCGACATTTTTTGTATGTCACACCATAGGACACAGTCACATATTTATTTGTCAACTACCCTAATAAGTGTTAATAAATCATGACAGCATATGCTGGAATGTGCTAGAAATGTTAGAAACATTTGCAAGTACATATAAACTTGCAACTGCAATTAAATGAAAATGCACTTGATATTTTAGCTAAATGTGAATATGGATATAGTTTCTCTCTCAGTGATGACTCTTTCTTCCTCAGGCATTCAGACACAGATGCAAAGGGATGCAAGCAAATTATGAAAATGTGGCTCTGTGTCCTCAATGGCGTCGCACTTCTCTAATGTGGCACAAAATTAGAACCAGAGGGAGAAGGAACCAGGTCCGTTTAATTGGAAACACTGCTCTGGGCCTTTACACATACACACATTCACACATCCTTATAGTAACTCATCACATGGAAGCTCAGATATCATCTTACCCTTTTGTCTATACAATGAACGTTTTTAAACATGTGGAAATTCATAAAGGTGTTTAATTTATGAGTTTACCTCACTATCATTTAATAGGGTGATATGACGCCATTTCTTGTTTTCCTTTTTCTTTAGTGTCTTACGTAGCTGTTTGTGCATGTATAAGATCTGCAAAACTACAAAGCTCAAATTCTCAAACCCGAAGAGATATTCTTTGAAAATATTAAGGCTCAGCCACAGCTTTAAACACGCTTCCTAACTGAAAAGTTCCTAAAAAAGTTTCCTAACCGCCTAAATGTATACAGAAAGAAAGAATGCCTACCTTTTATTCTTGCTGTTTTTTATTGTTGCTGTAATATGCACCACACATGTTAGGGCCAATCATAGACACTGGATCTGTGTCCAAAATCGCATACTTTTCAGACGAGTTTGTAAAAATCAATGCATTTCAGAAAGGTAATAAGGCAGCCACTACTAATCGGACCCGTTAAAAATATTACATTTTTGACCTTTAAATAGATATATGAATATTCATTTTGTGGGGAAAAGGATTTTTATGAAACAGCAGTTCCGCTAGTACTGCTAGTAATAAAACATGTCAGTTTTGGCATATATATAATAGCTAGACGCGACGTTGGCCGCTGGATTGTATGTCAACGCCGCCGCCATCTTAGCTAGGCCAACGTTTCCATAACTCACAAATGGACTGGAGAAAAATCCCTGTTTCGTGTGCTGCTCTTTACATGTAAGACTAAAAAGTTATTTTTGTTTGTATTTGGTCATTAAAACATTTTGTTGACAATGTGCCAGTAGGAGTCAGACTATTAGCTAGTGATATCCCTATTGAGCTGTGAGTCAAGACTTCAGAAAGTTTTTAAATTCTTTCAGAAATAGTATCAGCTTTTGTCATATTTTCTATTATAAAATAAACTGCGTGTAACCAAGATAATTCGTTTATACTGCAGTTTTTCTCTCAAAATCGAGCATGCCAACCTACTAGTTCTAATGTATTATTATTATTATTATTATACATATATGCAATATACATATTACTATTATCAATCTATTATGATATTATATTATGGCACTATTTACAGTATTTATTTTATTGTTATTGTTGTTTTGCAATTGATTTATTTATCATTTACTTTTTTGACTGTTGTCCATAGTTATTCATATAGTTATATTACTGTACATATTATTTGCTATTTCATATTTTTACTATATTACAAATATATTTAATGCATTGTTGTTGTACCAGAGATGATCCATCAGTTATTGTCTGTTTTTGAAGTATATATATCTGTAAATAACTGCAACATTTTAATTCTGTGAAAAAAAATACAGAAAGGAGCCGCCACTGTGATTGTATTTTTATTTGCCTGCTTGTTTTCTCAAATATGGTAAATTATTACTTAAGATGCACATTACTATTTTTCTTAGTATTTCAAACAGAACAAGGTATGTTCTGACCTGAAGCCCAAGGAAAACAAAAACGGTGAGATTAATAACAGAAAAGCATTTTCCTCGGCTGGAAGACTTCATTTATTTTTTGTGAAATTAATTATATTACATTAGTGATGCCTCCACAATTCTTAACCAAAAAGTTAAAAAGCCCAAAATATACATGACATGTGCAGCTCTCGCAATTCCTTATTAAATAAATATTTTTTAACTATCTTGTCGTACTATCGCAATTTTTACGTAACTGGGGATTGTTTTGAATACCAGATAGGTTACAAAGCCCTGATTTCAGATAAATAGAAACGTTTTATTTTTAATCTTGAAAAATCGCAGCTCTACCGTTAAGTTGCACTTGATTCAAAGGGACTCATGCCCTAGCCAATATGGCGGGCACATTGACAACCAATGCCGCATATAGGTATTATATATATGTCTATGAGTTTTGGCCCTCATTACCAGTGAGGAAAGAGTATATTAACCATTTAAAATAGTAGTGACAACCATATTTACTGGCACATACTTTCATTAAAATAATCAAAAGTACCAAACCTACTGTCTGAAAGCATGTTGATACCATTCATCTCATGATACCATTCGCCGCTCCAGTACTCCCCGCCCCATCACAGCAGCCTGTAGTCTTCATCTCTTCACCCCTCAACCAGCTTCCAGACATTCAGCCTAGGCAGCCAACCACAGCTATGCGAGTCTAGGGCCAGGGATTAAACACAGGTTCAAGAATCAATCTAGGGAAATGGAGACAGACCCAATCCCTGCTTTTGCCTAATCCCCCTCATATCTTTTTCCATTGTTCAGAGGTTTATTAAAGACAGAATGAGGAGGTGATTTGGTGGTGTGCTTATGGATGCCAGTCTCAGGGATTCCCTTCAACATCCAATAGTGGGCTAGTTTAAAGATGATAATTTATGTACAATTCCTGATGATGCATTTTTATATTTACATGTTTCTATCCAAATGAACTTGCAGTAGTTTTATCAGTATGTTTGTTCTCTGGGATTCAAACCCATGTTTTGGTGTTGCTAGCGACATCCTTAACCTGGAAATGCAGACGGGGAAGAAAACACATAATGACAATAAAATTCAGTCTAAAATCTCATTACAATTTTTACTTTAATATCTTAACCAGTAAGAGGCATCAAAACCTGGTTGATTTCTAAAGTCAGACTACAGATAAATAGGAATTTGGAACTTTTTCAGTGAACATATTATTTTATTTCTTAACATTACTTGCTTGGTTATTTTCCTTTAGAAAAGCAAAACGAGCAGCAACTTCAGTTAAGCATCTTTTTCAGTTCCAACACCAAGTGATCTGTGCTACTGGACAATTGTATTTCCTCTGGTCCATAATATGACATGCGCATCATAGCCAATTTCACATATTGTGTTTCCAACCCTCCCACCTTCCTCCACCCCCCCTGCAGCTGGAGGAGATTGGGCTAAAGCCCCTTTTCAGGCCGCCGCTGGCGAGGTCTATCGGCAATGCACAGGGAGTGGAGGTGTCGCTTCTGCTATGGCATTTCGGACAGTATCTACTTCTCTCCGGGTGCGGAGGAGAAAGGAGAAACAGTGGGGGTATTATCAGAGAGGGATGAGAGCAGGGAAGGCATTTTTGTCTTTTTATTCCCCTCCTAAGCCTCGGGCTTTGCTCCCAATCCGATTGGTTGATACAGCCAGGGATGTAAATGAAATGCAAAGAGGAATAAGGCTGGCTTCCCATTTTATATATGTGTGTGTGCGTGTGTACGAGCGCTGCTCTCTCTGGCTCTTACTCAGGGTTTACAGAGCCTCTCTCTTTCACCTTCTCTCTTTTGTCTCCAAGTCCCTGTGCTGCGATTTCATTTTTGTCTGTCAGCGTCCATTCGCTTCTTTCTAAGCACCTCCAGTCCAATCGGGCCATACACACCATCCTATGTACTTATTACTTCCTGCTTGCTCACTGTCTTTGCCGTCTGTCTCTGGCTGGGCTCTCGGCTCTTATCTGCTCAGGCACCCCACATTCCAGTGTTGCCGTGGCTCCCCGCCTGCATCCACAGTCACGGCAATTCCATGGGTTCACACAATCCCTCAGATGAGAGAGAGGCAAAAAGAGGGATAGGGTGGAAAGGAGAGAAAGCAGCTCAGAGGAGAGGGGAATGTACACGAGTATGGGTGATGTTATGGAGGCTTGTGATGAGAAGCTAACTACACATCAGGACAAAAACATCTGCAGTGATGTAAAATAACATTAAATAATCTAGACTTTAGACTTTATTGTGATCCAGCGATTTTACACATATCTTTCTTCCCAATTTAAGTGGGACTTAGTAGATGATGACTTCCCTAAAGGTACTTTTATATATTTATATTTATATTTATATAAGTAATATAGATCAAGTAATATAAATCATAACTGTCTGTCTGCAGTGCCAATTGGCATTAATATAGAAGTTAGTCTGTATCTTTGCATTGGGTTTACAGTGGACATCTGTTGTATAAAACCATTATAGCATAAATATAGAGATGATGGAAGTAGGCAATGCAAAAAGCAGAGACGGGGCATTTTAAAATCTGTCCCAGATTAATGGGTCAATCTTAATCTCTTATGGTTGTGTCTAAATTGAGTGCCACCAATCTCAGACCTTTTGGTCTTAATGTGTGAGAAAGACATGTGTGACAGTGGTGGGGGTCAGGCTGAAGGATAATTATGACCCTGTCTGTGAAAACCAGGCTAAAGTCTAAAAATCGAATTTTAGGATAACGTTTGATTTCACCTATTAATTTTACAATGATTTCAATCTTTGACATGACCTTACTCTGAAAATATTAAAGATATCGATGTTAAATTCAGACAGAATGTTCTTTACATTATGTAGAATGGTTTTATGCAGACAACAGAAAAATCACAAACAGTGACTTTAGCTGGGTTTTCACAGACTGGGTCACAATTATTCAAAAAAAGTGGGTGCCTTTGATCATCAATGCAATGAATATTAACACAGTAAAAGTGGAAAAATTGTATTTATTTTCTTTGAAACACATACAAACATTGTGCATTCAGATTCTGTTTAGAAGAGTGTCTGTGTTCTTTTCAGTGTGGAAGTTTTCCAGAAAAAGTGTGACAAACTGCAGAACTTTATAGAAAGTGTTCTTGTGACTTTAAGGAAATACACTTTCTGTATAACTGCCCATTTGTATTATACAGTATAAAATCTGTCAAAATAAGTAGTCTATACATGATAGAAGACCTCAATACAAACATCTCATATTCTCCCATTTATCCAGCACTTCTCAAATCGATTTGACTATGAGAAAACTTTCTGTTTCTGTAAAAATGCACATTAAATTTGGTCATACCTGTGCTTTTTATATCAGTTCTTTTGCCTTGTGTGCTGCGTTCCCCTGTACAACGTAACACATTTACAGTGTAGATGTTGTTTTTTCAATCTGTTCCCGTCTCACCCCTTTTGTCTGTCTCTCTCTTTCCTGAGGTGTGAGATGGCCGAGCGAATTGCTTTGCTCTGGGGATCGGTTGGTTCTCTCTGAAGGTAGCGAGTGAAGTGGAGGATGCTGCGACTCAGGAGGGTATCTGGACTGTAACTTCCGCCCCCCGCGCGCAGCAAACGCTCTGCAGCTAGAGCCAGGTTCTTATCCCAGTTGGCTGGATAGTCTACCTGGGCATCCACTATTTGACAATACAGCTGTTGATAAAAAATGGAACAGCACACAGATTAAAAGATTTGCATAGTACAAGAAAAGATGCACATGGTTGGACTATTGGTAATATAGATGTAAAATCAACATTATATTAGCAATTTCATCACAAATATATTATGTACAAAATAATTGCATTTAGTTCAGTGCTAGTAGTGCTTGGAAGGCATCAGAAAAATACTGTTTCAGGTGTTAGACACTTGATTTTGTCAGTTGTTAATGAGAATCCACATAACAGGACAAAGTCTTACTAAAATAAACATGTTTATATATGATAAAAGTCTGCAATAGAACATTGTTATTGTCATTGTATGTTATACACTTTAAAGTTTTAATCTTTAAAGTATATGGTAAAATATACTATACTGCAACACTAAAAGTATCAAGTAAATTGACTAAATCTGTAATGGAGAATATGAGGAATATCAATACAGTGCTGCCTCGCAAGCACTGCGTTTCTTATAAAGGTTAGTGTGTGATGTCATTTCCTGCTTACATTGTAAGAGAGCTCAAACAGATGAGTCTGTGTCTCTCTCTCCATGTTCTCAGCCAGGTCAAACAGAAAGAAGGCTGTTTTCATCCTAAACAGTGATAAAAACAAGTACTTTAGTGTACATGGTGGTCTGGTGACGATATGATACCAAAGGTCCATTTACACCAAGAATGATAAGATATAATACTATATTGATAACTATATTAAGAGTCCACGGTAATGGATAATAATGTGATTTTTATTCTAAGCTCAAATTTTTAGTTATAAACTTAAATTCGAAAGTATTTTGATTGTCTACCCTGAAAATGATCCCAACAACATTATTTGTCTGTATCATTTTCGATATAGTTCCACAGACCTAATGGTTATTTTCTTAAATTTAGAACGATTTTACACTTAGATGAAACAATAAGGCTAACAGTGATGAGAGCAGCAAACAGTATATTACCTGGCCTGCCACATCTCATCATTGGCAACTCTCTCCCAGGAACCAGGATGGAAGCTGTCATGATGAAAGAAAACAGAAAGGCAATAGACACATTGCTTCAAAATACATATATTACTCATTTTTTTGTACAGCGCTTATGTCGGCTGTGCTTATTCAGTCCTTAACAAGTCTGAGGTGCAGTACTAGATAGTACTAAATTGCAGAGAAGATGGTTGTGTCATACAACATATTTGCAAATTTCGACGCTCGCCTGCACTGCAATTGCTTACATCAGCTGTGAGGTTTAAGAGTATCGTAAAGATCATTGTATAAACTTGGACGAACCATCAATGAACCACAAGTGTCATTCCTTTTTACATATACTTATTACATATTGCATTTTGGGCCAGTATGGACAAACCAGCCAATAATCCAGCAAATCACATTCTGCATATCTTCAAACCATATAACAGCTGATCTTCAACCTCGCCTGTCTCTGTGGCGAACGGCTCCCATATTTCTGCATTTCTCTCTCTCTGCTACATGGCTCATAAACGTGCGGCCTCTCCTTCAAAGGAATATTTTAGCGTGTGACTTCCCCGCTAATATTTGGCTGGCAGGCAGGGATGGACACGCTTGTAGTGGGTGAGAGGAGAGTAATGTCACACCATTCAACCCCGATTAACTTGCTGAATACCAGCCGGCTGCAGAGAGCCTCAGTGCTGGAGACTAGAACTAATTTCACTTTATACACAGATATTGACACGCGGCAGTTTAGAAAGTCATTAGGGTGGGGTCAGCGCACTAATAACCGCTTTGAAGCTGGAAATGGAGGCTGTCTGCGCAGCATGGAGTCAGAGCAGTGTTTAAGTGCACTTTAATATCGGTAAAGGCCAAAAGCACTTTGACGGAAGTATGCGAGGTGTAAAAACACCAGGGGCGGCGTGTACCTGCTAAGGATGTTCAGATGAGTGATGCTGTTTACACCTTACAAAAGGTCCTGTGTTGTTTACATGATATTTACAAGATACGTTCCAAGAATATCATGTAGTACTATGGTACATACAAAAAATACTATAGTGCCATATGTAAAATACCATGGCAGTACCATCCTACCACTTCTAAGTGATGCTAGTTGTGTTCTTCACTAGTATTGCCTTATCATACGAGGCACATTGTGATCTACACCACATCCTACCAGACAGAGGATACATGCCATTTCCTAGGTAGTAAAGAATACACTAGCATAAGTGATGTGCTACCTGTCATGCGGCTGGCTCCAGTTGTAAAGGTGAAATGTGCGCTGGGCCCATTTCTCAGGGTCAAATGGGGTCTTGATGGGTACCAGCTGCTCACAGACGCCCCAGGGCCAACGAGAGAAGCTCCTCTCCCAGCTGGGGTCGCCCTCGTTTAGACCGATACACACAAACACAGGCCTGCTGTAGAGCAAAGGCAGTTGAGCTCCTGAGACAATTTCACTTTGTCATTGTTTTACTTTTAGAAATAACATTTTATAATAACGTTTTCTCAATAACACTTATTTTAATAAACAACAACAACATTATAACATTATGTTAATTATAGATCATTATAAAAATGATAGTTATGGTTCTGGATGCTCATTGGTCAATGCAGCATTTTTGTTGTTTAGTAACAGTTATGATGAAAAAAGCCTGTTCAGGGTAAAAAAATCCTGTCATATTCCTTAGTTAATGTACAGTAAAATCAAATTAATTTACATTTATTTTCAAAATCTGGATGAATGTGAATCACTGATCTGTGAAGCATACTGTTTGTTACCATGTTATAATCATGTTTATTAATGTCTTATTAATAAAAGTAAAGATAACCTGTTGCCAGTGTGTTTTGTTACACTAATAACACTAATATACTAATAATGTATTCATAACATAAGTGTATTTAGGCTAAAAAAATGTATTTTACATGACAACAGTTACTATTACAATCATCTTTGAAAAAAGATGACTTTCTTATGTGCTTGGTTGTGTTTCCCCTTGTGTTTATTCTCTATTCTCTCAAGTCTAGGGAAATAGTACTTGGGTTTATTGCCCCCGTCTCAGAGGCCAGGGGCTTTACCAAGGAAATACTGCCGTCTGGTGGGGGGAGGCAGTATACATTTTACATTTCCTTTGCTGTCCCACTAGAATAAAGTGTGAACCCTAATAGATGATTTGTGTATGGATAATTGTGTAATTTATGTGCAGTTTTGACAAATGTATCGTATACTGTACATACTGTGTGTATGAACTGACTGCTGCATGTAATCATTGTGTGTGTGTGTGTGTGTGTGTGTGTGTGTGTGTGTGTGTGTGTGTGTGTGTGTGTGTATGTGTGTGTGTAACATACTGCATATTATGCTTGAGAAACTGTTCAATACTGAATGTTTTCTTTTCCACAATGTTGATAGGATCCCACCAGCGTCCAGGAAACTTCACTCCAGGCAGATGTTTCTGAAGTTTTGCTACATAC
Source organism: Beaufortia kweichowensis (assembly GCA_019155185.1). Classification (NCBI taxonomy): domain Eukaryota; kingdom Metazoa; phylum Chordata; class Actinopteri; order Cypriniformes; family Gastromyzontidae; genus Beaufortia; species Beaufortia kweichowensis. The sequence goes on from CM032805.1 coordinate 5,183,613, forward strand.
CAGCCATACGTCATCATCTGTGTTATATAAATTAAATTCTTAAACACGTTCTTAAACAGAGAGGCATGTTTGTAACAGCCATGTTTAATTACTTCACCATGGATTAAATTTGTTGTCAACATTAGTCACTTGTAAATACAACTTGTGGTTTTGTAGTTTGTATAACACAGCCGTGGGAACACACAAACACATAATATATATATTTATATATATCTTATTGTACAGTAATTTGCTTTGGATAGAAGCATATGCAAATTTACTACAGTATAAAAATCAACAAGATTTTACTAATAATTTAATTCTCGTTCACCTTTACAGGCCTGAAAATTCTGTTTCTATAATTTCTATAAAAGTGGCTAGAGAAATAGTAACAGGTGCCACAGATGACTGACCTCCTGGTCGACGAGGCTGAGGTCTGGCCGGAGACCCTGGCAGTAGTGGAGGTAGCGCAGAGTGTTGCCAGGGAGATCACCTCGCGTCAGCACCAACGAGCCTTCTGGTAATGAGAACGCAACCTCACGAGCGAACCTGTCCACAACATCATTGCCGCTTTGATCACATTCTCTGTTGACACACAAACAAAAAAAGAGAAATATACAATCCTGTTATAATGACACTTTAATCTGCGCAGTAGTTCGAATTCAGGCCAGTTTTTATTGTACAATGTACTTGTGTTGCTATTTGCTATTTTTCTCCCCAAAAAGTTGAAATTCATTATTTTATCACATTTATACAGTATGATCTACTGTAAGATATTAATTTATAAAGAAAACTGTTTATCACAAAGGTTATCAAATACATAATTGACAAATGACACAACTAAAAGAATTTTCGTCACTTACATCATGTGGATTTAGTGTCTGTAATTGTCAATTATGTAAATGCTTCACCGAGTTGACACATGACACATTTGGCATCACTACATTCATTTCCAGATTATTAAAAAAAATGTTTTTCAAAGATTTATTTTCTAATTTAATGACGGAAAGTTAGGTTCTTATGAAGTCAAACACTAACCAGTACATAAAGTTCACTAATAACTTGAAAAGTTAGTAGGAGATCATGAAGATCCATAACATTCCCTTAGCTGTGTCTGCAGTTTCTCTGCTTCTCTGTGAGCAGTGAATGAGGTGGAACATCTCTCGGCTGTAATCAGCCTCGGACAGGTGTGATGAGCCCTGACAAGACCGTCAGTCTCACGATTGATCAAAGCGCTGCGGTCCGTGGCAGCGATGTACCAAACCCCACCGTTCTAATCTACATGACTGGCGTTGCTAGGATGCCTAATCAAGCACAGAACTGGGCTGCTTTAATCTGCATGACTAGCGTGGCCAGGACAGCTAATCAAGCATAGAGTCAAAGCAGCAGAGGAGAGCAAGAGTGCTTTTGCTTTGATGTGTGATGAAGCATGGAGGAAATGAGAAATTCAGTGAGTGACTGTCATGGCCTGGCTGATCAACTACAAATGTAAAGTAAACTCAGACGGTTCAGTGGGCAGGTCTGGAATGAGTAGAATAACCAAGAGCTACTCGTTTAAAGAAATAATAAATATGAACTTTTTAGCATACATTTACTTACCATCCTGTGATGCATATGACAACTAGTTATGAGACATGTGAGAATCAATGAGATTGAAAGTTATCAATGTTCAATACATGCTGTACTGATCGATAAATCAGCCCAAATTATTAATCGTTTTCTCTCCCCGATATACTTTTACTTTAGAAGATATTTATTAACCCACTGGAGTCATTTGAATGGAACTTTAATGATAGATATATGTGATTTTTAGAACTTTATCATTTTGGATCCCATAAAATGCCATTTTAATACAATATTATCTTTTTGTGTTCAACTGAAGAAAGAAAGTCATATACATCCAAGATGGCATGAGAATGAGTAAATTATAATAGAAACATTATATTTAGGTTTACTATTATTTAAAGGATCATGTCAAGTAATTAGTAGTAACTAGACTTATACTGGGAATGGTATGAAGTTCTGCATGGTTTTAGTGTCTTGCTATACCGTTTCCAGATTATTATTACTAGTGGTTTCTAGGCTGTTTAGGGTAGCTTACAGGAAAAAGTCTTTCTTAAGTTTAATTAACACTAATAACTTAAAAAGTTGTCAAAAAGGATGTCAACCAGCGTAAAAGTATATATCAACCATATATATATATATATATATATATATATGTATATATATGCTCACCTATAATTTAAACTGATCATGTGTAAGATGAGGCCTGCAGTAAGAATCCAAGCCCCTGTTCTCCACACCGCACCCATGCCCATGCGCCTGTTAAGCCAACACAATGCCCAGCTCAGACCCAGACCAGCCAGAACACACACCCCTGCATCAGCCTGCAGCCAGAACCGCTCCACCTAGAAACACACACAGTCAAAAAATGCATTTAGCATGTTAGCATTCAGTAAAAAATAAACGTATCATAAGTATCATAAACCTGATTCACTCACCACCCCCAGTAGCAGCGGCTTCTCAATGTCCAGATTTGCTCTCCAGGCAAAGAACACAGAGTATATGCTCACCATGAGGAGTATCAACCAGACAAAAACACAGCGCCCCCTGGAGGAGAGGCACATGTCATTAATTACAGGTCTTAATTATTCGACTTGACTCCAGCATAACTGATCAATATCTGACAGTCTGTGGTCAAATATTTGTTTTTATAATTATCCTAAACTGTAAAATTAATCAATGTAGCAGGCAACTGATTTCCTACATAGCTGTGCTTATGTCTTAAATCAACATCGATAAAATATATTCAAAATAAAATATGTATAACATGTCTCTTTCTTTCTCTCTCTCTCTCTCTCTTACACAATGTGTCTGCACACTAAACCACATTTACCTGTTCCTCAGAGAGAAGAAAACACTCAGCACTGCCAACACTAGTACTGGAGTAGACAGATCATTCACACAGTGATTCCAATGGGCTCTGAGACACAAAAGACATTTACTACCAGCACATACACACGTGTCTCCGCACAGCTTTTTAAAGAACAGAGACTCACGCACGTAATCATATGAATATGTGCGTTTGGTCTTTGTTCCAACATTAAATGCAGTCTCGTGACGGTCTCTCCCATCTACCCGTTTTCCAACCCAGTCAATGGCCAATTTCCCTGCTAAAAGAGATACTGCCCTGCCTGTGCTTTAATACCCATCTCTCTCTGACAGCTTATTTAAGCGTTGTGTGAAGCGAGCATGCAGGGAGAGAGAGAGAGCGAGTGTGCTTGAGCTCCTTATGGCAGGTTTATGCTGTGACATGCTTGTTGTGTTTCCCTCTCTCGCTCTCACCTGTCCATCACGATATGTGCCAGCCGTGGGGGGTGATGGGAAACAGATGATTGGTACTAGCGGGATGTAAAATAAGCCCTCTCTCTCACTGGGGGACACCCAAACATATCGTGAGGTTGGGCTGTGGAGTCTCTGGTTATATATTACACTAACGTCACTGATTAAAAGTCAAGAGTGAAAAAATGCAACACCCAGATAAGAAGAATGAGACGACTATGAGTTTTTTTCAATATCTAAGATGGTATTTATGACATATTCTTATGTTAAGGAAATATGGCAAAAAAATAAAAACAATAATTTGTTTTGTAGTTAGTTTTAGCCGTGGCATTGCTAAAAGGTTAGATATACATTTAAATGTAGTTTAAACATCTCAGATTGATTTATAATTAATGTCTGTTCACTACTGTAAAAAAATACAGATTGCTTAATATTTGCATATTAAGTTTTTTCTCCGATTTAAAATATGATTTAACCATCCATATTATGGAAAAGCATTTTTTTATGCATAAGAAAAGCCTAAAACCTTGTTTTGCAAAAATTGTTAATTCCTTCTGAAAGACCTATCTAGTTTCCTTCAACAAGTCTAAATAAATAATATTGAAAAGTTAAGATTACAACCAACAATACTCTTAAAGATTTGTTAACCGTGATTTTCAAATACTCACTTTAACATCTTCATTATGTTCACGTTTTCTTCTGTTTTTGCCTGAACCCAAAACAATTGTTGCTGCATTATCTGCATTATATAATACATAAACATATTTTGTACATAAAACATAAACATGCATAACAAATGACATTGTGTATGTTTGGGTACCAGACTGAAAGTGCCGTATTCAGCTCTTAGCAGATGTGTGAGCAGACCACTAAGTGATGTCTGGTCTCCCCAGCTCCAGCGAGCTCTGTTCAGATAGGAGGAAATGGGCAGGTAGATGTAGGGCACAAAGCCAGCCAAAAAACACGTCCCCAAAGACACCAAACCATAGAAGGACAATCCCTGCATGTGGGCAGTACATGGCACTTGTAATTCAGCAATCCTTCCATTACCAAATGTTTACATTTACATACCAAAAACATACAAATTCTTCAATTTGCTTAACGTTTTCCAATTTAAAGATATTTTTTTAAATCACAAAGTCATGAATTCAACTTGATAACAGCATCACATTATATAAAATTTATTTACAGTATATGCCTGCTAAAATTAAAAGACACTTCAATACATTTGAATTGAATATGTTTTTTGAATGGTATTTAACCTTACATATCAATGACTTTACCTGACTGATAAACAGACAAATCACTTGATCATAAATACTCACATCATTAGTGTAAAGGTGCAGGATAGCCCAGGGAATTATGACACCCACATATAAGACCAGTGTATGCTGATTACACAAGCTCAAACCACAGCACAGTGCCCCCCACAGGGCAAACTGAGAAACAAAACAAAAATAACTGCAGCTGACAACCAAGATGATTTGAATTTTACAACCACAGATTTCGTGTGACTGACTATCAGATGGTTAGGACTTTATATTACCTTCTTCTTCTCTTTAACACTTTCTGCACAGTGGAAACATGCAGAGAGAGAGAACAGGACACCCACAAACAAGTTATTAAGGGAGAAGACTTCAGCCATGACCGACCACTGCCATACCAGCTTGGACACTGCAAACACTCCACCTGCCAGGACAGCACCTGGACCAGGCCCTGCCACCCTAAACAGACAAAAAAAACACGGATGTACTTGGTATATCACCTACAAATTTCAAAGTAGGGACATTAGCACACTAGGAAAAGTGGAGATGTTTATTTAATTGGAATGCATAAGATCTTAAGGATGGAAAGTGCCATGTTAGTCTGAAATCAAGTAGGAATAAAGAACTGGATTTCTGATCACAAATGGACCCTTTTATTGGTCGACAGAAAATGTACATGTGAAGGCATTGTTACAATTTTCTCAGCCCTCACAAATTTTTCACCTTATGTTCCAAGAGGTAAAATAAAAAACAACGAAATATGTTGTATACAGTATATGAAGAACATGAACATTTATAATATGAACAATTATAATATCTGTCTATACTTTTTATCTAAGATTTTTTGAAAACTTAAAAGCCAAAAAATTGATTAAAAGCAATGCAGAATTTCATTGAATTTGACCAATCAAACATTCATTGACAATTTTGTATATAACCACATATAATATATCACCCAGCCCTCTGTAACAGTGGTATATACCTGACCTAACCTGATAAATTTAAAGAAATGTATGTTTAATAAATAAATAAATCCACAGCAGCTCCCTTCACCGCACGCCAGCCCTCTCATTTTCTTAATGGTAATTGAGAAGACTTAAGTATAATCTGTCACACGCTAAGATCCACCACTTATTAAAAACAGACAGGGTGACCGACGAGAAACGAACGTGTGTGAGGTAGAGAAAGATAAAAGGGTGAGGTCAGACCAGAACAGATGAAGGAACGGAAGTGGAAAGGAAAGAAGTTGTCAAAGAATGAAAGCGAGATACAGACAGAGCTGTAGAAGAAACCCCTCACCCCGGTCTCCACAACACTGGCTTGGAAAAATTTTAGCGGGCTTTACAATTAAAGGGGGGAGGAAGTGAGGCAGTATGGCCCTCTCCTCATTGTGCCGAGTGGCTTAGAGTCCTCATCAGCCTATCAGCTAAGTGACAGGCGGAGAGCTGCTCTATTCAGCGGCACAGATACACGCCGCAGGCCAAGCGGCTGCCAGCTCCCTCCTGACCCCGCAATCCCTCGCCGCTGACAGCTTCAAGCTCCATGGCAAATTAGGCGCTCTCACATTACAATCGCACAAGACAGATTCCATTAACGGTATCTGAAATTGAGTAGAGAGCAGGGCCCTCGCCTTATCAGACCTGACTCATAAGCAGCGGCAGCACCGCGGAAGCTCGCGCGCTTAATCACGAGCCATGATACCATTTAGACGTTTCCAGCGCGCCTCTGCCTGCCGCTGTGATAGTCGGCCACAAAAAGCGTCTGATGAGACTTAGGGGAAGGGGAACAATGGAGCTTTCGCAGGGAAAGCAAAGTAAGTCAGAAAAGAAGGGGAGCGGAATAAAGTGTACGGATGGAAGAAAAGGATGGTGTGCGTGTTTGGTGGGGTGGGGGAACTCGAGCTTGCTGACTACTTCTCTTTTTCCTCCCTTTCCCTTTTTCTCTTATTTTTCTGTCTCGCATGAGATGAAACTGCGTGTGTGCGCGCGTACGCGTGTGTAGCCGGGCTAATAGCTTGTCAAAAGCAGGCGGGGGGATTCTTGGTGATATCGGCTCTTCTCTCTAGCCTTCTTTACTGCTCTTGCACGCTAGGAAGACGGTCTCGGTGAAGGTGCAGACCCCCCGCACCCTTGATTCCACCCCGCTGCGTCCCAATTAACCCAAGGTAGGGGGCCGCGGTTGGGTTAGCGCAGGGGTCCTATCCAAAGATAGGCGTCCGCTGTGTGAAACATCACATCTCCCCCGTCATCCCTTCAATGGGGCGGCCTAACAGTCTTCTTCTCGTCTTTATTCCTTTGAAGGGTGCTTGACACGTCCCGCTTTAGGAATGTCAGGTTCTTGAAGGAAGGTGTGTGACGTGACCACCAGGGTCTCTCTCTCTCTCTCTCTCTCTTGTCAGCGAAAAGCGTTTAAGACGCATTTGGTCTAATGATTTCTGTTGTGCAGGTTGCTGCTGTGCTTGTAAGAATCTATTTCAGTCCTTTAACTCAGAACAGATACTGGGTGATTATGTAAACATCACGGACAGACAGAGACTATATTTTGCTACTGTAAAGAATAAAATATGCTGTTTACATGAGGGCAAACTGACATTTTTTGGAGTAAATCACCAGGCACATCCTTAGCAAACGCTCAAGCAAATGATGACCTTTTGTGTTTTTCAAAACAATGAAAACTATACAAGTTTTACATGACGTAAGCGTTGAGTACACAATGACAGAATTTTCAGTTTTTGGTGAATTTTATTTAAATGTTTCGCTGCGGGCTACAACGGACCTCCAAAATACAAATATGTGAACATAAAATTAAGGGTTTTTTAGGCTTATTGAAAAAACAATAACGATACTGTAGATGCAATTCTCCTAACAGAAAAGACACATGAAATGCACAATCACATGTGAAACGTGTGTTTTTGGGATGCTTTTTTGTGAATCCCATGTAAACTCCCAAGAAAAAAACATGTTATTACATGCAAAACCCATAGGATTACATGTGAAATGTGTGATGATCTGATGATATCTTCACATGTGGTCCCATGGGTTTCACAGGGGATTTTACATGGGATTTACACAAAAGTTCCAAAAAAACCCAACTATTTCACATGTGTTGTTTAAATAGAAATAATATGTTCACATTTCATTATACATATATGCAGTGTTCTGGGCTGAGACGTCTCTTCCCGCAGGGTTGTGTGTTTAAAACAAATCATTCCAATCCTCCTCAAACAATACGTGACACAACAATATCCCACACTGAAATGACGAACCAAATTCATGTGTGGCCAAACTAAAATATAAAAAGAAACAGTGTAGAAACAGTCATTTAATAAATAAATTTTTTATTCAAGCTATTATTTAAGTCAATAATCTTTTGCACTGTAAAGCCATATGGAATGTATATATCCTGGCTAATCTTTGCCTTGTATGACTTCCATTAAAAACTGCCTGTGGAAGCAGTTTAGGAAATATTAGAGCGACATTGACTTCCAATTGCAACAGACACAATCTTAAACCTCCAGGCAAGGGGAAATTAAAGCGATGGCACAGCACAGAAAATGGTCCTATTTCCCTCATTCTGAATGGGGTAATGAGGGTTAAGATGTCTTCATTAAACATCTGTTAAGAAAATATTACTGCATGGGTTTAAATGGAGCCGTTGGTTATGGTGAGATGTGAAATATGAGGCCTTGTGCAGTAAGGGATTTTCAGTGTTAAATACAATCTACAATGCTGTTTCTTACTAAATAAAATAAGGTTGATTCATTCCTTGGTTTAATAAAACAAAGAAGAAACGTATTTTAGTAAAGCACTTAGAAAAGAAAATATAATAGAAATAAACGCTAAAACAGACAGCCAATCAAAACGCATTTGAAATTATAAGGCTCTTAATGTGAAACTGCACTGTGCAATCTTAGAATAAACCGACGCTGGTGTGGACACTAAAACAGTTAACAGTATGTAATCACATATTACTAATCTTGTCTGTGCTGGTTTAATGTTTACCATGCTAATAACGTAAGCTGAACAACTGTATGTAACTTTTCACAGACAGACTTTAGTAATATTTGACCACATACCAAGAATGTTTCACTGGCAAGAATTTTGTGATAAATAACAGATGTATATTTCTAGCAATCAATGCAGTGCAATTACAACTCACTCTTTAGTACATTACTCTATATACACAAGTAAAACTTATTTTCAGTGGTGCTCCACAGCATGTCCCTCCTGCAGTTTAAGCTGTAGCTAACCTTGAATATATATCCTGAATATATAACATATATTCTTGGCATTAAAACCAAAGGTAGATGTTGATGAGTTTCAGGGAAACCAGAGTAAAATGCATGGCTGCAAACCAAAGCATTTTACAGATTAGACTGGCTAATAAAGCATGTGCTTAAGCTGCCAGGAGCTGTTGTTTCTGGGTCGCTGATTTACCTGACAACAGAGGTATGCGGGAGGGAGCAGCAAAGGGACGTGGGAAATGAAACCGTCTTAAATACACAAACACAGACCCTGAATTTTGAAACTAACACTGCAGAAACATCATCAGCACAGCAGAGAGCAGAATATATAATAGCAGGGCTCATATAATAGTATGTACGTCCTCATACCGCCATAATTACAAACGCCAACATTACTACATTCTAATGTATGTACTCTCATAAACCATCCTGATTAAAAACACAGCTCACCGCAGAGAGCAGCGAGGTGACTAAGAGCGACTTGTGGGGCCACTGAGGAAAACACAGTCACGGCCATATGGTAAAATGCCTTATATGGGCACGGACACACCAGGACAGGTGGGCGCTGGAGCCCGGTCAGCTGTGATATGAGCTGGTGCGTGCAGAACGGGACCCGTCTGCTCTTGGCTGGTGTGCACCGTCACAGGTGCGGTGGAGCCGGGGATGGGGGTGGGGTGGACGTGTGGAGGAGTCACCTTCGGCAACCGCACGACAACTTTAATTATGTAATAACGAGACGATCGTATGAAAACATTAAAGGTTAAAATTGTATATCACATCATAGGATACAGTTATTTTTAGTGTGATCTAAATCAGTCTTAGTGGGCTGTTATATAAAGAACATACAAGTAAATTATGGAATGTTTAAGGGAAGCCAAAGTCCAATTTTTGTGTTGTATAACTTTGACGTTACAATAATTGTGTGTTGACAATGTAGGCCATTGTCATGTCACGCTTATTTGCACTTATTAAAATTGTGACTCTATAAATGACGGAGACGGACGCAGAAAGTGAACCATACTACTGCAAATGACATTGGTATTCTGTTTTAACAATACACAGCTAGCCTGTCTTAGTTTTTTTTTTAAATGATCTACATAATTGCTGATCCTAAAGTTATATTGTACTTCAAAATGTATTTTTTTGGGGGGTTCACAAAGAGTTCTCAAATACTAAAGTGTAAGCTCAAAAAATATGTCCCAGTCTGTAATGCAATCGGTGGGTATCGTTCTTATTGAGGCCAGCTATCCTCAAAGGCTTACCCAGACAAAAGCTTTGCACAGAGGAAACAAAGGCATGTAATGTGACTCTCCAACCATGACGTTTAGAAACGTTCTCTATAATTGACAAATCAAAGGAAAATTGAGCGCTGCGTTTGGGATGCGAGTAACACTGCGGAGCATAGCGACAGTCCGTCTGTCTAATTTAACTTGGAACATCAAAGAGTTATCACAATGAGGACGTCTATAGGGCAGTCTGACATTTAATTTCACTTTTAAGCGATAAACGTGTATATAATCCTTAAAATATTTAAAAACATACTAAAATAAAAATTTTACATTAAGTTTATGTACAATTTTGTCATTCACTGAAATTCCTCAAATGATGGCAGACAACATATAGGGCACAAAATGGCCATGCTCAGAGTGATGTCAGGTGCCAGGGTAGCAGCCTGGGGGCAGGCTTGTCCGGTAGTGTCCCTACCGGGAGTGGCATGCCACCTCAGCATTACCACTGGGCACAGGCGAAGCACCTAAGGACCCCAATGCCAACCCAGAGGGGAGTCCCAGACTGTGCCGGAAGCTCTGAAACCCCTAAAACACTCCCTCCTCTCAGTTCTGGCATCCTCAGCCTGCCAGCTACTGCTCTGAGCCCAGCAGAAATACATGAGGCCAAACCCCAGCCTAAAGCCTGATAACTATCAAAACCTATTATGCTTAGGTTTTCAATTGAAAGCATGGATTTTATACTAAAAATTTAAGGGCTAAGAGTTTTGTTTGTGTGCCGCTTTGCATACGAGTACAAAACGAAATCCTCGGGCCATCAGCCATGGGAGAAGGATGGGTTGTGGGGTTGCACAGGCCAAAGGAAATGACTTTTTTGGTTGCTGTAATCCAAAATTGGATCTAAATCCTTCGAGGCTTAAGAGCAGAGGTTGCATTGGACATGTAACTGCAGCCAAATCTCAGGTCAGGTTGGCTCACAAACTGGAGTTGGAGTGCACATTATTCACATCATTTGCAAGTCACGTGTAGACGCTAAAGTACATGAGGCAGCAACTGCCCATTCAGACCAATTTTCTGCTGACTGAACCCCAATTCTGGGAAAGCAACTTCATCTGTTTTCCTCAGTGGTACTGTGAAGTTAAAAGGATAGTTCACCCAAAAACAAAAATGATGTCATAATTTTTTAACCGTTATGTCATTCAAACCCTGTATATGACACTTTTTTTGTGGAACACAAAAGAAGATATTTTGCAAAACGCTGGTTACCGGCACCCATCGACTTCCATTGTACCTTGTGTCCATACTATGAAAGTGAATGGGTGCCAGTAACAAGCGTTTTGCAAAATATCTTCTTCTGTGTTCTGCTAAAACAAGAAAGTCATACATGTTTGACATGACATGAGGGTGAGTAAATAATAAAATAATTTATATTTTTGGGTGAACTATCCCTTTAAAATAGTAGTTTTGGTGAAATGATCCTTGTTATGTTTTGATGTAAGGAAAGCTGATGGACCGTAATTATCAAAAAGGAAAGTTCATTGTTTTTTCTCTGTGGATGTTAGAAAAAACATTTAGTTGAACACTTTACATGACCTTGGATTTATACATGAATTACCCTCTGATATGCAACACTGTGAAGTAGCATGGGGATGCTCAGGTTATTTTAGTGAACTCATTCATTTCAAAGGTGTACATTTGCATTTACATTTATCCAACTTACAGTGCATTATAATATAAATTCTTTGGAGTACATGCAATCGCTGGGATCAAATCCATGACCTTGGCATTGCTAGCACCATGTTCTTACCAGCTGAGCAACAGGAAAGCTTGTGTCAATGAACCCATTTAATTACTCACTGAAATGATTGGATTAGGACATTCCACAACTGTCAGCTCAATACGTTCATTAGGTTGGTGTGTGAGAATAACTAGGATATAAAAAGGGTAGTCAAAAGAAAAGTCTTACCCACCACATCGTTATATAACGTTACATGTATAAAACAATGGAGTCAAGAATGCATTTAGAATTATGATTACATGAATATAAACATTGGTCTATGTGTTGGGTTTACTTCAAGATCCAGATTTTACAGCAAGAGCTGACCAACAAAGGACCAAAATTGTTTATTGTAAATAGTTCATTAAAAATACCCAAAACTGATTGTAAAGTATTTTATAAGTCAAGCATTTAAATATACAGCTAATAATTGTAAAATAAAATATTAAAATAAAATAAAATATTATAATAAATATTATTTTTATATAAAAATATATAGGAACTCTCTAATCGCAGCAATACGCAAAGTTATTACTGACGAGCTGAATAGTAAAACTGACAATTCTGGTGTCTAAACGCCTCATGAATTTTGATGGTTTCCTGCTCTCAGCAGCATATAATGCACCTCAAAAAACACACAGTGATTGTCACAAATGATGTTTATCCTCACTGCAAATGAACCCGTATTTACGTTTAGGCTGCAATTTTGATCTGCCTTGCATAGTTTTGGTCACGGTCATAGTTTTGGTCACGATGAGGGCATTTCATGTAACGTAGCCAAGCAGGCATCTGTCTAATTTGGCTTCTACCCAGAGAAAGATACAAACTGTATACTGAGTTTCATTGGAGGTTCAGCCTTTGATGCTAACAACAAAAGCTATGTCATGCATTTTTCTTCTCTCTTTGAAATTTATTTTGTTATTTATGATTATAGTATATTGCTTTGGTACAATTAGATATAGTACATTTAGAAAAGTTAAAAAGATTCTGAGTTGTGACACCATAATAAATTGTAATTCTCCCTGTACTGTAATTGAATATACTCAAACTTGGTTTTTCTACAAATGTATCTCACGACCGACCTACCTGCAAACAGTAAGGCAGAGGGCTCCGCTGGCTCCAGCCCCAAAGGCAGCACACAAGACATTGATAGTGTGTGCCGGAGAACTGAGAGGCAGCAGCAAGAGCGTCACAGAAGACAGCATTGTGAAGAGGGGGTATCCCGGAGGATGTGCCACCTGGGGGAAGAAGACAGCTGTAAGATCACTCACAGAACATTCGGAGGCAAAGATAACAGCAACATCACCTTACAGTTCAGCTTTCAAAGGCAGGCCTTACTTTACGGGTTACAGCTTCACACTGTCCCCCTCCTCGCCAAAAGCCTGATCTGCTGTCTCCTTGCCTTCCTAGCAATTAGGCAGTAAGTCCCCTCAGGAGCGATAAGGACCGGAGCTATTAAAGACTGTCTCATTCATACTGGCCTGATAACACAACCAGGCACAGCGGGCTGAGAAACGCTGCACTCCAGAGCGACGAGCAAGGAGGCGAGTCGTTTGAGGTGTGGATTGGAAACTCGGCCGGGTGTGTGAAAGCCAGTGCGAGTTCAAGATCAAAGACGAAGAGAAGGTCCCAGTCAATTGATCCCTCTCAACAATTTTGAAAAGAACTCGATAATAAAATAGAAAATAGTGTTGAGTAGTGACCACACTTCTTAGTAGTGTGACATTAACTTCTATTAGGTTGCAAAATACTGTCGCTCTTACAGTACATGTGCATCTTTACAGTGCAAAGTACTTTGTTGCTTGATTCATATAGTCATTATTTATGATTAAACTGACTTTTTTGTCACAAATAATTGAAATAAATGGTGTTGTTCATCACTATGTTAACAGTGATTTCTGGTTTTAGTGGTTGTATTTAGTTATATAATATATAAAAACAATTTCTCCAAATAGATTTTTGGCTACTTTTTGTTGGTTTTTGTTGGTAAATTTGTAAGTGTGTAAACTAAGGCTGCATGATATTGAAAAAATGCGATATGCGATTGCATGCTAAATAAAGCGATATGCGATTTTTTGTTTTGTTCTAAGCCTATTTAAATGATATTTAAATATATTATATAAAAAACATATGATAAATATTTTTACAGAAAATAAAGCATCAGCTGGCTATAAAAGCTTTGCGGCTTGTTGACTGTCTTGCATCAGAGCACGCGCACGGCACACTATTATGCACACGCACGCATATCCCAACTAACAGTTGTGCCAGATACTATATTATCCACTTCAACCTAAAACTTTGACCATGCGTTACTTTTTGAAGTATTCAAATTAAATTACTCATGTATTGCAAACCATTGCGATATGCATATTACACATTGGCCTGTTTGTTCGTGGATCCAAACCAACCCAATACAGCAACATTGGCTCAACCACTGTTGTGTGGTCGAACGGGACATTAATTGCAATAAAGCTGCTTGTTAAGTATTTGTCTGAATTTTGATTCTAGTTGCAGTGTTTTCACAGTGTTTCCAACACTATATCCATCTATACAATAAAACAAGGAAAAAAACAAGCAACTTAAGTCCATGGAGGAATAAATGGCAAGGTCAGGAAGGGCATATTTGAAAATGGCAGCAAGGTGGAAATGAAAGGGGCTTGGGTACACGTGGTGTGAATTGCCTACACCGTAGCAATCCGAGATGTGCCGTTGACTCTGTAAGTGTGTGTGGCAAACGGCAGAACACACAGCAGGAAGGCGGTAGGGGGCAGTCCTGCTACAAGGAGTTTAAAGGAGAACAGATCCACGACTCCAGGGAGCAGGAAGGGAGGGCCGGCGGCCTACAGCCCAGAGAGAGCCCTCCGACCCTGGGGAGAGCCGCCAGACAGGCAGGCCACACGGACAGAGGGAGGGATTACTGGCATAGTGACACCACCACAGCCTCCCTAAAAGGATCGTGGCGGCGTAATAAACTTTATTAAATAATAAAACTTATTATAACTGTTAACCCGATTTAGTTCATTCTTTGCGGCTTACACAAGCGCACACACGCATGCACAAAAAGAAGAGGGGTTGAGTATAATAAGCCTTATACCGTACATAAGGCGAAGCTTACAAAACCATCGTCTAACCATTCAGTCTAATTGGATTTGAAGAACAGGGTTGCAAATTATAGCATTCTCTACTCCTAACTTAGTAAAAAAAAGTGCATAGAAAAGAGAGGATAAAAACCTGTGGCCTGAAAAGTAAATTAATCATCTTTCTTCTCCCCCCATACTTAATTAAACTTCCTTAATGCTTATAAGAGTTAATGAGTGGATTGATTAAACAATGCAGCTTACCCCCAGCTCGCAAGCAGCAGTCAGCAACTCTCCTGTGGTAGAAAAACAGAGAGGGAAATTAATGTAAACCCAATAATTATTATTAGGAGACAAGTCCTGAAAGTTTTCCCAAATCAAATACTTGCACTGGGTTTTGCATTAATTTGCCCGGATCAAAACCTGCAAAATTTTCCCAGTGTGACATTTCCTAAGCGACACGCTCATTCTCTTGCACGGCACACACGTGTCCCCTGATCCCGGAGCAGACAGATGCGCACATACACGGGCAAATCTGTTCACTCTGTATTCCGTGACGCAAGGTACTCGCATAGAGAGCTACACATTGTTATATAGCGTACACAAGCGTAAACGCCTGCGAGCGCGGGAGATATACACATAACCACACACATAATGCCCCACCACCGTCATTGCAGGATGTTGGCAATTTTGCTCATTTCTAAGTTACAAATGAATTTCCAATAAAACCAATGCAAAGTTTGATAAGTCATAACGTAACGTCATAAAGTCATAACCAACCTGAGAAGAGCAAAGCAAGATTTAGTATTCACTTCAGAGAGATATTCAAGTCTTTTATGTACGTCTATACTCTTTCCAGTTCTGAATATTCATTTGAAAAAATCCTGATATTTACAGGTTTTCAAAGACCATGCAAACCCAGCTCCATTACAGCAACTAAAGAGAAAATACATCATTTTAAAAAGGTTAAAAGGGTGGTAAAAGGGTAACAAATTCTCAGAACTTTAAGTGACGTTACATCTGATACAACAAATTCCTTTTTTATAAAATCTACAAACTAAAAATATGCATCTAAAACTGCAGTTCAGAGATCAGTGGATAAAAAGTACATTGGGCAAGTAATCCTGAATGTTTTAGCCCCGTTGTATAAATCTAAGCAATGCTGCCTGATGCAATACTTGCCTAAACGCTGTAAAATCCCATAAACGGTGCTCTCTGATGCAATACTAAATGTTCAGTGCATCAAAACCATTTCTGAAATGGTTAGCTGGCACTTCCAGCGTATCACTAGCGGTCGTCTGTTTTCGTTGTCACGCTGGAAGTCTTCTATCAGAAGGTGCAGACCCCTCACATTTCAGCGCCTGAATTTTCTTTGCTTTCACTGTGCTATTGCGAATAGAAATAAATACACACTCACTGAGGCCAGGTCTACCACATATTAAAGCGCGTGGATCTCCCTGTAATCAAATGTTATACCTCACAATTTCATTCACACTGACAACAGTGGGCACTGGGAGGGGCCGCTAAATAGATAAAAGGGCCCAAATGCAGCCGAGTGCAGGACAGCAACCAAGGAGCCAAGTGTCTTTTGATAGGACATCATCACGCACCCACAGCAGCCTTCCCCCATCATAATCCCCCTCATTTCCACACTCGCATTCCTAGACAACAGCAGTCCCGTGGGGCTGCCCGCTCAGCCTCTCCAGGGCGCAGCACACCTAAAGGGATTAGAACTGCGAGACGGAGACCTGGAGAATTTCTGCCGAGCATTCAGCTGGCACTATCACGCCAGCATCCTGCAATGTCCCTAAATGCCACGCTTAAGGGGCTGGCTGATTTTTTCCTCTGTAAGCCCTCAACCAGATTCTTTCCCCCCCAAAGCCTCCAAAAGCCACCTTGCCCGCGCAGATGCTGCATAGCTAAACGAACAGCAGCTGCTTGTTTGCACACCCCCAGAAGAAAAACTGTTTTTGTCTCCACATTATACAATATTAACTAGCTGATTAGGGGGACACTTGAAAAAATCTGTTTCTGTATTGCACATTACACAACTATACAATATAAAATTCATGGTAATACTGGAATGTACAGTTTAATATGCTACCCTTTTTTCTTTTTTCTTCTTCTTTTGTATATGTGTTTGTATATGCTTTGTTTCTTTTGTGACATAGTGTGTTTGTGTGCGTGTGGTTTAGGGCGATTAATCGCATCCAGAATAAAAGTTTGTGTTTATATAACATATGTCTGTGTACTGTGCATATAAATTTTGCATTTATAAACACAAAAATATATATATTTATGAAATAGTTAGATGTATTTATTTATATTTACCAATAATTAAAATGATACATAATTTTTTTTTATTATATTTAATTTTTTTCTTAAATATATACATGTATGTGTTTATAAATACAAATTTAATATGTACAGTACATAGACATATATTATGTTAACACAAACTTTTATTCTCCTTGCGATTAATCAGCCCTAGTGTGTTTGATGTGTGTATGTGTCTGTGTGTGTTTGTATTTGGTGCGTGTGTTTGTGTCTCTGTATTTTGTTCGTGTTTGTCTTGTGCATGTGTGTTGTGTGTTAACGGGATTGTTTAACTTTGCTTTTCACACTTTTTTACTTATATAATGTAGTGCCTGTTAATAATATGTTCCTGTACAGCCGGTTTGTATCAATGCAAACTGTAAAAAAAGCTATACAAATAAACTTAAGTTGTTTTTCAACATGTCTTTCAGCGCATTAAGATCATCGTGCATTTCTCTCTCACTCATGGGTTGCCTACAGTTCTGACGTCACCACACGGATTCATCTGCTGTTGTATTTAAAGCTTTACGTGGGACACACTCCTGGTCAGACCGTGTAGATATATATTGTATATATATACACACACATTTATTTATTTAACTAATGTCTGTCATGTATATATAATTTTCTTCATATTCATACTGGCTACAAATGTTGTCTCTGAAACCATGGATATTACCAAACAACATGTAGGCTAAGTGCAGAACATGAAAAATGGACCAACACCGACATATTTGGACACTTCTTTGGAAAAGAGTGTACAAACTGTTTTGAACAGTACATTAAATGTTAGAAATGTCAATCAAACAAGCGTCTGAATACCGTTTGGAGACACTGTATAAATCAAAGTTAAACACGTTAAACGCGCAAGACAGAAAAAACATCTCAATATTTCTCGTTAAGTTCATAACTCACATTTTATGATCATGCTACATAATTAATGCTTCTCTGTGATTGGCTGAATGTGACATAAACACAAACACGTGTAAAGTCGTACCTGAGTCTCCACCGGGCACAGTACGTGGAGCACAGGGAAGATATACCGCTAAAACACCGGCGACTGTAGCTCCTGTCAGCATCCATGTCAACTTATCCGACGACATTTCACACGTTCCTGTTGTATGCGCTTGTTTGTTACATTTTTATTCAGCGTGACGTGAGACGCCTTTTATTTAATGGTTGTAGTTTGTATTAATGTCGATAGCAATCCACCTATTGCGTTGAACAGCAGCAGCGTTCGCGACAAAAAAAACGTTTAAAAGAAACTATAAGTAAGCAAATTTCTTTAAATGCATTTACATCTGCACTGTTGATGTTTGAGTTTTTCCGCATGGACTTGCGGCTGGTCATTAATTTTACTTCCGGGTTGGGCGTGGTTTGTAAGAGCTTGAGCAAAATTTACCATAATAACGATAGTTGCCGATGCCGCTCAACACCAAAAATTAAAGGGTAATACAGTGTGAGAAACTATCAGATTTGATTCGTCATATTGTCTTATATTATTTTAATAAAATATTTTATTTATTGTTAATATATAAAAGTTCATCGATGTAACAATAACTTTTACCATGGTTGACTGCAGCCTACCGAACTTTGGATGTTTAATACGAATAACTTAAGTGTCATGTCATTGATTTCAGTAACTCCATGGATTTGTTTAACAAGTATTTTTCCAAAAGATTAAACTAGATTAAACCTTTCTCACCCTTATGGTTATGTTTACAGAAAAACCTTGTAGGTACACAAGATGTGTGATGGATTGACTTACAACCACCAGCAAAAAGTCACATAAGTTTATGACTACAATTGGCTTTAGTAAGATTCACTCTGGTGTCAGTTGGATGATAACGTGGATGAGAATACAGCGTCAGTGGAGAAGTTGGTGAGTGGAAAGGTTACCCACATAAAAAATGTCACGCTAGACTGATCATTAATCCTTCTCTATCTAAAGTGAGTCTGATCCTTGACTAAATTGAGAACTCTGAGAAGTAGAGATGTCTCAGCACCTCAGAGTTCCTAATCCTCCACGCTCTCCTTCATACTAGCAGCCTACTGTCTAATCACTGTTTAAACCACCTACCTGACACACACATTCTCTCTTTTTGACACACACACATACACCCCTTCTCAAAGTGAATTTATTTCTTTGGAAATACCTTTAGGACAATATATAAAAAAGACATGGTAATATATCATACATTAACAGTAACACATAGTGATTTTACATATGGCTCCCATCAAAAGTGCAATTACCATTTTGAGCATAATTTGCATTACAAAAGCAGGTAGCACAGGAGTCAAATACTGAAAAATTATCAGTTTTTAAAGGAGAAAGATTACTTTTGTATGACAGGTTAACTTGTATAAATATTTGTGCGTCTTAAATCTGTATCACACTAAATCTGTATGTGCACTGAATCACATCTATTTGAAATGTGAGCAAAGAATCCTGCAAATAAACAATGTAGTTACATGTATTATAAACCTTGTTGTAAAAAGAAATGCCTGCTCACTACTGATGTGTGAATGATATTAGAATACGTCAGTATTTTAAAAGCATAGCCACAATTTTGAATGGTAAGGCATCACATATTAACATCTCAGTGCATCAGTGGAAACTGGATTAAGTTTTCGTAAACCGCAGATAAATCCACCCCTTACTGCAATATGTTTCAACGAACAGCCTGTTGCATCTGCTTACTTGTACGCTGACAGTGTTTTAATCTAAACCCATATAGCAAACAAGTGGATTTTCAATAAAGCCCTTTAAAAGCTCCAGAGAAAAATCCCATGATCCTCTATGTTAGCTACACAAATATGCACAGCAATGAAAGGATTCAGAATAAAACAGATTAATTGCAGTGGTATATGCAATACTTCTCTCATGCAGTGTAACCTCTGTATTAGTAATGTGCCCTCTTTATTTATATACAGCTCTATCAGACAAGCTTTTCACAATCTCGGAGACAAGCATGTAATGATATACAGTTTACTGGGATCTCAGTTTCTTGACAACAAACATAAAACAAAAAGGCAGCGTTTGCGTACATTGAGTGCGAAAGGTGTTTTTCAGGCCAGCTTTATCTTCTGTTTACCTCCTTGTGGTTCACAAAGCACTTCGATTAAAATCCCAGAGATCAGGACAATTGTGATTAATATTCTGAGGTAGGGGTCTGGAGTATGGAAACAACAAAAGCAAGGGCTGTTTGAAATTGCCTTGAGCAGAACACCTAATGGAGGCCAATTAAAATAAGAGGATTCAATTTGGCCAAAGCAACAGGAACCTAAAGATAATGCATGTATCTGAAATTGCAGGAGATGCTTCTGTCTTGATTGTGCTTCTATCATGTTTGTTATGGCATTTTCATAAATGTTATTGGAGAGTGAACAGACATAAGAAGCATTTCTGAGAGAAATAAATGCATATATTTATCGTTATTAAAATATTTGGTTAATAAAACGTATGAGTAACATAACCAGAATGAAAGTGTTGCGACTACAATGAAAGGTTTACGGTGTATGTCGCAGAGACGAGAAGCGGAATGACTGCCAGGTTGAAGAAGCGTGTGTGAAACAGAGGATGTGCGTGAGGGAGAGTGAGACGGCACATCACAGCATGCGCTCGATGTGGGAGCAATCCAGTTACTTAAACTGATCAAGATTTAATTAACACAACGCTCAGCAATTACTCTGTAATTAAAGTCATTTGTCCTCTTGTGGAGCTAAGAGTGCCACTGCTGCCATAAAGCTGCAAATTAGAGAGGGAACAGGAGGAGGGGAGATGAGAAGCTGAACGCTTGTGTTTGTGTATTAGCTGTAGTTTAAACAGTACAAATACACTGCAGTTGTTTCGTCATAATAATAAATTATTAAATACTATTAAAAAGGCTTATATCTGAATTTGATATACATTTGGGGCTATTTAATGACGTTTCAGCTATATTTACTCATTTACAAAACTCACGAAAGAACAAAAATGGAATAACAGGACCGTTTTTTGTACAGGTGAAAACCTCACATAGCCTTGTTCAGAGCATCTTATATTTACCTTAAATATATAGTTTATAACGTTTATGGTTAGATACAGGCGCAAAATATTCAGCCACTTGAAAACATAGAACTCTAACTGGACCAGTCCTAATTAACTGTTAACTCAAAAATGTTCATCCTTATATAAGTCATAAAAAGTGAGGTGGAAAAATTTCATTTTAGACTGTTATAATGTCATAAAGTGAGGTGGATATGTTAAAATTTCATCGCATTGCTTCAGGTTTGATAAGCGGGTAGCGGAGGGGCTCTCTTCTGCCCTCCCGAGCTTCAGACAGCGCCTGCGTTATTTTTAGAAAATGGCACATTTTCTCAATGTAAATTTGTGGTGAAAAAACTTGGAACTGCAAGCGTAAATCGATGGGATATGTTTGTAAATTGGCTGTAATTGAGAGCCACATGGAAGCAGATTTGAGACTGCCCCACTTGAACGTAGTTCCGGACAATATTATTAATCCGCGTCAGCAAAGTGTATATGAGTCTGTGTCAGTTAAGTTAAGATGGCGAGTAGTACAGATCACTCTGCGTGTAATAGTGTCGAGTTTCTGTTGCAGAACTCGTTTGAAAGATTGTCAATTAATGATAAATTAGCGATTAAACAGTTTGGCCCTGACAAAAAATAAACAAAAACGATAAAAAAAAACGATCTGTTCGTGTAAATAGTTAGTTTGTTTGTTTTGTTAAATAACCCAGTTCCCTGTGCATTCATGGATAGCTTACGACCCAGAAACTGCCCCTCCAAAATTTTTGGTCAGGAGCCGCTACTGGTTAGATATAATCCGTGATTATTTTATTTGAGAAGTAACTCGCCTCGTCCATTATGAAGGTTATGTTTTCTTAAATCAGCTCGTTTGACAGATAAAAACATTGTTATTGTGTGCACATGTTAAATTTGTCGTCATGTACAGACCTACCATCAAAGGGCTTTTCATTGAAATAGCAGTGCACCAGACTTCTGCGCCTTCGGGTGCTCGTAAACAATTTAGGATGACAACAGAAGACAAACTAAGCAGGCTCATGCTGTTCTTTCACACCGAGGCGAAGATTACGTGTAAGAAAGCTATTAAAGAGACGTTTCAAAGCCGTCTTCCACATGAAGAGGTGAGGACACGGAATACGGACCTCTCCCTACCGCACCAAAATCTTCAGACAGTAGCCATGAGCGCAACTCACTTACAGGCCGTAGATAATTAATGGGACATTTTCAGCGGCAAACAGTGACTAATTGCGCTAGACAGAAATAGCGAGGAATTAATAACATGCATCCAACACTTGCCACGATCCCCTACCGCTTCAATTTGCCGGGAGATTAAAAACGACTGCCAAGTTTACTAAATTGGGAGCGCGGGGGAAACAAACGCGTCTTGTTTGTGTGCGTCTGCGTGTGTGTGTAGCGCTTTACTATCTCTTATTTACAGGCTATGAAATGCATATCATCTCGCGGGGTCTCACGCTGGGGGAAAGAGGTAAATATCAAGCGCACCAAACCCGCCGAAACGAAGGTGTCCTATTGATAACTTGGCGTCCAGCCTCCAGCCACCTGTGGCATATATCGCCTTGCCAGTTCACCGTGTCTTGGGCAGGGAAAACGGTGAGAGAATAGCGCACAGACCTGTTTCCCCTGCATGACTAATGGTTAGCAGTCAGCAAAACTCTAGCTTGGTAACGGAATGCCATTGAAAAATCCCATCATATTTTGCAAACTGATTAAATCAAACAATATTTGATTTGGTATGGGTAAAGGTAATATAGTAAATATTACCAAATCACCTTTTTATTAAAGAGGCTGTTTAAGAAAGATGATATATAATGGAGAGTTAATGAAGATACAATATTGTTGAGATGTCTTTAGTAAAATATCCTTAAGGAATGTAAATGGAACCATAATTTCTTTCTTATATAGGATTAAACAAGAACCGAAAAGTCAAGTGTGATCATTCAATAAGGTGATTTGGTAAATATTGCCAACTTACAATACATTTAAAATAAATTAATTATTACAGAAACAACCTTTGCTCGATTTAGAATAATTACATGGTACATTTTTTTAAATAAAAGCTTCTTTGTGATGATGCCCTTTTTTAGGTTCCTTAAAGAACCTTTTCTTTCTTACTTTTTTATAGTCTAAAGAAGCGTAAATATGTGTTGTTCATTAGTACTATTAAAAGGTATTTATACTGGTTGTGTAATTGCACCATTGCACTGTAATGTTTGGTGGTTGGTGTTCACAGGGGTCTGTATTACAGTTTATACAAAATGTATTATTTCAAATATTTTGCACACATTTGAATGCAGGATTTAGCACTCCATATGTTAGCATCATTTACAGTTTGCTTAGTATCTTGACACTGCTGATATGAGGCAACACATTTCTCTATTCTGCAGGCTTTGATCCTTTATTATGACAGATTTTCTGAGCTGACAGGCATCATCCAGGAGACAGCAGCTAACAGGCACTGTTACAAAATAAAAAGACACAAGATATGTTTTCTCTTTATCTTTTTGCCCTTGTTATGTCTTCCATAATGCATCTATAAGTTTTGTGCCATAGTTTTATTAAAATCCAGTTTGGAGAATAAACAAATACAACCATGTGTTCAGGTAAACATTCAGGTGCATTCTCTGTATATGAAATTATGTAAGGATGGCCTTTTTAGTCATATAATATTACATCACACAATTTACCACATAACAAAATAACATTCCACAGGAACCACAAAAGCCAAGCAGTAAGCTTCATCACAAATGCAGACATTATGTCATTTTTAATAAACCCTCTTAAATGAGGGCAAGCCAAGCAGAGATTTTCCAACGAGCTTTCTGTCACCTTTACTACGATGACTGTCATGTGGAAAGGCAGCGTGGAGTGGGACATCTCTCCAGCATCTACAGGAGGAAATGTTAATTAGCAGTCATGGCATCCCACTGATCTTCCTTTTCAAAGCAGCTAAATGGCATGCTCAAAATCTAAATCCTTTTATATGCCCTTATTTGCAGCGAGAGCGCTTATGAAAGGGACGAATATGTCATCACTGTTTGATGGATAATGCGACTTCCATTATTTCAAGTCCTTTCCCATTTGCAGTCAGTTTCAAATGAGAAATGTGCGAGGTTGCACATGATCTATCATGTTTATGTTTGGCAAAAAAATGCAATATCAATGAAGCCATTTTCTTTAAATATTTTATGCACTCTAAAAACATGTGTTAAAAATAACACAAGATGTGTTGTCCCTAACTAGACACTTTTAACTCAACTTGTGTTACTTTCAACTCAACATGTATTGTCCCTTTTATGTATTTAACACAAAATGACACATTATGTGTTAAACAGC
This sequence comes from Beaufortia kweichowensis, assembly GCA_019155185.1. Taxonomy (NCBI): domain Eukaryota; kingdom Metazoa; phylum Chordata; class Actinopteri; order Cypriniformes; family Gastromyzontidae; genus Beaufortia; species Beaufortia kweichowensis. The sequence goes on from CM032805.1 coordinate 5,208,219, forward strand.
ATAACACAAAAAATGTGTTAAAAAATAACACATCCTTTTTTGGAGTGTGGTGCCTTTCTATTGAATATTTTTCATGCAGTTTACTTCGTGGTTGGTTTGATTAGCTCAAAACTTTAGGCTAATTGTAATAGTATGAAAAATGCTTCAACTTAAAAAAGACGCAGTCTGCTGTAACTGATATTACTAATTTATTATTGGATCATTTTTGTAATTAAAACATTGATATTATTGTGTTAAGAAACTGCTAACCTTTAGTAAATAAAATGATAAAGGTTTGCATAAACAAACGTATCAATTATTGGTACTTCAACAATCATTACACATTCATTGATACATCTTGCACCGTTAACTCGTAAAAACGTTGTCGGTTTCGTTTGGTAAATATGATAACAGCGCCATCTTGCGACCATAAATTATTACTACATACAGTTACTACAGCCAATACTTTTGGAACTGTATTATAGATCGCTTTTTTCTGCTCCACCCTAAATATAACAAATAAAGTTGGTCTGTAGAAACAATAGAAATGTTGTAAGTGATTATACAACTCAGATGTTGTCATTGTATCATGGTTCCATAATTCATTTCTATGCATTTAAACACTGATAACAACAATTATTTTGCATTCCTGTACAACAATGCACTTGCAAATTTATAAATATGTTTGGGGTTGTTGGCAGCATGCTATGGACGCTGTCCTTTCTATTCTAGAAAGCTGTGTTGAAGATTCTAGAAAGCTGCTTGATATGTTTCGACTGGAAAATGCAGAAAAAAGACCATCTGACGATTTTAAAAATATATTTTATTCATTGTACATACCTAAGGTATGGTGGAGATGGGACAAGGAGTGTTTTAAAGATCCAGAAAAGTCAAGACAAACCAGAGGAATGTTACACTGGTATGAGTGAAGATGCTTTTCAAATAACCCCCAACATACTAATGGCCACAGATACGATCCTCCTTACATCTATAGCATTAATCTTTATACAGGTAGACCCAAACCGTACTGAAGATCATGAGAATTAAATTAATTTGAACATAATACCTGAAATAATCTGAAAGTCACTGTACAGTTCCACACTGAATACTTCACAGACCGTCATCTAGCTCTAGACCTGACTTTTGATAGCTATGCCTAATCTGGCTAAAGAGAAAGATTCTCATATACTATTCTGTTGAAGATCTCTCCTAACACAAAAAAATCTTTAAGCAACACTATGGCAAAATAGGATCAACTTTGTATTAGACAACATTACAAATGTTCCTGAAATTTGGTATGATTCATAAAGTAAACTAACAAACTTCACTTGTTTTACTATAGATATCTGCCTTGGTACAATAAATCTTCTCTGCAAAGAACGGCAAAGCACAGTAGTGTCATTTTTATTGTGCTTATTTAGCACAACCAACTTAGTTGTTTACACAGGCATTGGGTTCCCAGGAAATTAATGAAATGTCATACTAATGACAAAAAATAACAGTTCTTCTATAAAATCCTTTTTGGGTTTTTTACACATTTGCCCTTATTTTAGTTGATGGGGCTACAGGCAACACTGTTAACAGACAGTAGCATTACTTACAAAAACAAAGTTCATTCAATTTGGTGTACAATTTCATAGTGATTTCAACAACATCCCTTTTTGGTATCACTCCCGCAAATGAATGTATATCACACAAGGCGTTTACACCTTTACAACTGTGTGTTCAAATGAATTAATATACCTGAAAAACAGACAACAATTAGACAACACAAATCCCATGTACAAATTAATCCTTATAGGTGACGTTACAATGTTTCTTTAACACTTTACATTGGATCAGATAGTAGCAGGGAGACCGATGTGTGTGGTGGAGAGAGTAACAATTTCAGGTTTTTACAAAAGTCAAAAGTTGGGTGAAGGCTTAAGTGGCAATCAATAAATATGATTTCTGACAGTTCACAAGTTTAAAAGAGACGGTTCACCCAAAAATGAAATGTCCTTTATGCTCATGTCATTTCAAACCTTTATGACTTGCATCTGCAGAAAACAAGAAAATAGTTTTGAAACAAACTTTAAATGAAAGTAAATGGGGGTTCGAAACTGATATTCAAAATTTCATTTTTGGGTGAACATCCAGATGTATTATGTCATTAAGTTATGACCAATTATTGTAGTTGGTGTTCATACATTCAATACAGACACCCCACCACAGTACATAACTGAATAAATATATTAGTATCTGTTTACAACAAACTGTACATTGGCTTTTGTGTACTAAAATACTTTTCAGTGAGTAAAAAGAAAAAGCTCTTTAAAAAAATGTTCTTAAGTCTTTAAAACAAAAGGTTTTAATATGCCTAAAATATCTTCGTGCCACTGTAGAAATGCTATCAGCAACAAAAAGCAATCTCTTTATAAACTTTAGGAAAATAGTGTAATAAAAAGGTTCTTTAATCTCATAAGCTTATAAAACACAGTGAGAATGATTTGACCAATGACAGCTTAAGGGACTTAATCAATACTGCAACTAGTGTATCACAGACCTTTTGTAAATTTCAGACCTCCACAACAAGTTCCATGTTTGATTTCAATCCAAATTGTTTTCCAAATTTAGAAAGATCAAGAAGCTTGGATGGCTCACCATTTGTACACCAACATAAACGTTTAAAAAAAGGCTAACAAATGTATAGTAAGAAAATATATTTGGGACGATCTTTTTTTTAGTAGTAGTAAATAACACCAATTATTCTTCCAGTTACATTTCTATAGTCTATCCTAAAAGTATTTGGCAGCATATTCTTTGTTGATCAGGTATTAATAAAAAATAACCTTAGACAAAACCTTAGACTTTAAACTTTGAAGCATGAATAAGTGACCAAGTACACATTCAGAGCAAAAGTAGTCTCCAAATACTTTAAAGGATCAGTGAAGGCAGAAGACTAAGCTAATATGACAAATCATTGATCCAATTCCATAATGCACAATCCAATTGAAAAATAAAGCATCCACTGTGTGTGAGCAACCGAAACTGCAGAAGTATAATTGTGGTTCCTCTTGTTATCATGCACCATTTTAATCTTTGGATACAACCATTGCAGTACTTAAGTTCCCAGATCGTTGCTCCAACTATAAGGTCATTATAAATTTATTACAGGTTGTAGTTCCCCCACCGCTCACCCCTAACTGACCCTCCAACAGGTTTTGCTCCAACTCTAAACCCGCTAGAACCAGGTAAAAGTTCTTTGGAAATCACAGGGGAGAGCGCTAAAGCATGTCCGCAACAAACTCCGCAGGAGAGGACGTGTCACCCGAAGCTGGTTGGAGCCTAAAGCAGTGTCCAGAAGTGAATCAGAAAATCTCCTGAGTGGGGTGGTAATGCTGTCTTATCACCAAGGCAACTTAGACGACTGTATGTTGTGACATCGGAGCAACAACCTGCTCACCAGCACTTCATTATGAATCTGTTTTTGTCACAATCCCTCCTTCAGCAAAATGGATTCCACTTGTAATGATGCAATAATCCACCGTCCGACATCCCTCATGTTCAGTCTACAGGACCCTGAAATATCAGCTTAGCCCATTTTTGGTTTAGATTAAGTTGGGTAGCACAAAAGGGGCATGCAGCATGGAAAGCGTGGGTACCGTGCGGCAGAGGAATCTCCGCCCAATAGCGGGCTGACTTTTCAGAGCACACGTGGCCACAAGGTACAAAGGCGTAGGTTGGCGCGCCAGTATCCACGTAAAAGGCTGGTTCGCATCCGAGCCACAGCGGCACGTAGGGACCCACGGTTCTACACATGGGACACTCTCTCTGAGCATTGGGGTCTCGTTCAGAGCGGTGGCCCCAGTCGTGGTAGCCGTGAACGTGACCGCAGGCCAGGTAGACCCATGGCTGTTTGTCCTCTTGGGCGGGGACGTTAGTTAGGGCACGGCTACTGCGATGCATGCTGGGAAAGGCCAGGGTGTTGAGGCCAACCGGGCATTGGGGTCGGGCCGCGTTCAGCTCCTGCCTCAGTGCCTCCAGGTGCTTTTGGGTGGGGGTGTGGAAAAGCCCGTCAGCTGTGCGCCAGAGCAACGTGGCTCCACAGAGATCAACCAGAGAACCATCCTGCAGTACATTACTCTCAATCTCCACCTGAACAAAACAAAATACATACATTTCAATACAAAGCATCTTTATTTTTGTTTATTTTGTTAATTAATCATGTTTTAAGACTAGCATGGTTATAATTTGCTGCATATACTACAAAAACTGCCGTTCGAATTCTGTTGGTTACATGCTGCTTATACACATTAACAGACTTACTACATTAGACTTTTAAAACAGTCATTACATCCATTGTATTGGCAACCTAAAAAGTGTAGATGTAATTTTACAAATGCAATTTTAGATTCAAGTCCTTGAATCTATATATATATATATATATATATATATATATATATATATATATATATATATATATATATATATATATATATATATATATATATATATATATATATATATATATATATATATATATATATATATATATATATATATATATATATATAAGAGACAGTTATCAAACATGAAAATAATGCTACTTTAATTCAGTTTTATTACCTTATAATGTTTACTTTATACTATATTTACAGTAATATAAAATAAAAGCAAACAAAATGTTCTCATTTTATTCACCATTGCATAAATCTATTATATATATATATAAGAGACAGTTATCAAACATGAAAATAATGCTACTTTAATTCAGTCTTTGTTACCTTATAATGTTTACTTTGTACTGCTATTTTACAGTAATATAAAAACACAAAAAGCAAACAAAATGTTCTCATTTTATTCACCATTGCATAAATCTATTACCTTTGATGTAAATGAATGTGCTCACAATCACCATTTTTGCAGGTGTATTATTTTAGATATTTACTGCTGAAAGTGTTTGGCAGAAAAACTATTTTGCAGAACCACATTCTACCTCCAGGAGGCGTTACAGGTCCACATGGAAGGTCTTGGTGTGATTGAGTAAATTTAAGGTCCGCTGACTTCTTCCCCTCATATATCAAACACTACCATCCACAAAACGTTTGTGTTTATGTTTAATCTCATTTTAAAAAAAAATTATAGGATAAAGTGTTCTTTAATTGTTGACCAAGGGACCTCTATCTATGATTGAGTCAGTGTAGCATGGCACATCAAAAAAAAAAAACACCTCTCCCTGACCCTAGACCTTTGATGCATATTAATAAATAAACCAGTTAAACAGTTTAAAAACATATGATCTGAGAAAAGATGTATTCACTTTTCCTGTTGCATTTGTGATTTAAAGGACACGATTTGTAAATGGTGAGCAGGTGCAATGGAAGCACTGACCAGTTTGCCTCTAGTTTGAGCAGATCGCGTCTCCCGCAGCGTGTAAACATCTCCACACACCGATATCTCCCTCCACACTCCAGGTTTGGACTCCTCTGTGAACCCGCCCCGCGGATGCATGACTAGCACACCATTGGTTGTCAACCCGTCCATGTGACCATCTGGATTCTTCCATTTGGCTGCTTTCTCCTGGAGAGACATTTAATTACTATAAACAAAAACGTGTGCGCGGCACTCTCTTTTTAGTTACACATGGGAGACTAATTCCACTGAGCTGGACACACCTAAATTTACAGTTAAGATCAGTTGCACTGAATCAGCAGAAGTGGATACTTGTCTGGACAGCACATATACAAGTGATATATACATGTCTTAATAAAGCGTCCTCTAATGCTAATAAGAAACACATCCAACGGATGACTCCGTATCAAGGACATGCGAGAAAATACTTACTCCGAGAAATATATTCTTGGAAGAATCGAAGCCTGCGGCATAGATGCGCGCCGTATAGGGTGGGTTACGTTCGCACACCACGCGGCATGCAAAGCGGGAGATGGTGCTTTGCGTGATGGGCGTGTCCTCACCGTCGGCACCCCCTGACACAGTATCGGTCACTACAAAGTCAATCGGCCCCTCCGTCGAACGACCAATCTAGGACAGGAAACAAACATACTTGACATCTAAAACGTATATCTTGTTGCAGTCAGTGTGAAAGGGTCCATATATGAATTTTATCATTTTAAAACATTTAAAATGCAAAATGAAAATTAGATTAGTACCATAAGCCAGCTAAACTGAAAACGAGACTTTAGGAATCCTACATTTCATAATCGCCTCACATGATCTGACCTCATGAGATTCTGTATGCGTGTTATAATTGTGAAGTTTATACCATAGGACTGAATTTGATCAACACGTTCTTTTGCATGAGTACGGTTGAGTAAAACAACATGTACTGACCCTACACTATTTTCGGCAGTAAACAGGACAAGGGCTGAAACCGGCCACACGTATGCAGAGACTTGTTTGAAGAGCCCATTTTAGTTTTTAAACTAGGATGGAAATTCCCAAGAATAGATAGGTGCTCATTTGACAAAATCCTGTTTATAAAAACAGTGAAATAAAGGCACAACCAGCTCCTCTTTATTTCCTTTTTATAGTCTGAGTCAGTTTCGGTTTTGTCCCTGTGGGTTGCTGCTGGTTCCTGTTTTTGCTTTTCTGGCCGTTTGCTGCAATCTTTGGCGCTTTTCCCTTATGTGCAGACCAAAACACACCAGCCCCATATCTGAGAATGTGTCTGTAACAGCGACTTCTCGTGGGGGAGATATACCGTATCCAATCATAGACTTTCATTTGCTGCGGTGGAGATCAGACCTTAGAGTATAGAATATGTCAGAAAGAAAGATTTGCCTGCTCCCAGTCAACAGGCCAACAGCGACTTTGAGCTCAAAAGAACAGAAATGGCTTCCAGTACCTGGAACATGTCCGTGTCTTTGTCATGGCTGTACTCCACCACCACCGTCTGGTTTCTGGACAGAGTGTAGGAGATGCTGTGCTGGCCCTTGCAGTTCACCGCCTGTCACAGAACAACAAACATATTTAAGGGTGATTCTCATTTTCCATGACTCATCTGATACAGCGGAGATCTTTGGTACTTTTCCCAAATACATTTAGTACCATTATAATGTTTATTAAAGAATGTGACGAGTGCTTGCCCTTGCAAAGACATCACAAGGGTTTTGTAGTTTTTAGCAAGGAACCCAGCAACTAAAACAGACAAAGTGAAAATAGCCCACCCTAAATATCTATGATATTCCGGTCCCTTGGGATCATGCATCTTTTAATGCACATCTATGTTTGCCTGTCCTTGTCATTGATCAGTTCAAGTGCTAAGAAAATAGCATGTCTGTTGCAAACTGAACTCACGGGAATTGATAGGCATTTAAAAAATTAAGTGGCTTAATTCGTAATATGATATGAATCATACAAAACAAACGATTATTAGAAAAAAGGCACACTAACATCACTGGGTAAAAGGTAAATCATACTAAAATGTACAAATGAGATGTACGAATTTGTAAAAGACTGAGCACAGTCCTGCATGTTTTGGTGCTACAAGTTATGGCATAGTTTGATAAAGAGCTGCTGAGGGAAAAAAAAATTACAGCTTTCTTGGTACTGGGTTACTTCCGGGTCCAAGAGTAATTCTTGCTTAGCCAAGGACCATTAACTTAATGTGAATTTATACTCTTACTTCACTGTTGCAAACAGAAGTGCACGTGATCGGCGTGAAACACACTTTAAATAATCATCATCAAACATTCATTACTCAGACAGCTGTCATATGCTGATTGTTATAAATAAACCATACAGGATTCAAGTCAAGGGTGTAATAACCAAGGCAAACATCACATGACTTTATTTATCCAGTTTAGCGTGAAACCTCTTCATACCACACATACGTGTCTAAACACAATTTTCGTAGTCTAATACAAACCACATCACTGCTATTCACTTTGAAAGTTCATTTTCCAGCGTGCTTATTTTCTCACTCAACTCGCCTCCTCTAATCTGTGATTTCCAAATTACCCACATCTCTGTCACGTGTGCTCAAGAGGGAGTGGAAACTGGGTCATGGTTACTACGTTAGTGTGCAACAATGGAAAAAAGAGCCGAGACAGGAAGGTGGTTTGTGTTTGGGTATGACAACCAAATGCATTACAAAGTTGAAAGCTCAGCATTTACTCACATGCCAAGCACAAGACTGTGTTCACACAAGCATGCACGTACATATGTGACCCAGATTGTGAAAACCCAGATAAAGTCATTGTTTTTGTGATTTACCATTTTCAACATAAAATCATCCTAAATAAAGACAAGAACATTCTGTAAAAATACAACCTTGATATCTTTAGTAAAATTATGTCAAAGATTTACATTATAGTGAAATAGGTGAAATCAAACTTTGATGCTTGTTATCTCAGAATTAGATATTAAGACTTTAGCCTGATTTTCACAGGCAGGGTCACAATTGCATACAGCAGTTGTATGTAACGCTGATCTTAAAAACACTGGAGGTCACAACGGTTCACACGTACGAGCTGAAATCTAACATTTGCCAGCCCAGATATGCCCTGTAATATCCCTAAATAGCATAAAAATGACTATGTTGGGAGAATCTGAAGTAGGTAGTAAAGTAAATATTGATTTATTTTTGTGGGGGAATTATAATTAAAGGAATTAAAATTATAAAAATTATGGAAGATTTTGTCTTTATTTTCATGACTCCAGCGTATTGCTGATTGGTGGCAATAATGCAAGCATAGTATTGAAGTTCAATTCATTTCTATGTGACAGTTCTTTAAATTGTGCACTAATTATAAGATTTTACAAGAAGTATCAGTAGGACAACTTATACAGAAAAGTACATAATGTAACCTGCAGTTTTATACTATAAACAGAAGAGATAGAGAAGCAGACGATAGGGATTGTAGCTTTATCTGTTCAGAACAGAACACTTAATAAACGTCTATGAAAAATAAATGCATGAAATGCTTGTTCATTCATTTTAGAGTCATTTCCACACTTACAGTAAATTAACACGTGGATTCAACTTAACTGTATACTTTCTGCATTAAACATATATTTAATAAGTGGCAACATACTTTTACTCTAATTTGAAGAAAAATACCTGAATAATAATAAATGAATAATTTTTTTCAAAAGATTTATGACATGACTCACCGTTTTTTGTGCATGACTGGTTCAGCGATTTAAATTTGGGACGTTACAGTTGCTGAAGTGGAACAAAGGGGCTTAAGGTTGAAGTTTTCACTGCCAGATAACAACAGGGGTCCAACCACCACCACCCCTGTTTTACAGCGGGCCACAAAAGCTACAAAAAGGCCCAAAACAAAAGAACTAGTAGAGTTGTACCCAACAGGCAACAGGGTATATGAAGCATTTCCATCTGTAAAATGTCCAAACAGCATGAGTCTACCAGTAGCGTGCGCTTAGTGTTTGTTGTAAACGCATGATGAAATGAGATGCTGTGACCACCAACTTCAAGCCAACTCGACTCTAACCTCTGTAAGAATCAAATAGCCCACAATAAAGCTGACAACACAACTCACACAAACACCAAATAAACCTCCAAGACATCCGTGAACAATCGCACATTGTTCCATGAATAGTTTAGTGACATTTGGTGACCCACTATCTGAAAGACGTTCGCCTGCACACCACGAGTAATCGCTTGGCCTGTTCTTTGTTCAACTTTAACATTACAATGATGCAGCTGCACTTGTGTGCACTGCTCTTTTCTCCTATTTAACCCTTTCAGGTCAATGCCTGGAGCCACAGAAGCCCAGTCACCAGAGTGCTCTGACCCCAAAGAACAGCGTGATTCACAGATGACTGTTCGCTGGGCTATTTTTGGCTTTCAGCTCTGACGAGACGCTGCGGACGGATAATAAGCAGCCAACGGTAACAAAACCTCCCCAAAAATACAGCATGCCAGAGTGTTTCATGGCGAGAAGAAAACATTCCTTGCATTCATGGGACTTTCATTATAGAGTATTCCTCCTTTTTTAAAACAGCAAAAACAGTTAGAAATCAGGCTCAAACCTGGATGCAGGTAAAGGCTCAGGAGTTAAGAAGGATAATGAGGGTGGAACAGAGGTGGCACACTGCCATGGCTATTCTCAGCCAATGACCTGACTTAGCTTCAGGGTTCAGCTCTGTTGACTGTGGACCAAACAAGCACAAAATAACAATTGTCCACTTGTAGGAGGCTTTTTCACAGAAAAACACACACACACCATTGTGAGAAAGTGACTCACAGTGCGTTTAGTCTATACATGTTCCCTGGGACTGAACCTATGACCTTAGTGTTAGCCAAAATGGTTGGTGATAACTAAATGATTTTAATACTTAAAAAAAGTTACACATAGTTTAAGGCAGATGTTAGTGGCAGCATATGCAATAGTTTATGGGGTGTGCTCTGACATGTGGAAGATGACCATCGATCAGAAAGATGTGAAACGTGTGTATTCATTTGGTCTCATTTTAACACATTTACATTTACATTTAGGCATTTAGCTGATTTTAACGCCACATCAACACCAAGGGCTATTTTTATGGCAAACTCAAAAGTAGTACAGCTTTACAGCATGATACCAATAAAACTCAATTACATTTATCTAACAGCATTCGGCTTTCATATTTTAAATTTAGTATAATGTTATGCCAATGACAAATAAATTATGACACATACACCATTGAATAAAATTTTTATACCTCAAAATGCTGCAAGTAGGCAGCTCAGTATGTTTTGGAACAAAGCTTGTGTCACATGCTGTGATAAGGCAGTTCTCATTGAGAAAGATTTGCTCAGACAATACCGGCTGTTGGCAGTTTGCCCCAAGCTGACGAGAACGACAGCAAAAAGCCAGAGTCATCAGCAATCATCACAGCGGGCCACCCATCACAACACAGAAAAATCCAAAATGAGCAAATCTTGTGCTTTCCTAAGGTGTTAAGTGAAAAGAATCGAAGTTGGGATTTCAATGCAGAAACTGAAATGATATACAATGGATGCACCGAATGGTTTTAGTCACATTGCTTAAAAGCTTTCAAAAGTGTTGCAATCTCCGGCACTTCAGTTCATGTAATTTCAATTTCTTTAGCGTCAGAAGGATGTGTCTCTGATCCGGCTCTATAAATTTCACAATAACATCTGTAAATGATCCAGCATCAAGGCCATTTGTTTATTGACAGTGGCTTTACTGACTGACAGTAAAATTTTTACAACACAACCCTAACCATCATGTACAGTACCACCCTGTAAATCTCAAGAAGACAAGGCTACACTATTGTTTCCTTGTAGGAACTTACTACAAGCAGTACCCAACTACATGCATTTAGGATTAAACACGCTTTCCAATGTTTTCCAACCTTACAACATAATCTTAATAACTGGGGAAAGTAAACTTCTGTTGATCAAGTATACCTTGACATCCGCCAGACAATAGTAAGATAGAGCAACATGAAAAATAAAAGTGAAAACTTCAGATTTGCCATCTAAAGATAGAGCATTTCTTTTGATGTGCAATTACCTTGCTGGCTTGTGGCGTGTTGAGGATGTGTACAGTACTGGGTTTGACACCATTGGCTTTGGTTCTCTTGTAAAGGGCAAACCGGCTTTTCCTCCGCCCTCGGTCTCCATTGGGGAGTGAACCATTGTACCTGTTCAAGACAAATGGCAAACGTTAGACAATATCGTATGACACAGACATGTTTTTTTTTTGTGTAAAAATGTAGTGTACAAATCAAATATTTTGTCATCATGATGAAGTCATCACAAGACATAACTTCAAACATCATTTCTAACAATAACCACAAATGAAATGCTCCTCTTTATTACTACATGCTGTCATACTATTAATACATACTAATAAAAAAAAATCCTAATTACATTTTACAGTACTGACAATGTTAACTAAACTGTGTGAATGAAATTGAAGTTGAAGTGGACTACCTTTTATAAAACAGTTACCACACTATAAAGAAAATTCAAAATGATCGTGTTTTAATAAAAGGAATGTACCGGTAATAGTTTTATAGGACTGTTTGTGTTCAGATGAATAAAGGAAGTCAAGTAATTTCTCATTTTTGTAACACTATTACCGTCACACAATAATGAAACAACGTGGATATGAAACAACACATTTTCTCTGTGTATTATTTCTAAAAACAACTCGTTCAGTAGCTAAATGTTCCATGACACTCACAGATTTATAAAAATATACAAAAAAGGTGAAGTGAACCAAAACCATGCAGCCTAATTATCCAAGGATTCCTCAAAACCAGTAAGTCAAGAAGTGACCAGTAAACTGTGGAAATATGCATTACCTGTCAGGCTATCAAAAACACCAAATTATTTAAACAGGGTGTGCCCATACAAATAAAAGCACACCTTTTTTAATTCAACTATATTGAATGTTAAGCATTATTTGGCATCATAATTACATCACATTCTACACTATTTCAGCAGTACTTTGATCTAGCCACAATTACAGGGGTACAATAACCACTATAAAATGAAATTAATAATCTAATTTCTCAGTAATGAGAATAATTATTTAATAACCGCAAGAATTTGAGCAGGTCCTATTTAGCACACAGATCTTATCAAGTAATATGAAAACGTAGTTCTAGTAATCATTACAGATGTACAAGGGCAGGTGTGGGTCATGAAATATGTGCTTATTTTATAGTCAAGTGACATTTAATAAACTTTAGGCTGCTAACAGACCTTACATTGATGCTGTCAATCAATAGGTGTGTTTATATGACTCGATAAATTTAATGCATGCAGCTCTTGGTATGGGATGCCAGTTTTTGTTCCATCCATAATGATTTCCTGCAGGATTTCTTGGTAGCCTGGACTATTCCCATGAGTGTTAATAGAGCATTCATGTGAACAAGGATTCAGAGTAAAGTGCTGATCTAGAATCAGCTCCCTACTGTGGGCATGATGTCAGCACTTATGAGAGCATCCTGTACCGGTGGTTATCACTGAACGTGCTTAGAAAGAAAGAAAGAAAGAATCAAAAACGACAAGCAACAGCTCTGTTCATTTTACATTTTCATGTATTTGCATGCAAGATTTTGTGAACTGAAACTAAAAATTAGCAAGCATCTGGAACAACAAAGTTTACCTAGACACACACACCAAAACCAGAACACCACACAAAGTACATTCCTAGGGTTGATTCTTTCTTTCTCTCAGAGTTTGAGTTTGAATGATTGTTATTCTAAGGCCATCTAAGTGAGCTGGCAGAAATTTCTGAGTCAGCAAGATCCATCTCCTCACCGATATATCAGTCACTGAGGAATGACACGGTTACAAAAGGTGCATTAGAAGCTTGTAATGTCCCACAAAGCCTTATCAAACAGCTCAGTCAGTCTAATGAGAACAATGAACAGAGAGAGAAGACTAGAGGCACAGATCTGCCTGTGCCCAGATCAATAATACCCTCTTTCAGCATCAGACTCTGCCCTGTCTGTGCCAGGGGGCAATGCCAGGCAATCCTGATGAATCAGGGCAGTAGAAAGATGGTACTGTTTTACCAGGATCTTAAAAACTAAAATGAAGAACCAACACAGGCTCTAATATATCAATTTGGCTCAGAATGCCTCATAATGCAGTTTAAGCTTCATTAAACACCCAAACATTCAATAATACCCAAAGGCTGCAAGTGTTCTTTGGCTCTGCAAAATACTAAATCACTTTAAAAATAAAAACATTCACTTTAAAACACACACACACACACACACACCTATTAAAAACCTGTCAAAAACTTCCAAAAAGCAAAACAAAATAAAAAAACAGCAGGATTTCTACTGTAGACATAAAACTTATAACAGTAATCAGAATTATCAATTAGAACAATTGAAGTTGGAGAAGCTCAACCGTACGTAATCTGGACATATTAGAGTAAAAGAAATACAATAAAAGTTTAAAAACATTTGCGGTTATTTAGATCTTTTCCACATTTTAGAATAGTAGTAAAAACATGAAATGGTAAAACACAGTTGTAACGGTGGGAACTATTGTGACTAAAAGCATCCAAAATAAATCAACACCATGTTATATTTAGCATCTTTAAAAGTAGGCACCCTTTGTCTAGAATTTGCAAAATCATACTCTTGATCTTTTACCATCCAGCTTTTCGAGGTCTCAAAACATTTTTGTCAGTTGCGTCCAACTTTGACTGGTACTGTACACTAAGAATTGGGAGAATTTCAAAACATCTAAAAAATGTCTTCTTTATGCATAATTAATATTTGTAAATGACTGTTTCAACTGTCTCTTAAACTTGGGAGTGAAAATGTGTCTCGACTTCAGACTTGGGTGAAATACGGTTTATATTTAAACAGTGATGTCTGAATCTAAATCAGTGCAACTCAATTCCAGACCTGACCAGCAATGCACAGATTAGTACATGGAGCCTGTATTAATAAACTCGCGAGTTAAAAAGTTGTCTTGGATGAGAAAGGCATTACAATGTCCACTGCAGGATTTAAACGCAATGCTCCAGACCCTTGACCAGTTTTCGATTCAAAGCGAGAAGGGGGAATTGTAAAAGAGAAACAGTCTCTTTGCTCAGTCACAGAAAAGGAGGGGGCCAAATAACTTTAGTGGGCTGCTTCCGAATTCCTTCACCGCCCTTCATCTCCTTATTACTTTCCGTGCAGATGATGAACGAGCAGGAAATAAAATCAAAATATGACTCTCTGTGTGTCGTCGACAACAAAATAGTACGAGTCCACCAAACAAGATTAACGCACTAACGTTCGTTTACATTTATTCGTCATGTGACACCAATGCCCGTCATCTCGGCTTAATTATAAATCAACCGTATTCTTTGAGATGTAAATATAATTTACGGTTATATTTCGATACGTGTAAATATATTCCCGCGAAGAGCTCGTCTATTCTTGCACAGAGCGCTCGTTTGAGCGCACGTGTTTCATTTGTGCAGTAACGTGAGCGCGTGAATTTTAAGAGCTGGGAGGTCTCGCGCACGGCACGCCAATATCAAGTGTGTAAACAAACTATTTCCGTACTCTGAAAACGCATTTATCAGCTAAACAACGACTAAAAACGATGGCTCTGGGTTTCTAACATCGGTACTGTAGAAGTTTTAATGGTCACATTAAAGTGCGCATTTGAAAGCAGCTCATAAGAAAACTAAGGTCAATTTCGGACACACATGAGGAAAAATAGCCGTGCGTGTGAACTCACCCCAGAACCACCAATTCGCCGTACTTTACAGGCTCTTTGGTGGGCGCACAGTGCTCTTCTTGACCCGGTGAAAACATGAGGCTTTTCAAACAACACAGCGCCCCTTCCTCTGAGTTACACGATCATAAATCCAGTCAGAAAAGGGAAAAACACTTCAAAGGACGCTCCAAACTGCCATTTTACATATTTATCCGCTCCCAATCTTCTGTTATACTTTTCTACATAAAATGAATCGGTGAACCCGTACATCCGACAGAGGTTTTACAAATAAACCCTTTACTCGTGGAGACATTTCATTAAAGGAAGAACGTTTAACTTAGTGGTTCCATCCGCCGTAAGAAAAACAGTACTAGTAGGGGGTGGAACGTACCATTCACTTATAACGACTTTACACGAGGTACATCCAGAAGCAAATCTTTAAATAACAAAGAACCTCTTCTATTAGCTTTATTACAGACTAGTGCGTACTTGCGCATCTTTCATAAATGTGTTCTGTCTGAAATAAATGTTATAAAAGGTTTCGTTTTGAGAAAATTCACTTTTCCACCCTAACACCGGTCTCCCCCTTTAACGGACCGATCCAACACAGCGGCGGTCTGAGGCGGCACCTTCAATTATGTAAACAAAGAGTGAAACTTAGAAATATTTAAAGTGATACTCCAGATTAGCGATTTTACAGTTTTAATCTTTTCCTCATTACTCATTAATCATTACCTATCCGCATATAACCTACTTACCTAAATTCCAATGTTTATTATTATTTTATTTGCATTATTACATTAGCAGCAACAGTATTATACATTATCTGCATAAAATATTTCCTTATTTTAAAGTTTGATTTGTATAATTAATTTCAATATGATTTTAGTTTTTATCCAAGTTATGTATTACATATTGAAAATAATTTATTTATTACAATTTTACAAATTCAAATGTTATAATCTCCAGTCTCTTGTTATAATAGTATGATCTATTGTTCATAAAGAGCCACTGAGGTTTAAAATGAGAAATATTATAACATTATTTATATTTGTAATATTATTATTTTAGGTATGTTGAATGGGGTATTTACCTTAAAAAGATTTTTTGATTACGTTCTCTTCCGGAAGTTGTAATCTACAAACCCAGCAGCAAGAACTATGTAAACTAGTCCTGGAAATATAAACTGTTGACCTGCTGTGCTGTAAACGGTGTTAAAAGCCATAATTCATTCAAAGACATCATGCTGGCCTAACAGCTCTGTCCACGTGAATGAGCCATTTGCTATGACTGTAATCTTCATCCATACAAAATCACAGCTCCATTTAGATACTGTTTTCATGGTTTGCTTAGTATGATTTCATTTATATTATAAAACATACCTTTTAGGACACTATAGATATGTTTGGCATATGTCCTGCCATTGTCCTTAGATTACATGTTTATATGGTAATGCATGTTGTCAGTGGATGAGTACAGGCGAATGAAATAATATTCTTTTTTTCTTTCTAAAAACAGGTGGTGGGGCTTCCCACTCATGTGCTTTTTGGCCAAACCTGCCGATTGGTCGTTCCACTCTACCACTCCTGCATGTTCTTTAACGGCTGTTCAGTCTTTCACACATTCATGCTGAATGTGCTACCTCCACACTTGTCAAGCCTTGTAATTAACTCGTAGACACAGTTGTATTTGTTGTATTCTTCTTTCTTTTCTTTTCTCTCATGGACTTTGTTTAACATTAACACTATTATTCACTTTGCATTGTCACTACTGCATTTGTGCAGTGTAAACCAATCATGTATTTTTATAATTAATTTTTAATTAAAAATTTTATTCAACATCATAAATTTACAAATTAATCACTTCAACAATAAACTATTAGTAACAGTGAATGTGTCAAAAATATGCCCTAATTTACTGTTCCTGCATTTAAGCCATTAATGTTAATACAGTACAAGAAACAGCTCAGTGTGGTAATTAGTAACAAAGCAATGTCTCAAAAATCGTGTGTGTACAGTAGCCAGACAGTTTGTGAATTGCAGTTATTTTACTCACAAAACAGATCTTCAACATCACCCTAACCCACCTCATACACGTGTGCCTGGACAAAGGATCAAAGGCTTGGTTAGTCATACCATCTTGATGAATAGCAGATGCAAAAGCTACTGTTTCTATAAGCCATGTGTCTGGTTTAGATATTTTTTACTGTTAGACTATTACTGCGTGTACATAAAGAAATGAAAAGATATGACACACGTGTGCGGAAAGAGTGATTGAGCATCTTGAAGTTATGATCTGGACTGAAACATGATTTTTTTAAACATTGTTTCATATTCTGGTACAACATGGGAAACATAAATTTAGAATGATTTGTATGAAACAAATTTTTACATTTTCTTAAGAAAATGTTTTGTGACTGGTTTTTGCCTATGCAAAATGAGATGCTAGGGTGTGCTTAGGTAGGTGCTTACTGTCAAAATAACCCCTAATAAGCCTTTTTATGTTTATCCCTAGATACGTCTATTTATGTCCAGTTTAATGCAGGCAAAATAAGCAAAAATCTTTATTTTTATCAAGCCACATGATTTGCCATATTCATATCCATAGCCAAAATACACTCAGTAGGTTAATATTTCAGGGTGTGTTTAAATCCCTAATCCCTAAAGTATGAGCAATAATAATTATGATGCTTACTTAAGTACCACTTATAGAGCCCAAAGGGAAATTTTACTGCTTAGAGGTTGCTCTTCATAGCTGTGGAGATGATGAATTTAAGCTTGTGTTTCAATTAAGTATTAAGGGGAAACACATACAAACAAGACAATTGTTGAAAATGATTAAGAGTATTAAGCCACAAAATTAATGTTTATTTTATATCTGATTGTGAAAACATTTGATAGGAAATGTTTAAATTCATATTAAAATTTCCATAATGTTATCTTGATTGCAGACGTGGCCAACCTGAGCTTAGTTTCTAAAATTGGGTCTTTTTCCAGAAGAAATGCCTCATAAGCAAGAGATTCAACTAAAATTCAGATTTAAATGATTTAAACAGATATGCTACATAAAATTGTGACGAAAAATCACTAGCTTTAGCATTTTAATCACTGTTTTAATGGATGGGTTCAACCAGATGAAAAAGCAACCAAATATAGAAACTCCCTAATAAAAAATAAATAAAAAAGTTTAAAGAGATATCTTCTTCTAATTCAATAGTTTTGAATAACTTATTTCTATTATTAATACATGTGATTCATTCGAATTATTACAATTAAAAATACATAGGTGTGTTCAAACTTCACCTACAGTGTATATAAAATCTTGTTGCTATATTGCAAGGTACAATGACAAGGTAGCATTTCATATGTACAGCGTTCAGACATGTTGACGTCAGTATACTGTACTTATTATACTCTTTAAAGGCCGCTATTAGCGTTAAAGTGTTCATATTGACAGGAACAAAGGCAGATCTAGGATCAGCTGATAGTAGTGTGATACAACGGGGATTGGCTGGAATGTGTTGAGACTATGTTAGCGGTCTGCTGATCTCAGAGTCACACAAAAGTCTTCTTGTTATTATTTGAACATCTTCATCCTGCATTAGTTTCTATCAGTGTAGCTAGTTATATAGAGTTATATAAACACAAAGGCAATTGAAACGGTGTGATGCACTTTAAAATTACAGCATTTCATAAGAAGGCAGCAAAAAATACAAACATGCGGTCCGTTTAAAGAGACAGTTCTTCCGAAAACGAAAATAAATCAGCTATTTGCCCTCATGTTGCTGTTGGTCACCATTTTCTTTGATTGTATGCATTACAAGTCAATTAATCTTTATTTATATTTAGCCTATGTAACATCAGTTAAAGGTTTGTTTTTAACTGTAAGTTCTGTAGTATCAGTCAGGACATTCTTTAAGAAACGTGTGTTTACTGGAAAATCGTACATGGTTTGAGAAATATAAAAATAAATAAAAAAAAACACTTTTTTTTAACGAACTCTTACTTTAGGGCACAAATTTTGTTAGGTTTCTGATGATGCTAAGAAATTGCAATCGGTTCTGCCAAATGACACTAAATGTGGACTCAAGCTAAAAAAAAAACATATTCAATAAATCGTATTCAAAGTCCCTTCAAGGTTTTCTTTTACCATAACAATTTTGTTTGGCATTTATATAAAATGAGTAAATGTAACGTAATAATGATATGTGGTGTTGAAGCAGCGAAACCGATTTTAACAATCCCTCATTACGCTGCGTATGTCCCGTCTAAACGTGTGCTTGTGGGACAGTGAGGATTTACCGCCTCCTTGCGGTAGTTTACGCTCACTGCAAAGATTATGACAAATCGACACGTATCTTTTCTGGTTTTAATATTAACCAATATATATATACAATATACCTATATATATATATATATATACCAATATACCTATATACCTATATATATATATATATATATATATATATATATATATATATAGGTATATATATATATATATATATATATATATATATATTGGCAAACGTTTCATCAGATTTTTACCAAATTAAAGGATATTAGGTTAATACCCACTGCGGGTGCAAGTGGTGGCATTTAACTAAATAACAGTATGGTAATTACTCTTTTAATCATGGAAAATAAACCAAAAATAAAACACATTAAATGCCCCATAATTTTCTTTAGACAATGCAGTACATCATTGTCTCATTTAAAAATGAGAGAAGCAGGAAGTAATTTTTTTTTCTGCAAGTCTACTCATTGATGGTTGCTTTGTGTTATTGCAATTTCTAATTCTCCAATTTACAGCTGGAATTACATTATAAATGTAGTAACTGTGAAAATAAATCTGTACATTTGCAAGGAAAAACAATCCCTTTATAGTTTAACACAGATATTATTATTTTTACAAATGGATACCTCCTAAAATTGTGAAAAGCCTGTATGTTACCTGCATGTTTACAACAAAGTAACCTAAAATTCAATCAATGCTATTGTCTTTAACATAAAAAAAGATTTATAAGCAAATATTCACATAAATCCTCTAAAATACACAAATTTCAATTGATTTTTAAGATAAATACAATTGCTTTATAATTAGTTATAGGTTAGTACACAATTTCATCATATTTGAATGGTAAAAACTGGAGACCACACAGACTTTTTAAATCAAGCATCCCCTTTAATACCGGTCACCTGTTTTACAAAAAATGCAGTATTCAGTGTTAATGAAATTAGCAACAATATAGTGCGTGTTGACAGTTGAGAAGGACTTCCTTTCTGAGGAGCAGAAACCACAACTCTGTGATCCCACATCAGCAGCACATTGCAATCGTGCTTATTTTCAGGTTTTAGCACAGATTTAACCCATAATTTACCACTGATTCCTTAATATATCCCACTCCATATCAAGCCCACTGGGAAAGAAAACTCAGCATGATTAGCAATTCTGCATGTGAGGAAAAGCATTTATTGTTTAAAATGTGACTCTTGTGCCTCTGAGTTTAGGATTTCAAGACAAGAGCCGAAAACGCAACATAGTGAGTGTCAGTAGATCCTAGTGGTAATTTTATTTTTAAAACAACACAAATATCCTCAATGCTCTTTATACGAAAGGATAAAAATCTCTCTGGTCAAAGAGAGCTAACAAAAAGTAGTATTCAAAGTATTTAGATTGAAAAAGGGTCAAGTGAACTTCTTGCAAGTCTACTGAATATGAGGAATGCCAAGGTGGAGGAGTCGACGCGGGCGCGAGAAACAATCTGGTTCACGGGTCCATTCGGCGCCATTCTGGACAGCAGGTTGGAGTGTGCAGGGATCGGTTTGGCTGGACATCATATGGTAGATCAGGGCTGGAATTGGGTTATTGTGGTCTGTTGATGTGTTGGCGTTATGCACACCAAAGCCTTCCTTTGTTTAATTGAAGTTCATAATTAAGAGTAAAATTTATCCCTATCATCCTGAAACAGAAAAAAAAATAGCACTTTATTGTCTGGGTACAGAACATTTGCTAATGGAAAGCCAACTGAACGTGAAACGGAGCTTGTACCCTTTCATGTCCCTTGGTAAGCTGTTTGTTGACAGAATGAAGTAGCTCCTGTAGTTCCTGGACTGTCTGATTCAACCCTGCAGTCATCTTCTCCTTACGATCAATCTCCTCCTAAAACCATTACAAGTCATTTAAAGTCCAAGCACTGCACATCAACAAGCAAGACTGAATTCCAAGAATAAGCTTCTGCAAAACAGCATTTGAATGCAATCTGAGATGTGTATTTAAGTTGAGTGCGTTTCCTTATTCGAGGAGACAACAGCTTTAGTTGCATGCGTTACAGTATGTATAATATTATGTTATGAAAGAAGTTGCTAGGCATATCGTTTAGCAAAATGTACCATTTCGTACCGTTTGTGATAGGCTGCTTGTGTCTATCAGGTCAGTCTGGCCTGCTTTAATGATCTCTGCCTGAATCAACTCCAGAGATTGCTGGGCCTGATCACAACAAACAGAAAAGGGGAAAAACAAAGAAGCAAAACAAATATATACGTTAACGTGGCCACCAGGCTTTTCTCTAGTTTGTTGATCTCTGGTATCACATTCTTTACCTTGTAGAGATCTCCAGCCACTTTCTGTCGCTCTCTTTCCTCCGTCTCGAGTTTACACAACGTCTCAGTAAGCTGAGTCTTGAGCTGAAACACATCAGTGATAGATCTTGGGATCTGAGTTTCTTTAAAGCAACTTGTGCGAGTATTACCTGAGAGATAATGACTCGAGGCTACAAACATACTGCGTTGTATTTCACTTCTTATTTTTTATTACTCATTTACTAATTCTATACATTCATTACACATCATACATTCATTCATTTTTATTCTTAATTTGTATTACTGTTGTTTAATCTTATGTTGGACAGTGTGTTGTCTTCACAATTAGATATGGGTCTCGAAGTCTCCATCTGTAGGTTTTAAATAACATCATGTGACATGTTGTAAAGCAGTAATTTTCCACCGTCTTTCTTAGTTTAATAATACTTGTTTGAATCGGTTTCAGTTTTTTGAATAATCTTAGTTGTGTTTCAATGCTTTATCTGACTTACACTACAGCCAATAAAGGAGCTTCTTCTTCCATCATCTTTTTATGTTTCTAGTAATGCTTGAGATTTGCAAATTATGCCTGTTTTCTCAGTTCTCTTACTACTTTCTGTTGAAACTGAATGTAAAATTGTGCACGTATTTGCATTAATTAGAAATAATGTCTTTGACTGTCATATCTCACTTTTAGTGCTGCGTATTTTACGGGATCTAGATATAGTTCAACAATTAAAAACCTGTCTCTAGAACGTTCTTTTTCAAGAAAGTGAATAAAGTAACCTATAATGTGGTACAGATTCTAAAATTTCAACTTCAAACAGTAAAAATACTCACCAGTTGACATTAGATCAGACAACAGAAGGTTAAACAACAAACAATGGACAAGAACAAAACAGTAGAACAATAAGTAGTAAACAAAAGACATTAAATATGCAAGTAGCAGACAAAGAGCAGTTAGTACGTGTGTACACAAGTGACTGCAGTTCCAAGATCTTAAGCAGAAGTGGCAGTAAGTGAGATGTGACCGCAGAGTAAACCGAGAGTAAGGTATTAGATGACAGATTAGGATATAATTCAGGCAAGGTCTATCCATTATCCCTAATTTTTTGTAAAATGGGGCTTTAATGTAAATTCCTTATTCAAGAAGGTAACATCAGTTTACATACAATCCATACAACCACCTGGGATGCTGCATGACGTCACAAAAACTCATCTTACTCAACTGCATTTCGGTTTTTCAACCAATTACTACTAGAACTACTAGAAATAGTTCACCCAAAAATAACCCCATTGACTTGACCATAGTAATTTTTATTTCTACTATGGAAAGTCAATGGGGTCCAATTTTGGGGTGAACTATTCTTTTAACACAAATTTCAGCCGAATGTTCACATCGCTTATTTCCACACAAGATAACAAATAGGGACAGAAGATGCAGCTGACAGATAGTTCACAAGACTTGAGTAAAATATTCTTTATAGTCAAAAATGACAGATCTGTTTAAGAACAAAATTAAGTTTTTAATCTTCTCTTCTGCCATGGTTATCAAATCTTTCATTTTAAAGATAAATAAAATTCATAAATAAAATAAAATTATAATAAATAAATAAAATTACATTTATTTAGTATAACCAGCAAACTATTAGTGAATTATACTTTTAAAGCTGCAATCTGTAACTTTTGTATCTTATTTTAACCAAACATTTACAGGATGAAGCTTTAAAAAAACATAATTTACAGGTGAATATCTTAGAAGTTAAAGACAATGGATAGCTCCTTGACATCAAATTCCAGCCCCTTGAAGTAACCATGTGACAGCGGCTCAAGAACAGAGAGAAAAAGCTATGTTAGTTTATCCAGAGGGCCAGCTTACCAAATTCAGCTCCTCATTCTGTCTGACGGCCTCTGTGTATGAGCCGTCGAGTTTTCTTTGCAACTCGGTCAAGAGATCTTTGAGCTGTAATATAGTTAAGAGTATAAGGAACGAGTGGGGCTGAGAATGGGTGTCACTTTAGCAAGATGTGTTTGGATTCGAAGTGAGGTATGAGCAACATCCTATGTAATTTCCAAGTTCATGTAAGTTCACAATTTTTTAAGGGCTTCCAATGAACACTAAATGGTTGTGATTTGTGATTTATACAAGTGACATGTTTCTGTATCAACATCCTTTGTAGTTCTTAAAACAACATTCCTATTCACCAATCAATCTTTTATTTTGCTTAACATGCCCAAATCAGACATGAAGTGATAAACCACATCTCTTACATGTTAAGTTTCTCAATCATGTTTGCTAAAAACACTGTTGGTTGTTTGCTTTTCCTTTCTGCTGTAGCTCCACCCACTGGGAAACATCATAGATCTATACATCCTTAAAAAATGCACCTGATGCTGATACAGGAACACGGTCTTCTGATATAAATCCCGTGCAATCTCACGCATGACACTCATGAACCCTGTATTTTTCAAATGGTGCTAGTTTGTCAGTATTTAAATGAATGTGAGTGCTGTGCACATTTACTACTAAGCTAAAAACGTACTTAATTCCTGCCAAATGATGATTTATTTCATACGACTAATAAATTAACCCGCATCTAAGCATTACACAACATTGCTAGTGAAAGAAATACTCCAGGTGCAATATTGTGGTAACTGACAGCATGCCATGTTTTTTATGAGCATGAATTCCAAGATATTTCTCTAAGATAGATCTCTGTCCTTAATCCAGATATTACAAAACATTCTGCAAATCTACAGATCTTAAAGGAATAGTTCACATAAAAATTATATTATAATTTTTTCACCCTTATGTCATTCAAACCCTGTATATGATTCTTTCTTTTGTGGAACACAAAAAAAAAATATTTTGCAAAACGCTGGTCACCGGCACCCATTGACTTCCATTGTACCTTGTGTTCATACTATGAAAGTGAATGGGTGCTAAATATCTTCTTCCGTGTTCTGCTGAAGCAAGAAAGTCATACAGGTTTGTCATGAGGGTGAGTAAATAATAAAGAATTTTTATTTTACGGTAAACTATCCCCTTAAAGTTTTTGAGCTGTGGGTTGATCATATATATTAAAAAACTTAACCAACGCAAACTTTTGACCGAGTATAGACAGAATAGATACCAAACACCTTAGTTATAAACACCTTAGTTGTTTTGCCCTAAAATAAAACAGTGTTAGTTATTTATAAACCGCAATGACAACCAACAACAAAGGAACGAAAGACAGGAAGTATAAACCAGGAATCCAATCATACAATAATGTTGTTCAAACTTACTTCTCTGACTTCTGACACATACGTGGCGCTCTCACGCTCTGCTCTCTCCAGTTCAGACTCCAGGTGCTGTTTGTCCCTCCGTAACTAGAATATACACATTGCAAAACAGTATTTAAAGTCCTATGCATCGGCTCCTGAAGCTTTTCGTTTTTCAAATGTATGTTGTGGATTGTATAGCACAAGTCCCTGCAACCAAAAACTGAACTTACGCTTTCCAAATCTCCATCTGAGCAGAGTCTGTCCACTTCCTGTTCCAGTGCAATTACCCTCTGAGTCATCTAAAAATGACAGAATCAAGTCATTTTTTTCGACATATACTGTACCGTGCCGTTCATTTATTTATTAGATATGACAGTGTAACAGTTAAAACAAAATCACGTGTAACAATTCAATGCATCACCTATGGAAATGTAATAAATAAAAACAAACCTCTTTGAGATCAGCCTGTGACTGCTCCAACTTTTCTTTCCAGCAGGTCTCTTCCTGCTCCACACAGTTCTGTAGCCTCTGCAGGATCGCTTCCTGTGAACGAGTCACCAATAAATCCTTCAGTAACATCACTAAAGCATCCTCATATCGACTGCACTGTTAACCATTTAGTTCAACATTGCATCTTCAGCTCACCGTTTCTCCCAGCACCTTCTTGTACGTCTCACAATCTTTCTGTAGAACTTTCTGGGCCTCCTCAGATTCCTTCAATTTTTCTGCTAAAGCCTGTCGAGGAAACAAACGCTCGATTCTTCAACCAAAGTTTAAAGAAACATGCACACACACCCACACACGGTAAAACAACCGTCCACTTGTTTCGTTAGACAACACAATATTTCTTCTCAGACTTTTAATGCATCCGTACCTGGGTATCACCAGCTCCAGAAGTCATCTCTACGGCAACAGCATGTCCTTTACTCGAACACTCCTTCATGGATGTCTCAAACTTCTGCAGCCACTGCTGGTGGTTCTGAACAATCCGAATGTAAACATGCATTAGAAGATGCACTTCTGCGGGCACCTACAATAAATGAAATGTACAAGTAATTTCATTCTGTAATCTGTAGGGCGGTAGGACACCTGGTCGGTGGGCAGGGGCACGTGTGGCAGGAGTCTGTTCAGCAGCTCTGCATTCAGCTTCTGCAGACTCCAACATCGTCTGATGCTCCTGTGGAAAGAAAACACAAGATCACAGATTCCATCAAATTAACCTCAACAGATTCAAACACGTGACCCTGTCTGTGAAATCCAGGTTGAAGTCTCAAAATCTAATTACGAGGTTAGAGGCATCAAAGTAGTACTAGTCATAAAAATGACAAAAACATGCAATGTGTGTTTATCACTGTAAATGATAGATTTTGAGATATAGTATTAAAATTCTCATTTGTAATACAAAAAAATTATGATTTTATTAACACCATGTTGTAGTATTTTGCAACTTTTTAAAATAAATATATATATATTATTTCACAGAATGTTCTTTACATTATGTGCATTTGTTGGATTTATAAATTGACTTAAGCTGGGTTTTCAAAGGCAGAGTCACATATATCTACTAATTACACTTCATATCACTCCATAAACCACACCACAAAGTGAATCAGTGCACTGGCACTTTCCACCCAAAAACAGTGACAGATTCACCTCACAAGCTGTGCTGTTATATCACTATCATTCAATCTAAATCAAATGTCAAACACCAGGTCATGTCAGGTAAATTTATACTATTTACAGATACATCCAACACTGTTTTCGTGTGGCTGCATTCGCACGGGATAAGCGAAGCCTGAGATTTTACTCGAATTTACTGACTTATCTCCCGGATATGATGTCGAAGCAGTACGTAACAATGATATAACCTGCCAAATGCTGGCCAAATCACAGAGATGCCGATTTGCACGGGACTAATATTATCACAGAACCTCTGTGTTCGGCGAAATATGGTAGGTCATTTGCGGGGGAATTTTTACTTTACAAATTACAGACATGGCCGATTCGCACGGGATTAATATCACAGACAACCTCCGCAATTATTACAAATGACTAGAGGTCCCTAGATAATACTAATCCCGTGCGAATAGGGCTTTAGACACACTTGCTTAAAGTACAGACAAAGTACAGACTTACTAAAAAGAAAAAAAATCATGTGACCAAATGATAAATATTGTATTGTTTTAGGCCAGCAACTCAACAGCATTTGTATGTCCGGTCTTGTTTTTCAGTAAAAAACACATCGAAACATCCTTACATGTTATGGCTTGTTTTAAGCTTTTGTCTTTTAATTTGCCTACATGGTGGAAAGCAAAACAAATTCAACATAAATTCCTTTAAAAGATGCTTTTCTTCTTTGAAAATCTAGTTTTAAGAATGTTAAAAGATTTTTACTGGGAAAAACCAAAACAATTATTTGTGTGAAAACTAGAAGGCTCTATCCACTGTAAGCATACAACCACACTGTTCTAGTTCTAGCTTTAAAGTCCTAAATTAACCACTTCTTGAACTCAAAATAGCATGATTGAACTACATCTATTACTTCCCAACACATTAACCTTTATAATGTGATGTATTTTGGAGTAAAGAAAAGTAGGTTAAGTATTGATTTTATCCACTGGGAGTATTGAGTTGTTGAAAAATGCTTTTTCATATGACAGCAGCTGGGACGGGTCAGAGCACATATATTGATGAACCAGTCAGCATGATCTATCCATCTGACAGCGGGCTGAGCCGCAGTACGATGACTCGTGATGCAAGCAGAGTTGGATATAGCAGGACTGTTTATAGATCTGCGGCATAACTTATACATTAACTCAAATGCCTTGCTACATTTAGATGGCTGGTCAACCCTGTGGAGAAAGAGGGCAGGAGTTTCTGATTACTGACAGATCTTCACACCTGGCAGGAGGAGAGAGCTGGTAAGACCATTAAAGGTGTTGGGGAAGGGCAAGATGGACAAGATGGATACAACCCAACTAATAAAATTACAACTTCTTAAATTTGTCATTATCTTCCTAATCTTGATTATGTCATTACAAGAATAATTCACCTTTGAGGATAATTGTAATATTACATTAATTGGTTGCAGAATTGTAGAAAATGGGTGGGGATCAGCATGCGGGGAAGGAGGAAATTTGTGAAAAACAAATGAATGATTAAATGGGCAAACATGATATCTAAAATACTGAACACAGAAAAAAAATAAGCTGCATACTCATTTCAGGCATCATAGATTGAAAGATTTTCGTAAAAAAAAGAATAATAATTAAAAAAAACAGCCAGGTTCAACCAAGATGAGGCCAAAAACCTGCCATACATCTATAGACCATGTATTGGTTGAAGCTTTTTGGCATTCAATACAGCACATTAGTATCATGCAGTTAAACAGTTGTGAAATGAGTATGCAGCTGTACATGAGGAAGTTAATGAGAATGCAGAGAATTTTACTGGTCATTAAATGGCAGCGGCTTTGATTTAACTCTAGAGTGAAGTAGTTTGGGAGTTGTGGTGCGAACCTTGGCGCTCTTGTTGAGTTTTCCCTGAAGCATGGTCTCGGTGGCTGACAGCGCCTCCATAGCGCTCCAGTTTTTCTCCCGTAGCTCCTAGTCAGTTTCAAAGAAATACCACTTTCAGTTCAGCCTACACACTTGCCACAAAAATGACTGTGCCATACATAAAGGCTTGTACCATGTAGAGAACCTACAAACCGAGACCCAAACAAACACTTCCATTTACCAAACCTTATATGTACCATATTTTTTAACAGTGAACAGTTTTAACAAAAACATTGCTAAACTAGAAGCAACACCCTTTGTATTTGTAAATGAAACATTTGTGATAAAACTAGGCAGCATTTTTAAACATAATGTAAATGGCTTCATAATATAAAATAAGATGTTTCAGGCCACACACAAATTCCTAAACTGCCTTCACATTTGATGCCTTCACATGATTGATGTTTGTGTTGACATGACGTATGTAAAAGCAAACCGTGAAGTTTCACACAGTGCAGAAATTACTATATAAATTTAAAGAAAGGTTCATTTTTTTTAATTATTAAAATTACATTTGACATACTTATTGCTTCTGCTGTTTAAAACCACTCTAACATTATCTGCAACGTCTATGCAACCTCTATGCAACGTCTATGCAACAAAAATAGCCCAAAGCGTATTATTACCCAGATTCTGCAACCATAAAATAGACATTTCTCAGATAATATGAACAGCATTCTGCTGCCAACGGCATCTCTACAGGACATAATTACCACTGTAATAATTATCAAAACTTCCTTCAGGATTTCTACAGGATGCATCTCTGAAGTCCAGGACTGACCAGCCCAAAACTGCCATTCAAATGATGGTCACCTGCTTTACATTCTCATTAGCATAAGCATTACAGCACATCTACAAGAAAAGCTGAACCTCAGCTCTCTCGCTTTACCCGACAGGAAAAAAGCTTTTCGCCACCAAGACTCACTAAACTTACGTTGTTTTTCTTGCGATGAATCTCCACGGATTCCCTCAACCCAACCAGCTCTGCCTGTAGTTCAGATAGACGTTTGTCCTTCTCAGCCAACCTAAGGAAACACAATGGTTGTATGTCAGTCTAATGACACTAGAAAATGTAAGAGATGGTGAGCAAAGAGGAGCTAGCAGGAGGACTGAATTGTAACTATAGAAATATGATACTTACGCTGTTAATAATTCTTGGCTGGGAGCTGCTGAAACAGTTTGCTGTGCCAAAACAAGAGAAACACAATTATATAATTACTGCAAAGTGAATTCTGAATCATTTAGTATAAATATAATGTTTTACATGAATGGCTTTCAAACAACCTGATCTGATTTGTGTGCACTTTCACCTGTTGCTGTTGTAGTGTCTTCTCTAATTCCCTCTGTAGTCTCTCAACATCCTGGTCCTTGACAGTTAACCTACGATATACATGTGCACTATGAGCCAAGACACTAGTGACATTCAAATCATATCAAACATTAAAATGTTTTGGTTGGATGTCACATTCTGTGAATACCTGATCACTACAATGTAGCTGTAATTTACCACTCATTCATAATAATGTCATTTAGTCAAGAAGCTATTAAAAACACACATATTTTTACAAAATAACAACGATTAAAAATCAAACAAAACTTAATTCTTAATTCTTTTAGTTATATTTTTTCACATCTGTGACCCTGGACCACAAAACCAGTCCTAAGTAGCATGAGTATATTTGTAGCAATAGCCAAAAAAATATTCTTTGGGTCAAAATAATACTTTTTATGCCAAAAATCATTAGGATATTATGTTAAGATCATGTTCCATTAAAATAATTAGTAAATGTTTTTGTAAATATTTTTTAAATGGATGCAGCGCTAAGGACTTTATTTGGACAACTTTAAAGGTCATTTTCTCAGTATTTAGATTTTTTGCACCCTCAGATTCCAGATTTTCAAATAGTTTTCAAATCTCAGCCAAATATTGTCCTAACAAACCATACGTCCAAAGTCACATTTGCTATTTTTTTCTTTTTCACATTTCACTTTTGTGACATAGTTAAATAAAATAGTTACCCATTAGATGAAAAAGCTATATGATAAAGTCATTGGACGACAGTAGGCTGTCTGTCAAGACGAGTAAAGCATAAGATAATCTATTAGCTGGTTGAATATTACATACTGAGCCTGTAGTGCCTGGAGTTTAGTGCTCAGGTCCGAGTTCGACTCCTGGGTTTCTCTACTCCTCAGCTGTCCCACTTCAGTGTTCAAAACCTCTACCTGCTCTTCTAGATTCTGTGAACACACACAGACACATCACTCTGTAATACTGTACACATATGAATGACCGCTGACTGTTCCACAGTAAAGAAAAATCTATATGGACCACACTTACCTTCATTAATTTCTTTCTGTCACATTCACTGTCCAATGCTGACTGCAAACTCTCCTCGACTGATCTGATTTTCTTCTCCTTCTCCTGAATCCTGATTAAAATAGGAAAATATTGTATCACTCACCATAGAACTTTTAACCAACTGTAACCGTTTCTCAGGAAGAACATCTATGTTATTTCCCTATTGACTTTAATGTTTCATAGTTGAATTTTAATCTAATCATGACAAACTATTGATGAAAATTTTGATGGAAAAGTATAAGACTCAAATATAAATAAATATTTGACAAATTTTCATAACAATAAACATTAACAAAAAATTATTTTAAAAAATGTTAATGTTACTGTAATTTATAAAAAATATCTAAAATGATATAATTTTTTTTTTAAAGATTTAAAAATGTTAATATATCAAAGATATAGCATTTTAATGTATATACTCAATTTGTGCAGTGACCGTTACCAGGTAAAAAAACACGGTTGAGATGAGTTCTGTAATAATCACAGATCCAATCTAATCCAATCAAAGTTCTTTTTCAAACCTACTTTTGCTGTAGTTCCTCTAGTGTCGTTTCTGACGTTGCCTGTAACAAGTAAATGGCCAAACATATTGGTGAGATGAACAGTTAAATACATATTAAATTTCCTCCTCTACATATATTCTCTGTGTTTGTAAATCTGTTTGCTACCTGTTCTGCGGTCTGTTTCTGTACTGCCTTCAGTTGCTCTTTCAAACCTTCATAGTTCCTTCTTAGTTCCTATTTTAAAAAAGATACAAAATATGAAAAACACAATAAATCAGCCAACCTGGATATTAATGCATTGCGATTCAGCTTACAAATACACTTAACACAAGCAGTCCATGTAACTTATGCACTACAATATGCAAAAACAGAGCTGTGAAAATTACATTTAAAGGGTTAAGTTCACCCAAAAATGAAAAAATATTTACTCACCCTTATTTCGTTTCAGCCACACAAGACCTTCATGCATATTCGCAACACAAATGAAGATATATTTTATCCATGAGCTTCCAGGACCCCTCATAGAGATCATGGTAATTTTCACTTTCAAGGTCCAGAAAAGTAGTAAAGACATCGTTAAAATGGTCAATGTGATCATAGTGGTACAATCGTCAAAGATCGCTACTTTTCTGGACCTTGAAAGTGAAAATTACCATGATGTCTATACGGGGTCCTGGAAGGTCACGGATAAAATATATCTTTATTCGAAAAATCTTAATTTGCGTTCCATAAGCACAAAGGTCTTATGTGGCTGGATTATGAAGTTATGAGGGTGAGTAAATAATGACAAAATTTTCATTTATGGGTGAACTAACCCTTCAATACATATTTTTCTTATTCACCTTCAATTCTTCTTCCTTATTAGCCATCTGAATAAGGCTCGACTCCAGCAGGTTCTCCACTGTCTTCACTTTCTCATCACGCTGCTGTAGGCTGAGAACACGGACCATAACATCAAATCAATAATTATCCGTGATTAACCACACATACAGTATGTCATGGGGAGATATTAACAGTAAACAGGCTGCTTAAAGTTTTAAGGATACATATTAATGTCAATAAGAGTTGTTATCTATGGCAAAGTAAAATATAACCTTTTGGGTTTTTATATTTTGCAATATAAATGCACTCACTCTTGCTGAAGCTGATCCACAGACACGGCCTGGAAAAGACACAAGAGTGTCAAGGATAAGTAACCGTGTTCATGTCTATTAGTGAATTTCTTAACGAAAATACATGAGTCTAACCTGCTCAGAAATCTGTGCCTGCAGATTCTGAAAGTCTGCCTTCAACGTCATGTTCTCGTTGTGCATGGCCTGTGGAGAGAGAGAAACATGCAACAGTTAGACAGAGGATACCAAACTGTAGCAAAACAGGAGTAATAGTGGTGACACCCACCTGCATGTTGGTTTCCCGGCTGGCTCCGCTGCTCCTTTCAGCATTAAGAGAATCTTCTAAACTCTTTCTCTGTAGCTCTTTCTCAGCCAGTCTAATGGAGGACATGTATAAGATAACATTTAAACTGAGGTACAACACAAGGTCGACTACATTACATCATGACCTAGCCAGACAGAACACGACAAACTGCGATAAAACTTTGGTTTATGTTGAAGATAAGCAGCTGTGATTGTGATATTAGGCATTTTAAAAACTAAAATAGCAAATATGTGACCCTGCCTGTGAAAACCCAGCTATAGTAATTACTGTTTTATAGGGCTGTCAAACGATTAATCGTGATTAATCACATCCAGAATAAAAGTTTATGTTTACATAACATATGTCTGTGTACTGTACAATATTAATTTTGTATTTATAAACACATACATGCATATGTTTAAGAAAAATATAAAAAAATATATAATTTAGACTATTGGTAAATATAAATTATAATATAAACATATTATATATAAACATATTATATATAAACATATTATATATATATATATATATATATATATATATTTATTATATATATATACACACACATTTTTTGTTTCTGTGTTTATAAATACAAAATTTATATGCACAGAACATAGACATATATTGTGTAAACACAAACTTTTATTCTGGAAGCGGTTAATCATTTGACAGCCTCGCTGTTTTCTACATAAATTTATTCTACATAATGTAAAAAACCTTTGAAAAGTTTAAAAAGTTGACTTTTGAAAGTTTAAAAAATATAACCGTTTGAAAATGTAACGTTTTGAAAATATTGACGAAAATATTGACAAAGTAAGGCCAAGATTAAAATCATAGCAAAATTAATCTAAAATCTATTTTTTCTAATACTCATACATCATGTTTTTCTTCAATTCACATCCTTAGCCATATTGTAAAATAGTTGTTTTCTTGTAAGATTAGGCTGAACAGACACATTATTCAATGCTGGAAACCTGTCGCGTCCTGTCTAGTTAGGACGCGGCGTTAAGAAACTATAAACGGCATCCTGTGAGAGATCATCACTTACAGCTTTTGCAGCTCTTCGAAATGTGATACCGTCGTAGCCTGTGAGAGAGCAGAAGAAAAAGCAGAAGTGACTTTCAACTGTGACGGTCAACCAACAAGCAGAAACAAGACTCGTTCACCGGTCTACAAACACACCTGAGTGTTGATCTGAGCCTGGAGATTATCAATCTGAACTTTCAGCGTTTTGTTTTCGTTGAGAAGATCCTGCAAACGACAACAATGCTCAATCATTAGCATTATCATAACACGAAGGCACACTTTCACGCGCTAGTCGCTGCATAGTTTAAGCTACAGGAAGAGTGACCTGAAGTTGTTCCTGCAGCTGGTTGTCCGGCTGCATGGTGTGCTGCGATGCCTCCAGCAGCTGCATGATCTTTTGCTCCAGCTGCATGACCTTCTTCTGCTCCTGCTCCTTACACAAGTGTGTGTCTTTCAGGCTGCTGTGAAGATTCTGGATCTCTTTACTTTTATTGGCCATCTCCGTCTCTACTGCAATCACTTTATTTTGCAGCTCTGAGAGGACACAAAAGAAGAAGGTTGAATGCTGTGTGCAAAACATCTGATAAATAACAGTTGGTGTGTTTCTACCTTGTTTAGCAGCCTGAAGCTTTTCTCTCTCTGCATTCACGCTGTGCAAATAGTTCTGCAGCTCTTCCCAGCGACGTTTGGCTTCCTGAGACAAGAGTCAAAACTGTATAAACTAAAAGCCATTTAAGAGAGTGTACTGGACATTTTCACAACACTACACGTAGAGCAAATGAATAAATCTGATTTTTCCTTTTTTTCAAAATTTTCTAAATCCTATTAATTCTAATCTTTGCCACTTATATACAGTTGATTGCATAAGTTTACATCACCCTTGCTGAATCTGCAGGATGTTAGTATTACTAAAAAACTAAATTAATCAAATTAAAGTTTGGGTTCATTTTAATACCCACATGTACAAGCAATTTCACATAACAGATGTTTTACGTATAATCCACAACACAGAATAATAACTAAATTCACAAAAGTAACCCAGCTAATTGTTAATACTGTGTGATGTTACCTAGATGGTCAATTATAGTTTTAAAACTGTCATTAAACTGGTCTTAAGAATGCTTCTCCAGCATTTTTTTGCATATTTGACTGTGGAAAGTTTATGACTCAAACAAGAAACTCATGAACAACGACCACAAAACATAAAAATTATCACAGATCTTTCTCTTATTTTCTTTAAATACTAATATTATGCAGATTCTGTACGTGGGATGTAAAGATATGCACTCAACTATATGTGAAATGTTTTGAACAATTTTGTATTGCATTGTAATATCATGTGTAATATCATAAAGTGTATAGTGCAGAACTCATGATAAGTGTATACAACATGGCTGTGTGAGGTTGTGTTGGGCTGTGCACCTCCAGTTGAGACATGTTCTGCTTATAGTTGACTTCAAGGCTCTTCCGCTGCAGTTCTTCCTGCTGTAGCTTGTTTTTGGTGTCTCCCAGCTCTTTTATCAGACCGTTGCATTCTGAACGCAGCTTATTCAGCTCAGATGACTGCCTGAAAACACACATTAAACAGTAAACCACTGCAAAGCATTGTGGAAACTTTGCCACCGTTTCCCATCAATCCTTCAGTGTTCTCCATGCTGTTACATTTGTGCTTTTTCAGAAAGGTCATTTGAGATTTATGGGATTAATAAACATTGGGAACGTAACTCAGTAGTCTGAAAACGTGTTCTATTGGTAAACATACTTGCTAGTTTATAACTTGTATACTTTTCTTGACACCAAACGGCTAAATTTACTTTGCAATAGAGAATTTGTCCCAAATTGCATACTATGCACTATGACTATGCACTTTAAAACGCACTCTATCTAGTGCATACATTTTAGAAGGGTAGTATCGTCTCAAATGAACTCTTAACGCCTTTATGCTAAATGGAAGAATAAGTGGTTTCCCAGATGAGGGCAAATGACGTAAAACACATAATACAATGCGCATCAACGAACATTACATTTACATTTAGCTGACGCTATACATTTAGGCAATGCTGAGTGCTTTTCTTAATCATTTAACCCTACTTTTCTTGAAATGTTATATTTATTTATATTTTATATTAATATAATATATTAACCTGTTAACTGTCACAGCA
The DNA here is from genome assembly GCA_019155185.1 of Beaufortia kweichowensis. NCBI lineage: Eukaryota > Metazoa > Chordata > Actinopteri > Cypriniformes > Gastromyzontidae > Beaufortia > Beaufortia kweichowensis. The sequence continues at coordinate 5,244,232 of CM032805.1, forward strand.
GTTATTGAGTATACACATGAAAGTTTTTATTTTATTTTTAGATACAAGATGCAACATTTTTAAGTCTTTTAAAAAAATTTTTTACGTATTTTCATATATTACAGTATGATTAACCTTTTTTTGTTTATGTTTTTTGTTATAAAAATTTGTACCATATTTTAGAGTCAATTTTCTGTATTTTTATTTTTAATTGATAATTATATAGTTGCTTATTGTGTATCTTCACTACGGAGTAATGTCAAAGCAATGGCATTGACTTTCAGTTAAAGCACATCCATTTGTTTTTGTGTAAAGCTGCAGTATTAAAGGTCTGACTGGCACAAACTGCTTTGTAAACCTGATTGAAAATTGTCATGAAATACCAAAAGGCAGTTTTTTGTGTCTTTCCTAAAGAAAAACCATTTCCCCAACAGCAACAGTGAATATTAGGTGGAGTTTGAACTCACTTGCTCTCCATCTGGTTGGTGGTGGAGCACCTCTCCACAGCATCTCTGAGGATGCCGTTCTCCTGCTGCAGCCGAGCGATCTGACCCTCCAGCTGCTCCCGTAACTGCTGGAACTGCAAAGAGAACGTTCATCAAACACGCTATGTCAGGCACACGGTGAGATCCTCTTTGGGAAGATTTATTACCTTAATCTGCATCTCCTGGTAGCTCTGAGCTTTAGCCTGCATGATGTCTTTCTCTCTGGCAACACGTTGTTCATGTAAAAGAGACTCCACACGACCTGTCTTCTGCTTTTCAGCTTGCAGTTCCTAAAGCCACATTCAATAAATTACTGCAATGCTCTTCAAAGTGAAGCAAAGCTAATAATGTTATATTTATAGGCTTGGTTTTCTTCATTCTGTTATAACTGCACTGCAGAGCAAACAAATGATGTACAAAACTCTGTTGCTTTCAAGAACCACCTGAGGAGGTTAAACTAAAGGCTATATTTATATACATTTTACAAGGTTTTGCAATTTTTGCAATGCTATAACTTGTCTGGAAACAGCTTGATACATGCATTTAAATTTTTAGCAATAAAAATTAACCCTTTAAAAATATATAAAAATTTAACCTGTTAACTGTCACTGTTCCTCAGGGGAACATTATGTTATTTCCATATTCACTTTAATATTTCATAGTTGAATTGAAATCTAATCATGACAAAATATAAACAGATGAAAAGATATAAGACTCTAAAATATTATACAAATTTTGATAACAAAAAAACATAAACAAAAAAGGTTAATCATACTGTAATATATGAAAATACGTAAAAAGACTTAAAAATGTTGCATCTTGTATCTATAAATAAAACAAAAACTTTCATGGGTATACTCAATAACTGCTGTGACAGTTAACAGGTTAATATATTATATTAATATAAAATATAATATAACATTTCAAGAAAAGTATGATGGCAGGGTGAAATGATTAAGAAAAGCACTCAACACCATTTGTAAACAAAAAACTGTAATGAAATGAATATTTACCCACTATACTTTAGAAGGGTTTGACTTTTTCCACAATTTTGTGAATAATTAAATATTCTAAGAGGAGAACTTTGTACATTCAGTTTAACTGAATATTCATTCAACAAATTATGTCAAACCTAAGGCACTGCTGTATAATTTTGTTTATTAAATACAGTCATAAACCTTCTCTATTAAAGGATGTGCAACAAAAATTTGATATGTTTAACTAACTTTTCATGCTATGTTGAATTGATATTAAAAATGTGTAACTAATAAAATATCATTAAATATCAATTTGTACCTCATTTATAGATAAAACCTCGTTCATTCAAGAAGTAACCACAGGTGACATGCAAGGCTAACCTGGCTCAGCTGTTTGACTTTGCCCTTGGCGATGGACGCCTCCTCCTGTAGCGTGTTCAGAAGACGATCCTTCTCTGCAAGCTGCTGCGCCGACGGCTCAAACTTAACCGTGGTCTGTGAAAGCAAAACCAAAACAGTCATCAGAAACTCATCACTCAAACTCTCGCAATCATCAGAAACTCATCACTCAAACTCTCGCAATCATCAGAAGGGATCCTCTTTGTCTAACCTTATACCAGGCATCCAGAGCGTTGGGACTCTTGTTACGGAGCACAGAGACGAGACTGACCACGTCAGAGTCTGACAAGACCAGTCCGTTGAGACTCGCCGCCAGCTCTTTAAACTTCACCTCGGAGTTCTCTGCACAAACAGAGACAGACATGTATCAGTCGACTGCTGTCATCATCACTGTACACGTTCTGCCTGAAAGTATGATGTAATCACTGCCAACTCAGATCAATAGTTAATCTGCAATCTGCCACATGAACTTTTTCTTTTTTAACAAAATGTGGTAAGCATATTATAGTTGGTGTTTTGGTTACGGCAAAGATATTTGGCAATTTAATTAACTAATAGTATATATTTTAATTGTAAGGTGGTAACGCCATTTTTGATAATCCAGTGAATTACAAACTACGCATATTAAAGGTACTCCTTCTTATATTATTTATTCCTTACTAGATTATTTTTTGTTTTTATATAGAGTTTGAACAATGCAAACTATAGTTGTCGTAAAGCATAACATCAGTGCAACCACAGATTTACGATTTATTAAGCAGATTTTTTGGTTTAAACTAAATAAACAAAGCACCTTTGTTAGTTTCATTCTTCTGTTTCTTGCCATGTTTAGTGGGTGGAGGAGCAGGAGGCGGAGCCTCATTGTTTTGGTTGTTCTGGTGGTTTGTCGGGGCGGTCAAGTCAGTGATGGGGGCAGAAGACTGGACATGTGCCTCTTCCACTGAAACAAACATGTAATCACAGGTTTCATTAAAGGAAATGTTTATCCAAAATTAACATTGCTGCCATAATTTACTCAAGATTGCAGTGTTTCTTGGAAAACAGTTTCTTTTTACTATTAATAGGGCATCATTAGGACAAAAACTATAATTTTTTTCAAGTGTCACAAAATGTTTATTCATTCAATGTTTATTTATTGTCATTAGCCCATCTGTGGTTTCATGCCCTTTCATTGTAAAGTCACAAACAACGTATCCATTCTGCCCAACTTCTGCTTTAAATGAGAAAGAAAAATCATACTTGTTCAGACCAGCATGATGTGTGTAAGTGCTGCCATACATTTTATGTTTTTTTAAGTCTTATGTGGTACAGGAATCCTAAAATGTGTCATATAGACTGTTTTATCGGACACGCGCCTGGCCCAGTGTTTGTTTATTAGTCTGGCTAGTGGAAGTCTACCAAAAGTTACATTTGAGCCAGGTAGTATCGTTTGTTTTTGTTGTTGCCAGTGAAACCATCTATAATTAACCATGCATACGTTTTAATTTAAGACATACTAAGATAATAGACTATTCCCTTTAATTAACTAAATCTCGCCACAATCTCATCCAATAGATAAAGACATCCACTAATAATCAATTACTGACATTTGGTCATCATTAATTCAATAACTGTAATTTCTCTCAAGCACACCTGCAATAACAGGTTCCACCTTCTGCTTCTTCTTTCTACGCCCACTGCCGCTGGAGCCTGTTGGTGGTGCTGCCGTGGTAACAGGGGCGGCTCCATCTTGTGCCTTTACCTCAACGATCACAGGCTCCTCCTTCTTTACTGCAGGAGGAGACCGATCAGACTTAACCTCAGGTGGATGCTCTTCTGTCGGAAAGAATAAAGTCAAAAAGTACATAACTTTGGAAAGAACATAAGAAAATGAAAAGATACTGCAGAAAAAACGACTTCAGATGCTTTTGAAATTTTTCTGGATATTTAAGGTAAGTTTAAGGTTTAGCAAAATTTTTATGTACTTTTACAAAATTCCCTACCACAAAATTGGGGTTTTAAATCCAATTTTTTTTATAGCAGACCTCTCCTTAACAAGTAATTTGAGGTAATTTAGAGACGTTTGTGATACATAGGGTTAGAGGTTTGGTCAAAATCCCTCCCCAAGTATAAGCAATATTAACAGTGGCACTTGTTATGGCAAGCAAGTAATTAGATTTGATCAGGCAGAAAGCTTTACCATGGACACTAATGTGAGCAACTGTGAGCAGTGTGACGTGAAAAGCCTCAGGGTTATGTGTTTAAATACCTCTCTCCATTGGCAACTGATATACACAAGACAAATTATGTACATTTTAAAAGGAAAAGTTAAACAGAACAGAATGTACCCAACCTAATGTACTCCTAAACCAACATTTTGTTATTTTTCTTAAGTTCGCATACAGAGTAAAAGTTTGTGTTTGTGCGTGTGCGTTTATGAATACAATAAACGCACAGTACACAGACATATATTATGTAAACGCAAACTTTTATTCTGGATGCGAATAATCATGATTAATCGTTTGACAGCCCTATTCCACTTTTTGAAATAATAGTAATTTTTTGTATGGAAAGAAAAGTGAGAATTTTCACCTTGCATATCTTCACAAAAAATAGTAGCATACGGATTTGGAAAAACATGAGGGTGAGAAACATGAATAAATAATCTAGGAATTCTTCATTTTGGGGTTAACTAACGCTTTAACAGTGTTTGACTTGACTGAATTGAATTAATTGAGAGTAATCTACTCACCAGACTCACTCTTCTGCTTCTTGGTCTTCTTTTTGCTCACAGTCTCGGTGGGAGTAGGAGGCATGGCCTGAGGCTGCGGTGGGCTGGACAGCTTGGTCAGGGGGAGGGGTTGCTCTTTACGGGCGGAAGGTTTCGAGCCATTGACCGCCGGTACTTCAGTGACAGGAGGGGTGGTTGGGGTTGCATGAGCAGGCGGGATAATGGTTGGGAGAGCAGATGGAGAGACAGGTGAAGCAGCTTTGGGCTTCTTCTCTTTCTTCTTTCTTTCTCGTACCCCAGACGGAGGCTCTACCTGGACCGGAATAGCAACAGGTGGAGTCATGGGTACCACTTCGGAATCCTCATCGTTTGAGGTTGGGCTACCAGCATCCGACGTATCAAAATCCCTCAGGTCCTCCTCCGACTCACCACCGCCACCTCCTCCTCCGCCAGTCTCCTTCTTCTTGTTCTTCTTCTTTTCGTTCTTCTTCCGCACATCGGGCTTGGTGGGAGGCAGTTTAAGGTCTCGTTTCTGGCGGGCCAGAACCTCGTCATAGGAAGTCTCTTTCATGAAGAGCCAGAAGAACAGGAATATGAGAGCAATGACCAGTGACGGTGCCAGGATGAGGAGGTACTGCGAGTCAGTCATGTCTAGCGCCATTCTGGAGGAGAGAGGATGGCACAAATACTTATTCCAGCATGGCAAGGAACTAAAAAAATGACCACCAGAGAAAAATATCAATACCAAGCATAAATAAAGGTGTTCACAAACGACTGCGGCATAGTCTCACTGGGAAAAATGGGAAATCGCGATAAAGCAATAATAAAGCAAACTGAACAGGATTGTCTGGCATGCGAGTAACAATTCTGTCCACACAAATCAGTCTTCCACTCCCCTACACACCCTATTATCTTCCTCATGTCTCCTCTAGTCTGCACCTTCAACCTCCACCCTCTTGCAGTGGTATGATCTAATTGGTACATGTGCGCAATTCAGCAGTCTGGGTTTACTTATAGATAGTGACACCTACTCTTGCACACCACAAACAGCCCACTGACAGATGCTACTACGTTTGAGGTCACTTGACTGAAATATTTCTCCTGATCTGAATTAAGCTGCAAATACATAATTTTTTGTTTAAAAATAAGCGCAAGTAAAAAAAGGACATAAAAAATATCTATGTTGAAAACCGTCGCATCTTAGCCCAACAATCTTATAGCTGGAAGCTTATAATAATGACTTCTATTTGAGCTGTTGATTTTCAAGGGAAAGGTCCATTTGATTTCATTTGTCTTTAAGACTGCTGAATAAATACATATGAATAAATACATGCAATTTTATGTTTCAAACAAAGTGATACATGGGACTAAAGTTATACATTTCTTTATAAACCTTTTGATTCTGCAGGCATATTTCTGATTATCTGAAATTAGTTGTGTGAAGAACAACACAAATTTATTACAAAACAAAAATTCAGTTAGAAAAAACTAAATAATAGACAAAATAATAAAAGCTGTCAATAAGAACCAATAGTATGGGAACTCCTTTAATAACGTTTAAAAGACACTGCTTGATAAAATGGCGAGAAAAGATGACGATAAAGATTATTAAAAAAAGTAAAAAGTTTATAAATTTTTGGTGTAAAATCTAAATTCCCAAAGTTGCATTTGCGGTATACCATAGTTAGTGAGTTTACTTTTAATTTAAAACATGAGAAAATTTTAAAATAAAGAATAAGTAAGTGGCACTAAACTTCTAAATAGGAGTGTATAAAGAATAAGCAGCCGTCTGGTCACACTAGTTCCATTCCTGTGTTCACTGAGCTAAATAAAAACATAAGCACAACACTGCTGTCGTTACCGAAACATACTGCATTTTTAACTGAATGGAAAGCACCATGGAGCTAACTATGGCAAGCCAGAGCTGTCACACCCTTCACTTACAACTCGATTGCAATGACATCCTGAACTCAGCGCAGAGGGGCTTAGCAAGGAACAAAAATATCCAGCTGGGAAAATGTCCCTCCTCTGCATGGGTACCCTGACGCTGAGTCGGATCTTAAAACAGCACTTACTCCCCCTCAATGATAATCTGTCCAAAAGCTCAGCCGTTAAAGGATTTCATTTTCAAGCTGAATATGAATATTGCACAAGGGTGAAATTAAAGAAATAGTATAGCAGAAAATATAAATTCCATCCCAGCTGTATGAGTCTTCCTATCTTTAGTTTAACAAAAAAATTATATTCAAATGTTATTAGAAACACTCCACTGATATATAATTACAATAGAACAACAAGAACAACACAGCCTGCTAAGGAAGGTCATAAAAAAACTGAATTCTGGGCTTTTGGTTGAGTGCTTCAGTACAAAATGTGCAGTAAATGGAAACAGTGTGGCGTTGTACGGGATGACATGCCTGGCTGCGTTCTGCCTTCAGGACAGTGAAGTAAACAGGGAAAAGAGGCACCGGGTCCTGGAAGAGCTTTTTGTCTGACTGCTGTCTGCACTGTTCTACTTGCATCACACTGTTTTAACAGTTTGAATAAACTGATATTATTAAGAAAAATCTTTTTATTTTAGTGCCCCAGCAGGCCTCAAAGGGACAGTTCAAAAAAATGTTGTCTCAGTGGTTTTAAGTCCTTACAATTGAAGTCAATGGTGGCAAACAAATATGTTGTTTGGTTTGTTTTTGTGTTCTGTAGAAGTCAAACAGGTCTTGGATGCCATAAGAAAGAATTTGGCTAACTATCTCCTACGAGCCCACCACAAGTCACATCTTTTTTGTCACAGTTAGTAAGCCAACAGGACACCAATAGCAGCCAATAAGATGTGCCATTAAGTATTTTTTGTAAACCGTATCGCATAAGAAAGTGGTCCTTTCTAAAGCAGGCAAGCACAGTATCTACATCAGCATACTAGAGATATGGAATGCTTGTCATACAAGCTCTACCAGCCGTGACAAGTTCATTAATTGTTACCCGTCTTGTCTAATTCGATTACTTGCTACTTGTAAGAATTCAGTACTCTCTTAAACACATCTCACAACGTTGATAAACTGTGCAGAACTGAGAATCTCTGGTGAAAATGGTAACCACCATAGTTAACCATGATATTTCAAGTAAAACTGTGGTAATACAAATAGTATTAATGAACCAAAAAATGGTTACTACACTTTTAGTATAACAAAAATGATTTTTTGTAATTGACCGTTTATAAAACACTGACTTGGATGGACAACAAGAGCCTGAATAGTTTATTAAGTCTGTCACAAGCAAGACTTTCACAGGTACAACATTGTACCGTGTATAAAAAGAATGATTGTGCTTGCGTAAAAACATTTCGAATTATAGCCAAAGCAGCAAAGGAATTTTGAAAACTGCTCAAAACATACAAGACAGAACAAGCAGTAAAATCATCTTGATGATCTTACTTTTTTCCTTGCCAAGTGAAAAAAAGAAAAGGTTTCTTTGGTCTTGTGTGTTAAGATTCACACAGCCCTGGAGATGGGTGTGGTGAGCTCTGTGTACTTTGTCCTGCTAAGACGAAAATGAAACAATTACGAGAACCAAATGTGATGTGCCTGTAAATCTTGCTACATGATAAAGTGTTTAGCTATGGCACATCTTTGATGGTTAGTTGCTTTATCAAAGTGTCTCTAGCTTAGTGTCCCTCACACCAATCAATTAGATATCAACTGATGCTACAGCAGATCAATAAATACTACCCTTGCACCTAATATTAGTGTTCAAGGAAGTACACCTAAAATAGAACAAAACTATGTCTAACACTGATCTGGATATGTGGGCATGTTGCATAAAGTCTATTGCATAATATCTTTGCATAGTATTGTAGCACACTGAACTGGGAATTGTATGGGAGAATTCATTGTATACAACTTGACCTTGCATTTGCAGAATGATGAATAAACCAGCCATAATATCACAATTCAGCAATGATTCTTTCCCTTTCTCAAAAGACTTAAGCGTAGCATGCATACTAATATTTTAAATGCTCCTTTTATTTAATGGGTGCTTTTCACACCATTAAATGTGCCGTTTAACGTATGGACATTTTAAACTGTATTACATTATTAATGTTGACATAAAACGAAACCTATAAAGAACAAGGAAATGAAAACCATCTTGCAGATTTTACTTATGATACTTAGCAACTACAGGCTCCACCCTTTCAGTAACACTTACAAGGAACCCAGGAGGAACAGAAAGTGGAAATGAAGTCATCTACTTCTAAATACGTAGGCTTACTGTTTTTGAACAATAGGTGGGACAAAGAGAGGAAAATATGATCAAATAATGCAGGCACAAAGGCAACAAGAGATGCAGAGCCCCACACCCATATAAACTTAATTAAAGGCCTTATTTTGACATACTGAAGTTAGGGTGGGAAATATCACAAGACTCATCATTTTTGCTAATAGTCAATAGCCTCTATTGCAAGCCAAACCTCATCTCAAATGTCACCACAAGTCCTGATTCTCCCTTAAAGTCTACACTTGATGGTGACATCAAGCTCACATCACTCCATGCTTGCCAAAAAGGTGTGCATTGCGTCTACAAAAGGGGTGATCAACCTTACAATTACAAATGGTAATTTTGGTCTTATGTACTTAATCCACATTCACACACAACTAAGTTTGCAAGTGCATGTCAAGTGGGCAGTACTAGGGGAGCAACACCTCATTTCAGATATTATTTTATTGGACATACGATTATATAAATCACTGTGCAAATCTACAGACGTTAATTTTAGGAGAACACTAGCATACAGCTAACGGCTCAAAGCTAACAGGCATACACCAAAAGCCACAAAACTCTCGTTTTCGTTTCTTAGGGTCTTAAAAATCTTGAAAGTGTGGGCCTGGGAGCCAACTGTCTTGTATTAAGTAGTTAATATGAATATGTAAGAGACACCTTTACTCAAAATGTTATGCAGTGCATTCATGCGGATACATTTTTATCAGTATGTGTTCTCTGGGATCAAACCCATCAGCTCTGCGTTGCTAACGCGATGCTCTACCAATCCAGCTACACTTCCTCCTGCTCCGCTAAGTGACAAATCAGTGCGCATGCGCGAATTTAAAGGTAAAACGATTAAAAGCGACTCAAGTCAGAGAAAGGTAATCTCTTGCATCTGAACTACATCGTGGCAGATGTGTAAAGGACGCCAGGGCTACTTAAATCTAACTGAGCTATACAATAAGCGTTTAAATCAACAGCGAGAACACAACAATAGAGAAAGGGTGTGTGGTGGGATCCAAGTCACATCAGGTCAGGTGCACAGCTCACATCTCGATTAGAGATAAGAGTGGACTGGGATAAGGAGCGAAGTCCTCAGAACATGCCTGTTCCTCGGTGAAATGACTCCATGGCTGTCAGGATTTAAAGTAGGTCGAGGCGTTTAACAAGGAACTGGCTGTCATTACACTGGCAATATGAATGACCTGCTAGCTCGGGCTAACGTATACTGACACAGTCTAGCCAAATGAGCAATGTAAGAAAATGAAATACACCAGAGCACAAAATGAGATCGCATAGACACCGGTCATCTTCAGCCCTATCGCACAGCATTAGTATCACTAGCTTAGCTTAGCTTTAAAGAGACAGGCGTAGATTGACCGGACATTATCAGCTTGCTCGGCAGACTTAAACACTATTTATATTACATAATAACTACGAGGATGTCTGTGCCCCTTAGTCAATCTACAGCCAGTAAATGTCAAGTCTTTGGTAAATGTACCATCGTTTTAATCTAGAATCTTGCCCAGTTAAATGCTCCCTGGGCTTCGGCATGGCATGGAGGAGGATTGGCAGAGCTGGTAGTGCGCTAGGCCCCTGTAATCTCCACAATCATTGGGTAATAACATCAGATAAAGTATGCGCTCCACTTACATGCAAAGATTTTGTCGCTGTTATTACTGTCTGGATGAAAAGACGTTCTTTAAAGGGTGCGCTGAGGACTGCGGCTCTGGCCCGGCTGTAGGCGGCACGTCAACTCCTTTCGCAGGGTCAGGTCAGTGTGGGCTGAAGCGCACAGTGAGCGGAGAGAGACGAAACTCTGCTGGAGAAACCGGGGATGACGTGCTGCGGAAATCCCGCGGAGGCAGGGCAACAAAATCTCGCGATACTGCGCTGCTACAGTAAAGCTGTTCCATTTCCACAATATTATTTTTTTTATAACCAATATTATTCAACATATATTTATACATTTCGTATTTTATTAATATATATATTTTATATAATATATATTTTAAATTCTTTTGGTTGGTTTTGGCAATAAACTGTAAACAATTCCGACTGAAACTGACGAGAACACAACAAAAGTAGTCAGAAATGTTGCTAAAAACACCTTTTTAACCGGTGGCACGATGATAAGACGTGCTATATTACATGGGATTTAAGCGAAAACAAGTTATTGTTATTTTGTACTACAGAACATAACAATAATTGCGAAAAATGTAGTAATGTTTTAATAATTTTCGGTAAAAAAAACAAACATTAATCTAACTGTGAACAGAGCAGGATATTTTTTACAAACAGCTCAAAACAAATATATTGTACATATTATAAAGATAAATAAATATTTTTATTTTGCACCATTAATCTTCTGACTTTGTTTAGGAGGTTTGGTCTTGTTCAGGTTTGGTTCTTGCTGATTTAAAATGAACACAGTATTTTATTTATACACGACCAAGTTCCTACCCATGTCCCATTCCTCACTCCTCTATGGACTCTGGACTGTTTTGTAGATCAGTTTCATAGTTTTTCTTCAAGCCTTTCAGGTAGTGACGTAGGCTATCTGGATCTAGCCTTGAGTTACGGGCAGTCTGCAACAGTCTGGTGGACAGACGATATACTGCCCTCTGCCTGAGAGTGTCTCGGTCACAATCATGCTTGGCCTGTGAACACGACAATAGAGATATAAGGTAAAATACTTCATAGGAATGTAGACTATATAATAACGGTTAATAATTGTCTAGTGATAAAAGTTACCCATAGTCTTTGGCTGATTTTGTATGCAACCGTTTTGGCCTCCTGAATAATGTCTGCTGGTAATGCAGTCATCTCTGCTGCTCTTATACCTAAACAAACATTTTGTTGACTTATTACAGAATAAATCATATGAGAAATTTGTAATGATGTTAACCCACCATAGTTGCGCTCCTCTGAGTGACCCTGGCTCAGCAGATATGTGTACACTATGCTCTCTGCCCTGCCGTCTTTGTTGATGTGTTGAACCTGCATGTGTTGGTTCTCTACATTGGGGTATAGAGTTTCCAGCTGACATAGCTCAAGAAAGTGTGTGGCAAACAGTGTAAAGGCCTACAAGAGCCAAAGCGAATGACGTATAGTATCTACTCTGTCTCTGATATAGGTTTTAAATGTATATTCTTTGTCTCTTATCAGGTATACTTTGATCAGTACCTTAAGATTGATGAGGAACTCGCAGACACTGTGACAGATACCAACACCCTCCTCTGGACTGGTGCCTCGACCCAGCTCATCAATAATAATAAGTGACTTGGCACTTGCATTGTGGATGATGTAAGATGCCTAAAAGTATTTAAACAAGAAAATATTTAGTTTTCATTTGTAAAATGAACTATACAACATATATATTTTTTTACATATTAATAAAGAAAAACATTAATATATAAAGCGATTTATTACTTCACATTGATAACAATATGAGCAGCCTACACTTAAAAGATGATGTCATCACATAATCACATTTAGTAATACTAAACAGACTTGATGTTATACTGTATTTTTCTTGCAGTGTCTGAAATTAACCTCTTTCATCTCAACCATAAATGTGGAGGAGTTGGTCTCAAAGTCATCATCTACTCCTATTCTGGTGAATATCTGATCTGCAATACGAAAAGAGGCATACTCCGCAGGTACAAAGGATCCTGGAACAAATATTTTGTAAATAAGTTTGTTTGATCCTTCAGGATGAGGAGACCATGCAGAAAGACATTGAAGAATTTGCTCATGACCAAGACCCTACCACAAACCTGCTAATTATTAACACCTCACCTTTCATTATTAGCATTTAACATTTAAACTATGAAATAACACAAATAAAAGTGTGTAAGCTATCCTGACTAAACAATTCAAAACTTAAGTATTTTATATTTTTATATAATTAGCAGCTCATACCTATCTGAGCCATTATCTGGCATAGGGCCACATGTTTGAGGTAGGTGGACTTTCCGCTCATGTTGGGACCTGTGATGATGAGAAAGTTGCTTCCCTCAGAAATGTAGGTGTTGTTGGAGATTGGTTGCTGCACGGAAATGCGTTCCAGAATAGGGTGCCGACCCTGCTTTATTGCCAACGTATCAGTGAACTCAGGACGTACTGTAAGAAGTGTTTGGAGTATTATAATCAGAAGGAAGTCAAAACTAACAAGATCTAAGGTGGGTAAAGAGATTTTGTTTAACATTACCGTATTCTGACACAGTGCAAGCATGGGCCAAAGACAGCAGCATGTCCAGCATAGACACAGCATCGGATAGTTTGTATAGGCAGTGAATGTGTTCATAGACCTCAGCCAGGAACCTGGACACCACCCTGGTGTTTACAATCATACCGTTAATAGCTACATCAGCAATATGCATTTTTAATCACTTATTCTAAACTTTACCCATCTAGACAGGTATATCTCAAGACCCACTTTGATATTTTTGTATGGAAATATGGGGACACACACAAACATATTTTGTTATTTCCCTTGTCATTGTTTTAATTAAATTTGATATCTTAGGGTAAGATATCAAAACCATTGTTATTGATAGTTTTTAAATGGATCAAACTGCTTTTTATGTCATTTTGTTTTATGAACAGAGAAGTGACTTTGTGCGACCCACCCTATATAGTTTGAAAACCTGTTCTAAACTATACTCACACATAAGACATCTGGAAAATCTCTTTCAAAGCCTCCTCACAGTGGTCATTCATTTTCATAAGGTCTACAGTGGTGAAGCTATAGTTGTTCTTCTGCCTGGTCACCTATAGTGTCGAGTTCACATCCATCAGCAAATACATGCTACCAGACTACTTTATCTTGTCATTTTCAAAACAAGCCTTTGCAATATCATTGCCATTACGAGATTATCTGCTAATAACTATAGTACTTATTTTGAACATGAACATACACAATAGCTAAAAGTATGGAGATACCCTGCCCTGAGTTTATCTTGACTGCAGCCTAAGATGCTGGCATAGGCTTCAGCCTAGCTCCATGTGGGTTGGGAAAATGGATTTACTGTATTTATATATCCTCTTTTAATTAACAAACTTGGCTTAGTAATTCCACCAAAAAATCTTAATGCATCATACAATAACATATTAGGAATTATGTGATTCTTTTTGAGGTCTGTAATCGTTTACAAAACCTGGCGTGGAAAAATCTGCTTTTAGGAATCTGAAAATAAGAGGTAAAAATGCCCTTTGTGGCATAGCAAATTTTCAAGTGGTGTCCGCACACTTTCAGCTATTTTATATAAGCTATAATAGTGTAGGTCATGTATGTAGATTAAAGTTACATGGCAAAAACTTAAACAAGTTGGTCTTTCATTTACTTTGATGAACTCCTCTGGTAAAGTCCCCCCAGGTAAAACACCACCCTCCAGCCTCATTTGAATAAAGAAGCCTCGCGCGCTGCTGAAACTTGTCCGTAGAGGAAGGCTGTACTTCTCGCCCAGTTGGTCCACCAATCCTGATCAGCAAATGCACAATTAAAACAACAATGCTATGCTAATGTTCACGACTAACATCCTTTTGACACATAGATGTTCATCCTTGCCCACCTGCTATGTCATCTACTACCTCTGTATAAGCCCGCCTTGCAATGTCTAAGAACTCATTGATGTTGGGTCTCACAGCATAGCACTTCTGTGTACGCATGTTTAGACTGCCTTTCATGTAGCTGGTGTCATCATTAATCATTGATTTTAGCTGATCCAGAATGGTGTTAAACCTAAAGCAATACAAATCAATAGAAATAATAAGAATTAGTAATAACTGATGGGCTGTGTATTATATCACATACACTGCCGCTCAAAAGTTTGGGATCAGTTAGATTTTTTAAATGTTTTTTAAAGTTGTCTTTTAAAGATTCTTATGCTCATCAAGGCAGATACAGAAAATATTATTACAATGTAAAACAATGTTTTTCTATAATAATATACATCAAAATTTAATGTATTTCTGTAATTAAAGTTACTCCAGTCTTCAGTGTAACATGATCCTTCAAAAATCATTCTAATATTCTGATTTATTATTAATTTATTATTAATTAATATTTTTTTGGAACCTGTGATACTTTTTTCAGGATTCTTTGATCAATAAAAGGTTAAAAATAACATAATTTATTTAAAATAGAAAGGTTTTCTAACAATATACACTACTATTCAAAAGTTTGGGGTCAGTACACTTTTATAAGGATGTGTTAAATTAATAAAAAGTGATAGCATAGATTTACATTGTTAGAAAAGATTTAGATTTTGAATAAATGCTGTTCTTTTTATTCATCAAAGAATCCTGAAAAAGAATCAAGGGTTTAAAAAAATATTTGGCAGCACACCTGTTTCCAACATCGATAATTCTAAGAATAAATCAGCATATTAGATATTAGATATGATTTCTGAAGGATCATGTGACACTTAAGACGAATGAAAATTCAGTTTTGCATCACAGGAATAAATTATATTTTAAAGTATATTAATATAAAACCATTATTTTATATTGTAATAACATTTTGCAATATTACAGTTTTTTTCTGTATTTTTGATTAAATAAATGCAGCCTTGATAAGCATAAGAGACTTCTTTAAAAAACATTTACATTTAGGCATTTAGCTGACACTTTTATCCAAAACGACTTACAAATATTAGGAGACAGTGAAGCGACACATCAGAAGCGGCAACAATAGTACTAAGAAGTGCTTTCCTAAGTTTACATTATTTAGCCTAAGTTTACATTAGGAAAGTTACTTAAAGTCTTACTGATCCCAAACTTTTCAGTCTCTGAACACACACGTGGTATTGTAAGAGCCTTTTGTGTTATTACTATGCACAGTATGCACAACATACTACTGTGCATCCTACTAAAAACATTCTCATCCATGTATGCAAATATAGTTCACATAGCTGAATATAACTACAGCCAGGGAGTGTGTAAAGGTTATTACCTACTGTCTTCAAGTGAAGTAGAGTATGCTTCCAACAAGGCTGTTTTGGAATGTTTCAACCTCACCTAATCAGGAAGAAAATTACTGTAGAATTAAAGGCTTCATTCAGAGGGTTGTATAATATATTTCACCCTGTTTTTCAGCTGACACAATATTGAAAATGCCTGTTTAACCAAACTGTACATTTATCTACCGCAGTGAAATCAATATCTTTTTATATCAATATTAATGGATATCATTAATATCTCAATCAATATCATTTTTTTCTTTATTTGCACAAGTCATAATAAATAATTATTATTTATGTAAATCTATCTATCTATCTATCTATCTATCTATCTATCTATCTATCTATCTATCTATCTATCTATCTATCTATCTAAATAACTGTCTCACATTATCGCTACTAGTCATGTTTACAATAACACAGACATCTAACACATTTCTAACCTTTAGTGCCGGGACCAGTTCCAAAATGTGCTTCAGCTGAATAATTTGTGTTATTTTTGCTTCAACCACTAATACCTACAAGGAAAACAATAGAAAATATTACTTCTCTAGTAAAGAAAACTGTGACTCACCAACATTTGAGGGTCACTATTACTAAATACTTTACCAACCAAGTAGTTCAGTTGGAAAAGACTGTTAGTAAATGTGTAAACTTTTACCCTTGTTGTCACTACACACTAAGCTGGGCAAGGAGAAAGTACTTTAACATTGTGTTTAAAATACACCAATTGATTGATCTCACAAGAAATGTTCCAAACTATGCTGAATTTTAAATATAAAATTGATTTCCAAAAGAAAACATCTGTTATATCTGTCAAATTTCTGTGTGTTTACCGTCTCTTGCTTTGGGACCTGAATAAGAGCAGACAGTAGCTCATCTATATCCAAGAAGGGTGCAATGGCTGTAAATTAGAGCATAACATCAACATTGCTGTGGTACTAGCCAAACATTCAGGCATCTGGCTAATATTAATATTAGGCATCTGGCTAATTTCATTAAAAAATATTAAATATTAATTGATAATGACATGGAAAAGAATTAAATCACCATTCTTTAATCCAAAGAAAAGCTCCTCATTTTGCAGCAACTCCTAAAAATCAATTAAACAAAATGTTCAATGAATAATCACTATTTACAACTGAGTAAAAACTGCTGACGGACGGACATAACAGCTGATCACCTGTACGGTGTCCAAACGTGAGTTAATAGTGACCACATCCTGCAGAGGCTCAAGAATATTGGAGCGTAACCTCCTCTCCCCACCAGCAGTCTTAGTGTAGTTTAACACCCCAAACAGAGTATGATGACTTCTGCATATACAGCATTTTGTTACTGGCATTAAAATTCACATTCTTTTGCAATATACAGTAGCTTACAACGTATAATCGCAGCTCTAAGACAAGAAGAACAGTAACTGTCAATCACAATCATTTTTCAGAATCTGTGCACTGTGTAAGGTCAATTTACCTGTGATCTCTGCTGTTTACTACTAGCTCCAAGTTGCTGGCTGATACCGTGTCGATCATGGCTGTCTGTTCGCTGCCTGTAAAGGTCACTTTCACTGACCTAGGAGCATATACCGAGTTCTGAACAAACTCAAAGTATTTTAAAAGGGCAGATGCAGATGCCAGGCAGTAGTATCTACAGATAGAAAACAGCACAATTATTACAAAATACCAATGGAATCAACTAAAACACGTTAATAATTCACACTAATAATTCACACTGGTGCCATTAAAAGGTCACCTATGAGATAATGTGTATTGCAAGTTTTCTTTATGTACTCGTAATGGTTGAGTTTCTATACTGCCGCATTATCATGAGCATCCAAAATCAAACCTGAAATAAAAAGTGCAATTTAACTAACAGGGAAAGTTAAGGACAGTTGCTCTTACTTGCTTTGCACTTCCATAAGGACAGTGCTAAACTCAGGCACACACAGCTGTTGTATGTATTCCAGGCCTTTTTTCTCGTTGAAGTGCTTTCTCAGGATGGCAGTAAATGTGACTGACTGCACGGATAGCAAAAGGAAGTATTTATCATTCGGGATCAATTAAACAAAATGAAGGAGTGTGCAGGATCTAAGACAATAGTTCTAATTTACAACCTGTACAACGTCAACATCGCATGATTTATACTAAAGAGGCAGTAAATTTGAAAGAGTGAATGATACCGGGAAGGTCTCTGTGATGAGGTTGTAGAGTTTGGTTCCTTGTCCTTTTACACTAGCAGTGTCTGGCATCAGAATTTCAAGAGGTATTAGGTTATGCAGCTTGGTAATTACCTGTATTAACATTTAACATTTCAGTTAAGGCATCCACTGAATATGAATGCAGATTACAGTTTTAGATTTTTCAGATGATCCATTATGAAATAATGTAAAACACCGAAGCATCTTTACCTTGGCATAAGTTCCAGTGTCTGCAAACTGTGAGAGCACCAGCTCTGGGCATTTCATGTTGATGCTGGCCATGCCAATCTCACCCCGAGCCAAACCACGACCTTCCACCAGAGCCACTATCACAGAGGCGGAATGAGACAGTGTTGCAGATGAAGACGTCGTCACTATAAAAGATGTGCATTGAGAAGAAACATCAATCAAACACAGAGGAAAGTGTGGGTTAGATATTTACATACTGCAGTCTCTCTGAGGGGTTCGGCCGTGGTGTGCTCGTGCAGGTGTGCTCCTCAAATGTGGAGTGCTGAAGCCTCTGGAGCGGACAGTCAGAGCAGATGAACCCACAGAAGAACTGGCTCGGATTTTTAGCTGCTGCTGAGCTGAGAAGAAAAGGCAGATCTAATGGTAAACCGGATCGGTTTTTCAATAATCTATTCCACAGTGTCAATATCTAGAAAACAAGGTTGTGATTTAAACACAAATATTATTGTCACCTAAAAATGTAAAACATGGACTTCTGCTTTACAAAATGTCACATTTTAGAAAACAGATTTTAAACTGAAACATAATTATTAAACTCCTGTGCATAGTTATTGGCCAATTCTGATTATCTCATTAAGAACTAAAATTAGAGAATTATTCAACCTAATTAACAGACAAGGCAATGTACATTCATTCAATTGAGTATTATGTTAGCTAATTAGTTCTTAAAAGTTACAAAAACATTATAAACAGTTTTTTACAGCAGCTCTGTATCACGGGTTAATGCCAATCCATAGTCTTTACACTTGCTATGCAGTTGATCTTTCCATTTTAGTTTCTTTCATTAGATTTGCATCCTTATTTCATGTGAAGTTCCTCTGTCACCTTCAGCAGTTGGTGTTTCACTGACTGCAGCACCAGTATCAGTGGCAGCGGTCGATCCTGGACACAGACTGTTCCCAACATCATCTGATCCATATGAGGTGTGTAGCACAGAAGATGATCGAGGATCCTCCTGCTCTCTGCAGATTACCTGACCGTATACCTGACCGTACTTGATCGAGTTATATGGGGTACTGCTGCTCGGTCTGGGATCAGAGCTGGAGCCCGGTGTCACCTCTTCAGTGCTGCTACACAGCATCTGTCTGCCAGAGATTCATAACATGAGCATTGCTAAACACCTTAATAAAAAAAGGATGTCCTGGCCATTGTGGTGGGGTTACTCATTTTTACATTTTTTTAATCTTCAATCTTTATTTTTATAATTGTTTTTGTTAACAGTTACTGACGTCTCCTAAATACAACACAGAATTACTAAGTATCACAATATCAAACCAGTACATACGAATAATTAATTAAAAATTACAATTCAAATACATTATAAAATATAACGCAAGCTTTGCGCAACACACACGCAGCAGAATGATGTATTAATGTAAAATTTCTTATTCTAAAAATATCCTAATTCAATAATATAACTCAATATAATAGTTCAATATAATATATAATTCAATAACTCATTCATCTGGTTAAAACTAATACTTTACCGTTGGGAAATGTTGCGGTTTTGTAAGAAATGTTGCTTGCTTATGTCTGCTAATCACATTATCTCGCGAGGCTAACGGTACGCACACTTTCGCGCCTCAAGCGACAGCTGCAAAGCGCAAACGTAACATGACACGTGACGTAAGTTGTAATTTTTTTGTGAAACGTAAACACAACGTAAATGCGTGTCATGTGTGAGTTAATACAAACGGTTATGTAAGTCCTTTGCATGCTGATGTACTAGTGTAATGAAGCACACACAGTACCTCTTAATTTATAGAAATAGTACTGACATGCTTGGTTCAGAATAAAGTTATGAAAATTATAGGGCAATGTAAACGTTTTCTGTTGCTCAAAAATCTTTAATGAACTTTATTTAAAATGCTGTTTAGAGGAATTACAATCTTATTTTTAAAACATGTTTATTAAATTTACATTATATTGTTGTTGCCAATCTCACACCATATGGAAGGATATACTGTACATTGAGGGGCAGTTTCCCAGAAAGGCCTTGAACCTCGTCCCAGAGTAAAATGCGTGTTTGAGCTATCTTAACTAAAAACATATTGCCCTGACATATCTTAAAAATATATCAGTCCCATTGCTTTGTCTTAAGATTGCCTAGTCTTGGCGTAATACAAACCCTGTCTGGGAAACCACCCATAAATAGAGTAAAAAAATGACTGAATACAGAACAGAGAAGGTGTTGTGACCACTTTTTGGTCAGTAACAGGATCAGACTATGTGCTTTTGGAAGCTAATCTGAAAATCATGTGATGTAAATGTGAAGCAACAAAATATAAGCAATGTTTTTGACAGTTTCAATTATCTTATTGTACATTTGTCTCTACATTTGTCTATTTCTGTGTTAAATGTAAAATTAAGATTTAATAGTAAAATTAAGTTAAGTGATGCTGCTTAATAGGATTATAGTTTAGATCCAGCATGGATGGCAATAAATGGATCTTCATCTGTGTGGCTGATGTGGAAGGTGGCACGTCCATCAGAACCCACTGAGATCGTTTTCCCTGTACAACTGCTGCCACTCTTATCTCCAGAGATGACATCACAGTATGTTCCTCCAGGCAGACCAGTGTTCAGGGTCTCATTCAGCTCCCTGTGATATTGATAAGAGCAGGTTAAGAATATTTATTTGCTAATTATATATCTTTTCTTTAGCCTTTATATTTAAAGTTGGTTTGGATTTTCTCACCAACTATCATTGTTGATCAGAAGGAATCCTTTGTTGCCGCGGCTAAAGGCGATCTGACTGTTACCATTGTCCCACCAGTTGACGAGAGGCTGACCATTGACAACATTACGGAAAATGACCATATTTCTGTGGAAAGAGAATATAAAATTAAAGTGAATTTCTGAGTTTTGATATTTAATAAGGGTTGAATACAAAACATAATCACACTCACCTGATTTGGCGCCATCTGTGTTCACATACCCAGTTGTCCCCACAAGTGCTATCTGGGTTGATGGGTACAGGCTTAGTGGAACCATCAGAATAGCTTGGAGGACCCATCCAGTCATTCACATCCTGTTATGTGTCATTTATACAAAAGATATTTACACAAACATATGGCATTAAATAGTGACATTGTATCAGGTGTGTTGGTTTTAG
This sequence comes from Beaufortia kweichowensis, assembly GCA_019155185.1. NCBI lineage: Eukaryota > Metazoa > Chordata > Actinopteri > Cypriniformes > Gastromyzontidae > Beaufortia > Beaufortia kweichowensis. The sequence goes on from CM032805.1 coordinate 5,265,562, forward strand.
GAACAATAAGATCTCTTAAAACTTCTTGTTTAAATCAGTATTTTCTTGATTAATGTTTTTTTACTTTTCCATTCACAAACTGTCGATCCCAGCGATAGCTAGACATCACTCTGGTCACACCGTATGGATGAGCCAACATGAGTGCTGCACCGATCTTGTAAAGCCTAAAAATATATAGAAGAGATTTGGATCATGGACAGCAGCCTAATTATATTTGATTAGAGAAGACATTAAAAATCTTACCTGGAGTCCCAGAATGTTAGAACAGAAGCTCCACCAGCACCGTGACCTCTCTGATTGTCATGATTGTCCACAAACACCACGGCTCTATCAGACGGCATGAATCCCCAGCCTTCACCCCAGTTCCTAAGACAAGAAACTTTTACAGCTCTCTTCTAAAAACAGCCAAACCACCACTAAACATAAGAATCACAAGTAAAATATTGAACACTATGTATATTTTGCATCGCACATTAAGGATTACCACTTACTTCAGGTAGCTTAGTTTTTCTCCGTCCCATTTACGAATGACTGATCCCAGTTTTGCGCTGTGCTTGAACTCTGTCACTCTTCCCAGCCCAAAATATTCACTGGCTGTAATGGGCTCCCCACCCAAGTCGATGACCTGATAAAATAAATTTGTGTTATTTGTGCTGTGCTTTATTTAAGCATTTAACGCAGCTCAGAAGTCATCATGCTTGTTACCTCTTGATAAATGAAAGGCTTGGCGCCAGACGGAAACCATTTGGTGTTGAGGGTTTTGAGTCTGCCATAAACATTACTAAGATCACCAGGCCACATGTGCTTGCAAGCATCAACTCTGAATCCAGCCATACCCATGTCGATCAGTTCGTTCAACATTTCAGCCACTTTTCCTCTAACATAGTCCTTCTCCAGAGCCAAATCCAGGAGACTAACCAAACGACAGTCTCTGACCTGTTTTTGATAAAGAAACGAGCATGCATGTTTCTCTGCGTGAATTCAGATTTGTTTGAATGTTTCTAATTGTTGACAAATTTCTCTGTTGTATGAACCTGGTTAATATCGTGGTAGTTTTCAATGTCTCCACTGCCGGTTTTACATTTGTAATCATTGAAGTCCAGGTTTGAGTAGGGGACAGAGGGGAAATCCTCCTTGTTGGCATTGAAGTATGATCCACAGCTGGAGTGTGTGCCTTCTCCACCACCAGCTCCACACATGTGATTAATCACTACATCGGCATACACATTCACCTACAGTATTCATTAGATATAATATTTTAAACTTTTTTCTCTCATTGTGAAAAAATAGCAAAATAGCATTGTGTAAAAATAGCAGGATTGGTGATTTATTACACAAAATTTAATGTCTATAGAAAACAATCTTCGAAAAATAGAAAAAAAAACTCATTAATATATTTGTGTACTGTTAATATATATGTATTACACTATGATATTGTGACTGTTGTTTTGCTTTACCCCAACATTGTTACAGCGTGCGATCATGTCCCTCAGCTCCGCCTCCGTTCCTGATCTGGAGCACAAGTTGTAACCGATTGGCTGATATCTTTGCCACCAAGGATGCCAAGGATCGGTCAACTTTATGTGTTCAGTGGGTGGAGAGATCTGCCAGGTCACAAATGTAATTAGAACTGGAACACATCAGGGCTCATGACAAGGTGTAAACTGAATCATTGGGGATTATTTTTTAAATAACTCTAAGATAAATAATAAAAAATACAATTTAATGGCACAATGCCATTGCAAAGTCTTATTTTCAAGCATATTATTTACATTTAATAAACTAGATGGAAAAACGTTTAATATTTAAAGTAAAAAAAAATCGCTAAACTAAATATCACTATTATTTCAGCACTGACATATGTTTGTTTTAATGTTCAATTATTTATTTTACTTTAAAGGTAACCATAAAATGTTTAGCTAACTCTTCCCATCTCATAGTTTCAAAACATATCAGAAAACATAACAACTAACAGATGTCATAAGGACAATTCCATAAATTCCTTGTGTTAGTACTTATGTCAAGATGCTAGTTAGTTCTACACATACCTGAACTCCAGCGTAGCCATTAGGTGCCAGGTATCTCTCACATTCCGCGGCTATATCTGCCCAGCGCCACTCGAACAGATGAACAATGGAGGTTCTGCCGTGTTTGGTGTTTGGGTCGTGCTGGGCAAAGCAAAGCCCAAAGAGTGCAGCCACGATCAGGAGCTTCATTGTGCTTTTGCACAAAACAACAGGGTCAGTGGTCTCATTTTATAAGGTGTAAACAACCAATGTAAACCAATGGAAAACATGCATGACGTTAAACAAATATGTCATATCAGTTCTCAAAAACACTAACAGATGTAAAGTCTTCAGAAGTTCCCATAGCTGTTGTGTTTTTGTCATATGTTATATAAAACAAACAGCACTAATGTTTTGCATCACAAGTAATACTTTCTAATTATTTTAATATAATGTATATTTAAATATATGTAATGTAATGTTTCCTGCAGGTATCATCATAAAGCACAAAAGCCAAATTGTGTTCTGGACATTAAATAATTTATTTCCCTTTTATTGATCATACATGCTGTAGTATAAACTGAGAAAATGGCCTGTACATCTATGTACAAGAACTGTAAACCTCACTTCAAAGAAAACATCCAATAAATATTAGAGGCATCATTTCAATGAGAAAAGGACATGTTTGGACTAAAGTTACATTAGTTTGTTGTGATGCTTTTTTTATTAACCAAATGCTGCCACGAAAACAAACTGAACACACCGTTTCTCAAACAAACAAAAGATTTGAGACATTGTTATTGATAAAGAGCAGATAATTAAAAAGATAATTTTGTGTCTTTATCTAAAGAAATATGTACAGTATTTTTCATAAGACTTCTGTAATGTAGCTGCTTAGGAATGTCACTCGACACACATCTTAACAGCTTTACAAAGACAGAAACTTAAAAAAGACGAAGAAAAAAGCCCAATTTTCTGAGATCACTGAAGTACAAAGTGCAAGTGGTAATGAAAACAGCAACGCATTTCACACGTTTGAGGACTACTTTTCAACACAGCAGCTGGAAAGAGAAATGCTACACAACATTGTGTTATATGAAAGCCAGACAAATTTATGTAATACTGAGATAATAGTGCTGTTTTAATAAAAAGAGATGATTATCGTAAAAAGGAAAAGGCAAAGATGAAAACCAGATGGCTGATTTGAAATCTTTATCATTTTAATAGTTTTAGCAATGTCGTTGTATTTTTTACATGTTAGCGTCAATTATATTGCACCCTGAATTAAATAATATCACAAAAATAGTACATTTTGCATAAATAAAATCAAGCCTGTTTTCTTCTCAAAATCCAATCAAATGTAATTCTCAATTCTAAGTTGCCAACTTTATTGGCTTTATTTTTATTTTATTAATTTCTCATGGTTATCCTGATAATATTGTGGGGGGGGGACAAATTATTTTACAATGCAAACACTGTAAATGGTACAAAAACAGGCTTTGTTTAGTTTCTACAAGTTATAATTTCTCTACCAAATAAGAAAAGATATTCACCCTTACAGCCATCTTAGCATTACATTACAGGTTTGTGGTAACTGGCATTCATTTAGAATTGAACGGAAAAGAAATCAGCACAATAATCTTGTTTACCACAAGACACTTAATCATCTCATATGATATTAATGAGCTATAACATGAAGGCACTACCAGAACGTTCATCAGAGGGATGAAAAGTGACAAATTCATTAAAGCTGTACGTCTCTAGTAGTGTGGCTTTAGGATACAAGACACAATGACTCCAGTTAAATATCAAGAACAAGTGCCGTTAAGAAAAAGTATGAAAAAAGCTCCTTTAGTGCTTCATCTCTAAGGGGCAGACTTTTTCTACCACGGTCTGTGATCGTCTGCCACTGAAACACCAATACAAGCGCATTAAACATGAGCTGAAAACTGAAACTGGCCTCGTATCACCTCTATGGGCACTAAACACACTAATCAAAATCTGCACACATATTAAAACGGTCAGTTGAACATCGATTTAGATCTGTGATGCAGGAGCATAGCTCACTCTTCCCCCAGGCGCCATTTCTGGGATTCTTCTTGTCGTGCGTCTGGGTGGATCTGGTTCCTCATGCCTCCCAGCACGTTGGAAGTTGCTTCTGTGGCAACGATGAGAGGTTTAACGACAGCAGGGGGAAGCTGTCGCAGGACTCCGCCCACAGCACCCGTCATGCCCCTTTGTTCGTGCTCACGTGTGGCAGTGTCATAAATAGTCAGGGCTGTATCTGTAATGCCCTGTAAAAACACATGGTGGATAGAATTTTGCATTAATGTTTATATATAGAGCATCATTTTTAGTATTCGGTCTATTGTACTGTATAACATACCTCTTTTACTACGCTGTATGCTTTGGCTACTCCCTCTCTGAGGTCCACCGGCTGATGAGCCAGGCAGTAATGCGAGTACCGTTTAATCTTCTTGCATTCTTTTTCATCTGGAACTGGAGAGACCATGTCATAAGCCGTTTCAGCAGCTGCCTGCGCAAAACAAAACAGATCAGGTGCCTTTTATATTACAAATATGGGCCATAAAACAGAAATATTTTTGCAGTTTTTTTTATACCTTTCGAGTTTATTTGTACTTCTAGTTTTCTGTACCTGTATTGTTCGCACCATCCGATTGGTGAGCTCCAGAGCAGCCATTGCAGTGGACGTCCCGAAGGAGGCGGTGCCTCTCTGAAAGCCACGCACTATTCTCCCATCCTTGCGGTATTGCTCAATGGGAAGCCACACTAGATCTCTAAAACCCTGAACTACCCAGAAACACCAGAAGAGGGTGAGAAACATTACACATGTAACAATTTAAAGTAAAACATTTAGTTCACGTGCTATGATATAAGAGTGTTGTGCTAACCCAGCTGCACCAGTGAATGTATGGGCCCCACCCCTCCCAGAAGCCCCGGCAGCTGGTTCTTCTTGATGTCATTTAGCCACTCATTAATGGCATAAGAGAACAGCTTGTCAACACCCAATAAACTGTAAAAAAAAAAAAAAGCATTTTGGAATGAGCTGAATAAAAGAAAAGAGACTGTTTTCTGCAATGATTTTTACTCTGTTCTTACCCTTGTCTGTAACACAACCGCCGTAATTTAAGCTCTGAGCAGTTTAGTTGTGTCAATCCAATCACAATACCAGCAAATGTGCCCTGAGAAAAATTATACCAACATTTTTAATACCTACATATTATACAATCATTTAGTTTTCATATATTTTGGGTCACATTTTACTTCATTTTACCTTCCCCTATTACAGTACAGTAATGTGTGATTAAAACAAATTAAATTAAAACAATTCCTTTTAGCTAGATATTCTTTATTTATTTATAATTATTCATTTATTCTTATGTTGCTTTGAATGTGGGTGAAATATGACTTTTTGACACAACATCACAACACTAAATAAGCCATCTGTAACAATTTTGTCAAAGAAATGCCAAATCCCTATGCAAAAACTATTTTATAAAAGAGCAAACGATAATCGAAACCTGAAAACACTGGAAGTTTTATGTAACATATATGTAAGTTGTACACAGCACACCTGCTCCATTGCCATGTGTTTTCCGTGGTAGTCTAATCTGATTGGCACCTCCGATGTGAAACGAAACTCTCTGGAAAACAACCATATGAGCCACAGAAGGTTTGGTCTGCTGTTATTAATTGATTCATACCTAAACAACTTAATGCGTGTAAAGTAGATGGACAGATTCATGAATCAGATTTCAAGATCATCAACTTTCTCTCACATACCTGAAGAAAATGGGCTGGTCTGTGAAAGATGAGGGAGCAGATGTATCTGTCTCAGTCATGCTGTCTTGGCTGCAGGTGCTGATGAGGTTTGGGCTGCCACGTGCTTGCGTTGGCACAGAGATGATGGGTGCGGGGTCCAGACCTGCTCCGCCGTTGTACTTGGAGAAACCGCAGGAGACGTCAGGACCGGGAGGCTTCTTCATGGACACGCAGAACACTGAACACAAATTGATAACCGATTACACTCCTGAAACACGATTGCAAGTCCTTCTGAGTTTGTGATTTGCATGTTGAGTATTACCTTCTTGTTCTGGTGGGGAAAACAGTTCAACTTCTGTAGCCAGACTGGTGAAGAAGTTCTTCAGAAAGAACAGAGCATCCTGCATGGAGAGATAAAGAGAAAACAATCATTTACAAGGTTATTTAGACATTACTACAACTTAGGCTACTGTATAGCAAAAGAAATAGATTTTTATACAGAAAGACTGATTTGGTAAAGAGGTATGTACACAATGTGGAGGGTGTATGTTTCTCTGTACCTGGTCAATGTTTAGACGCAGGGGCATTAGGGAGATGCGAAGGCAGCACTCCTGAGGTGCCTGACCAGCCTCTGGACATACATGCAGTGCTCTGACTGTTAACTAAAACACACAAACACCATATTTTGGTTTCAAGCACTTGTAGATCAAGCAGTCTATGTGATCATATGTTGTCTTTGAATGTGTTTGATCGTACCATATTTGAGTGAGCTTTCCTGGGCATCTCTTTACTGGAATACAGATAAAGGAACTTGTTCATCATTGAGGAGGCCAGTCTGTCTCGTATCTCCAGGTCCTGCACTGAGAACACCTGTCTGGACACTGGCTGCTCTGTCAGAACACCTTCCTCTGGTGTCTTTTGAGGATACACCTCATGCTGGAACCGCACCTGTGGCATTATATGGAATTATTGGTAACAGACTGTTTCCACTTTTAATGACTATTTCTTTTCAATACATGATTTAATATATTTATGCACAACATTGCTAAATGTCTTCAAAAGCGTATTCTTACACACTATCTGGACATAAGAAAGTCACCATTTGGGTTTAAATAAGCAAATACTCAAGAATCTATTATTGGATCACTATTGCATTTTAGTTGTATACCTTGGTATACATTTTGTCTTTCTTGGGATCAAACTATGACCTAGCTCAATGCTCTACTAGAAACACTGTAGAGTGTATGATTTTGCATACAGTTGATGGATTATCTCACCTTACTGAGCTGAATCTCCATGAGAACATCAGGGTTTCTGCTCCATCCACCTCCAGCACGAGAGCTTCTTCTGGCCTGTCTAACCGGAGTCTGTGATGGAGAACTGTGTGGAGTGCACCTACATGCAAACCATATACCACTCTAAATGCATTGTCAATGCAAGTATACGGTTTCATTTGCATGAAGCAAAACTTTCCATACCCTCGACTGCGAGCGGGCGAGGAGGAGAGCGCTCCACCTCCGAAATCCTTTCCTCCGTAGAGATGCCACACCACTGAGATCTCTCTAACAAGATATCTAACCTCGGGGATAGGGAAGTGAAGCGGGCCCTTATTGGAGCTGCTGCCCTCCACAGGCACACTGAAGTGGTCTTCTTTTACTAGGACAGGTTCAGATGTTAGCTTCTTTACCAGAGGCTCCTCCTCCCTTTCCTGAGAAGGCAGAATGGATTTACCAAGTTATTTGTGACCAAGTTAGAATATTTCTTATTTAAAAAGCAGTGACCATAAGAAAAGCTTTACAAAAATAGCTCACTGTCAGTTTTGAGCTGGGCGTATCTAGGATGCAGAAGTCATCAGTATCATGGGGCAGGGAGGTAGTGGGAGGGGAGATGAGTGGGGAGTGCAGGGTGGGGTAGGTGGGGCTCGGCTCCTGCCCTAAGTTTCCACTTTCATCAGGGAAAAGAAAGAGATCAGAACGCGGCGCATCTTGATCATGTGAATGATCTTCTTTAACACCTACAGCAGAGATAGCAGAGAATTTAACAACCTTAAACTTTCAAACAGTTGTGTGCTTGTACAAAATTAGTAAAATTTGAAAAATGCTTCATTCGTCACAAACAACAAGTAAGTCTGACCGTTCTGCTGTAGAGTGTGGCTCTGCAGGCCGTCCGTCTCCTCCATAGCATCACTCATTAGATCCTGAAGAATCTGCTGCTCTGCTTCAGGAAGCAGAGGAGTCTGAGCTGGTGGGCGGCTCCCTGCTTCAGTCTGAACAACATCAGCATGAATCACTCAAACAGCCTCAAAAGTCCAGGTTGATTTTAATACGATTAAAAATATATTACAGCATGCATAAATGATCAAAAGTTTCATGTCAGAGATTTGCAAAAAATAATGTCAATCTAAACTGACCTTCATTCTTTGTTTAGCGCTTCTGCTTTTGGCCTCCAGTCCAGAAGGGGGCAGCAGATCCCCATAACTAGCTATGTATTGAATCAGGTTCATGAGAGCGGCACAGGAGTCAGAACAGGTGCGAATGTGAATAACATCGCTTGAGCAACGCAGCTCAAACCTCGGCTCTGTCTAAATACATAATCAAAATACACAGCATCAAAATTAAGAGTTAATTGGGATTCTGTGTCAAAGGGTAAACTTTCCTACCATTTTGCCATCTGATTCTGGTTTCACAGCTGTGATCCTCAGTTCCAGAGTGCCCATATCAACCACCTGCACGTAGTCTAAAGAGCAAGTAGAAAAATATTTTTCAAAAGTGTCTTTCTTAGGTGGACATGTCATAATACAGCATCCAACATATATAATTCCTCACCTCGAGCAAGATTAACAGACACAGCGTTGATCTTGTCAGACAGAAACAGTGCAGCTTCATCTAAAATGATTCTATGGGGGTCGAAGTTATGAATTAGATTTGCCGTGTAAGATTTCAGTAATGTCTGATGTGGATGTTAAGATGATCCGAGCTTTACCTGAGGTTAGAGGAAGAATGATCCAAAGACACACTACTGGAGATACTGAAGGTCTCCACAGTCAGCAGAGATCTTACAGGTAAATAAAGGGGTCTAAAGCGAGAAAACTACTGTTTAGTATAGACTAAAAAAAGCACACATAAAATCACACATCAGTTTCATGGTTCTGAGTTGTAAGAAACCTTCTGATACAGTGATTAGAAAACTTGGAAAAGCCCACTGAGATTACTGTGATATTTGCAATGTTACTTTATTTTACATTGGCAATAAAATCACTACAACATACCATAACTTTCTGATAAATCGTATAGCTATACTGCCAACACGTATTTCCTAAAATATGTACAGGTCAACTGTAATGGTGTAAATGTTTATGTTGAACTGCAGGTAAATGCGTCACCTGTAATCGAGGGAGCAGCTCCATAGATGCAGATGAAGGGTAGATACAGAAGTTTGTGGGTTGTAGCCAAGCACCGGCTCATCGGACACATTCAAAAAGTCAACTATCTACAACGAAAAGACAAGCAATTATGTTTAGCACGGATACATTTACTAAAGAAAATTGACATCTACATTTACATTTAATGTATTTACATTTACATTTAGCAGTAGGACCAGAGATAAAAATATTTTATTTTTCAAAATTCATCAAATAAAACTATCATGTATCATTATATTGTTACAGATGTTTTATGGTTTAGGTTATCTGGATGTGGTTCTGTTTTACTACCTGGTTGTACCAGCCCAGATTTGAAGGCACCACCCTGTGCTGAAGTGTGACTCCCTTCATGCCAACGGCTATGAGAAACTCCTGAAAACACAGCAACACATAAAAGCATCTTAGCAATTTTAACTACAATGAACAAGACAGTTTTACAAAAATACAAAAAGAGTCTTTCAAGACAAAAAACAACAAACTGTAATATATATAAATTGATTGTGGTCAGTATAAATGAAACATGATTAAAAACAGCTTCATTTGCAAAACGTAGGATTCCTAAACCATTTAGTCAAACCTTTTTTGGATTAAATGTTTTTATCTTTATTACACATGTCTGGGGCAGATTTGCATTTGTATACTAAAATATAACCTTAAATAATACGAAATTATTACTAAAATAATAGATTTCAAACTTTAAAAGAGAACCCTTTGTGCTATACAGATTTCACACAGGTATTTACCCTTGACACCATTTGGGGTTTTAATACAATAATCCACACGCTGTGGCTCACCTTGACATTACGCTCGGTGCTGTGGGAGGAGATTTTAACAGCGACGGACAGCATGCTATGAGGCTCCAAACTGAGTCCCTCAGAGGGAGACGCCCTCTCTGGGGCAGATTCAGAGGCGTACATCACTGGCTCCAGCCAATGAGGACGCGTCCTGCAGGGCAGATTTGCACTCCATTCAGGGGCATCTCCCTCCACTGTGCCTGAGAAATTCAGAAACAGAAAAACATGACACTGTTTATTAATGACATAATAATAAGATCAGCTTATTCAGCTCATGCAGAAATAGACCAATGATCAAAATAATCAACGTCCTATATAGTACATAGTGATTTTTACATATTATGTATGATATTGGATTATGAAACATAACTACATGAGAAAATATTTCTGTCTATATCATAACAGTAAGAAGATAAATATGAATCTGAATAAATCAACATCAGGCTAACTGAAAGTAAACAGACAGAAGAGCACGAACTGAATTAGCAGAAGTTGTGTATTTGTTTACCGTGATGATAAAGGCAGGCCTGCGATGTGTGGAAGCAGACGTAATGCTGATCTTTGTAGCCCTCATGCTGTGTCACGCCAAACAGTGTCCCGTTTTTCACTTCCATCCAAAACTCTCCGTGTTTGTTTTGTAACACACTCTTATCCTCCTGCTGGAAGTAGTGGCTTCATTACATTGTGTACTGCTTATATAATCCAATGACAACATGGAATGCTGTACATAAACAGAAACTCTGCACACTACTCAAATATTAACGATTATTAATATGAACAGTTATTAGTGTTATTTATCTCTTATCAATAAGGTGTTAAATCATCATTGAATGACACAAATAAAACTTTGGGAATTTTGTTAAATAATCCTAAATAAACAAAATATATAAAAATAATAATAATATAATAAATATATAAAATAACAAAAAATTACATATTTTCAAATCACCCCAAGTTCCCATTTTATGTCCATGTCATCAATTTTAAAAACATTTTTAAAATACATTTTAAGTTCTGCAATAAAGAAAGAATAATAATAATTTTATCAATTTCTAAACAAGTATTCAGTCCCTTATATAATCGTGGGATTTCTTGGTTCCATGAACACGTGATGCTGCTTCGGAAACTGCTGAACAAGGTCTGGAACATATTGAGTGATACCGATGTAATACCTTGATTTGTGTGTGTAGAGCCAGCAGGCCGTGGTTCACATACAGGACGATGGAAAAGAGGCTCTGCGAGTTCTTGGGCTGTATCTTACTTCTCTTTTTCCTCCTGCTCCTGTAGCCCAGCTCAGCGGGAGTGTAGTACAACAAAGTCTCCTCCTCAGAACCGCTGTCTTCCTCTACGTTTACAAACAAACACGAAAACACACTTTAAGAGAAACAGTCACAAATAGTCCCACAAATCGAAAAAAAATATTGTTATTCTTGTGATAATGATTTCTACATTTTTTTTAATGAAAAAGAGGTTTCTTTTACCCTCAGGGCCAGTGGATCTGAACGGACTAAAACTGTCTTTATTGTAGGTGTTGATGAGTTGACTGGCTACAGACAGACCAATTCCATATGGGATGTTCTCTGCCGTCTCTACTGGTGATGGGGCAGTGGGCTCCCACAGCAGCAAGTCATTATTTATCCTGTGAAAACAAAAAAGGGTTGCTAGAGAAACTACAGCTTTATTTTACTGAGGTACTAACAATTAATTGTGTTAACCTGTTGTGTAATTTCTCATAAAATGCTTTATTGGGTAAAGAGAGCTGAACATTGGGGAAAGAAAGCTCCAGGATGTAGCGAGAGTTGCTCATGGTTTTTTCCTGGAATTCAGTCATCTCCACCACGTCTCCTGGGATGACCATCTGCATCAAAGCATGACACAATTTACAGCACAATAAATGAAAAAATCTATTTAATTGAATAATTTCTAACTTTTCATTCTTCTAAATGAGGGTGACAGCATGTTGCCCTAATTCAACAGTTACTTAGTAAATAAATAATGACAGAGTGAACTGAAGATAATAACATGTGCCACTTCATGGTTATACAAAATCCTGGCATTATGACATAATATAAAAACGTAACATACACTAAATTAAGACTATAAACACAAAAAAACAACAGATGAATCAAGATGAATAAACTGCTCCTACCTCCTCGTTCTCATACATGACACGGCGTGAAGAAAAAGGGGAGGGCTCAGGTTTGCCAAAATCACACACATCCTTTAGAGAGTGGGCAGCTCCTTCCTCTTCCTCCTCTTCCTCTTGTGAGTGATCATCTACCCCTTCTTCCTCTTCTTCAGTTGTAACACGCTCTAGGATGGAGTGCACAGCCTTGGGATTCACCTTCAGCACCACTCTGAACAAAAAATGTATGGTGTATAAATTGTATCAGTAATACTTAAGAGAACAATCTGTTGATTCAGGGAGCCTAGTGTACCTGGGCCAGTCGAATTTGCCACAGTCGGATGATGTCATGTCCTCCTCCATGGTATTAGCTACTCGCAGGAATCTGGTTGCAGTGTGATCTTTGTCTTTAAGGAATGACGCTAGTGTAGCAGAAAAATCAATGTATGGTTATGAAAACATCTTTAGATGTTATATGTGTGTTTTACATGAATCACATCATACATTAAATATCCTGTCTGTCTGTCTCAGACAAACCGTTGTTTATTTTTATTAGAAAAGAAGAAGTAAAACTTATAAACATATCTCTGCATCCTGTATGTGGGGAGCATTGCAGAAGTGTGCATATATTTTTACTCAAAAAAAAAAAAAAAGAAAATCTAGTAGTTACCTAGTCTTTTCACCATGCATCATTTACAGAAACAGAAAAAATACAAATATTTGTGTATGGCTATAGTTGTGTCTGTTAGTTAGTACCACTAAGCTCTTTAAATGTGAGCTCCATCTTGGTCTGCTCTGACGAGTTCCCTCCAGTGAACTCTGTCTTGAGCTCCAAGTCTTCCAGTTCCAGACGCAAAAGCTCTTTCTGTAAGGACTTCTTGAACCAAGGACCCCTCTCCTGGTCCGAACGCAGGTCTGGGATCGGAAACCGCACCACCAGCACCAGCAGGGGGGCGTTAATAGACACGGACACGTGGCACTGCGCTGGGTTGCGGCTATCGTCCAGAAAGACTTCAGCAAATGCCTTGTGCTTTGTGAGAAAAACAAACAACTGTGATTAAGATGCACAGGGCTATAAAAATAAAGAAGTTGAATAGCACACAGTGATGCTAGTTTTTTTCGTACCAGACTGACGTGCTTATTGTAGGATGTGTACATGTGAGATGCCATCATCTCCGTGGTAACCAGTTTCTGGGGCTGGAGCAGAGAGTTGAGCCTGTCCACGATACTGACGTCACACTCTGAGCGAACTTTACCCAGCTCAACCTGCAACTCTGCTTTACGAGGTATAGCACTCAGACGTACCTGCCCGCCCTTATAAAAATAGATAACACGTTTAAAAATCGTTGTCTTCATGTGACTATATTTGTGGTTGATTTTATTACAAACTTAGTTTGTGATAAGAAGTGTTGCATGGTACAGCTCAGTTACCTGTGGGCCTCTGCGCTCTATTAGTTTGTAGAGTAGGTGGAGACAAGTGTGAGAGGAAGATTCGCTACTGGTTGGGACATCAAAAGTAAGAAGCTAATGATTTAAACAGAAGACACAAATAATTTCAGGACTAAGTTACTTTCAGGAACAGTGGCATGTCCCATTAAAGAATTGTTTTGTGTACGTTAGGGTTAGCTATGATTATTAACCTATATCTGTGTGTTGGGTGTGTACCTCTGTGTACTGTGCTCCACTCTGTGTAGTGTGGCTGTCAGCAGAATACAGGCACTCCAAAAGCTCCACCTGGCTCAGGGAAAAATCTGTATTCAACGTCCGTACGCTGGACCCTTGGCAGTGCTCGTATGTCACCTTTAATCCCTGACCTATGAACCTGAGAAGGAAGGAAAGTAGCTATAAAAAGTTATTTTTTGAATTAAACCCTTTCTTTCTAAAACATTAACACTAGAGCATGAATATTGGGTTCCACAAGGCTCTATCTTGGGTTCTTTGTTGTTTTTGTGCACGCTCCAGTTATATTATTTTGAGACCAGATAAAATGTTCATTAACTTTGTAATTAATTGTGTGGGGCAAGGGACATTAACTGTGAAAAATGAAAATAACTTGCCATTGTTAAAGTATTTCCTTTAAAGGTAAATTATTTAATTTCTGTTAAATCTGGCTCACAACATACAAGAAAAGCCTTTGACTTGCCTACTGGTGGAACTTAACTTTTTGGGAACTTTTTTGGGAAGGTTTATTTTGAAACAATAGGCTACACATTGTTAAATGTAGATGTTATACATATACTTTTTTTTATCTAAATATATAAAGCTATAAACATCAATATAAAATATATATCTTTTATATAATGTTATATTTAATGGTTTTATATTAGCAGAACTGTTAAATTTTTCCCAATTACTCTTTAAATTACTCTAAACTTAACATAACAAATAATTCGGTAAAAAGTGCTTTACCTGAGATGATCGTGTGGACAGGCTTCATCAAATACAGTTCGTGATTTGAGGAAATCCCCTACAGTGAGCTGATTTATAGATAGAATACGAAAAAAATCTGAAGCCATTGGTGCAAGAGGGTTGAGGGAGGAGTCCGGTGGTGGGAGGGGGTCAATATGGAGGACAGACAGGCAAAGACTTCCCACTGTCAACCTGAGAACCAGCTCAGGTCTGGATTCATCACAGTGGCCCTTAGATGCATGAGCTATAGTTCACATATGAGTAGAGAGTTATGATTAATTAGAAACAGCACTAAGGGTCAACAATAACGATAAATCATAAATCTTAGCACAAAACGTTAGTTCAACTCTAAATGACCACTTACATGTCTGTCGGAGTAACTTATGGGGGAACTGTGGATCTCTGGAAAGTTGTGGCATCTCACTGGTCTGTTTCTCTTTTTGCCTAGTAGTATCCATGTACTCATCCCACACAGTCTTGGAAAAGTCAAAATTAGCCACGTTAAACATTTTACACTATTTTAATGTCAGGTCAAGACTAACATTATAAGTCAGTCTTGGGGAAAATGTGTAATATGACCTATTTAACAATATTAATCAAATGAGATCATTGCTAAGGTGAGGGGTGGTGACCTACGGCTACATTTCCAGATGGCGACTCCCCCAGAGAGGCAGAGCAGTTGCTATTTAGAGACAAATCCAGATCCACCGTGGGGGGATCTCCAAGAGGAGGAAGTGACGACAAACTGTGCGACATGTCCATATCAGCCATTGAGAAAAAGACATCCTCTGTCAGGAAACAGTAGAGACATAACAGTGATGTAACCAACAGGAACTGAAGGTACTAAGAGGTAAAAGATGTTTTGTGTTGAACTAACCTCTGCTGGATGCTGTTCTGGTGGTATGACTCTCAAACAAATCCTGGTCTGTGGCTCCTGTTAAAGTATCTTTCTTTAGGCAGCGGTTGAGCTCCATATGAAGGCGATACTCATCCTCCTGCTGCATAGGGCGACTCTTTCTGTCTTTTCCTAAAGCAGACCACTCCTGCCCTGCTACATACACGAGATTGCTTAGTCACACTTACTGACAGCACAAAATACCTGTTTATGATGAAACCAAAGGAGCAAATCATGTGTAATGAACTACATGTGTCACCTGAGCTGGAGAAGACACCAAACATGTCCAGTAAAAGGTGGACTTGACGTGGTGACAGCAGCATGATTACTGATTCAAACTGCCCATCGATGTCCAACTGTGAAAAATCAGACATAATAAATCAAATCAAACTTATTTCGTGACTGTTTTATTCTATTGTGTTCTAAAATGAAATACAGCGTCACTAAAATGAATGTCATTCCATTTAATACATTCAGTCGGGTTAGGGTTACAATATTTTACTATGTGTAATCTAAATAATGGCTGATCTTTCTTAAGCTTATAAATGTATTCTCTTTTTTGAGGAAGGCAAGCAAACACATTCATTATTACAAAAAGATTATACAATAAGATATTTTTAACTATAAAAGGTCTATATATTAGGCAAGTTAGACTAATGTAAAGCTGACCTAGCTGTAAAAAAACTGATATGTTGCCAATTTATTTCCACATATTAAATTTTAATGTCCTATTTAATGTGTTCATAGCTCTTTACCTTGTCATCCCATTACCAATTCTGTGTTAAAACATTCGGCTGCGATGTGAATGTACACAATGGGTTTAAAGCACTCAAAGAATGATCATTGTGACTGTTCATAACTCTATGATAGTATGGTATATGGTATATACCCACCTTGGCTCCTGGTATAGCTTCATTTTGCTTCAGAACCACGGACAGCTCCAGCCGACCACTGAGGCAGCCCACCTGCACCGGCTCAAATGGCATACTAGAAGACACGGGTTCTGGGAATTGGGGGTGAGGCTCACAGATGATTTTTGGGTTCCAACTTGGTGAAAGCTTAGGTTCAGTTTCCTTTAATGTGTAAAGGGCATACATCTTAGACAATCTGACTTCACAAAAATCATCCAGGAGGATGACAATAGTATAAGGTAAACTCACTGCTTGGGGTGGGGGTGATTTGAGGCCGGCACGTGCCGATTCTGAAAACTCATCCCAGAACACAGAGGCACCGTCCAGAGTTAAATTTTTATGCGCAAACGTGGTGGGCTGATGGATATTGACACTGGAGCCCTCCTCCTCACTCTCATCACAGTAAACCATCCTTAACACACAGCAGGTACAGGGTGATGTTTCATGTGAATACAATTACTGGACAAAATGAATGGGGTAAGACAAATTCACATGAAACATAGAACTTAATATGAAAAATATTTAGAACTTACTTATTGATTCTAAGTTCAAGGGCAATGCCAGTTTTAGAGTTTTCGGGAACGTGTTCTATCCGCAGAACGGTATCCACAAAAGTGACCTTGACTCTTCTCAACACTAACAGAGAGAAGAAGTAACAAATGAGATCTCTTTATTATGGGAACACTTTCTCCAAGAAAATAGCAACTTCTCAGCAATAAAAGGGTTAACAATAGTAAACTGCTAAATAAACTTAAACTAAACCAACAAATAATGTAATAAGTTCTATGGAAAGAATGATACCTGTCTCAATGGTCTCTGCAAACTTCTCCAGCCCATCCAGAGGCTGGAAGCTCTCTCCCTGATCATCAGTAAGTCTTTGGCTTAGACACTCTTTGGCCAGCTGCATGCTGCTGGTCATAAAACTCGACCAGTACATGGGCTCCACGCCAGATGCTTAGAATGAATAAAAAAATACACTGTAAACACCACGATATTACATTACAAATTACACTGTAACCTTTCATTTGTAAATTATAGCTTATCACCTCAAAAGAATGTGACTAAAACAATGTTTCATACTCATTCGAGGTCTTGGCCTGAACACCATCTCCAAACCCCTCACTTCCAGCGAACAGTTGTCCTGAAGCAGTGAGGCCCATGGCACGGTGAGGGAAATGGCCTGAATAAAGCCCTCACTTACTTCAAATGGAGCATCCACAGATTCCAGGATCTCATTCAGGGACTGAAAGATGCATGAAACAATGTCACTAAAGACTGCTTATATCAAATTGTTTTCAATACCACAAAAATACAGAACTTACCCATTTATCCAACGGCACTTGAGCCAGTGAGCCTGTGCCTTGATAGAGATCCAGGCTAAGCTGGTCCAAACTGAGCTTTTCTTGAAGGAAATTGCCAAGATACCGATGCAGCAGATACCTGCAAGCCCGCTTCTTAATAGACTCAGAAAATGGCCATGGCATCTTGACCGGTGCTTGAGTTCAGTGTGTACTAAAACAGGAAATGCAGGGCATTTTACCAAGCACATTTGCTTGACATTTCTAAAAACGGTGGAAGGCCCAAAGATTAATGTAACTTAATGTTGTAGTTTGCATAAGGCTAAAACATTCAAAGTCAATCATGGCATAAGAGAGCGAGAGCATATAATAAGCAATAATGCATTCCCACAACCTCTAACATTGTTTTTCTATACACACCCATAAAGTTAATAGTCCGGTTATGTGGAAAGGTTGTTAATGGCGGTGACTCAGTATAAATACACAAGCTGACTTTAGACTGCTAATTCCACCATAAAACGTATGTGTCTGCATGATCAAATCATATTTGTATAAGGAACAATGTCATGTTCATCAATTATGAATGTTAAACAGAAATGACAACGACTCTAGTGTAGCATCAGCAAAGTACATGGAACAGCATGAGCAAAACCTGGCCATGTTAAACCAATTATAAAAGTCTACATCGCAGATCTATATTCATCTGCTTGGCGTGCATGATGCTGCTGTCTGACACTAGATCTATCACAGTACAGTGACCAGAGTTTGCGCAATTCCCTCGAGGTTGGCATGTTTGTTTACCTGTCAGCAAGACCAAATTATGTGTCACGCTGTCCAACAATAAAACATGTTGAAACTGATAGCATGCAACGTTCTCATTCACAACAAGATATGTGTAAGTCAAATAACTCACCTGAGTTGAGAAATAGCTGACTAACCGTTGTTCCTTGATTTTGGGTTAACTAGCATGCTGGCTAAACACAACCCTTCAGATCTTCATTCAAGTTTGTCTCTTTAGTTGAAGCATCGCGCAATCATAATATATATATTAAATGTAAGACTGTAGTCTTTGGGCGCATTATAAGTGGGTGTCAGATCATGTGAAAGCAGCATCACTGTCTATCTATTTGTTTAGATGAGGCTAAAGATGGTGTTTACAAACACGCTTGTGACTGCGCACGCTCACGCACGGCGTGTGTTCGCGGACATCCGCTCTGCGCAGCAACTGCACAGTCCAGCCACGCAGATGTGGGAGACTATTTTTACGGTGCAATAAATCTTTTTAAAAAAAGAGTAACTGTACTTTATTTATGGTAAGTTTTTTTTTAATTATATAGTGTGATGGATATAGATGATTTGATGTGGTGAGAATTGTTGAGTCGTTGTATGGGTAGTTGTGCGTGTTCTCTTCGTTTCTTTACTTTTAGCTTATTCGCTAGTCAAATGTCAAATACGAAGTTACTTCATTTACAGTTTAATAGATATTTTTAAATAGGGAATTGTTTAATAATTAAATGGTTAATGTGCTACAAAACCTAATGCATTTTCCCACGAAACAGTTCCAGTAAGAATCCAGTAATTTTCCATGTGGAAATATGGAAATTTCAGTAGCAGCTTTTGTGGAAATGCAGTTGGTGTCACCATTAGACTACTTTATATAACAGAAGCTACGCAAGATTAAAGCAAGTTATTGAACTAGACACATTTAATCCATTGTTTTTTAAGTAATGCATTGTTATTAAAAATGCCATAGCATCGTATCAAAAATGTTGTGATAAATATGCGCATAATACATACACTATATTTCTACAGTGCTGTTTGTGGAGAATCGTAGATACACAGATAAACTGCGCAACTGCTGCGCATACTTGACCCTCTTAAATTCCCCGCAATGACACCGGCATGAGCCGGAAGTATTCTGACGAACTACCCCCGGAGGAGGTTAGTAATTTACAAAATTGGGATAAAAAAATAATTATTTGCAACTCCAAACTTTATAATCTAATAAACAACTTTGTTATGTATTTGTTTACACTATTATTAAAATCATATCAACTAATATCATTGTTTTATTGAGCTTTTACACTACAACCGTTTCCATTGGTAATCGTTATTAGCTCGCTCTTTATATTTTGCAGATTGCTTTAAAGCAAGTGATGTGGTACATTTCGCTTGTAATTTGCATTAAATATGTTTGTTCCTACTAAAAATGTTATTCTTACTAAAAATAAATCGCAGTTTGGTACTTTATTCAGTCGCGGCATTTGTCAGATAGGTTAGCATGTCTCTAACAGTGCTCGCGCCCCCTCATGATCAGACGACGTCAGATGTTTATGAATATGCAGTTTGTCTTTGCAGTTTATATCTCTTGTATATCTGAATGCTCGCTGTTTTAGGGGATGGAAGTGGACTGTACACCAGAGGACCTGTCTAAGTGTTCCTATGAAGAACGCTGTGTCGAGCTGGGGGATGTTAAAGACATGAGGCTGGAAGCTGAGGCGGTGGTCAATGATGTGCTCTTCGCAGTCACAGACATGCACGTCTCTCACAGTCTTTCCAGTGGAGTAGATGTGGCGTATATAAACGTTGAAACCAGAGAAGCAAACCTGTATTGCTTAGAGCTGACCGAGGCAGGATTGAGGGTGAGATTTTAATAAGATAACATGCTGTTTACATTATTGATTGTAATATTGACAATTTTGTTTTTCCTAAGTGGGGCAAATGGATGTGTTTCCCACCAAGATCTACACCAACCTGTGGATTATATTTCTACCTTGATCTAAAAGCATCAATGTTATTTTTCAGGTGGTGGGACATGCCTTCGATCAGGTTGATGAAGGTTTGAGCACCCAGTATCATGAGACTGTTTACTCACTGTTGGATTCCCTGAGCCCTGGTTACAGAGAAGCTTTTGGAAATGCTTTGCTACAGAGACTAGAGAGGCTTAAACAAAATGGACAGTAAAGGGTTTCTGTGTTTCTCTGTCCTGTGCAGCCATCTGTGTGAGACTGTACCATTTTCAGCTTTTAACCTGTTACTTGTTTTAACAGAACATGTGATTATTTGGAAAAATGACTTGCTTGTGGTGTTTTAAGTATTTGCTTTTTATTTTTAGAGGGAGGTTATTGTTGGAGACAGTGCTGTGACACACAAAAGCCCAGATTTGAAACAACATCTTTTGTTGTGACATACTGGTGCACTAATTGTGGCTAAACTGGGACCAGCAAAGTATTCGTTTTGGAGCTTCGTACTATGCTTCCGTCAACTGTGTACAGCATGGCTCAGTATTATTATTAAAAATATGTATGATGCCTTACTACTTCATTGACATTTTTAAGTTCGATCTGTCCACTAGGTTGTGGATGAATTGGTTGGAAAATTTATGTTTAAAATTACAGATCATTCAGTATCTTCCATTTTCTCAGCTTGCTATTACTGTCATATCAAACATTCTTTGTTAATGAAAAAATGTCTGCTTTATCAATTTGTCAAGTCAGAGGAAAGTACTGAGGAGTGGTGTTAATGTTCACTTTCACACAATCCAAAATCTTTACAACAAATACTCAAAATTGACGACACCTGTAGAATGTGGTGGTAATGCAGACATTGATCCCAAGGTTGAATGATGGTACAGATGTACAGTGTGGAGTCATGGTTGATTAAACATATCACACAATATATAATTTGAATATTGATATTTTATAAGTATATTTTACCAGTTTTAATTTTGGGATAAAACATTTAAAGTTATGTAGTGACTATGATTTAAAGGCCCTTGATTTGATTTGGTTAAAATGATATGCTTTACATATTGCACAGAATTGCACTACAATAAATAAAGTATAGCAGCCATTGTCTGAATTTTATAAGAAGGGCTGCATTCCATTTTATTATTTTCTTTTATCTCCTTGTAATGTAGTTTAGATATAGATTAAAAATGTAAACATTATTAAATGCATCAGTACAGGAAGTTCTTGTATGATGGGTTTCTACCTCATATTGGGTTTTGTGTACTTTGTACTTGTGCATGCCTGTGAAATTGATCCAGCTGGGTTTAGATAAGCGGAGAATGGTGGTATGCCGTTCTGTGATAATAGGGAACAAGCCTCCTAAAAACTTCCTTAACCTTTGTTTAAAAACAAAGATGAAACATGAAAGTGTGTTCAGATGACTTACATGGCACAAATACTTGAACCTTGTACCTGAAGAAAGTTGCTTGCTTTTGTTTCCTTGTAATAAAAAAGCACACATTCAAATTTTATGTTGGTTTGTCTTCATTTACTTCCTACGGTTTTAATCAATGTTCTTGAGATTATTATTATGTTTTAACAACATTTTCTGTTTGTTATTTTACACTAAATAATCTTTAGTTGTATTATGTAGTTAGAAGCTACCTGTTCTGAAATATACTGTATTGAAGTACCAGGAGAAGTAATAAAATTAATGTTATTTTTGCTCATATAAAGGGAACTGAATCAATATGCACACTCTAGAGACACTAGATGTTTTGCTTTCATAAATGTAAAAAAAAAAATCAAAGTCATTTAGTAACATATAAAAATATTTTATTTTAGTCAAACAGGTAACATACACAGTTGCTTGTTAAATGCAGCCTTTCAATTGTGGCCGCTTACTTTAAGATTTGTTATTGCTTTAAGAAAACCATTGTAAAATGCAGTCTTTATTTCATATGCACATTTAAAATGGGTTAAAAGCTAATGATTGATTTAAAAAAAAAACAGAGAAAAGATTAGTACAGTATTGTAACCACATGGCAGCTAACAAACAATCGCTTGATGATTCAATCACAAACATTGATCTCTCACTAAACATTCAGGTGAATCATTGATACCATTTTAGCACAACACAAATTTGGAATTAGGCAATTATTATTTGTAGAGTGGCATTGTCATAGATAAACATCAAAAGATAAAATACAGATTCGTCATGGTTAGAAAAAAACAACAACATAAAATCATCATTATTAAACTTCTAAAATATAGTAGGGAATTATTTAGGCACACATACAGAGGTTCTTCCCCTTGATTAGATCCCTTTTCAGAGTCCTTTTCGTGGATTCAGTGTTGGCCTTTAGCTCACAATCTGAACAGGAAACTTGATGCAGAACAGATCTTTGCTTGAGTCATCTTTCAACTCCCATTCCACAACCAACTTTAACTAAAAACAAGCAAACAAACAAAAGCAAGTACATACATTAAGGAAGCAAGTGCCATAACTACCATATTTAGAATTTAAGAGTTGAGCCCTAGCTGAAGAGGAAGTAAAAGCAGTGACATTTTAGTACACTTACTGATGGATATTCACTCTTGACAGGCAACTGGTTGACGTAGCTGTAAACAGTTTTTTCCTTAATCGGGCACTGAATTCCACACTTGCAACCATCTTGAACTGGAATGGGGAAAGGAACGGGGACACCGGCAATCACTCCATGAACCACAGCTGTACTGGTTTTACTTGCAACACCTAAAGAACACAAACAAAGTTTTCACGTCGACACTTTGTTCTGGCATACTTGGACTGCTGCTAAAAAATAAAGACAAAAGCAACTTACCACTGCTGAAAGTTACATTGACTGTGTAGGACTGTCCCTTGTGAAGCTGGCATGGCTGTTGAGGGCAGGGCTGGATGTCAACCTCAATAACTTTACCTTCTTGTGAGCCTATTAGGGCAAGCGGGAAACAAATTTAACACGGCAACATACACAAATATGCCAGGAAGGCAGAAAAGATTTTACAGATACTTGGTCACATCCAATCCATGAATTATCGTCCAACAAAATTGTGACTGCCTGTAAAACTCTTTTTACGCTTTTCAAAATTTTTGTGATTTTATGTTTTCTACACAAAATCATCCAAGATAGTGTAAAGAACATTCAGTGAAATGACATGTCAAAGTTTGAAATCATTGTAATATTTACAGGTGAAATCAAATTTTAATGAGTGTTATCTCATAATGTGATTTTTAGTTTCAGCATGGTTTTCACAGACAGGGTCACAGTTACTTCAAGGTTTAATTTCTGCATAAATAATTCATTGGAAGTCTCAAACTTTAAAAAGGTAAAGAACTCAACAAAAAGAAAGATCTGAAACAATTTAAGAAACCAAATATAGGTCACGAATAATTGCTAAACAAACACTGTAAGCGTCGAGATCAACACCACTTACCACAATCTACAAACTTCACCTGCTCAGCATAAGAATACGCGAGAAAAGACAGCAAAACAACGCAGATCACGCGGTAATCCATGGTTTTGATAAATCCTGTCAAGAATGAAAATGTTTAGAGTACAAACAAAACACGCGTATTACTAAATCACATGACAGAGAGTTCCTAATAATGAACTCCCTACTGAGTTGACAGTTTCAGTACACTTTCTCTACAGAATGAGTGTCGGTCTGACTGAAAACTTGTTAAAATACAGAAAAAGCAGTAAAAACAAACTGTATTTCAAGAAATCAAAAAGTAAAAAATACCTCTTAATATAATAATAAAAAACCTTGACGCTCAAACCCTGCCTTGGGTCCCCTGTTCTTACACCTTACTTCCGTAAGTAAGATTGGACTGTCTTCCAATCAAATACTGTCTGTGCGGACGTCTTCATGACGAATATTGAACGCTCACCCAATGACAGTGACTCATGGAAATAGGTGGGCAACGGGGGGAGTGTTGTTGCCATATATATGAAAATAGATCCGTCTGTACCAGACTGGGATACACCCCTTACGGTGCTTTTGGTTGATTTTTGTTGCTACATTGCTTTTTTATCATTTCAAAGTCTTTCTTATCTTTGCACTGATGTTCTAAAATTTTTCTTGGTTGTTAAAGTTTGTTCGATGTTTTTACAATTAACCGCAAAACAGGATACACAATAAATACCATGGTTAATAATGCAGAATCTGGCAACCAATATTATCGGTCGCTCTCTAAACTGCACATGCGCAGTAGCTTTGTTTTGAGTCGTATAAGATGTCATTCGCCCGAAGATTCCTCATAAGCTTCCCTAGAACTGCATCATTTGGCATTCTCAAGTATGAAAAATGAACGAAAAGACAGTGATTATTTCAGTTGTTTTGCCTAATATAAAGCAAATTGTTTGTTTACTATTTTTGTAGAAGTTAGCTTAGCTAGCTAGCCAGCTAGCTTTAGGACACAGTTGCAGTATTGAGCCATATAACTGAGTTTTAATGCCTTAAATTGATGCAACAAATGAATGTTTAATATTATTCAACATGTCAGATAAAATATATAATTTGATTAATGTTTAAATTCCTGATGCAATGGTTAAAGAAACTGTGGGTAACATTTCGTTACTTAATGCAATTAAATACATTGTAATTGTATTATGCATATCAAGCCTTAATTTTTATCCTGTTTTTATTCACTATAATCACATTAGAGCAAATACGGGCATTCGTTCTTATGTCTACTTTGATCAAGAACGTATGTGTGTATACAGTCGTTCTCTGATGTGTTTATGTTTTTTCTTAGTGTCTTTTCATCCAAAGGCCAATCAGTGAGAAGATGGCCACCTCACATCTCACCTCTCACGTCCACTGTACACTACAGCAGTGTCTCTTTAAATGCATCCAGCACAGCTGGTGACAACATTAATCTCAGTGAATCCTGTGTCAAGGTTTGACTACACCTGCACTACATCTTAGATAATTTACAACAGTGATTGCATTTATAAAAAGTAACAAACTCATCATGCAAGGCATTGGCTGTGAATAATAATCCCCTTGTATGATTGTGATGTGTTTTGATGTTCCTGCAGAGGCTTACAGAGATTATGAATAAGGGAGAGTATCTGAGGATAACTGTGGAGGGAGGCGGGTGTTCGGGTTTCCAGTATAAATTCTCAATGGACACAGTCAAAAATGAAGATGACAGGTAAAGACACAATTCATTGTAACAGAAAAAGCAATAGAGTCAGAGCATAGAATAAGTATTAAGTATTAGTGTTTATTTTACAGGAATAACATGTACAGTATATACCAGTTAAAGTAATGCAGTGATGAATTTTTTGCTGTCTCTATATTGATGTCTTTTCAGAGTGTTTGAAAAGAATGGTGTAGGAGTAATAATTGACCCGGACAGTCTGGAGTTTGTTAAAGGATCCACAGTTGACTTCGGTGAAGAGCTCATTCGCTCTACATTTCAGGTGTTAAAGAACCCTCAGGCTGAACACGGCTGCTCATGTGGTTCGTCCTTCTCTGTTAAGGTCTGAGGCGCAGTGTCTCTCCATCTCTTAGAAATTATTAAATATATTAAAGCTGTTAATGCATGTGCTCATGATCAGCCAGCAAAATCATTCAACATTTTTGTTTATATGACGGATTCTTTGACAGCTGTTGAGTTTGGTGTGTTGTATATAAAGAAGGATGTAAATACGTTTCAAATAAAGTTATAAGATTATATGGTTTTCCATTGTGCAGAGTGGCTTTTATTATCTTATTCCTTAAATATTGTTTAAATAATTTGTTGCTTAGATTATAACCGTCCTTTTTGTGAAATAAACAATTTGTTTTAATAAACAATTTATTAAAAATAAACAAAAGATAGTTCATGAGCAAGCAACCTTTGTTTAATGTTTGTTGCTATAGGAAATACACAACAAAGATTCAGATTCAATAAAGAAGTGTGTAAGTTGCATTAAATGATCAGAGAAGCTTCCTAATTACATTACAATATATATCAGTTAGTCATGCTTTTTAAATCATCTCTATTCTAAATCAATAATCTCATCAGGATCACAAAGCTGTTTGTGAAAAGATTGGATCATTGGTCATAACTGACTCCCCTCACTAAGAATCTCACAGATCACCTTACAGGCTCCAGAATGTTGGAGTGTGATCATTTCTTACTCATGTGAGCGTCACATGTGAGACTGAAATCCCTACAAACACCCTAAAAGGATCCTTTTTCCTTTGTATGCCACAAACAAAGTGTCCTTATGTATCCTTATGTCCTATCATGTTTATCAAGGTAACATTTCTTAGAGTTGATATACGATTCACTAGACGAGTGCATAGCTACCATAATTCCTGCTGGTATGGTGCTAGAAAATATGAATAGAATATTTTAAACAAAGATTTTTAATACAAAGATGTGTGGTCTATTTACTAGTTATTGTTATAATCGTTTTATTTTCCTACGTTTAACTGCAAACTCAAAAGTTTGGTAAAACAGTTACTTGAATATGTAATATAATTGATGTGTCTACATGATATCTTGTACAGTGAAAATGTACAACAACATCACAAATAACTGAGCTTTACGTAAACTTGTGATATGTACCTCTTTTTTTATTAAAGATGGCTTTTAAGAAACATTTCACAAAAATATACAAAAAATGTCTTTACAAATGATATTTACATGATAACAAAAAGATATGCATTAAGCATATATCTTTCACAATGTTACACAGAAGGAAATAAACTGTTGCATTTCATATTTTTAGTTCATTCTGAGCCAAGACAATCCAGTTATGTAAATCAAATCTAATAAAAAAGAATAAAAAATGATTTCTAACCAGAATGAAACATGTTACGTTACAAAGGCTTCAGCAGCATAATGAACAGTGATTGAAGATAAGACAGCATTAAAACAAACTCTTCTGAGGGATTAATTGCATTACAATTTTTTCTTAATCTTTGATTTCAGACATTAAACACAAAGCATACGGTTCATACCAATTCGAACAAACACACACAAACAGACAAATCTCAAGTTTGCTAATCGAGCTAAATTTGCTACATATGAGGTTAGGAGTGTTATCTACTGTTTCAGGACAACTGAGGTTTAATGATCGAATACCACGTTCAAGATCGACATTAAAAGACCACTGGACTACCACAGTGAGCAGGTCAAGTATACAGTGCATAGAATGCTTTGGCATGCTGACATCCTAGAATATAACGCAAGCGTTACATTCATGGACAAGGCCACAGGAGATCTATGAATCTTAAAAAAACTAATAAACCAAACCAGTAGATAAACAAATACAAGAAAACAGTTATCATATAAAACAAGAAATTTCCCCCCAAAAAAACATCACACCTACAGTAAATGAATAAACAAAGAACACTCCATAGATAGTTTAAGGCTAACTGTACTTAGCTTGCTACAAGTTCTTTTTCATTTGGAAAAAAATCTTTGAAACGATACAAGCGGACAGACAAACTTCAAAATAAGACTTTCTGCAACTTGTAGCTTTTTATGTTTTTAAAGGTGTAGGGGGTAAACACATGAACATCTGACAAGGTCCTCACATTGGGTCATGTGGCACCTGTGCCCAACTGTCATTCAAGAATGATCACAGGACCAGCAGCTCAGTAAGATCCATGCTCCTGGTCAGGTGTTCAGAACTGCACAATCACTCCATCATTCTGTTCACTCATGCAGTCATCTGGGTTCATGGCGGTTTTGAGGCATTAGAGAAGTGAGGAGATTGTTTTCCCTCAGTGAGGAGCATGGACACATCGCCACACAAACAGACTGATTTATATAAAAATGACAGAGAGAAAATATATTAAAACATAAAAAAACAGAATGTCTGTTGCAAACTCAGTGAGCTGCTTAGACAGCATAAAGACGTTTTGAGTCATTTCACATTTTTTTATTTATTTTTATTTCATAATGACTAATAGTGTCCTTTGAATGTTATTCAATGAGTAGACTATATATCATTACTCTCAAAAATGATTTTTTTTGTGTTATGCTGTTTAACACATTATGTGTTATTCTGTGTTGATTTTGTGTGAATGAAAAAAAGGGTTGTCACAAGTTGAGTTGATACAGTAGTAACACAAATGTGTTGTCCTTAACTTAACAAATGATGTGCCTAGTTAAGGACAACACATGGACACATCTTGTGTGTTATTTTAACACGAGAGTGATGTTAGTTTTGTTATTCAATTTAAGTTACAATTTAAGTTTTTCGGCACAATATGCTGACATTAAAAAGGAAGAGGTTAGAAAATACATGGAACCAAGAGAAACACAGAACACACCTTCTATCATCGCCTCCAGCACTGACGACAAAACGATCCCCATTAGTGAAGCGGATGTTGGTCAGGTGGGCAGAGTGACCCAGAAAACGTTTGTGCTTGGCCTGAGGACACAATTTATAGTGAGACGATTTGATATTAAATCTTTGAAAAACAAAGAGATGCTGAAGAGTCAGGAATTTTTTATTAAAAATATAGAATAATATTATAATACCCTTTAAAAGTTATAACGTTGTTCATGGAAAAATCTTTTAATCTGAAGGCATATGCCTCAGCTGCTTTTGTGGACAAAAATATAACTGTGCCAACATATTACAAAACCAAAACTGAACTTAAATATTTTTTAAATGAATGATTCGGACAAAATAATAAAGCAGCGAATAAGATCCCAGTATAGATGGGAACTCCGTTAATACTGTTTAGAAAGCATCTAATGTTGAGACCTCGAGCAGCTGGTTGATAAAATAACAAGAGAACATTTCTGCAAATTCTAGGTCAAAGTGTGATTACTTTAAAAGTGCTAAAATATAACATTGTTTTCCTTTATTTTAAGTTATACTGTAATTGTGTCATTATGGAATCAATATGGAAATAAATTAAAAACAATATGACCATAAACTTTTGAACTACAATGTATAATTAAAACATTTTTATATTAACAGAACTTTTGCTGTTGTAAAAATGTGCCGTGTTGGTATAAATGTTTTACAGAAGTTGTCATATTCAGCTATTTTATTAGCTGTTGTGATTCCTTGTCACATGCCATGACATGATTTCTATTCAGTAAACATAATCTGCAGTGACAGTGGAAATTACTCTGTGGTTTCTGTTGATCTGTGTTAAAGGCTCTATTGTCTAAGCACAAAGTCATATCAGCTTTGGAACCACAAAAGCACATCTTTGACATTCCTACTGTCATATGAAGGACACTATTGTAAACATTTTACCAGATAAATAACGGCTTGTTATACAATCACAAGAAATTTCATTATAATAACAATGCAAAAATGTTAAAGGAATAGTTTAGCTAAAAATTCAAATTTTATTTGTATCACTGAAAATTGAGTTACTGTCAAAATCTTATTTGCACATTTTTTAGATGTGTTTTCACATTACTTCAAGAAAAAAAGGTAGTATACTTACAAATTTCTCTGGACAGGGAAAGTCGAACAGCTTTACCATTCCAAAGTCATCACCTGTGACGATGTTGATGCCGGAGTGAGAGACGCAAGCGCAGGTTACGTCTGCTTTATCAGTGTTCCTAGACCAGATGCCTACCACCTCATCCCCCAGGACACTACAGAGACAACAACAAAAGACAGCCAATTACACAAAGCACTCATGGACATGGGTTCAAATCTTATGAATCCATTGTTAAAAAAGGGAATTCCAGAATGCACTGCAATAAAGTCAGTGAAAGAAATCATGATGTTTTTCTGTTTTAAACAGTATATTTATTAAGTATATTAAACAGTTGTTCAATGTAATTAAAATTGACTCTTTCATGCTACATTCATTTTAAATGCGTTTTTATACTAACAGGAGAATTTTGGTTTGTTTTTAGTTTGTTTGTGAGATTTACCTTGTCCATGTGGCCCAGGTAATTCTGTCTATCACAGCTTGCTCAGTCACTTGTTTCCCAGAAGGCACCTCATACACTACACGTTTATAAGCACCAGTGGACAACTGCAAAGAGCAAATTAATAAATTTGTCTAAAAAAAAGTCACATACTCATAAGTAATTTACAAATAATGTATGTGTGTGTGATATTTACCAAGCAGCAGTTCATGTAAATGTCTTTCTTTAAACTTCTGTAAACATGCTACAGTGTACCTGCACATAGCAGCTGTCAGCAGAAAAATCCATCTGCATAACAAAACTAGGGATGTCTCGGCAGCAGTTGATACGGTTGAGCTGTGGTCCTAACGTCAGGTCATAAAAATCGACAGCATTTTCACTAGAACCCACAGCTAGGTATCGGGAGTCTGGACTGAACCTGAAAGAGAAAAAAAATTGTTGTGTGAACCACAATAATAACAAAACCCTAGTCTTGCATTGCCAGACTTTTGACCGTGGTCATAAGGTCTAGTCTGATATGCAGCTAGACAGAAAGAGACCATCTGACTGACGTTTAAAATAGCCAAATACAGTTCATTTTATTTACCTGATATTTAGGAACAGTTAAATGTGAAAACTAAAATTATTTCAAACATTTTCTTTTACTTGATGGCATAAACCCTGCACTACTGCAAATGTAAAATTCAGTAATCTAAATCCAGTACAACAACTCTATTTCCCATTGCAAAAATAAAAACTTGTGCATTCATTTAGCAAATTTGATCAGCTTTCAATTTTGATAAAAACAAATTGTCATTTGTGTGTACAATTTGCATTAAATGGTCTGTAAAAGGTACAAAAGTCAAAAAGTCTGCTGGACTTGGTGTCTGAGGCTCAGAACCCCAACCTCCCTAATAGCTGTTGATGTTGCCTTAAAATAGTATTATTTACAAATGAATAAACAAAACAGTGATCACCAGCCTCACCTGATGTCTTGAATTGCAGAGCGCCGATCCCTCTTCTTCCCCCATATTTTAAGTGAGGTGACGAGAAGGATAATGAACTCTCCGTTCTTCATGCCGATGGCCACCATGTCGCCCTCCGGGCTGTAGCTCACAGCGCGTGCAGGATGACCGAGGTTCACCTTATTCAGCATCTTCTGTAATTCCATATAAGAGAACGTATGAATCAATTTTTATAGCAAACAAAACAGTTCCCTCTGTAAATGCATGTGTTCCTACATTTACCCTTTCTGAAATGTCCCAGAGGCGAACAGTGCCGTCCTCCGCAGCAGACAAGAAGACGTCTCTGGTGGGGTGAGCTCCCAGACCCCAGATAGGACCATCCATGTGACCGTTCACCAGGATGTTACACGCTGCATTCTTCTCACCGACTTCAATGATTTCAGCATTCCGAGTGCCCACAAGAATCTTTCCCTGAAGGAATATTATAATATTCAGAATAGTTCTGCCACATACACAACTATTGATATAATCTTTGGTTACCCTTGAATTTTAGGACCTACATCAGTCAAAGAGAAAAACTATAAATGTGTAAATATATAAATGCCTGATCTATAGACATTTGTATTGAGTAGCAAACGGTTTCATAAAGCAAGGATCTTAACATGTAAGTGCCATCAAATAATCTTTTAAATAATCTATTAAATATGGTTTAAGTATCATGATAAATCCATTAAATCCTTTTGATCAAATTTTTTTACTTAAAGTACCCCCTGAGCTTTTAAGTAAATATTTTAATAGCACATTTGCATGTTTAACTTCAAAAACATTTTCATCCATTTTAAAGTTTTTATCAGTAGTATTTTACATAGTTATTGTTATTATTACCCGTTATTGGATCTTTATCTGATATATAGCAGTGTTTGGTAATGGTCCCATAACATGCATATTAAACCAATAAAATATAAAATAATAAAAAAAAAAATTGTTGGTAAGTGTTTAATTTTTTTACATTTTAATACAATTATTTGTTTACACTATATGATTTCATTGTAATTATTTGTTTTGCATCTCATTTCACGAACCACTTGCAATTCCCTCGATAACCACCAGGTGGTTCGGAAACTCTGTTTCCAATTTGAAAGCGTGCCTATTTTTATGCTGAATGAAGCATAAAGGAAGTCTGTTGATTAAGTATGTGTTTGTGTGCTTTACCTTGCCCCTGCACACAGATCGCACACAGTCTATGATCTGACCCGTCTCCAGTCTGAAAGCTCTGCAACGCTTCAGTTCCTGATCCCACAGTTTCAGTGCACCACCCTCCTTAGACCTGCAGAGGGCAGCACACACAAAACACTCATTCCTTACTACTTACAGTTCAATCAAAAAATTATTTTATCATGGATCCACCCTTGTTTCATTTAAAACCTGTGTGACTTTCTTTCTTCTGTAGAACACAGGAAAAAAACGTTGGTAACCAAACAATATCGCACCCCAATAATTTCAGCCATATCGACAAGTCTAAGTAGCCTAAACACTAGTCTGAGACATTTCTCAAATATCTTCTTTTGTGTTTCACAGAAGACAGGCTTTAAACACGAGGGTAAATAAATGATTTTTTTGTTTATTTTGTTTATTTAAATGTTTATTTTTGGGTAGAAGTAGTTTAACCTCAAATGAAAATTCACCCTCATGCCATCTTTAATGTACAATATATTCTTTTTCTTCAACTGAACACAAAAAACGTTTTTTTAATAAAAAATTGTCACTTTACACATGCATATTATAGGTCCCAAAATGTTGAAGCTCCAAAAAGCAATCATTAAACAAATCCAAATGACTCCAATGGGTTAATATGTCTTCTGACACAAAAAAAAACAATAGGTGTGTGTGAAAAAACAATTATTTTGATCCTAATTAGCAACAGCATTGTTCATTTCTCTGGCATATCTAGCTGTCATATTATACTGTATTTTATCACAAGCTTTGATGTTATCTACCATATTTGAATTTAGTGGTTGTTTTGGTTTCAAGTTTGCTAAATACACTAAAAGATAATTGCTTTTTCACACAGACCTTTTAAAATATATACATTGTTATATTTATTAAATCCTATACATCTGGGATGACATGAGGGTGAGTAAATTATAAGAATAATTACTTCTGTCATCTATATGCTTTTAAAATGAACATGTATGTATTTAAAAGCATAATAAAATATTGATAACATCATCTTGCAGGGCCATATACAAATTTAAAATGAGAGAATAGAGATTATATTTAATATATAATATAATATTTAAAATAGAGAATTCAGTTAAGAATGTGTTTGGCTATTTGAAAATGCCCAAATGATCTTTTTAAACAGAAAATAACATTCTTTATGGTTCTTGAAAGCATTTTAAGATCAGGTAACTTACGGTCGTTCCTTTCCTCCTGTGACGATGAGCCCGTCACGTAATGTGGTGTACATGGTGAACACGGGTCCAGTGTGAGCCTTAGCCACGATTCTAACTAGAATGTGTTCCTTCCACACACACACATCTCCACTAATGGTACCTGTAAATGTTAAGTTATTCTGAAAAGAAAACAAACCTGCACTAATCTAGTGACCTCTAAGAAAAACAACAGCACAAACATGGAAAAGCACAGCATTTTTATATCATTTCGTTAATACTACTTCTGTATGGAACCTATACAATTTTAATGAAGCTCTTTAAAAGACCTCATGTAAGCCAGTTTGGAATGTGATTTTTAAAGTCATAACCAGAATATATGTTTTAAATTAAAAATTAAGATTTCTTTTTCATATAAACTTAGACGTAAGCAAACAAATAAATGCACAAATGCACACATACAATTGCATGTATACATGAATACATACTCAAAGGTATTCCTATAATGCATTTAACCTGTTAACTGTAAGAATCATTTTAAAAAGTGTTAACGTTACTGTATTTATAAAAATACCTAAAATAAAAAGACTCAAAAATGTTAGCAAAAATATCTAAAAAAATTGAAAATTGTAGTTCACATTCTGTGTTATACTAAATTCCTACTATGACAGTTATCAGGTTAAAGAAAGATTTCACCCAAAAAATTAATCTGTCACTGTTGGCTCACCGTCCTGTTGTTACAAAACCTATAAATCTTTCTTTTATGGATTACAAAAGTTCATTTAATAATCTCAAATTTTGTTTACATCCCCGTATACAGTTTATATGGCAGGATGTACAACAAATGCTACACATTTGATGCATACTTGAAAGTACACAAAACAAGTGATTTAGTTTTGAGGATGCTGGTGTACAGCAAGATTTATGGAAAATAACTGTATAACTTTTATTCCATAGCAAAAAAACTACTGTACAAGTCAATTTTTACTTGACAGCCCAAGTGCCTATTTACTGCAATGTATTAAAAAGAGTCACTAGAATATTGTAGCAAATTACATAAAAAAAGTTTATGAGTGTGAGTTAAATTTTTGGGTAAATTCTTTTAAATTTCTCCAATCTCTAACAATCAATTACATTCCAATGAAATCTATTAGAAACAGAAGGTGATTACAAACAGAAGCATACTTACAGCTCCAAATGCTACTGAGAGCATTGTTTGCATGCGTGCATCCTCAATAGAACTGAGCACTCCTTTCTTACTCAGCAGAGCCCTGCCGGCCAGCGTCCAGAAGCGTACATGCTTTATCCCCACTGACACGAACTGAGTATCCGAATCAGGTCGGAACTCAGCCACAAAGATTCTCTGGGTATGACCTGCCCGACTTGCTACTTTGGCACCTTGGACATTACACAACAGATAAAGTCACTTAAAATGTGAATGCAGAGGGAATGCTCTTGTGGGCTGTAATTTACCTTCCTGCCACTTCCAGATAGTGAGAGTGTGCTGTGGGTCCAGACCCACGGAGAGCAGCAGTTTGCCGGTGGCGCTGAAACTTACGGAACAGACGCCACGGGAATGATGGCAGCGAAGCACCGAAAGAGTCTGTTTGTTCATGGCTTCCCATACGTGGATAGAAGGAGACGTGGCTACAAACACACAGATGTACACTGCTTTTCACATTTGTAAATGAATTAATAAACTGTAACCACAAGACATATAGGAGTTTTTAGGAATGCTAATAATGCTGTCTGGAAAAATGTGAAACTTTATTTAAAGGTGAAGTGTGTAATTTCTATATATGTGTCTATATATGTATATAGTGTGTTAAACTATATATATATATATATATATACATTTTTTGTGTGTATGTTTATTGCTGTGAGAATTTGTGTTTTAAACATTGCAGGGCATTTTTATGTGTATACATAATATGTCCAGTGACAGTTATCTGGTTAAAACATATTGTTAACTAAACCTTATAATGTAAAAAATCAAGTATTCATGACAAATATTTATTAATTTAGACCCATACATTAAAAATCTTAGTTCATTCAACTCGTTAACCTACGAAATCCATACACTTAAAAATTCAAATGCAATGAACATTAAATGATTAGATTAAAATGCAATGAGAAATACTCATAAAGAATAAAAACTAATAGGCCATTTAAATAGTTGTTTATAAAATGTCAGAGGTTTTACCACATTTTAGTATTATAGATGTTGCTTTACAGTAAAAAAAAGTTGTAAAGTCACTGTTAATTTGTGTTTGCTTTGGTTAAAATGGACCCTGTTTAACAGAAATGTCTTTTCACAAA
This sequence comes from Beaufortia kweichowensis, assembly GCA_019155185.1. NCBI lineage: Eukaryota > Metazoa > Chordata > Actinopteri > Cypriniformes > Gastromyzontidae > Beaufortia > Beaufortia kweichowensis. Next base: position 5,301,469 of record CM032805.1, read on the forward strand.
AATAAATATACATGTCAAAATTGTGTTTTTATATGTATTTCTTGGGAGAATCAAGTTGATATGGAGTTAATCATGAATTCTTTCAATACTTTGTAATATAATGACATTAAGTACATTAAATAAGCACAAAGTTAAGTCACTTTCATTAAACTGAGTAAACAGTTTACTTAGTCATCCAAGTACGGTTAACTTATTAGGGATTTTAGTATAAAAGATTTATAGGTTGACTGCTGCTTTCAGTTTTTTTCTAAAACCTTTTTAAAGCCATATCAGCCTGATATGAGTTTTGGGGTAAACAACAAAAGTAATAATCTGCAAAATACTCTGCAATTTTGTTTGGTGCAGCTAGTGGTACAGTAAAATTGCACACTTCACCTTGAGTGATATCTCTACAAAAACCTTGCTGATACTAAAAACTGGACAAGGTCTCTTACCTGACATATCGCCAGTGTCACCTGAGTGAAAGTTGACAGTAGATGACATAAAATGTTCATGATCAGTAAATCAGTGTTATTACTCTAGATCTAAGCAACATTTTCAATTTTTATGGTGCAAAAGCAAATGTTTAAAATAAAATATATTTAAAATGCATTTCACAACCAAGAATAAAGGGTCTAAGTACAGAGGGTTTTCACAAACATACCTACTTGGCCTGTTGCCACAACATTGGGAAACTTTGGGTGCTGATTAATGGTCAGGCACAGAATATCATCACTGTGTTCTAAATAGAAACTCTGACAAGCTGAGGATAAACAACCAGAGAAAACAATCAGGATGCTGAACAACAAATGGATGAATAAAATCCTAATCCTTGCTGATTTCTTACACCTACTCTGGTGCATCAACGCATATAACATTGCATTATGAATGACAGGTATCTGTGAGTTTCCCTCACCTGTTGTTAAGTTTAGGACGACCCCTACTGAGGCAGTGTGGTAGATGATATCCGCCCCCTCGTTAAGGTAATGCACATTGTTACGACAGTCATTGCCTCGGTAACCGAACACCAGCTCGAGCACCAGGTCCTGAAGGGAGTCAAAAGAGGGGTGTCTGAGGTTGTATCCATGACAACAGCAGAAAGTATCTGGCTCTCAGGATTGAAAGGATGGGGCACTAAAAAAGTACGCTGTGGTTTAATCAAAATCGATCTGACTGAGGCTACAGAGGGCTCCGTTATGAACATTTAATTGATGAAAGAGGCAGATTAGTGATATGATGTAATATAATAATGCTGAAGGGTAACACACAGCAAACTTCTCTTCAAATGAAAATGCAGTAACTAAACAGAAATAGTCAAACTGAGACAAAAGATACTTAGTTTTAGTGCTATTTTCACACTCAGAACAGATTATAGTTAAAGACAGATTATGTAACATAATTCAATTTTGGCATTGTCATTCATATAGTATAGTATAGTACAGTACAGTATTGTATGGCATGCTGTAGCGTGGCATAGCATGGCATAGCATAGCATAGCGTAGTATAGTGTAGTACAGCATAGCATTGCGTAGCGTAGTACAGCATAGCATAGTATAGTGTAGTATAGTTTAGTACAGCATAGCACGGCATAGTATAGTATAGTGTAGTATAGTTTAGTACAGCATAGCACAGCATAGCATATCATAGCATTGTATAGTATTTCATTGCATTGTATAGTATTGTATAGCATTGCATAGCATTGTATTGTACAGTATATTATCGTTTAGTATAGTATACTATAGTATTGCATAGCATTGCATTGCATTGCATAGCATTGCCTAGCATTGCATAGCATTGCATAGTGTAGTACAACATAGCATAGCATAGCATAGCATAGCATAGTATAGTGAAGTATAGTTTAGTACAGCATAGCATAGCATAGCATTGTATTGTATTTCATTGTATTGTATAGTATTATATAGCATTGCATAGCATAGTATTGTATAGCATTGCATAGCATAGTATTGTACAGTATATTATTGTTTAGTATAGTATACTATAGCATAGCATAGCATAGCGTAGTATAGTGTAGTACAGCATAGCATAGCGTAGTATAGTGTAGTACAGCATAGCATAGTATAGTGTAGTATAGTTTAGTACAGCATAGCATAGCACAGCATAGCATTGTATAGTATTTCATTGTTTTGTATAGTATTGTATAGCATAGTATTGTACAGTATATTATTGTTTAGTATAGTATACTATAGTATTGCATAGCATAGCATAGTATTGTGTGGTACAGTACAGTACAGTATAGTATAGTAGTTCACTATATACTATTCTATACTACACTACAGTACACTACACTATATAAATAAAGTAAAGTACAGGTAAAGTATATAAATAAAGTAAAGTACAGTGAAGTGAGTAAATTACTCACTTCAATGGGTCTCTTTTTCTTGCCCACGTTGTTGGTCTGTAGTTTCTCTGGCATTGGTGGAGCCCTGCTTACTGGGGGTCTGCACCCAAACAAGCAAAAACAACCCAAGTAAATTTGTGACATTGTGAAAAGGCATTCCGGATTAAATTTAGGGTGTAGATCAGGATTGTACTAACACCTAATAATCACCTAATACTTAAAGGCACAGTATGGAGATTTTCACTGCTAGAGGTCGCTCATTCAAAACAACACAAACAACACAGATGTAGTGTGATGACACGGAAACGGCAAAAAAGTGAGGGTAACGCTGATATGATGTCATTGACAGGTGACTCCCGGACAGGGAGTCGGTTGCGTGTCGGCTGCGTGTCCTTGGTTAAAATTACAATTATATCACAATTTACAAATAGTTGGAAACATTTGAGTTATAGTTAGTACTCAACATATATATAACACTGGCCTAGTGTTTTTTGGATAGTTTATTGAAAAAAATCTTCCATATGGTGCCTTTAAGGAATAGTTCACCCATAAATGAAAACTCTCTCATTCCATGTATATTACTTTTTTTAGTTAGTGAATAATTTTATAATAAAAATGCCATGATCTTATCTTCTTATCTACCAAAACGTTTAGCTTTGAATCTCAATGGTTGTGGCGTGTCATGAGGGTGAGTAAATCATGAGTCAGTTTTCGAATTTGGTAAACCATTCCTTTAATATAAAGTTATGAGGGAAGCTGATGTAAAAAAATGGATAAAGCCTCTTTAAACTAAAATGTGGTGTAAAAAGCCCTAAAAGTATCAGATTGAATGATGTATGATAGGTATAGTCTTACCTTGAGCCCCTTCAATGGCAGCATTAACAGAGAAAGACAGAAAATTAGAACTGTAGTCTCTTACTGTTCAGCTCCCCAAGTTCTCCAGATAAAAAGAAAACAAAACACAGGGACACTGACAACACATGATACAACATCAACCAAAGAACTTCATAACCATGATCATGAGAATTTAATGGCATACATGTGGTCAAAACATCCAAAAGAGCTGCTCAAGCAAGACAAGTCTAAAACTAGCTCGCTCAATACAAGGATTTCGTCCCAGAGGAATGCAGAGGGGGTAAAGCGCAAGCAATGTTCCCAGTAGCTGAAGAAGAACCATTACTCTTTAAATAATTACAGTAAAGTAATAAAGCAAGCAATGACACTTACTATAATACTGTGGGATCTACTAATTGAAGACTTGCATTTAAAGCATCCCAAGTTTAAACTCAAAAAAGCAACAATTTTGCGATAAGCGTTTATGGATATGATGGCTGTCGGCGATCAGCATGCCAAACTCCCACAGGGCATGAGAAGAGATCACTTTTTTCAGAACAAATGCTCATTTCGTTGCTCTTACCTGACTACGCCCTGCCTTCACATGGAGAGAGAGAGGAGTGCAGTGCAGAAAGAAGCCAAGGAAGTTATAAAAGAAAAACATGAGGGTAGCAAAGTCACTCAGTGACAGTGTTGCATTAATTTACACCTTCAGTTGATAACTGCAAAATGATTTCAAGAATTCTGGCAGTTAATTTGGGCCGTATATATTGAAAACTACTATTTGAAAACTATTAAATTGTTTTAGTTTAAATTGTTGAGTATTCCAGCAGACGCTGAACATAAATAGTTCAGATATAGAGAGTGTGCTACTAACATGATGTTATTTAAAATAACATACTCAAAGTAGAGTATTGGACTTTGAACAAGAACTCAACATAGAGTATGTGGACAATGTAGTAAACCACTGACAAGATTAGCTACTGTATTTATACACATGCATTTTAGGAAAATAAATTTTAAAACTAAAAATTCTGTCATTTATTTACTCTCATGTCGTTCAAAACCTGCATATGACTGTTTCTTCTGTATAACTTAAAAGAAGATATTTTGCTAAATGTTTTCAGTGTCCATAAAGTCGATGGTCAATAGGCATCCGTGTTGTTTGGTTATTAACATTCTTCAAAATATCTTCTTTTGTGTTCTGCTGAAGAAAGTCATACAGGTTTGGTCAATAACATGAGAGAGAGAAAAGGATTAAAGAATTTTCATTTGTGGGTAAATACAAGTTAACAAGTTGATATGCTCATATTTAATAATTTCCAGTTTATACTGCCATTTTGTACACCGCGGATGTTAAAAATTAATCTTTATTTTTTATGCAAAAATGCAATGCATTGTTTGCATTCAAATATGTGATGTATTGTTTTCATTTAAATATGCGATGTATTGTTTTTATTTAAATATGCGATGTATTGTTTTCATTTAAATATGTCCTGTTTTATTTAAATATGCGATGTGATATTTTGATTTAAATATGAAATGTATTGTTTTCATTTAAATATGTAATGTTTTCATTTAACTGTGATGTTTTTCTTTCCAACATGTGATGTATTGTTTTCATTCAAATATGTGATGTTTTTATTCAAATATGTGATGTTTTCATTTAAATATTTCATGTTTTTATTCAAATATGTGATGTTTTTATTCAAATATGTGATGTTTTCATTTAAATATTTCATGTTTTTATTCAAATATGTGATGTTTTTATTCAAATATGTGATGTTTTCATTTAAATATTTCATGTTTTTATTCAAATATGTGATGTTTTTATTATTTTCATTTAAATATGTGATGTATTGTTTTCATTTAAACATGTGATGTTTTCATTCAAATATGTGATATTTTCATTTAATGTTTAATGTTTACATTTAAAAAATTGATGTCACATGATGTCAAAAACATCACATATTTGATGATCACATATAAAAAAATTACATATTTAAATGAAAACATCACATGTTTGAATGAAATATCATTTAAATATGTAATGTTTTCATTCAAATATGTGATGTTTTCATTTAAATATGTGATGTTTTTATTCAAATATGTAATGTTTTTATTCAAATATGTGATGTTTTCATTTAAATATGTGATGTTTTTATTCAAACATCTGATGTATTGTTTTCATTTAAATATGTGATGTATTATTTTCATTTAAATGTGTGATGTATTGTTTTCATTTAAATATGTGATTTATTGTTTTTATTTAAAGGTATTTCTAACTTGAGTGCTTTGATGCCCAATATGCCAAAGTAATAACATAAAAAAGTTATGTATTTACAAGGATTTGAAAGGAATGTCTCAATTCTAAATAAGTCTAAAGACATTTTGTAATGTAAGAGAAGAAAAAGTGAAAACAATTTACTTTTGAATTTAGCTCATTGTGGTGTTGCTGTGAACACTGGTGCTATAATGGCTGTCAATCTTTGATTCCATAAGAGGTTACCTTTCGTCTACTGATGGCTCCTTCTGTTGTAAGTGGGGCTTAACCCCCGTCATGGCTCGACAACTTGTGGATAAGGCCTTAATTACATAGATGATCTCATTTTCTCGAGTTACATCACTGTCGTACCCTACAAAGATACATAAGATCAATATGTAGAGAAAAAAAGCAACAAAAAAGTAAGAGGAATATTTCACTTTTATAACCTAAAAAACTGCTTAAATTAAGATTGTGTGATATAATGGTTAGCTACACTTATTAATACTAGATGACAGTAGTAATTGTTCTCATAAGCTGAATGATAACTGTTTTTTATCACCTCCATCATCTTCGCTCTCGATGTCTGACTCCTCGCTGTCACACTGTCTGGCCTCTCGACAGCTCTCCGTCTCATGACTCCAGATCATCAGACAGGTGTCAGAGCCGCCGACAGACGCCAGCAGAGAGTCATCATGTGACCAGCGCACATTGGTCACATGGGTGCTGTGAGCCATGTATCGTTTGAACTTTGCATACTTTCCCTATTAAAAGAAAGTTAACAGACATGTAGAAATATTATAAATGAAGAATATCTAACATGAGTGGCGTCAAAATGGAAATAGATCATAATCCAATAAAAAAACGTGTACAAACAAACTGAATAAACAAACTGAAAAAGGGGAAAAGCACATTATAATCCTTGACTCAAGCCTTGACAGCTTGACTCATGAATATTAATTAGGTAATACAACATTCACCCAGTAGTCCTTGCTGAAAGAAAGGTAAATATATTACAAATTACTGCTTGCACATTAAAAAAGTACACTTGGCCTTAAACCTCTCACTTTATATGGTAGCAACAATTTCAACTTAAATATATATTCAACATTAACCAAAGACATGAATCAAACCTCAAACAGAATGTAAAGTCACAATACGCATCCCTTAAATTCATATGATTTGAGAATAGAAAGAGCATTTGTTAGATCTTTGTGTATAAAATGGAGGTATTTCTGGTTCCTCTTAAACATTTAAACATTTTAAGAGCTCTTTGCCACTTCTCGAATAGCAAAATTAGCACCATACGTACAGTATATACATACAATGAGCATGTTAGCCTATCCTAGCACACAGCATTATTTTGGAAGTATATGTCATGAAAGTTTACCAATCAGGTTGTGGCCTTATCTTTATGAATTTGGGTTCAGCATATTTACGTCCGGTGTTAAAAATACCAATGTGTAAACACTAAGCAGAACTAAATATATAATTTTCTTTATTTGTCCAGTTTGTGTTTTTTTACCAAGCAGATCTAAACTAAAGTGTTCTTATGTGGTTGATTCAGGGCACTGACAGGTGATTATTATGCTTGCTTTGGCAAGGACCAATAATAAAAAGATCTTCTTAACCTTGACTGGGTACTTGAAGAGCTTAACATATCCAAGATCATCTCCTGTGGCAAGCAACTTCTTGTCATTGCTGAGACATGCAGATGTTACTTCAGTTACTTCAGTGACCACAGGCCAAATTCCCTCACAGGAACTTCCAAGCACACATGTCCATGTGCTCCAGTCGATCTTCTCTACCTGATGAAGAAAATGACAGTGTGGACTGATCTCAAACCTTTGCCACTCACTTGCCATTGATTAAATGTTGCTAATGTGAACCGAAGACAATATGCTAAAATTAATTCTGTTATAAAGCATATGTATCATTTTATAACTTTTTGATCAATAAGGGAAAAAAAAGCTTTTGAAGAGTATGAATAGCAGCATTAATTTTTGGATAAAGATCAAACGCGATCCAATATGGACCAAGACCAAACAGTGCAATTAGCTGAAAGCATCAGATCAGAAGCATTGAAGGGCTTCCAGGTTTTACTATATCTTAAGGTAAGTGTTCACTGTCCCAATGTACCAGTGGCCCTAAGCATGGCCTAATTCCCTGCTTCCAAATTTAGAGTCAAGCTAATGAAAAGTGGGCCATGTTCTTGACCTTAAGAGTGCCCTTCCCTTCCAGGGTTACCCGGTGAAATGCTCAGCATCCATACACTATACCTCTGTGGAGGGAATGGTTTGCTTCTTCCCACGAGGGGCCTCGAAAAATAGTTGCTCCTTTGCTGATGTGTTGACCTGCAAAAGTTTTCCTAAAAAAAGAAAAGGCATTGAACAAACATGAATGTTGTTTGTAATATAAGAAATTATTTACTGACAATCTGTGAACTCAAGCAAGATATATGCATACTTAGTTGTCTGACTCATATTGTACACAAAGTTCACTAAACTGACTAGCACTATCTAGAATTTTGCAGTTTAAATTAAATTTGAAGCCAGTGGTCAAGATGCACCAGCATAAGAAGTCATGTTTACAAGGTACAGTATGATCATTTTTGAATAAGAACTAATCATTGATATCAAGTTTTTATTTCACGGTAATTGCTGGGACTTTTATTGCGGTATGTGTGACCTGTGCTGGCAAATTGAGTCGCAATGAGCAAATTGTCAAAAATGAGTTATTGTGACAAAATGTCTTGAGAAAATGACAGAGCTACACATGTTAACAAAGTCAATTAGAAAATATATATATTATAGAGATAAATATATATTTTTCCCTCATATTTTCCCCAAACAATGAATTAAAAATCATTTAAGACATAACAGATTATGTTTGCATGACAATTCGTCAAGACTGATACTTTTTAAACTGTAATTCTGTGTATATGTGTGTATCGGGATTGGACGCTGTCTGAGAGCATCTTTGACTGCTCCCTTTACGAGTGAGATCATTTGTGCTTGCTTCATAACTCTTTTAACATCAATCAGGTCCCACATTTAATCACTCTTAGTAACTCTTTTAACGCCAAGCCTTTTCTTATTTCCGCATTTTTATTTTAAAAGCTAAATGAAAAGGCAAGCCGCAAACACTTTGCTTCCAATTGATGGAGACACACTTTTGTATTAAAGTATAAAGAGCAGCATTAATTTCTAGATAAAAATGTGATTCAATATGGACCAAATGGACTAAAAATATGGACAATACAGACAAGAAATATGGACAATACGGACAAAAAATATGGACAATACGGACAAAAATATGGACAATACGGACAAAAAATATGGACAATACGGACAAAAAATATGGACAATACGAACCAAAAATATGGACAATACGAGCTAAAAATATGGACAATACGGACTAAAAATATGGACAATGCGAGCTAAAAATATGGACAATATGGACTAAAAATATGGACAATACGAACAAAAAATGTAGACAATACGATCAAAAAATATGGACAATACAAGCTACAAATATGGACAATACGGACTAAAAATATGGACAATACGAGCTAAAAATATGGACAATACGGACTAAAAATATAGATATATGGACTTAAAGTATGTACTGTATTTTTAATAACTGATGCCCCTGTATTATTAGTTTTAAATATTTGTTATTCGGGAACAACACACCTTGTCACAATCTCTGTTCTTTGTTGCTGTTGACTCATTTGCTCTTTGATATTCTCACCTCTCTTGTCCCAGTCCAGATGGGTGATGTAGTTCATAGAGCCTTTACACACACCAACCCTCTTGCTGCTCATCACGTTGTATATATCCACAAAGCTGTCAGCTGATGCCACGGCCAAATACTTGCCTGTTACTGCAAAGACATTTTCTTTGTTCAATCATCAGCCCATACCCAAACAGCACATTCCCATTAATATGTTAATAAATTCACACAAATATTAGTAATCACATTAGCATATGCAAAGGTACAGTACAGAAACATTTCATACTTTCACAGCTGAATAGATTAGATGAATGAATTCTCAGTTGTATAGTGATGTATTAAGAATGGGTAACAATATTAGCGTGTTAACCAACCAGGAGAGAAGCGGATTTCGGTTATGATGTCTTTACGATGATGAAACGACACCAGGTCTTCCAGAGTGTCTGCGTTAACAATGAGGAAGCTGCCATCATTCAGACCCACAGCCAGAGCTTTGCCGTCTGGAGAGAAGCAGCAACATCGTCCTCCTACCAGAAGTAATATTTTTAGTGCTATGTAGCATCAAGACTTTTGTTAAACATCTATCACGACAGCTAAACTGGTTAAACCTCTTTATAACCACATTGATAAACCCATAATTTGACCAGGAATTAAGATGTTAAAGGGAAAGTTCACCCAAAAATGTAAAGTATGCCATTTAGATTATCATTATCATCATCATGTTTTACAGTTTATTTAGATTAACATTTTCATTTATTATCATCAAGTCCTTTTCTAACCTGTATGATCGTGGAGAACATTTGCAGAACATTATGCTTAGACAAAAAAGTATTTTTCATCTTCTTAATCAGCTCTCATGATGCCAAATGCTTTTAGTTTTTGCATCACATGAATAACTACGACATGAGAAGTTTGAAAAGGCAAGAGACAATTTTAGTGTTTCTAACACATAGCTTTTATATGGTGTAAGTTTTTAAATATATTAGACTTTTTTTCTTTATTTCCACTAAAAAATGAGAGTCACGCCAGTTTGGAACAACACAAGAGTGAGTAAATATTGACCAAATATTCACATTTGGGTGAACTTTAAACCCTAAAGCATTATACAATCATATCACTCTGTTTAATGTAGTAACTGATCACCGCTCATTACACCAGTAAATATGTAAAGAATCATTAAACAACATTTCATTTGGGCTGATTTAGTCCAGATCTTAAAGATTCGGACTATCAAGGGCTCCTGGATTAATTCGCTGCTCTCTAATTATACTTTGTATAAACACCAGAAGTTTCTCTAGAACACTTTAAGGCAAGCATCACTTTAGTCAGGCAATCAATATGCTCTTGGGGCTGATTTGCATGCTGAGTGTTCTTCACTTATGTTATTATTTTCTGTGCAAATTAAGTTTTTGAAGCATAGCGAGGTCAAGGATTATATAGAACAATCCTGGAGTACAAATTTAAAGAGGAACTATTTATATCAAGGGGAAGGGTTGCTTGCTGACTGTGTACTTGGAATGTACTGTATGTGAATAACATTAACCTTTTTTAAAATTATTTGTTGTTTTTAGGTTGTCAAATATGTGTCAAATATTTATTCCTGGGTCTTCCATCAGTTTGTCATGATTAGATTAGAATGGTGGAATGGTGACAGTTAACAGGTTAAGTGTGATTTTAGGGTTCAGATCAATTAAAGGCCCTCTGTATGTTTAGCATTAATCTCAGTGACATCAGTTAAGGCAATGATAATTACATTTTAGTGTAATGCCAGAGTAAACTGCATACCTTTCTTGAGTTTTCGTACAGCGAGCATGCAATGGCTGGGTGAGAGGTCCCATATGCGTAGGGTTTTGTCATCGCTCACAGTGGCACACAGCGGTAGATGAGGGTGAGTGGCCAGACCACACACTTCACCCTCCATGTGACCCTGAAAACATCCACAGATAACACATAACTGCTAACTAACAAAGCAACAATCTTCATTTACCATCAAAAATAGTGAAAGTGGATATATACTTTGATAAACGACAATGCTCCTGTTTTTACAGTCTGTAAAAACCCAGCTAAAGTAATTTTTTGTGATTTTTCTGTTTTCTACATAACATAATTTTATGTAATGTAAATAATATTCTGTGAGAATTTAATATTGATATCTTTAATATTGTCTGAGTAATGTCATGTCAAAGATTAAAATCATAGTATAATTAATAGGTGAAATCAAACTTTGAGGCTCGTTATCTCAGAATTAGATTTTTAGACTTTAGCCTGGTTTTCACACACTGGGTCACAATTGGAAAAGCTAGTGTATCATAATGAATAAAAGTATTGTCTAAAGCACAATAAATCATATTTTAATCAAGCAAAAATGTTTGTGTAAGCATCTCTTCTGACTGAAACACAATTACTTGGTAAATTGATTGTCAAACACTAATAATTGTTTGACAAATGAACAAACACAAAATGCCCTGGGGTGATGTTTGACAATAGAAAATTTGCACTAGCTGATATGTTATATTTAGTAGGTAAACAGACCATAGACTTGAATTCAACAAAAACAAGCACCAACCGGTAATTAATCATGATGCTCGACTCCACCAGAGAGAAAGAGACAAACATTTAATCAGTGTCCAAAAACCTGCTGATTTCTGTCAGACTGAGCCACAACAGAATCCCCAAATACTTATTTCAAGAGTGTAGAATTAATGAAAAACGACTGTTTTTGCTCACTCTCCAGTGTCTTTTACATTTTATTACATAATCACAAAAGTGAGACCAGTTTATTTTCATTTAAATGAATCTGAGACAATTTACTTCCGGTGATGCTGAGAGCAAAGAACAACTAAAAAGAGTAGTGTTACAGATTAAAATTAACAAAACATATAGGATAAACCAATGTACTGTATAAAAGAACCTTCAATCTTCAAACTTTAATCAACCTCAGTCCAATAGACAATGACATAATTGGTGCATTGATTAAATTTAAAAGATGTAAGTTCCTGGAAGATTTTTAAAGTTTTTAAAAGTTTATTAATAAAGGTTATGGCATTATGACGAGCTGAATTACGAAGAATAACATTGTAGTGCTGCTTTACTATATCAAAGTTGAGACTATTAAGTATAAGAAATGTTAGCTGGATGCATATTAAGCGAGATATATTATCAAAATAGTTCTTTTTTTATAAAGAAAAGCAAATACCACAGATATCCATCCAATATTTAGATGTCTTTAGATGTCTTTTTACTGTCTACCTACAGTACAAAAATCTTCTTTTGCTTTAAGGCATAATAATATCTCAAAAAGACACACTAATCTAATTCATATATTCCAGATGTTACAGTAAGTTCATATCCAGGCCTGAGATGTTTATGCAACGTGACAGACAGCTTGAGGCTGAGGCCTGTATAATGAATCAACACAACCCGAGCAAAAATAAAACCCTTTATTCAGCCTTAAAGCACGTATCCACCGGTTTGGAAGAAAGTTGAGCATTTTAAAATTTTGGACGCTCTTACCCAGCTTCCCACACGATCCTGCCACTCAATTACAGTTAAGAATGAATTCATGAGTTCACCTGCTCATTCAATTCTGATAGATACAGTTGGCTTGCTGTCCTTGAAGGAGGGGCTAAACACTGTGACCTGATGTCGGAAGAACTGACGATGGCGCTGAGACATCATTGGACATATTAAGTACAGTTATGTCCCAGTGTCTTATTTATTTCCGAAAATAAACATCCTTGTTCCTATAAAACTTTAAGTACGGTGAAGGATGGTGAGCAGCTAAATTTGGCCTTACCTGAACCAGAAGAGTGATGGGTCCATTTTTGTCCACCTCTAGAATCTCGCCGTTCTTAGTTCCTACAAGAATATGCCCGTGACCCAAGGATATGGCACGAATGGAGGGGTTGTCCTCCAAAAGCAAACCTGAATGATGGCATGTGTTATAAATAAACACTCGTCCACGACCTTGGCTTTCTTTTATTATAACACACACAGAATATTCTTAGAAGATGAATTGAGGTATATTGACCTTAACTGCAAGTTACTCAATGTCACAATGTTAAAGCTTTTCAGTAAAAATAGAGTTTTGAAGAAAACGTGCTATGAAAACATTGCTGTGTTTGTGTGCTCGAATCAACCAATCAAACGCAGCAACACAAGCTTAACATCCCACAGTTTTTTCTATTTACAATGGTGGAATCTTCAGCGATGTCATAGAAGAACCACTTTTGGCTGCCCAAAAAGTAAGTCAAACTTAGTCAGAACTGATAGTCTAAAGAACCTTTTACAGTATAAATAACAATTCTGTGAAACAAAACGGATCTGCAGATGTTTATTTATGGAACCATACAGCAAAAAATGGTTCTATGGCATCATGAAGCACCTTTATTTTTGGCCAACCACTGGCAAACGGAGAAGTGTTACCTCAAATCAAAATTAAAACTTACCTTTGGAGCCTGGAGCCAGCACCAGTCGTTTGATGGCATACGTCTTGAGGCATCTCTCAAACGTGTCATCCCAAAGAGCCACTATTCCATCTTTGCCACCAGTCACAAAGCCCTGTTGACGACAGTAAACTCATACATCACATTGCTGAAACATTTCAACAGACCTTGCTTGCGTCGTGTTTGAGGTTGAATCTGATACCTTCTCCAAAGCGTGCATGCTGAAAACGGGCCCATCGTGAGCTTTGACAGTTTTCACCAGGTACATGTCTCTCCAGATGCAGATGTCTCCAGTGCAGGTTCCTGAGAAGACCATTTCTTCAGTCCAGCCGTATACCGCACACATCATGGTCTCTGTTTTTCCCATGCTGCCCTTCTTCCCAATTAGTCCACCTCCTAATGACATTACAGGCAGTTTCAAGTTCAAAGTTGAACTTTGACCTGCACTGTAAAAAATTCTTTGCTGCCTTAAATTTTACAGTCCAGTCAACTTGGCTTTATTAGTCATTTAAACAGTTTTTACATTATGTCAACTAATTACAAGTCTTTTCAACTCATCAAATTAAAATTTAACTTATTTTTATGAATTTTAAGGCAGCAAAGCATTTTTTTACAGTGTACAGTGGCAGTAAGTTTCATGTACTTTATGATGTTTATAGTCTTACCTGCTCTATGCCAAAACTTCATGTGTTTTACTCCAGCTGTGATCATTTTGTCTGGCATGTATGGGTTGATTTTAATGACAAATATCTTGTCCTTACATCCCCTTTAAATAAAAAGAGACATATTTAACAAAGGCAGTATTGGAGATTCTTAAATTGTCCTGTAGTGTAGACTTTGATTTAAAATTGATTGAATATTATCTGTATAAAAAAGGAACTGAAATGTCAGCCGGACACTGGTTATATAATTCACTCTCCTTCATAACTGAACTGTGTATGAACAGAATCCATTATGAGATCATCTTCAGTTATGTATTCAACAAAACCTAAGCAACAGAGTTTTAGATTCACATGAGGCACTATTGGGCTGTAATTGACCTGTCTGCTGTGCTATATTCTCTGTCTGTGGTGAAGAAAGTAGTGCAGGGGATAGTGGCTGTCTGCAGTTCTGCATTAGGCCCTGATGTAGAGCGGGCAGAGCAATGAGCAGTGGCTGCACTGTCAGTCCCTATTTACTTCCACCCGCACATCCACCATCTCTACCAGAGAAAGCCCCAGGGAGGAGATGTTTTGAGCGTTGCACTACCTCTAACCTCCAGACAGGGAGTCTAGACGGGTATACAACAGAAGTTTACGTTTACTTAATTTAAATGTTTCTTAAAACATTTTGATCTCAAGGTGTATGCTTCGAGGTTTTAATATAGTTTTATATACAACATTTTTGACATGGACCAAGCTGTTAAAAACGCATCTTAGAGTGAGAAATCAAGAAGGACAAGAATATATTTTCCAGTTATAAAAAATTATAAGCAAAGCGTGGATACTTTGAACATACTAAATATGACATAATTGTGACCCTGTCACATCCTGTGAAAACCCAGCTAAAGTCATTTTTTGGGGTGATATACTGTTTTCTACATAAAATCATCCTACATAATGTAAAGAACAGTCTGTGAAAATGTAACCTTGATATTCTTAATATTTACAGAGTAAGACCATGTGAAAGATTGAAATCATAGTAAAATTAATAGGTGAAATTAAACTTTGATGCTTGTTATCTTAAAATTGGATTTTTAGTTTTTAGCCTGGTTTTCACAGACAGGGTCACAATAAAATTAAACTTTTGCACTTACACCGTACTACAGTATAAATTACATGACTTTACTCAATTATAGCCGTACTGTAAGTTTTAAAGAAAAAAAAGCATGTGTGTTACATGTCATTTTAGATTTGAGTTTTTAGGCACAGTGTAAAATTTTACTGTAATACCAAGCCTCAAATTGTTTTATGCTTTCAAAATACAAATGTTCAATAATAGTATTAAGTGATGTTATTTATTTATATCAGATTTTATAGTGGCTTTATATAATATGCTGTATTTTTAAACACACAAATGTCTAATGTGCTGTAATACTCATAGACCAATATACTCTATATCAGCCAGAACAAATAATCTATTTGTAAATAATCTAAGATATTGTCAGATTATTGGGAATAGCTGATAAATGTATCCAACTGTTGGATAAAGTGTTTGTCACCCAGTGGGTCAATACATGCAAAAAAAACATATTTGCCTCTTATCACGTGTACTTTACATGCATTTAATTAACCACTAACAGTGTGTTAGAGGGATAAAACCAGTTGTATCATGTAAATCTCTCCTTGGGGATAAAAGAGCAGCAGGTTTCAGCATTCTGTTTTGTGCTAATGATCATGCTGAGATGAAAGTCTGTACAATAAACAGTTTTTTATAGGCACACAGAGAAACTAATCCACAGCAATTAATTGACAACAATGTATTTTTAGAGCACATACTACATGCATACAGAAAGCTCCACCAAAAATGTCAAAAACTTGCTATTTCTCTGTTAAGGTGCAAAGCACAACTTTTAAATAAAAGTTGTTTTCTCGTGATCTCGACTTAATTTTCTCAAAATCTCGAGATAACAAAAGCTGTTTTCTCACCACAAGTGTAGCTAAAAATTGTCCACAATGCAAGTTGGACTGGATGTTCTTGAATTAAGGGACCGTTTCTAAAGTTATAAAATACACGTTTATAACTTTAATAGCATTTAACAGCTTATTTTAATAAATATCAAACATCTTGTGCATTAGCTGACAACCACATGAACACTGTACAGTTGGTTTTGTGACTGTTTGTTGACTGCAAGTCATTCCATTTAAATGCTGTTAAAAGTAGTAAATGAATGTGTTTGTAACTTTAGAGACGGTCCCTAAATTCACTACAGGAGTAAATCCATGATCCAAGTAAAATCAAATTTGTTCATCCATGCTTGTTTCGCTAAATATAGTTTTGCTGTCTCCAAATAAAAACAACACGTTCTATCGAGTAAATATAAGCACATTACAAGAATACAACTTTTGTTATGACGCGATCATGAGAAAATTAAGTCGAGATCACGAGAAAACAACTTTTGTTATGTCGAGATCAGGAGAAAACTAATTTTGTTACGTTGAGATCACAAGAAAACAATACAAGAAAAAATACCAATGGATGGGCGCTTTCGACTTCCGTATAAATAAAATTAAGATAATGCAAATGTTATGTTAAAATGCAATGTTAAAGCTATTTAAAACTATAACAAATGCAATATAAAACTTTTACTATTAGCAGACATCTCACAAAGTAGAAAAATTATTGCTGTGAATTTGGACTAGGACGATTCAAAATACCAGTTCAAACCAGTAACAATTTCTTTAACTTATTTTGATGTCATTATTGGTGCGTAAATTCTGCAATTCACCTCCAAATAAGAGCAATGCTAAACATACTGTAGCTCCTGTTTACTCACCGGATAGTGGAGAGCTTCTCTCCTTTCCTCCATTCCCAAAGGATGATAGTGTGATTGTCATCCAGACCCACTGAAGCCAGTCTCTTTCCATCCGCTGCAGAGACAGATACAACGCTGATCTGATTAAACTAAATATCATCCACTAAATAACAGCATAATGGCGTAGTAACATTATGCCAACTCAGTCCCACTAACTATGAAACAAGATGTTCCAACTAATGTAAAGTGACATTTAACAAAGACATCACTCCAGAGGGAATTTCAGCTGGATAGCATCTCTAATGAGAATAATCAGCCATGTTTAGGCCTGTGACATTGACGAACAGTAGGATGCTATTTTTGCTTTGTCAGAAGAGAGGCTGCTTTTATAAACTAGATCTTTGATGTTATAGCATACTGTAGTCAGTTCACACTGCAAATACAAATTAAAGTTCTGGTCAAATCTACAAACATTTTCTGCTAATTCCTAGGGTGTTAAAATGCTACAGTTCAATACAGTTAAATGCTATGTCAAATTTGTATCTGTCCTAAAATGTTAAAATCTAAATTTAGGTCTCTTCCTAAGAAGGTTCTTGAATATGTGAACCTGTCTGTGAAATCCAGGCTAAAGTCTAGAAGTCTATAAGTAGCCACAGCCATAAAAATGACAAAAAAAGTGTTTATTTCTTTAAATTATAGATTTCAAGATAAAGAACTATCAATAGAAATAACAATAACATTGATCTTTAATATTTAAAAAATATATCAAGGCTATATTTTGAAAAAAAAATTCAAATATTAAAAAATATTAAAAAAAACATTTCTGTCAATAACATTGATTTTAATCTTAATCTTAAAGGGCATTACCAGGGCATTTATTTCATTTAAATCTTTATTAAATATATCAAGGCTGAATTTTTTATTTTTTTATTTACATTATGTAAAATGATTTTATTTAAAACACAGTAAACCACAAAAAAGTGATTTTTTTTTTTTAAATTATAAATTGGATTTTCACATGCAGGGTCACATATAATAAACCGCAAAGTGGACCAAATTTTATGCTGATCGTCAAACATCTGAATCTGCTAACACAAAGATTACAGGTGCTGCCCAGACTGTTAAGAGGGAGGTCAAGCTTTTTCCAGACAGCTGCTAGACAGACAGAATATAAACAACTGCCTTTAGGACAGCTTAAAATGAACATGACACCCACTGGTACAAATCCTTTCAAAGCTCATCAAATAAGATGTCTTTCTCTGTGTGTCATAATTGTACTGTATGTAATAATGATGTTTTAAATAATTTAACTAAGCGCTTAAGCTTCATCTCCATCATGCTGGAGTATTAGTTGGATTTTAGGGCCCCTAAATATGTATCAGTTCCTACTTTTCAATGCAAGGGTGTTATTTTACTCTTTTTTTAATCTACCAGAAATGAAATGACACTTCTAAAAAACTCTTTACTCATTCACAAATCATACCTGAGAAGTCCAGGGCACAGATCCCAAGCTGGTGAAATCCTTTAAGAACAGACAATGGCTTCAAAAACTCTGTTTCCCATATATGAATAGAAGAATCTCGGCCCACCTGGTTAAGAAATATACATATATGCATCAATACATTATACAAATGTACATAAAATTCACAGTTGACATGGTAAATCAACATTCACTACTGTACATTCCTTTTGATTTATTTAGTACAGGAACCTTTTAGATTTCAATGCTACTGACATGACAAATATGTTGAAATGAAAGTCCGACATTAGTGCTGTTTGACTGTACCTGGCCTGTGGCTACATAATCTTTGACAGGGTGGATGGCCAAACACAGGATGTCATCATCATGGCCCAGGTAAAAGCGCTGTGTGTTTTGCTGTCTGTTGTATACGACTCCAACGGCTGCCACGTGATACACAATCTCACCAGTCTGAGTGTAGAAGAGGTTACTTCTGCAATCATAACCTCTGTAACTGCAACACACACACATATGCATGTATATATCATAGGTTACCTGTGCAAAAAGAATGAGCCACTTTACTGTATGAATGTATGTGTCTGACATATAGCTCACTTTTAATTGCTGTTTAATGATGATGTTTGATGATGTGGACTATGCACCCACTTAAAACATTTATAATTGATCTTCAGTATATATACATGTATGTATATACCTATGTATATAAAAAATAAGTGAAATTATAGATCTTTGCAATTCTATTTATTCATATTTTGTAGAAAGTCATAAGGCCCAATCCTAAGAATTGCACATACTCAGAAAAAAATGGTATAATCTGCTGGAAGTTGCTTTGGATAAAAGTGTCTCCCAAATGCCTAAATGAAATACATTAACCTGTCATATTCTATATAACCAGAAGTACCACATCAGCACATCTGTGCTCATATATTGATTTATTTAAAAATACTACATCCTAATACATGAGTGCTTTTATACCGATTTCATTAAACTAATAAAGAAAGATTTGATTGAGTGTCTGCTAAAATGCTTTGGCTCAGTAGTCTGGTAAATGTTTCATTTACTATGCAATTCATCTTCCAAAGGGAAATCCACATCTGCAACAGTAGCTTTTCCACTTTTAATATGTCAGATGATTTATGAAGGCACCTAAAACAGACACTTTATTCATTAAACCTGCTTAGATCTGTTTTTCAGCCCAATCCTCTGCCTGGCTGAACTTTTAGACACCTGCAGGAATACACAACCCCTTTCCAGGGTTATCTGGTACAACAGAAATCCATCACCATGTCCTCTGAAAGTCCTACACACCTACATCTCCACCGATGATTTTGACATGAGCTTGTTTATAAGTATGTTCAGACTGTCGTGTAAAGGGTGAAAAGGAAGGAGACGGGACAGTCTCTGAGACACTTTAGTTTTGGGCATCATCTCAGGAACACAATGCTACAGACTGTCAAGAAGGTGCTCTATTATAATCCAGAAGAGTATGGAGACATCCACCTGCATGACTGTACAGTAGATGTCAAAGAATATTGTTCTAACTATAGAGATGATCATGTTCTAACCGCCAACATCTACTTGCAATGGATCCTGATAGTCTCAGACCAGAAAATTAGATAAAATTCTACATAAGGATATTTTTACAGAGCTGAGACAACCTTTCAGACTTACAGAGACCAGAAATTACTGCTGCGTCAGGGATCTGTTGTAGCTCTTACCCGTGAATAAAGTGCAACCTCATGCCACTGGCTGGAGCTCTCTCCCTCTTCTTCATGGTCATGGCACGATGCTTCTCTTTACACTGCTCTTTAAGCTGAGGTAGATCTTCTTTGTAAACCTGGTCAGAGACATCCGAGCATCAAATACTTTTTCAGAATGTTGGGTATATGAGTAAAGTTTGATCAGATACAAGATCAGTTTGCATTAAACAATGTCACATGTTGCTAGATTGTGCACAGGAAGTGACAGGGGAACTGGATGAGAAAAGTCGAAGATGTTACCTATAACGCCAGTGTGATTTACAAGACTGCGGATCCAACAAACAATATAATTTTATACCCATTCAATCACAGACCTGTCGCCGATATGTAAGCTGCGTTTCCTGTTCGATTTCAGAGTCCATCTCAGGCACGTCCGATTGATCAGAATCGGATTCTTCGCTGTGTGAGTCCATCAATGTCTCTGTAGGATAAACAGAGGCTTTTAGCTCATGTATTGATTATGCATTCAAGTCTACTTAAACGCAAAATGAATTAACAAATTAGCAACAATTCTGTTTATCATGATTTCCTTGAGTAACTTCTTGGTGAAGTTTCCCTCCCCTTTATAGATTTATGGCTGAGAAAACGGCTGATGACTAAGAAACAGAACTGCCAACGTGAGCAGTGACAAAACCATTAGGAAAATGAAACGCTGCGTGGTAGTCTGAGCTCTGCAATATGCAAAGAAAAGAAACCAATCTGCATTATTAGGAAATGTGGTTTTATAATCTAATGCATATTCAAACACAAAAGGCATTGGACCATAACAGGGAATAATTTTATTTATTTAATTTTATTTTCATATTTTATTTATTTTAATTATTTATTAAATGCAAATGTAAATCTAAAGTTCACAAATGTTACCGAGTTTTTCAGGTCAGAATAAAATGTAGATATCTGCAGTGCTAAGTAGTAACTGATTATATATCAGAATTCAAAAATATTTTTTATATTAAGAATTTGTAATTAAATTACATTACAAGTTTCATATTCCTCAAAGTATTGCTATTTTATTGATTACATATTACATTACCAAACACATTATTTCCCTGTTTTTTTTTTCCTATTTGTCTTATAAGACTAACATGATTACATTAACACTGTAAGATTAATACTGTAAATTCTAAGTCATGGAGTGAAAACATATAAAAACAGGTCTGAAGTTGTCTAAAGCTTTTGTGAGACTCTTGTTTGTTTGTAAAGAATGAAATATGTTTTCTTCCTCCTTTTATGTCAAAATAGTACAAAATTATCCTACTTAAATGTATGTGACATCAAACATAGGTCAAGAGTAAAATGTAATCAAAAAGTAGTCGGATTACATTACCAAAAATATGTAATCTAAGAGATTATTCTAATTTTGTCATATATGGTTTATAATAAGTAATTTTATAGTACAGTTCCCATTAATCAACCCATATTTAAGAGTGACTGAAACTGGTATAACAGATGCAACTACATTTTCAAAACAGATATGTCAGTAACAAACTACTTTCACCAATATGCAACATCAGCAAAACATCACTTTACAGCCAAATAAATTCGAGGCAGTCTCCGACTTTCTCTCTGACGTAGAGAAACTGATTCCTTCTAGTGGTGAATCACTCATTCTGCACAGTCATTGGGCTTTATTCATAAAACATGAGCTGTGTAAATTGTTTAAAAGATCAATCTTTCATAAACTGTCACAGTTTAATGAGATTTACATATGAATGACTTATTTAAGAATGACTTCATGTAAAAATTTCATTTTTTGTGGTGAAATATTAATTAATATCCTTTTTTGTTAATGTTTTATCTTGTACTGCAGCTACTGCAACTACATTGTAGCTTGACTGTAACAGTTCTTTCTGAGCAGTTTCTCTAACACTGGAAGTTCAACATGAGACTTTGTTCCATACCTTGAGGAGCTAGGTGAAGAGTTTCTTTTGATTTCCTTTCTGGAACAAACTTCCATTGGAATACAGAGTGGTCAGCCCCACCAATAGAAATCACCCACTGACAATCATGCGACCATCTAATGTTGGTTATGTGCGCTGAGTGCCCTAAATACTTTTTAAACTTTGCACCTGGGGTCAAAAGATGAAAATGTAATGATCATTAATAAAGATACAGAATGCCAAAAACAAGAAAATCAAATATTAAGAATAAGAGGACCCACCTTTTCTTACACATGGGTAGCGAAATAATTTAACTAATCCATAATCGTCAGCAGTAACTAAAACTTGACTACTGAAGTTTGCGTCTACAGAATTGATGTCGTTGATGTCGGAGTACTTGGGCCAAATCCCGTTCACCTCTGGTCCGAGAACACAGGTCCACGAGGACCACTGGACAAGCTTCAGTTCTTCCCTGTTAGTCACTTCTTTACCACCTAAATGCCCAACGACAAAACCATCAGTCAAACACAATCTGGTTTTGCGAGCTGCTAACTAAATGAAATGCTCATGAAAATACCAGTAAAACTAAAAAGAACTAGATCTCTAGAAATTAGCTGACCAACATATGGTTTTATAGTGAAGCAATAGAAGCTTGATGGAGATACAATAAATGGGGTGTCCATTCAGTTTTAGCTATTGAAAAGTATAAAATCCAGCATAAATCTTACTGGGCAGCCTATAGAAGAGCCGCCGACCGTTGCCATCGTTGGTCTGCAGGTATTTGCTGTCGGTGGACCAGTCCATGTGTGTGATGAAGCTGGTGGAGCCCACACATTCGCCCACCTTCTTGTAGCGCTGCACAACGCTGTAGATGTCCACTGAGTTATCGTTAGAGCCCACGGCTAGGTGTGATCCATCGGGGGAGTACTTCAGTTCATGGATGGCCTCTTTACGGTCCTTTATATGGACCACCTCCGTCATGTCCCTGCAAAATCAGTTCATCATTTTACCAATAGAAAATAAGCTCAGATTTCTTATTACTGTATTGTCTGGGTGGTTCACCTGACTCTCAGTACTGTGAATGATCCATCCTTCATGCCCAGGGCGAGGTGGATCCCGTCTGTGCTGACGACTGCACAGCGGATGGGCTCCTCCATGTTGCAGCGTGCTATCAGCGCATGATCCACCAGACTCCAGATCCTCCAATCGAAAACACACACACAGAGAGAGTAATGATCCATTAAGATACACAAATTAGCACATTGGCCATTAACATTTTTGTTTTAATAGTCTGCATCAAATTTAGCTCTAGAGATGAGTAGAGATAAGTTGCTCTTTCATAGCTTTCATAGCTTCCTAGTTTGAAAGTACTGCTCGTTAATAGCTCAAGAGTCTTAAAGAAGTTCTTATTTCTGTTTTGTTACAGTTTTGACTGTGTGAGGTTTCTCCTAAGACATATGAAAGTGGAAAAAAACAAATATTTATGCATTGTTAACTTTAAAAGAGTATGTTTCGAACCATACGTGATCCTGACTGGGAATCCCAGCAAGTTTGTTTTGTAATTGTAATGAAATGTCAAAGATTAAAATCCTAGTATTTATATAGGTAAAATCAAACTTTTATGCTTGCTATACTAGAATTTGTAATGAGTTTCACAACTGATTTTTTGTAGTGAAAAAAAGTTCAACTGACTATAAAATAGTTATTTGGGGAACCAAAAATGGTACTTCTAGGGCATTGCTGCAAAAATTAAATTTGATAATATTTTTATTTTATTTATATTTGGTAGTGGCAATATTAAATTTGGTAAAAAAAACTAATTTTAGGTGCTGTAAATTACCATAATTTTCATAATTGGTGCTTAATCAACTGGCTTAACTGGCCTAACACTTTACTTTCTATTCTACCAGTTCTGTATATAGACATATTGTTTTTGAGTGTGTATTTGATATTTTTCCCATTCTGTCTATACTTTACAGTGATTCAAATGTGTGTTTGTTTAGGCTCTTACCGAACAGAGCGGTCATCACTGCCGGTTATGGCGAGGGGTTTGGTCGGATGAACCGCCAGGGCCCACAGCTCACCCTCACAGTGACCCTGCATGAGAAGAAAAGGCTTGGTGCGATCATGCACCACCACCTCAAAGATCTCGCTGTCCTGCGTGCCCACCAGAATATGATCGCCTCTCCAGCATACGCTACGCACCGACAGGCCTGCACATATAATCACCATTAGCATAAAATCACTACACGTTAATTGTTAAGGTACACAGATATAATCCTGAACAGACTGAAGGATGTACACGAGACCGTCATGGGCAACATGACTTAGGGATATCTGAGGAGAAAATGGAATGGTCTTGGGAGCTTGAAAAAACATACAGACATCTAGAATTGTTGACAAACAGGGATAAGATCTATGGATATAAAACAGAGCGGATGGTCTGTGTAAAGGACACTGACCACCACAACGCACCTCTTGAATTTTCACCTCTAGCTACTGATGAGTCAGAGTAAAATGGAAGTAAGAGAAGAAAAGAACAGAGATAGAGCTCAGTTAGAAACAATGGACTGTTGCATTGTGGGATCCTGTTGCATTCTGGGAAATTCATGGATTGAAAGAATTATTATGTCAAACTCACCCTTATATCCCTGGTCTGTTTCCCTGAGGTCAATGACAGTGATGGGTTTGAAGTTCAGGTCCCATAGCCTGATACATCCATCTCTGCCTCCAGTAGCAAAGCCTTCCTCACATGCATTCATGCTGAAAATCCCTGACTACACACAAACACACACACACATACAAATGCACACACCGGATCTGTGAGAGACTGACAACATCTCACAACTAAAACCATTAAATCAAGAGAAGTCTCGATCTTCACAACAGACTTCATGCAGTGAAGCAACTGAGAGTGAAATAAAGTGTAGTTTTAAAAAGTTTGTAACTGTAAAGGGATTATATCATGTAAAAGCTTACTGAAACTCTCTGAACTCCAAACATCCCTATTATAAAAAACACAATTTATTTAAACTAACTTTTAAAAAAGGACTCATTTCAAAAGAAAAAACAAACATTAATAAATAAAAAGAAATAAAAACATATTCTTCAATAAATTTCTTGGTCATTTCTCTTTGAATGGTCTCCTTGAAAATTTACAAACTGACTATAAACCAACCAAATTATTTATAGACCTTAAGGATTAAAGGGATAGTTCACCCAAAAACAAAAATTATATCATAATTTTTAAACCCTCATGTCATTTAAACCCTGTATATGACACTTTCTTTTGTGGAACACAAAAGAAGATATTTTGCAAAACTCTGGTTACCGGCACCCATTGTACCTTGTGTCCATACTATGAAAGTGAATGGGTGACGGTAACCAGCATTTTGCAAAATATCTTTTTCTGTGTTCTGCTGAAGAAAGAAAGTCATACAGGTTTGACATGACATGAGGGTGAGTAAATAATAAAAGAGTTTTTATTTTTGGGTTAACTATCCCTTTAAACTCATTAAAAACACTTCAACCATCCAAAGTATCTTCATGCAATATCTACTCTAAAGCTCTCATGACAGCAACAGTAAACAGACACTTTACAGCTAAAGTTATAGTATGTCAGTCAGTTCAAAGGTCAGTCTGGGGTCAGGTTGTGGAAATGCCCTCTTACGTACCCCATGGGCTCCTTGAACTGTTCGGATTAAATTGATTCCCTTCCAGACATAGATATCTCCATTCAAGGCACCAGAATATGTGATCTCATCTCTTGCGCAGGCCAGACAGAGGATCGTCTGAAGGTCTCCGGTCTTCCCAAACACACCACGCTTAGGTGTCAGAGCATTCCCACACAGACTCCAGAACTAAGGGTGAGAAATAGTGATTCATGAATAAACGATTATGTGCATTTCATAAGCCTCACATAGTGTTCATTACTATTTGATCATCTGTTATTACTGGAAAATACTTGGGATCCACAAAATTAAACCTCAGTTTGTAACTTGTCCTGCACCACATGTGTTACAAACATGAATTGATATAACTTAAATCATGTGACTTGTGGAAGAGAGATGTGTTATTATTCTGATGAGACTTTCATTTTTACCTGGAGGACAATAAACAAGCAACACAAAAACCCAGAGAAGTATTCTGAAGAAAACTTACCACAATATAACAGAGACTTGGGCTAGCAACACCTCAGAAACCATCCATGGTAACCACCCTAGCATTGTGACTTTTGCACAGACAATTAAGAATTTCTTAAGATTTCCTTTCAAAATCTATTAATTATTATATTTCTACCAATGCTGACCTTCCAAAGCATCAATTTCTGCAACATTCCAAAACTCAATGACCCAACAGTAAGTTATGTAAAATTTCAATAGCATGTTAATTTCTGTCTTTAGATTTATTTTTAGAAACAAACTGAGAATCAGAGGTCTTATGGGATAAATTGTGACATAACAATCTGTGACAGTGCACATTAATGTGCACTTGTATTGAGGAGCAAAATAAATTTGCTTGCAATCACAGAGAACACACACACACAACATACTAATGCTTACACTGGTTAAACACATCATTAAAATGCACAGGCACAATCACAATCCAGAACAAACACTGATATAGCCCCCACAGCCAACGCATAATAATTGGCTCATTGACTCTTATTCGGCTGTGTGTCTGTGTGTGTGTGTTTGTGTGACACCCTGGAGCTTGATTTCATGAGGTCACACGTTTTGTTTGAGAGAATAACAGGGTTAACTCTCTACATGACCTCATAATGTCCTCAGTCCTGAAACAGGCTTTTGATGGGAGAAATACTAAAGTGTTTTTGAAGTCAGAATGTCTCTAAATTGTGCCATTCGTAAGAAGAAAAATTACAAAAGAGATCTCTTTAATATTTATTTTTCTCTTTTAGACAGCAATGACATTAAATAGAGATAAGATGAAGAATTTCTTTTGAAAAAAGAGTTTGTATTTGTGTTTGTCTTTCTGTATCTTTACCAATAGAGTACGGTGCTAAAACATCAGGGTTATCTGTTTTCCTCCTTTCTTAGAGGATATAAATGTGAATTAACCAACTGTACAAGACTTTTAATTTACTGTAATTCACTTTGTATATAAACGTCATCTATTGAAGCATCTGTTTCTTTTAGGTGGTTTATGAGGGTCTATAAGAAAAACGTTTTTGTTAATAACAATTTAAAAGCATCACAAACAAAAACAAATTGCATGCTGAATATACATCGTAAGACCTAAAAACTGCAATGCCTAGAGGATTTCGTTCAATTACTGTGAGAGGCTTGAGACTCTCGACTGCACAAACTTTGCTCCAGATCAAGTCACCTCACATTTGCGGCTCCTGTGATTGGAACGTTATTTCCCTTTACACTTTAAAATTTCATAGTGGAATTTAAATTAATTATGACATAAAACTTAAGATGGATAATTTTCATAACAATAAACAAACAAAAAGGTATTAAAAAAATAACTATTACTGTAAATTATAAAAATACATAAAAAATTAAAAATGTTAAATATCTAAAAATTATACTTCGAATAGTGCATTCTCATGTGTATACGAAATTTCTGCGGTGACAGTTATCAGGTTAAAATAGCAGCAACCTTCTTCCAGAATTTTTTTTTAAGATGAATGTAAACACTAACAGAAAGCTCTTTCCAGGTATTATAGATCATCTCAGTCTCCTTTTAGGTTTCAGAGAAGACCTCACAATGACACACTGTGATTAGATTTGGCTGCAGTCTACAATCAAAAGTCAGAAGTTTTAATATTTCTAATATTTTTCTACTATATATTTCCCAAATAATCTGTGCTATGCTATCCACATTATTTGCAAAGCTCTATATTCTTACTGTAAGGCAATTTTTGTTGTACAGTAATTTAAGAGAAATTTCAGAAAATAAAGTTGACTCTTACAGTAAATGAAACACTGAAACCCCCTGAGATTTTAAAGAGCTGCTGTTCTGAGTACTAAACATTTCATCTAGGCTCTTACAGCCAATAACCACAACAGACAGCACTCTTCCAAAAATCATCTTGGATATCTTTGTTTATTATTCAGAGGTTGTAATTACAGCTCTTCTGTGTTTATAAAACCCAGGCTTAAAAAGAGAATGAAGCAGATGAGAAAGCTATCGCTGGCCCATTAGCAGACCTGCGCTGGAGCGGATGCTTCTCTTCCAGACCGCCAGGCTACATTACGTCAGAGAGTTTCAGAGCGGCGGTGAATCACAGGCTCCTGTGTTTCTGCAGGTCTGTGCTCTGTTAACGCTTTAATATAATCAAAATGACTCAGTGCTATTCATCTGCCAAGGCTCCATTAGAGGAAGCCCGTCTCCATCCTAAAGCACATCCTCCCCAAGCTCTACGCAGACAGCCACGACTGCGCGTGCCGCCCCGAATACAGCACATCTAGACTAATCAAACAACCTTAAAGACAACTATAATTAGCATACTGTGAAAATGAAAGGGATAATTAGTCCAGGGTGGCCCACAACACCTTAATCTAGTTACATCTAATTGTGTGACGTGCGACCGCTTGCACATATCTGATTTATAAACCACTGTTGTGACAGTTGTGTTGTAAATATGGTGATTTTGTTTGGCCCTGTGGATGAAGCTGTGATTATGTCGTGGGAGGAAGCGAGAGGGTTCCTTGCCGAAAACCTCGTTTTTCACGAGGCAAACCACACGGGCTCATTGTGGGGCTTTTTGCGCCGTACAAAATCTCAAGAAATTACTGTAAGAACTCAAACACAAACACACAGGCAAACACAAGGGCTATGGTTAAAAGGAATACTAGCTTGTCTTAGCTTCAAATGTCATGACAATCGTCTGTTTGTTGCATAATGCATAAGACATAAAAAATGAAAAACAGTTTCGAAGTCTTCATTTGATTGATTGAATTCTACAGGACACCTAGGAGATGTTTGTGTCACGTTCGGTTCTTTAACTAAGCACTGAATTACAGAGTGTACTGCTGCATTAAAAAACTAAAAAAATAATTATATAACTTTAATTTGAATCACAATGTTACAAAATTTTGGTTTGAAGCCAATAACTATTTGAACATCTGACCAGAATGTACAAGTTGTTGATTATAAGAATCTGTTAACTGCAGAAATAACAGATACTATATAAACAAATACATAGTTTGAGGATGCAGGAAAAACCACATGTCGAGATTCTTTGTTTGTTTGGATCGTTCTCCATCATGGAAAGTAGTTTTACACATGGATAGAAGGTGAGTTGTGAGCTGCATACTGTACCTAGACGCAAACGCAAAAGGCTGTTTCAAAGGGTATAAGATATTTTGGCCAAAATCAAAGGCCTTTTATTTAATGGAAAAGGGAATTCCACAAGGCAAAAGCTAAAAATAATCCAAAATTTTGCATTTCATCTGACACCAAAGAGCTCAGTTTCTAAGTTTCTATGGAGCTGCCTCAAAGGAGGGAGAGAGAGAGAGAGAGAGAGAGAGAGAGAGAGAGAGAGAGAGAGAGAGAGAGAGAGAGAGAGAGAAGAGAGAGAGAGAGAGAGAGATGCATTGACTGCAGAGAGAGAGAGAGAGTCAGTGAGCATGAGCCCGGGGAGCAGATGTCACATGGTCGAGGGGGTTAAAGACTCGGGAATTGTAGCAGTGTACCAGGGACAACTGCTACACTGGGGTGATACATGATGTGATCGTTGAAATGACACTTATAGTAACAGAGAGAAATACTGTAACAGCAAGAGGATATACCATAGAGGATGCACAGTGATCTGAGAATTGTGAGAGAGAACTGTTCAGAGAGCGAGAGAAAGCCCAGAGGATTGTGGATTACTAAACCAATGTGCTTATGGGAGATAACTCTAATAATGACATCCTTGATTTTTATGTCAAGTTTATATATTATACAATAGTTTACTTATTAAACTTATAAAGACAATTAACAATGAATCACGCTCAAATTATTAAACACAAATCCACAAAGATCCACAAAGTTGTCCAAACACAATCTTTACTGCACAGCAAGCAGTCTTTTAAGGCATCAAGTTGCTGTAATGCAAATTCTTACCACTGGATGCACTAATATAACTAGTGGGCTAATGTGATCACAAATCGGATCTGTTCTTGCTTTAAAAAGCTGGAGGGGAAGGTGTCTTAATATTAATTGCAGCTGTGCATAATAGATAATATTATTGAGATAAATGATTAATCAAACTCACTTAGAAGGCAGAGAATGCCTGTGTATCCACACACTGTAAAAATGTCTGTAATTTTAACAGAAAAATAATGTAAAAATGCTACAGTAAAGACCTGTTAATTGATTACCTGTGAAAAACCTTCACATATAGAGTAAAATACTGTTTTAGACAGTAACAATAACAGATTTAACAAAACATTACATTCACGAATTATAACAGTTATATCTTGTATACCAGTTAAAGAAATAAAGGGTTAAGACTTGTAATATACAGAAAACTATGCTGTAATATATACACTTAGAAACTGTAAAATATACAAAACATTTCTATAATCCATAAACGTTTGCCACCATGTTTCGCACAGTTAGTAACTGCAAAGTTGTATACATGCTCCCTATATTTTTAACAGAGATTTACAACTGCAGCTGCCGGTATTTCACGGTAAAAAAACAACAGATTTGTTTTTTACAGTGCACATTATTTGCTTTATATCTTTGCATGTGGGCAGAGACAAACTAACGGAATAGTGAAATACAACAGGAACATAAACTGTATTTCCATTTCGCCTGCACTCGACTACAGTATCTCAAGCGACATAAATCATATGCTTAATCACATTTTACATCTTTACAGCAGCAACAGCTCATTTGTACGGACTGCATGCAAACATTATGTGCTTATGTGACAAACTCAGTCATCAACCTCTGTCATCATTTATTTACCATGTTGTTCTCAACCTGTATAATTTTATTCATTTTTAGTGGAATGCATTAAGAAATTTACTGTAAGTTTGGTTGTTATAGACACAATTTTGCCTTCTGTATTTCCCAGCTGCTAATAAACAATTACATGGAAGATCTACTTACTGTAAGTTTACAAACTTTATATCAGCATCAACATTAAAATGTGTTTAAGTATAACTCCTAGAGAGCATGTCAAAACCAACCCATCCGAAGCAACAGAACAGTAACATCTATCTTTAAATTGAGGAAACAAATTCAACAGATGACACAGATTTTATATTCTGTTATAATCCACAATAAAAGAGAATGGGTAATACCTTGATATGTTTGACTCCACAGCTCACCAGCTTGCTTTGCTGAAACAGGTCCCACGATATGTCAAATATCTTTACAACAGAAAAAAGAAAGGTTTGCTCAATTAAATTAGCAGGAGCAGTGAACAGATACTGCTTTCCATTTCTCTTGGGAAGTTCCTACTTACGTGTCAGAAATTACAATTACGAAAGTGATGTACACTCGAGTGATTTTCGTTCAAATTAAACGGACACGTTAGACAGTTTCATATATCTTTCTCTCTTTTTCAATACCCCGCAGACGGAAAGCTTTTCTAGTGAAATGGATTAGGTGTAATTGATGCTTTATCTGTGTAATTTATCATGTGCTGCTGCAAACCAGCTAAATGAGAATTTTCTTTAAAGATTTTTCACTGTTTTTTATCAACAGAACACAAATTGAATACAAACGAAACTCAATTACATTCACAATTACAACTTACTGTACAGTACTTTGACCAATTAACTTCTACTTTATTTCTTTAAATGACAATTTAACCTGATAACTGTCGGTCTTTAAAAAAATTTCATTTTAGATACTTTTATAAATTACAGTAACATTAAATTTTTGTGATACATTTTTTGTTTGTGTTTATTGTTATGAAAATTTGTCAATTGTCTTGAGTCTTTTACTTTTCCATCAATTTATAATTTATCATGATTAGATTAAAATTCAACTATGAAATATTTAAGTGAATAGGGAAATAACATAAGTCTTCCTCCTGAGGAACTGTTAACATGGACTGTGTAGTAAATAATAAACTAATGTACAACGTAGTGAACGAGTGACCAATTTTAGACACAGTATGCGCATGAATGTGTTTATTGCATCTATTGCTGTGAGTTCAGCACAGCAGCGAGGTCATAACAGACGCGAGCAGAGGCCAAATTTTCAGTTTTCCAATCCATTTTTCAACATTGACAGCTGCTCTCTGTTGTATTAGACCATCTCCCGGCAGCATGCTGACCCTTACTTTATTACTATAGCAACTGAGACAACAGATATTGACTAAACTGTCTGAAAAATGGATTTCATCACTTTAAAAATGTCAAAAGTTTGCAACCTGTAATAATTACACTTGCATGACAACCAGAGGCTGGTTGAATGGCAGGGGCGTCGCACCCGTGGGGGATGTGGGTGTTTTAACACCCACACTTTTCCCAGTGAGAGGGTTCAACACCCACACTTTTTTTGCAGTTTTTCCACAGTTTTGCACAAACACCTTACAGCAGTCGCTCCTCCGTTTCTCTGGCCGCTCTGTGTCTGCCTCCTCTCCCCTCCCTCTCAAACATGACACCGGCTTTAAGTGTGACCGGCTGATGATTGGCTGTTCTGCCTTAAGTCCCGCCTCTCTTGGTGTGTTAGATTTATCGGTCAGCTCGTGCTGAGGAGGCGGGAACCTATGGTTATGGTTATTTACATCTCCCTTTTTATGGAGATGGAAAAGTGTTTATGCTTTCGAGGTTTAAATAAGCTTGATATGTGTTTGGGAAGATGTTCTGTTTATGTTTTGTTCTTAATATATGTTGTTTGTATATCTGGAGTTTGTAACAAAAATAATTTCCCCCTGGGATTATTAAAGTATTTCTGATTCTTTAGCAAGTCTACTGTTGTGTATTTTCACAACAGAGTTTTGACTTATTTTCTGTGTGTTCCGAGTGTGTTATTATACTTTTCTAGTATCACTCATTTAAATGGGAAGCTTTTTATATCTTGTATGTTATACCTTTTGTACCCTTCTGTCATTGTATTCATCGTTTTTATTGTTAACAAACAACCCCACACTTTTGAAAAGCTTGCTACACCCCTGTTGAATGGGAATTAATAAATTCATCAGTGACCATGCAGAAATAAAAAGATAATTACTTTGCTGATGTTTTAGTGAAACACTCATATTTAATGCGTGTGTGTAGCTTATAAAGCAAAATATAAATACAGAAATAGTGGTTGTATGTGTGTTTTAGATCCTGTTTTCATTTACGTAAACATAACACGTACAAATCATTTCATAAGTGCATTCCCAGACGCTGTATACTTGAATCCAAATACTTAATCATTGCTAATGTGTTTACGCCTGTCTGCTTTAGGATTGTAACTTATGAGTTACTCAGTGTGGTACACTGTAAACAAATAAGGGCAAATAGATAACAAATGAGGGAAAAAATTATTACACTGCCCGTTTGCCATACCTAATATGTGTGTGTGTGGGGGGTCTTACCCGATCTGTATGACCAGGAGCGGTAGCCAGAACTTTGCCCTGTCTCCAGTCCCAAACACAGATTGTGTTTTTCGAATCCAAGCCCACAGACACCAAACACTGCAGAAGACAAGACATATTAGCCAAACAATAAATATGATCAAATTATTCAATAAGTCACAGTGTATTACACTGAAAGAGTTTCTGTTATGCACAACACTGTAGGTTTTGAAAAAGCAGCTCAGACATTATTATAAAATATACTCTTTTGTGTTCTATGGAAAAGGAGA
The DNA here is from genome assembly GCA_019155185.1 of Beaufortia kweichowensis. Classification (NCBI taxonomy): domain Eukaryota; kingdom Metazoa; phylum Chordata; class Actinopteri; order Cypriniformes; family Gastromyzontidae; genus Beaufortia; species Beaufortia kweichowensis. The sequence continues at coordinate 5,335,427 of CM032805.1, forward strand.
GTCCTCATTAGTAAAGCATCCCTTTAATATGGCACATGTGTTTTCCACTGTCCTCTTAAACCTGACGTATTTCCTTCTTTCACAGCAGAATCGCACCGACTCAAGCTGAAACGCAGTGCCTTCAGTCAATTACGAGTTGCTAAACCTTGATGAATTCAGGAGGAAAAGTGTTGCAGCAGACGTTCTGGGTTTCGAGACGATGTCTTGCCTCTTCTCTTTGGGTGTTTCATCTGTCTGTGTGAAATAAATGATGAAGCCAATTTCCTGCTTTCTCAGTCCCACTGGAGGTGGCGACGGGTGAATTCTCTCAGACAAAGCGAGAGTTAGCTAAGAAATGTGAAATGTCAGTCTTCTCCCGTAAGCCCTAACAGTGAGTGCTTTAAAAGAAGCGTCAATCTAACTCAATTCTCACTCACTTTGGACTTTTGTTTAGAAATGTTAGGAATTTGATATTGATATTGACATTTACACTCAAAGTGTCACACTGCGGCCACGGTCTACGTGACACGGCACAATATGAGTGTCTGGCATCAAAGTGGGCTTTGGGTTTACACGTAACAATTTTTACTAAGTGTACAGTTTTGGTAATATTGCAAAAAGTCCTAAAAATCTGTGGTGATTGCTTTAAAAGGTAAAGATTGTCAAAATGACTTCAACACATAATTTTATGTTTTTTTAAATACTGCTTTAAACTATATTATTTCCAACGTTACAGCTTTCTGCAGCTTTTAGCTTTTTTAAGACAGCAATTTCATTTATCTATTTATAAATAATCTTAACATGTATTACACATTACGTTTGGTGCAATCAATTCTATTCCTCTGTTAATGATCTCAAATATGTGTGATTCTGTGGACAGTTCATGGAATCTATGGCAGATACCTGTACCAGATGAAGCAAAAGTTCATTTCCTTCAATTAAGAAGCTCTATAAATATTTTGAGTCCTGTCCAGACTAAATTCTGGAGGATATTTTTGTCTAGTTAGAGGACCCTTTATGCAATGTTCAAGTTAGCTCTTAAAAATATGCGTTTGAAACATAAAATTGCAGGTTAGTCAATCTTTATGTCAAACTGACAATTAATGCGAAATAGAACCTGACAGCTCAAATTATAAATCATTATTAAAGGCTTACTGTTGTGAACTGGGGTAATATAAGGAGACGGTACAGAAATTTTCTATGCACATTTTTAGTCATTTACTTTTGTCTTATAATCCATATTATTCATACAGTATTATTATCTATATTCTCGTTGCTGGTCATTTTTTTATATTGTAACAACAGATCAAAAATGTTTTCAAACCAAAACACAGCACTCAAGGTTGTATTAAAAAGCCTTTATTCTGTATTTTATTAAAATGAAATATTAACATTAAATTAATATTTATAATTATTAATATTAAATATTAAGTTTACAAATCTGTGTTTTTTATTGTAAAAAGGGTTTTGAGCTCGGCCACTTATTTTTGTCACTTCATTGTTAATTCTGGAAACAGAATCAAGGAGCGACACTACAGACACACATTCACTAATGAAATAGATCTTAGTGAATATTTTGCCATTGAGAAGCGACATCTGTGCTTCTTCACTTTTGAAAAGCACCAGCTGACACTTCTGGAAGTGCAGTTAGAACTGATATAAGCCTTCAATGCCATTAGCTTATAGCCTCTGTCAAACCTCACAATGTTGTGTCAGATTCAAAGAGAAAGAGTTTGGCTTTCTGCTTTGTGTGTCAGGGTTTTTGTCTAGGTGACATCGAGATACTGCGGCAAGCACATACTGTAGTTATACAGTCTCACACATATTGTCACACCACTAGCGCGAATTTCAACAACTTATTATAAGCTTCACAGTACTTTCTCAGATATATTATCACATATGAAGAGTAGAACTTTTATTTTCAGGAAGTTGATATAAAGAAAATTATTTTGCAACACAGTGTGTCATGACTCACCTGTCCTTCAAGGTTAAAGGCAAGACAGGCGATACCATGCGTGTGCATGTCCTTCAGTACGGATACTGTCTGGACAGTGTAGGAGTCCCACACACAGATATAAGGCTCCTTTCCCACTTGTCCTGTGGCCACCAGCACACGCTCTGGATGCAGGGCTAAACTGTGGAAATAAAAAATCAATCAAGTGTTTGAGTAACATGCCCTATGCATGTCAAAACAACCACTGAATGTTATTGATTATGCACTTTTTTGCATTAATAAACACAGCACAAGGCCAACTAAAGCTGACATTAACAATATACAGTAGCAACTATCATAAAGACAGTGCATTGCCCCCTTGATTAGTGAAGAAAAAGCTATTTACAGCTCTGGAAAAATAGATTCATTTCAACTGTTACATTATTTCAACTAATTTCAACACATCACTTATTTTTTATTGTTAAAATAATGTAAAAACAATAACTTGGAAAACTAAGTTGGACTTACATTTTTTTACAGTATAGACTACCGACAACATTTAGATTTCCGACAACACTTTCCAAGTTCCAAATAAAAAATTGGTTTTTATTTGCATTGTTTTGCAGAAAGTAAAAATTTTACAAACTGCTTAAATGAGCAAAAAAGATGCTTTTAGACCTGAGTAATGCAACAAAAACAAGGTCATAATCATTTTTAAACAGCACAGTATAGATTAGGGGTGGGAGAAAAATCGATGCATCGATGCATCGGGATTCTTTCTCTAACGATTCTGAATCGATTCTCAAAGATTCAGAATCGATTCTATGTCAGAACTTGTTCATCCTGAATATAACTTTGTTAAAATAAAAGCAATAAAATTAAACTTCAAGATGGGAATACTGTCAAAGAGATTCTAACCATAAACAAAAAGCATAAAAACTCTTTATTTATTTAAAATGCAAATTTATCATATTTGCAAAAAATTATATGAAGAACCGTTTTGGAATCGGATCGTGAGTCCTAGAATCGGAATCGGATCGCGTAGTACCTAAAGATTCCCACCCCTAGTATAGATGTTTATTTATTTGAAAAAAGTAAAAAAAATAACCTTTGAATAATATAACATATAATTAGTATAATATAATTAAATAAAATAAATTAATATAATGCATATTTATTACGCTATAATATTATAATTAAATAAGATTTTAATCACAGCTTTCATGAGTCTTGGGACTTGCTGTTGGGTAAATTTATGCCACTCTAAATATTTTGCCTTTTTTTCTCAAATCATTAGTATTGCAATATATTTTAGAACTTCTTTTTATTAGGCAATACTGTAACCTATATAGTTTTTGGTGTTTGTTTGACTATTAATACAAAATGCAGTACGCACTGTTACGGGGTATTGATGAATGCAGAGACAGATGGTAAATAATAACGTGTTTACTGATTCAAATCAAAAGGTACAAATAATAGGTGACATAACGAATAACAACAACAATAAACATTCAAGAATAACAGAGATAAAGATGAAGAAGAGGGTCAAAGTAACAAGTGATGTAGGAATAACAAAATCGATCTGACAGTGGGTGAGGACAAAGACACAGAATATAAAGAGTCCAGGTTAATGATGAACAGGTGATAGTGATTGAAGATGGCAGCAGGTGAAGTGCAGTGCATGATGGGAACTGGAGTCCATGGGGAGGTGCAGGGTAAAACCATGACACACACCATTTCTAATAACTGGTCATTCTGACAATGTTAAACAATCTAAAGATGACTCATTAAACACTTTTGTTGTATGGTAAATGTCATGTTTGAAATCCAGCCTACAAATAACCAAATTTAACAAAACCCTGTACTATTGGGTGGGATGAGCTATCACTGATTATCATTTTCAACAGTCAGAGGTGAAAGTGAGAAAAGAGCTTTCAGTTATCAGAAACCCATGAAGAGATAATCTAAATTAGACATTATCTTCTGTAACTCAAGATTCATGAAAACGAGATACTCAGATAAAAACCATCAACACTGTGTTTGCTGCAGTAACAAAGTGAAAGCTGATGTTTAAAAAGCACATTAATTTGACACAAACTGCCAAAATAAAAACCTATTATTTTCATCACATAGCATGTAGCATTATTAATAATAATGCCTCTAGCGCAGAAGCAGCATTGACGTGAGGTGGAAAAATCAGATCTGCATGGTTCATGGAGCAGTTTTCCCTCTCACCATCACACTAGTTCACCAAATTCATTCAAGCTTGCCTGCGCAAGCCCGGGGAAATCCCAGAGGCGTCCGGATGTTGCGTAACATCTGCCCAGCTTTACTACACTCTCTCACGCACACATCCATATGTATCGGCGGTGTACACGCACAGTGACTCAATAAACCGTTTGCCTGTTGGAAGAGAACATGCATAACAAGTGCGGCAGTTTCTTTTGATTCGGTTTAATACAGGGATGTTATAAATGCAAGTGACATAAAACTAAGGCCTTTAACTTCAACCGATGGCCACTGCTTTTTATCATGAACACGTAGACTACTGACAAAGTTAATGTTATAAAACATACAGTACCAGTCAAACTATAAGACACAATTGACCAAATCTTGATCTTGGTGTATATTTCAGTGTTTGAAATTACTTTTGTAGACAAAAATATAATTATGCCAACACAATTTCTTTAATTAGAAAACTATAATGAATCAAAAGCAGTCAATATAAATAGATATTCCTTCAGTGCTCTTTAAAAAGCTTCCCAGCTGGATGATAAAATGTCAAGAGTATGATTTTGCAAATTCTAAACAAAGGGTGAATACTTTTAAAGATGCTTAAATATAATAATGTTCATCTATTTTGGATGGTTTTAGTCACAACATAATTCCCACGGTTACAATTGTGTTATTTCATGGTTTAGATGAGTTTACCACCATTTTAAAATGTGAAAAAACAGTGATTCCAAAACTTTGACTATTACTGTTACAGATCAGGTAAGAGTCAGTCAATATTACTCTCAAAAGGTTTAAACTGAAATAGTCACTTAAAAATGGTAAGGAACAAAAACATCCATGAGAGCACGGTATCCAAACGTAAGCTCAGTTTAGCAACCTGGCATCACAGTATTAAATAACACAGGTAACAGGCAAAAATCCAAACAGGCAGTAACAGGAACAAATCCAAACAGGCAATAATCCAAACTGGTAACAGGAACACATCCAAACACGCATTAAACTAACAGCAGAATAACATCAACATGGACCACCACTGAAACAACATGATGACAACAATACCAGACCATAACACAAGAACAAGAACACAAACACAGGGTATATAAAGAGTCCATTGATGAGGTGAGTCAGGTGCAGGTGATCAGGTTGATGGCAGATAATCAGGAACAGGTGTGAGAGGTGCAAAGCAGTCTGGGAGGTGTAGTTCAAAACAGGAGGTGCAGGGTGAAACTGTGACAGGTACATTTGTGAAATGAAATGTATGTGAATAATCCTGAAATTACTACGTTTTGGAAACAGTATCCAGAAAAACTATTTAGAAGAGCTACAGTATTATGGAAATAACAAAGCTGCTGCACCCTCCACTGAGAAATGTAAATTTAGTGTCGCTATTTTTAGATACGTTTGTCTGATATTTGGTGAGAGAAAAGGATGGTTTGGAATGGAGGAAATGTTGATGTAAGGTAGCCTGTACACAAGTTGTCTCACAGAGATTTATTTAAAGCTCTATGTAGAAGATTTTATGGTAATTTCATCAACAATTTAACATTGACTGTCTGTCAAATCATCTCCCACTTCTTTAGTGGAGCTCTGTTGAATGTGTTTTTATTCTGCCACAGTCTGAACCCTCTGATGAAGCTTTATAAGCCTGCCAGGGTGATCCTTTCTGGCACTGTGGAGGAGTGACTACATTAAACCCCTCGGGGAGCCGTACAACTCATGAACATCACTGTGTCTGCCTGTCTGTCTTTCTTAATCTCTGTCTCGCTTCCATCCAGCTTCTCTTTTTCTCTCCTACCTATTTTCTTCTTCCTCTACACCATTAAATGTTCAAATCAGCTGTGTTGGTAACCAGTCCGGAGCGGTTTATCCCAAATCTGAGCTGCTGTGTTGCCATCACATACCCCCGCAGTGAACAGTTCCTCAGGGCAGTCGCCAGTCTTTATTTTTCTCTCTGTGGATTACATAATCTCACTTAATTTAAAATAGAGCAAAGGCACTGGCACTGTGTTTTCTCGTTCTTCCTCTCTTTTAAGCAAAAACTGATTTAATAAATGTCAGAGAGAGTCATTTTTGATGCTTTTTGCATCCATCAATGACCAGGGAACATTAAGGATTCAATTTGAAAGAAAATGCCACAGCCAGAGATATACACACTTTAAGGGGCTTAACAATGCTTCAAAATGGCTTAAGCATGAAAACATTGGGCTCTCGGTTGCCGGCTGTTTTATCTGAATCTTTGAGAATTCCACATTCTATAAGACACATCTTGCCATCATTCTAAATAAACAGACACCTCATAAGTGTCTGATGCTGTACTGTACATAGCCACGTGAATAGCGCAAGTCACAAAACACAAAAAAACCCACACAAACCTTGGGTTAATTCATTATAGAAAGAAATAAGAAACATTTCTCATCTCTTTATTCATCTGAGCTAACTGCAGCTCATTGGCGCCTATATATCCATACCAGAAGTAAGCAAGGGCGATGCGGTTTTTCTGCATTAAAACAACTATAATGTTTACATTTCTAAACTGATGTAAATGTTTTGGTATCCATAATCTTTTTTTCCTTTCGTATTTAATTTCTTTGCCTATTTTATATAATTATCCTACTTAATATACAAAAGTTTTTGTACACTCCTAAAAAGGATATGTTATTTTTTAACACATGTTTTGTGTTATGCTGTTTAACACATTATGTGTCATTTTGTGTTAAATAAATAAAAGAGACAACGCATGTTGAGTTTAAAGTAACACAAAATGTGTCTTTAATTTAACACAAAGATGTCCATAACTAGACACATCTTGTGTTATTTTTAACACATCTGTTTTTAGAGTGTACATGTGCTTTGCTACAATGCAAAAAAAAAAAACCCTATAGAAATAAACTTGACCTGAAACTTGTACAGTTTGTGGAGTTTAAAATTATATATGCAATTTCATGCAAATGTCAACCTTATAATGAAAAATAACGTTTTTAACAAAGGTATTCACCACACTGATAGCTCAGGTGTCAATATTTGGTTGTTTGGTTGTTATATGTGATGTTTTTAAAGCATGTTTTTTACAAATTTTTAATACTCATAGTCCATATTCCTCATAAATGTAGACATGAAAATTAAAATGTGGCGTCTGAGTATGTCTTTCTTTATCACTTTATGCTACACTTTGCACATAATCAAAGGGGAACCTATATAGTGCTATTTAGGACCATTAGAGGTGCCATACAGTACCTTAACCACTCCAAAGAACCACTGAAGAACCAAACGGGTACTTAACAGCTTATTTATACATAGCGTTGCTATATAGGATGGTCCTTTATAGCACTGTTTGAGGTGCTATATAGCACTTAAAGGTATAGTTGACCCAAAAATAAAAATGATGTTACAATTTTTTAACCCTTATGTCATTCAAACCCTGTATATGACTCTTTCTTTTGCGGAACACAAAAGAAGATATTTTGCAAAACGCTGGTTACCAGCACCCATTGACTTCCATTGTACCTTGTGTCCATACTATGAAAGTGAATGGGTGACGGTAACCAGCGTTTTGCGAAATATCTTCTTTTGTGTTCTGCTGAAGCAATAAAGTCATACAGGTTTGACATGACATGATGGTGAGTACATAATAAAATAATTTTGTTTTTTGGGTAAACTTTCCCTTTAAAGTGGTTCCCCTATGATTATGAGCAACGAACCACTTTTTCTGCTATTCAGCACCATTTTTTTAGAGTGTAGGAACAGATTTAGTTTGTTGATTTAGTTTGTCTGTTTCTAAATGCACAGACAGGACTTTACCAGACCATATGGATTACCACAAGGGCCTGATTAGTCTTCACAATTGTTTAGTTTGTGTAAGTACAGTAGTTGTTTGCCCTCAGCGTGTCTCATTAGTGATATCGGCGAGTAAGACCAGCAATACGGAGGGATTAACTCCACATTTCAATCCTGCCCAAGGGACAGATGGGGTCAAATCACCATGTTGTCCTCAATACACACACTCAACAAAACCACATTTTCACACTAGCTAAGTGTCAATGACTGAAGCTGGGCTGTCAGGAAACAGATTACGCTCTCAGCTACAACAGATGAAGATATCTCAAGAGTCACAAATAAGATAGCAAACACAACACCACATTCACTATCACTTGTCAACGCTTCAAAAGGCATCAGTACAACTCAAACATTACACGGTCATGTGACAATAATCGACGATTAAAAAAAAATGACTTGCTCTGTCTGTGCTTTCCAGATGCAATCTTTATTACTAATGTTAGCTTGTATTCCTCAGTGACTTGCTAGTTTGAGCTCTCTCTGAATATAAATGATGGATCTCTGGTTTGATTTTGTATGATCAGATGCCACCATCCCACATAGTACGTGGGCCCAGCTGAACAGTCTTACTCCCTGTTGTATTTCATCAGACGACAGCCTGCCATTTTCAGGTCAAACATTTGCATTTTAAATGAAAGCTTTGGCTGAAAGTGTGCTTGACTACATTCCAGATCTGGATATGCGCCCGGTTTTAATGCTCTTCTTCATCATTTAATTTTCATTTGATAAATTATTGCTGTCATGATCATAAGAAATTGTACACAGATGTCCCTTCTAAATAAAATTCTGCTTAATGTTAGTAGGTGGCAACAGCGCATCTAGGTGCAAATAACATCGTTTGTGAATTCTGTAACAGGCCTCATTTGCAGGTCTGGCCAAAACATAAAGATGATAACTACATCAATCTCACTGCAGATGGTATGTAAATAAGATTTTAGTGTTGCCTAGAAAACCAATTTTAGGCAACAGCTTTAACTTGTTGCCCAATTCTGTATAGAGATTTTTTTGAAAATGGCATAAAATATATTTCAATTTTACCCACTAATAAAATATCACATGTGGCTCTGCGGCTTTAATTTAGGGCAACCCTAAATTTTGTTGTTGTTAAATGTGTGTTGTTTTCTGTGGATACGCACATAAATTATCAACATTCTGTTTGTGTTTTCTGTGATTTAACAACCAAAACAAATGCAAAAAATGTAAAACTTTTAAAATTTAGATTCATTGCAGATCTCTCTCTCTCTCTCTCTCTCTCTCTCTCTCTCTCTCTCTCTCTCTCTCTCTCTCTCTCTCTCCCCCCACGTTTCCTTTCAATTAGCTAATGAGCTCCTTTAGTAAGTGCAGTATTGTCACAGCAGTGCTTCCTATGTGATATACAGCCCTCCACTGCCTCAGCTTATTAGCTAATAGAGCCGATGGACGTCTTGCAGGACTGAAGCACTTCTGGACAAATCTGCTGTGAGGAATCTTTCTTGTTAGTTTTTTTCTGCTGGAGGACTGCTTGGGTGGGCGGCAGCGTTTAGCTGCTGCAAAGACACGCAAACTAAAGCCAGAGAGCTTTAGGGTGAGAAACAGAAACTCGTCATGGTAACAAGAGGATGCGTGGGAGGTGAAATGTAAAGTTGGACAGCGTCTGCGGTGCCTTCCGACAAAAATCGGTTCACATCCAAGGTCTGTTTAATAGACTGATGTTATAGTGGCTGCTCAAACAACAGACAGTTGTTTCATTGCTACTTAATCCACAACAATAAAAAAGTATTAGGACTGTTTAATCACAAGATTAATTAATGGTTAATTAACCAAATGAATTGCTTCAATCAATATATCAATATCAGTGGTAGACTGAACAGACAAAAAATGAAATGGCTTTAGATGTCAATGCACTGTGTTTGGGTTTACTGTATCATGTCCATGCCAATCATATCCACACAAACACTTTCTGGATATAATCCAAATCGGGTCAGAGCAGCAATTGCAGCTTTCACCTTGCTTGCCCTTGCTGTGGATTATCAGGAAGGAGAAGATTAGCACATTTCCAAAAGTAAGTATTTGGCTTCTATAAAGCAAGTTAAATCCTAACAACCAGTAACACTTTATTCAGCACCTGTCTGCACAGAAACATCCAAATGTCTGTGTGCCAGTAGAAACAGCTCAAGCCACAACAGCTGGTGTTTTTGGATAAAGCAAAATAACAAAAAGTCTATGTGATTCCAACAATCAAACATTGGACTGTACTTGTTAGCTATAAGGTAGTATAATGTATGAAGTAGTCAATGTCAAATATGATGCTTTTAAGCAATGTAGAACTAATGTTAAGTCACAATAATCCTGTCACACACAAAAGAGATAAAAATAGGCTAACAACAGAATCAGATAAGGTACTTGAATTCATAGGCTACGTTTCCCATTGATTTCCAGTGTTTGTATTGTATAGCCCTCTGTCTTTGATGCTAGGGTGAAGATGTATTTCTTCCGGTGATTTATGATTTTTTTTTTAAAAAGCTGTCTTACGAATTTGACTCATATTTTATTAGATTCTTTGAATTAGTTGTTTTATTACAAAAATTACATTTACATCTATTTAAATGGAAACACATTACACTATGGAAACAAACTGTTACTTAAAACTCAAAAGTCAAAAAAGACAATTTATTTAACCTAAGATTGATAAATAACTCACAAATCATTTGATTGGTAATTACCAGAAACCTAGAACACAAAGTTTTCATCCAGAAAGTAATAATGTAGTAACTGCTGTAATGTAAGAAGCTAATAAAAGGAAACGTTAATATTCAAAACCATTCAGTGCTGCTTGCTTGAACTAACTACTAATTTTGGTAGTAACCACACAGTAGGTAGAACAGTTTCATTACAAACCAAACCCACTGGGCCATTTCCATATTACCTGCCAAATAAACTCCCACTGTAATATTTATTATAGACCCTCAGAGAATAATCTGGCCCGCCCTCCTTAAGTGTATTTCCACTGTGAAAAGTTTATGTTTAATATTGTTTATTAATTTGCTTCCCTTTTGTCACAGGGTTTGTAGTTTTAATTTCAGTGTTATATAAGACAACTGTTATATGTGCATGTACATTTGAATGATTAGCTTACACTCTTACAATAAGACCAGGATATTGTAATGATGTAGAGAGAGAGAGAGAGAGAGAGAGAGAGAGAGAGAGAGAGAGAGAGAGAGAGAGAGAGAGAGAGAGAGAGAGAGAGAGAGAGAGAGAGAGAGAGAGAGAGAGAGAGAGAGAGAGAGAGAGAGAGAGAGAGAGAGAGAGAGAGAGAGAGAGAGAGAGAGAGAGAGAGAGAGAGAGAGAGAGAGAGAGAGAGAGAGAGAGAGAGAGAGAGAGAGAGAGAGAGAGAGAGGATTCCCTGCTGGAGGGGCAGCCTTTTGCCAGGAAGGGGGAAGCCTTGCTGATGGGTGTGAAGGAACAGAGGACCTGTCTCACAGTATTAGCGTCACTTTAATGGGCTCAAACATGCATGATTGCACCTTGTCAACATACATGCAATGTGATTACTTTGTCCAAACATGATATAAGTGTGGACTCATCCTAAAACATCCTACATTCACAAGATTTCACACTATACTACATTATACCATATAACATAATGTATTCTAATGACATTTCCAAATGATGATACATTTTCATGTTAAGGTGAGTATACAGTAGTACACACAGAAAACTGAAAAATAAAGAATACTTTTGAAAAATCTCATGTACACACAAGATAAACTGAATATGCAATAATACCTGAATGACCTCAGATCAACCCATGGCAGCTGACATGTTGAGATTACATAGCCACCCAAATACAACCATATTTACTTTATTAATCTCTTTGTTACTGGGCACTTTCGCTTGCAGAGACAACTGTTATATTGTCCAGCCAGTCTTATCTGACAGGAGTTTGTAAGTATTTTACGAGGTCGGTAAGTCATGTGAACTCTTAAGCTGCGTTCAGCCAGCTTTTAGCAGCTGCAAAGCGGCATGATCCCGTTCATTTCAATGGAAGCTCGGCTACTTCCGGCAACACAAACAAAAGGTCTGCGGAACTCACACCATACGTCTTTCATTAGTTAGCAGTGATTAGTTCATAACTCTATGACAACCAGAACTAGAAACGCCTCCTAATGACATCATGGAGAAAGACTACCAAAACACATTGACTAAGTTGCTGGCTGTGTGAACACAGCTTTACGAAGTGAATTGTATGAAAACAGGATTATTAAAGAAAACATGAATAAGTAGTTTTGAATATTAAACAGTTATGAATTGCAGTATTATTGTGTTGGTCCAGCACATCATCAACAAAACATAGTGTACAATATCACAATATCAATATTAATACGTGTCTTAGATACCAAACGTCTCAATTGTTTTTTAAACAGCAGTGATTTCAGCCTCTGAAGAAGGTTTTACTTTATAAGCCATAAAAGCAATAGTTCAATCACTTTTGGTGGAGAGCTGCCAAGGCCTTTGACAAAACGCTAACAAGCCGAGTGCACCCAGAGGGGCTTATATAGAGGTATAAAAACCTTACATTTAATCTCTGTGGCAAACCTCAACACACACACAGGAATCACAGTCAAACCCTTGTCTGGCATTCGTGCATTATGCACAAGATCCGTGCTAAAACTGACAACCCCGACTACAAACACACAACATTCAGACTCATTGATACTATTAGAGTAAGAGCATCAGAAGGCATCGTGGATTAGGGATTACATTAGAAATGAGTACATGTGAGTGCAAATGGCTTACAGATGGACTCCAGCAGCACACATGACCAGGAGAGCTTCCGTCTGATTAAATCACATAGTCTACCCCTCCCCCTCGCATGAGCAGTCATGTCAGTCACACATGCTCATACATGTGCAGTGGCAACACACTAAACATCACACAAATGTTGCTAAAGTCACCTAATCCTTGAACTCCTCACGCAGCATTTGGCCTTCTAAATTTTTCTCACAAAAACCATCAATCCAACCACAACAAAAAACGACACAAGTGTTTAACCTTTTAAAGAGCCATGTGCACCAGAAATGCACAGTGAGAAAGTCTATGTAGCAGACATTCTCTAGCCCCAAATCGCACAGAAAAATCCAACACAGCTGGTGATGAGACATTTATTTTTGATCACGCTTTACTCTCCAGTCACTACTCTCCACCTCCATTAATTTTTTGACCACCTGTAGCAAACAGTCAGACATTTGTGGGCACAGAGCCTGAGGAGCGTGACCAAGCATGCACCTGTCTGTGAAATACATGTGTGTGCATTGCACTGCTATTCAAGACTGGTTAATTTTTTTTAAATGCTTAAATGAAGTGGTTTTATGTCTGTATTCGTCCAACGATGTGGACAAAAATATGATACTAAAATGCTCTTGTTAGCCCCACTACCACAACCAAAAGTTGTAAGCTTTCAGTCTGAATTGACTGAGTGAATTGAGTGTTCAGAGAGACAAACTTAATACTACAGCACAACAATACTAGTAGATATTGTATAACACAATATGATGATGACCAAATGACTCATTAAGATGGTTCTTTAAATGGAACAGTCAAAAGACTATGAATAAATCACATACGTAATCACACTAAAATCTCACTTTAACATTAATGTGTTTGTTCTAAAAAATTGCCAAAGTATTATTGTTTCTGTTTAGTATGTAGTTAGGAAAATATAATTCTTTTATAATTTAATGGGATGCTTTCACATATGTACTAAAAGAATAGCTATCCGAAATTTAACAAGAATCATTAAATCTCCAGTGATTCCCATCTTCAGTCTTCAAACACATCAGACATGCCTAAGGTAACCTATAATAATATGTTCTATTTTAAAGGCTATAAATGCCGCAGGTTATTCTGTTTAAAGACTCTTTATTCAGGGGTTTTACATTTTGAGATATTTTCATTTCATCTACAGGGCATTTTTGCATTACAAGTCGAAGTGAAATATTCCATGTGCTTACAGTATGTAGGAGCTTATCTGGGAAAGTGTTTTGATACAGAATGAGGACAGATATCAGCGGTGTTCAACACAGCACAGCATGATTACAAAACTTCCTTAATAGTGTGAATTCAGACCAACTCACCATTAGAACTGCATTGTGTCTGTTAGGATATAATAGGGTCTCTTCCTCCCTCTCTCTCTCTCCCCTCTTCTCCACACAAGATGCAGTTCAACATCTGTAGCTCAGCCTTGGGCCAATCCTTTATCACCCACTGAGCATTTTACTTAAGGGCAAATAACACTGGATTTAAACCAGCTCCATCACCAGCTACCAATGCTATGCCAACAGCCACTCAGCAACCATTGCTTTCAACATCTTCTACACTCCATGCATCTGACCTGGTGTAATTGGTGAATGTTCCCTTGTGGACACGGATATATGAACTGCACATGGCATGTGATAAATAATTGTTTAAACAAACATCCTGTCTGGTTTCAATTAGTCTCTGTTGTCTTGTATCAAATGCATGTGTCTTGTATGGAATATTGGCATTTATATATACACAAAATACAATAGTATTTGTAATGGTAATAGTGCACTGCTGGCATATGGAGGCATGCGATATGCATGAATAGCATGTAATGGCCATGCACCAGAAAGCCAAGCACTGGGTCACATTCTGATGCTAAAGTAACCAGAGATGAATGAGACCCTGTGAGACATTTGACACACAAGCACACATAGAGGGACATAAGCTACAGACCTAACCAGAGATGCTGCACAAAGGCATGCAAATTCTCAATCATATTTTAAGCAAAGTCTTACGTCTGAGAAAATAAGTAAGCATTTTAATTTATTTAGACAGTTCCACAGAGCTGGTCTCTATGTACAGATGGACACGGTGTGTTCACAGACGCATTCACACAGATGCAAGGTAACCAAGGTCAGTTTCGCTGTCACCTAATTAATAATAGAGAATTGAGGCAGATGACCGGCGGCGAGGTAGAGCACCACCCCCCTCCAGCTCTCACTAAAACACCACACACGTACAACACACAACTGACACACCCACACACACTCCGGTAACCTTGATGATCATATAGCGCACAGAATTACGATGTCTTTACCGTCACGTTTAAATGTATAATAATAGAGTCATCTTTAAATAATAAAAGTATCATTAAGGTCAAATGCAAATACAAACATGTCTATAGATGACCACTAAATATATTCATCAAAAGCATAACCTGTAGAGGTCATCTCATAAAAATCAACTTTCCAGCTTAAGGTTGTTGGATATTACATGTGTCAGCTAAACAGGTTTCGTTGCCCTTTGAGATCTTATGTTACATTTTATGATAATATACTGTATTTCTACACAAATCAAAGCTATTTGTATTATAATTCACACTTTACAACCAACTGGTAGCAGTGATATTCGACGCTTTAACTAAATATGAATAGATTCATTAGACCAATTCCACTCGACTATTAGTCTGGTCAAATATTTTATTGCAAACGATAACTATATGCGAAATTTAAATTCTATGTCTGATCATTTCATGTAATGTGCGTTCACAACCATGCACGGCACATCCACCACAACTATGCCTGAGAAATGTCAATGTTATAGTTGAATTTAACAGTGTTCTTTAATACAAACACGTATCTTTAACGTCTAAATAGCGTGACACAGCCACGTCTAGAAAAAAACAAGCAACCAAGTCTTCACACCTCACAGTAAACTGAGCGCGATAGAATGAAACTGGAGGCAATGATCTCCAGACGCGTTTAACTACTTAAATAAAACTACTTTGAACTTGATACTACTAATACACGGGATGCATAATAACGAGACATGTGTGCATAGTTCAACATTTAAAAAATGAAAGGCACAAAAATAATGTATAAGGAATACAAAAACGCTTCCAACGTAAAGGCGTTTTGAGACGCTGTCCAGCGCGCCAGCCTCCTGAAGGTGATCGGGTGATCGCTGAGCGTGACGGGCATCACCTTCAGCAGACGGGCGTGCTGGACAGCTCCTCCGCGGAGCAACTTCATCCTCCGTATCTGCACTTTTCGAGATTACGATTTAACATACAGCGTGTTATACATATATGCGCACGCTGGAAAACATTTTGATCGGTTTACTACTTTAAGTGTGATTGTTCGCGTGCATTTGGTGGAATACAAATACATCGCCTTTCAAAACATTAACGTGGACGTGCATACCTGATTATGTCATCGTTGTGTCCCAAATAAAATTTCTGCTTGTGTTCGCGTGTGTTGTACACAACTCCGACGCCGGCGACAAAGTAGACAATCTCCTTGGCGGCCGTGTAGTACAGGTTGTTGCGGCACTGGTGTCCCCGGTAGCCGTAGACCCACTCCAGTCGCAGATGACAGTTCGGCGCTGTTCTGTCAGCCATGTTCGGACGTGTTTTCCTTCGCAGCGAACGGCTGGTGCTTCCTCATCCACCGCCGCGACGAGCCGTCATTCAGTCCAGTTTATCCGCTCAGTCCGCCGTCAGCGCAGCTTCGTCCGACCGAAGACAAACAAATCGACGACATGTTCCTAGCGAAGTGAAGTACACAACTTTAGGCTGTTTGCATAATGTTAGAGCTTTGTTTTCGTTTTGTTCGGGCGCTGTAAATCGGCTTTGAGTCCGCCGTTTACTACTTGTGACATGTGCGAGGCATGAAGCTACTCTCTCTACTTCACATCGGACGAGTGGCTTTGCTCTAGTGACATGTCAAAACCTGAGAACATGGATTTTTCGTATTAGTTAACTGCAGACGGCCAATGATTAGCGGCGGTGGTGATGGACAGAACGCCTGGCCAATCAGGACTTCAGATTGACTTGCGTGAAATGTGTGGACCAATGGCAGGTGGAAAGAGGATGGCGTTGTGTGTTTAAGATGCGCACGGTCTGTTCATTTATCTCAAATAGCAGTTTAATTGATTCGGTTGTAGGCCTAGACTAGAGTTTAAATCAGGTTAAATGGTCTGAGCTTTCTAAACTGCATTTTAGTACAACTAGATATTAAGGATTTTTTTAAAAGAAAAAAAAAAACAAGGGGTGATAATAAATAAACTTTTCTTATCATAGGAAAATGGTTTCCCTCAGTAAATCTTTTCATCTATTTTTATCCAATGGCAAAGAAAGAAGTTTCTAAGAAAAATCTATGCTTGACTACACAACTTGTTCATGTTCAATTTAGTTTTTCATACTTTTGTTGTGGTTGTCTGCTGACACAATATCTTCATGATTATATTAGTCTCTATGATGTTCTGGTCTATGCCTACGATTTTTTTTTTACTTTTTATCATCTATAGGGGAAAAATTAACTTTGAAAAGTAATAGCACACTTAATGTACCATTTCTGTAGCACATTTCTGTTGAGGAAATTCATAAATGACAAACACATAAATATATACAAAGACAAAGAATTTAGTAGGTGAGGATTTTTTCTATTTGTAAGCACAATGAAGGTAAAATTACAGAGATAGAAGATAAAGCTGTACTAAAGGCTGTCATTTTCTTTACCTCTCACAGAGCTAAAAGCATTTGAGTTATACAAAACACAACCTTAATTTGAACACATTCCTCATTAATTATATAAACCTACTCCAACCATCTTGAGGGGCAAGCAAAAGGCTGGACATCCAATGTAAATAAAAAACAGACAAATTGTTATGGCTTACGATCTTTAACATGTCATCTTAGCAACCCAATAAAGGGAGATATTATAGAAAACTGTTTGTTTCTCCTATGAAAATATTCATTTCAAATATGTTACAATAAAAAATGGACCCCTTCAGGATAAGGAAAGCAACAATCAATATAAGGTGCTGAGGGTTGAGTGGGGTGGTAAAAACTGAACAGATAAAAAGTAGATTCTAGACTTCCATTAACACTGTTCTAACGTACTCAATTAAGACACTGTAAGTCCACTGTTTGCTGTTGGTCATCAAATACTTTTCTCTGTATGTGTGGGAGTAATTGAAATCACTTTATGAGCACTAAAGGGACGAAATATTTTTTAAGACAATCTGCATAGCAAACCATTTTGTAATGATATAAAAAACTCGGTCCAACACTTCTGCGAAGTCTTAAAGCTTTTAAAAAAGAAATGCCCTCCTAAACATGTGCAAGTGTTTTCAAACAAATTTCCAAGAACCAAACAGAAAAGCTGCGTGACTTAACATCGCCAAATCATGTAATGATGTTATTACAACATTAATTTGTATAAATCTCTAATTGTTTCTCTGCATGCTATTAATCAAAATAATAATTATTATTTAGTGCTAAACGAGTCATCCTTTTGAAACACACATCATTGCAGTTCACAAATTAGTTTGATAACAGTGATTTGATAATGCCTAGCTAATTGTACAGTATGTCTGTATAAAACTTAAATACTTTATATTCATTAGTCAATTAGCAATCGAAACAAAATTATAAAAAGCTATGTGAAATTTACTTCAAAAGCAGGAATGGTAATCACGCCTCAAAGCATTTAACCCTTTGGGGAACCAATGTGTCCTTCTGTGAATTAGAAACAACAACAACAGAAAAATACTGCAGACATATACATTAATATCCATCTCGTACAGTTTGTTCATATTTTTGAAAGGTATGTACTAGCCTGACACGTACTGTGTAAAGTCACAAAAAATGACTTACTAGATCAAATACAAAACATTAGATCTTTAAAAGAACGCTCTGCTAAAAATACATTTCCGATGCACGTTATGTACACGCAGGGAATGTCAAGATATCCTCCTACATTTTAGCTTCTGTTGAGTCCTCTATCATAACATAACAAAACATTATTGATACGTATGATGATGACGTATTTCACCTGGAATCAAATATTAGATTTTCTTCAGTATACATCATTTGATAAAATGCACCAAAATGCATGTGAAAAATGTCATAATGTTTTTAGAAAGTATGAAATAATCAGTGTCAAGAAATTAAGACGCAGTGGGGTTCGGTTCTAAAAGTTGCGTGCTGTTTTCAGTTAAGAGCAGGTTTGAAGACGATGCACAAGATCTACACTGTGGATCATCACACTAGTGGATTGCCACTAAATGAAGAACACAGACATTATAGGTAGGCGATGTGAATATTGTGTATTTTGTGTTCAGTGTCAAATAAGGACTGTTAAAGTTAGCCTTTCGGTTAGCATCTAGAGAAACCTTTATCCAGCTCAAAAGTCCGATCACACTAGTGTGTTCAGTGTGTTCAACTAACTTCCACTAAATCTCCATTGCGATTTAAAACAAAATTGAAAAATACCACAAATCAGCTGATCAATATTGAGTTCCCGAAAATTCACATTACAGTACGGAGTTATTAGACTTAAGAGAAAGAGAAAAAAGAATTATAAAAAAGACATATACAAAGGCATAGGAGAAAGAGTCCAATGCCCATTATTAACATCATTACAATTATTCCCGTTATTGTTTATTTTTGATTACAGATATATTATCAGCATAATAGTTATTATTGTTATTGTATATTATTCACTTTGTCTTCACAATTTGTTCAGGGGAGGGCTATAGTGCTTGGGGGCAGTCATTGTGATGATGCCTTAGTGGCTATTGTAGACACGCAGTGCTGTTGGAAGTTGGGGGACATGGCCGTGTTGCAGCCCAGTCTCTGACACGGGCCCTTTAGACCACCGTCCCCCTCCACGATCCAGGGGCTGCTGTCCGATTCCGTGCCCAGCACGCTGCAGCACTCCTGGGAGGGGGCACAGCTACGCTCCCCCACCCCTAAAGTGGTTTGGTGGGTGGACGGAGGCGGTGCCAATGGGTCCTTGGAAGAGTTGTCTTGGAGGACGCTGATGATGTGGTTGAGGAGGTCACTGAAGAACTCAGGAACACCCTCATATCCTATAGACAGAAAAAAAATGTCTTTAAAATTCCATACAAATGTAATCTAAGGCCTAAGGTCAGTAATAGCAAATTTTACCTTTCCATCACAGAGCAAACCCTTTTCAACTTTACAAGACTTTAAACTATAATATTCATTGTTTATGAATGGGAAATAATATAATACTTTTGTTTTACAATAAAAATGATGATTAAGATGTTTAGCACACATGTATTTTTAAGGTAAAAGTGATGCAAACCGAAGTCAAAATTAAGTTAAAAAGTTACTGGTCCATTTACAAAGTTTTTTTGTGTAGCAAAGACGTTTCTGGCTAATAAACCCTATCAAATCAACTTATGTGTGCAAAATTAACATACAGTAAACATATTAAAAGTTTTCTAGAATTCTTATAACCTCTTTATGCAACATGTGAGAGTTGCCGTGTAGCTAGCAGGATGTTTGTGTGGAGAGATACACACCAGGGAATGCATTGATGTCAATGACTGCGTGTTGGCCCGACTGGTTGTTAATGATAATGTCGATGCCAAAGAGCGAAACCCCCAGAGATTCTCGCAGGGATTTACAAAGCTCCCTGATGACATCATCATTGGGTGGCTGGGATACACCTTCCACATTGTCTCTCTATTAAAACACCAATACAAGAGCAATGCATTTGGCATCATAAAAGTGAACGACATCAATATTTATGGTAAAAAACTTGAAATAAAACTGTGTGTACACTATAAAACAATGACTGAAACAAGACACTTTGCTTACAGATGTGAGGTCAGACGATGACTCTGGTTTGGACACATTGTGGCTATTGAAGAAAATTGCTTTTCGGTCTGGAAAGGCGAAAAACACCAATGAATACAACAAACAATTGTGTTTAACTCAGCCAAGTCAATCGAATACAAGTTGAAGTGTAAGTGCGCAGAAAGCCACTAGACAGCAGCAGAGGCTTGCAGTTGAGCTTATGGAGTGCCAGGCAAACAGGGGGGAGAGAGAGTGCGCGAGAGAGAGAGCGAGAGAGAGAGCGAGAGAGAGAGAGGAAGAAGGGAGGAAGAAAAGAAAAACAAAAATATTTTGCCAGAAGGACACTGAGATTTATAAGCTTCCCTCAAATAACAATAAAACAAGATTTAAAGTGAGACAGCAATCTACCACACAGCTTTCCATCTTTCCATTATGTTGCACATCTATTAATCCTCAAAGAGGATATCTTTTTGAATGCTAACTAAATTCACTAAATATGGTCATGTTTAATGGCACTCAACACTGCTGCTATAAAAAAATGACTTCTCAAGAAGCTCAATAGTACTCCAGAAGCTCTTCCTTAGGGTAAAGCTTATTTGTGTCCATACAGTATATAACGTATACATATAATTTTTGAAGAGCTATTCTAGATTGTCTATGAAGTACACTTTAGCACACATTGATAAATATGATGCTGGGTTACACAACTTAATCAGAGCAAGGCTGCACCTATTTTACACACAATTCATAGCTTTTGCATGCAATATAAATATTACTTTTTAATTGTTAGTAGTGATTCTGGTCCTCAACAGTTTTGCAAATAATGTTTTAATATATTGGTTAAAGCAGTATTGCTTTGGTGACTAAAACATTTCTTAATTAAATAAAACTGTTTAAAACAAAAGCACAAAATTAAAAAACAAAAGGTCACACGCAGCTCACATATTGGCAGCTCAACCAAAAGAATCAAACAGACATATTCTCATAAAAAATGACCACTGCTATACAATATATATTGTTATTTTTTGGATTATAATGTACTGTGCCACATTGTTTCATCCCTAGCATTAAAGAAATAGTTCACCAAAAATAAAAATGATGTCATAATTTGTTCACCCTGATGTCATTCAAACCCTGTACATGATTCTTTGTTTTGCGGAACACAAAAGAAGATATTTTGCAAAACGCTGGTTACCGGCACCCATTGACTTCTATTGTACCTTGTGTCCATACTATGAAAGTGAATGGGTGCCGGTAACCAGCGTTTTGCAAAATATCAAGAAAGTCATACAGGTTTGACATGACATGAGGGTGAGTAAATAATAAAATAATTTTCCTATCTATCCCTTTAAACTTTCTGAGTCAAAGAACTTCGCAAACACAGTATAACCTAATAATTAATTGATTACATTTATTCATACCTACATTACTAAAGGAAGTTAAACCTGTTTTTGAAACCGCTGTGACGTAGAGACACTGCTGCTCCTTTTTGTTTGCAAGGCTTAATGTTATATATGCTTAAAGCTTAATGCTATATGTGATATTTACACATGTTTGCATGTGCACTACAAATTTCAACACAAATTTAGACGGAGCTGATCTTCTGAATTTGCATTAAACTAGCAGGCCGCTCGGCCGCAAGCCGTGTCTGCTTTACATGGACTCCATGTGAATTCGCATATGCAAAAGTCCTTCACAGGGGCCTGTGGTGGGTTCTGCCGACTGGATGACGGCACAATTTTAGCCGTTATTTTCACCGCAAAGACAGTTATGCAAAGGATTCGGATTAAACAGCGGATCCTCTCTGAACGTAAATCATGACAATATAAACTCAACTGTCTGTTCATTGTAAAACTAAACAATCCACAGTCCATGGACATAATGCTTAGAAAGAGATCATTATGCACACTTACCGGACGGTCCGAAGGGGAAGTTCTTGAGTGATGGTCTTTCTACAACAGTGTATGACTCCCCAACCACAAACACTTTATAAAGCACAGCGTTGTGGTTTATAAAACTCTGAATGACACACGGGGGCTTCATATCCTTTAGGTCCTCAGCACTGAACATTATAGCCATCTGCACAGGGTCACAGTGAGAAAAATGATCAATCTATTTTTGTTATTAATATCAAGCACCCCGTGTAAGCTTATAGTGCTATTCTGTAACCTGTAAAAACATATCTCTTCTTGTCCAAATTCTGTTTTCTTTTACATTACAGAATGCAATGTAATAGATGACTTAAATACATGCATCATACTGAAATCACATGCATCATACTGAAATCTTAAATAAATACCTATAAATATGATAAAAAAAACTGTGCTGCAGGGAACCTGAAAACCAATTAGCATTTTAGCACGTTCGGTTAGTGGTTAATGGGGTTTTTAATGTTATTTTTGATGTTAAAAGTCTGTGTTAAAAGTTTATGGTTAACAAAAGCTCAAGATATTTCATGTTTTATTCTTAAACACACAACACACAGTATATTAAATTGGTGCTGGTAATGTTGAAACAACATTGTGTAGTTTATTTATAGCCTAAGGTTAGCTTTTAATTTCTAAAGACTGTATTAATGTAGAATAATGCTGTGTTCATTTGTAAAGATTAAATGTATAATACATAAACCTTTTTCGCTTACAGGGTTTATTTTTTGTGACAATTCAAAGCCTATTGAAAACTCCTAGTGGCTTTTTGTCAAGGATATCAGTGTGATGTGAAGTGAAAATTATGTGAAGTGTACAGCACTATATTCCATATCTGTGGTCAGAGAAATAAGGTCATAAGAGTCCTTACCTCATGGGAGTTTGTTCCATGTGCCACCCGTGTTTTGCAAACTGGAAGGGATAAAACACATTAAATAATTAAACAATGTAGTGGATGAATATGGCTAGTTAAGTAACTTTTTAATAAAATTCATTGGTTGACAGACGTTCTAATGGATTCTCTCATAATGCTTATGTATGCTATGATAATTGGATCATTTGCTGACTGTTTTATATATGAGTTTGCAACATAATTATTTAAAGTTATTTTAAATAGCCATATGGCCTGCTATAAACAAAAAAAGGACTCACTTTTTTTTTTACTTAGTATTACTAAGCATTAGTATGCACATTTTTGCACGTAAGAGACTTGCATCACACACAAATCACGATTTACCAAAAACGCTTCTAGTAAAATATACGGTACCAGTCAAAAGTTTGGAAACACTTATTCACTGTTGTTTAGTTTTTTTTCTTAAGAATAGTAGTAAACTCATCAAAACCATGAAAACTGTGAGAATTATGTATGCGACTAAAAATATGCAAAAAACGTAAACACCGTGTTATATTTAAGCATTTTTTTTTAAGTTACTATAGCCAACGTAGTAATTAACATAGTGTGTGGATTCAGATAACAGCCTGTGACACATTTCCTGTAGCAAAAGAAAGAGGCAGAACTTACTAAAGGGGAATGTAAGACCATGCTGCTCAATCTGTTTCATTGTGTCTGGGCCACACTCACTGTTCAGTACCATAAACGGAGGAGAACATATCCTGTCGTCTGCAGAGAAATACAGAGAGAGATAAAGATAAGTATGAAAGAATGAATTTCCAAGATAGTTCAGGCTGGTTATGACAGCTTAACACTGTTCTTCAACATTAATTAAGGGATAGTTTATACAAAAATGAAAACTGAAACAGATATTTTAAAGAATGTTGATAACCAAACAACACAGACACATAATCTATTAACTTCCACAGTTTCCAAAAATATCTTCTTCCATGTTCCACAGAAGAAAAACTCAAAACTCAAATACAAGTTTGAGGGTGAATAAATTATTCACAGAATGTTTATTTTTGGGAATTTTTATTTTGGGGTTTAGCTATTATATATTTGATATTACATTTCAGTTCTCTCCACACATACAGAATGCAATCCACTCAAAGGAAAATATTGTTTTGATCGAAAAGCTTCATCCTATCAAACATTTACTGCGATTATTTACGTTTGGTGTGAAACAACCTTTAGAAACCAGCTGCCTATGTAAACAATCCATTATCCTTTGGAAAAGTGCTTGAAAAGCGCTTAAATCTCCTGGATACCATCAATGCAGGGTCATTTACACAGGGAAAAAGGAAAAGCAAACACGATTTAATGTATCTGTATCTGAAACTTAAAACTAAGCCACTGGAGTTCAGAAATGGAGTATTTTTAAAAATAACATTAGCTTTTATTATTTTTTAGTTGCGATGATGTTTATTGTTATAAAAATTTGTTAAATATGCATTCTTGAGTCTAAGACCTTTCCATCAATATATAGGTTGCCATGATTAGTCTGGAATTCAACTATGAAATATTAAAGTGAAATAACATAAGTGTTCCACCTGTGGAACGTTGACAGTTAACAGATTAAAATGATGATGTTATTTGTCCAGAATGGATGATACCCACAGTGAACCATCTGAAACAACTCTTAGGTCTTACTTGTGAAAGGTCCTCTGTCATCAGTTTCCCTCTGCTTGCCTTTACTTCCCTATTTACTTTACTGACTGGAGAACAATGGACACAAGGGCAGTGAGTCCTGACTCATTCTGCATAATGCAGGAGCCAATCAATAGAAACGCAGCAATTTGACCTGCGGGTTCAAGGCTTTGTTTGAAAATACTGTACTTTCGCTGTCCTGGGCATTGCTTTGATGAGAGATGGAACAAAAGCGTCAATAGCTGTTAATGACTATCTATGTTTACGTATTCCAACAGGAGGTAAATAAACACAAAGTAGTTTTGACTTATAGGCCTGATGTATATTACTTATCCTAATGCCATCCCAACTATATATGACGACTTCCTTTCTTCAGTTGAACACAAATAAACAACTTTAGATGAACAATGCAGTCATTTTCTTACAAGTGACAAAAAGCACATAAATTCATCATTAAAGTAATCAAAATGATTTTAGTGGGTTTTTAAAAGAAAACAATATTTTTAGCTTATTTAGCGATCCCTATCTCACATATCTTTGGATACAATAAGATTCAAAGTTTTCGACATGCAACCATACAGCAAATGGCATGAGGATGAGTAAATAATGAGTGCTGCATTTTCAACCTTGGGTGAACTATTCCGTTCAGACACCCTGAAAAAACACCAAGCAACCTCACAACAAATGAAATTCATTTGAGAAATGTGTACATCTATTAGACAATTGGTGAAAAGGCGATAAAAGCATTGTAACTCTTGACAACATATGACAACATAAGTCCAGCTGTTATGTCTGGTAACCGATCCCCCTTTGTTGAAGCGGAACACGCTTTCAGACGGACACCAGCGTCAGCACTGTAATCTGGGGAGATAAGGCATGTTTTTGATAGCGTAGCACAGGAAATGAGTTGAGGAGTGAAGCCTCGACAGCCTGATGACACGACTCTCTACACAGGCGGTTTATATATCTGAACACTATCAAAAGTGCTGATGAGCTGCTTTTCAGTTGAAAATGGACTAAAAAGATCTTGTTTACTACATATTATCACTTTCACACATTTGATTATACAATCTAATGGCACTTTGTAACTAATTTACAAGGTGGCTAATTTGCATTCATTCGTAAGAAATTTGCTTTCTGCATAGTTAGATTTAGTGATGGGGCTTCGTTTTTTTAAAAATGTTTTTATATGAAACACATAATCTAAATGAATATGAAATCATAACATCGTAAAAGTTCCTCTCCTGTGAGATCAGGTTGGATTTTTGTGTGCGCGTGAGCAGAACAGCAAGCGAATGGCAAAAAACACTAACGCTAACAAAATAATATTGTATATTCCTCACATATATTTATATTGTACTTAATGCATAGAGGACTCACTTAAAATGACTTGTTGAACAGTTAGCAGACCAACAAGGTCAAATGTCACAAATGTTCCAGTTGCAGCATCTCATTAGCCAATAAAAATGCAAGCTGGCCGTTTACTTCCTGTTTTGTCAAGATTGTTTTTTAAGTTGGCAAATGATCGTATCAGCATTGAAACTGAATGGGTGGTGCCGGTTGCTTATCAGAACCAGTCCATATATTCAGCTGTTAGCCATTTGTTCTCCTATTCCATAGAAAAAGTAGATAAGCCATTTTATGAAAGCCAGTAAAAAAAAGACCTACAGATGCAGTAGTGTGAGCAACCCACGGCTTTTCATAATCAGCTTTTTTCATCACATTCAGCATTCAGTAACTTACTGTTATTACTGTATGGTGAAGTTTGACATGACCCTCGGTTACAACAGAAATTTAGCAGGAAACTTTCGAGTAGCGGAATGAACAATTAAAATAATATATTAAAAAAGATGTTTAACAATTCATATTTTACTTCAAGTGCTTTAACAAAAACAGAAGTGCAGGTGCTTTTTGCTTGTTTTTACTAACTGGGGAACAATTGGACATATTTTCTGTGGTACCTGGCAGCAGGTCACAAGGAAAGTTGTGCAAGTGGAACGACATAAAGCAGTTGCAGTGTTTGTGTATCTGATGACCTGTAATATGTGACTTATTATTGGAACTTGAGATTCCATTTCAATCGGCCAAGGGCGATTCTGTAAATAAAAGGAAGAGTAATGGGGGATTCTGGTAAGCAGGTACAAATACTTCACGATGTTCCTGTTTCTGGCCGAGCAAGGGTCCAGGATTAATTTCCAGCTCTGTCTAAACACTCCCGGCTCTCTGCAGACCTGCTGGAGCCGACCGAGACGTTTATGGGACGTTTATGGAATGTTTTGAACACGTT
This sequence comes from Beaufortia kweichowensis, assembly GCA_019155185.1. Taxonomy (NCBI): domain Eukaryota; kingdom Metazoa; phylum Chordata; class Actinopteri; order Cypriniformes; family Gastromyzontidae; genus Beaufortia; species Beaufortia kweichowensis. Next base: position 5,362,775 of record CM032805.1, read on the forward strand.
TATAAAGCATTGCTATGGAGCCTTGACCCCAAACCTGCTAAATAACACAGAGGGAAGGTCTTATATCACGTTTGTCTCTTTCTTTATCCATTTAACCCTTCGTAACAGTAACACACAGCAGAGGGTATGTTAAAGGTTTAGGCTAACCTGAATCTCTGACATGACAAAACTAATGTTCCCACAACCATAGAGGATATTAAGAAAATTACAAGTTATGAAATAAACTTTTTCAAGTAAAAACATGCTAAATGTAGCAGAAAATGGATACATGTTGGGTGTTTGAATGTGTTGTGACGTGAAACACCTGTTCAACTAGCTACAGTGTAAATCACTGTTATAATTTCAAGAATTAAGTATTTTACAATACACTTCGCAAATGGTTAATAAAATATTTTTCAAGAAATAAGTGTTATATTGCTACACTTCTATTGCCTTTAGCCAAAGCTTTTATTCAGTCATGTCGACCCTGTGCACCATAACATTGTGTTCTTCACCTTCCTTTCCGATTTTGTTTATATCAAAATCTTCACCTCATATATGGGAGGCACTTTTCTGACTTACAGTCTAATAAACATTTCAACAAAAAAAGAATCCTTAAGTAAACCACATACAGGTTATCACAGAAGTGGATCCATCTACAGATTAAATGAAGGTGTGAATCTTTGCCTTATAAAGTCTGAACACTCTCGTCTCCTGCACAAACAAATGGAGCCCTGTGAATTACATAAACAGAACGGAGGGAAAGTATTTTAGAAGTGTAAATTTGGGTCCTGCTTTGTCTCCATGGCCGGAACATAAGATAGCGGAGGACAGTGTTTAGGGGAAGCCATTTCAGGATGTGCAGCAAAGCCAAGAAAAAGTGTCACTAATCACATTGCTCGCCGTCTCATTAGGAAACAGAATGAGTGACAGAGAAATGAGTGTGAACGGACGACGAAAAGCGTTTATTATGACACCACTGAAGGGGCGACTTCCTGTGCGCTGCTGACCGCTGGCGGAAAGCCGGTTAACTGGTACCGACAAGAATACGCTGATCGCACATCATTCATCATTTCCGTTGGTATGCCGTCTTTGAAACCGAGCCAGAGACAGACTCACACCCTCAGTCAAAAGAGTTGTATTCGTATTTCAGAGCGGCTGTCATGCTTGTTGCTATGGTAACCATCATAAGGCATGTTCACTTTTGCTAAAAACAGGGATGCCAGGCTGTGTCCGCCCGTGAATGTGAGCGGACGACAGATGGCCAGAGTGTAATTTGGTAGTCCAGCACTGTCGTGGGCCAAAACGCATGCTGATTGTTTGAATTGCATTTATATTGCAGCCTGTTACATGTTGCTATGTAACGGAATATGGTGAAGGTTTCTATCTTCCTTCAGAAGATAAGCGCTGATATGAGGGCGAAAGGAGAGATACGAACTGGAGCTTACAGATGACTGTGTTACATAACCATCTGTCATGTCTGGATCATCTGAGGCCGGACACACACAAAGACAAATATAGACATTGACATACATGCCTGCGCAGAATAAAGGCTTGTGCTGTGTATGTTGGGGATTAACTGGATGAATCATTAGCAAAACTAGGTTTACAGATCCCATGAAATAAATAAATAAATAAATATAATTGAAATTAAAAACACTGATGACTCATCCTGCACTCTTGGTTTATTTAAATGTTTGTCCAGTAATACTTTTTAAACAATTTTATCCTTCTCCAAAAACCACCTCACTGTAAATCACATTAAGCAAATGATGTTTCATGGCTGTCACATAAAAAACAGGGATATTTAAATATTTATTTAAATATGCTTTAAGATGCATTTACAAGTAAAACGGAATATTAAATGTTAAAAATAAAGGGTGTGGCTTTTTTTCCCCACTGCAAATTGATTGGTTCTAACTAGCAATGTAAGCTGACAAAGTAAACAGGGTAAATGCTGATTTCGTGGGGACTAAAAAATTGATTCGTCACATGCCAAATGTATTACTAAACTACATGAGAGAAAACTGTACTCATCAAGCCATTATAATGGATTTTTATGGGTCGGTCTTACTCATAAAAACCCCTGAAGCCGCTCTGAACATGTTCTGTGGAACACATACTGTGCATTAGACAAAGCGCTACCAGCACCTTGATAATGATCTGCTTTACATAGCATAGCATAAAAAACAGCTTTTTTATGCTACATAAAGCTATATTTCTATTTTTTTTAAACTTTTTTTAGACCACACCTTTAAATTATATTAGTAATTCATTATGTGGAGAGAAGGAAATGAAATAGAAACACATTGCAGACTGGAATCAAACATGTATCCTTAAACAATCCCAATGGCCACTCACTAACCACTGTGCCATAGCCCGGACCACCATTATTTGAACAAGTCATATTTATGTTTAATAAATAATTGTACTAGGTTGAGTTCGATCAACTTTACATTTACATTTAGGCATTTAGCTGACGCTTTTATCCAAAGCGACTTAAAAATATTAGGAGACAATGAAGCGAGAACTTGGCAGCATGAAATGTCGCAAAAGACGGAAAAATACCACTGAAACTCAAAAACAGAAGCGTTGGGTTGCCGTACCTTTCATGCAGTCCTCAATACGGTGGACCAGCTGGTAAGACTTGCAGCGATCCAGGAGAGTTCTGATGGCTGGAAGTGGGTCCAGAATGATGGTCTCTGGGTGAGCATCAATATAATCCTGCAAGATGAATGAACGAGTCAAAACAACAGCAAAAACATGACAGGTTCAAACATAACTAGGTGTTATAAAAAAAGTGGTGTAAATTGGCACTGTATGCAAGGTTCTTTCTTCAACATAACAACTCCCCCATCTTCTTTCTTACAGCTCCTTATTCACCTTATCCTCATTATTAAACATCTGTTTATAAGCACTATTTATTTATATTTCATTTTTAAGCTAAGCTTTTACAAACTTAAAGTTTACACTAGTCTTCAGGCATCACTATAAGAAATATTTTAATAACTCTTAAAAAATTAATTTTTGAGATAACTTTAGAATCATGTTTTTTTTGGTAGTTTTAATGCACAACATTATATATTACATATTATACATTGGCATCTTATAGCGCTGGGACCTGGAAGTGGTTTTCTGTAGCTGTCCTGTAGCTCAACTGGTACAGCACGGTGTTACAGTAGTAATGACAAAATCATGGTCTTCATACATACTGATAAAATGCAATTAATTGTTAATTAATTATTAATAATTATGAAAAAGAAAGTATTATACAAAAGGAAGCAGCATAGTTTATAAATGTTAAAATGCATACATTTCTTTTTATGTAATTAAATAATCCACTGTTAAGATCATTCTTTGGGCCAATGCAAATCTATGTAATACACAGTGCAGTTTTCTTATTGAGAGCCTGGTCTTACAAGAGAGCTTTGTTTAAGAACATTAACAGGCTCAGCACTCTTACGTTCTCATTAGAGGTCAGTGCTTGAGGTGGCATTTCGTACAAAGACAAAAACAAAAGCCAACATGAACTGGGACTGAAATCTGAACTGCACCAGCCAAAATGTTTCGTGCAATATTTTTACTGGGATCACAAAAACATTAGTGACTACAGTTTAAATAACACAACATAATATGAATACAAATATTTTACAGTATTTTTAAATTCGCAAGTTTCAATTTAAAGGCTTTGTTTTGACTACACAGCATACTGTATTGTATACTGCAACACATACCAACCAAACTCGAAAATTAGTTTTACCACATCCATTAGCCGTGGATGAAAGTGATGATACCAGAAAACAGAAGTTTGTTGCACATAACCATTCATTTCAAGTATTAAGTGCATGTAGACATTCCATTCGATTTAAAAACTACTTTCCTGTAAGCATCGTTACTTTGTGACTGCTTGGTTCTATGCTTGTTGCATTGAATCAGATTCATTTAGATAAAATTCCTGCTTCAGATTCCTGCACTTTATCAGGGCAGTAGATCAAGGCAAAGGCTTTAGAACACAGTCTGTTCTGCACAACACATGCTCAGATAAGCCAAGCCTACGGATCTCACCTGCACACGCTGGACCAGCAGCAGGGACTGTGTGTCATTCTGGTCCGCCTCCAGAATCAGGTCCGTTAGCTTGTGAATGATGACATCCAGTGGACCCTGATCTTCTAACGGCTGGCTCAAGTCAAGCTGAGGTGAGGAGAGAGGTGAAAGGTCATCTGATGTACTCAATGCATGAATCTAAAGCAGTGCTGGTAGGATGTTATATGGTTGTTTTTTGTATGAGTTGCTATTTACTGATAATCTTTTCTATGACTAACTACTTGCTACAATCCAGTTTCGATCTAATTACCTTATATGGCCTTGTATTCAGTGTAATTAAAATGTTTGAAACCAGATGACTGCCTAACCTAACAATGTCAAGTGGATGGACCACGCAGAGTTAAAATCCAGCGATGCTGATGTGCTGACAAACCTATTCTGTCTCTGTTAATCTCATGTTTACTATTCAAGAACATGTCGTTCCACCACAAGGCTGGAGCCAACTTCTGTATGTCCGTGCCAAGGATGTACAATAACCACAACTCTTAGTTAAGACAGTTTGTTGGCTAAACAGTGGCTTCTATATCACGCAGCAGGGCTATAAGGTAACAGGAGACAGATCCCTCTAATAAAATACTACAGAGATACTCTCTATTTAATACTTCATAAAAGACAGGTAGTGAAAAATCGATACGGTGATATAATCAAATACAGTCCTTGCTACATTTTTGCTACTTTATTTTGATTTAAAGATTTGGAGACTATGACACATCATAAAACTTCAACTTTCTACACCGCAAATGTGTTGTTCATTTTTAAAACAAAAAAGGGGCAACTATTTAACACTTAACATTCAATTCCAAGCACTATATTAGGGCTGTCGAATCATTAATCGCATCCAGAATAAAAGTTTTTGCTTACATAATATATTTTGTCCGTGCACTGTACATATTAATTTTCTATTTATAAACACATACACATACATGCATATATTTAGGAAGTAAATAAAATAAAAAAATATACATACAAGTTTACATATAATTTCAATTATTGGTAAATATAAATAAATACATCCAAATACTTCCTAAATATATATATACATATATACATGTATGTGTGTTTATAAATACAAATTTTATATGCACAGTACAAAGACATATATTATGTAAACGCAAACTTTTATTCTGGATGCGATTAATCGCGATTATTCGTTTGACAGCCCTACACTATATCAATATCCTGTCACGTTATTCAAGATTCACTTCCATTTTCTTGTCTGTGTAGTGACACGATGAATCAGTTATTCATGATGCTGTACGCCAACCCGAGACATGGCAAGCAACCCAACACCAACGTCTGTCTGCCTCCAACCCAAGGCAGAACATGACCTGTGATGTCTGTCTGTGTGTGTTAAGCTGAAGGTGGGCTGCTTTTGAAGTGCCTTTCCATCTCTGCTCATTATTGCACAGCGCACACTAACAAGCACACAAGTGGCAGCTGTAAACTCAAGAGAATCTATATTTATGTAGAAACGTGTTATTTTCTCCCGTGATTAGTATAACATATGGAGAGTTAATGACAGGAATAAGCAGGCAGAGGTCAGATGCTGACCCAGTCCTTCAGTGATGAGTCATCCCCGCTGTAAGAAACAGTGGGCAGATGGCTGACGCAGAGAAAGAGACGTACAGAGTGAGAACCCAAAGATGAATTCAGGCAAATCGTGCAGCGAATCACGTTTGAAACAATCACACACTGTGAAAGTCTTTTGAAAGCTGAGAGGCTTGAACCACAGAAATACATTAATGTCAACCCGCATTAAATTACTGCATTATTACCAGATCTAAATTACTCACATAATAAGCCTAAATACTCATAATTTCTACATCTTTTAAAAAGCTATTAGGCTACAGATTAACAATATTATCCCTATCCAGGCAACTTAAGTGATTCGAGTTATAACGTTGTTTTAGAGATTTAGAGAATATAAAAAAAAGCCTCAATTATTAACATTAGTTAATGCTATAAAAGATAACATGGATTAACAATAATTAACATGGTTTTACTACATTTATTAATCTTTTTTTAATGTTATTTAACAGAGTGGTTTCATTAATGTTAGTTCATTGTACAATAAACAATATTGTTACGTTATTCCTCCAAAATAACTGTTTAAAACTAATAATACAGGAACATCCGGATACTGTGAACAAATTATGAACAAATCAGATAGAAATATGCCTAATTAATAACATGAGATTATATTACAAATGATTAAACATGATTGCGTGTTGGTCTAATTTGAACATCGTGTCTTGGCATTGTATTGTTTATTGTTCATTCATGTTAACTAAAGTAGTTATGAACTGATGAATCTTGCATAACAAAGGCAAGAACATGTTTTTTAAGTACATTTTAATGTCAGGTTCACTTCAAACCCAAACATCTGAAGTAAGCGTTCTTTTTGCAAAGGAGCTGAACAGCACTTAGGGCATAAACGCCACACGCTGAAACCAAAAATACACTAAAAGGACAACAAAGAAGCCACAGCGGGGGTAAAATCTATCGCCGCTGATGTCACCGTTCTTTAATCTTCCATCATTCATAAAATATTGACACGTTCCCAGCCAGCATTCATGTTTGATGGACCCATTTTAGAAATAAAAGCAGGGAATGAGTATAAAAAGCATATTGAGGGTCTGATAAGCACTCTACAGTCTACTGAGAGTCTAATGAGAAGCACTTGAAAATCACCACAGTAAAGAGCTGAAAAACCATATGATGAGAGCCGTTCCCATAGAAGTGCTAGTCCCATGATTCACCTCATTATGCCCATGCAGATGTGCCCATCAAAGAAGAAACTGACCAAGATTATAAACAAAGCACTGTAAGGCACTTCATGGAGGGAAACAGGAAATGCTCTTCGTCCTAATGGAGCCTCACATCTCCAGTCTCAAAGTAGAATCAAATATGAATCATGTAGCGTTCAGGAAGGAAATGAGCCTGATGAAAACATCGTCTGGGTTAATGTGTCTAAATGCTTTAGGGCTTGCTTTATCTGGACACAATAACCTGACAAGACCAAATAACATGTAGCCTGAATACACAGTGAGTATATCTTTGACGGTCACACAAATAATATTGTCCTGACTCGAATAATGGTTAATAAATGTAAAATCTAAAAATGAACATGTATAGCTGGGGTGTAGCAGCACGCAAAACTAAAAATAGTACAACTAAAATTACGCAATATAAACAAATAAAATAAAATGACCCAACCTCACTAACTGAAAAGCTGGCAATCAAGACCCATCCCTAAAAAAAAATTGGCCAACAAAAGAAAGGGAGGTTCTCACAATGACATGTATTTAACTATGTGTGTGGGGGCCGAAGGGAATCCAAAAATCATGTGCTTGCCTGTTTATTCCCCAGAGATTCCTGCCTTTGTTTTTCCCACACTTAAATAAAAAAACATGAAGACAGCGTCAGGGGACTTCTGGGTTTTTTAGATACTCATAAGCATTGATGTGACCTCCAGATTACAGTGAATGTCAAATACGCACATTAAATGTGATGACGTCAAAAGTGAGCGAGAAAACGAAGTGAAGTGAAATAGTTTGTACATTGAACTCGCTGCCATCATGTTAAGGTGTTCAGGGCCTTTTGCTGTGGTTGCTAAGGTGTTCTGTGCAGCTGCCGGGATGTTCTGGCTGGTTGCTAGGGGAGTGAAAGCCAGTTGCCGGGGCGTTCTGGGTGGTTTTGTCATTGGCCGTAGTTCAAAGAGCCCACCAACAAGTCTTTTTAAAGTCTGGTTCCTTAATATATCTCCAAATCTATGAGTCATCATTAGTCAAATAATAAAAACATCATCTCAGCTGTCCTCAAAAACTCCCCTAATACTAGCAATACTGTGGTGATCAAGAAACGCCACCAATTACTGACTGGACTCAAATTAAAGGCACAAAATGTATCCCAAAACCACTAGCATTTTTACATTACAAATGTTTTCAACGATGTTTGCATCCTGAGAAATTTGCAACCAGTTTTTAACCAGTTTTGCAAAGACTACAGCATCATCAAGCTACATTTTTGTTATTTTTTGTGACCTCCAGCAGCATAAATTACACATTGTGCCTTTAAATCTGAACGGTCTCACAATAGCTTATCGAGTTCTGTTCCCCTATATGGTTTTACTATATGGAGAACTCTGTGGAGGAACTAAATTACCAACATAATACATCACAGAATTCTAAAAACTGTCTCTTATAGCAGGGTTAGAAATTAAATAGCAGTTTCTAACTTGCAGACTAAACAGTGGCATAATGATTTGTAATGCTTATACTATAGAAGTAAGCCTGTAAACATCTAAATCTGTGAAGTACATTAATCATCAAAGCTTTTTTTGTCCAATGAGAACAATTTGGGCTATCAAACCCCTTTTTAGTGACATCAAATTAAGCACACTTTTTAGATTCCAGATTTTACATTATATTATTCATTTTGATTAAAAACAGTGATAACATTGAATGTGTAATTTCAAAAGCTGACCTGTTGGCCTAAGGCACAGGTGTTTGTCTTGTGTTTTACTCGTCTTCTATTGTTTATATTGTTATTGTCTCACTGATTGTTTTAATTTTACAAAGCTTCATAATACAACATTCTGTGCTGAATTTTAAAGAATCTGTTCTGCAAGGTGTCACTAGACCAAAACACATTGTGTGTGCATTGCAGCAGCTCGCTACACCTTATTTGCCCTATCGGAAAGCATGTTTACACTAAATCCCAATCCTCCACACTGTGTGCCATTCATTATATAACAAATAGTAAACATGTGAACAAATGTAATCTAAAGTGTAATCTAAAGTGTAATCTAAAATGAATAGAAGTTTTTGAATGCTGATTTCTTCTATATGTGAGTTTTGTAATTGTTTTGAAACACACAAGCTTAAAGATGATCTTAAAACTAGCATAATAACACTTAAAGTCACATTAAAGCCAATTTTGATTTTATAAAAACTTTAACAACTGATGAACAAGGGCGATTATCATGAACAGGAACTTGGACAGGTTACATTTTATTTGCTTAAAAGTGTAACGTCAGTCACTGTTGCACTTTTTGCAGGTATAAATTCAGGATTCATATCATTACACTAATGCACAAATGGCAGTTTCAGAAACAGATTAATAGTTGATATAAAAATATAGAGTTAAAACCCACTTACCTGAACAACTTCTATCCCTCTTTTTCTGAAAAAGAAAAAAACAATAATTATTTATAATAATAATTTATTTTCATACACCGAGTCAAGTTGGTTCACAAAGAAAGGACATTAAATAGGTAGTTTAAAAATCAAGATATCATTATAACTGACATGAAAATGAAGCGTGGATAAAAATATCTGTTGCTTAGCAACACTGAGTTGAGATCCAGAGAAGCTCAGTTCTACTAGCTGTAGAAAACACATCAACACAGCACAAGTTAAAGCTAGTTTGTGCTCCAACGTGTCAACGGTCACTGACATGAACCTGCATGTGAAATCTCAACATCTAGACAACAACTGTCACAGATCAAACGCTTGTCAACGTTACATAAACGTTCCTAACAGCCCAAGTGCTTTAAGAAAGTAAGTGAGAGAAACAGGGAAAAGATCCAGACCCAAGACCAAGTAATAAAAAGCCAGACACTATGAATTATGTGAATGTATAGTCAATACATACAGTAAAAGTATCCTGTTATACATGCAGTGTTCATATATAACTGTGAAGTACTCAAGGGGGTTATAAAGTTACCTTTAAATGTCTGCGCTATTAAAACTAATGTGTACTTAAGTAGCTAGCTATAAACATCTCGACAGTTTAACTAACTTTAACTTGTCCAACAAGATTTTGTTCAGTATATTGCTCCACAATGACAGCAGTTGATGTACAGAAGAAAACTAACCATAGTGGAACAAAAGAAGAATAGGATATAATTCACCCAAATAGGTCAATTCAAGGGATAATTCACCAAAAAATGAAAATTCTTGCATCATTTGTTCACCGTTACATCATTCGAAACCTGCATGACTTTCTTTTTCCTGCAGAACAGAAAAGAAGTTTGAAGAACATTGACAGTATTGGCCACCATTGACTTCTATTGTATGGCCACAAAATCATTGAGACACTTTTCAAAATATCTTCTTGTTTGTTCCACACAAGAAAAGAGTAATACACAAGTTTTGAATGACATAAGGGTTAAAAAAAACTATCCCTTTAATATATGCATGTTTTTTAGAAATGCAGCAAAGTGCCATGAAACATGCTTTTCTCTTTCAGACTGAAGAATAATTCATAAGACATGAAGTTTCTGATTCTGTCAAAACAAATCACATGCGAGTTTGTGGGAGGGATTTAAGTCTAATGTCGGTGTGGGGACACATTGGGTTATTCATTATAGGAGGAGGATTATTTTAGTGGGGGACAGATAAAAAAAATCAGCTGTGCGCAGCCTTCTGAATATGAAAAAATATATATCCAAAAATAGTTTAAAGCTGTGGTTTTGACGAAGCCCTCGCTGGAAATCAGCGAGCCTGTCAGGAGTGAACCCAACACACATGCCTGGACTCCTCCTGAATGTGGAGTATGCTGTCAGATCTACATTCATCAAAACCTGTGCCAGCAGGCGAGAAGAATGACACTGCCTGTGAAAGACGAGTAATTAAAAAAGCAAGAAAGTGCAAATGGTCACATGGGTTCGGTTTTATTGTGGCCTAAATGCAGTCTAAATGGCTTCTGGCTTAGGGCACTCAATTCAACACTCCCATTCGAAACTAAACTACCAGCTATTCTACCATGTCCTAATCTCACAATAAATTGTGTCTGAGGATATGCTGCCAAACATGGAGGGCAAAGAAAATACTGAGCTAAAATAAACCAGCACAAGACGGATCTAACAGCGGTATTGCGTAAAACGAGCTGAATAGTTTTGACTCAGTCATGGTGACAGATCGAGGCTGTTGGATTTAGAGATATAGACAGATGTGGGTGTGGCTCGGATTTCATTGCTTGCTTTTATGTTATTATCTAACTAAAGCAGAATATTGGGAGGAGAAAGTGAAACATGGTGAGCATGTAATCTTTTGTTTTGACTATAAAACAAGGTGACAGACTCGAAAAGAACAATGTGCTTACACAAGTAATAAACTAAAGCATTACTTTCCAGGATGTTGTTGCATGTGCATTGCCCACATTTATAAAACCTAATTAATAATTAATAATAATTATTTAATATTGGTAAAACTTTACAATAAGGTTTTGTTTGTTACTATTAGTTAATAAACTAATATTAAATAAAATATTTTTATAGTATTTATGTGTAATGTTAATACATACAACTATAATATTGTAGTAACTGTTAAACATTAACATTACTGAAGATGCTGTATAACTATTGTTTATAGTTAGTTAATGTTTGAAATGTTTCATTGGCTTATTAATATAATTATAATTAATTAATAATATAATTAATATACAAACATTTCACGAAGAAAAAGCGTTTCCTACCGGCTTCAGACACAACTGTCAAGACACAATGTTCAGACAAGACAAAACGCCCATTTTAGTTGAATCATTTGTAATATAATACCACAAATGTTATTAATTAGGCATATTTCTATCTTATTTATTCGTAAGTATTATTTTTAAGGTCAAGTTGTTATTAGTTTTAGGAATAACATTGGAATGTTACGACTGGCCAATCAGAATCAAGTATTCCACAGTACTGCATGTGTAATAGAAGATATGAGCATACATGTTGTTATATACCACAAACTAAACTTCACAAACTAAAGCAACTGTTACAGCTCCACCAACTTCCTTAAGAACACGATTGCATACATTATGGTAACATGACGGTTCAACTTCCTGTCAGATTTAGTCACGCAGGAGTTCAGCAATTTCAGTTTGGTTGCATATTAAGTTAGTCACAAGAAGATAACTGGAATATCAACAGTTAGGGTTATCAGCTGACTGATCCATCATCATCATTAGAAAATGAATGATTAATAATTGTATATTTTAAAGACAAAACAGATACAGACATGTGCCATTTGGTGTGCCACACTGTCTGTGAATTTCTGTAGCAACATATACCACAAAGTGTGCAAAAACAAATACTGTTCCTCCTTTTGCTTCATACGAAAGTATACTCGTTTACTCTTTTTGGAGAATAAAATATAATTAGTAAACGTTAGATTTACATCTAAATGTAGGACATGACAGGAAAGGGGGAGGAGGGGGATGGTCGAGACGATGACCTCATTGAATCGAGAGCACAATCACAGCCTCTCATGACCTCTGTTTACCCCGGCGAATGAACAGGGAATAATCACAACCATCAGCTGTCTGGGACAGGACACACACATTAACAAGCAGAATATTCATGGCTGTCAAAAACACAAACAGTTTCGTTTTTACTCGTCTGTTGCTGTGGTTACAGAAAAACCTGAAAAGTTGTCGGGTTAGTGTGCACTGTGCAGTCTACAACCGATTGCGAAATGAGGAAGAAAAGAGCCATTTATGATTAATAGATAAGGATTTTTAAAAGTCATGTTATATAAATGGCATTCATTAGCCATTTTTATCAATTAAATATTTGAACAAGTTATATATAAAAAATTATATTAGTATAAAAGATTATAATTCTATAAAATAATAATCATAATAATATAAAATATCGTATAAAAATTATATTTAGTATGGTTATCCAGGTCTTTAATTTATGTCAAATATGAATGTAAATAATAGCATACTATAAAAAATATAAAAATAATATAAAAACAACTGTTAACGTTTATTTACAAGTGATTCACAATTCCACATGTACAAACACACAATTCCTGTGATTTGGCCACTGACAAGAACATCAAGTCCTCAGGGGAAATCTAGATTAAAGCTCACAGGGGAATGAATGTCATAAAACCTCTCCTAGAACGTGATGCAATACATTTAGGGCAAAGCGTGACAGATGTGACAGGTGACAAAGCATTTGAATAGGACTTTTCTTAACTTGGATTGCCTCGAGTAAAGAGGTTATGAAGAGATTGCAATTTTAATCCTCGAAACATTTTTAATCTGCACTAGTCAGAAGGTCACCAATACATTAAAAGGAAATTTTGTCCCATTGTAAACAGAGAAAAAAGTGGGGAAAAATCTACACTATAAGCATGCTTATGACTTGCTTATGTCATATCTGCTGTACATTACCGCAACAAACAAACCTGCCGTATTTTATAATAACCATTCACGTGCCCTAAAGGTAACATAAAATCATATCATTAATGCAGGCTTTATACCAGGATAAAAAGCCTTTTGTTATAAATCCCCCAGGCTATTGCTGAGAAAACTGCTTAGCACTTTCTCTATGAGTTAACTATAGTGTGAATTAATTGATTAAACTTTGCCGTATGATATGATCTACACAACTCTATCTACAAAAAGGCACTGAGCAGACAGTATGCTCAAAAGACGCCACACAAATTATGCAGCGCTGTCAAAGATTGTTATCTTACAGTACAGTACTGTCACCCTACCATCTATTAGACTCTCTCAAACGTGTGCATTGGTCCAAACCTCCATTTCATGCATACAATCCAATACAATTTTACGCATATTTAGAAACCATGCACAGCTATATAGTTTATGTACTCTGCTCTGTAACTGAACTTTCACAATCAATCATTAGTCATGGGAACATGAGTTTGCTCTTGGTAACTTGGTAATTAATCATGACCAATGATAACTGTATTATATGTAACAATCTCAGAAATAGTCATTGGTTTTAATAGCAATCAACTAAGATGAGTATTTTTAATGGCCAATGGTGTTTTCATAGATATTTACAGAACAGTGAGTGATATTTCTGAAATATAGAGAATTATTAGGATAATTCTCCTATAATTATATATAATTATATAGGATATTTTACATTAAGGCACAGGAGGTCCATAAATTAAGGTATATTTTTAGAACTCTCATGAAATGGCAGTTGTAGTTACGTAATAAACCAAGATATAAATAAACTTTTTAGTCTAAGTAAGGTTAAACTTAACATCTCTTCACAATGCATGACACAATGCATAACCAAATATTTAAATATTTTTGTATTTACATAAAATAATATTTATATATTAGATATTTAAATATTTAATAATTTAATGTGTGTGTCGAAGCAGACGCATGAACCTACTAAGTCCAATTATTGATTGATTAATAAAAGCAAGACATTTTAAAGCTTCAATCTGTAATTTATTTAGTTGAAACCAAAAAACAGTTATTGAGTAAGTACATAACAAATTGTTTATAGCTTTCTAATACTAAGCTTAAAATAATTATTTAGTTGAGGTTTCGAGTACATTTTTGTGAAAAATGTTACTTCAACACTGAAAAAAATCTTGGATGTCAAGTAACCTGACATTTTATATTTCAAAAGTTACGGACTGCAGCTTTCAAAAGTCAGACGACTTATAGCTACACTTAATGTTTATCACATAAAAAAGGACACTACCATTCTCAAAAATCCCAAAAGAATGTACATGTGGAACACAAAAGCACAAACATATCCCAACATTCCTCGTTCACTGACTGACAGTGATCACATTGTTCTATTCCCTCTTTCCTTCACTTTCTCCCAGCTCTGTCGCACAATTACTCACTCACTTACACACACACATACACACAGTGAGAAAGAGTGAGAGAGAGAGACTCTCTCTCCAGTCACTGAGGAAATCCGCGACCCTGGCTTCACACATTACACAATTGTTCATTCAGCTGGAAAGAGACAGTGGAGCAAAAGCGACGAGTAGACGGACAAGAAAAGAACTACACACACACAATAATTCACTCTACCACACACATTTTCTATTCAAGCAATGTCCCGTGTGTAACCGTAACCCAACAATTCAGTTCACTCATGTTTCACAGCCCATACCAACACAGAACTCAAGCTCTTGTAGTGCTTTGCTATGCCAAATCTCTCTCTCCCTTTTTCTCAGTCTGTTTGCTGTCTCTCTCACCCTCTGTCTGCTGACTAATAACCCAGAGACCCTTTAATGATGACTAAGGCAATCTGTCTGATTGAAAGTCGTAGAAAAGTGTTGGTGAAGTAATACAGCACAGCAGGTCAGGACGGTTCACCTCAACGCACCATGTAAAATCATTCAAGGGTATAATAGTTTATACAAAAGACACATTAGCCAAAACATGTTCAGTGCCAAACAACGGTTTGAGGGAAACACTGCAAACAATGATCCTTTTAAAGCTTGTTCTGTTTTTTTAACAAGCTAACTACCCTTTTAATAATGTATACTATGAACGCAGCTAAACAGATGCAACCACACACTCAAAACAACTAATGGTTCTTAAATGGCTCTTTGTCAGGGTGTATAATCCAAAAAAAGGTATACATTTTATTGAACCTTGTTCAAAAACATACAATAACATAATTATGAAATCATTTAGCCATGATAACCGTGTAGTGATCTATTACAGTTAATATCACAACAGCCCTACTTTAGAATATAAAAATATTATTATTATTATTTTTCTAAAAGGTTGTTATTTTACTAAAAGATTTAAAATGTTCTTTTCTCTTTTATCTTTATATAAATGTTTCCTTGCCTGTGTGAAAGTCAGTCCCATGATGCTTCAGTGTTGTGGGTGGTTGCCACAGCAATGCTGGTGGTGGTTAAGCTGTTGGTTATTTGCTCTGCTATATGGTTGCTAGACTGTTCTGGGTAGTACATTAAAAGGTGTCTGATGCTTCCTGGTACAAGTTAAAAAAAACGAAGAAGAGTCTATATAACACTATATGTCCCTCCCGTTTTATCATCCGTCAGGAGAAAATCACATGTTCACTAAGAAAAGTAAAAGCCCACCTCTCTTCAACATGCCACAAGGGTTTTTTTTGTATGTGATACTAAGATGCTAACAGCACATTAACTGAATAGCTAACGTTAAAGTCCAAAATAAAAATGTACGTTTTTTGGCTTTCGGTATGAATATGTTAGCCTTAAGAATATCTATAAACTAGTATGCGCCGGAACATTAACAAAAAACATTCAAAACACAGTCTGTCACTTTAACCAAAACGGACCAGTGCATCTTATGACCTCATCCTGCATTTCACCTTCTCAGACTGGGGTGAACTGAAACACTATAGGCTGTTTTAATTTAATTCAAAAAATTATAAAGTGCTTTCCACATAGATATAGTATATATAGATAAGTATATATAAAAAGTTAAAAAAGTTAAGACAGGTGATTACATTAAGAATGCATTGTGTATTTATGATTATTGTAAGTTATAAATCAGACCATTCAATTGCATGCGCTTGCAAAACGTATCCAATTAAAAGGGGCGTGGCCTTTAAATATGCCCCGCCCACATTTCGTCTTTCTCAATCACAGTTCGTAATTCTCTTAAACAATGAAGTCCAACACCACTTTATTCACACGACTTGACCCACAAAATCCATCATAACTAATCATTAATTAGAAATAAGGACAGACAATGAAACTTAATGTTCTCCGACCTTGCGTTGAAAAACAACCCAATTTCAACAAGCAACCTGCTGTGTAAACACATGCAGGAAGACATCTAGGAAAAGAAGATCTATATCTAATCATTGATCTATTGTCTCCTCTCACCTGCACATCTCTGCAAACGCCAAGAAATTGAGTTTCTTCATCTTCTTGTCGCTGAGCCAGTAGCCCACTCGTCTGCCTCTCAGAAAGGTCTGCATCTTCAACCGCTGATGGCCAGATGTGACACCGATGTCACTCCAGCGAAAACAGGAAACAGTCTTCTTACACAACCCCTGTCAAGCCCAAGCGAATGAGATGAGCAGTCTATTAAATATAAGCTTCAAAAGTTTTCTATAAACAATAAAGACAGATGCTGAAATAAGCCAGTGGATCAGAACAGGTCTTCCTCAAATTGATGCTGGAAATCTCCACGAGTGTGTCTCAAAACCAAGTTAGCTGTCTAATCAAACACAATTATTGGACATTTGGTTTGATTTGAAAGCTTCAAGCTTTATGTACGAATAATCAAATAAACACTATTAATTTATTCGCCAGAGAAAAGCGTCTGTAATGTCCAGTAATGCTGTCCAGGAAGGCTGCTCGCTACGTGTTGAGACACAGCCCATTTATCTGCTCTGGATTAAATGTAACTGTTACTGTAGTCTTGTACTGTGCCGAATACAGCTAGATATTAATACTATACATGTTTAACGATAAAAACAACCAAAAAGAGGACTCGTGCAAACCGCCATAATCAGCTCATTCAACAGCAGCACAAACAAGCTAACACTCCACCTACTTTTACATTCAGATCATCTCAAGTCTAACGGATGCATGTCAGAAATCTCCTACTGTTGTTTTTATCCCCGGTCGACACATTCGAAAGGCAGATGGAGTGGTATAAATACCTGTCTAGTGCATGTTTCGGACTCCGATCAGATAGCAGTTAGCTAGCTGGTCTCCATGACTCGTGTAGCTGTCTGTCTGTCGCTGTGACTGCGAGTTTAAGGCGCTCTGATGATGATCAAATGATGGGTAAATGCGATGTGATCTTAGTCCAGAGGTGGGGCTGAACTCAGTTCAGTCCGGATAACATGCGTGTGTGTGGGTGTGCGTGTGTGTGTGTGTGCTGCTCCTGAAAATGACAGCAGGTTTGAGCTGCTCGGCGCCTCGCTGCTGAATCCGCTGTGGTGAACGTTGATGCTGAGCAGTGACCGCTAGAGGGCGCCCGTGCAACGTTCACTTTCATCGGGAGAACTTCATGCATTGTAGTTTTGAACTTTATAAGGATTACTGCTGACAGTTAAGCTTTGTAACAAATGTTTCAGTGATTTCTAGAGTTTATCGTATATATTGAAGCGTTTGGAGACATTGTCACAGTTCTTCTAGATTTATTCTGTTTTTTTCACACTCCTTGTACATACAAAAATCTCACAGGATTTTTAAAATTAATGGCAAAGAGAAGAGTAGAAAATATCTAAACTAGTATTTCCTACTAACACACTACAGCAAAGGATAAAATAACGGGCTTAAAACCATTCGTCTTGGGTAAAAATGCTAACGTGCATAAGAAAATCTTTTTTTGCATAAAAAACGTTTATGTCCAGAAAACTGCATAATTTAGGTAAATTTATTTAAATCAGTTTTTTAAAAATAAATCGAATGCAACAAATACATTCATTTCTCAACAAATTTTCTCTCTTTCTCGCTCCTTCTGCATACAAAAATCTCACTGGATTTTTTTAAATAATGGCAAAGGAATCTCCAAACTTGTATTTCCTACTGACACACTGACACACTACAGCAAAATAAAAAGATTATTATTTTTGATTTTGGCATTATTTTCATAAAAACTTTTATTTCCAAAAAACTGCATCATTTAAATAAATTTATTTAAATCGTTTTTTATTAAATCTATAACAACAAATACCACCAATATTGTATACTTACATCCTCACAAATGTACTTTTGAGTTTCCTCTTACATTACAGTAAGCGACTGTGAACTGGAGGGAGGCACACTTTTCGTAGTTATAATGTAGCATTACATCCTAACGGTCTTAAAGATTCACTTTCTTTATTTCTATATATTATAATATCATAATCATTACCAATTGAACTTTCTAAATAAGACTTGCCCACAAAAAAAGACAAAAAACAGCATGGCCAGTTATATACCAGGCAGCAGATGTTTAATGCTTTTATACATGTATATCTAACAATTCATCGAAAAGCCAAGGACACAACTCAACTGGTAGAAAAAATAAAGGAACCACGCATCTAAATACAAAAGACAAAGACAGGTAACCCATTATGTACAACATAAAAAATATATAATTTTCATAATCTTTAGGACTATATGTACAAAGGCTAAAAAAATGTATTTACAAACACTTTCACAAGCATTTTCATTAGTCTTATGTGATATAAAAAGCAGAAGTGCTAAAGCACAGGTCACATGAACTCTGCGTTTGGTTGGCGTTTGATGCGATTTGTTTATCTCAGCGTCTGACAGCAGGACTGGCCAGGAGTCCCAGGATGGTGGAAAGACAGTGCAGCTTCTCTTTGACCAGCTCTGGTAACTTCTCATTCTCTTTATACCTATGAGGAAAGACAACATTAATCCTGTTTATTATCTTAAGTTAAAAGCCCCTGAGTTTGTTTCCATAATCTTTAATAAAAACGTATCAACTTCCTCCACCATGTGAAATGTATCAAAAGTTATATATAAGGTGACAAATAAGTAACAAGCTTGTACCTGGTTATGTGTCCATCAGAGGAAGTGAAAGTGATGCAGGAGACACCAGCTTGGACCATAAGCTGTGATCCATCATTAAACTGAACCCAAACCTCACCGCTTGTAAGCTAAAACACAAAATATAAAATTAACTGATAATACAAAATTGTAACGTTTTAACTAAATATTAAGAAATTAAATAACTACCTGAGATGCCCAGCCAATGTTTGGTACAAAAATGGACTTGAGGACCTTTCCTGCGTTAATGGCGCGTTCATCTTTGGCTGACTGAGGAGAGCTGCCTTTAGCCATACTGGCTGTGGTGAAGTCTGATCCAGAGTAGGAAATCATCTAGAGTTAATATGAAATCAGTTAGTGTTAATAACAAAACATAACAGAGTGTGATGGCGGTTTAAATGAATGAAATGCTGCATGACATACTGATGGTGTAATGTAAGGGGGCTGCGGTGGACTCAGGCACACCTGAGCGACCTCGGCAGGTGCTACAGGGCTTGAGGAAGATGAACACTGGGTCTGTGGGGCTGGAAGAGCAGGATTGGTGGGTTTCCTGATGGATAGACACACACAAATGTCTAGTTTTATATGTTGAATGGTTAAATCTTTCAACGACATCCCTAGATCACATATCATCTAAATATTAAAAGAAATAAATTAAAACGTGCATATAGAAATCAAACCCTGCTTTTCATAATTATTGTTTTGAAGTTAAGACAATTTACGTGATAATTAAGCACTTTTTTCACCAAAATGTACCGTTTTACATTAAAATACTGTCCCAACACACAATCTTTTACTGGTCCTAAATTGCTTTAACACAAGGCTCACCTGCCGATAGTGATGGGAAAGAATGGAGTGCTTTTAGCACTGCGCTGCTCTTCACCAGTTATAGCCGCTTCTAAAGAGAGACACATCCGATGCCCCTGAAAGCAACACAAACATCTCAGCATTGCTAGCACAGGTACAAAAATGTAGAACTTTTAACTAAAAATGTAAAGACAAAACAGCTAATTTTGATAGCACTAGAAGTAAAGCAGTAATGTATTACCTCCTCCGAGAGCTCCATGTAGAGTCTGCAGTCAGGACTCAGTCCCGCCAGCCCAACGTCACCCTTCACCGTATACGACTTCCCACTCTTCTCCACCACACGCACCTGCTCGCTTGTCTTATGGGTTTTTGCACCTTACCGAAAAAAATAAATAAATAAAAAAACCCTTAAATAATTAATAAAATAATATGTAATGCCATTGGATGGTTCTCAGTTTTTAAACCAAAAAGCACATACATGCATCATAAAAGTATGGATTGCTTTTAAGATGAATGTGTGTGTGAGTGTTGTTGTTTTTTTAGAAATTACTCCGTTCAGCTGAAGAAAATCACATACACCTGGGGTGGCATGAGCATTTTAAAAGTGGTGTAAAAACTTTTTTTCTAGGATGTATAACACCTAAAGAAACAGTCCTTAAACCAGCTACTGTGTCGCTCACCGTCATAGAAGCACACCTCCATGTCTGCGTTAGGAGAGTTCTCCATCAACATACACTTGGCAAACTTTGTGTACAAGGTGACTTTGGGGGTCTTCGATTTCACCAACTGCACAAACTTGGTAGCATACTGATACTTCTTCCAGTATTTTTCTGTCAGAAGCAAATGTTATGTATATTTGTAATCACTGCAATTTATAAACATGACAAATAAATTATATCTCACTTGTTTTGTTCTTGGATTTTTATTAACTCAAGTCATTTCACCTGGTAAATCCTCAAAGCTGCAGATGAGAATGTCTTCAGGTGGGGAAGGGGGATGGTCTAAAACAGGGAAGCCTTTACCTTCATTTGGCTGATACACTGTAACCTAGGGTTGAATGAACATATATTTGAGTCTCTTTGTAGATTTCAAACATTAACTACTGTAATACATTAATTAGAGAGAAGTCATTTACCATGGATCCATCACAGGAGATCCTCAGCACTTCTTTGACTCTCTCCTGAGCTCCTTGTCCCTTTAGCAGCTCCATACACACCTCCCCTGTGTCCAAGATACTGACCTGAGAAAAACACATACAGTGTATCATTCATTTATTCTTCATTATTTAAATCTACAGCATAATCTTTGCAGTATTTTGGAAAATGTACACATCGAAAAAGAATGTCAAGTAACTACACTTACCACAGCATTTTTTGTCTTCTGTCTAATAGGCTTGAGCCTGGCAGCACAAAGCGGTGGAAAGCTCTTCTTACGGGTTGCTTTTTCCTTTTCTGTGTTCGCTTTGCCTTTGGAGAGAGAAGGACCTGGAAACTGCGGATCTGAGTGGGGCCCAGGGCTGGCGTTAGGGAACAGCTTGGGTTGCTGCTGAGAGTGAAGGCCACTGGGTTTGTCACTGCAGGAGGTTTGTGTCCTAGCTGGCCCTCGCCCTGCATGAAAACTCCCACTACTGCTGTGACTGCTTAGATCTGCTGGCCTCTTGAAAATCCCTTAAGGTAAAGATTTATAAAAAAAAAAGGTTAAAATCTATTTAAATATTACCTTAAAACCAAGTGATGTGAAATGTCATTTATTCGTCACGTGTTTTATGGCTTATCACAACAACACTGAACCCAAGTGAATTTGTAGTATATTTTGAAATAGCAACTTTGTATAACTTCTGTATCTTACACAAACCTAGTAAATCCTCAAATAAAGTTGAAATAAACTTGATTCTTTATAGAATAAGTTTATACTTCAGAAAGAGTAAACTTATTTCCTGAATATTTTTCAACAAATGTATGAAAAAACTCAGACTTCCACATCTTTTGTGTTTCACCAAAGAAAGAAAATAAATCAATTTTTACATTTTTGGGGGTGAATCAACCCTCGAACAGTACTGTAACGTTTTATAAATCAAGAGAGAGTAATACCGTCATTGCTGAACCAGGACTGTGTTTGAGAGTCTGACACCTGTTGTCTCACAGAATTATTAGATGCAGAAAAAGATGATCCTGAACTGAGAAAGAATCACAAAAGCCCTGGTTACAATCACAAAACAGGAACAAATAAAACTACACTACATTTGAATAATACATAAATACGCTGAACAGACAGTGCCTCTTACTTTGCAGATTGTTTGACAGGTGGGGAGGGGAGACGGCCATGCTCGGAGTAGCTATGGGGCATATCTCTGTAATTAGAGGTTGGTGGAAACAAGCGCCCAGACCCTGAAAGCATCTCTTCTGAGTGGCATCTCTCTAGCTCCCCCTCCTGTTGATTTGGGCTAAACCCAGCACCGGATCGGTCTGACGAATGAGCCCGTCTTAGGTAGCGAGAATGAGGCCTTCCGCTGTCAGCACCGAGGGGAACCCGCCCACCACCTATCCTGGAAAAATCTTCTTGTGAATTAGGCTGCCAGTCTTGCCCACTCTTAAAACTAGTGCTGGTGGAGTGATGCGAGTGACTGGGGATTGGTGCCATGCGATTGGGTAATGGCTGTCCAATCACCTGCCTGGTTTTCCTCAGAAGCCGGCTGCCACTGCTGGTATTGGTGGCATTGGAGGTTGTGGATATGGTGGCTATGCCGCTGTCTATAGACCCTCCATCGCTGCTCCCGGAGTCCTTGCTTGCGGTGGGCCCTGTTTGGGTCATAAAGGGATGGTCCAGCACTGCAGAAAGACTGGGCCTGAGAGTGGGGTTCTTTTGCAACAGCTGCTTAATCAGATCCTGAGCTTCTGCTGATATATGCATGGGCATCTGATACTCTCCTAGAACCACCTTGTTAAGAGTGCGTTTCACAGTGTCCGTGTCAAAAGGCGGTCTGCCTGTTAGGAACGCGTAGAACATGCAGCCCAGCGACCAAACGTCCGACTCCAGGCCGTGAGCACTGCGTGTGGCCACCTCAGGGGAAATGTAATTCGGTGTGCCGCACATGGTGAAGTGTTTCTCGCTGGGAAGCTTTAGCTGTGTTGCCAAGCCAAAGTCTGCAATCTTAATGTTCATGCTGCTAGTGAGCAGAAGGTTGGACAGGGTCAGATCCCTGTGCATGATGCCGTGAGTGTGCAAGTACAGCATGCCCTTTACAATCTGATGCATGAAGTGCCTCGCTGTTGATAAAACCAACAAGTCAATGTACAAACAAAACACAACACATAATGTAAGGTTAAAAAAAATTACTAATAAGTTGTGAATTTGATACATAATTATGAAACATAATCTATAAATGATCTGAGGACCAGTTACTTAAAGTACTCAAAAAACTAACTTCTTATCTTTTTTTTTCATTTGTTTGCAGATTTAGCAATTTGGTTTGATATTTTGTCACCCGTGCAATAAAAGTTGTACTTTTTTATATTTTTAATTAAGACCAAATACCCAAAAGTGTTTGAAGCACAATAAAGCGGCATTAAAAAAGATGAATGGATTCAAAATTAGTGTAAACATTATAAAGCATGCAATGCAAATAAATACATCAAAATAAAGTTGAACTGAAAGTTGTACAAATAAAGACTATAGCTGTAACAGTTAAAACTCACCTTCTTCTTCTGTAAAAGGTTTTTTCCTGTCTTTCAGATAGCGGCTCATTTCTCCATTGTGACACATCTCCAGAACCAAGTACACATAATTACTGTCCTCAAAGTAATTGTACAGCTTTAGATGGGAAATTAAAATAACAGGATTAGCCAATATCTACTAAGAGAAAATCATTCAGTGAGACACATTCTTTAAAACAATATTGCAAATGTACAACAAAAATGCCACATTATTATTTGTGTAATTATATTTTATAGATATACCTCACATTTATACTACATTACTAATGTATTCATGCTCCATATAGACCTTTTCTCTCATTTATCTCTAATCTCTCAAAAGTCAGTATTTTATTCTTTAGTTTATTTTTCCTTTGTTTCATTCATCTGTATTTTTCCCAATGTCTAAAGTATTTTGTTTTTTAAATAAATATATTTAAGATATCTGACAAGAGCCTCAAAAAGGACATATTCCAGCCATACTGTAGGGAATACTGTAGTAGGGAAATGCAAATTATTAAAACTACAAATAATACTTTGTTTATTCATGTTACTAATAAATCTGGTAATAAAGCTGCGTTTAACAGTAATAGTAATCCATGTCTCTGAACAGGGTTAAGGCTCACCTCAAGAATTGATGGATGCTTTAACCGACACTGAATCTCCACCTCATTAATGACTCTCTGCACCATGCCAGCTTTGTGCATGGCCTTCTTGTCAATCTGCAAGCACACATGGAGTACACTAAATGGTTTTGAACAGATGCTACACAACCACAAAACTGGTACCTAACCGCTTGTTAAACAAAAGATTAATACACAGAAGAAAGTATGTCCTTACCATTTTGATTGCCACCTCCAAGCCTGTGTTTACAGATTTTGCTCTGTAAACACATGCAAAAGAGCCTTTACCCAGAAGGGTGAGAACTTTAAAGTCCTGCAGTATAAAAAAAAACACATGATCTGAATTAGATTGCATAAATATGAGACAATAAAATCAACTTAACAGTTCAGTCCTGTCCCCTGGGATCAATCTTTGCGCCCAAATCTCAATATGAAAACTCCTACCTCAATGTTAAGATCCACAGACGACGCTAAAATTCTATCCTCATGTGGATCACGTCCTTTAATTGTTAAATTTTGCAGGAATGAATGAATTACGTCCAACATCTTGGATTAAGTGCGATCACGGATAAACCCAACAACACAATAGCAGCCAGTTGGGCACAGTGTGCACTCTTTGTTGACGCGTCACTAGTTACCTGCATCTGACAGTGACATCTGTTCATCACTCTCCCGCTCTGCTCCCGCTACTCTACCTGACACTAACGCCACCGCCAGTCGCCTAGCAACAGTCTCCATGCACTCAATTCCCAAAACACCTTTGCACCACTAAATGTACCGCAGATGGATGAACTGACGGCGAGAGACGTAGTGGGTGGCAAAACGTGTCCGGGACATTTTGAAAATATAACTCAAAATGCGTTTTGGCTTGGTTCGTTTTAAACAATGAGATACGTCTAAAATGTTTCACAGAATGTGTTTATAAACAACGAATCCACGACGAACGAAAGTATAGACTTTCAAATGAAATAATTTAGCTATTTTTCGGAACTTTAAACTAACACACAACAACCGAAGCAAATGTCGATGGGTCTCGAGCCGCAAGCGACCGCCCAACTTACCTCAATCCTATCACCGATGGAAACACTCATTTTTACTTCATAGTTTCTTCAGTACGACGATTCGTAAAATTAAATCCAATAATATATTTATTTTCCAGTAGAAAAGCGATGTTTTGACTTGAGCATGAAGTATAAAAATACATTTAATCTTTGGAATTGGCTTCCCCTCCAAAATGTTTGCCTTTCCTCCATTTTGAAAAAGTGCGCCCGTTAGAACTCGTAACGACGT
The DNA here is from genome assembly GCA_019155185.1 of Beaufortia kweichowensis. NCBI lineage: Eukaryota > Metazoa > Chordata > Actinopteri > Cypriniformes > Gastromyzontidae > Beaufortia > Beaufortia kweichowensis. Next base: position 5,388,521 of record CM032805.1, read on the forward strand.
CATTGACGTCACAACGCAAACTGACCAATGGGCGATCAGGTGTCGAACAATACGGAACTGGACAGAGTATGTCAAAGTAAAAGTCTATGTTAGCTCGGATCTGATTTTTAAGTGCCTAATGTTGCGTTTTAAACAACAATGATTCTAAATATGTTTCACCTCAAACCCAATAATAATTTAGTATTTAGTATTTAGTAAGGATTTAGTAACATTAAAATGATCAATGATTAAAAACATCGAAAGAGTGCCATTTCAGATATTATTTCCGAGTTGAAGTGGGAAATATCCTAAATACGAGGAATCTGGAAAGTAGCATGTGGGTACATGAAAACCACAATAAAGTGTTTATACATAATTACAATGTTTTTGTCATATTCTGGCTTCTTTACGACAATTTAATATTGTTTCCTTACGAGTTATCAGAGGTGGGAGTAAGTCTCAAGTCTTAACCTTCAAGTCTCAAGCAAGTCCAAGTCAATTTTTGAGAGAATCAAGCAAGTCACTGTCAAGTCATACAAATGTTTGATGATTTAACTGAATTTATATATTAAAATAAGTTAAAACTACAATAGTTATGAACTATGGGAGTTTTATTTGCAACAACAAAACAAAAAATTGCAATATGCATTTGTACTCAAAATGTGTCCACATACAGCCGAGTTGTTAAAACAATAAAAATCTAAAAATAAAAAATAAAGAAATATTAAAACTACATAGCCTAAAATGTAAATGTAACTGACATTAGGCCAACATAAAAGCATGAAAAGTATTTAGGTACAGCTGTTTCAGTGTGCCTCAAACATCGCAGAAGACCATGAAAAAGTATTAAACAATTCAAGTATAATGGTTTCTATGCCACCAAATGGCATTCAAACAGGCATCACCTTTATGGGACATGAACACATCCTTAAGTTAGATCCTTCCTTTTTAACAAAAGAACAGGAACAACAGGAAAAAAACAGTAATAATTGTATCCCACAAACCTTGCACCTGTTTATCAAGTGGATTGACTATTAGACATTATTAATGTGTGTGTGTGTGTGTGTGTGTGTGTGTGTGTGTGTGTGCGTGAGTGCGTGAGTGCGTGCGTGCGAGAGAGAGAGAGAGAGAGAGAGAGAGAGAGAGAGAGAGAGAGAGAGAGAGAGAGAGAGAGAGAGAGGTGATTTGAGTGAGTGTGATTTAATATTTGTGAATGAATGTGTGTGTGTGTTTGCATGTATATGGTTGTGTTCGCAAGTTTGATTGTTTTTTTTTTTTAAAGTGTATTGTTTGTATGCATGTGCATGGTTGTGCTTGCAAGTTAAAAGTTTTTTTCTGTATGCATGGTTGGGTCCGCAATGTGGGTTCGTATGTGCATCCCCATAAACGTTTCACTCAAAGTCTAACACTGAAGACCAATTATAAGTGCTACTACAAAAAAAAGCTGAGATTTCCTTATAAAGGACTGAATCACCATTTACAATGCATTGCACTTGCAAAAAATTAAATTTGATAGAACTTTGTCACTCAATTGTGAGCGATGTGGTCGCATTATCACCCCACCATGGCTGAATACACGTTCAACAGGTGCACTTGATGCAGGGATGGCCATAACTCTTACTGCTACCTTGAACAAAAAGGGGAGGGTGTGCCTGTTCATGGCCCAAAACTGCAAGGAGTTCTGTCCATCACAAATGTCCAAATAGTGGTTCAGCTGAATAAGGGGACTGGAGCTCGAATCTCTCTTCTGCTTCTTGCGGTAAGCTGTGAACAGTCCAGACTCATGCTCTGGCTCTGCCACCATTTGATCCTCCTGCTCATGGGTGGAGGATGAGACTGGGGTAGCCCTGTATGCCTCCTTGAGAATCAAGTCTGATTAAACAAAAGCAAAAATAAGAATTACAAAATGTACACATGTTGAATACTGAGAACAAACAGTACCAACATAACACAGGTTATGGCTAATTTAAAATAAGCACCCACATAATGACAATATACCATATACTTTTTTTTTGTACAGCCTAGTCCTGACATGTTGATGTAAAATTGTATAACATACCTTTAATCATGGCAGACACAGCCTCCTTGGTATTTTCAGGGACCAAGACATCATGGGTCAACCACATGGTGCCAAATGAAGGATCCAGCAGAGCAGCTTTTAGGTATAGGGGGTCAGAGAACGGCAATAATGGCCCATCACTCTCTCCATCTGCCATCTTCACATTAACAAAGATCCCTCTGAATCTTCTTTTGAGGGATGTTTGCAGGCTACAGATCCAACCACCCAAGTAGCACACTTTCTCCTTTTGATTTTCCAGGTGGTGATTAAGAGAAAGGACACAGGGAGCCACAGCACTTATGGTCACAGTTTTTTCTCCTTGTGTAAGATCTGTGGCTTCTGCAAATGATTGAAGAACTTGTACAAGTTCCTGTATCTGATTCCACTCTCTAGCTGTGAATATTGTCTCTTTGTGCCCCACATTTTCAAGAAATGTACATAGTCTTACGTGGTCACAGCTGAGCACTGCTTTCAGTTGCCTCAGTGTGGAATTCCAGCGCGTGGTAACAGAGGCAGGGATTCCACGCTGTCCAAACTCCTTCTCAAAGTTCTCCTTGAAAGAGGTGCTTGTGTGGAGCAAGGAACTCAACTTGGAGGTTTTGGCAAGGGCCGCACTGATTAATTTTGTCTCTTTAAGGCCATCTCCTATGACCAACTGAAGAGTGTGAGCAAAACACTGGAGCCTTGTCTGGGATTTGGTGCTGAAAGATTTTTCAACCATCTCTTGCTCCTCAACTGAGAGGTCATTCCAAATCTCAGGATCGTCAAGGTCATCTTCTCCATCTCCCTGCCCTGGAAAACATGTGCTGAACGTTTTTTTCATGTTTGCGGCATTATCGCAGGTGATGTGTTCAACCTTTCTCCTGATCTGGTACTCTTCACAAACTTGCTTCACAAATCCTCTCTCCAGTATGAGAACCTTTGAAGCGGTTGCATGCCAGCAACTGTGTTTTAACTGCAGACTGTGATCTTCAGGATTGAGCCAGTGTGCTGTAACTCCTAGAAAGCCTCTCATCCTACGATCTGACCATATATCTACTGTCACTGATACATGATCTGCCTTTGCTAGATCATTTTTTAACTTCAACTGTCTTTCTGCCACTAGATCGTCTAGCTTTGAGGTAATAGTTCTTCGACTAACAGGAGAGTATTTGTTGTCCATCACTGATAAAAAGTGAAGAAAACGTTCATGCTCAATGATAGACAAAGGCATGTTGCAGTCTATAACTAGGTCTGACAGTATTGAGTGTGTAATGGCTCTCTGCTGGGGATGGTTGCAGCTGTAGTGTGGTATTGTCCTTGACTCAATGAATTGGGAGATTGGAGGCTGATCTGAGTCAAATGTGGCCTTGCGGTGGAGGTATTCTTCATATCTAAACAGAGGGAAGAGAAACAAATTACTTAGGCAGATTTAATTTATGCATTGCATAATTTATCATTACATAAAAAGCTGTAATTTGAATTGACACATTGTGTTTTAATCATTTAACAGGTATACTAGGTGAATCAGTTGGCTTGCTGTAGGTAACAGGTAGCCTTTGACATGGTTTAGAGGAAGCAGTCTAAGTGTGCTTACTTTAAAGCCATTAAAGAGTCAAGCTATTAATTAAATGATTTCTTCTTCCTTAGAATTTTATTATTACTTTTAACATTCAAGTCAATCCTGGGATAGCAGACTATATTAATGGCATATAACAATACCAGTGGTTCTCAAAGTGTGGTAGGAGTACCACTATTGTTTTTTACAGTACAGTTTTTATTTAACTTTTAGGTACAACACATTTTAATTTAATCAGTATTTAATTTTTTTATTTACCTGTTTGTAAGCACTGTGCAGTCTTTACAATGTTAAACTGGCCGACAACAATATATATTCTTATTAGGAATAAAACCGCCTTCTTTTTGAACTGTGTAGAGCTGTAGCTAAATAGTTATGCCTACTATGGTACTTTATTTTAATGTTGGTCATTATGGTGGTACTTGGAGAGCCAAATATTTTCTGAGGTGGTACTTGGTATAATAAGTTTGAGAACCACTGAACTAGACAGTAAAAAGGGATGCATGCAGGTAAGAAAAAAATGGAATATGGCATTTAACATTTTAACCCAATTTTCTGTTTAATGAACGCAAAACTTCAAATTCAAAGAATTTGGACATTTAACATGTCCAAAACATCACAACTAGTAGCTATAACCTTTGACTAGCCATTACATTAGCGTAAGCTGAAAACAGCGGTCACCTACAATTTTTTGTGGGATTTGAAGTGTCGAATGAAATTCGAAGTGGTGTTGGTTGTATCACATATCTTCGTTTTGCAGGCCTTGCATACTGCTGTTCTTCTCTTCTTAGCATCATCTCGCACATAATCCTGGTACCCGAATTTAATTGTTCTTGGCGTTGCACCTTCCATGTTCAGTCACGACTGTCCATGCTCTTACGTTACGTTACGTTAGAGGTGCGTTCTAATTTGCATACAGGTTTGAGAAAGTAGTTCTCTGTGAACATACCGTTATTGTCTATGGAACTCACAGCGAAGTTGTTAAAGGGTTAAAATGGAATGTTTACACAAAATCTTTCAAATTTAATTGTTCAGAGAAAACATGTTCGCCACAGACGTTCGCCAAGGTTTGCCTAATTTGTATGCACCCCTGATTCAAACTTAAGCAACAGCAACGTCAAGCCTACATTTCATAGTTACATCTTTCAAAAATCATATACGTAACTCGGTAACTAGGTATTTGAGAAAACAAACAGATATTTATTAAACAAAAGACAAGTTATTTCGAGTCATTTACCTCAAGTCTGAGTCAAGTCTCAAGTCATGAATATCAAGTCAAAGTCAAGTCAAGTCTTTTATGAATATTTGTTAAGCAAGTCTCAAGTCCTAAAATCTGCGACTTAAGTCTGACTCGAGTCAAGTCTTGTGACTCGAGTCCCCCACCTCTGCGAGTTACAACCATTACATATTGTTTAATGCTATTTTGCACCAGAAACTGTTGAACTGTTTTATTCATAAACTCATAGAAGTAATAAAAAAATCTGCAAAACTAATTTGTATGTCCTTTCGTTTAGAAGAAAGACTTATTCGTTACATGTAATTTACTTTGATATAATTCATTCTTTGTATTGGGAATAGTACGGTACCTCTTCGTGTTTATGGAATGAAAATGCAAGTGCTCCTAACACTTTTAACACTCCAAACCTTTCCAAACTAGGTAACTGACCAAAATAATCAAACGTATGATACCAACAAAGTTCTGATGTATATGGCAGCAAACACACATTCAGTCATAAAGGCATGGTTTATTATTTACGATCTTTAAACCTCAAGACTTAGTATGGGACTGCATGAAAACTGGGAGAAAAGGTAATGAACCGCTCAGTACATTCTACTTTCATATGACACTACGAAGCTGAAAGCATTGCAATGTCAACAATAGGAATGTGTATCTATATCTAAGCACCCATGAATTCAAATAACTAAAATAATATTTACAGGCTCTAGACAACGCATCCTTTGGAAATTGATATTAAATACAAATATATACCATATATTTATATGTATTGCATACATATTTGCTTGTTTTCCTCAACCTTAACGATTGATCAAACAGTATTTTAATTAATGTTTGCCATAACAAGTTATTGTGCAATATGATTGACCTCTTGAAAATGACTTTCAGTCTCCCAGAATGCAAGTATCACATTACTTCAGGGATACGATTTTGTTAAGAACGACAGCTTTGTTTCAGCTATTGAACTACATCTACTTCATATAATCCTATCATGGATGTCCAATCCCATACCAAGCTTAAATATACCATAGCTATAACATTCAATGGACAGCCTCGTTCCATTCCCTTAACAGGTACAAAAGAAAACCAACAGAACAGCAGACTTTAACAAACAGATGCACAAATACAGCCAACTGAGTGGTGGACAAAAAGAGAATGGTTCCAGCTATTGATTCAGTGTAAGAAGTGGTTTAATAGTGGCTTGAGTGAGAATGGCAGCAGGTTAAGTGTGAAAGAGCTCAGTCCACCTCCATCTCTCCAGACGGAGGTTTCGTCTGCTGATTGCCTTTGTTTTCAGCACCCTGTTGTGCTGCAGGACCATTATGAGCCCCATTATTTTTTTCTCCCTCTTCTATGGGCTCCTCGGTTTTGGGTTTGGGTCGGGTAAGCACAGGATTGCAAACCTCCTCTAACTCCTGTAATTCAAAACAGGTAAGATGGATTTAGATGGAATCATATAAATCGTCATGACATGTTTTGACTATTTTTACTGAAAAGCTGCACAGACCTGAATCTTTTGGGCGATCTCTGCTACTTTGACTGCTGGGTCTTGAGCAATGGGGAGTTTGCTCTGGGCATTCATTTTTGCATTCATCCAGCCTAAGGCTTCGTTCACGCTCTTCTCAACAACACCCATCTCTTCAGCGCTCAAATGCTGGTAGCGCTCATCCTGTTGGTCAAATGTCAAAGATGTTATACAAAAATGTATCTGAGCTTTTGATAAAATTTTGATAAAAGCCTGTGTTTTGTATCTAAAGATTATACTATCTAAAGGTGCAACATTGGTAGTGAACAATATGGTGATAGATTGTTTTTTTTTAAATTAATTTGATCATAATTTACTCTCATGTAATTCCAAACACATATGACTTTCTTTCTTCCACTGAATACAAAAAATTAAAAAATACAATATTTTTGGGACTGACAGCCTTAGCCACCATTCAATTTCACATTCAAAAAAATTAAAGAAAGTTAATGTGACTTAAAAGTCAAATCATTCTGATTTGTAATAATCTGGGACTGATTAAATGACATTTATTAACCCACTGGAGTCTTTTGATTTAATGTGCTGATGGATTTATTTGGTTTTTGGACCTTTGATATTTTGCATCCCATATAAGTAACAGCATGATAGCATTTCAACATAAAATTATTAGTCTGTGTTTAACTGAAGAAAGAAAACCATATAAAAATGAGTGAAATAGGGGAAAACTATCCCTTTAAGATGTAGCCATAAACCACATCATTATTCTTACAGACAATGACCTAAATGACAAGCATAACTGAAGAGGAGATGGTGATTCAAAACATCTCAAATATTAAAAACCATCAAGTATGATTATGTTACCTTAAGGACATTAGCAGACATAATATGGTACACTACAGGTTTTAGATAATGGAAATCATTAAGGTTATGAAAGTAATTAGGCCAGTAAGTTATTATTCTAAATAAGATCCTTAATAGCTGTAAAAAGAAGACAGAACAATCACACACACACAAGACTGTATGTTTACAGAAATGAAAAGGTTTATAAACCATTCAATTCCAGTCCTAGAATTTAACATTTAAGCATTTGGCAGATACTTTTATTTAAACTACTTGTAAAACGAAATCAAGGTATATATTGTTTTATTGGTGTTACCAGCTGAGCTAACAATATCAAACAAATGTTTTCTAAAAAACATTTTCATTGTAAGATTCCACAGTAAGATTATAATAAAATATACTTACCTTCTGTTTATACGCATCCACAGCCTTTATAAATAGTTGTATTTTCTTGCCTAGCTCATCAAACGCACCATGTCTTCCAACATGTTCTCTGTAGCGTTCCTCAATAGGCCCACCATACTTCTACAAAACCCAAACACAACATCATGCTGTAACAAATGCTCATGCAGCTTCTGTAAATGATTTTTTAGAAGGACAAACTATTGCCTTTACAGAATCAAAGACTAAGCTAAACAATATAGCATGCAGTAATAACTATATACAATAAAATGTATCTATACAATCTTTGAGATATTTATTAAATACCTACTTTGAGTTCAGACAGTTTTTCCTGATATATTTCTTTCTCTTGGTCTTCTCCTTCTTCATACAGCCAGTTTTCTGTGTCCTCAAGCATCAGGGTAAGACGGTTTCCTTCCTGCAAAGGAAGTTCACACACACACAAGAAACCTGTGTTTGATTGTGATAACTAATTATTTATATACAGTTATATAAAATTTCCAGAATAGAAGGGATGTGATAGGTTATTTTCAGGATTAAAAAGCAGTAAACTCCCCAATGATTTCTCTAAGAACGAGAGCTTTGCAGATAACAAAGAGATTATGTTCTCACATCTTCAGTGACATATTTCTCATAGATGCCACACAGTTTGTCTCTCAGGTCGTAAACATATTCCTCCACGGCATTTTTAGCATCGTTCCTCTCCTTTTCCAGCTTGTCCTGAATGATCATTTTTTTCTGAAAGACAAAAAATACAGCACATTCATAAACTAGATCATTGTAACTTTTCTCTATTCAGTCTTAAAAGGATTAACATTATAATTTACATTGACTAACATTGTTGCAAACAAGATATAAATGTGACTAAACACATTCATGTGTAAACAATTGAGGCAATCACCACGTGTATCAATATAAACCCCCAACAGGGACAAACAGTTCCAGCTAGACATGTTATTTTTTAATAAAGACAAAAGACTGTGACACTATTCAGCTCTTATCAAACAGCATACATACTGTATTATAACATAATAGTATTTAAATAAATGATAAAAGCAGAAACAGTAAGTGTAGGACATGATCTGTATCGTCACTCCACTGTCATAATGATCTACTAATATCTTTTCCCTGAGGTCTGAATTGAGCTCAGTCATGTATATTTAGGGCAAAAGCTAAATCCTTTACTTTATTTCAGCAACATGCATTGTAAGATACAGTGAGGAACATTATTCTGCTGGCCATTGGCTACCCTGATACAAATTTTAGTTACATTGGATGTCATGAACTATGGATTATATTTTTGCAACATTTATAAATATTTTATAGTGCTACACATTATAAATTAGGCTAATGATATTTAATAATATAATGATTTTTATAATATTATTTTCAAACAATGTGTCATATTGTTTATTGTATTTCATGTTTGTTCACAATGCATTAACACATATGAATATATTTGCAACTTGAAATGTAAAAAATAAATCAAATCTAGAATGAATTCTGCACAGAAGTGCATCAAAGGCATCAAAAATGCATTGGGTGGATGGACCTAAACAGAACTACTTTGAAGTGTTAAATTAATCCGAGCCGTCTGAATACACTGAAGGGATCTGAGGCAGACTGAAAATGAAGAAAAAAATCTTGAACTTACCTCATATTCAACAAAGTTATTGAGCACGTCTCCATCCAGCTGTCTGGTAGTGCTGGCAGTGATGGGCAGATCAACACTCTTAACCTTTGTTTTGGGTTTGCTACTGCTTGCTCCTTGCTCTTGCTTATCAGAAGCACCATCCTTTAGAAAACATGTTGATAAATAACATACAATAAGCCAAACATAAATTTATCAGGCAACATAATTCATTTAAGGGGAAGAGTATCTAAGATCAATTTTACCTTACTGCCAGAGTTATTCATTCTTTCCTCATCGGGGTTGTTTTCTCCCTGGCCTTCCTGATCCACTTGCATTTTAGTCTATAAAGAAGTATGTAAAAATAGCATGAGTGGTGTCTGATCCTTCATCTTAAATCTCCACAGATAAACTGAAAAAGCTGAAAGTGCTGAATACATTTGCTTGTTATGTAAAGTCATCATACTGTAAGTAAAGCACCATTGAACAGCCGAGGCTGAGTGCATCATTATACTACAAATACACATTAGACTTTGTATTGTCAGAATTATAACACCATGCAGCAAAAACTACTCATGCCCTGAATGAGATTAAACTGAAGGCATGGCGAGATACTGTGGGTCAAACCAGATTTTATTGTCTAATTGGTTATGTTAAGCCTTGTGTATGTCATAAAAAAGCTGCAGGGGTGAACACAAACAGTCCTGGATATTAAGCAAACAAAGAAACGTCTATCACATAGAGGTGCACACTGTTTAGTGCATTTTTTGACTGGTGGAAGTCTTCCTATAGTTTAATGACCACATTACCATTTACTAACATTTGTTGATAACATTCATAGTTTTGCATGCATGTCCCTACCTGATCTTCAGGCCTGCCCTCGTTCTGTACAGTAGGTTCTGTGTCCATCTGCACATCATCTGCTTCTCCTTTCTGCTTTTCTATCAGAGAAGCGCTGGACACGCTAAAGATCCCGTGCACGTTCACACGCACTTTCACCTTGACCTTTGAACTGTCACCATCAGGTTGCGGCACAACGTTCTGGACAGTAAAATGCCCTGACCACAGCAGAATGACAAGATGATTAGATTCTGAATTAAAAAACAAGTATAAACTCTTTCTTTCAAATCCATACATATAGAGGTTGACATATAAATAGGTTTAATCAAATAATCGGTTCTGAAGGTCGACAAATAAATCGGTTTAACTAATGAATCCGTTCCAAAGGTTGACTAATAAATCAGTTTAATCACTTAATCGATGCCAGAATAAGAGTAAAATATTGGTTTAACCAATTAATCGGTGTCGAAGGTCGACAAATAAATCGGTTTAACCAATTAATCAGTGTCAGTAGTCTAATCATAAATCAGTTTAACCAATTAATCGGTGCCAGATAGCTTTTTAAAATGTCATTTTATTTTTTACCGAGTGGATTTTGTTTACATTATTCATATCATATAAAACTACTATGTAATACAAAAAAGTACTATTGGTCATTTAATCAGATCTTTATGGCCTTTATCCACTATTAGCTAACCTCTATTTCCACATGTACTGTAATTATTAGCACTCATAAAACTGCCAAGAGATTCATGGAATAGCTTGTGCTCAATATGAATAGAATTCAGAAAGCAGCTGATGTGGTGGGAGTTGGGTTTAATGGGACAGCAGTCTCAGTCCTAATTACCTGGCAGGTGGCCTGGCAGGTGACACACCCCTGAGGTTAGGACTAAACCTAACCCACTTCACTTGATGTGTTGGAATAACAGGTGCTCTGACACAATGGAGCACAATGATGAGGGCATTCTTAATCAAATGAGGACATGAATGATTATTTCAGTGTCCCCTGAGCTTTCCACCAAAGTGACTGGTCTCATTTTGGTTGTGAACTAGGCTAGAAAAACCTGACAAAAGCTTTATTGTAAATGACACAACATACAGTGACACGCACCTATTCTGGTATCGGGATAGGGCAGCTCATGAGGAGAGCTATAAAACGCCTCCAGGTCAAAAGGTTCCTTCTTGTGAAAGGTGATGACTTTGGAGAAAGGTGCAGCATGGTTCTTACTGTACACCTCACATTCACTGAAAAGAAAAAACAGATGTGCAATTTAATATAAATACATTAAATAAATACACAAATGAAAATATGCAAGTCAGATCGTTAAGTATGTAAGTATATGAAAGCTATCCTCAAAAAGCTACATGACTTGAGGTACAAACTTCCTTAAAACTAGGATTTGGGGTTGGTTAAAATCTATAACCTTATGAAGGTGCCTGACAATTTGTACATTTATTGACCACTACAAAACCAGTATGATGTGTGTGGTTGCTTGTCAGGCCAATTTTAGAGTCTGTCCTCCTTCAAAACACAGCCCAATAATATTCTGATCCTATGATATTAAGTTTTGAGTCTGTGGTTTTTAAACCGATTCATTTGCCAAGAGAAAACGACAGGTGTTGCTTAGTAAGTACCAGCAAATGTCTCCTTAACAAGCCGCAGCGATTAATTTGAGGTTTCATTCATACCCATAGAGCAAATCGTGCAGGATGAAGTACTGTATGCCATTAGAGGATTGTTTAAACTTTAAGAAATAGCAATAACGATGATTGCCTTAACAACCAGCACCAGTAAGTAATTACATGCTATAGAGAAGAACTAGGACAAATAAAGCTAAATTCAGACGTGTACTGGATTCAGACAGTTTATAAATGGAGTTTGATTGAGGTGGAGCAAAAGACGTCTTACCCAACACTTTCATCAGTTTGAGACTTCCAGCGAAGAGTAATCGGGAAGGGAACGGTGTCTGTTATGGAGAACTCTCTGACTTTGAAGGCTGGAGACAGAATTGCGCACTTACCACACACACACACACACACACACACACACACACATACACACCAAAATAAACATTTATGTATACACAAGCAAATGCTATTACATAAGCTGTCTAAATGGGGTATTAGTGTAAGAAATCAGAGAGAGCATTGCATGGTAATCCATGCATGGACCACAGATTTCATCTTGTTTTTATGACTCTCTCACAGAATCCAAAGGCTCCCTGCTGTGTCTGTGTTTACACCTGCACTTGCTGTCATCAAGGCCATTTTCACATTTATACATTCAGCAGATGCTAATCCAAAGCAATTTACAGTGGAATTAAGATCAGATACATCTGATCAGTTTATGTGCTGCTTGGGACTCAAACAGGGTTGTGCTAGTTGAGATATAAGAAAGTGCTAGAGTACCACAAATGATGTGATCCAAGATGAGTTTGAAGAATTGCTCATATCACTGATTCATTTCCTGTGATAAAGAATAAGTGATATCCTACCTGTAGGGCACATCCGCGTGCCACAGCCTCATCTGCATTCAGTGTGGTGCTGATGTCTTTCCCGAAGAACTTTGAGATTCTCTCTTTAATGGCTGGGATCCTGGTGGCTCCACCCACCACCTCAATGGCATAGATCTCATCTCTGCTAAGCTCTAAACCAGGATGAATGCAAATTGGATGTTATGAATCTTTAGCAACTGATGTCCAAAGGTTGGTTTTTGGTTAAATTAACATTTTTTCATCCTTATGTTCCACACTTGCCTTCCTTGTTCTGTGGAACACCAAAGGAAGCGTTTAGAAAAAGGTTAACACTGGTCTTGTACCACATAATAAATGTAAACACGGACAAATCACGGCCATTACTCTTAAATATCATTTGTGTTTGTGTATATTCAGATATAGTAAGGAAAGAGACTTTGTGCCAGGTCAGCTATGTCAAACGGCATTGGTTGTCACATGTCTCTCATGAACATTCTTATGTTTGAATATATGTGACCCAGTCTGTGAAAAACAGGCTGACGTCTTAAAAATCTAATTCTGAGATAACGAGCATTAAATTTTGATTTCACCTATTAATTTCACTATGATTTCAATCTTTGACATGACTTTACTCAGACAATATTAAAGATATCAATGTTAAATTCACAGAATATTCTTTACATTATGTAGGATGATTTTATGTAAAAAACAGAAAAATTACAAAAAATGACTTTAGCTGGGTTTTCACAGACTGGGTCACATATCTGTATATATATATATATATATAAATATATATATATATATATAAATTGACAGCTACAATAAAGGGCAAGAGATATATTTTTGTCTGATACTCCCACAAAGTAATGTTGTACTGCTTCTTAAGACCTACAATATTTATGATATGGACAACATTCATACTAGCACTAGTATATTTATGGTAATGGTGATTTTGAAGTGTGACGACACGAGTCCTCCTTATACATTTTAGCGGTTTAAAAAAGCTTCCAAACATCTTTTTTTGTGATTCATGGTAAAAACAAAGTCACACGAGTTTAGAAAAACATTTGCATAAAAAAAACAGATTTGTTTTATTATTAAACTGGCTCGTCTGCTTACTTAATTGTTCCATGACCGATTTCAATGGTGCTTCCACTCTCATCAAAAACTGAACGCACATCTCTTCAAACTGAGCCCTGTGTCAAATCACATGGACACACATATTAAAACCATTATTTCAACCCAAAAAAACAATTATCATTATGCCTGATTTAATTCATGTGAAATCGTTTATGTTTTTTATCTGCTTACAATAGCAACTCTGTTATATACTTAATGAACTCATTTGACTTACCTATTCATTTTCCCATGGACGTCTATGTCATTCATGAAGCACTCGATGTTGAGAGGGAGGTCAGAAGAGTTTGCGCTCATGAGTTTCTTCAGCTTCTCACACTCCTGATAGAGCCTCAGCAAGGCCCTCGGGTTGTCTTTAACATTTAGTTTGAAACGCTTTTTGAAGTCTTCGCAGAAATATTCCACGAGCATTTCATCAAAGTTGCGTCCGCCCAAATACGGGTCAAACGCTGTAGCCAGCACCTGAGAGACAGAGTTTGAGAAGGGCTTGTCCAATGGCTTTGTGAGGAATTAAATGTACCATCAGTATATTCAACAATACACCAGAATAAACACAGACCTTCAATTTCCCCTTGTTAAAAGAAGCAATGGAAACTTGATAAGATGAATGCCCAATGTCAACAAACACAACATTACGAGGCTTCTCCTCTGGGTTTGGCAGGTCCTGTTTATAGATCCCATAAGCCAAGGCCACTGCAAGACGAATCAAATAAAGATGTGTGAAAAGCCTTGAGAATTATAATAACTAACAGAAGAGAGAATATAAAGACAAGTCCAATGTTAAATAATTCCAGTTGTGAATTTCTCTGGATGCAAATATTGTTGGAAACATCTGGGATACATAAATAAACAAATTATACACAGTGCAAGTGGTTTTTAGATATTTTAATGCAGCTATTTCCTATTCAGCTATGCTAGTTTATCTCTCTCTAGGTTGTCACTCTGTGGCCAAATAATCTCAAATCAATATTACATGTCCATTCATTTATGTAACTCCTAAGTAGCAATATAATAAGCTGAAAGCAAAACTGACCCCTTAAGTAATATAAGACCCCTCCACTTCAGGTCAGGGTCATGATCACCCATTATCATCCCTTACTTAATTTGCTTAGTGTTTGGTAAATAGATCATTGAGATACAATGGACATCAAATAGCTAGTTTGAAAGTGCATATTATTTCTCTAGCAAATCTCTGTGTAAATCAGCATCTGTCAATGTCAGCTTTTTGTCAACTAGGCTCTATAGCAATAACTGAAATGTCTGAAGGAGTAGTTGTTGTGGGTACAAATTATTCAGTATTTCAAACCACTGTGGAGAACACAAACAGCTGTTTGTTAACCAGTTGGGAGCACTGACCAGCATCATTATAACTGCAAAGAGTTGCACCGTACATGTTTATAATGACTAATGAAACAGATAAAAAGGAAACTGCAATTTTTTCTTTTGATTAAAAATCCCTCTTCTAGTCAATCATCATGCATTAAATTCATTCCCAGACCATCCCACACATTCAGCTAGATGATATGTGATTTGTGCAATTTTTATTTCCAAGCATGTTTCCCAATCATTTCTCTTGCCCTTGGTTTGGACAAACATGTAGCCCTTTTGCCATTGTTTAAGCCAGAAGTTGACATGTTGGACATCTTAATCAAACAGATCAATATTTTGAACGCTGCTCAGAGCCACACTGTTGACAGTCTTTGGACAAATCAAGTTTCAAAATCAGTTTTCTCTGCACTGTAAACTGGGATAGTAGAAAATTATTTATAATAAACATGAAAACATTACACTTAATCATCTTTTAATGAAGCATGTTTTATGTTACTGGACTGGATAATATGGATAAAATGAACATAGGAACTATGTGAAGTCAGTACTAATAAATCAAATTATTATTTAAATTATTAAATAACAATTAAAGGTAACAGAGAAAAACTGCCCTGACCTGCTGTAGTGTCATTAATCAGCCTCAAGCAGTTCAGTCCAGCAATCTGAGTGGCATCCATCAAGGATCTCCTCTCTGCATCCGTGAAGAAGCTGGGGACCTGGAGAGAACATTACAGAACTTACAAAAACTTATATGTGTGCCACTGTGAAGTTCAGTGTTTCAAAATAACTTACAGATATCACACAGTCCTTTACAGGCTTCTTCAAAGCATGTTCAGAAGTTTCTTTCAGCTTGGTGAGCAGCATGCCTGTTATCTGCTCGATGGTAAACACCTTGTCCTCGTTCAGATATCGTACCTATGATATGGACATTACAAATGTAAGGAGGTCTGTAAAATGTTTTTGTCTTAAACAGGTCATATCATGACGAATGAAGTTATTGTGCTATGAAACTCTTTTTTCTGTCACTTTCATTTCTCAAAAATTCTTCCCAACCAAAACAGACTAAAAATCAAGCTGCACAAACAGCTGTGTCTGAAATTTGTCTGTCCTGTCCTTCTGATCTCATAAACTCATTAACGCATGACCACCCACATGCACGTCAACAATGCTTATTCCACTCGATAAAACAAACCGCCTGACAAACCTTTCTGGCAGTATGTGTCACCTGCCACTTTGCATATTCCTCTCAATGATCCAAAAGTTAACAAATTACTTTTATAATGCTTATTTTTACATGGTCCACAATAATTATCCAGATTTTGGAAAGATGCTGTTATACACAGATGGTAAAGTTACAAAATATAATGAACTTGATAGCAAGCCCGCAGCACACCAATAACTAGTTCTCATTACATAATTATACCACTTTGTCTTGAATTAATAATATTTTCTAACAGCACAAAGGTTTTTGCATTCTTCTACACTATGCTATATTGTGTAAAATGGATCAGCTACTTTTTCTGCATTCCATGTAATATGTCTTGTAAATCAAAATCAAATATTATTCTACTGTATATCTGTAGATATCTTGTGATATCAGTGCTTGGTCCTTTAAATTTGTTCAGGAATTTGGTTTCAACATCTTTGTAGTCTTGTACTGGTACTTACTATTACCAGTTCAACACAGCTTTATTACCTTTATTCCAGCGCTGCCATTGTCCAGTTTGTGAAGACTGTACGGCAACTTGGGTTTCTCCCCCTGAACATATGAATCGTCATATGCTCGACCGTGAAACTTCTTAAAGCCATGAACTGTGTTCTTAAAGTTAGTTATGATCTGCAAGGGGATGTTTTTGATTACTGATTATTGAATCAAATATGAAGCATGAAATGATTTATCCAATCTTTGACAATAAGACAATACCTGACTTTTAGCAGCATTTCCAATGGTCCGGTTTTTAGATGCCAGTGAAATGCATGCTCTGTTGATAAAGATCATATTCACAAATTTATTAAACAATTTGATGTCAATCTTCAAGCTCCATTTGAAAACAAAGCTACGTTCAAAAACCAGGAAGGGGTGGATCAGCACCTTGGACAGCGTCTTTAGTTCATTACAACTTATGACTGTACTATACCAGGGTGTTAAAAAACAAGCTTTTGTAATTTAACAAGCAAAGATTGTACGTACACATATATATATACATATATATAATTCCTTATAAAAGACGTCAAGGTCATAGCTACACATTATAGCCACTAAAATAACGCTAAAATGACAAGTGTGAGCCGTACTGTAAGTATTGTTGCAGGATAAACGGAAGATGCGCTAACAACATAATTCGATTCGAGTATGCGCTGCAATGCTTGGCCTTTTACTTCTGTGTCATTCGACTAAAAGCGTGTTTTATCTTACACCACGAAGTACGCTGTACCATATGTGGTTTTGGGCACTGCCCCTGCCAATTCTGTGTTTGTGTGTGGATTTGTCGACTGGAAAACCCACACGACCGCACGGTCAGTCTCGTGGATCTGCCCCATCTAGAGTGTCAGATTATACCGTTCACGTGCACCGCTACCGCACACCTTTTTTCACTTCGTATTTTACAACGCTTACAAGCAGTCGGTCTAATCCAATTTCTGATGGGATAATTGAGGGAATCACACGTTAGCGTCGTGTATGTCTTTAGAAACCACCAAATAAACTTGTGCCTCACCGTTTTTCATAAATATTAATTGACTGCATACACACAATTACAATACAGACTGCTAATAAATGTTCTCACTTAGATACTTCGATCAGGGTGTAGCAATCATGTGGAAAATAATA
The DNA here is from genome assembly GCA_019155185.1 of Beaufortia kweichowensis. Lineage (NCBI taxonomy): Eukaryota > Metazoa > Chordata > Actinopteri > Cypriniformes > Gastromyzontidae > Beaufortia > Beaufortia kweichowensis. The sequence goes on from CM032805.1 coordinate 5,406,322, forward strand.
TTACAGAGGTTATACTCAAAGCTATTCACTTTGAATCTTAACTGATTAATAGCTGCATTGCACAATGCACTATGGGGCTTTGCGTCCACAGTCACAGATAGGAGCTGAACACACTGGATCAGGAACACGGCCAGCTAGGCAACAGCAAACGTTGCGTAACAACACACAGCATCATTTTACAGGGATGTCAACGCTGTACTTACGGAGTGCATCTGTCACTGTATTCATTTGCAATGGTTTCAATGCCGCCGCTCCTGGCAACAGCGATGTAACAGTTCTGGAAACCCACATCAATGCCCACCACAGACATGTTCAGTCCTTATTTCTTTATGCTTAACACCTCCAGTCCAGTTTTGCACAGTTGCGCTGGGTGAGAAAACCACAACACCCCTATTCTACAGTATGTGTCTGTCGTTTTTCGAAACGGCGCTTATAACCGATTCGATATTTTGTAAGTCTGGCTTTTTATAATTAAATAACTCTTACACTCCTAATGTAAAAGATGACGCTTCTACTGCATTCTTGCTGCCTTCACTGATATTGTCAACCGGCAATATGGGTAAACCTGCGCATTTGTCAAGGGGCTGATATTGTGCCAAACCCCACCCACTGTCGGTTGTGATTGGTTACTGGAGACAAAATAGCTTGTTGATTGGTGCAGCATCCCAGATAAGGACGAAAAATCTAGAACCTGGCAAAAGAAGCTTGCGTTTTTACGTCACTGGGAATGACCGTGCAGTTAAACGACCTATGAGAATGGATGGTTACCCTTCATGATGGGGTCCATCACAGGATTTGGATTCTTTTTATTATTAATAATAATAATTATTATTATTGTTATTATTATTATTATTGATGATGATGACGATGATGGTGATAATAATAATAATAATAATAATAATAATAATAATAATGGAATGTTTGGAAGTTTTTGTATTTTATCATATATATGCTTGTAAAAGTCGATTGTTGGTTCTCCAGAACAATTTCAGTGCCAATGAACAAAAGTCTTTCATATGAACATAATACGATAATATGGGGGGGTTAATACCCTTTAAAAATCCTACTTTAAGGTGACTATATAAAAACTCGTTTTTAGTTACGTTTACCTGTATGAAATACATTTTATATAATATTTTTGAATATATATATATATATATATATATATATATATATATATATATATATATATATATATATATATATATTCAAAAATATTATATATTATATAATATTATATATATAAATATATATATATAAATAACGACTAAATGCGTTTATTTTAAAATAATCATCTAGATTGCTGACGGTTCAAGTAATACCTTTATTATGAAATTAAACTTTAGGGTTGTAAACGGAAGTTCCTTATGTTGTCATACGCTGAGCGTATGGAATCAGGAAGTGGGATTGTAATGTACTATTTTGATCCAGCCCGTCGCTGTTCAACCAGCTAACTTGGAGGTTTAAAATGGGGCTTTTTGGAAAGACACAAGACAGACCACCGAAGGACCTTGTAAGTTAATATGTCGTTTGTTTTGGGTAACGAGAATTAATGGTTTATTATTAAATGTTTTATCGTTTTTAATAGCAGGCCTTGAAGTACTTAACTTGCTTATCATATTAGTTGATTACTTTACTAATCGCATAATGTCACTGTTCATTTCTGTGAGTAACACATTTTAAAGCTATATTTATTAGCACTTTTGATTTGTTCTAACAAAAACATCTGCTTTAAGTTAAATCTAGTTACAACAGGTATTTAACTTCATATGTTTACTTTTCTCTTTTGAATAGATCAATGAATGGTCTCTTAAAATCAGGAAAGAAATGAGGGTTATTGACAGACAAATCCGAGGTGAGGGCATAATAATAAAAACTTTTAATACATTCAGTTCACAAATTCAATTTTTTTTGCACCTAAGAAATACAGTTAATATGAATTGATAATTAGACAAGTTACCACTTATTAAAATAATAAAATGAAACTGTTGTTACGATTTTATTATTGAAGATAAATATGTATTACTATAAATAAATATTAACGACAATGGTGTATATTTTATGATTTTCTTGAAGATATTCAAAGAGAGGAGGAGAAGGTGAAGAGATCAATCAAGGATGCTGCTAAGAAAGGACAGAAAGACGTTTGCATTGTTCTCGCCAAAGAGATGATTCAGTCAAAGAGGGCTGTTAACAAGCTTTACGCCTCAAAAGCCCAGATGAACTCTGTTCTTCTCAGTATGAAAAATCAGTTAGGTGAGTATAGTTTTTATTGGCAGACACCACAGTAAATTGTGTAAGCTAACAGATTGTGTACACTAGCGATAGGTACTCGCCAAATTTGGATGATCTTATGGCGAATATAAGCAAATATAATATAACAACATTTATATAACTTTGAAAAAGTTAACAATGACAGTCGTGAAAGAGCTTAGATTTTAGTAATATAAAGCTTAAAAGATCAGGCTCGGTATCGGCCTGTCATGATGACAGTAAATCTCTAGTGTATGCCAATTAAAGTGGCAAAATTGCAATAAAATTTTATTATAAAAGTAGAACATCCTAATTAACTGATCTATCTGTCTCCTTACAGCTGTATTAAGAGTAGCTGGTGCCTTGCAGAAGAGCACAGAGGTCATGAAGGCCATGCAAAGCTTGGTTAAAATCCCAGAGATTCAAGCCACCATGAGAGAGCTCTCAAAAGAAATGATGAAGGTCAGACAGTGAAATCAAGACTCATTTTCCAGTGTTAACATTGAATCAAAATTGAGCCCATTTTCTTGGATACTACACATTTGTGGACATATTGTGTATGATTTATTTGGCTACTGTCATAAACACTTTTTCTGTTTACTGATGTTGACACCAATGTTCCACAGGCTGGTATCATAGAGGAGATGCTGGAGGATACACTGGAGGGTATGGAGGATGAAGATGAGATGGAGGAAGCAGCGGAGGCTGAGGTTGACAAGATCCTATTTGACATTACAGCCGGTAACGTACCACAAAACCCACACCCACAATTTGTAATGTGATGAAACCCATCCAGTTTTATATTGAGGCTCTCTTTAATCATTTATTTTTGCTATAGGTGCTCTTGGAAAAGCTCCCAGCAAAGTTACAGATGCCCTACCTGAACCAGTGCCAGTTGGGGCCACAGCAGCTTCAGAAGAAGAGGAAGAAGAAGAAGATATTGAGGAGATGCAGTCTAGGCTAGCAGCATTGAGAAGCTAAACCCTCCATGCCATTTCTTATGTCTTCTATTGCTTATTCTTACTCGTTGACATTGGGTGTTTTGGGCTGGTAAACCTAGGGCTAAATTCAAACAGCACACAAGACGAACAGAATACATACTGTAGAAGGAATAAAAATAATCTTTTATTTTATCAGATGGACAGCATTGACAGGTACAGAAATGTAGCAAGTGGAATGATATTTCAGCTTGTTTTGACCTATTTAAATCCATTTCACTATGTTTAAAGGCCATTTTGTCTAAATTTATGCGTATAGCTAAGTAGTTTGTCCAATGATTTGTTGTGCACTGGTGTCATATCATGTTGGTTTTCGGTGTTCCATCCCGGTTGTCTAATTTGTGTTTTTTCAAGCCTCACGTAGGCTACATGAAAAAGTCTTTCCTATATCTGGTATATCTGGTTTTACTGAGAAGGACAAATTCATGGAAGCCATCATTTGTAAATCTTGTAAAATTACTGAATATAAAGATATTGCTAACTGTTTGCATTGTTATTTTATAAGTAAACACTCCCTCATAGATAAAGCGTGGTGTAAGAAACTGTTGACAAATTATAAGATATTAAAACAGGCTTTCAGAATAATGGAATGGTTGTGATCGATAATTGGCTGGGTTTTGCAGCTGGACTGTTATCACACATGGTGTTTCAAACTTGAATGATTTGGTCATTGCTTCTGTCCTGTATTTGCCTGGTATGGTTCAAATCCACTTGTTTTTATGTTATTTGCAAATGTGGTTTTATTATGCTTTTGCTAGTTTGGTATAGGGAAATGCTCATTAATCAAACAATTTCATAGATGCACAATTACAGTTTAACTTGGCTTATAAAAGTACATCATATGTAAAATAGTAAAACCGCTATATGTTTTATATAAAGGTATACATGTATACATGGTTTTAGCTGTAGCTGGGTTTATATTGTATGTTAAGTTGCTGAATACTGAATATACTGTAATCTGAAAATTTCTACATTCTGTATAGTTCAGGCATAATTAGTTCAGGCAAAAGTTAATTCTAATCATTTATTATTTCTGGAATGAACCAAATCCTTTGGTTGTTTTACTTTATTGAGATGTGAAAATGTCAAAAAGATGTTCACATCTGCACAAACATTTGTACATAAAAAAGTATGTTACTAACACTAAAACATTTTACAAACAAAAGAGTCATTTCAGAGCAAATATTGTAATCTCTAAATATCATAGAAAAGCTTTAAAGTTTATACTCTAAAAGAACACGCCACTGGTTTTCATTTTTGTTTGTAGCCTTTTAAGACTCCTAGAGATTTTTTTCACCACAGTCTCTTTCTCTCTTTAACCCCCCCCTTCACTCATCTAAAGCTTTGTGTGAAGAAACCAGATATTTTTGGTGTCTTTTGACTGGGAATCTAGGTTACTTGTCTCTGTAGAAGCTCTGTTCATTGTCTCCAAACTCAAATACAAAAAGACAGATTGTGTGTTTTTTCATAAATCTGAGTATGGTTTTACTGGTTTCACAATTTATTTGTATATGAGTAATTATAAATTATATAAATGCATTGATGTGTTTCTCTTCAGTTTTAGCATTACAAATAATTGATGGATGTTAAAATGATTGTGTACCAAAACCTAGTGTGTTGCTTTACTACTAAACTGTATTTTGGAGCATATTGTGATGAAGGTTGACTAAGCATATGTTGTGTGCCTTATTATTTGATTATATTATCTTAATAAATTACCATAAAAATAACAATGGCATTATAAGAGACCCCAAAATATCATTACACATAACTTGGTGTTACAGTTGCACCATAGCCTATTAAGTACATTAACATGTGATCAAGATTCTGGCTTTCTTATAGTATCTCTAAGATTTGTTTAGGGACAATTTTCATTAATTGTCATAAACAAGATCATTTTCATTGGGTCATTTGAAAACATTACAGTTAATTAATTATTCTTGTTCATTATTTATATAGTCCGTGACTACGTGAGAGCGCGTGCGCGGACGCGTCTGTCAAACGGTAAGGAAACTCCTCCCTGTTGACAACACACACACGCTGCTCTCATAGCGCAATGGTCTCCTGGATTATTTCTAGGCTTGTGGTGTAAGTCTTTATTCTCTTTTATAAACTGTTGTTCTTAATATGATTGTCAGTTTAAGTTTTAGTCCTCATGTGAATATGTTTTATTATTATGTTTTTTAATGCGATAACATGAGGGCTTTTAGGGCTACTATTTATTCTAGGGTGACAGGATCCCATTGGTTTGTTTGAAATGGTTATTTCTCAGGCCCGATTCGGCCCGGGTAGTCTTTTCTATATATAATTACAAAGACAACCTTAGTTGACAAACCTTATAGATTATGGGTTACGACTGATTCTCAAAAATAAACATCAGACAAAACCAACTGGGACACAATATGAGGAAGAGTCGGTTTAACCTGATGAGATATTCGGTTTATTTACCGCTTGGTCCTAATGGCATAATCTACATTGAAATAAAACTGCAGAAACGTAGGATGCGAATATTGTGTCTGTTGTTGTGAATCTTATACATAACAAACAGGTCTTTGATGTGTCTGCAATAGAAAGACAATGGGATGGGTCAACAATGTGATGGCCATCTGTGCACTGTATCTGCATTCATTTACTTTATACAAACTATTATATATTATCTGTGCATTCTTATGTACTGCATGAAATTGTCTCAATATTCTTAGCACTCTTGCTGTGTATGCAAAAATTTCGATTCATTTTAGATCACAATATCCGATGACATTGCACGTATGTTAACACTTGTGCTGTAAATTTGGATACGAGGCGATTCCAAAAATAGACTACAAACATATGTTTTGGTTGATAGGTTGAAGTGGACTTGTTAAAAGTGGTTTGTGGGTCCGCGTCGTGGTTATGGAACCGGTTTGTGGGTCGGTCATTTGATCGGGTCAGAGGCGCAGCTGTTGCTGAGCTGGTTGACTCGGGCTAAGTTAAAATACACAGGTGCGGGCCAGTTATTTTGTTATCTACCATTTCTAACCACTCGTTTTAGCAGGTTTAGTATGCAGCAGTGCAATACCAGCACGCAGCATTTGTCCCGTCCAATTTGCTTATGATCTTTTTTGCGCCCTTGACGAGCATGCACTTCGTCGGGTCTATTTTTATCAAGCATGCAGAATGTAAACCTGGAATATAAACGGGGTCGAACTGATCTGTCGCCTGTAGACGTGCAACAGTGTCGATTAAGGCAATGACAATAAATATCCTGCCGAATTAATGAGACCAGACGGGTTACTAAAGTGCAGTTACTGTATCTCAATATCAATAATGGAAGGGTGTGGAGCGGTTTTCTTTCAGAGAAATGGACCTATAAAGTACATGTGGCTTTTGTTCTTGTGTAATATGCCTTTTGTGCTTTCAATATCATACAATACTGTTGTTGTTGTTGTTTTTTTAAAAACAATCTCTTAAAGAGGTTCATCCACTGATGAGGTAATCCAAGATTCAAGCAATGATGTCATTTTCCAGACAACTAAAATATATACACTTTTTACTCTTTACTCTTTTTAAATATTTCTAAGGGTAGGTTCATTTTTATTGCCCAACTTCTGCATAGAATGAAAGTCATTGGCTACCAGATTGGGTACATTTTGGGTACAGAAATCACATTTTCACTACTGTTGCAGAAGGAAAAGATACAATAGTCACACGGGGCATGTTGTCACAATACTGTCTGTTTACAATTTATTGTTTTTTTTAATGTAAAACATATGACAAGCTCATTCAGCCTAATATTTATTTTAAAATATTAAAAACAAAATTAACTTTTAATAACAATGTTGTAATAGTTGAATTTTGGTTTGCAGGATAGAATTGTTGTTTTAATTTGTTTCAATTGTTACAATTTATAATAGTCTTTAACTGTGTATTAGGATGCATTGCCCCATTGTAGTTACTAAATAAAAACTTTGTCAATTAAAATGTAGCAGTCTTTCCAATAAACACTCAGAATAACAGTTTTTTACACCTTAAGCATGTTTGTTGTATCTCTCACAGGCTCATATTTGGTACCCTTTATCCAGCATACTCCTCATATAAAGCTGTGAAATCAAAAGATGTGAGAGAATACGTAAGTACACTGTGTTTCCAGCAGTTCATTTACCTCAATGTTTAACACCTTCGCCTGCTCGTTCCTTATCCTGTTATTTATGTTTTATTTGAAACAGGTAAAATGGATGATGTACTGGATAATATTTGCACTTTTTACAACAGTTGAAGTGATTACAGATATCTTTTTATGCTGGTAAGTGCATTATGCCATTACTGTAGTTACTTCTGTCATGTCCTTTTGTTATGAATTACTCATATTTTTTATTCAGCTGATGTTTTGTCATGTGGGCTGCATCCAGCATGACACATAATACTATAATTGTATTTTATTTTCCTTTGAAGGCTCCCTTTCTACTATGAACTCAAAATCGCCTTTGTGGTGTGGTTACTTTCACCATACACAAAAGGATCCAGTGTGCTGTATAGAAAATTTGTGCACCCTACACTGTCCTCTAAGGAGAAGGTAATGTATTTTAACGTTTTTAAAGATTCTGTGAAATCAGTTGATGAGTTTTATTTCCTTTTCTATATTAAAATGGGATGTTTGAAGGCGATCAATAAAAATTTTTTTGATCTCACATGCTGTTTAGGGGTGGGGTTATCAGATATATACTATACACGATACAATAATGCACAGACATGAAACATTAATTTACAATTTGGGATTTTCACTAATACAGTTTAGCATGGTCAATCAGTATGATTAAAATGTTATTAATGCTGAGAGGTTAAAGCTGAAATTGTTGTTGAAAAGCTGAAAAGAGTTAACACATGATCTGAAGGAAATGTACATTTGACTCCTTTTCCTGTAACTCATTTCAGTGATTTTCCTGGTTGACTGAGAATATGCTGTCATAAGGAAACTGTACCTTGGTTTTTCAGTCTTTCCTCTGCTCTTTATTTTTGTGTCAGGAAATTCGTCACAGGGAGAGAGTGAGGGCACAATGACAAACACAAAAACACTGATAACAATAGGCAAAAACCTAAACTAAAACTAGAAAGTAAAAAGATGCTTTTTGCATACCACTGATTTTCACTATCCATCTTTATATATTATATATGATATTCTTACTTAATGACTTATTCACAGGAGATTGATGAATACCTCTGTCAAGCAAAAGATAAAAGCTACGACACTCTCGTGCATTTCGGAAGGAAAGGACTTAATGTGGCGGCAACAGCTGCGGTAATGGCTGCCAGCAAGGTAATTATCTAATATCTTCATCTTGCTGTCCTGCATATAGGAAATAATTATTTGTTGCCTGTGTTGATTGTTAAAATTATGACAAGCATCAGTTTCATATATTAATTTTGAGAAACGTTTAAAAAATGTATTTATTCGGCAGATACATTTATTCCCAAAGCGATTTTTAGATGGTGTTTGGAAAGTTATGCATTTTTATTGTTCCATGTGTTCACTGGGTATTAAATCCACAAACAAGTTGCTACAAGAACATGTGTAATATTATCATATAAGTATACTATATAAAATATTACAAAACTACTGCTATTCACGTTAACCAAGCATACATAAATCCATGCACATTTTGTATAAATAAAAAATTACCAAAAATAATTATCAGAGCAAAGCATAACCATATTTAGAAATTCTTAAAGTACTGACTCCCCACGTTTACGATCAAGGGCCAAGGCGTTCTCTCAGAGCGTCTTCGGAGTTTCAGCATGCAGGACCTGTCATCCTTCCAGGCTGAAGGCCAAGCAAACAACCAGAGTTCTGTCACCACTCAACCCGGAGCTACGCAGCACAGATCGCGCACTATGATGCGCAGCAAATCTGAGACTGGATACAGCAAGGGTAAGAGTTTCAAGCCACAAGCATGTCTGGTAACCCTTTGAGGTTCCTACCGTCAACCAATCAGATATCTGCTAATCCTAATTGGTTAAGCTGCTTGTCTCATTATTCTTTACGTGTAATTAAGGAATACATAATACCTTAACTTGTAACCCTGCCAATGTCTTGGGTGAAGGCATGATTAGGAAAGTTTACTGCTCTCTGCTCACCTCTATTTATAACTGCTGATCCAAGCAGAGACACTTGAGTTGCAAGATGGTTTAGAATATAATTAACACAACTATTGCAATCTTACAGGTCAGCAGACATATAAATAGGACTATTATTGATCAAATTTACAGAGGTCAACTCCTCCTTAGTCCATTTTTACCTGTTACCCGTCACCGTTCCTCAGGAGGAACATCTATGTTATTTCACTATTCATTTTAATATTTTATAGTTGAATTCTATTCTAATCATGACAAACTATATACTGATGGAAAGGTATAAGATATTTATAACAATAAACATAAACAAAAAAATTATTTAAAAAAGTTAATGTTACTGTAATTTATAAAAATACCTGAACATTGAAAATCTAATATCTAAAAATAAAAAAATGTTATTCAACATTTTTATGTGTATACTTAATTTCTGCTGTGACAGTTATCAGGTTAAGGTATTTATTATATTTAAGGTATTCATTATAAACAATGGTTCAGCAATTTGAATATCCACGTGGCTAATAAAGTCCCCAAATATGTTATTGCTTTGAGTCTTAGTACTACATACTACATTTTCTTAAATACTGATGACAAAGTAGTATTTACCTTTACACAGGAAGAGACTAGGCAGGGAAAACAGGCTTTTCCTTCTGACAAGCTTCCTGTTCAAGTATATAGACATAAGAGGCCCAACGCTGTTTACAAAGGCTCCACACCAAAATGTAGAATGTCTTTTCTGTGGCACAGAAAGTGCAGACAAAAAAATGTTTTGACACTTAATAGTCTGAGTCATTGTTCTGTCCATAATGACACGTTGAAAGATATTCAATTCATTATTAGATTATATATAAATGAGTACAATTACAGTACTTGCCCTGTTGTGATGGTACAGGCCATGATTTTGACATGACCGAGTATGAGGTGTTGAACCCCTCTATGGACCCTCCCTGCCCCCTGACCTCCACACCCGCCCCATCACAGCCTGACCCCATGGCTTCACTGTTTTCCGCCCCTGAGTCCTTACAGGATAAACCCACACCTCCACCTGTCGCCCCAGATGAGCCTCTGGATAAGGGGAAGGAGGGATATGCCCCTGCAGGGTCACCTCAACTCAGATTTAAGAGGCGTGCCCCTGAGGTACCCACTTTTCTGATGGCTAGCTGTTGACTTGCCTGGCTGCGCCGATGGTCTGATAGCATTGCTGTGACTAACTCACTAAACCCCTTAACAATGCAGATGTTCAACCAGCAGTCAACAGAAGATTTGTCTCTGTGTGAAAAGTCAAGTCTCCTTATTAGAAGAGACACAGGCCTGTTCTGTTGGTCACAAATATAACTACTCGTCACTTAAAAAGGCTGTATTTTAAACTGTTAGATGTGAGCATTTACTTTAGTAAGATGCCTTAGTATGCCTTAGACATACTAAGGCATCTGACACTGACAATTACTGACACTTTGTACACTTTAAAAAAAGCATGGTTGGGTCAAAAAGGGACAAACCCAATCATTGGGTTAAATTAACCTAGAAATTTTTTATATTTGAGCCACCAATGGGTTCAAACAGAAAAACACTGCATAGGTTAGTATCAAACTCAGCGGTGGGGCTTTTCCTTTTTTTGACCAAAATGTGGGTTACAAATTACCCTCCTTTTTTTAGAGTGTATGTTATAATATCTTTCTCCATGAAATGAAACATTTGAGCTTCAACTGACAAAAATGCTGTATATACCTTAGTGGGCAAAATATGATGTCTGAATGGAAAAAATTGTCTGGATATTTTTTGATATCTGGATATTTTTGATATATTGATGTCTGCTTTTTATGATTTATGATTTACTTTAGACGATATGGGGATAAGGTATAAAAGGGAGAAAACACTCAAAACATTGTAAGGTATTTAATAAACAACATTTTGGCATAAAAGCAATGGCAAACTACATGTATTAATATTATTGTAATAAGCAAGAAATGCATAAAAAACTCAAATGTGCACAGAAAATAAAGCAAAAATTAATCTAATCAGGTATTAATATTTTGCTGGTCCTAAGACTCTTTGTCTTTGTCCCAGAAGCTTTGTGCCTGTGTTGTGAGTTTTTTCCTCCTAAAAGGAAGAGTTCACCCAAAATTAAACATTTTTCATCGTTTATTTACCATCATATCATTCCAAACCTGTATGATTTTATTCTGCAGAACTGAAAAGAAAAAGCCAAACATCACTGGTCCTGATTGACTTCCTCTGTATGAACACCAACCACTGAAACATTTCTCAAAATATTTTCTTTTGTGTTCAATACAGGTTTTACAGGAACAATGATGATGAAAAAATGATGACAGTATTTTATAATATATTTATAATAATAATATTTTTTCTGGTGCATTATCCCTTTAAATTCTTCTAAAAGCTGAGTATATAAAAATATACTCATATATATATATATATATATATATATATATATATATATATATATATATATATATATATATATATATATATATATGGTTCTTGCTTTCACCTGTTGACCTGCGCTTGTGATTATGTTGTCCTCTCTCAGCCTCCTCCTAGAACCCTGAGACCCGTCACCCGATCCAGATCAAAGACCGCCTTCTCTTCAGACACTGAAGCCATGTGACTGTGCAAATGCTCTGAGAGCGCTTTAGCTGTCCTACCTGCAACATGAGGAGATGCAATGAGGGAAGGCAGAGAAAAAAAAGGGATGCAGCCAAAAATGTTTAAATATTCAAAAGCAGCCTGGTTCTGAAATGAGGTAACCAAAGCGACGTGCAACCTTTCGCTTTTGACCTTCGACCTTTAATAAGGCTATCCATTTAGTGTAGATGACACATTTGTGTACCATCTGCTGCTCTGAGACTCTTTTGGGGTTATTGAACTTGTTTTGTACATATTTACAGTATGTTTGAGTGTAGATCGTTTGATTTATTGATATGATTTGGGGAGAAATGCATGCATGTCTCTAGGGTCTTGTGTCCCTCAATAATCACCAAACACATCAAGTCATCACACATACAGGGTTATTCATTTAGGGGAACTTACCATCTAATGCAAGGACACTATTGTGTCTTTCTTTGTAAAATTGACTACACTGATATGATTGGTGTGTTTGACCTCAAACATAACATTTATTTATTGATTCATTTCAACATTCAACAAATGCAAACCTTTGTTTGCAGAGAGTGACCTTTCGATACAAACTTGTAGTTCAACCAAAAACAGGTATTGATTACCAATTATAATATTGTGCACCTGAAATGATTTCCAGGTTAAAATAGATGAATAGCGTGCAATGAACATAATTATGCTTAACAATAACAAAATATTGTGCTGTTGCTTCTAAAAAGGATGTTAAACAACCATCTGGTAAAGAAGTGCTTACCGAAAGAGCGATGAAAGAAATTGATGTGTTTATTTTAATCATTAGTACTAGGCATGTACAGTATCATTGAGAACATTTCAAAACTGTTTGATCAACATGGATTTAATGTGTTTTTGATTTTTTTTAACCGTTCAGTTGCTTTACATGCATGTATTTACATGAAATGTTGACAATTTGAATGTGGCCTCCACTTGTTAAGCGTGTTCAGTATTACTGTTACAGTAACTTATCAGAGTCGAGTAGGCATTAGAGGTGCTTTGGTACAACACAAATCACTGTGTAGTTTACCACTCGTAGCATTCACGCATTTAGTCATACAGTATAGGGGAATTAAATAGCTGGATCTAGAAATGTCCAAACACTGTGCGTTTTACACTGGCATGTATCACAGCTTGGTGTTGTATCATTCCTGATAACAGTAGTGTGTGTTTCAGAGCTCTGATATGTGCTGAAGGGGGCAGCAGAGTATTAGCTGTTTCAAATCGATATCCACAAGTTGATATTGGAACAGTTGCTGTATCTAGAACAGGTGGAAGAGAGTGACAATATATTTGAGGCTGTGAGAATGATGACAATCCTAATCTCATAAACAGACTTTAGAGTCAACGGTGTGATGTATTTAAAATCGAGAACTGTCAATATGGAACTCTTTGGTATCAAACCTCACTGACAAAATCTGCCTCAGGAATCATTCTTTTAGCATTTTATCACATATATATTTACATTTGAGACATTCTTTACAATGTGAAGTAAAAAGGTAATTGACAGTGATTCTCAAAAGGTCAATTAGACATTTAGCAGGTTGTATAAAATTTGTTTGCAGTTTTGCATTTAACAGAGCGATATTTGTTTTGCTCAATGGAGGTTGGACAACGGAGTTGCACTTTTTTCTTTTTTGTTGTCTGTGTTCATGTGAGAATATATGGTTTATATGGTTTTAAAGTGCTCTATATGGAACCATCTCGGCCTTTTACAGTATATAAAAATAAATGTTTAGAAAGTTTCTAAATGCTTTCTTTAAAGTCATTTAAGGCACAATCTTTAATATTACATATAATGTAAAAGACCATTTCAGTTGTGGAATATGACATTCTGTTATTAAAGGAAAAAATATAAGGACAAATATTTACGACCAAAATTAACTCACCAAAAATGAATCACAAATTTGGTTTATTCTCTGAATTTGCAATTTTCAAATATGAAAATCATGCCAATATTTGTTAGGATAAATTCAGGGACTTGAGGCTATGCTGTTATAAAGCTAGACTATATAATCCCTGACATTCTGTTAAAACAATTAAACCAATTAATAATTTTTGAGTTGTTTGTTTTTGTGCCAGGTTGCTCAGAGCTGGTAAAAACACTTTTCATATTTCACAGCTGTGATGTCTGGCAGGCCAGAAATATATCTCATTGGTCAAGGTCCTTTATTGAATAAAATAAAAAAAGACATACGTTAATGTAAAAAAATTAAATGTATTGACATTCAACAAATAAAAGGTGAATGTGAACATTTTTTATGTGACCTTATATTAATTGCAAAGTATGTGTGATAAGATTCTTTTCCATTAAGTTTCCACAAAAGTTGTTATAAATATACAAAAACAATTTTATTAAATAGCAACAAAAGTGGAGGACTGATGCATAATATACACATATCTTATGTTTTGAAAGCTTTATTTATTAGCTCACATATTTTTAAGCACTGTACAATATACTGTTAAATAGCAAATAATACACATTTCTTTCATCTAGAAAAGAAATATGGATAAACGTTTCATGTTTGATCACACTTTGAGGTTAACTCTATCATGGTACTTCTGATATGGGTCATTAAGATACCAGTTTCTTCTTTTCCAAAAGGATGTGGTCATTTTATCCAACAGTTTACATTGAGTTTTATTGCAGAAAACATGTTCTCTCAGACGCTTCTTCCTGGCTGCTGACTTCTTCCACAGCTTTTTCTTATATCCAGCCTATAAAAACAGCTTTATTAAAAAGACGCAACATGCAGGACACAACATTTATGGTACTTCTTCCCAGTATGAATGTAAGGATCACATCACAATGTACCTTTCTCCTCACCCACAGGCCACAGTGTAGCCTGAGAAATCTTTGCACAACGGACTTCACAGACTTCCTTTTGCCTTTTTTAATACTGTAGTATGTTAAGTTTCTACTCGGCTGGAGATTCAAGGAAGGGATGAGTGGTGTTACACTGCAAAAGAAAAAAGCATCAGGAAAACTTTGGACAAAAACACTATGTATACTATGAAATTTATTTATCTTAAATGCAGGCGTAAGATATCACCGTTTGCTGCTTATTCAATATAATCAACCAGCTTTTGTATAAGACATAAAACATATACATACCGCTTCAGTAGAACAGTCTGTTGGACAGTGTTATGAACAGGAGGCTGTGGTCTAAACACATGTCTCTGCACCAGAGTAGAGAAGCGAGGGGTCTGATGTGTGACTCTGACAGCATGAGAGATACAGTCTCTTCCTAACACCGACAGAGGTCTCAGCAAACCTGATCATCAGGGTAGAAAGTAGTTTCGTTAGTTTTACAATTCTACTCACAATAGGGCTTCTATTATGATCTTATTTACAATAGCATACTACACAATGACACGCAATACATCTTCGCATTAACTATATGTTGAATTATTATTTGGGTATTAGATGGTTAGCATATAAAAGAATGCATTTTTAACATTGTGTGTCATGCAGTCCGAAATACAGTTCACTGCATCTTACGTGACATACGTGATTTTAATACAATATTTCAGTTCACACAAACTCTATTAGCCTTACGAACACTTGCGATAAACTGCCTTGTATCTTGTAAAACATCAACATGAGCGTTTCATACCCGACAGACCTCTCGTCAAGGTGGCCGCCATCTTGAACTCCACTGACGCGTGAACTACGGTGGCCTGTTTGGACAAACAGCTCAGACAGCGCAGACTGCTTTAGATGATCTCGCGATACTTTGAATGTCATACGTTTCATACAGGATATAAAATTCGCAAATAGATTTCTGTTCAGGATGCCGAGATACCCGTTTAAAAAAATACATTATTATTTAAAATGTTAAGTATTTTGGTACTATTTACACAAAATATGTAAATATAAATTTTATTGAATTTGTATTATATTGCTGCTCATTACCTAATGCAATTTCTTTTTAAATAAACTAGAAAATTAAAACGGTTTTACAGTAATAAAAAATCACCAACTATAGTATTTGACAACATGCATAAGTAATTTGTTATTTTCTTAGGGGTTGGAAATAAGTGCTTAAAACTGGATTAGTCACACTCACATGATATAGGCCTATGTGGTGATTTTCGCAGGGTATTTTTAAGCATTGAAAATTCAGTCAGAAAATCACCATTAAACTCACAGACACACATTTACATCAAAGTAGTGCAAAGCTCTTTATTCCAGTATACACCCTGGAAATTGTCAAAATGTGTTTTAAAAGGAATATGGGGCACGTCACACGAAATATGACACTATGCAAATGTATATATTATAATGTACCTTGAATATCCCAGGTAGTAAAAAGTAGTGGTACCAGAACAAAATAACCAGTGGTCTGTGAGCAAAATAAGCATAATCCAGCACCAGTCCAAAAACCTTTTCAGTGCCATGACTCTTAATATCTTAATATCTGGTGCAAACAAAACAACTACTTTTCAATCTTATTACAATATGAAATTCAGTAACATGGTCAGTAGTAAACAAGTATAAAATTGGAATGCAGAAAGTGCCATAACTTGACTTCAACATCACCGTCATTGTTCATTAAATATTTAATAGTATCTTACCACCAGATAAAGCTTGTTTAAGTTCAATAAAAGGTTTGTCTACATTGAAACAAAATAGGCGCTGCTGAAAATGTTTCAATAATATTTTAAACATTCTCACTTGTTTTTCAGCTTTTGTGTCTTTGCTCATAAATTCCAAATATCAACTCAAATGCATGTAAGGCTGCGCCAACAAAAAGATGCTCTTTGTTTTTGTGAGACTTTGGTTTTGGAAGTACATGGTAACATCACCAGCCGGCGTACACGGGCTCTGCATCACAGGGGATTCCGTAGAAGTGTCCAGGCAGTCTGTCTTTTCGCAAAAGAGGTGTCCGAGCGAGGGACAGCTCACTGTCATTGTCTTTTCTCCTCCGCAGAACCAAAACAATAATGAAGAGAAGACACACTGTGGACAAGAGACAACATTTGATCTCGCAATCAGGTATACAGTATTACTGTTAATAACGTTTTTGTACTGATTTATAGTAGAGACAATTTAACTTTTCAACTAAGATTTAAAAGTATCATAGAAGGCAGGCACAAATGATCAAATTAGACTTACAAAAGTATAACCAAATACTTATAACCAAAAGGTCAACTCCCATTGACTAACTCCCCTCAGTCTTTTATCTGTGAAATGAGCATTTTTCATAGTTTGCCTTGGGTACAAAAGTTCAATTGAGGGGTAATGTGATGTGAAGTTCATACCTCCTCCTCCAATAACAAGAAGTGCTATGGTAACAGGAGAGAGTTCACATGTGTCGCCCGCTTTTCTGAAGAAGGTCTCCATGCAGTAACCCGGGGCTGTGCTGCCCTCAGGGCAGAAAGCGTCATTAGGACACTGGATCGGATTTACATCAGGACTCTGGGACATTGAGACAAAGACACGATTATTTCTTGGTAGTGATTTCTATAAAAATAAATATTGTACGTAAAGACTGTTTACAGTGTAAAAGAAGGCTGACGTATACCTGTAGTGTACACTATGCATAAATAGCCATTGCCAATATTTGAAGTTAATCATTTTCTTAGATAAACAAGGAAAGAAAGTCCTAAATTATTAAACGTTTGGTTGAGCCAAAGTTACAAGAGGAACATGTGACCTAGTATAAGCAGAGACCGAATAAATGTGTGCGTGAGTGTTGTTGTTGTTTGATTAAAGGAAGCAGTCGCTCACAGGGCAGTAGTGGTTTTCAGGGCAAAGGTCACAGTTCTCTTGACCCCAGCGGATCTGATAGAAACCACTGTTGCAAATCTGGCACATTGTCTGATGGGACGGCTTGTGCATTCCTGTCAACAAACACCAACATCAAAGCATGATTTGGGTTTTCATAACCATACTGCGGAAATTCCAATTTCCTTATTTTACAAAGTCCTTTCTTCATCAGCTGAACTATGACAAAACTTGTACTGTGATTAATTTACATAGTGTTTTCTGAACATGTTTTTGTGATAACATGAATGACCTGATAAAACACTTATCCCCCAATTTTTATCTGGAACGCCATTTAACTATAAAACCACATTTACATTAGTGCTACACCCAACCCTAAAATCTAACCGGCTGTCAGGAATGTTGTTTAGGTGTGCACAGGTCCTAAGATCACCTTAATTAAACTTATCTCTTAACTTATCTCTAAACTAAATCTCTTAAGTTTTCTCTTATTGGCTAGACTGAGAAGGTACCTGGGCGACAGGGCGTACATTCTTTGGCAGCAATCTGTAGAGCTTCTGAGCCTGCAGGACAGATCTGACACTGGGCACAACTGGAAGAACTATCAGAAGGGTGGAAGAAGTGCATTATGGCACATGACTGTACATTCTGTACATAATATTTACGTCTAAGCTGAATACCTGAAAAAAGGAACTTACTTGCAGTATGTGCCTTGTGAACATGGGTTACAAGAAGTTGAATTTGGCAATGATGTGTAGAAACCTGAAGCAATAATGAAAATCATTTGTTGTCTCTCTGATATGTAGCCATATTTGTGCAATAAGACGGGTCAATGTTTCGTTCCAAAGCAAAGTAAAAAAATACGTGAATAACAAACTATATTTTATATCATGTTTTAAGAAGAATGTACACATATCACTTTGTAAAGCAGTATAAAACGGTTACCTGGTGTGCAGGCGGTGCAGGAGACCGAGCCTGTGATATTAGTATATGAACCAGCAGGACACGCCCGACACACAGGGCTTCCAGGAAGGCTAGAAACAAAATATTGTAAGGCATACTTGGAATATCATGCTTTTAATAAATCAACAAAGTAATAGTTTCTCATCTTACTCGCTGTAAAACCCTAATAAACAGGGCAGACACCCCTGCTGTCCTGCCAGAGGCTGATAGAAGCCCTGTGTGCAGGGAAGACAAGCCGCAGGAAACACACACAGGCCAATGTCAGGACAGCATGAACACAGCAGAGTTTCTGATGACACAGAATGAAGACAAAGTATGAATCAACATGAAATGCACATTCTTGAAAACCTCATGAAATCAAAACAATAAGAATAACAAACATGTTTAATTGTTACAATCTTTCATTTTTTTCTCAAATAAGAAAAGCAACAGATTTTGATGTCATCAAAACACCACCACAACAGACGAAACACATACCATTATCATAATAAGATCCCGGAGCACAGGCAGCGCAGGTGGAGGTGTTGAGGATGGAGCAGCTAGGTTCTGTAGTGAAGGGCATGGTGGGAGTGGTCACGTTCACACTAACTGTGGTGATCGTCACAGCAGGGCTAAGGGTTGTCTGACTCATCACCACTCCTATATAATGACAGAACACAAAAGTAGTGAGCAATGAGATGATTTGACATAAGAATCTTAAAAACACCATTAAGAGGAAGAAACAATTAATCCAAAAAGACAATACTTTGAAGAATATCACAGCTACATTTAAAATGGATCTTTATTAATCCTATTCAACTTATTGAAAGAATGCAAGCAGCTATGCTATGCATTCTACAAAGTAATACCGAACAAATAAATGGGTCATTCCTACAGTTACTATTTTTACAAATTATGTCCACTCCGTATTATAATAACCTAATAGGTTAAAAATATATAATTGTTTGTAATTCCAGCTTTAACCAACAGACAACGCGTCCCTTAGTCCTGTCGGATTCTGTCTTTGTTATTATTTATTAAAATAAGAGTCTTTTCACACAATATATGTCTATTTCATAAAAATGTTTAAATTCCTAAAAATGACTTTATTGTTTACTTTTAACATAACACAGCACATTAGTAAAATTTTTATTTAATTTCAAAGACAATAACTTCACTTTACATTGTTTATCAGTTTACATCACAAAGGGCTTAAAATACAAAATATTACAGAAGGATAGTTAAAAATTTCTAATATAACAAGGTGGACAAAATAATCCCACAGTGGACAAAACAATCACAGGATGTATAAAATATTAAAAACAGCAAATGTAGGTACTATAGGATAATAAAGAGGTCTTAAAAGTATTAGAAATAAAATGAGGTGAATGACACAAATGACATTTCTAAATTCATTTATAGACAACAAATATTAGATTTATTTGTCTTTGCTTATTGTAAACATATACTGCACAATAAACATTACAAACAGCCATGAAGAAGTTCATATATGATGTTATATCATGCTCACTTTGGCTTAGTACTATTTATAATTTTGACTATTTTTTGGTTGGCTAATATGTCTATTGTAACAGTATCACATGACACACACTCAAATTCCTGTGACTGTGTGTGTTTTTGTTATTGTCTGTTGGTCTGCACTGTAAATGGCACAGCACATCAGGGGAATGAACAGAGCTCTTATTGTGACTGTAATCACATTAGCCATAAGGCCGGCCACCCTCAACAGTGACAAAGTCACCCGCAGAAAAAAACACAACTATTTTAGGTCATATGACTTGATTCCAGAAATACTGAGGACCAGTAAATAAACCAGGACCTATTTGACTGTTTGTTCTGGTCCATGTATTTTACCATTTTGATACTCAGAGGAAATTGGATTCACATGCCTATTACTGACTCACTGGGGAAAACTCTGTTTTTGCAAACACTTCTGAATGAGTAAAAAAGCTTAGTTGACATTTAACATGGATATGAACAACAGGGTTAATCTGATAAAATAAGTAATGTTTGATATAAAATACATAAAATGTTTAATGAGAATTTTTTTTATTACTTTGGCTTACAGATCAACTTCATGCAAATGTAAACCTTACAATGAAAGTTTTTATCAAAGGTTTTTACCATACTGATAGCCCAGGTGTCAATATTTTATTGTTTAAATATGCATGTGACATCTTTTTCATAGTTTTTAAAGCATTTTCATCAACACATAATTTGAAAGTGCCACTTTCAGAATTGCCGTGTCTGTAATGGTAAATATTCCTCATAAATGCAAAAATTCTATAAAGTTGTTTTTAAATTAAACAACCATGTTATGTTTCTTGAAGAGTCATCTCTTCTCCATTTGTTGGGTGTTATTGCTTAGTTTGTGCATTTTAATTACATTAATTCACATTGCCTCGTGCATTCTTTTATGTCACATCCATAAAGCAAGTATATTCCTCTTAAATTAAAACTATGTGTATAGGCTGATATTTCTCAGTCTAAACTCAACAGGGGTTTATCAAATCACGTTTGTACATATTTGTAGTACGGATTTGTCAGGTTTATTAAGATGTCAAGCTTGCTTTTAAACGCATTAAATATCCATGGGTGGTTTCTCAAACACCCAAAAGTCTACAAACAGGAACTCACCAGACATTTTAAGCACTAACAACGATGTATGTAGTGTTAGGTATTTGTAAAATTCACTGTTACTGATAACAGATATAAATCAATAAATAAACAGATAGATTTGGAAACTCACCCAGAACACAAGCGATGGCGAAAACAGACAAAACTCCCCCAAACGCCATGATCCAGAGATTCACTTCAGGAGTCTCCGCATCTGTTTATCATTCTGAATTCATCACGTTAGACGAGAGTTTATTAAAAGTGTGAAACATTGTGAACTGCCGCAGAGCTCTTCACTCTTTCTATGGGTCATCAATGTCATATGACAGATAGATCATGTGATCAGTCGCATTCCTTTGCGCTTTCCTTATTAACCACTCACAAATTCTCCTTTATAAATGAGCTACGACTCAGAAAATGTTCTTCTAATATTTTCGCTAAGTGACACATTTAGTGCTTTTTAAACGTCGTTACTCGAGTGAAAATCTCATTGAAGTCCCGCCTTTAAAAAACGCACAGCTGGACAACGGAATAAAACTGACAGGGTTGCCATGGTAACCAAGAACTTCCGCCAAAACATAAAAAAGAGGAAATAAACAAATAAAAGACATGACATTTAACATTCTTGATTCTTCTGGAGGATAATAAATTCAATAAAAATTTACCCTGCAGCAACAATAACTAGTACAATGGCACTGTATGTTAAAGACATTCATCAGCATGATTTTTCAGCAAGTAGTTCGTACTAGAAAAAGCCCATGAACGTACATACCTATCTAAATATATCTGGGCAATTCCATGCAAATATTAACCTTTTCATGAATAAGTAAAGTTTTAGCAAAGATTTTCACCATAATGATAGCTCAGATGTCAATATTTGGTGGTTTACATACTCATCAAACCTTTACAATGATTTTTTATATAAAGCGTGGTTTTTCATAGTCAGGTAAAGTGCTGTTATCAGAACTGTCACATTCATAACAATCCATCTTCCTCGGGCACATGAAAAATATTCCTCAGATATATTTAATTACAAGGCAATGGTGCTGTCAAACATTTGTACTTTTATATGTATTTATTTCAGACCACAAATTATGTCTTTGTTTCATAGTGTAATGAAAAATAACATTCCCTGAGTACAACACAGCCTTTCAATTCAACACTGGACAGAGCGAAACAATCATAGCAACATGTAAACGAAAACATAACAAAAACACATAACACAGACAGATTTACAACACTAAACACACAAACTGTATAGACATGTAGACAAATTAAACTCTTTTACACAAATTCATGTTGAAATGTGCTATGTAGTACAGTGAAACAAGTTACAAGACACAAGTTACAAGCCCTCAAACATCTCAAACGGCTGAGAGCTGATATATGGATAAAAGAGCAGTATGTGATTCAAAAGCTGGTGCCTTTTAAAAACCTCAAATACTTAAAATAGAGATTTCCAATTAGAATTTCTTATTAAATTGAAACAGAAACTCTCATATAAATAGCTGTTTTGGAAAACATATAGCATTTCACAAAATGACATATGGCAAAAAAGAGGAAAAAAATAAATAACATTTTTGTACAATGCAACTTTTTTCTTCCCTGTCAGTTTGATTTATTTATGGCTTGCAGATCAGTTAGTGCATAACTAGTAATAAAGCTACAATGTTCACTGCAATGGGAATGTTGTTAGCAAAAAACATATTTAGGCTTTTGCTTCTCTTGTATCCTATTTCTGTTGTATCCTATTTGATAAGATATTTTTAGTGGCCAAAGAAACAGAGAAAAAGATGCTCATAAATGCCTTGTTTGTCACATGAATCACATGTAACGATTATACATCTGTATTCACACTAGCTGCTTGGCCGACATATCCTTTTTAACATCCTTCCCTGTCTTTGATGGAATCCTCTGGGCAATTCCATATGGAACATGAGCTGCCACAGTTCCAAGCTCTGCTGCTCCTTCCACATGAAACATCTGATCATCAAAGAAGATATGAGGCCTAATCCTTTCCAGCATGGGTCCTTTGGGTGCCCCTGCAAGGAAAAGGGCCTCATCCGTCTCCAGACCCCAGGAACGTAAGGTCTTGAGGGCACGGGTGCCCGAACTGGCCGCACTTCGAGCAGTAACCAAATAGGTGCGTATCGGACAGTCCATGCGCTGACCTTTGGCATAAAATTTCTGTTGCAGTTTTCCCAGAGCTTCCAAAAATCCCTTTAGTGGCCCCTAATAGACAAAGAAATTAATTCAGCCAACAGATTACAGACTTTATTATTATACGCACACATTTTTAATCATCTAATAAAAAAACATGAGAAACACCACAAAATAATATTTCACCATAATATTACATAAGACACACATGATCAAGCGGTTTATTTTCATGAGCCTTCTCGTGCTCAAAGAACTTATCCAATCCATGAGCTTTGTAGATTCTCTCCGACTCATCTGAGAAGAGAACGGCATCTCCATCAAAGGCCACTCGCAGCTGAGTCTCTGGAACCTCTGTGATTTTCCCAGGTGAGAAGACTGTAGCTGCTGCAATTCCTACCACAATAAACACAAAATGACAATATTTAAGATCGTTAGAGTTAACCATATCTAAATGCCGTTCTCACCTCCTTCAATGGCTTCTCTAACTTTCACCGAATCAGCAGACAGGTAAAGGTTGGTATGGTAGGCCTTCAGATACCCAATAGGACTGTTGCCTCCAGTCATACAGAAGCGCTCTAAGAACAGCTCTGGAGATTAAAGACAAAAAAGAGACAAATGACATCACTTATGCTTCTGACATATGTCAAATTTCAAAAGGAAATCTAAATATCTAAAGTTAATTTTAAATCTATCAAGACGCAGCCAATCACATAGTGTGTGTTAGTGGATAATAATGAAATATCTTATGACTTACGATGGTGGTTAATTGAGTTGATGAGTCTAAGTCCCACATGAGCATGATTGCTGGTCATCAGAACCACGTCAAAGAGTTCTTCACTGTCTGGATACAACTCCCTCAGCTTAGCATTTACTGCTTCCACTGCCTATAAAGGACAGGGACATAAACTTCTACCTTCTCTTTACATCATGCATTTATTTATAGTTGCTGTACTTTTTCAATAACAGGGTACAAAAACTTTTGGGGAAGTAAATGATGACCACAGCTGGTCCCTTCACAGTATGGAAAAAGTTTGTTATATATTGTATATACACATTTATTCATTAATATCTATTGAAAAATCTACAAAATAAAACATAAGAGAGATCACACAAATTGTAGTGTTTTATGTTTAGTATGGCCTGAATAAGCTATTGGTCTACACACAATCATAATAAAATTTACAAAAATAGCCCAGTTTAAAAGTTTATATTTCCTTGATTTTTAATACTCTCCAATGTTGCCTATAGACAATCATTGACTGTTTTTTATTATTATTTGTGATACTTGTTCAAGTCTCTTGATCTGAGCCATTAAACTGTTCAAAAAAGTCCTCGGATTCTGCACATTTGCTTTTCTTTTGCATTTTTTGCACTTTTCCAACTGTGAATATATGACGTTAAGATCTACATTTTGCATAGTAACACTGATATTAATGAGAGACTCATACACAACTATTACCAAAGATGTACACATGCACTGATACTGAAAAAGGCAACACACTATATTAAGCGCCAAGGGTATGTAATCTCTTAAATATCTTAGGTAGTTTTTGAAGGGCATAATTAAATGAAAAAGATGATTAAGAAAATATTAACAACTGACACTGATGATCCTGTTTACATACAGGGCTTATCACGTTACCTTCCAGAGCATCCAGAGCAACAGATCTGTTTTGTTTTGTTGCTTTTCCTGCTGTGAATTATAGATCAGTGGTCTGTCATTATGCAGAAGCAGGATTTACCTTAATGAAGGAAAAAGCAGGTCCGGGAGTAAATGGCTCAGTCTCATGTTGGAACTGGTAGCTCAAATATGCTTCCATTCCCTGTTGTTCATAGATCTCCTGCTCCAGATCCATATTGAAGAGAGCACGGGAGGACACAGCAATAGTTATGGCATTCTGAGGCTTTGGCTGTATAAAAATAATGTGACATATCAATAATGTGACACAATAAATAAATAAATAAATACCAGTGACCAACGTTAAATACCACTATAACAAATCATTTATTTATAGCGTTTACAAATAAATAAATAAATAAAACCGCAGGCCTACATAAAGACATTAATTTATTGATTAACAACATAAATATCCACGAAAAAGTAACTTACATTAAACCACACAGATCATAAAGTTATGAGATAATCTGCGCTAAGCGTTTTATTTGAAGCAACTGGTCTCGCGCGCGCCTTCATAAATCAAAAACATGGTTCATACCAAATGCTGCGTTGAAATTTTATCTTGGATCATGGTTTTCCTGTTGAAGTCTTTAATATTTTTGCAGTTACACTACTGCACGCTTTATTCAATGGTTCAGTTATGCGCCCATCAATGCACCAAATGTCACGTTTATCGTGAGCGCGCGTCTGTTTAACGTCCAGTCGCAGGTTTTATTTATAGAGCTATTAGCGCATGCATGTGCTTCTGATGACCACTCATGCCTTTAATCACAACTATAAAGTACTTTATAATAAATATATATACTTCATAATATAGTATATTTTATGAAACTAATAGACTCACCGGCTTAGGTTTTTTGCTAGGGCTTGGCTGCTGATAGATCTCCTTCCGCTCCCAAAGACCGTGCATCTCTTTTACTAGCGGTTTGCTCATGATAGCAGTGTATGAGGATGATGGTCAGAAATAACCTGCTCTGTATGACCTTCACACATGCAGGACAGTCTCTGGAGCAAAGCGGAAGACTGCAATCAAATGAGCAGGAACTGATACATGTACAGTAAAATTAAAGACGACAGCGGCTTTGATACCCACCTGCTCCCACACCATCACATCCTCCTCATGTCACCTCCAGACATAAAAGACTTGAGAACAACCAGTAGCATCTGTGCATCGTGCTGCATTGAGTTTATCTGTGGGCTTTTGAGATCTCTGCCAGAGAGATGCAGATATCAGAAATATTCCCATGACAACTGCATAAGATGATTATGAGATGTGCTCTTATAACAAGCCCTATAGATCATTCTTAAATGAGAGTGGTCAGTGATTCACAGTTGTCTAAAAGTTTAGCTTGCATTTACCTGCATCCTTTACCGCTTAGAATGGGGCACTTGATTTCAACAAAAACCACACAAGGAAATGATCAATCACCTCCAGTTATGTAAACAAAAAAGTCATTTATTACTTTTCATTGCATGACATAAATACTAAGTAGACTTTGAAAAGTTTTTTTTTTTTTACATTTTTATACATTATTAGACTGAACCGGCCTTTACAAAATAAGAACAAGCTTTGAATAAATAGTGTAAATTCTCTCACTGTGATTCTCTTTATACAGAAAAAGTCATTTTATACATATATAATTTCATTATTTTTGCTCTCTGTAAAATAAAACCTCTGTATAATTTCAAAGACTCTTTTTTTCAATTAATACAAAAAAGGCAAAAGCAAAGACAAGACATTGAGGAATTAGGATTGGAAGAGAAAAAATTCAGAAGGTGAGCTCTTATCACGTGACAGGTTGGAAGTTGAGTCTGGAGACACTGAACCTGCCATCAACTTTGGCTGATTTCCTGTTTTACACCATGTCATTTCAAATCGCAATACATTGCAAGAGTAGCTGGAAAAATCAATTCCTCAGTATTAAGCCAAAGTACAATTAAGACATGCCTGAGGAATGGTCATCAAAACAGAAAGCAAAAAGAAATCTGTATAGCAAACTACACAGTATGTCGATAAGCAATTTTAATACGTTATCTGCATCTAAGTATTAGTTTAGTGGTAATGAGCGACTACAAACTGATTTCAGTGTCAGGTCTAACCGTCTATCCCGAAGTTCAACAAAGCTGAAAGTGTTAGTAATATGTAGTTAAAAAGCAAATCAATTGGCAGATACTTGTAAACCTTATAATTAGTAACTATTAATGCATAACTACACTGAATAATGATGTTAAATTTTCTTAAGGACATGTTTCTGCTTGAAAAGAGGATTTAAAACTTCTTGATTAACTTGAATTTTGTTTCTTTCTTATAAGCATTAACAAGATAGAAACAGTTAAGAATTAACTACATTCGATTTAACCAGCAGAATCAAGTTGCCTCGACCATGATGTAACTTTTTTCCATCATGGTTGATATTTTACATCATGTAACAACATTGCTAGTACAGAACTAGTCATACTGAACCCCATAAATGTTCCTTTACAAGATGAATGCAAACACATTAGACCTATAATCTTCGAAACAGTTGTGACAGTTGTTAGCTCATGATGGGCTACAAGTATAGAAAACAATTAACAAAAATATTTTACTGACAAAAAGGAATTTTTTCTTAAGCAGCTAAATAAATATTAGAAGTTCATATTAGTAGTAGATTTCAATTAGTAGTAGAGGTCATATTTCAGTATCGAACTGATTTAACAGTGTTGGCAACGGTGTCTTAACAGCATTTAGACTGAAAATGCTTCATAATAATTGTCAGACGTTAAAACTATTTATTCTGCAGTTAAGCTGTTAAATGACTGTAGATTATTACGCATAATAGTGGGACATTGCTGGCCAGCTACAGTCAATTTTAAATTATCCACTATTGTCCTATAAAAGTGCATCATACGTTAGTTAGTAGTGTTTGTAATTTCTTCGCATTTTAAATAAAGTGTTTTGGCTAGAAATCGTTTTGTAGGATATTTATCAACAGCTCAGCTTGTCTGCAGGTAAACGTGTATTTACGATTGATATCGATTATGTGTCTTTATAAAATAATCCTCATCTTTGACTTCTGCAAGAAGACTTCATGACAGGTTTGTAAAACCTGTTAAACTGAAACCAAAGACTGAAGTGTCAGCAGCACAACACAAAACTAAAGCATGACTCTGAGATCAAAGCTTAAATATCCGTTCACACAGATAAAATGTAGTGGTTGGTCATCGTTTTTTTCTGGATGAGTGCATGAGGACAAAAAACATGCATCCGTTAGTGTTAAAAACCGTCTGGACTGACTGATGTGATTATGTTGGCGTACTGTAATAAGACAGAGCAGTATGAAAGGGTGCGGGGGGTCAGGAAGTCATCATAAGGGATGAGGTAGGGGGTTTAAAGTGTTCATTTGTACCAGAGGAAAAGCAGAAGGCTCCCACACACTGCTGTAAAAGGCAATTACAGTTCAGTTAAAAAAAAAAAACATTAAAACTTTGCACATTCATATTGGCATAAGAAAAAGAAGAGAATCTTCTTCCGGAAGATACAACAAATCCACGTCATACTTTCATCATATATACACATATATTTTTTTGGCCATTCAACTAATCCCAAAGTCTCACATCTGTTTTACAGAAAGCAGCATTATTTCCTAAATAAAACATCGGAATGAGAAAAAAGATCTGTGCTATATTGTGCCCCACGGGCATCATTGATGGTGCAGTTAGTGTTTATATTATTGTCTTTTAATATGTCACAGTTTAGTTTTCCTCATATTTAATCATGTGCTCACAGTTTACATTCACTCTGAAATCTGAGCCCACGTAACCTCAGGCGATAACCACCGGCAGGAAAAATCTTGCTAACAAGCTGCATTTTCGTTTTGCGAGTAGTTTTTACAGTTGCACTTCTGTTTAACAGAAAATCCAGCTTGTTTCATGCTCCATTAAAGCAAATGTAATTTAATTAAGCTTATTATTTAAAAGCAAAGCCCTACATAAATACTTTGGCTCCCAAAGCAACTTCCTTTATGTGCTTCCGTTTTGAGGCATTCTCGACAGCAACCGAGTCCATCCGAATGTTTTGTTCCCTCGAGGCTCTTACTATCGCTTTTTAAGTGATTGCATTTAGTGTTAATATTTACACTTTTTTGGGATGAAGAAATTTAAATAATATGCGGTTTGTTGTCATACGCTCATGGGTACTGAAGTATGAAAGTCTTGTAGTGTGCTTATGCGTGTGTGGGTGTACGGTGGTCAGATACCAGTCCTGTCACTGTAGAAAGGCGTTACGTGAAACATGTAGCAGTGAGTACAAACTCTCACCGGCTTCATCTGACCATATCTGGGCAACGGGGCTGAGTGCGATGAACAGCGGGAACAGAAGATCTGAAATGAAACATGCGCTCGGTCAATCATCTCATTACGTAAATGTATGTTTAAAGCTATCTGCTGGACATCCCTACCTTTCCACAGCTCCTGCAATGATGTTTCCTTCTAATGACTGTAAACGGAGCCTTACATGCAATGCAGGAATTGCAGGCCTCATCTGGCACCCACTCGGGAGGGTCTTGTTAGAGAAGAACAGAGTTTTAGAAGCAGTGAGTGTCTACATGCCTGAAATCAGCTTCGTTTCAAAACCAAAATGTCATAGACATCTGCTTTTCAAGGCAGCATAACTGAAATAGAATCTCATAAATAAATGATTAGGAAGAATGACATGGGCAGCTTCTCTCATGAAGGCCAGATGATGTTATGTTTTGTTATCATGTTGCTATTAATTCTTTATTTAGCACATACAGACATTGGATAAATTATTTTCATTAGAATAATTAATAAAACTTCATAATAATTATTTTACTAAGCTTGTCGCAATGCATTGGAAAAGTTTGTAATTTTAACTAAAAATAATGCAAATGCTGCAAGAGCTGTACCTTGGTTAACTGTAAAAAAATACAAACACAGTAAAAAAAAGTAATGGGTTACATTTACATTACAAAAAAACATTTTCTGTAAAATAATTTAAAACGTATAATTATATTACAGTGAAAATCTTTTTAATATTTAACAAGATTATAAATGTACTTTTAAAATAAAATATTGTTAAAATTATGTTTTTTGAATTTGAAAATCACTGTAAAATTAACGATGAAAAACAGTTAACAACTACCCCATTATTTACGAGTTATGTACATTAGGGTGTTTTGTTATGCTCACTACATCTCATTATGTTGTTTATTTAATGTTCATAGCACTTGTAATTGTCTCACAGTCTCATAGTCTCAAAAAACCCTCATAGTTTTTTGTGTTTGTTGCCCAGTATGACACCATAGAACCAATATAGAAGTACTAGCAATAGAAAACCCACTTGTGATTAACTCATCGTGTAGTTGTCCATTTTACCAGCTGCATTATGGTGGTTAACTGTAGTATATTATAAGGTACAAAGCAGATTTATAAAAGGTTACATATCTTATATATCAGTTAATGAAAAAAAAACTACAGAGTTGTTTTCTGGAGTTACCTGGCAACCAAAGCTGCCAGATTTTTACCGTAAAAGCGCCAGATTTTTTTACAGGGCAGTATACAATTGCAGCATAATTATGTTGCTCACTAGTCTGCATAGGAAACATGTCTATAAGTTCTTAAAATGCCGTCTGGGTAGGCAACTCTCTTTTGGAACAAATCTATATCACATAAACCACAACACAAAACGCCTCTTCACCTTTTTAGCATGCTGTACAGGTAGTGTACTGTACTGTACCAACCTTCAAACTGTCCCTCTCTGGCTTTGGCAGCGAGCTCTGATGAAGAGATGGTTTCCTGACAGAGAGCACAGTCTTCCAGCCCTGCGCTGCCCAGACACGGGCCTGAGGAGCATATCAAACAGCGCATTAAACTAATGATGTCTGACATCAGGAAATATAAACATCCTGTTAGGAGTTATCATTTTAAAAATGTATCTTGTTGACCTTTCTTGAGCTTCTCATTGTCTCCTTGCTCTGATTTTGTAGCCATGACCTCAAACAGCGTCTTTAAGATGCTCCGGAGGTCACTCGCGTAGTTTGTTTGCAACTGATCAGCCACACCTTCAGATGTTAAAAATAAGAAGATGGGTATATTAACATAATAAAAACCACTTTTTTACCTAATTTTACACTTTTACAGAGTACTTAATACAACTTGCATATATATGCACATTTAATGCAAGACAAATTAAAATTAGAGAATTTAACTACACAATACCTGTATTGTACCAAGTCAAACACTAGTTATAAAAAATTAGTTACAAAGAGGCTTTATTCCCTGCACAATCCATCACATTCGTCTGTATTTTGTTTTTAGTCGTCTTCATTATAATGTTTTACGTCCCATTTTGTTTTCAAAAGAATGTTTATATCAATATTTTCATATTCTGTGTGTTACTCTGAAGGTGTTTTGCCTTTCTATGGATAACAACAGTCGACACAAGCTGACTGAACACAGCTGTCCACTATTATTATATAATCTAATTATTATTTAATCTAATTATTGTGATTCAAATAGGTTGGTATATTGACATTGTGGTTTTTTAATGATGTATACTGTTTTGAACTATAAAATACATACAGTCATTAAAATTCCATTTTTTACTCCATAAACACATCAGACTTTTACAGTGAAGATAACAAAAACCTGTTTACATTGAAAACTTTATAAATAGTTATTAGTGTTGAACTAATTAGAAATACATTGGACTTAATAGTGTATTTTACATAATAAAGTTGATTAGCTTCAAGAACCAGGTATGTACAGTAATTCAAAATATTTTATCAATCTTTTATCACATCTTTATCATTTGTGGTAAGATGTGGGTGTATGTCAGAGAAACGCGTCAGGTGACTCTAACTACTCAAAGATCTACGATGACCTGGATAACTGAGCATACATTTCAAGGAGTGTCACATCACAAAAGGTTACAGATCCCTCGTGTCATTACATAACACACCTGATATGCAGACAAAAAGACGGTGGATGAGGTCACTACTGCTATGGAAACGAGAGCGGATTTTGTTGTGAGCAGCGAGTCTGGCAGCATGCAAAGCCAGCTGAATGTCCTGATGATCCAGATCCTCAGACATGTCCGAGCTGTTGGTCAGACTACTGACAGGGCTAAAAGGGAAAGATTATCAGGTTACGAAAAAGATACTTTCATTAAGATAATAAAAATATTTATTTAAATAAAAATATATTAAATAAAAAGTATGTCTTGAAATAGGGTTGAAAACTGCTTTTTTTTTAAATGCATCTAGTTAATCTAGAAAATGTGATCCCATGGGAACAATATGGGCTTTGTGCAATAATTTGCTGGACTTATGGACTTATGTTCCGGGCTTGATTGACACAGTTCACATCGGAGGTTAAAAAACTAAATTCTTTAAACAAAAAAAAGCCGCTCCACACGTCTCTTTCATTCTTGTCGCTAGATATGTATAATGTTTAATTCTACTCTGAACAAGCCACTGGTTTTGCAGCTGAAGTTTCAGTCCATGTTAAGGTTTAAAATTGTACGGCAGGGGTTCGGTCGAAGCCAATAAGCTACATATGTTTACCTGGGTGTGTATGAACTTGACAAACTGCATGTAGTAACAGATACACCCTCAACGTCACTGCTGGGGACAGAACTGAGGGGGGACTCCTGAGAATTGCTGCAGATCATTGCACAAAACATTGGGGAGGAAACACATGAAACAGAAGAACTCAAAAAGGACAACCTTGACACCTCTCCAAAAACGGTAACAAAAAGGTTTACAGAAAACTGATTTACTACCGCTAATAAAAACAAATAAAGATTCAAAGGAATTAAAAACTATACAAACCTAGAGCTGTTTTTGTTGCCTTCTTTGGATCCTTTGCCTGTAGTGTTAGGTTGAACCCTACATCCCGTTTCCTGATGGGTACAACAGGGTCCTCCCTCCCCCTGTCCTGAGACTCTATCCTGAGCCAGGAAAACTCCCGGAGCACTTGCTGGACATTTTTCACAGCAGGGATATTGGGACCAGTCCTGACTGCCCCCAGGAGGGGTAAGGTGGCCCTGGGCTGGTGGCAGGGTCAGCGGTAAATGTCCATTTCCTTTTCCTGGGCTGCCAGCAGCTACTGCTGATTGGATAACAGAGCTTGTGATAGTGAGCTTGTGTTTATCAAATCCCAGCATCATTCCCCGGCCAGCGGGCTCCATGGCGACGGCGTCCTCGCGGTTGTCAACGCATCCGGCAGCGCAGCACACGCAGGAGTTAAGCAGGCACTGAGTGGCAACTAAAGCCCCGCCCTCGCCGGCCTCCGGAACATCAGCTGACTGAGGTAAGACGACGGCCAAGTCAGATAAGTTTGGAGAATGAGGGTTGAATATTACAGTGGCTGACAGTTTCATTCCACCAGTACGATTGGCGATCTCTTCGGCAGCCTCCACGTTATCCTCGTCATGCAACCCGTCCCAACCGTTTACCAGATGCCCCACCGACTCAACTGATTGGCTCAGTTTGTGCTGATTGGTGATGTCGCTTGGCTGACAGACAGTCAACCAACCATTACAAGAAGAGTCTGTCAAATGGGCGACTCTAGGGCGGTCAGGGGATCGGAGGCATACGGTAGGAAGGGAAAGCTGCCTCCGGCAAATCTCAGTTACACCGTCTCCTCCGGCCTCGAGATCATCCATGAAGAAAACTCTATCCTCATCATGGTAGGAACCTGCTCCTCTCCGAGGAGACGCCTGCGTGCTGGAGGCAGCGCTTGAACCTTCCAGACTGCTTCCTCTGTATTGTCGAGGACGATGGGCTGGAGACTGATTCTGACTCGGAGGGGAAAGCAACGTGGACATTTCGTCCCCAACTTGGTGTACCATCATGTTGAGCTGCTCTATCTCTTCCTCATCATACTGCATGGAGCAAGCCAAGTCTATATCTGTGGCCTCCTCCTCTTCCTCACTTTCACAAGGTTCCTCCTGCTGCCCTTTACCACCTTCATCATCCTTCCACACGACATCCTCTTCCTGGGTTACACAGAGCGTGAGGTCCACAGCCTCAACCTCATCTTTCTCCAGCGTCTCCAGCTGGCTCTCGGGGCCGGTGGAAGTGCTCGGGTCTTTGGATGACACGCTGGGCCCCGCGGAAAACTCTCCATCCTGGGATATGCAGAGGCTGCGCTCCAGGGTCATGAGCTCTTCCTCTGTCAGAGTTTGCAGGAGGTCCCTGGCAAAGACCACAATTATGTAATTCACAAACATGCTGTGTTGCTCAGTTTCATACATAAAAAATTAACAGGGATTAAAATTTAAAATCCCAGGAAAGCTGTTAAGCACCAATTAAACAGTTACTGAGGTCAGCTCATGAGTATGCAATTCGTTTGGGGGTTTTGAATATTTTTTACATGAAGAAGCATTTTCAAAGTGTTACTATATCAATGTACAAACACCAAATTTTGGCAGATACTAACCACAAAATAATTATATTCAACTGCATTATATTCAAATTTTAAAATATATTCATACATATAATATAGACTTTTACAGTCTATATTAAATTGAAATCTGTTTCATTTTAAGTTTGTTTATTGTTAAAATGTGAAATATTTATTGTTGAGTCTTTCTCTTGGAGACCTTTCCATCAATATATAGTTTGTCATGATTAGATTAGAATTCAACTATAAAATATTAAAGTGAATAGTAAAAAAAAAACTAGTAAATAGTAAAAAAATTGTAAAAATCGTGTTGTACATGTGGAACGATGACAGTTAAACAAAAACAGTTACTAAATATGTAGATCTTACATTTCAAAGCCTCACCATAAAAAGAAACAAACATGTTTGAGAATAGAAAAACTCTTCTACTTGCTTCTACATCAGATAATCACCAAATTGGCAGTGTTGGTCAGAGGTTTAACTGAACAGCTATTGTGAGCACAAACAGTACCTTATTTTTCTCAGCAAAGTGCGAAAAGGCCGGAAGAGTTCAGACATGTCTTCTGGTTTGTGGTCGAGGTTAAGAGGCCCTTCGGAGTAGATAATAAGGCCACTAATAAGAGAGGACAAGGCAAAGGTTACCATTTCTAGCTAAGCTGAATGAAAGGAGTATGAGTTATGTAAACTGCATATTAAGATTCAGATGTGTGTGAAATATAAAGAACACATCATTATGGAGTGACATATCACTTACCAGACAATGGCAAGTCTAGGGATTGTAAACATGAGAGCTGGCTCGTAGTCATCTATCATGTCTTGTGTGAGATAGTCAAGCTTCAGGGCCCTTCGGATGGAACACATGCGATTATCAAAAACATAAGTTTCTTGAAATAAAAAACAATATGTTCATATTGATCAAACAATGTAAATATTCACCTCTCAACTGTTTCACAGAAAAGTACAATCACCTCCTGTTGGATGTAATACTCTTTAGGAGACTTCACAGGCACCATGGCTGACACATAGCTACAGTAAACAGACAGGACAATTATATTAATTACAAACAAAATAACTGTGTTATCACATTTGCCAATTTGAGAAATGATAACTGCACGTGACAGTAACAAGCTGCCAAAATGTTAGGGGTTTGATGGCATTTGTATAAATCTTAAAAGGTTCATTAAGATGATTTTAAGATGGCCGTACCTGAGCTCAAACTCAGCGAAAAGGCTGTCGAACTGTCGGAGTGCTTCCTTTATGCGGTCGGTGTAGTTGTTGAGATCTCGCAGTGCTTGGTCTCGGGTGATGTTACGTACCTCCTCCAGGCTGCGGGTGAGATCTTTGGCCAGTGGCCGCATGGCCATGCTCTCGATTTCACGATTCATGATGATGGATCCTGCTGCCAGGCACTGAATAGAAGAGTGATAACAATGGCACTGTTATTGCCACTGACAGGTCACACCCTGATAAAAGCCCACAGCAATCAGCCTTGATACTCTTGTTGGTAGAATAAAACACAGTTTCTATAACTATGAAATAGACAATTTTTATGTCATGAAGGTTAACAAGAGAAACGTCTGTAGGTAGGATGACAGTTAGCGTGCACTACCTCTGCCCCAAACCACAGCTGCCCGGCAAGGTTGTCATGACGAATTTCTTCTGGGAACTTCACACAGAAGTCTCTGTTGGCTCGGTCTTCAGGTATGCACTCATCCATAATTTGATTTATTATGTTCAGCACATTGTCCTGTATCAGTAATGAGCAGAGGCAAGATGCAGGGTTAGGACAAGATGCATCACTCCCTAAAGCTTATGTACAGGACATTCATTTAGCACTATAATCAGAATTGTAAATTGGCTACAACCAGGGCCAGATACTTTAGTCTTGCAAAACAAAACAAGTGACTTAAGATACGAGTGCAAACATATCTTAAAGGGATTGTTCACCCAAAAATAAAAATTATTTTATTATTTTCTCACTCTCATGTCATGTCAAACCTGTATGACTTTCTTGCTTCAGCAGAACACAGAAGAAGATATTTTGCAAAGCGCTGGTTACCGGCACCCATTCACTTTCATAGTATGAACACAAGGTACAATGGAAGTCAATGGGTGCCGGTAACCAGCGTTTTGCAAAATATCTTCTTTTGTGTTCCACAAAATTAAGAATCATACACAGGGTTGGAATGACATAAGGGTGAAAAAATTATTACATAACTTTTATTTTTGGTTAAACTACCCCCTTAAGTACTAAGTCTGATTCTTATATTCTGCACAGAGATATATTTTGACACAGTTTAGATTACAGTGACTTTCTTCTGTAGTTTTTCAGTATGTTTTGTTTTCTCGTTAAAATACGTTTTTTTGTGGAATTGTATTTCACAACAGATTTGGTAAATAAAAAAGTCTGATATTATAAATGCCTATTTTTTTCAGATGCTTTTATCCAAAGAGACTTAAAAGTGAAAAAATATTAAATGTTTAACAAACAATAAGTGCCATTTATAAAATCTCCAGAACAAATACAATAATAATGTAGATGTGTTTACAAAAAAAGCATACACAAATTTTTTTACCAAAGAAATTAACTTGATATTGACTTCAAACATGTTCTGTTTCAACTATGTATAGGGACTGACAGGCAAATATGCCTTATTACTAGTTTCTTTAGGAAAGAGTTACATAAGACCGTTTTTCTGTCTCTTTTCAAGAAAAATTCATTCATAATAAATATAATAGCAAGATAAGTGAGGCAGAGGATAGGGTTCCATAATTAAACATCTTAAAAACACTGAAGAAAATCAAGTTGGGAAACCACACCTGGCGAAATAAGAGCAAAAAAGTACCGTGACATCAAGATATAAAACGACTGACCTGGCAGGAGCGGAACTGGTTCACTAGCAGGGTACACCTCTGAGGGTCTTTCCTGCCATCTAAACTGTCCAGCTCGGTGGCCACCTGGTTCAGCTCTTCATCTGCATAGTAGAACTGGGCCAGCAGCTGTGGATCTGACCTCTGTACAGAATCAAACAGCAAATGTAAACAGACGACCGTAATCAAGCATACCATAATAATGTATCACGTGAACAAACAATCCAATGATAACATTAGTAAGTATCAGAGTCCTGCAGTATGTGTGGCTGACTTTTTGTGCAAAAATATTCTTATTGCAAAAGAAACAGACAGTTAAACTTTGTTCATGACAGATGTTACTGCACAGTAAAACCTGTGAAGTTCTGTGTGCTGATTTTATATGGATCTGATCATAACTTGAAACACAGACCATAACAAGCATCAGAAAGGTATGCGAGTTGCTGTATGACTACAGTTATAGATGTCAACACTTGATTAAGAAGCACTGATGGGGATTCGAACCTTTGGACCCCTTGAGCTCCATTGGTCATCTAATAGGCAACACATTACAAACTGGAGATTAAATGTGTTCAGAGAGTAATACAAAGAGTGTTTCATAGCATTGTGTTCTGCTCGGCAGAACATTCGCTCATCAAACTCTCATCACATTTTTGATGGATTTACATTGTGTTCTTTTCCAAATCATCATTTTCACACTCTTGACTACATGTACGCCAACTTTGAAGATGAAATCTTTGTAAAGTTTTTTACATGCGACACAAGGCCTCTACAATATTCTGCTCCCTAAATGTGATTCCAGTCGAATCCCTCATTCAACGTAAACCTAAATGACCAGCAAAAGTTCAATATTAGGGGTCAGGGGACTGTTTAAACACGTAACCCTAATAAATATATAATTGCAATAAATACCTTAGCAAGCACCACTAACAAAAAACAATGCAAGTAACATTTTCTAACAAAATTTTACTGTCTAGCTGTCTGCAAGTCATGACCATTACCCTATATTATTTGATCAGCAAGTCTTTGATGCGTGCCAATTTAGAATCTCCATGTGAATTTGCCTAAAACATGGGCCAAAGCTACCTGATCTGATCAAAATCAAACCACTAAAGCCTCAAAATCACCAAAGTTGATGAGCACACGTAGAGTAAAAAAAAATATTGGGAAGTTCTTAAAGACACAGAAGATCATGCTTTACGAACACAAAGATAAATCTGACCGAACACAAAGAATCAGTAGTGTTTTGCAGAAAACAAGCATCCGGGTTATGAGGTTAAACAGACTTCAGAGTGATAAACATAACATACATAAAAAGGTTTATGGTTACAGTACAGTTATGAAATTAGGGCAACGCTGATAATACCTACCCTTGCACTACCTTTTTGCATTGATGCTTAAATCAAATGTTCTGCACATGTTAACCCTGCATCTTTTCTATTTTTAATCGCAAACCATACGCTAACCATTGTTTAATCTTAGTAAGCATTTGATGCAAAAGCTTAATCCAGGCGCTGTTTGTGAAGAATGTATCCAAGTGAGTCACAGTCAATGAGGCAGAACTACACCCATGGGCCAAGGCTTCTGTGACAACAATGAATGTTTGCACATCTCAAGGGAAACACTGGGTTTAATTCCAACAAAAGACTTCAATGCTCTAACATCCTGCTAGAAGATTATTCTGATTTTGTTTTACAAAATATTTATCAAGAGATTTATTCTTAAAGATTTTTTGATAAACATCAGAACACAAAGAAGCTGTAAACAAGATACAATTGCATCAGTAAAGCAAGGTGTGAATGTCGGTAAGAGCTTGTGCACAAAAGTTGTCAGCTGTGGTGAATTATTTATCAATATCCGAACATGTGAAGAATACAAACTGCTGAGTCTAAGAAAGTTGTGACCACACTAAGGGACAAAGAAGCTTATCGAAAAAGCCACAACCTTGTGACAAACCTGTACCACAAAGGTGACAGGACATAAAACATATCAAAATAACACAATATCAAGTGAATATTTCTGTTTTCACATAATTCTGAGCCAAGATTATATCAAAGACAAATCCTAAAGCCATTTACTAGGTGACACCGTGGTTATGTTTAATCATTAGTGAGATGCCTACCTAGACAGCACCTTATTATATTAGCATCTCATATATTCATATACACATGCTGCTCACAAATAAATGCTTAGGCAGCTGAAAGTTATCATATAAATCCAAATAAGACGTTTATTAAACCTGCTGTCCAGATAACGTCAACGAATGCCATATAGGTAGGCAGTTCGTATCACATTATCCCAAAAATGTTGTCTAGGTAGGGAGCTCACATCATATGATGTACAAGAATGCAGTTTATATCTGATAGCCAAAATGCCTTTCAGGTAGGCAGGTCACATAACACGATGCCTAGAATGCTGTCTTGATGATAAGATCACTAGTTCTGAGGCACAAGAAATGAGAAATTAAGCAGTAAATGAATGTCAAGCTTACCTTTGGCTTGTAAAGCCACTTTCGGAAGCGATTCATCATGGGTCACCTCGCCAGTTTAGCGACAGATCCGTGCCAAACCCGAAACCGAACCGAAGCCCCTTTAAACCCACTCACAAATACACAGCTAGCGAGCTAAGCTAGCGCCTACTCTTCAACAAAGCCGTGATGACAGCGCTGAGCAGAGGCCAAAAAACAGACACAAACGCTGTTAATCCACTATTAATGAATCATTGGCTCGGACTCTGCCCTTATACACAGCGGTCGCGCGGCTGTCTTTGTCCCCAAACACACGGGATGTTCATGACTAAGCTATTGAGCTAGCGCTCAGGCTGACTACGGAAGTTGCGCTGTTTGACTGATCACACTCGGGTTGCCAAATACTCAGCATATTTTAGGCCGACAATTTATAGCTCTTTAATAGCTCCTCCTTTTTTGTTGTGAGTCTATTCACCAATTCATTGCTACAATATATATTAATAACATCTACAGAAGGTACTTAATAAAATAAAATATAAATATTGTTATAAATTAACTTTATTTATTTGTATTATTATTATTATTATTATTATTATTTAATATTAACAAATATTTTAATACTGACTCTTACTACAAGTGGATACACAAGATTTTTACTCTATTTGTTACATTATAAATGCATTAATTGGATGCCTGGTAGCCTTTCAGTTTTTTAAACCACGTTAAACTACTACTTGTAATGTGCTCTATTCATTAGGATAGTTATTATATATTTCGCCATTTTTTATGTTTATGGACAAAAGAGAAAAAGAGAGAAAATGAAAAATGACGTTTTTCGTACCGCCTCTTCGTTGCTAGGCAACGGCAAAACACTGTAGCTGCAGGATGGATAGTGGATTTGTAATTCTTGCTTTCTGATAGGACATAATAATAAATGTAAATCTATTCAAACTGTTTCTAATTCTCAATTTTGAAACAGTCTGTGATTTGTTTTTACATTGTTACGTTTCATTTAAATGCTTGTTTTGGTCTGAATCTAGAGCTCTACAGCATCGGACTGTTGTACGCAGTGTATATTTTGAGCCATTGATCCGTAAGTGTATGAATCTGTCTGAGAAATCCAGTGAGGATGAACTATAAAGAACTTGTCAGGGAAGTCACAAGGCTCTTGGACAAATTTCAAGAAGACAAACAATGCATTGACAGTTTTATACAGGATGCTGCCAATGAACTTAAGGTATTCATTTTGAACACAAAACATTATCTATACATTATCTATACTATAAATTAAATTGTAACTTTATGCTTGTCTTCTGTGTTTTAGAATATTACCTCTGATGACCAGAAGTTTGTTATTGATATTTTGTATGGATGCATCACACACAAAAAGCTTTTGGATACTGCTGTAAACTTATTCTATGTTAACCAAGGGAAAAATATACTCAGAGTGGACAGAAACCTGTTCATTGGTAAATTTATATTGTTAATGTTGTTCAAATATTATTATCAGTTTTCATAATATTACCTGCTGTTTATTTCTGCAATCACTTCATGTGAAAAACCTAAATTATGTATTTTTTGTATTTGGTTTTCTCAGTTGTTTGTTATCTTGCCATGTTCCAGCTTGATGATTTGGGCCTGGAGCATTTTAGTAAAATCATTAAGTCTTTGGATGTATCAAAAATGCACAAAGTAAGGAACATACATTATTGATCAGTATCATTCTGTGCTAGTTGTAAAAAATACTATATTATCAGGCAAATGATTATTAAAGTCTGGAAATATGTCATCATACGTTATTATATTAAATTTTAACATATATACTGACTTTGCATCATGTATATCTTTTTCCCCTTTACTGGGTACTGGGTTAATATCCTGTTCGACACTTAGTTCCTGAGTTATTTCTTCAACGTCTGCAACCTCACAACCCAGATTCAAAGAGAATGGAGTCACATCTATGACTATACTGTTGTAAAGAGTAACTGGATCATCCCATTGGTCAGGTAAAATGATAAAAAATTAAATAGGATGATATATATTTTTAAGTCCCATATACAGGAAATAGGTATATTAATAGGTAATTTAATCTAGTATGTGTTATTAACCATTACATTATTAATGTAGATATTGGCTCTGTACTAATACTCTGAATAAATGAAATCTAATCTGATGTAATATAAATTGTAAGCATCATGACTGGTGGCTTTAGAAGGTGTGGCACTGCATCAAGTGGCTATAATAATAGGTCCTTCTCTAAATAAGACAAAATGGCCTTCTATTTCTGGAACTATGATTTTTGACAATGGTTATTGCAAAACAGTGTGACATGGTCCATGTGCTTCTGATCAGATGGAGCAGAGAGATTGACATGCTTTTGGATCAGCTTGGCAGAAAAATGGACAAAGGAAGTAAGCCAAAGAAATCACCCAAGAAGAACACAGAACCCAAGGAATTTAAACTGACTCAGCCTAAACCTCGACCACTCCCTGCCGCTGAAGTCATTCCCCAGCAGGACAAGTCCAAGCCGGTAAGTATTAAACACCAAAGAATGTTAAATCAAGTTAATTTGTGCAGACTTACTGATCAAAATGTGACTGAAGTAAATGAAGTACAGTACTTAAATAATTAATAATATCTTAACTAAAATTTACGATCATTAACAACCTACAGAGATATCCAATATGTCTGTATGGTATATCAAAATAATAGCTAGTATTGTTTATTTTATACATTAAAACTAAGTTAAAAAGCTTTCTCCCTCAGGTACCACCCAGCACTCACAGATCTCCAAAGGAACCAGAGATTCTGGACGAGATGAAACAGAGAAACCGACAGAAAGCATTAGTCAGTCAAGACATTAGCTGTTGTCTTATATGTTGCCATCACCGGAAAAAAATCTTTTCATTTTGTTTTTATTACCAGCTTAATGTATAGACTTCACCTCCTGTTCTTATTTCTTTATTCCTTTAGCAAGTCCTAAATGAAGCAAACACTCAGCAATTCAGATGTGCAAATCCACAGAAGTCTGAGAAAACTCAAGTTAGTGTCTATAACAGCCTTTTAATGCATCAGCTACGCACCTTCCCTGCAAAACATGATAAAGGTTTGTCTTCTGATGAACAGACTATGATGTCCCAGATTCTTCAAAGTCGTGATGCAGAGCTTAAATTTGACCAGCTGTATTCATCTGGAAGTCCTTCCACCATAAAGGTAACTCTGACCATAGCTTATACGAACAAAATAAGCAAATGGTAATTGCTTATAACATCCATAGTCCACCATGTGCTTATAAACCCAGTATTGGCTTCACTGTTCTTTAATAGTAAGTCATTTTGTGTTATTAAATATGTGTATGAATGTGTGCTTACAATGGCACAGGCAAACAGCTTACCAGTCAAACTGAATACAACAGCTATCCTGCGAGAAGGAGCTTTGTATAATCGTCAATTGGAAGAAGAGTTACAAAGGTACAATCGGATAATTAAAAAATATTCCATATTATTCCATAACATTTACATTTATTTCTATAGCGCTTTTTACAGTGCATATTGTTTTAATGTTACCAGACAAAACCATAATAGTGGTTATATCAGAAAGTACAGATAATCCAAATGATAGTATTTACAATTAAATCTAAAATTAATGTGAATTTTAAAGCAATGACGACATGATCATTAGGATAACTATAGATGTGGATATATTGTAATCAAAGCTGATGGTTCTACAAATCTTTACTAATGCATGTGTATTTTGGTGGTTTCAGATTAGAGCATTTGTCCAAGGGTGCGAGTGAGCCGTCTGCATTCCTCCAGTGGCAGAAGGAGATGAAAGAGAAGGATCTTCAGGAGGAACTGGCCGAACTGGAGCGCCGGCGATTGGAGGGCCGAATCAGTCATGAGGAGGCGGTGCTGGCACGAGAACGCGTTCTGGAGCGCAACCACCACAAAGCTCTGCAGGCTAAAGAGGAGGTGATCTCATAACAAACATTAGTGTTTATAGCACTGGATGAGTCATCCTGAAATACTGTACACTTAAATCAGCTCGTGTTTTTTGCGTTCATGATGATGTAATGTGTGGTCATTCCAGACAGCAGAGCTGATGCGCAAGTATGCAGAGAAACGTCTGAAGGAGGAGAAAGAAATGAGGGAGCTGGTACAACAAGTGGCTGATGGACACAAGAACTCCAAAG
The DNA here is from genome assembly GCA_019155185.1 of Beaufortia kweichowensis. Classification (NCBI taxonomy): domain Eukaryota; kingdom Metazoa; phylum Chordata; class Actinopteri; order Cypriniformes; family Gastromyzontidae; genus Beaufortia; species Beaufortia kweichowensis. Next base: position 5,450,413 of record CM032805.1, read on the forward strand.
CTGCCAAAGTTAAGCTACAAGAAATCAAACAACGCATAGGTATAATTGCGAATCATGTATATTTGAAGTGTTTTAAGTATCAAGGCATGAATTGACACGAAATGAAATCATGTATGTGTCTGGTGCAGTTAAGGAGGTTTCAGAGCAAAGCAGAGAACTCCTCAGTCAGGCTTTGGAGGAAGTGCAGGCTGAGCTGAGCAGAAAGATGGAGATTATTCGTCAGATTCATGCTTTTGAGTCAATCCCTGTGGTCAGACAAAAGTTTATAGATATCAGTGAGGTTAGTGGATTAGTTTGTTCCATTTACCAATAAACATAATGCGTGTAGAATATTATAAATACAGAATAAATGTGAAATTGTAAATATAATTTTTTCATTATAATTTATTTTTAACATAATTTTCATAATAAATTAAAGGTAAGGTGTGTCGTTTCTGTAACTAGCGTCACCAAACGGAAATAAACAATTAATTTATTAGTTGCCTTATAATGGGATTATTATGATCTAACATACACTCCTGATGTGACCCAGACTGCCGGTCATGATCTGCTGTGCGAGATGTCTTTGGCGGAGCTGCATGAGCGTTTGATGATGCTGAAAGAGTTACAGCAGTTTGAGCAGGAGGAGAGGAGAAGCCGGATCCTGCAGGAGAAGCAGATGAAGGAGGAGCTGCTGTTGGAACAGCTAGACAACATCGCTCTGTGCAGAAGACTAGCTGAACAGGCCTCTGCCGCACGCAGGTAATACATCTTTATTACCTACCAACTCTTCCTGTGTACATAATGTACAGACATGACATAAAACATCAACAAAGGACATACACAGGACAATGACTATTTTCTGTTCTATAGTCAGGAGGAGAAAAGGATGAAAAGTGAACTAAGGGAGGCTGTGAGTAAAGATGAGCGAGTGCTGACCCTGCAGAAGACCCTGGAGCTGAAACAACAGGAAAGACAGCAGAAAAAGAATGAGAAATCCAATATAAAGAGAAATGAGCAGGGGACTCCACTCAGAGTCAAAAGCTCCATCCACACAAAGGTAAAAAAAAAGACTATAGGTTTCTTGATTTTGACTAGAGCTGTTTATAATGTGTTATTTTTAATTCTGTAAGCAGCAGGTTTACGAAGAACAGCGCTGGCAGGAGCTGGAACGCAGTTTCGAACAATAGGTTCATGGAGTCATCCAGCAGTCAGCCAATAAAACTAGTGCTGGTCAGAGCCAGAGGAGAGTTTTCTGATGGACTCAAGACCATTAATGTAAAAATGCTTGTTAGCGTTTCTTTTCTATATTCAATAAAACTAAGTAGTATGATGTGACACATATTGCCATTGTTTAGATTGAAATATGTATATTAAACAATGTTCTTAAAATTGTAGGCAATAGTTTCAATCATCAAGCATACACCTGACTAATATATTAATAAATTGGGATAATGTTATGAAATGCAGATATACTGTGAGGTGATCAGTGTTTTGGAAACTCAACAGCGTGATTGTGTTTTCCATACTGTAATATTTCTAGTCAAAATACTGTTATAGCAACTAACTTCTCCATAGTAACACATTGAAAAAAGACACCACAAAAAAAATCGGTTTAGTGTTTTCTTTTTAGTGTACTTCCATTTCAATTTAAAGTAATTACATGCATTATTTCCTGTTGATTGTTGCATTTAACAATCATGCAATGGATTATTAACTGAAATACAGAAATAGAAAAGCATTGCATAGTAAGTACTAACAAATCTGCATTAGAAGGATTTAGAGGTATGCATGATGTGTGTGCAACTCAAACATTCAGTCTAAACATAAACTGAAACTACAGTATAGTATAAAAGAAAAATTACAATAAAACAACATTCTACATTGAAATGACATTTTCATACAAGCCCACTCTTTCAGTGTGCCGAATGTTCAGTCATTGACTTGTTTCATCGACCTATTCCATTTTAAACTTGGTCCAAGATGACTAATGATAAGAAAAAAGTTAAAATGAAAACGTATAAAATCATTCACTCATTAACAAAATACAATTTAAAACAAAAAACTAATTCATACATTGCAGTCCCTTGTGTTTCCTCACCCACTAATACCTTAGGTTAGTGTTTAAAGACACAAGACAAGTTTCATACAGATATTCTAACTTATTTTACATTCCCATTTTAAAGACATATAATATTAATTTGCAAGACACCCGAAGCTGCATGTAAACAGAAAATAAATCGAACTTTGTGCATTTATTGTTTCTATGTGCCACAACCTTGAAAGTGCTTAGTTGTAGTGGTTATCATAATTTGGCAATTACAGACAATTACTGCTAAACACATAGATATACAACTAATATGAAATTCTTGATGAGAGAATAAATGTAAATTAAAAATAAACTTGAACTGAATTCACTCACTATTAAAAGCAAAACTGCAGGACTGTAATTTTGAGAAGAATTAAAATAGCAGGACTTCTTTAATCATGAGAAGACAGACTTTGTATTCACCAGGCTTTGGGGTTCATCTTTTCTCTAAAAGACATTCTCAGTTTGTTTCTCGGGGCCGGCACCGGTGGCTGAGGCTCCCGACTGTATATTTTCTTGTTATCATCAGGGATATCTGACTCATCATCATTTGTAGGGTTGTAAGGATGCTGACAGGGCTCGATCTGTCCCAGAGGTGCGTTTTTGCGAGAGGAGGTGTGATTTTTTTGCAGCTGCTGAATGATGGCAGAGAACTTAGCATCCAGCGATGGTCGCCCTGTTCGAGGCCTCGCCCCTTTACAGTTCTCTTTCTCCTGATTGGATACGATGCAGGTAGGCTGAACAAACGGTAATTTATCAGGAGGGGGTGGAGGAGCTCTCCTTTTCTTTTTGCTGCTCGTTGTGGGACTTGTTATTGACTGGTTGCTTTCTTTACCTGGCGACAGAATCGTTTTTTCCACCATCATTGGTCGAGATCCTTCAAACAGCGCTGCCCAATGAGGAGGCTCTCTTTCCTCCTCTTGACCAATGAGAAAGCGCCCATCAGTTTCCTCAATCTTGTTGTGAATTATGTCCGTCAAGCCTTCAAATTTCCCAGGGGAGCCAATGCCTAAAACGGCAAACCAATTGATTTTAAACAAGCAGTAGACACAAAGATGATCATGTAAAGTTATGATGTAATGTCTCTGTGTTGACAGTAAATTAATTACTCACTCAAATCATTATAAACAGAATCCGCTTGCTTCGTCAGAAAGAGTGGGGGTTTTCGTGGTGATAAAACCTTAATTTCCATGAGCTTGCTGCACGTGTGTTGCCACTGACCTAATATAAGTGTTAATATTAACAGTCAACACGAACCCAAATTCCTAACATGTTTGTGGTAAATATTGCACCATGAGTGAAATACAAACACTTTACTCTGAGAGACTTACTCTGGTCATAAATGTGCTGCCACAATGCATCCAGCCACTCCTGCAAAAGATCAGGTGTTTCTGCAATGAAAACATGACCGGCGGAGTCTCCATTTCCTGGGTTTATTAGGGTCAGTCTGGAGCCTGTCCTCTGATGGTCCTTGTCTACAACACGGATACGAGTATCCTGAACGACACACACACAAAGAAAAACATTTATTCACATGCATTTTTATACTACATAGTTTATCATGAGCACATACTACAATTGATACTTACAATGAAAGTACATTACCAGGCTTTGGGGGAAATAGATACAAACTAAAAATCTTCCTGCTGTACCTTGTTTATGGGAATAATGAGGCTCGGCTCCATTTTTGCTTGAATTTCTTCAGGTGAGTAAAAGCACGAAAGCCGTCCAGCCTTCAGCACACAGTACAGCCGACAACTGCGCTGCAGACCCTCAATGCTTTGCTGAATATGCAGTAATCATAAGCATTAGAATAATGCATTTACAAATATTGATATGAAGGATTATTTCATACAGGTGTGTGTGTGTTTGTGAGTTTAGGTGTTACCTGTTGGCTCAGGTAGCCTTTCATCATGTCTTGTGTCATGCAGTCAGGCTGAGCCACCAGCTGACAGCACAGGTTTCCATAAAGCGGCAGCCATGACGAAGCCTCCACTGAACAATTGATGGCATACGGTAAATCGAAAATGAGATCAGTATGCTGGAAATGTATAAATGTGGTTTGTTAGTTCTTACCATTCTGCATGATAATGAGAGAATGAGACTGGAAAGAACCTTCCGCCTGCTCCAAACCCAGCGTGGTATATGCCAACAGTGAGTATCGCGCACCTCTACAACAAAACCACACATGCAATCAGAAAAAAAAAACACCTATCAATTGGTCTGTTGTAATGCAGTTTTCTTTACTATTTGCATACTGTGGAATTGGGTTGGACTGAAGGAAGGTGTCTGGGTCTCCTCCATCCAGAAGGGGGCAGAGTTTTCTGCCGGATGATTTGCCGAATGAAGAGCGCAGCTTCCTGGCCAGTTTTTTTGGAGTGTTGACAAAGGTTCCCTCCTCTAGTCCACAGCTATACAGCTCACATGTTAGTTCAAAGTCAGGCTTGACTTCAGAGCTGTTCAAGATATTGAATTATTTCAGCAGTGCAGTCTCATTCACAAAAAAAATACAGATTTAAAGCAAGAAATAATGAATACTAAAACTTACAATATGTTCACACTCTCAAAGCAAATATCAGTCATCGAATGGTCTGCAATCACCATTTCTGTGTCGAAAATCTCTGAGCCGATCTTCACCAAACAGAAGACTGCCACCCTCTGTTCATCTGTAGGGTTAAAAAAATGCATGACATTAAAAACATCAAATCTTAAAATAAACAATTTCATTTTGAAATGTTTTGATTCATGTTTTTTCCTTTTCATTTTAACCCCTGCTGTGCCAACATATTTATAAAAACAAACGTCGAAATGTTGATGCTTAAATGGTTTGACATTTTTACTCACTCCCTTTGCTGTTAAAATGTTGGGAATCTTTCCAAAACAATGGAATTCGCAAACCTAAATAAACAAATGAGAAACACTGAAAATATTAGCAATAATCAGCAACAACATAAGGTTAAATCTCAGTTTAAATGCTCACCAGATATGGCCACCTTTCCTTTACAAGGCACTTGATTCTGCGAGTCTGAGGGCCTAACATAAAAATAATATACATTTATTTTAATAGTTATTCATAATATAAAATATTATATATTCTATATAGAAAATTTTAATAATTTAAAATTACAGCACCATATAGATGATCCAAAAAATGAAATATGTACATAATTGTGCAGGTAGGTCGCTGAATTATTACAGGCAATAAAAATACAGAATGTTTGTAAAACCATATTAAAATTTTCTACTGACACACTTAAGCAATATAAATAAACTGCGTAAAGCAATTTAAGTATTAGGGGTCAACGTGCAAAGTACAGTAGATAAAAACAAATACTAACAGTACATGGCAACATAGATTACTACTAACCTTCTGATACCCAAATGCTCTTTTCTCCTCTGTGCTTCACTCATGTAAGCTTTGATTCTGGCATTACAGGTTAACAGACTCCTGGATGCATCCAACACCTGCTCTTTCTTAGTGCTGGCAACCAGAAGCTTGTAAGCCCCTGCTCTCATTTTCATCTCAAAGTCCAACTTCTCCTGAATATCACAGTCCTGGTGGGAAATAAAGAAGTTTTATGGACAGGTGTGATCGATGGGTAGAAGACAAATGGATACTGGTGGAGAGCCCATCTCTATTGTGTAGTCTACTCTGCATATTTCCTAAGGCATGATGATTAATGGAAAGATGAAATATATTTGGTTATGATGCAGTGTAATTTTATGAGGGAAAAGAGGAGCAGCCAAATCTGAACCCTTCCCATCATACCTAGCAGATGGTTTGAACAATGCTTAAATATCCAACAATGAAATAATGGAGGTGGGAGGTGAAACAGGGAGGGACGAATGTCTCTACACAACAATCTTGCGAGATGTGTGATGATGTTTCAGAATCCAATTTAATCAACCTTTACCAAATAGTCATGGACTATGTTATAATCGATTATTTGGCCTGGTTGGCGATTTTAACTTTGTAGACAGAATATCATTGAAACGTTATCACACTCTCGTGCATAAACTACCTTTAGTTTTCTAGAAATCTGTCGTATGGGCAACAAATTCACGTCCTTTACTATATGCTGCGTGTCATCGACACGTGTGCATTGCTTCACGTGTCTCTCTTTTGCCTGAGAAAAAATGTAACGTGATTGGTTAGTTTTTAACGTCTTTGATAACCACATTCCAATATCACTAGACGCATCGAAAACAAAACAGTTTTTTCTGTGTCACGGAGACTCACCTCGTTTTGAAAAAACATGCTTTCTCTTATTTTCTTCCTCTTGATCTCCATGGCGAGTGAAGAACACGAGGATACAGTGGCTCGTGTGCTAATATTCCGTCTAAAATTTTGAATATCCCGCGATGGATCCATACTGGCCTGCTTTACTGAGACAAGCCCCTCCGCGATCAACAAACCAACGGATTACACAAGCTGGAATCGACCAATCATTTCCTTGCAAAGCGCTCCGTTGCCTACGCAACAGCGGGGCTGTACCATTTTTAAATTCTGAGAGGTTGGAATTCGATAATGCTTAGTAATATTGTCTTATTTCAGACAAATTAATTGAGGATATCTTATTATACTAATAAATAAACGTAGCAGATAATCTATTAATAGCGTATGCGAGTGTTCATGTTCTTTATGGGATTTATTCTCTGTGATTTATTTATGACCACCCCCGTCTGTTCTCAAATAGGTCAAACTGATTGTCTGCCGCACTGCATTCTAATGAATCCTCAATGCTCTAATCAAATCTATTCACTTCTTACTGGATCTCTTTATATCGATTGTAGTTTAACACATGATCCGATGAAATCCTGCAACCCTTTTCCACATGAAATCTGCATTCAGCATCACATGAAAAGAAACCGATGTCACCTCTGTCGCTGCTGTCACGTTCATTCTTGACAACGTCGTTATTACCCCGATGACTTCATACACCTATGTCTTTTAACTGTATGTGAATCAGAGAGGGTTACTGGTGGGGTTCGGGAAAATATCAGGCAACACATTTTCCGAAGGATCAACAGTTTGAAATTGACTGAAATTGGCACCGGACCTTATTAATTTAGGTATGATTGCATGCTTACGATATTCATAATAGAAAATGTCATATGACTACCTGTCTGATTTCAGACTCGTTTCAGTAGATCGCCTGCTTGCATAAGTAGATCGCACGAAAATTTTGCTCTTCCAGCTTGTATATATTACACGTACTAAATCATTAAAATGGTAAATTACAAGATACTCGGACGGTTTCACTGACATGTCCAAGTAATCCATTTAAACATACATAATGCGTTTCGCTATCACCGAGATGCATTCATTGGATTTACCGATGCTGTAACGTTAACCTACTTAAGCTACGTACAATCTCACATTAGGAAAAAACATAAGCCAGTCTCTTTCTTTCTCTCGAATAAAAAAGATTTTTTTTACGTTTATTTGTTACAAAATGATGCTTAAAACTAAACATATTTCGGTCTTATCATTCTGCTATATAGTGCAGCTTGTTGGTGGAAAATTTCTCTCTGTGACTTTCAGTATCACTTGTGTTATAGATATTTTATCTTTCATCTATTGTAGGCCTTGTTAAAATATTTCAGGAGTAAAAATAAGGCACCATATAGGCATATATGGGGTGCAGACTGGTTGACTAGGTGATTTTCTAAGTGGTTTATATGAAATTATTATCAAGTGAGCAGTATGGCCAATGTGTATGTAATATAATATAATATAAAGATAACGAATAAGACATATACAGAATAAACTCAAATCTTATCTCAGTGTTTTTACTTTAAGGACCCCTCCTCATATTTGAAAGGCCCCACTTACAATTTCATCCCATTAAAATAATAATGCAGAGCTTGGCATACACTATTTTTTAGTTGTTAGCTCATTTTAATTGTTGTCTTGTTTGGTCCTATTTTAAATAATTTAAAGTCATCTAGAGGCAGTTTGGAAGTTTGTTTTGGCCTCCTAGTGGGTCCTGGCTGAAAAACACTTTTCTAAAGCGTTAGAGGCATAAACAAATACAAATCAAGACCAGTCGAACATACATAGAGATGAATGCACAGACGTTAAATTGAATCAGTCGTAATTTAGGCTTTAACCTATTCATAACATACATTTGATGTTAACGTCAAAATGACTTGAGTGTCAAATATGTTATTTTTTGTTGTTAGGTTATCTGTGTCATGCAGCAGAAAGTGTGCACACGCAACACAGCGTTGTTTGTGAAGAACGGTCAGGCGTGTGGAGCCGGCGTCCCTACGCAGTTCCCTTTCCGTTGTCCTCGATGCGGAGAGCACGAACGATTTCAGAGCCTGGCATCTCTCCGGGCTCATCTAGAGTACAAACACCCATTCCACACTAATCATGACATCAGACTCCTATCCTCATGGGGGCGCTCTAACACAGAGCACATGGAAAGCTGCAAAGGTTCAAATTGTGACAAGAATAAAGTATGTAATGCTGGCACAAATACTAACTCAATTGGGAGAGGAGATCAGAAACTCATATTCAACACTGACCCAACTGCATTACAACAGTTACATTCAGAGCAGACCCTGATGTCCCCGGAGAAGAGCCTCAGAGTTGGGGGAGCGTTGGCCGGTGTCGGGCCCCTTCCGTCTCCGGTGGTGTCGGTTGAGAAGAGACTGGAAGGGATGATGAGAACAGCCAACAGCAGTATGGAACGACGTCTGCTACGGCTGAGTTCAGAGCTGGCGCAGACAGACACCGCCATACTTTGTGAGCGCGCTCACTCGCATCACCTGGCCCAGGAGAAACAGGAAGTGCTGGAGCGAGAGCGGGCGCTCAGCAGACAGGTAGATGCTGCGGTCACGGTTATTGCCACGCTGCGGCAAAAGCTCAGAATCTCTGAGCATGAGTTGGAGAGGAGAGAACAGTGAGTAAAATATTGAATACGTTTTTCAGCTTTGTGAATAAAAACATTTTTCAAAATATCTTCTTTTGTGTTGCACAACTAAATCATGCGAATCATCCTGACAGATGAATGCATCAGTCAGACTGTCCACATTTACAAGTGAATGGCACCTGTTGGTTGATAAGAAACATGTCAACAGCCAATTACAGAATGCTCTGTAATTGCTCTATATTTATTTCAGAAGGATCCCAGAATTAGGAAGTGGCAGAGGTTTATTTTTAACAGCAGTGATGATTGTTTTAGTGTGATGTTGACACTTTATTTTTGTCATCTTGTCACAATGTGATGCAGGCTTCACAAAGAGGCAGTTATTAAAGGATGCTGGAGGTTAAGGAATTACCCTGAAATAAAATTCTCTCGTAATTTACTCAAACTCGTGCCTTTTCAGATAAACACAAACATTTGAAAAACATACATCTATCATAAGAATAATCAATAAAACTCTAATGGGTTAATAAATGTCTTCTGAAGCAAATGATGGGTTAAGGTTAGAAACCCAGCTAACACACGACCTACCAGTTATGTAACTTATTGGTACTTTTTTGGAAGTTTTATGACTTACCAACTGGCAACGTAACTGCAATGTCACAGCAACGTAATATCATTACTGTCAAATTACCAATGCACAACGTCTCCTATTGATGCACGATAACCAAAAATATTAATATTTTGAACTATTTAAGCAATAATATTTGGCACATGTTCACGAGAGAGTCGAATTATAATCATAAACATAGTACACATTGTGAAAAGTTGATGAACGTCATACAGAAGAAAATTTTTTCATTGTACACTAGAATGTAGTATTTTTGGGTGAACTATTTCTAGTATTTTATACATAAGCAATATATAAGCTAAATAGACCTTCTACAAGTTTACATTCAGTCTCCTTAAAATCGCTGGTTCGTTTTTGACTGTCACAAAGTTGTCATGACGCTCATGTTTCAGTTTCATAAATCTGTTCTTTAGTAACTCACTTGTACTGTTTTACAGGGAGGTTATAACCATTCAGAAGTTTCTGGAAGCAGCGGCGCAGCATGAGATGTGTGGGAAGGTTCGTTTGAGACGGTTCATTGAAGGCCTCCTGCGACGGATTTCGCTAGCAGAGAGACTACTGGATTATTATCAGAGCGCCCCCCACAGGCACTATTGCACAGCTCACCCTGTAGGTCTTTTGCATTGGCATAACATGTAGGGTATGGCCTTTTTAGTATGCAAAAGGACTTTTTAAAAGGAAATTCTCATAGATGATAAATCACCTGATATGGCCCATTAAATTTTTTTTTTCAGTTTACAGTGATTAAATTCTATTTCACAAATATGTCATCTCTGTGCAGGGATCCTCTAACGTATTCTCTACATTATTTCAGGTGCCACTTTCTTCCGAGTTTGGCCCACAGAGATTAACACATAGCAGGTATCGTATTATTAGTTGTTCTTTTACGTCTGATCCCATCGTCTTTCCCATTATTTAGACTTTTTTGTCCATTTATTTTATCCTTCATATTTTAAATTTCTTATTTTGATGTAATGAATACTCCACATGTGTTGCCACATGCTGTTTGAGGGAGACAAAAAATGTATAACATTTTCCACTGAGGTATAAGCCATTAGAAGACTTGTGAATAGTCTTACATTTTTAATCGCTTTCGTCGCTTACATCTGCAAGGATCAGGCTGTCATTCGTGCAAGCCAGTTTTACTTTCCTAGTGTTAAATTTGGACCCTGCCTGTAACTAATTCATGTGATCTTATCAACACTTTGAAAGATCATGTTGCCTCCTTCCATAATTAGCTCTGCTAAATGCTCTACTGTGTCTTTTTTGCCTGTTTACCTTGTTTGTTTATGGGAATTAATGTGGCAAATGATCATGGTGCAAATGTATAGTTGAAGATTATGCAAATAGATTTCTCATTTGTCATTTATTTTTATGGTATTTGGCGATAGGTCTTCAGGAGACCATACAGAGCACGATGAGGAACAGCAGCTACTTGGTCAGTCTGGATGGGGATTGTCCAAATCCTCTTTCAGAAGACTAGGTTGCGATGACTGGTGTCAGCGAATGAGGTCAGATGGGTATGAGGTTTAGGGAAAGAGTTCAGCATGTGAATGTACATGCAAAAAACACAATTATAGTCCAATTAACAGATTGAAGTAAATGCGAAAATCCCAACAAACAACTTTTTCTGAATTCACCAGTATAAGCTTGAAACTATAGTTTACTATAATAACTAATATAAATACTAAAGTTTAGTTTTGGTAACACCTACTACAGTAATCACGACACATCTGATCATGGTTCAAATGTGAAATATTTTAATAATGGAAGTATGCTGTGGTTGTAGTGTGGACACCTGGTAAAATGACCCTTTAATTGAAACTGATGTAGCGAGCATTATAGGTTGCTTACTTAATGTATTACATGCTTTCAAACAAATAGTACTGTTAAAAAAATGTTATACTATCTAAATGAAAGTTATTAAAACAAAACTTGTGAAGCACAGGTCTGGTGTTATGCCACTTTAAGCTTGTAGTTTGTTCACAAACTGTCTTCTGGTAGAAAATGCACTGTTTTAGTAAAAACATTATGTAGCAAATATATATATTTGGGCTTTTTTTTGAAGGTGCTGTCATGTATTTTTAATAGTGGTGCTACATTATAAGGGATGAATACTACTTTAAAATGCATAAAACATGTAGCTTTTGGAATATGTTCAGATGTCATTAAGTGATCTTAAATTTATTGCTAGGTATTTTAATAAGATTATTTTGGGTTTTGTGCAATTGGAGCAACAGCACTTAAGATAATTTTTGGCAGGTTTATCGCAAAAAAATTAAAGCAAAAAGTTGAACTCTACCAACCCAGCCATCCAGCCATGACAGAATTATAGCAGAAAGCTATAAACCATTTAAAATATGAAAAAATGTTACAGAGAGAAAAAGAATGGGAATCTTTTAACTCATATCCATAAACCTTCCAAAACAACAGAGTGGAGAAACAGGGTAGTGCTTTTGCTTGATAGTGGTACATAGTTTAGAAAATGTTTTGATGTGCTAAAGTCTATGAAGGACATGCTCTTGTTTGGGTAGACCTATCATTTGGTCCTGAGGGTGCAAAATACTAGAAAGAGACTTTAAAACTGATTTGGGGATACTGGTGGGCAATGGTTCAGCAGGGTAAATACCACCCACAGTACCTTAGTCTTAACATAAAAACAAAATTCTAAAGTTGCTCATTGCTATAAATTAAAAGTGAATGGTGACTAAACTAAATGTGCACCTAAATTTCAGTTTGCTCATCACATAAATTGATTTGTAATGTAATGCACGACTTCTATGGACCACTTTAATTTTTACTTTGAATTTTATCCCCATCCAGTCTCCATCTACTTATATTATATGGAAGAGAGCAACTGAACCATTCCACTAAATGTCTCTTTCAATTTTTCACAGGAGTCATTCAGGTTTAAAATAACATGAGGCAGAATAAATGACAGTATTATAAATTTTAATACTTTAAGCTTAGATTTTTTCTCCTCTATATTTTTATATCACTTGCATGTGACCAGCTTAGTGGTATATCTTGGTTTATGTGCGAGGTTGCCAGCATTATGACAAAAATGAAACTAGTTCACATATATACAATAAGCTCACTATAGCTGTTCATATGAGCAGAAGCAACACAAATATTAACAAAACATGAATAGTTATATGTCTAGAGAAATGCAAAGATGAAGAAAGTTACTAAACACAAATGATTAGTTTAATTCTTTACACTTCTGTTTGTGCTGTTATGTGATGGCAATTCATCCACTTTATTATTGCTGAATTCTGACACTGTGATTAGTATATTTTTTGTCTTTTGTGGTTCCTTCAGGTTTGTGTATCACTAGTTAAGTTGTTTATTTAAGAAAAGGTGTACTAAAGTAGTACTATGTGAGCATGATGACATCCATCAGTATTTTATTGTGAGCATGCTATAATGCTATAATAAAACCAGTGGCTTGTGCAAAATGTGACAATATTTTCTTGATAGGAGGAAAGAAGAAGTTGTTGTACAGGAGAAAAAATGAGGAATATCTGACATTAAATGCTGAAACAAGTTGCAACATGGCTCAACCTAATTCACATTTTGCTGTAAATGTTTTCTCTATTCTGGTACAGTTTTTTAGATTATCTTTTGTGGAGACCATTTGTTATCTGTTAATAGCAATTAAATCATAAATACTGAGCAGCATGTCTCAAAACATCAGACTGTTACATCCAAAGTGTTAGATTAATAGATAAATAATGCTAGTGAGCTGATTAAACATAAAAAAAGAAGAATGATCTCCAAACATGAAAAAAATATATTTTATTGATACAGTTTTATTATTTCACTACAGGTGCAAAAGCCAATGATGTCAGTTATTTGTCATGAGTGCCGGTGTACATTATTTCCTGTGAATTAGTTTGGGCCCTAAACATAGCAATGACATTATAGATGTGACAATCAGAAGCAAAACGAAGTTAAATGACTTAAATGTTTTAATTTTGTTGTTTAGTTTATTTCTGATTACAATATCAGGAGTAATTTGAGCTAATGTTTAATGTTGTGCCATGTTGGTTTCTGTTAAAATGTTAAACTGTTAAAAAGACTTATTATCTTAATGTTTGTGCCTTTCTCTTGAAACATTGTTATCTGTATTACATTTGTGATACTGTGAGATTTTAGTCTCACATGAACCCTGCTGCTCCATGTAATGTAGAAATGACTTTAGAAGAGATCATTAAAGATTGATCTGTTAATGCTTTGCCTGTTATCCATCTCTTTGTGGCAAGTACAGCATTATTAAAATCTGAATGGTCAATCATGCTGTCAGACCCTGTTCTTCTGCTGTGATTTTTTTTCTGTTGAAGCAATATAAATAATTTTGTCATTATTTTCTTACCTGCATGTCTTTCAAACTCATGATGGCTTTCTTTGTTTTCTGGAACTTTGTTTTGTGTTTTTTAAATAGGAGTGGATACTGACCTTCTCAAGCTTCAAATAGTGTCAATAAATAACCTGTGCCCTATGTGTAATTATTTTATGAAAGTTTTGTGCCATTTCTTCATGCAAGGTTGTACACAAACAATGCGGATCACTACCTTCATGTTACAGATATCGCTGTTGTTCTGGCCAACAACATTTTTGTAAGTAAATATTTTAAAATGGCATGCAATTCGAAAAGAGGAGCAGATCAAAACGTTCATGAAATAATGCATTATAATTTTAGTCTGTTTATAATTAAACCGATTTGGAATGTGAGTCACAGGAGTAATTTAATGATGTCCTTTTGATGCTTGAGAAGTAGTGATCACCATCCACTCTCATTGTGAACAAACAATACAAAACACTTTTTAAAAATATCAGAGCTGAGTTTTACTTCTAAATCTGTGTTTTACTTTCAAAAAGGGTCTAAAGGACATAAGGGTGAGAAAATAATTTCCTTTAAGTAGCAGTTTTATACATATTTTCTGTAAGGAAGAGGAATGTCCTCTAGAGGGTATTGTTGTTTCAAATGTTTATTCAGTAATGACTTTAAGAACCTCCTGATAAAAATGTGTACAATACAATGATAGAATTAATGCGAGATGAGACAACTTTATAACCACCTTCTGATACATTTGCTGTTTAAATTTGACTAATTCAGCAAGTAGATTTACTATATTACGTTTTTGTACAGGTTAAAATACACATTATTGGTTTTGTAGCCCAACTGTCTTTAGAAAATCCAGAAGGAATAAATAAACAAGCCATTGATGAGGGAATGATGAATTTAATAAGCCAGATTTCGTTGGGTGAAATCACTGCCAGTAACCAATGACAGACTGGTATACAAGATACATTTGACCCAATATTCAGATTAGTGTCGACTAATATGGATTTCCAATGGCAGGTTGTTTTATTTAGTCCAGCAGTCTGCTATAAATGTGTGCTTACAGCCTTAGTGTATTCATGAGTGCTAAATCTGATCCTTGTTGGGTCTTCATGGATGCTGAATTTGCACCGTATTATTGCCTCCCTATGATAAATTGTTGCCTTCACTTTAGTAGGTCGCTTTAGATAAAAGCATCTGCCAAATGCATAAATGTAACACCACCATTTATGAGTTAGGATTTTTGTCTTAAAGCTAAAGTCAACACAACTTTCTCTGCACAGAAAGAGTAACTTCTGTGTTCATAGTCCATATGTCAAACAGTTATACTATATTTAACTTGTAAAAATATGGCTTAATTCCCAGGGGAACTTTTCCATATGTTATGTTTAGGACAGATCTCGTAAATAAAACTTCCCATTGTACATCAAGAAAGAATTCTACAGCGGTTTGTGGTGAAGAAGAGCTGTGGGACCTAACGCTCGCAGGCAGACAGTTCAGAGAGCTGGCTCTAAGTCAGGAAAAACAAACCTCCAGAGAAGGAAACACACATTAACCAAAGAGTATAGAGTTATGGCCAGAGAGCAAAGACCTCTCAGCTATGTTAAACAAGGAAGTCTTTTAGAGCAAAAAAAAGGAAATGTTGACACTATAAAAAGTCGAGGGTTAATTTAACTTGCTTTATTTCTCAATCTTGAAGATCAGAGAACCGTTTGTCTGTTGGTTTCGATCGGTCCGCTCATTGTTGTCTTATTATTTCTGTGTTCATATTGAGGGTCTGCAGGGCTCAGACTGACGTCACTCATTACATTCAGAATGCAGAGGTCATGACCTCTCCAATTTACATTTTTCAGAAGGTTTTTGTTCGACAAAGGCCTTTCATGACAATTTTTAGGCAGCTTTGTGTTTAGTTTAATCTTTATTCAGTATGTTTAGTTAAAATTGTAGTGATCGGATACCCTGAGTCCACAATACCCATGAATATTTTATCTTATAAAGTTTATGTTTTTATTTATAATATATTGAAATTGGGGTGGTGTTTAATAATGCAGACGAAAAATAAAAGTTTTAAATTAATACCAAAATACATGACAGAATCTGCTTTTAAATATTGTAATAGTTGTACTTAATCATCTTACTAAAGATCTCTGCTTGTTTGAGTAAAGAAAGTTTATGGGTCACAAAGATTTTTAGTAAGATGAAAAGAAGAATGAGTGTGAGTGAAAAAGACTACAAATATTATTTGGAATCTCATTTGAATCTGTCATTTAAATGTGCTGTGTCATTTGTGCCATAATATAGAGAATTATGCATTTATTAATGTAGAGTGTGAATTTAGATGACAGTGTAGAGTGTTCTTATGATGTCATCAGCAGTGAAGTGTTTCTTCACAGTCCTAGCGTGTGTGGTTAACAAGTCAAGATGACATCAGTAAGTGCATCCTGTTACATAGCTTCATCTGTTTATAGATACTGTGTTGTTATGTGTGTCGATGAATGATGCCGCAAAGTGTACAGGAATAACAACATGACCACAGATGACTAAACTGTCCACATGTCTCTATTTCTATAAATATATTTTTAAAGCAATGTCATGCAAACATTTTTCTGAGTCATTGCTAGTTGGGCAACAGCCAGCATCTCTTCTGCAGCGATTATGAAATCACTGATTTATCATCAACAGTTGCTATAGTAATCAGTCATTTCACTTATTTTTGTGCACAAGCCGATTTTGAATCTGATTTGTAAAACATAAAATGAGGCACCAAATTGTCAATGAGGGGTACATTATATGAACAAATTAATATATTGATACATTTACAGTATGGTATACTATATAGAAATGTATAGTTTTAGTAAAAATACTGAAATTGTGCATGTAAGTGGGGTTATAGTGGTCTATAATGGGATCTATAGTGACTTAATGTATGCCACCGAGCATACAGCACCGATGTGCTATGCTAGACCATATTGTAAAAAGAACTTTTAATAGTCATTTACTAAAGTCAAATACTTTAGTAAGTAGTTTTGGTTTATTCAGTTTTTATTAACTACTTTAACCAATTATTTCAAATTCATTGCAAAATGTAGTTCCATTACAGTATTTAGAATTGGAAAAAGTGATGTTGGTAGGCATATGTTTTTTTTAAATATTGTCTTTTATACTAAATAGTTTAAAGTAAGGAATGAAGAAAATCTACAGTGTATCACGGAATATTGTATTCAATTATACAAAATATAATTAACAAAAAGTTATAATTTTTTCCCAATACTCAATAAATTCTTCTGAAAGAGTTTCAGATACAATCCAACCACAACTATGCAACATGCACACAACATCTTTAATGGCGTGTTTTAGTAAGGACTTCAGTAAGTTTTTTTAAAGCAGGACGTGACTTTAGACCACTACTGTACTGTATGTACTGTATATACTGTATATCACAAATCAACGGGCGTTGGAGTGGTGGCGAAAGACCTGGGTGTTATTGCCCTTTCAAACGCAAGCGTGTTTGGGAGTTGTAGTAACTCAGTTTAACTCTATTATAATTTACTCTGTAATTTTAAGGGCCTTGCCGATACCCCTTCATTCACGTTCGAGAACGTGGAGTCAACAAAAGCAATGTTAAAGCATGACTTTCTTCATTCACTTGTTTAGCAGAACCGCGAAATGTTCACATTATGGGAAAAACTACGTTTCCCACAATCCCCCGAGTGACGTAAAGCCGCGTTGACATTGCGTACGTGTGAATCGGATGCCTGTATATGGAGCACTCATGACATGAGCGTAATGAACATGTAACGTAATTTCCAAAGACTTTGCTGTGTTACCAGATTTGCTCTTGATTTTGAAGAGCTAATGTGAAATAAATCGTCTTTATGCATTTGATATAAGCACGGGAGCAGAGCGCCTGAAGTTCAACGTCAAGTGGACGCAGGACTTGCGTTATGATGCCACGAGACAACATGACTTCCACTATTCAGAAAATCGCCAAACAGGCGCTAGCGACCTTTCGAAACCCTTCTGTAGTGGGCGAGCACAATAAAGTGTTTTTGGAAAACCAGAGCAAGCTAAAAAGCCTTTTGTCGCAGGTCAGAGCGGCGGATTTGAAGATCGTACCCCGAAATATTGAGAGCTCCCCGATTCCGCCTCCGCGCATCGCGCCTCCGGTTACATACATGCACATATATGAGACCGACACGTTCAGCATAGGTGTGTTTCTGCTAAAAACAGGCGCTTCTATACCCCTGCATGATCATCCGGGAATGTACGGCATGCTCAAGGTGATCTACGGAAAGGTGCGAATCAGCTGCTTCGACAGGTTGGATAAACCCCGAGACGGTGCCAGCGGTGTGCAATTCAACCCTCCGTTAATGCCCTTTCAGAGAAGCTCTCTGAGACCCACGGTGCTCAAATCGGTGGGGGAGTATACGGAAGAGAACGGCCCTTGCGTGCTGTCACCTCAGACAGACAATATCCATCAAATAGACGCCGTAGACGGACCCACCGCTTTCCTTGACATTTTGGCACCACCGTATGACCCGGATGAAGGGAGAGACTGCCACTATTATAAAGTCTTGCATGCTTATTCTGAGACTGCAGATAGAAAGGACGAAGACCAGGCACAGGGGGACTTATGGCTTATGGAAATACCACAGCCCAGTGAATTTTGGTGTGGTGGTGAACCTTATCCAGGGCCCACAGTGTCCCTCTGAGGGAACTGATATAATAAGCACGTAATGGTTAAAGACATTTAATGTTTTTTCTTTGCATATCTTGATACACTTTGAGACAGGCCTGCTGTAAGTGGAATGAGTTGTAATTGAAATGCATGTAGACCTGTTTTATGCAACCCACCTGCACTTATGTTCACCCTCTGATCTTGTTATGGGACTGTTAAGTCCATAAATTTATAATATTTGCCTGCAGACTGTGTTCTAAGTTTCAGTCGTAAAGAGTTCCACTGGTCTGTTGTCCAGATATATTTTGTATAGCTTGTATGTAGTGATATTTGAATCAAATACTTGAAAAGTTTATCAGAGTGGAAATCTATATATATTGTATGTTGTAATGCATTACGCCATTGGTAGAGCCAACAGGAGAAACAAATACTACACTGTGACTTGGCCTACACTACACATTGGATATTTCCCTCAACACTTCTAATGATTATTAAAGAAGACTATTTAGTTGAGCACTTATGCTGCTAAATTAAGCTTTTTTTTGAAGATTTTTAATTTTGTGACTGCATTCTGTTATGCCACAAACTTAACTAATAAAACATTAGATAATAATTACTGATGAGTCTAATACCTAATTTGTGTACGTATCACATTTTGACCCACGCACGCAATTGTTTGTTAAATAGGGACCTCTAGTGGTAAGCTTTTGTTATGCCGTTTTTACGCTCGTACAAATAAAAGCGCTCCAAAAGGCTCTTCACTGCGATGCCATAGAAAAATAATTTTGCTTTGCTAAAGATTCTTTTGTGAAAAAGAATGGCTGTTAAAGGTTCTTTTTGGAACTATACAGCTATAAATGATTAGTTATGGCACCTTTTTTTAAGAGTGTATTGAAAATCTTACTTTAAATAAACGAACCACATGATTAAACGTTATTTTATTCAAACACACATACAGAAATGTTACCAATAAAATGAGAACTCGTGGAGCTGTAAACAGTGTGGGTTGTGATGACACAACTCATTTGCAAAAACAAATGCGCAATGTTCAACTTAAGGGACGTTTCTATTCTTTTGTCTACTACAACAAATTACATTCAACATTAAAGTCATAAGCTGCCTTCGCATATTCGTATGCGCACAAAAAAAGCATAAGTTCCAAGTCGGATGGACCGTGTAACGATAAGAAGTCATTGGTTTATTTTCACATGGCTGTCCCGTCCGCGCTCGCGCTGTGTGAAGGGGCAGTCCCTTTTTTATCTTTCTGTCTCTGATGGATTTTTGTGTGCCTCCTTCGTTCGTCGCTTCTCGCAAACTTCCTACCGCAGAAGTCACAGGAAAAGGGCTTCTCGCCCGTGTGCGTGCGTATGTGAGTCGTGAGGTGGTCGCTCCGGCTGAAGCTGCGCATGCAGATGCGGCACTGAAACGGCTTGTGACCGGTGTGGATACGCACGTGTCTCGTGAGCTCATCCGAGCGAGAGAATCTCCGGTCGCATCCCTCAGCCGGACAGGGGTACGGGCGCTCGTGGACCGGCGTTTTGCACGGTCGGTTTGGGTATTTCCGTGGGCGCAATATTGGCCTGAGCGGGACGTTTTGGGGATTGGCCTCCATAGGTGGCCTTGGCGCGTCTACCGGACACGCCAGTGTAAAATTTCTTATCGTGTTCAAGGGAGTCAGGGGTGGGGGGACTCTAATAGATTCCAAAGAGCATGAAAATGGCTTTATATCCTGGAACATAGCCATGTCCCTTTGGCTGTTGGTGGTTTGATAGAAACCCCCGTATTCGGGAATGATAGAAAACAGTGTCCCGTCTATAGTTGATTTTGGAGTCGAGTAGGACGGAGTGGCGTATGTTAAGGGGCACGTAGTGGTCGATAGGTAAGCCGAAGGGTCCTGGTAGCCATCGGCACTACAGGTGTAAGGGGGAGGAGATGTGTACATGTGCTCCATGTTGGGAAGGGTTTGCCCGATTTTGGAGCAGCCTGGCGTAAGGTCTATGGGAACAGGTGAGCCAGTGGAGAATGATCCTGGGGATGATGTCCTGTCTTGAACCCCAGCGCTGACAAAGTTGATGATTCCCTCTTGATTCCAACTTCCGTGCGCGTCGATGGAAATTTTCCCTGTGTAGGCGACAGGCGCGCTGTGCGGGGAGAACTTGCTCGACTCTGCCAGGTCCAGGCCACGTTTATTTACGCCGAAACTGTCGGTGCTTAAACCACCTGTAAGCATACAAGAAAAAGCAGACGTTTCTATTTTGTTTTTATTGACCTTATTTCGTTCCTGGACGTTTGTTGCCAAGAAATATTTGCGCGGATAGAGCAACAGTAAATGTTTTAAAAAATAAGATTATGTAGACCAGGGGTAACCACCACTGTTTTTACTACATTGTATATTCCCCGGGTTATGTTTTTAAATAAGTTTATATATAGAAGCTTGTGCATTTTAAACGTTATTGAGCAAGAACACAATATTAACGACATTAAAGTATTCACAATGGGAACATGTCGTATAGTTGCGTATTATAGGCTTTTCACCAATAAATAACATTAAACAAATATAAATCACACAACAATTCATCTTCAGGAGCAGTGGAAAAATTACCACGCGACAATATTAAACTACGTTGTAATTGAAAAATCTGTATTAAATTACAACATATAGTATAAAACAAGTGAGGCTTTTAAGGTTAAAATCCACCTTCTCTTGTTTACAAAACAGTTACTAAATATTATGACACCAGAATTTTAGTATGGAGGATCAAAGTCACCGTAGTTTAGATTCAAACTTTCAATTTTAAGTATGGTACAGTTGACCTTTTCAATAAAGTTATGAGCCTATAGCACTTTTAAATTACGCATTAATACTACATTCTTACCTCCGGACACCTCACTGAACTGGTCAGAACAGACCCCCACTTCTACATCAGAGAAACCCGAAGACAGTGATGAGGGGATCTCATCCAGAGAATAGACGTTTGATGGCAGAGAGCGCATGAAATCGTTCAGCGACGTCGTGATTTTATCCGTGTTTGCTGTTGCTGTCATGTTAGTTCTCGGTGCTGTCAGTAATTGCCAGACTGAATTTGACAAAGTTTTTCACATAGATGTTTATTGTAACTGATGCGATTCAAATGCGTTCATGCGCTTTAATTCACCTGCGTGATCATGATAAACGCAAGCATCGCTCTTGGGATTAATCCGCGAGCCATCAGCTCCTCTCATACGCCTGCTAACCAATAAGTGAAACTTTATGTCGTAGTATGCATTTAAGAGGAGCCAGTCAATGCCCCGTGACGTCACTGACCATACAAGGACACACCAGTGTAAAAAAAAACGGGTTGGGCTGTTTTTTTGGCTTGTGGCCATATGACGACACGAGGGGATCCATTAAAAACACATCTTTTAGTTTGACTTAACCGTTTTTTGGATTTCTGAATTAAATGCTGTTGATATTAGTAATGTTAGCGTAATAGATTTCCGGGCCGTGTGAGCGTTTTATTGCAGTAATTATTTGTGAAGTTTTTTGTGTATATCATTATCAGGAATTCCGGTTTGGCCGCACCCCATAAATGGATATTATCCGGTAATGTCAAACACGCCCTCTTTGACTTATATGGGACGCATCCGGGAAACTCTACACGGAAAATAACCATCCACCCCGAGCGCACATCCCACAGAGGAACCGCAATAAAAGTCAATTCAGGAAAGTGAAATTTGAATATTTTGGAAAGTTACTCTTATTTTAATGGTGTTAAGGAAATATATTAATATACATAACGTTCCTTCCCTGTGTAACAGACAAGCACAACTGCGTTAAAAGAGTTATATTTTATATATTGATGTATATTGTCAATTTTTTTTTAATCGCACCATTTTGTAAACCCACAAATAAATATTATTCTTTGATAGTATTTTAAAGCATTTCAAAAATCTATACAAACGCAGGTATTCTTTATTTAGACTAGATGTCACTGATTCCTATATGTTTACTCGTAAGCATATGTCCTTATACAATAAGTCTATATTATAAGGTCTTATTCCCATATGTTCTGCACTGTAAGGCCATCCTCAGCTCTTCATCATCTCCTTCGTCACTTGTTTTTTTGCCACCACGGTCTATTTTCATCTATGGCAGCATGAGCAACAGAGCATTCGCTGTATGTGCGAATGAGGCCTAATTCATATCCACCTACACTATGGAACAGCCCTTCTCCATGGAGTCCTAGTGAAAGTGGAGCCTCTTTGAATAGATCTGCATCTGCCCTCGTACTTCTGTACAGACACCCCCAACCTGCTTCTCTTTTCTCTGTTCCCATTCACACTCGCCCACTTACACTGGCAGTGCATGCTGACTGAGCTTCTGTGCGTCCCACGTTACAGTTTAGACAAACTGTACTGTCAAGATTGATCATAATAAGATCTCATTTCACAGTCTTATTTATTGTATATTCATCTAGTGCTGTATGATAATACTGGCCATGTCCTTGGTAAAAATAGTTTAATTTAAACCTATTGGTAGTCCTAAAAGGTTCTTGTTTAATATCCGCAGAACCTTTGTTTTGGAAAAATGTTCTTTAGACTATAAAACGGTAAAAAGGGTAGAAAGAATTGGTTCATTTAAAAACTTTTAAAGGCTATCTGGTTCTTTTATCACATTACAGTGCTACATATTTATTTTAATACGGTATACTGTTTTATCAGCCTGTGTGTTCTCTCTGAATCATACCCATGATGTCGATGATTTATGTGTCATGCTTTACCAATTCCGATAATAAACATTGAATTTAGTCATTTTAAACTATGGACACGTAAAAAATTACAATAGCAACAGCCATAATACGCTTAAAAATAAAGGTGCTACAAACGGTTCTTCAAAGCGTTGCAACAGAAGAACCATTTTTGGTTCTCCAAAAAACGTATTTACTCAAAGAACAACTTCTTTCTTATTTTCTATAGTGTTAAGAGCATTTTTTCACAACAAAGAACCTTTGTGAAACAGAAACAGTCTGCTAAATGTAAGTTTCTACAGTTTGTTTTGTCATTATGAAGCACCTATATTTTTATACTTGTATATTAAATAGCCTAAAGTGTTCATTGGGAAAATTAATTATAATTTTTTTATCATAAAGGGTCTTTGGAGTTGAATAAACACCTCCAAGGTTCTAAACTAAACTTTACTAAACCTTATGTTTTAAAGGTGTACATGGGATAGAAGGCATGTTTTCATCCACTAATAAGAGTAACGTACACTACTAAAACGGATCACACTGTCAGTACAGACAGGTGTCAGTCATGACATCCTACAAATGACAATTAGTATATTCAGTAATAAACCCGCCACAGTATTTCCCTTCCTGTCATCTGAGATGTGGCGGCTCTGATAATGTGCCTAATCTGAGAATGTCAACACCACATCAACATCCTGAAGCCTTTAGACTGATCTTGACAGCAGCCTGTCATTCAGATAATCAGAAGAGAAAATGTCTATTATCTGTTGTCGTCTAGTTCCATAATAGCACCAAATCTGGCATTACTGGAGCTCGGCCTAGTCGCTTATGAGTTCAGGTGTCATGTTATATATGTAGCTTGTTTTTTATTGAAAGCCAAACATCTATTCATTCTCAAAATGGTTGGGGGCAGTGCAAATGTTCACTTCCTTTGTCTTACGCCTACAGACAGAAAAATTTCTTGCCATTGTGTCAGTGTTGCTAGTCACCGGGAAAAGTTAATTGCAGCTGTTGAAGACGGACTACTTACGTAACTTAGACAACCAGTTATCAGAGATATTACTAAAAATTATATTGAAAATATCACAAATACTGATGAATAAATGATAAATGAAAATCTAGACATTAGACGAATGATAAAGTAAATACTTATTACTTTAAAAAAATGGTAATAACATGCATCCATATAAATAAATTAAAGTATTTTATTGTAGCAGATGGTAAATTATTTCGGCGGGTTGTTCGATACCCCCGTCCCATCAGCCCCTCCCTGTGTGCCCCTCTTATGCCCTGTGTGCCTTGCACGCCCACGTAGCGCCATGTTGGGATGGGTTCACAGCCCATTTTGTTTGCGTTCGCTTTGGTGTTGCGTGGGGGTTTGGTGACCCCTGCACACGACGATTAATCAAACGTCACTCTGTGATTTTTCCTAAACTCATTATTCCTTATTCACAATACAACACTCCTGTTTTAATGCAATATTACTTTTTTTTGATAAACCTTCCATTTTTGGCCCTTTGCACATATAATGTATTCTAAGAAATTCATATAAAGTTTTAGTGAACTTTAATACATAGTGTCATTTTACAAATCATTTGCGTACACTGTACAAGACTTATTATTTATTTATTCTGAATGATGATTAAATCTGATGATGATTAAATTTATGTAATATCACTTTTTTTTGTTAACGTTTTGGTATTTTTACATTTTAAAAGAACAAAAAAAATTACATTTCACAATCACTACTATTAATTTTAACTACTACATTCAAACCAAAAACCCATTTATCAAAATCTAAATTTCACCCTTCTTTAGTTAACAATGATTAATTTTCAGCAGTTTGTACATAAATATACTCTCTTTCAAAACTCACTCCAAAACAAAAAGGCACAAAGAAACCTACCAGTATTGAAGGCTGCGTTCTTCTGTAGGTGTTCTTGGTTTTCATGGCCAGAAACATCAGCTTCTCTCTTGTTTATGTCCTTCACAGATTTCTTCTGCTCTTAAGCAAAACTAACACTAATCAGATATAGTGCTCAACATGTCTAAGAGGATATTCGTATTTGCTTAGAAACCAACCAGAAAACTGGACAATACACTTGTTCCCACCTCCAAACAGCCTCACAATTGAAACTGCTATGCTAATGAGTTCGATTTGGGGAATCCAGCGGATTGGGCCGGAGAGGGTCTCCTGTGTTGAGGAGGGGGATTCCGTAGGTGTGAGGGTTGCTGGTGTGCATGGATTCAAGGCGTGGTTTTCAAAGCAGCTGCCCGTTTAGTAATGGGTTCGTGAGCAATATCAGCAACTCAAATGCAATTTAATAGCTGTTTTTGGAGTTTTATCATTTTCAAATATGTGTGTAGTGGGGAAACACTTGAGTAAACATCTGTTGCTGACCTTTGGATCACTAAGACTTTGAAATTGTCATTTCTATTTATTTTATTTACACTCTAAAAAAGGATGTGTTATTTTTCAACACATTTTTTGTGTTATGCTGTTTAACACATAATGTGTCATTTTGTGTTAAATACATAAAAGGGACAACACATGTTGAGTTGAAAGTAACACAAGTTGAGATAAAAGTAACACAAAATGTGTTGTTTTTAAATCAACACAAAGATGTGTCTAGACACATCTTGTGTTATTTTTAACGCATCTGTTTTTAGAGTGTACTTCTTCTTTACTTGTTGTGAGTGCCAGTCCTTTCTGAATTACCTAATTGTTTGATAGTAGGTGTAAATTAATAAAACATAACTTTTTTTATAGCAGAACATTACGCAGATAGCCTCATTGCAGGCTGATCATTAAGATTTTGGCTGATTTTTTACAGTCTGAAACACAATGAATTGCCTGTATGCACAGACCCTAAGATGATGCAGCAAGAAAATTACCATTTAATTTACTGACTGTGAAGAGGGTGCAATATGTAGTGAATGGGAAAGACAGGAGTGTGCACATCATTTTTCTTGTGTAATTGTGCCAATGTTACAACTATACCAGAATTAGTTCTTTATAATAATAATAAGTATATAATAAGCCTGCATACATCTAACATTTAAGTTTTAAAAACAGAATTAATGAATTATTATTCTATAATACCTTATAGAAAAATGTATTAATAAATGTTATTTAAAGATATTTAAATGGTTTATTTAAACAGCACAGGTTGACTCACAAATAGGGCAGGCAGAATTAAGATTAGTCTGAAGTGTGTGGTTAAAGTCTAAGATGGGAATAGTGACCTTGTAACTATTTCTAAATTATTATATTTATTTATTTATTTATTTAGATTATTATTATTATTATTATTATTATTATTATTATTATTATTATTATTATATATCTATTAAATATACTATTCAATAATAATAGTATCCATTAAATGTAGCATGTTATATGAAATGTTTATATATAACCTGATATATCAATATATAAAAGTTAACTACTGTAATTATCACTAACATTGTGTTTGCACATTTCTTTAAATTCAATATTAATGACAATTTTTATCAAAGTCTTAGCATATATAAGTAATATCTCCAAATTTCTGTTGGTTAAATGAGAAGATCCAGATCTTTTTCTTCTCAGGGATGAGTGAACCCCCATCACGCAAAATTCCCTGTGCGTAGGAGGAGAGAGCAGGAAGATGGATGACCAAGGCCCTAGAGTTTGATGCTATTGCCCATGTCATCACCCAGAAACAAAGACTGAAGGCAACAGCGAGGAGAGGATGGAGACCCTGGATCATTAGATGATGGAAAATCAACATGAGCCAGCTTACAAAGAACCTTTATCCATGCCTGCCACTTCTGTGTAGCTGATCTATATTTTAATATCACAGCATAAATAAGGGACATGAATTAAGTTTGTTTTGTTTTACTTGAGCTATACAGCCTTGTAATGTTTATCCATCCACTAGATATTTCTCATAGTCCCACACAGAATGATTATTTGAGTGGTCAAAGACAAAACATCCACCCCCAAAGTGCACATGCGGTAGTACACTAACCCACATATAGTCAATATAACAGACAAATCGGATTTTACTGGTACATTCAGTATATTAACAGAAGCATACGAATACAAAACAAAGCTTGCAATCATTTATGTTAAATCTGTTTTTTTTCTGAAAAAAATCTCACTTTTCACACCCTAGGAACCTGACGATAATCTTAGATTAATGCATTTCTGAGTTATCTTTTCTATATTTGATGCCCAATGCTTTTAAACTGTGGAAATGTATCCCAAATATAGAGATTAATAGAAATTAATAAACGTTAACCCAGGCCAAGAATAGTATGAAAGGCCTAGTAAAGTATAGCACGAAAGGCCTAGTAAAATTCGTTTAAACACAAGATGCCCAGCAGATGTCGCCATACACTGTGGATTCAGAACATCCAAAAACACGTTTCACGTCACAACAATCTTGTGTTTATATGAAGTTGCGCAATCGGCCCTTTAGTTTGCTGTCTGTTTTGAGTTCTCTGGATACAAAGTAAATAGTCAAGGAAAACACTGTCAATCTGGTGGATGAAATCAGAATGGAAGTTATGGACAGTCCTCTAAATCGAGTAAGTTGTAACTGTAAACTGATGTTTGTGAAGCTGGTTGTCCAGGAAAGTCTTTATAGTAAACACTGTAAGCCTGTTTTTGTTTTAACGTTTTATAGTCACACGAACCAAATTTAAAGCAAATTTTTTTAGTCATGTACTTCTTCAGCTTTGACATTTTATCCAGATATTGAAAATATATTTAGTCGGAAATTTACTTTTAACTTTCTTTTTTTTCTGTGGAATGCAAAAAGAGGAATTTTGAAGAATGTAAATGCAACTGTTTTACATACATTAAAAGCATATTTACGCTGTACCTTAGCAAAAATAAGACAAAGAAATGAATGATTAGTGAGATATGTATAATTTTTCACCGGAATAATATGTCATCATTCACTGAAAAACGTCCACGCTTTATTTATCAGATCTAATACTCTCTATTTCATTGTATTAAATGGAGCTGTTTGAAATTCCTATATGATTTCAAATCTTGTGTTCCTGATAAAAAAGACATACATGTTTAAATAAGTAAATAATAGATTTTTTTTAATAAGATGACCCCCAACAAATGTTGGGTTGACTGTCTCTGCTACAGGCCCATCATTACAGCCGAAAGGCAGACCGGTTGATCGCTAAAGAAAAATATGAGGAGGCGATTTTATGCCACAGTGAGGCAGCAGGTAAAGTGATGCATCTTTCAAACCTCGGCCCAACTACCCATAAAAATGACCCGCACATGGTATGACTTTACATGACAGTAATTAAATAAACAGATGACTGTTTGTTTCTCACAGAGCTTTTGAAAGAGGCCTTGACAATGACACAGAGTGAACAGGTAAGACAACATGTTTGTGATGACAAGAAGACAGGCGTCACCCCATTCCAGCAGTCTGGCATTAGTTTATTTTGGGACATGCCTTTAATTGGAGTAGTGCTGACTGTGTTTTTTCAGCAAATTGTTACATTGTTATTGACCCATTCAGTAAGAAAGTTTTTTTGAAGTATGGCAGTTGTTGTATACATGTGACCCTGCCTATAAAAATCCAGATTTATTGTTTTCTACATAAAACCATCCTACATAATGTAAAGAACATTCTGTGTAAATATAACCTTGCTATCTTTATTTATAAGTGAAATCAATTCATTTGAGGTTACAGTACCACCACAATGACAAGCAATACAATGTTACACTGCAAAAAGTGGAATCTAAAAAATGTCTTGTTTTTCATCATGTTTATACATTGCACACTAGACTATAAATCTTAATATATTTTTTATATTTATTATTAATATAATAATTAAATAATTATTAATATATTTATTTTATATTTATCAATATTTTTGTCAAGTTTAAAGATCCAGTAGGCTTCATTAGTGACTAGACATTTATGCTATTTTTAAGATATCTTGCTTGTTGCAGTGTACTCTGTACTCGTTTTTCATTCTTGTTATTCAGTGGTGATTTGTAAATGTCCATTTCTAAAAATACAGCAACACTAATAATACAAAACATCACAGTTGTATGTACTTTGAATTTAAACGGTTCAATTGGAATTGGAACATCTTTTTTTAGTTTCCTTTTAAAAGGTTTTGCTAAAACAGCGTGTGAGAATTTGGGTGGCTTGGATGTATTAGAGCAACAAAAATAGGGTTCTTACAAAAACCAAAGAAACTTGCTGTCTTTTTTTTCATTTGTAAGGCTGAACCCAAGCTGCTCATGTAAACTCGTACACAAATACAGTACTAAATGTACAGGAGGTGTTCTAAAAGGCCTTTAAAATATTCAATGAAAAGCACAGGATTTCTACCCTTTATAACGTCTTATGACTTTAAATACTTTTAAAGTACAGACAAATAGTAAACTAACTTTATACCTATCATATTCATAAAGGTAAGGCTGTCTTTAATGCTCCAGAGAGAAAGACATCTCCAACTTCAGCGCCTGATTCAGATGAGTTGCAGCCAAGCTCACCTAAAAAAGAAGAATTTGCTCATCTTTTCAAAGCAGATCTCATCAGCGCCCTGTCCAGTGGCCTTCACCAGAATGTCTACTCAGGCCGTCCTCCAGCATGAAACCCAGCGACCTCCACTTGGCTGTAAGGCAGCAAAAGATGACAAAACTCGTCTGGAAGAACAGAGCACCTCCATCGCTGACTTGTGGAAGCTTGTGGCTTTTCTTCTGAAGGAGAATGAGCAGCTGTCGGAAGAACACAAGAAACTGAAGGTGGAGAACGCTCATCTGAAGGAGAACGCTTATCCTTGTGAGGAGCATTCGAGTCCTTTACCTTCTGTAGATGTACCAGATAAGATGAGTATGAATCTCATAAGTGTATCCAGCAACCTTAAGGAGAGGATCCGGCATTTGTGGGAAAGAGCGAATGAGAGCTAGTCCTGCATCTGCCTACTTCAGAAATAAAAGCTCGATGTTGATAATATTATGAATGTTTTTCATTGCAAACTGTAGTTTAAAAGTGAACTGTTAGGCTAGTAAGATTTCTTAAAGAGTATTTGGCTTTACACTACAGACACTTGAATTTGATCAATAAGCCCTAAATACTTATTAAACAAAAATATTATTTAACAAAAACTGTTTTTATTAAATCTCTATTTTAACAGCATGCAAACAAAGTCACAACAGACATAATTTTGATTAATCCATTTTTAATGGAAAATGTAAAACATCTCTTTAACTTCAATGTACATACAGTAGCAAACAACACATACAGCAAATAAAGCACACCATGTTATAGAAAATCATATATATATATATATATATATATATATATATATATATATATATATATATATATATATATATATATATATATATATATATATATATATATATATATATATATATATATATATATATATATATATATATGTGTATATTCTGCTATTTACATTTTACATTTCAGGTGAAATTTTAACAAGATTTTTTTTTCAACAAACTACAATTTAATATTCTTCTTCTGCACAGTGAATAAGTGCCAAACTGTAAATAATTTAATGTTGCCTTTGAACATGTCTGTCAGTTTGGCAGCTGTTGAACGGATGGAATGCTGCTCTGATTGTGTTGGAATTGCTGCTTTCTTCAACTGTCCAAATCACAGCATGATAGCACGGCGGACACTTCGCAGCGCAAGAACTACTGATGAAGAACGTGTCAACAATCTTTAGAAAAACTGTTTTGCGAGTGTTGTTCTTTCCAACGGTTTTCTATAGTCTTCAAAATGTGCAGCAAGTGACCGTAGCACTTAGAAGTGAAGGACTTTGAAGCTGATTGCACCTGCCTCGAGAGCTCAGTGTACTACTTTCATCTTTCTGTACCGCCACCCCCACCTCACTTCCTGTTCATGCAGGAAGACACAACAGGGAAGTTCAAACAAAAAGAACAGAAGACAGTGACATCATAGCAGAAGTGAAAAAACCTTGAAGAGAACCGACAGTGGTTCTTCTTCATGGGATCAAATCGAAAAGCAAAGGTTCCTTCCTGGAGAATCTTGGGATTGTCTTTATGCTCCATGTGTTTGGACATGGAGGGACATTGTCAGGACTCCTCCTTCACCTTTTTTGTCTTTTTCTCCTTCAGATGCTTCCTTAGTGTGGTCACAGCATCTTTTACAGAGTGGTAAAAGATGTTCTTCACCTGAATAGTAAAGATTAAACCATTAGTGTGAAATCAGATTTCATTTGAAACATCTCTTTGCCTTGCTAATTAGACTTACAGAATTATTTCATAAAGAAGGAATAGAAAACTAACAGTTGTGGCTGCATTATGCCATTTATTACCATATGTACAAATCCATTACAGACCACTGGAGATGTGGAGACAGAAGTAGAGAGACTATGTAACATTGTGTCCTACCCATTCCAGTAAAACTAATGTGTAAACACTGAAAGCTAAAATGCCACAAAGCATCAACACAACCAAACAAACTACTTTGTAGTGGATACACAAAGTTAAAGTTATCATCCTTGGTGTGAACAGGCCTTCACAGCGTAGATCAGAATGATAGAGTATTAGAACAGATGACGGCACCTGGAGTTTGTCCTCATAGTTGACTTGATCTTTGAGTGGGCGGAGCTCCTGGGTTAGGTAGTAAGAGTTGTGCGCATGTTCAGGGGACACAAAGTCCACATTCACTTGGATGCAACTGTGCAGATTTATAACCTAAAAAACACAGAGTGGAATAGAGTGAGCTGCTGTCGGAGTGAATCTCAAGAGACATCTCAAAGAATCCAGCGATACTTCCCACTCAAGAAAGGACGAGCTAGTAGTGTAAACTACCTGGTGCAGTGATCCAGCAGGGATGATAACAGCATCTCCATAAAACTGGAGGAGTGTACGGCTCTCCACGCCATGTTCCTCCTGTAGCCTCTGTCTTAGCCTGGGGCTCAAATACCACCCGCCCTCACGCAGGGGGTCTGCATCGCCATCCCATTCTGAGTCTGAATCCGCCTCTGGATCTGCCTCAGTCTGCTCACCAGAGACCTACACGCATGTACAAAAACACAAAAATCATTATGTCTCTAGTTTGGTGAAGTAATTTCAATTGGTCTGAAGAAAAATAAAGCTGGGTTTATCTATAGGGTTTAACAACATGTTTCCAAAACATATAATCTAAAGTGAAGGCCCAAGGCTGAGCTTTGCGGGACACCATACAGTACTTTACATGTGTTAGGTCAAAAAACTCATCATTTGCACATGAAGTATAAAAGAATACACGTTTTCCGTTACCAATTAGCGATGTACCTTTTGAAGGAACTCCTGGATCTTCTGCATATCTTCACTCCTATAGATGTGCCACAGAGCTCCTGGAGTCTCATCTAGATCGCTCAGTCGGTTTTTAACAGTCTCATCCAGATCTTCTCTTTCTAAAAGCTTTAGCACATCTAAGCCACAAAAGGTGAACAACCGGATTAAAACTGTGAAAGATGTTACTGCTCACAGGATTTCTTTCTTTTGTCTCCTAATATTTGTAAGTTGCTTTGGATAAAAGCGTCAGCTAAATGCCTAAATGTAAATGCTTTTAAGGACTCCAATAAAGTTTTCTTTTCAAAATTGACTCAGATAAGCAGATAAGTAAATAAAAATGTTTCATACTTTTTAACACTTAAATTTGTATTTGTTACAATATTTGTTACTAATTTTGTATTCATGTCCCACTATTAAGTCATCTTACTGATTCATCATTACTTTAATTTTGTCCCTTTTTGCAAAGCAGCTCACTTTTTTACTTCTAAATACTGCACTACATAAACTTTTGAAATTAATATTTCAATATATTTTAGTTCAACTTTTGTGTTGTTTGGCTCACCATACTGTGTTATTGACATACCTGCTTTGGATGGAGCTCCGTTTCCTTTGGCCACCCCAACATATACCAGAATACTCAAGGTATCAGAGATTTCAACGTGTAGATTACTGGTCCCGAAGTCTTGCTCTGAGCATGCTGTTACGCCTGCACAAAAACAGGAATGTAAGATCCGCTGTATTCCAAATAACAGCAGCACTTTCAGGGAGAAAAGCTTACCGTGGGCGCAGCAGAGACGAGGACCAAGGTCAGGCCGAATGAAGAAGGAGGGCAGGTGTGAGGCCAGGTTCAGGTGAGCCTCTGGGTCAGTGTACTCTGGTACTGGCAACGTCTTCATCACATCACCATATCTGAAATGGTTTAAAGCATCATTACATTTCTTTATATCAAGAAAATTAGATTATTTTTTAATATACAAGTTCACTTCAAAGGTGGATACAGTCATGACATAATGACTGTCTGAACAGTGAAATGTGGCTCAATTGATCAAACATAGTGTTCACAACAACAAGGTCAAAGGTTTAATCCCAAGGGAATGCAAAGACTGATGAAACACATAATATATATAATGTAAGTCGCTTTGGACAATGATTGGTCGCTTGAAGTTCAAGCTTGAGTAGGTGTATTTGAATAGTGAAAGGAGTGCATTTACATTCAGGAAGCATTAGTAGTACAAAGTGGTACTCTATGCAAATCCTGCCAAGGTGTGGAAAACAATGTGCCTTCCAAATGTTTCCAAGAGAGGCAGTACCTGGCAGGCATAAGGGCCAGAAACTCCTCCCCTGATGGCCAATCTTTCAGTCTGTACACCACCGGTTCCCCTTTTGCAGACTTTGGCCTCTCTGTGGGTCAAATACAGAAGCACATTACTTATATTACATGTCTATTTAGGCAACAGATTAAAAGTCAACTCAGGCATGCTGAAGTGCATCACTTACTTGACACATCCTCAAAACCATCCCAGAACTCATTGACCCTTGAGTTTGAAACACTGCCATCTCTGCAGTTGTAGAGGTCACTGTGAAGACTGGAAAACTCGCTGCTGAAGTGCTCAGGCTTCCACAGGCTATCATTCAAACGCTTGTGCAATCCAGACACCAGCACTGGCTGAAGAGAGATTATACCAGTTATAGTTACAATCATACAATTCTCTCATTTTCAAGGTGCACTGTTGTTTCTGGACAATACGGCAGCAGCCTTATATTCACATCTACGGTAAAGTGTGAACATTTAGTTTATACATTATAAAAATGTGCTATTGCTCTAGCAGATAGCTGTGATTCCAATACTAGATGGGTCACCATACGTTTTCATACAGTAAGTTACATCTAACATCTCAAATTGAACAGTTAAAAGGGATTAATTATAAAACTCCTCCACAATGTACAAACCTGCCCCTGTGTCCAGTTCTCTTTAAACAGCTTCTGGTTACTTGGGTGTTGGTGATCTTTGAGCCAAAGCAGCCGGTGGTTTCCTAGCCAATCGTGAGGGACAGTGGCGTAAGAATCAGCCAATGGGCTTCCTTCAATCTTCAGCCCCTCAGTCCGCTGCCCCGCCTCCTCCTCTGGCAGCAAATCCTGATTCAGCCCCAACCTGGTCACCTTAGTAGCGGGAATCTTATTTTCTACTACAGAAGCGATGATGTCATCTAGGATGTTGGGCATGCGAGTGTTTTGGACCACCTACGGAATAAAAAATGAAAGAAAACAGTAAACAAACAAATTATTTAGTTATGAATAAGATAGATTCCTGGAAGTAAGATAATTTTTTTTTCAACTGTGTGAGAATCAAACCTGTTCAGAAGAGTCATAAACCGGTGCAAAAGCACCTCCTGCAGACCCAAGACGCAGCTTCCCAGCTGTGGAGGTCAAAAGGTCACGCAGTGTTGATCCTTGTTCTGGGCTGGTGGACTTCCTGTTATGAGCTTCCACGCCATCACACTCTGTATTCTCTGGGGGATAGTTACAGATTGAGTCACACAGATAAATAAGAGAAGCACGACATATTCACTCAAAAGCACTGCTCTCAGGAGAGGTTTGTGAAAATAAACAGAATTTTCGGTTCTGACTGACAGCAAAATGCTGCTGTGCAGAGTCAATACTGCAGGCATTCAGAAAGTATGTGATGTACAGTACACAGTGATGGGGATAAATATACTGAGATTTTACAGTATAATGTGAAGACATGCAGCCCATCTGATTCGGACACAAACAGCATTTATTATTTGTGACATTATTGTGTCACGCCTGGTTATACCACGATGTTGAAAGAAAACATGATATGTGCTGTATTATGTGTTGATCCATCTTCTCACCTCTTCTCTCCTGATGTGCTCTCTGCGTTGGTTGTGCATTTTTCTGCTGATCTGGGATCTGACGATTCTTCAAGTCATTCTGATCTTTATCTGAAAACTGATCACACCAAGAGCTCTGTTAAAAAATTATAAATGTGCAAAACAACTACAGAATACGCATTCACATGCATCAAATGAGATGAAATTATCTTACTGCTGGGAGTCCGTTAGTCGTGGCCATGTTTTGACAGGGATAGTGGGAATGGATTCCATACGTTTCCTTCATTATGTGCATAGAGCACTGCATGTCTGCCAACACTGACAGAAATATAGCAATGTATTCACGTTCACAGTTAAGTGTTTGTAATAATTTGATTTGCTCACAGAAATACACACAATGCTTACCTGTTTCTGGGACAATCTGAGTAGGCATTAAGTTCTTTAAGTCGTGGGGCTGATTTTTCACGCAGCGGACCCAAACATACAGCTCCTTATCTGAGAAATACAAATTAGACAAATAAGACATGCCAAAAAGAGACTAAAAGATTTGCGTATTGTGCTTTGGATGTAGTTTATATTTGGGTGATCCTTCTAACCAGCCAGACTTCTAATTTCTAATTTAACCAGCCAACTAATTTCAATGATTTACAGTCAATCGTAATCGAAAAACTAAATTTAAAGGATTTTTTAGACACAATCAACAACTAAATATTTGTCACCCGTGCAATAAATAATGAGAAAAATGCATTTCCTTTAGATATGACCATGATGTAAGACATTCCAGAACTTTCCACGTATGGAAATCACTGTTAAATACTCACACTCAATCCTTACACTCAAAGTTTTATATGTCTGTGGAAACCCTGCCAGAGCTGGTCAACCAACATTCCCAGCTGGTAAACATCATGGCCATACTGGTCCACTAGCACAGAACCCACACCAAAGCACATCATGCTGGTCTAAACCATCATAAAATTCCAGATTTTATAATCAAATGTATTTGCAGGGTGTGACTCACCTTTGGCTTTCTTCTTCTCCCGGGCTTTGTAACAGTCCATGCACACCACAAAGCCACACTTGTGACACGCCCAGTGGATGTTGAAGAGAGTGGCTTCACACGCATCACACATCTCCCTCACACCTCTCACTGCTCGTTTCCACATGACCTGAGCTGAAGAGACAGGAGACGGAGGGGCAAGGTGAAAAAGATAAAATCACTAAGAATAAGAGCGTGTCTTACTTTCTACACAACACACACACGGACGTACTGTCTTTCTTGACCCAGGTGACAGCAGTGTTCTCAGTCTTTACGAGCTGGCAGAACTTGTCTCCAATGAGCTTCAGGACGTGTTTTGATGTTTCAAGGTCCATCTCTTTTTTCTTCCTGTCCTCCTCGTCCTCTAAGCTGCCCGTCCAGACTGTGACCGCCTCCTCATCTGTCTGCTCGGACACGGAAAACCCATCCACACGGACGACTCCATTCTTACTGTATGACAGACTATAGAGAAGAGGGAGAAAACATTAGTGTATACCCATTTTCCACTGTATATACTATAAGATTATATTATTTTATTCACCACAAGATGTTCATTTGACATTTAAAAACAAAATATAGATAAGAGTCTTTTTCAAAAGCTCATACAGATCGTATCACTGGGACTGTCACGTATATCCAAGAATAGTGTGAAATACAAGGCAACATCCGGAAAGACTAACCGTCTGAAGTAGTAAAATCGGCAGAAGACCGGCGAGATGGCAGGCTCCTGAGATTTGTGGGAACGATTCACGCGGCACTCTCTGCACTTCTGCACGTTGGGGCCAATCTCTCCACACGAGTCGTCCTGTAAGAACGCTTCTCCGGTTTGCTTCAGCTTCCTCACCTTCCGCCAGTCTTTCAGCACAGAGCGAGGGATGCCATCTGAAATGAAAACATAGCTGACCTGAGTCCGAAACACCAGTCCGAATATGCATACTTCGAATTGCCAATGCATTAAAATGTCTTGATGTTCTAACTTTGAGCCTCTGTCTGTTTGCTTTAAACAACTGTGTCTGTGAAATCCAGGCAGAAGTTCATGATTTTAAATGCTGAAATTAATGATTTTATTGACGCTATGTTGAAAGTTGGCTTCTAAATCACTGATTTCTATCTTTGACATGGCCTTACTTTTTTTGTAGAAAACATTGAATCACAAAACAATAACTTTGTCTTGTTTTCACAGACAGGGTCACATATATATCAGCATTTAAACAGGTAAACACTCACTGTTGTTAGACAGTCTCTGTTGACTCTTGTCCTTTGGACTTTGCAAAGTTCCATTGTGTTTGGTCTCATTCTCCCCTTCGTCTTCCTCCTCTGGATTATTCTCTTCTTTCTTCTTCCGTTTTAGTTTTAAAGAGGGCTTGGACTGTCGCTTAAACCTTTGTCCTGATCCACCACTCTCGCTCTCATTACCAGAGTCCTTTGCACTATTATCACTGGACTCTAATGGCCGTTTCTCCCCTCGTTTCTCAGGATTCACTGAAGACTTGTCCTCAAGGGGAGACTCCTTGCCCTCCAGCTTTCCATTTCTGTCCAGGACAGGTTTAATGTCTTCCAAGGTAGACTTCTTGCCTGCCGTCACTGGTTTCTCATTGACCATCACAGATTTTTTATCCTCTGAATTGGAACTTGTAGCATTACCATTAGACCTTCTGTCCGCTGTCTTTCTGTTGTCTTGAGAAGGCTTCTTGTCCTCTAAAGTATGCGTCCTGTCCAATATTTTGGACTTTCTGCTGTCTGCTGACTGGTTGTCCACCAGTCCATTCATCTCCTGTTTGATAGGAATGGGTGTGCTTGTTGCATTAATTACGACCGTCTTGGTGCCATCTCCTATTTGGGAGGTTGTACTGCCTCTGTCTTGCTCAGAATGGCGAGTCAGCCAGGCTTTTTTCAGTTTATGGTAGTTGCTCTGACTGGATTGAGCCGATTGGATGGTTAGGGCTGAGATGGGTGGTTGCTCATTAGCGACTGAGCTTTGTTTGTTTGTGGGGCTCGAAGTCCCTGATGCCAGTCTGGGACATTTAGAAAGACTGGGGTTGAATAAACTCTCCTTATCTTTTTCCAATGCATGTGCAGAACACACAGTGTGTGTAGTATTAAACCCAAACCCACTATTTAAGGGATGTGAGACATGTTTTATAGCATTTGAAGGATGTGTAGTGTGTTGAGGGTAAATCATATGTTTGTTAAGTCTTGATTCGGCAACAGCTCTGTGTTTCTTCAAGTGAGGAAAGTCTCTAGAAGAGCAACAAGAGGATGCAGAGATCTCAATTTTTGGTTGAACAGCCACAGACTCTTTTCTCTTACAGTGTTCTGCTATTAGATCTATTCTAGAGTGTGTGACGTCTATGTTTGCTTGGGGGTGTGTGACAACTAAGCAACTTGATTGAACTTGGTTGTTAACATGTTTGGTAGTCATGTTTAGGGGTGTGCTGAGATTCGCTTTAGGGGTAGACATGTTGATAGGGTGAACAGTATCAAGAGGTGTCCACAGGACCCCTCTCTTATGCTGAACACCATCTTTAGAATGGCTTTCCAAAGGTCTCATGTGACCACAATGCATCTGTGAAATGCTGCTGTTGGAGACTGTGTAATTTATTGTCGTGTGCATGTGGCTTGTTGGTCTTACAATGACTGATGCAGTCGCTGAATGTGGTCTGACCACAACGCCGTTTGTATGGCCTACAGGCCCTTTCTCTCGACTGTGCAAAGCACCCCCCCTTTGTGCGTCATAAGCTGGTGTCACTTTTTCTGCAACAGGCCTCTTTCCGTCAACAACACCATGTCTAAATTCAGGCATCAAAGTGGGCGGCCTTTGCTGCTTCTGACCTTTACCGGACAAACTCATTGGTTGAATGGGTGTGAGGGTTGGTGGGGACAATCGGCCATGTCCAGAGTCTTTAGAAGCCATGATTGGTGGTGCTGGAGGGTGGAAAATAGGGGCTCGGTGGAGTAAAGGCACGCTGCGGTTGGAAGAAGAAACAGAAATGAGAGATGACCCTGACACTCTTCTTTCAATATCCGATACCTCCACGGGTTCTACGGAGGAGACCTTATGAGTGAGTTGCTCTGTGATCTTTCCTAGAAGACCTTCCTCTTTCTCGTAGTGGCGTTTGACTAGAGGTGGAGGTCTGACTCTGTTTGAGCTCTGTGAACTGGATGGAGTCATGCCAGAGGCTATAGCGTTGCTGGCACTGAGTCTCTCATAAAGTTCTTTACTAGCTGGTGCACGTCGCTGTGGAGGCTTGTTCTCCACACAGTTGGACAGAGAGGTGTAGTAGCTGCTCGGAGTGAGGGTGGGGGTAGGATGGGCCGACTGTGGCCGGGGAGGTAGATTGTGTCTGAAGGCATGCACATCCCTCTCTCTGTCTCGCTCTCTTTCTCTCTCCCTCTCCGTCTCTCTTTCTTTAGAAGGAAAGACAGGGGTGGGACTTCTAGGGTATCGTTGTTCTCTATCCGAGCCCAGTTTAGCGGTGAATGGTGCTACATCAATGCTCTCCTGAAGAATCCGTCGGTTCTCTTCTTGGTAGCGGTTGGGTCTTTCACTTGTAAGATCGTAAACAACAAGGGGCTGTTTGGTTCGACTTTGAGGAGAATCGAGGGCAACCGGGCAGTAAGTCAGGCCATTTTTCCCCATTGCAGGACGGATCCGCTCCTGTTCGGACTTGAGGTGAGTGTGTATGGAGCTTGGACTTTTGTTGATAGCTCTTTTCTCTATCTCTCTGGAAACAATAACAGCATTTATGAATATGGAAGAACCTTATTGCAGGGGTCAACAACAATTGTATGGCTTAAGAAGACACAGAAGACGAGGCCCCATCTTAATCAGCTTTCAATGTTATGCAAAGAGAAGCCAGAACATTTAGCAAATCTTTTAAAGATATAACTGAAAATGTTTGTGAAAAGTGCAACAGTGAGCTAGAAGCTTACTCTGTGGTTTTAGAAGAGGGTAAACTATGCTGAGCATTCCTGGAGATTCTCTGAGGGTCAGCGCTGGAGGGTCGCACCGGCAGCGGAGAATGTAACCTCTGACTGTCTGCACTAGTCACAGGGATGGGATGAGGAAGCCAAGGGCTTGCCGTGTTCTATTACCACAAAAAACATCATAAGTTCATTGAACAAATTGAAAATCTTTTAAAGAATATCAAAGCTCAGGGAGATAAAAATACAGAAAACACATGGCAACACAATCTTATTAATATCTATGATGCATGTAAAGATGAAGAGTGAGTTATAACTGTCTGGACTGTTTTCATCATTTCACATCACTCATTTCATCCCTCACTAAAGCTTTCTTTTATGATTTGCTAGTTCTGTAGTCTTCTTGTCCATCCTCTGCCTCGCTTCTGATAGTCAATATTGAACCCAAGCGTAATTTAAGCAATTGTTCCTAACACAAAAATCTGACTCCTGCCACTGTATCTAAGCTTACAAACTATACCAGACCATATTACACAGCCATCCGTCTCATGTATTGCGTTCCTGCAAAATCCCAAGGATAATAACCACTATGTTCACAGTTAAATTAGTTGGAGGAGAGCTCTCTTCCAGTACACAAACCTCAGGGGATGCACTCCATTCCCGGCTTCGACGTCTCTCTGACAATTTGAGGTTTAAATAAGATCTCAGGTGCATCATAACAACTACACAGATATGATTATCTGTCTACACTACACCACGAATAATAAAACACTATAACAAATGTGTTGCCAATAAAGATTTTGCTGCCAATAAACGTTTCAGTCAACACGAAACAATGTTTGCAACCCATTTTTTTTCCAGCTAAACTGTAGTACTGAAGTATTTATTAGTAAAAGAGCATATTCATCAAGGCTGATTGATTTCATCTTTTACAAAAGTGACTGTTACACACCAGACTTGTGTCAGAGGCTAAGCAAGTGATTATATTACATGTTGATTAAAAACGACAAAAACAAACATTTGTTTCTTTAAAGAAAATGTGGCCCCCAAAAACTATTTTTATATTATTCTGGTTTTAAAACCCACAAGTCTAAACCTACGTTTAATATCTCGACTGAATCCAGGATCTGAGATTCATTACTGAGGCTTCACGCACAACCCTGCTTTAACATGTGCATGACAGAAGTATAAAGTGAGGAAACTTACCCTTCTCACGCTGCTGTCAGAGATACCAGTGCTGTCAGGATGTGCCCATTTGGAAGCTGGCAAGCCCAGTGCAGCGTAGCTGTGGGCTCCGTTGGGAAAAGAGGGCCACAGGAGGGGATAGAGACCAAGTGGTCCCAGAGGAGATGTGCCGGAGGTCTGGCCCAGGAGAGATGAGTTACCCGGAAGAGCCAATGGATGGTGAGGAAGCCCCATTGCTCCAATACGAGGGTGGCTTGCTAAAAGTGCGGCAGACGGAGGGAGTGCAGGTAGGAGGGAGGGCAGAAGATGTGGGTGAGGGATGGTAGAATGGGGCGTACTTAAGGAGCACAGAGGAGGTTGGGAGTGGAGAGGTATGGGCGAGAGGTGTGCAGGGTGAGGAGAGGGACTCAGTAGTTTGCTGTGTGTGGAAGAAGGTGTTAGACTAGGAGAGCTAGAGGAGGGAGATGGGGTCTTAATGTGATGGTGTTTTGGGTTGGGAGGCGTGTGAGGGGGCTGGATGTAAGTGGGGTGGGTCTCCAGTTCTGCCCTCACTAGTGCAGGGTCTCTGTAGACAGTAAACGGCTCCTTCCTGTCTACAATAAGTGGGCTTTGGGTGGACTTGTCAGGGGTGGGAGTGTGACTGGGTGTACAGGAAGGCGAACTGGTTGGTGTTCTGGATCGGATTGGGGTTGGAGAAGGGGTCTGGGTCAGTACTGGAGCTATGGAGCAGGTCACTTTGGGACTAGGTGCCATTTTAAGGCTTGTAGGAATTCTGTCCATGGCAGGCTTAGGTAAAGAAGAGCCCTCCTTTAACACGCTCATCTCTAATGTTGCACCTTGTTTTTGTCTAGACACCTCTTTGACAGTTTGAGGTTTAGATATGACCTCTGGAGAAGGGCAAGGACTAGTGTGAATACTGAGCTTTTGAGTAGTTTCTAAGGAAGTTACAGATCCACATTGTGTGTTTATAGCAGCTGGAGGGCAACTGGGTTTAGAATCTATACTGTTTGATTTGTTGCTAGGTATAATGGGAGAGCGAGGTGGTGCTCCTCTCGACACCTCTTCCACCGAGACTGTGGAATTGCTGCTGGCTGTGATAGGTTGTGTAAGGGTTAATTCTGATCTTTTGACCTCTGATTGGGTAAACTCTGACTTCCTCGCCTCCGTTTGGATGATCTCTGAGCCTCTGACTTCCGGATCACATGTTGACATCTCCTGCTCCCCCTCCATTCCTTCACACTCCAGAGGTGATGTGTGTAGAAGCACGCATGTGGTCTCCATGGATACCAGCTGCTCGGTCTCTTGAGATGCCAGCAGTGCAGACACAGCCTCCGAATCCTCCAGAGATGCCCCCTCACTCCTGTCTTCTATTCCTGCCGTGGCTCCCTCACT
This sequence comes from Beaufortia kweichowensis, assembly GCA_019155185.1. Taxonomy (NCBI): domain Eukaryota; kingdom Metazoa; phylum Chordata; class Actinopteri; order Cypriniformes; family Gastromyzontidae; genus Beaufortia; species Beaufortia kweichowensis. Next base: position 5,493,439 of record CM032805.1, read on the forward strand.
TTTCTCCTCTGCCTTCCCACCACTAACTTCCGGTGCCTCTGTGTTCGTGAACGCACCATTGCAGGAAACACCAGGGAAATGGGACTGAGAAGTTTTTCCTAATTTCTGACTTTCGTTCTCACCTAATTGGCTGGAAGAAAGTTCCCTGCCCCTGTGGGAGGGGTAAGTTTCACCGTCCAATGGCCTCTTTGAAGTGTAATGCTGTTTTAGCTGTCTCTTTGATCCTGAATCCGATGAATCCTGCACTCTGCAGCTGGAATTTTCAGAATCGCTGTTCTCAGACAGGTCAGACACACTGCCTGCTTTCAACCTCTTCAAGCCACATCTGCTTCTCTCCTTTTCATCTTTCTCTTCCTCCTCTTTTCTCCTTTTCCTCTCACCATGGCTGTTTTTGGATATGGAAAAATCTAGAAATGCAAATAAATAAATAAATAGAAATTGATTGTCTCGAGAGAATGTGTGACAGTTTGCAATCATGCGCACTTTGTAACAAGCTAATGCCATAAATCAGAATCAAGCTAATGTAATTTAATAGAGGCAGCTCTTAATATCATCATATTCATTAGTCACAGCAGCAGCTCACCTCCTCTCCCTTCCTCACTTTTCTTATCTTCCCTTATCGCTTCGTTCTCTTCTTCCATGCTGCAGTTCTGTATGCACAACTCGGACTGCTGTTGCACTGGCCTGGAGCTGCATATCTTCAGCAGTGAGGAAAAAAGAATATGTTTTTAAACCAGAAGAAGTATAAATATACAGCAGAAGCTACCATGCATTTCTGTAATTGTGTTTATACCTGATCAGTGGCTGTAGTGTTGCTTGATCTGTTTCCTGTGCCCTGAAAAGAGATTGAAAGATTTGAGAAGTCAGTTCACACATCTCTAAATTTTACATTCTCAAAAGTATTAGTACTATAAATAGAAAAAGAAAACATAGTCTGGCTAAAACATACAAAAATATACTAGTATATACCTGTATGTTGTATGGTTTTTTACCAATGTTTTCATTAAAAAAACTATAGCTAAACGAGGTACTTGTAACTCACAAGAAAAAACCTATTGATTTTGGTGATCTGAGATTTGCATTTTGAGTTTTCTTCCATCAGCGAGGAGTGGATGATGTCATCTAGCAACGTCACCTGAACCAGCAATGGATCTACATTCACAATCTCTCGAACCTTTGAAAACACAAATGATACTTTATATTAAACCAAAGCACTGAAACATGTTTTCACATTTTTCCAAATGCCTATATTTATATGCATTCGCGTGTATAGGCTTACTTGCTCAGTCATGACAGACACGGTTCTGTTGTTTTGGTCGTGGTGTGTGATAACACCAGTCAGCCACTGGGTTTTAAAGTCCTGTCTGAACACCTTCACTCTCAGACCTTTTAGAGAACAAGCACCTGTCGCACAAACAAACAACCACATGCCGCTCTTAACACTGACTGATTAATCTAATTACTCATTCAGCATTGGTGTCTTTTATTATGTTGCTATTGCTGTTTTTATCACACTTTGTGGCGATCGCTGTAAATAGTGGTAGCTTGCAGTTGTTACACATCGTTACATTGTACTTTTACACCTCAAAGTCATGGTATAAACTAAATTCAAATAGCATTCAAAGCTAAACATTCTATATTGTTGCTTTCTGACTATAAACAAAAATTGTTTTATTCTGATGAATACTATTAATAAGTATAGCTACTTATTGCTTATTAGTGTTTTAGCACCTGGTTTTTCCTTTTTGTGGTGATCAATAATATAAAATACAGATGTAACCAGCAATAAGGGTCAAGCCCACCAATAAGCATAAAGAAAAATATTTTTACAAATTATACACAAAATATACACAAATTATGATTTTAAGAGGAGTTTACAAGCCACAAGTAAAGGTGTCGCTATTACCCCTGTGGGAAAAAACTCATCAAAAACATAATATCATGGTAGCAGCCTATCATGGCTTATAGCTTTATTTGATTCCAGGAATGTCTCAGTTCTAACCAAGATATTGAATAAGCAAAATCCTCTGTGTACTCCAGTAGGTAAAACACACAGAGCAAAAATGTCAATATGTCTTCAGTCGGATTTATTCAAACATACAGTATAAACATCCTTATCATTGACTGTAGCATCAACACAATGAACAAACACTGAATCGCAATATCTTTCCATGCACTCAATAGTGAGAGATTGGATACCTTTCAGAAGAATGTTCTGGAAATGGTTCTGTTTGAGCCAGGCCTGGACCTGTTCCTGCACAGACGGATCATCTCTCACAGCTGGATTTCCACTGTCCACTTCATCCTTCAACATCACAACAACACAGCAGGAATAAAGAGTCGAGCTTGTGGGAACTTCTGTATCTTTTTCTTTTCTGCAGTTTCTAAAGATTATGTCTGCACATGCAGAACAGATAAAGATGATGGAAAGCAACAGTTGCATATCAGACAGCTTTAGATGGGGGAGGGATGTCTGGGATAGGCAGCATGTGCGCACACACACGCACGATTACACATAGTATTACTCATCTATCCACACAATAGACACGTCTCCTCATCACGCACAAGCACACGCAAAAAGAGGGAGAGAGGACTGGAAATTACGTAACAGTAGTGTGAGAGGGATATTTAAGCCGAACTCTAGCTGAACTCCCAAAACCTCTGTCTATTACATGCACAAACCCATCGCATAACCACAGGAAACAATGATCTAAAACCATGACATCACACATCTTTCTTTTCTTCTGTTCACATTTCTATCTAGCACCCTACGGGGAACACAAATCCAAACACACCTGTAAACACATTCCTCACACCCTCCCAGATTCTTTCGCTCTCCGCTGACATTTACATTTTGAAATGTTTTTCTCAGGATTAATGTCTCTCTTGCTGTACAATAACAACATTTACTCTTCTGTAACACTATTACCATCTTAATTTATGTTACTGAGTGCAAAGAGAAATTATTGTTGTTTTGTATTTCTTATTTATAGATATTTTCATATTATAATATGTTATGCATACCATTAATGTTTATTATTATTAAAATAAATATATACATATTTATTATTAATCATTAATAATCAGTCATTGTTTAATATTAACATTATTATTACTGCTTTGAAATTATTATTTTTTTCCGAATTGAAAAGGGTGAAAAAGGAAAAGACTTGGATCTTTTTTGTGGTTGAAAAACCAGTCAAATCCAATCACAGCTATCATCTCTCTCTCCATCAGTCTTCATCTAGCTAGTCTACAGCCCGAGTCCAAATCCTCCTGTGAGTCACATACAGCTGACCCCTGATTCTGTCCCATCATCCCCCCTTACACACATGCACACACACACACACACACACAGAAGCGCAGGTGCAATGAGACTACAAAACTACAAATTGTAAAAAATGACAAAAAATGTGTTTTTTGTGTGTATTATCGAAATATCGCAAATGTGTATACTGCAATATATGTATACAAATGTGTATACTGTTTTCTATAATTTATGATTTAAAGAGAAAGTGATGCTTCACTTTCCCAAAAAGTATGTGTGATGGTATATAGTTTTTAGTTTTAAAATAAATTTGAATTTAATTCAGATTGATTTTACAAACTTTAAGCATTATCATATCAGCTATCACATATCATATATCACATTAGTTAGGAAGTTATTGCATAATCACATTTTTCTTTTTTTATCGTGCAGCCCTATATAGTACATTGTAATGTTGTGATGAAATAACTACATTTTTTAATGCAATAACAACTACATACTTTTTAATGCAATAAATGATACTTCAACCAGTCTACCTACATTTATTATTACATATTGAATTCAACTTTGAGGCAATTGTAACTTTATTTCCCCTTACTAAGACCGCTATAAGAATGCATATTAGATATGCAAAGAAAAACTGTGGGGGTGAAATGTGCTGGCTCAGCATTGCATAAGTTTTTCATTAAGAACACTATAGATTTACAGTACTTGTCACCATAATAGTTATTGACTATAACATAAGTAAAGGATAATGTACAGTAGGCCAGTCAACCATAAAAATAACCCTAGACAGTGTAATCAGATACTGGATGCTGTAACTGACAAATCAGAATCAAGTATTCCAGAGAGCAATGTAATAAAAGCAAAATATTAGTATCACACACAATCTGTGCATTCTTTTAAAACAAAACATATTTATATCAAAGCAAAATCTATATATTATCTTTACATAATATTTTGAGTGATCTGACCAAGATAATAATAAACAACTAATAATAACATTATTAAAAAGAGCTTACAGCTGTAGGGCAGTAAGAACTGATGCTGCACAGCGTAATAGGTGTAATCCACGTGCACATCCGTGTGCGTGTGTGTGTGTGTTAAAAGGTTCTAATAATATCAGTGTATGTGTGTGCGTAAAAGAGAGCGCCCATCTCTGATTACTATCTGCCCTTGCATAGCAAACATAAGGCAGTATGTGTGTGTGTGTGATCAGACTGCATGAGAGAGGGAATGAGAGCGAAGGAGAGCGGGCGGGAGAGTGGGTGTGTGTCTGTGTGTGTGTGTGTATAACTCATCCGTGCTTCAGTTCTTAGGACGAAGGGAAGACATGATTTATTCATTTACCCGCAGGCAGGTTTTGATCTCTCTCTCTCTCTCTCTCTCTCTCTCTCTCACTCTCACTCTCTCTCTCTCTCTCTCTCTCTCTCTCTCTCTCTCCCTGCTGTTTTCCAGCCTCTCTCACCTCACTCTCTATTTCTCTCTTTGACAAACACACACACACGCTCAGCTTCACTGGCCTTTCGCTGGATTCGGTGGGGTTCTGGTTTGCGCTGGTGGAGAGAGGAATGAGAGAGAAGATAATAAGATGGGGTGAGGGAGGTGTGATTGGATGAAGGGCAAATTGAGCTAAAGACGATAGTAAGGTTAATTAGTGTTAATTTGTGTTATATTGCACCTTCCCTTGACTGGTAGGATGGTTTTGTTGTTGCTCAGTCAATCAAAGACAAACATGCACACACAGTCAAATTCACTCTATAAAACTAACTCAGATTGTCTCTTATACATATGGAACCCACATACAACAATCAGCCCTCACACACATAATCTCATTAACTCCCAAGCACACACACATATAAACAAACAAGCACGCGCACACACGCACACACACCTCAGCTGACCTAAGCAAGCAAACGCAGACACACAGGAACTCAAACACACTCCAGAGGATGCATGACGCACAAGACAAAATGAACATGACATTCAGAAAATGAGATCATTATACATTTCATTTATTATTCTGTTTGTTGTTGCTATTCAAATTTTGTCGTACATTTTGATATTTTAACTAGTTAACTGAATGTCTTTATTACATGACAACTTGAAATGATATGACAAGCAAAATGATAATATTAAATCAAACATAACCTCTGTCTTTTCTTTTTCGCTAATGTAAGCAAGATCACATGGGCGGGGGAATATTGTTGAATATGTTATTAATATTGTTGAGTAATATCATAGCCCTGATTTTAATGATCCAATTAAATCCCAAGAGACAAGATCAGAAAAACATCTTAAATGCATTGTAAATGCTGTTTCATATTATCTGCACTGCAGTTAACTGCGTATTAAAATACATCACAACATTGCTTTTCGACGTGATATATAAGATGATACTTTATTATCTGCATTAACATATTTAAATTGGTTAGCTATACAGTGGGTTATGAGAATTACCCTTTATAGTATAAGAAACTAAATCTACCACTAATGCAAATTAAAAATTTAATCAGTAATAAAGTACTAGTAGTAATAAGAAATTTTAAAATGGTAGCTGTGGTTTAGTTTTAAGGATTAGCAGTATCATTTCAGTTTCAATCAGTTAATTCTCATGTCTGTGGTCTACAGGACGTGAGAGGTGAGAGAAACAGACAGGATGGGCTGATAGAGTCATACGAAAGAGATGAGATGACCTCAGTCTAGCACGCAGCCAAAGCATCACCACGGCAACATGTGCAAGAGGACTGATCCAACTATTGCATCAGGAGGAGAGAGAGACAGAACGAGCGACAGACAGACAGACAGATTATTGAAATGGATGAACAAATGTGTTTGTGTGTGTACAGAGTAGAAAATCAGAGCTGGAGAGAGCAGAAAAGAGAACAAACAACCTTACGCACTTTCCTACGGCGAGCACACAAACCAAACAACCGCACACACGCAGACAAGCACGCGCAGAGTAAATGAAATAGAGGGGAGTGATACAGAGGGTTAGAAATAGATGATGCTGAAAAGTGCTTCATTGAATTTAAATTTGAGAGCAGAAGGAGAGAAATAGAGGGAGAGATGTGTGCGTTATGAAAGAGAGAGGCTTGATTGAGAGCGGGAGACAGAGAGAGAGAGAGGTGTAGAGGGAGGATGATGAAGTGGATGAGATAATGACAAACAGAGGAGAGAGAGTGAACGAGAACGGTGTAGACACAGACAGACACGGAGAGAAAGAAATAAAGAGAGAGCGCTCATAAAAATCAATGCAGGAGACTGAAGACCTGTCCTGAGAGCGCTTGATCAGAGAGAGAGAGAGAGAGAGAGAGAGAGAGAGAGAGAGAGAGAGAGAGAGAGAGAGAGAGAGAGAGAGAGAGAGAGGGGGAGGGGGGAGAGAGGGGGGAGAGAGGGAGAGGGAGAGAGAGAGAGAGAGAGAGAGAGAGAGAGAGAGAGAGAGAGAGAGAGAGAGAGAGAGAGAGAGAATCACGTATATCACTGACAAAATAACCCAAAACATCAACAAAGCTGATGTAATCATAGAAGAGTGTCATTGTCCAGTATCTACATATTTATTAATACTGGTATATTAAAAATGCAGAAAATCAGATCCATACTGGAAAAATTAGGACACCAAACTATTGTGAATTTCTAGATGTCTTACTCCAAGAAACAGATTTTAAAACAATCATTAAACAAGTTGATCAGATCTCATTCGTCTCATTCTTCTGTTTTTAAGTATGATTTGCTTTCTCCCTAGTGACTTTAGGGTTAGGGGTGGGGTTATTGTTGCTTTTTTATAATAATCGTATGTTGTTGTACGATTCATGTACGTTAAATACGTACAAATTCCCGTCAGACCAGGCTGACCCCTGTGACCCCAACAGTTTATGAAATGTTTTTCTGGTGTGAACTATTTCTATAATGGCATGTTAGAAAAGTCAACATTGTGTTTTTGCACAACACATGCAATATGATGAAAGCTAATATTGCATTTGCTTTATTATTAGGCGTTTCCTCCATTATGAATATCACCACAAAGTACTGAGCTAAATTCATTCTGACAGACTTTCTATCCAGATCCTTTTCAAAGCATTGGTTAAATCCAGAATGTGAATGAGAGAAAATGGAATAAAAAAGCCAAAGGTAAGAGAAAAAGAGTAAAATGTGTGTGTGAGATGGAAAGCAGGCACACATACACACATAGTAAAGGCTGTGTTTGCACGTGCGTCTCCACATTGAGGGTGGCTGACTCACAGTGTCTTTCTCACCACAGCCTCAAAAGGGAAAGTGTTCCATACAACTTAATGGAAACCACTCTGCCTGCTTTTCCCTTTAGTAAACCTCCCTCCCTCTCTTGCTTACTTCAGTCTTTCTCTGTCATACACAAGACAAACACAAATACACTGTTTGGCGCTTCCTAAAAACAGCTGCACTGTTCCCGTTTCAGCTGTACAGGTCAACATTGCTTAACCCTTCCCTTAACACACACATACTCACAACACTCGTCCACCCGCATACTTTCACACACACACAAACACCCGTCACTGGCCTCTTAACATGTGCTAAGTAAAAACACAGCTTAGAGTTGTCAAGGAAACAGCAATAAATACACAAAGTGTTCTGTCCATGCTTCATTTTTCTTGATACATCTCTCTCTCACTCACTTTCTCTCCATCTTTATCTTTTTCTGTCTCTGTCTGTCTGTCTCTCTCTCACAAGCTGCTCAGTAATTCACTCACGTATCAGAGCTTAACACTCAAACTGTAGAGCATTGGTGAGAAACAGTATAGTTGAGTAAAGAGTAAAGTTGGGTATGAATGAGAACAGAGTGCAGTTCAATAGAGAGCTGTAACGAATAGAAGAAATATCGAACATAGAATATAGAACAGCATGCAGAATCAGAATCAGAATCAGAATCAGAATAGAATAGAATAGAATAGAATAGAATAGAATAGAATAGAATAGAATAGAATAGAATAGAATAGAATAGAATAGAATAGAGAATATAGAATATAGAACAGCATGCAGAATCAAGATCAGAATCAGATCAGGATCAGAATCTAATCAGAATCAGAGCAGAATCAGATCAAAATCAGAATAGAACAGAATAGAATAGAATAGAATAGAATATAGAATAAAGGACAAAAGCACATAGAACAGCATACAGAATCAGATGTGAATCAGAACAGAATCAAAATCAAAATCAAAATCAGAATAGAATAGAATAGAATAGAATATAGAGCACAGAAAACAGAACATAGAATGTAGAACAGCATGCAGAATCAGAATCATAATAGAATAGAGAATAGAGAATAGAGAATAGAGAATACATAACACAGAACATAGAACAGAGAACAGAGGACAGCATACAGAATCAGAATAGAATAGAATACAGAATACAGAATAGAGAATAGAGAATAGAGAATAGAGAATAGAGAATAGAGAATAGAGAATAGAGAATACAGAATACAGAATATAGAATATAGAATACAGAATATAGTATACATAACACAGAACATAGAACAGAGAACATAGGACAGCTTGCAGAATCAGAACAGAATCAGAATAGAATAGAATATAGAATAAAGAACACAGAACATCATGCAGAATCAGAATAGAATAGAGAATATAGAATACATAACACAGAACATAGAACAGAGAACATAGGACAGCATGCAGAATCAGAACAGAATCTGAACTAGAATAGAATAAAATAGAATAGAAGATAGAACAGCATGCTGAATCAGAATCAGAATAGAATAAAATAGAATAGATCAGAATACAATCAAATGGAATGAAGCAGTCAAACAGAGAGAATGTGGGATCAGAGTAGAGTTGTGTTTTGGGTTTTGAAGCTGTTCCTTACACACAGAGTTAACAGAAGTGCAGCATTCACAACACATCAGTGTCATGTGCCAGCGCTTTACGCAGACACTCATTCTCTCACTCTCTCTCTTTATCTAATGTTTTCCCTCCCTCTGCCTTGTTTTTCTCACAGTCCCTTCTACACACACTCAGATGAAAGACAGAGTCTCTCTCTTTTATCATCCATCCACAGGCATCAGAGACTGGAAGTGATGAAATGATGCAGCGGTCCGTGTGTGTGAGTAGATGTAAACAGTTTTCCGTAGAGGGCCACAGTCCTATGTGTCACTGTGTCTGCTCCTGCACTGAATTACATGACTGCTCTATGTGATTATGATAAACAAACACAGCTTGTCGAAGAATGTAAAGAGTGAGGAGCGTGTGTCTACAGCTAATTACTCACCTCTTTACAAACACACACTCAGACACACACTCAGACACTGCTGAACCCACATACTCAACACAGTACAGAACATAATTAACCCATTCTGCAATCCCAGAAATTTTCAACAGATTTATATTCATATTCATTATCAGAATCATATTCTTCATAAAACAAACTGCACAGCTACAGAATATATCAACAATCCGATAGCTATGACCACAGGTGAGTAAAACCTCTGACTACGACCCACAATTCAATTGATTTTCAGTCACTCTGTGATTATACATTTCATTTTTTCAAACCGTTTTACTGTTTTTCACTGGCATGGGATCAATTAGTGATTTGTCAGCTTCATTTTAGTTCTAAACACACATTCCGGGACGTGAATTCCTTACGGCTGTCGTACAGTCACTCATCGGCTCTACAAACACGAGTACTAATTAAACTATTGATGACTGCTAAATGTCAAAGTACATCACACATTTATGAGGAGCTCGAAGATAATGACACAGACATGCAGCAAAAACCTAACACCTACTGCAAAGGAGATTATTTTAACGCAACATGAAAAGTGGGAGATGAAACAAAACTAACATAACTATAATTTCACTTTCTTAGATAATAGCAAATTTACTGCTGCTATTAAAAAGCACAGACTTGTTTTATTCAACACCACATTTACGACCAAACAAGTCATGCAACTTTCAGCAGTGCTGAGATCAAAACAATCTGTCTCTAACAGAGATTTACACCCTCTCATCTAATTTACTGCGTAATAAATCTGTGGTCATCTACTGCGATCTGAGATGATATCAGACTTTCCTAAAGATGATGAAGCTCACCAAATTCTAACTTAGGAAGACGCTGACCTGAAACATACGACGACTATCTACAGCTATGAAAACTTTCTACATGCAGTGGCTTGTAATTAAACCTGTCATTTGTTTAAATATACATACAGTATATATCATACAAAACAAACTCAATCGTACGCATATAAATCTCCCACACAATGATTCATAATAATAATAATCCCTTTGTGCACAAACCTCGAATCGTTGGAGCTCCTCCTTTTCTGTGTAGAATTCCAGCTGTCTGTCAGAGATGAACTCCACCACTGACACGCCTCCCATGCATGACTGACCAATCAGAGGCTGGAATCTCTGTAAGACAAATGTTATAAGCATCAGTTAATCAGACTATAAAATTATGACAAAAACATGTTCCATACATGTTATGACAACGTGTTCCATACTTATGTCAAAGTAATCTTTCGTGCAAAATTCTGTTCACCTTACATCTATGTGAGCAAGTCTCTATATGTTTTAGTATGGGTTATGTGTATGTTTTATTCAAAGTTCATAAATAAGTACTTAACTTAGAAAGACATAAATGCATTATGAAACTACACATAGAAGGAATAACCTGTGTAGGTATGTGTGAACTATCATTGATCAAGTCCCTTTCTGTATGCATGGTTTCTATTTATATAAATACTAGGCCAGCACACTCAAACTTTCCTTGTCTGGCTGTGTGTATGTGTGTGTATTTCTTGTGTGCTTCTGCTCAAGTGTGAGTGTGTGTTGATGTGTGTAATACAACACAAGAGTTTTTATGTCTCTAAGGTATCCAGAAGTGAAACCTAATCTAAATGTGGCCACAGTGTTATGGGATGTGCATGTATGAGAATGTGTGTGTGTGTTTAGGTTTTTGCTACATTGCAGGGAGCAGTCAACAGTCCCCAAGAGAAAAACTGCTTAATAAACATACTAAATAATGTCCTAATTAAGAAAGGTTTCTGTGACGGATATATTTAGAGGACAGAAAATATAATTGATTCAGTATATTAACAATGGAAGTGAATGGAAAATCTCAATCATGACAGTAAGAGTGTTTACTTGGACATGTAATGACTTGTAAGTCAGTCAGCATAGCTCAAATCACAAGTATTGTGTGTGTGTATGTGTGTTTGACTCTATAAACTACAAGCTGGAGGGTAAGGGGACAAACAGAACGCGTGCCGGCTATTTTTAGATACTCCTCTGTGTGTACTCTCTGTCTTTCTCTCCCTCAATACCCACAAACACGAAACACACACCGCATTCATTCACACATGTTACCGCACTGTGATTTTAACATGCAGGCAAAGAGAGGACAAAAGTTTCATATATTCTAAACAAGAGATACTCTTCTGCAACACTGGACAATAAACACATTTATTATATTGACATCTGTAAAACCAATAGAACAATACAATCAAGTTACAAAAAGGACAATAAACCCCCATTAAACAATTATAAAAGTAATCCATATCACAGATTCAGGAGCTATGGTGGAAATCACTATTTCTATTCACTGGATGAAACAAATCCAGCAGAACATTTTGCAAAATATCACCACTAAAGTGATACAGGTTTAAAAGAACATAATGATAAAAGGATTTTCATTCTGACTCCTTTATTAAACAGGCCTATAAAATATTGTACATAGCAGAATTCAAGGTCAATACCCTGAATGTATTTCATCCAAGGTGTCTGTACAAGAATAAAAATGTGTCTGGACTGTGATGGCACAAGACCGTATTAAAAGCCATAAAAAGAAAGTCCAATCTCCATCTAATCATAAACTCAGAAGAGTTTATTCAACACACACGCTTGTTTTACAACTATAAACTCTGAAACACTCAAAAAGCACAAACACAGACCAAAATCTGGATCACATGTGATGAAACTTTGCAAGCCTCTTTTCCAACACACACAAATACTTTCCCCTCTGCTTCTGTCCTTTTATTACTCTCTCTCTCTTGAACACAATCTAGGTCACACACCTGCTGAAGCACGGCCATACACCCGCACTCTTGGCAGAGCACACAGTGTTGCCATGGTTTTAGTGTGTATGTGTGTCTGTGTGTGTAACATTAAGACTTCATTAAGCCTTTAAAGCTGCTTGAGCCCGTCTCTACACATGCTTTGAGAGACAGAGAGAGTTTTTGTGTGTGTGAGGGATTGCATGAGCGACTATATTCATGTTGGAGACTGTTTATATTTTGTGTGAAAAAGGACGATAGAGTGTTTGTGTGTGTGTATGTATATGTGTGGGTGGGTTTGTGTAATTAGAAACGTCTGCTTGGCACAAAACCACACATAGAAATACTTAATAAAATAGGTCAGAGTTCAATCTCTTACACACATTTACTTAGATATCCAACATACACTTGACTGTAGACTGACTGTAACTCACACTGTGTTATTATGAGTGTTATTACAAATACCGCCAAATGTCCTCTACTGAGTGTCAAGTAGGTACACACAAACACACACAAACACACACACTCACAAACATAAACAAACAAACAGCCAATCAAACACAAGCAGGAGTCACTGCTGATTGAAAAAACTGAGAGAGAGAGAGAGAGAGAGAGAGAGAGAGAGAGAGAGAGAGAGAGAGAGAGAGAGAGAGAGAGAGAGAGAGAGAGAGAGAGAGAGACAGTGAGAGAGAGAGAGACAGATTGGGAGAGAGACAGATTGAGAGAGAGACAGATTGAGAGAGAAACAGTGAGAGAGAGAGACAGATTGGGAGAGAGACAGATTGAGAGAGAGACAGATTGAGAGAGAGACAGTGAGAGAGAGACAGTGAGAGAGAGACAGTGAGAGAGCGACACTGAGAGAGAGAGAGACACTAGGGGAATAACATCAATGTTAATCACTGACCCTGGGCTATGACATACTGACACGTGTCTCGCCACAGTAGCTGCTCTTTAACTCACACTGGATCAATTTCAGTTCTTCTCTTTGGTAAATAACTAAGTCTTTCTATATTATTGTACAACTTGCTCATGCTCAACCCATGGGAGAGAAAAATCACAAATTTGATCTTCTTATCTGAACTGTTTCTCTATGACATCAATGAGATTCAAGTGGTTCTATTTAAGTTTTATGTTTCTCAGACTGGACTCCTGAGAAAGGAAACCCTAGAAAACCCATGTCACATGTGTCTTCCCACAAACATTTCGGAAGAAAGCTCTACAATGTCAAAAACGGTTGCCAAGTCTCAAATCAAAACCCAAAAATTCTATATAACCTCAAATATTTCTATACAAAATTCTCTAAAGACCACATTATGCAAGTTATAGCTCTTGCACTGATACTGTACCTAATTCCAACAATTGTGGGTTTGTTAAAATATTCATAACACACATCCTAAACAAGCTAAAGCTTAGGTATCACTTTAATCTAAACATAGAAATGTAAAGGTAAACAGCTCTAGAAAACATGAAGTATAAACATGAATCAAATACTTTCCTTTAAAAAAAAAAGAAAAACGCATAAAATGTGGTTTGAGGTTTCCACACTGAATCGGAACAGTTACAATTCTGCAGTCCAGCACTATAAAGAAAGGATTTACCAAGTATCTTCTCATCATAAATTCAAAGCAGAGACAGCTCTTCATCCAGAACGAGAGAGAGAGAGAGAGAGAGAGAGAGAGAGAGAGAGAGAGAGAGAGAGAGAGAGAGAGAGAGAGAGAGAGAGAGAGAGAGAGAGAGAGAGAGAGAGAGAGAGAGAGAGAGAGAGAGAGAGAGAGAGAGAGAGAGAGAGAGAGAGCAGAGGACAGAGCAGGACAACTTAAACACACTCTTTTTTTAACTTTGTTTGATGTTTGTCTCAGATGTTTCTACTACATTTCCTTAAGATAACCAAAAAATATGTGATGCACTAGATTACTGCTAACATTGAGAAAGACAATAAAATTACTGTGAAGAGCAAAGCCCAGATGATTTAAAAAAGAAAAATGGAACGTTTGATTTCATAGTAATATCTCTGACTTTATTGGCAGACAAATCTGAGCACAGTACCTCTAGAGATGTGAGCTTAATAAAATAAATGAGATTAATAAAGCTGCTTCTTTCAAGTGAAAAATTGAGGGGAAAACAACTGAGATGTAACAGAAATCTCATTTGTAACTTTTGTCTGGACATTGTTTTTTACTGTTTGTAACTTTTTGCACTATATTAAACAAATGTTAACATTAAGACATTAATCTGCAAAAACATATTTAAATATTTTGTATGTCAAATTCATTAGCTATGTAAAACCAATGTTATAAATTAGTTCTTTGCTCAGTCTTGCTACACTTATATGGTTCACAGACCTTTTCCGTTTGATTATTAAACTCACTTAGATCAATAAAATCTGATAAGAATGATTCAGATATTTTACAGTGACATGACCTCAGTCTGAGTGCTATTTGATCTTCCAACCAGTCCAGCTGTTAAATGTACAATGTAATTCCTTCTGGCTGTAATTCACAGCATATTTAAGGAATGTTTATGCTACATTCCTAATTGTATCAATATGTATATTTGTTTAGAAAATTTGGTTCAATAAGGCTTTGATCTTTACAGCAATAACACAAGTTTTACTTTTTACCAGCAAACTAGAAACAACAACAAATGTTCATAAACCTTCATGAAACTGTCCGAAATTCTAGGCAATATGAATCCTGTCGCTCATACTTTTATGACAAACACATACACACAACAGTACATATAGCTTGTAGCTCTTAGAGATCTCACAGAGTACACAAACTTGGATGGTGAGACTTTCTCTCTTTCTCTGTTTTTGTGTGTGTGTGTTCATGTGTGTGTGTCAGAACCTTCTTTGTTTTGGCTCTCCAAGTGGCTGACACACAGCCAACAGCCAGACAGTGGCTCAGTGTGTATGTGTGTCTGTGTATGAGAGAGAACTAGAGAGAAACAGACACACAGGGAAACAGAGAAAGAGTTTATGTGTGTATGTGTATGTGTGTGTGTGTATGTGTGTGTGTGTGTGTGTGGTGGGTACATTTATGTGCAGCTGAATGAGTAATAGTGAATGCACTTGCACAGAAACAATTCTCTGCCATACATATGCACACAAACACACACACAGGAACAAAATCTGCCAGCCTTAAACACAGAAACACACATCATACATGACCTTTGCTCTGCTGTACACACAAGCCTGTTAACACACACATGCACACAGACACACAAACACCATTCTAGTTACGTACACATAAAAACAAATGCTACCCATAAACCGTTTGAGCATATGAAAATCTGTCTCTCTAGACACCACAAATACCCACCACACATGCGTCGCTTATTACCTACACAAGTAAACCAAATCACAGGCTTAATTGAAGTTGCTAATGGCAACCTGGATCACAACTACAGTCAAGCTCTGTGCAAATGCGTGTGCGTGTATTTATGTGTCTGTGTGTGTTTCTCGTGAAGGATTGTAGGACAAAACAAGAAAGAGGGACAAATCAAATGAGTTAGCAATTCAAAGGCGTTCTTTCTGTCAGACATTCTGTACACACACAGAGACAGACACACGCAGAAATGGAGTCACTTCCTGACTGAGTCACACCACTGATTAGTCATTTGACATCTAACACAGTGTGTTACAGTAAGCGCAAAAATCATTCAATTTCATCCGGCTAATGGACAGAAAAATACAAATGACTGTCTCAAAACCTAACCCAACATCGGAGCATTTATGGTTAAAATGGGCGTTTGATTCCTAAAAATGCTCAATTGAACAAAAGTTCAAATCTTTGATGGCCAGAAGTGTTGATTCCAAAGTGGAACGTTTCGATCAAAAATCTGAACGCAAATATTAAACATTTTAAACTCAAATGTTCTCATGATATTCATCCAATGTTCATTCAATTGTCTATGATTGCTATATCTGTCAGTCATTGGCTGTGTTTTAAAACCTTGCGAGCTGCACTGGATTAGACATTTGTAAAAACAGGAAATAGGCAAAATCGTCCACTTATCCTAATATTATCAGATTCCTGGAAAGAAACTTGGAAAGAGCGAATTTGGTTTCAAAAATACAGAAACCTTGATGCCTCAATGAGATTAATGTGTCTTCTGTGGCTTTTCTTGAATCCGCTGTGATTCATTAAAATGACATTTGGGAAAAATGAGCATGTGCATGTGACTGTATGTGTGTCCTTTTCTCCACAAACATGCACACACACAGTCTTAGTGTAAGCAATCACAACACAAACAAACATAGTACACTACCACATCTGTGTGTGTGTGGTCCTGTCTCAGTTCTTAAATGATGACATCATTTGTTCTGACTGGAGCTCATCTCTCTCTCTCTCACACACACACACACACACACACATACATTACAATCTCCTAACCTGGATCCATTGAACTGCTTACTATTAACAAACTGCAGAATCAAGCGATCACAGACAGAGAGCTAGCAAGTGTCTGTGTGTGTGTTTGAGGATGTGTGGTTTACACAGTACAGAGTACAGACACATATGTAAACAGTGTAGCCAGAATGAATGTGTGTGCTAGACAGAGAATTAGTGAGTGAGAGGGGAGAGAGAGCGAGTGAGCGAGAGCGCGTCTGGTGGTGGATGTCGACATGTGGTTAGACCGTTATAGGCAAAGTGCCAGGAACAGGCGAGGAGGCGGGGGTCTCTCTCTCTCTCTCTCTCTCTCTCTCTCTCACACTCTCTAAATATAGAGTCCTGTCGAGGCCTCAATCTCACACATTCAAGTTGTAGACAAGTACATCCACACACACAAAACACACATACAGACAAACAACTGTGAGATGAAACAGATAAAAACATGAAGGCAATTTCCTTTCCCATTAACAACTAATACTAGTCTAATGTCATGCTGTGCTTGCATGCAAGCATACACACATATACACCAATAAGAAAGAGAGAGAGAGAAACTCCAAACCCCCAGAGGAAATACATTTCCTATGACACACGCACACACACACATGGTTGACCTGTTATTCTGCAGGGTCATAGAGTAATGTAAGCTCTGCAGCTGGTACATAAACATGACTTTGAGAGCAGAATCCAAGGTAACTCGACACAGCTCTACAGCTGCGTACAAACACACACAAAACTCTGTGTCTATTGAAGTCTTTTCAGATGAAGTGCAGCAAAAGACAGATCGCTATGTTCTGCGCTACGAGAGGCTCTGCGAAGGAAAGTGGATGAAAGAAATGACAAACGAAAAGAAAGTGTGATTGCTCTCCTACTAAAGAGAGTCTGTCGCTCTCTGATAGAAGTGCTGTGAAACATCTCTTTGGAATTAAACTAAGATTGATGCTTGTGAAACACGTGCAACATCACACGCTGAAACGCGCATCCTTTCTAAATGTCTAACCCGTGAAATCACAGTTATGCATGCAGACAGATCGTCTGCTCTCGGGGGAATACCGTCTAGGTCAGGCTGCCTTTGACTCTTATGCGAACGGGCTGCTCTGTTAGTGTATTAAAACTCACAAAAACCATTCATCCATCCATCCGTCAGATCCCCAAACCTGTTTATCCTCTGCTGGGAGTCTATTCCAGCATCTTCATCCACAGGCTCAGAAAGCATCATAATGATCACATCACCATAAGTATATTATTTGTGTCAGACCATGTTTACATAACAACTCAAATGGACAATGAAATACTTCACAGATTTCTGTTGAAATCAAATCAGGATAAAAGGGTATATTGTTGCTGAAGTGTAGACTATAATGTAAATGTCTAAGAGTTAAAAAACTCATCAAGGCTCAAGTAAACTTTCAAAAAGTGTACAATATGGCTTGTTTAACTTCCCTCACATCAATTCCAAGTTCAAGATGCAATCTATACATTTGTTGGTTAAAAGTAAACAAATATCAGTTATTGGAGCGAGTTCATTAAAGATGTGTTCAAATCAGTCTCCTTATATCGCCTCAAATCACAAAGCCAAACTTAAAATAATGATTGTACTTTTGTCTTTTCAACACACATAAAGATATGTAAAATAACCTGCACTTTGATGTTTCAATTAATGAGATGACAATATAGATGAAAAAAAAATACTAATGTGTGTCAATTTCCACATATGCAGTAAAAAAAACATGCACACATGGCATCTACAAACTCATATTCTGCCTCCCCCATACGCATTAACAGTCTCACACACACGCAAATCAAGCACACACACACAGTAGTCTGTCTGACAGCCATATATATACACACACACACAGACTGGCTTTCATCCTGTGAGTGAGCGTCTGTCTCTATCTTCTCTCTGACAAGTACATTGACATACACGCTCTATTAATGTTTGACAAAGAAGAGCAGATAATGATCGAGAAAAGAGTGAGATTATACTAGAAAAAGAAGAGATAAGGGGGAAAACTTGTGCGAATATGTTTGTGTATGTGTGGGTAGGTCACCGTGATAGAACACGACTGCTGACTCAGTGATATTTTACAGCAGAAAAAAGACACCAGCAGACCTGATCTTTGTGTGTGTTAAAGAGAGAGAGAGAGAGTAAAAGAGTGTGTAGTATGGCTGTGTTTCAAACCAGAAGAGATTTTTATTGCGCAGACATTTGCTCTTTTATAGCTCAGGAAACATAATGGAGTTTTCAGTTAAATTACATTCAGTAAAGTATCAACATCGCTTATGCTTAAAGAAATAAATAAGTAACAAACAGTTAGAGATTAATACAGTAAGAATAAATGTGGATGGCGTACAGTAGGTATTGAGGTCGTTTTTAAGGAAAAACAAATCTGAGGGAAAAAACGCTTCAAGCTGAAGTCTTAATTTGTTCTCCATTTAATATCACTACTGTCTATGAGATACAATATACTACAAAAATATTGTTAATCTTGTTTTATTTGGGAAAATATAGTGATCTGATCACAACATTTGATTTGTGTGTGTGTGTATGCACTGGGGAGGCTGAGATGGGTGTGTGTCACTGAAAGAGAAATAAAAGAGGAAGAAAAGGCGAGACAAGTAAAGAAGAGAAAAGACAGTGAGCATGAAAAGGGAAAGAGATGTGAGTGTTTGTGTTGGCAGTTCAGATAAATGAGAACAGTGGGTTCTCTCTGTTAAATCTCTCTCTCTCTCTCTCTCTCTCTCTCTGTCTCTGTCTCTCTCTCTCTGTCTCTCTGTCTCTGTCTCTCTCTCTCTGTCTCTCTCTCTCTCTCTCTCTCTCTGTGTCTCTCTCTGTGTCTCTCTCTGTTTCTCTCTCTGTCTCTCTCTCTGTCTCTCTCTCTGTCTCTCTCTCTCTCTCTCTCTCTCTCTCTCTCTCTCTTCTCTCTCTCTCTCTCTCTCCTGACCAGCCTAATAACAACACCCTCCTCTGCACACACACACACTTGTTCTGTTTCATCAAACAAACAAACCTATAAACACAAACTCTGACATATTACTTTAAATCTAAAGCAAGTACACACAAACACACAGACATACATACACGTTTACTCTCATCTCTCCAGACCGCTGGCCAAACAGAGCTTTGTTGCCACGGTTACCCCATTTACCCATGTAAATGGCCGTAACCCGTGGTTACTCCAGGTTACGCACAGTAACCCATAGTAACACGTGGTTAGTCACGTTAACATAAATACGATTACGTAAGTGAGATCTGAGACCAGACCTCTGCGGTGGCACAAAAATTGCTAGAAGTCTTTTATCTGCCTTGTGGAAAAAGAAGAAAATGTTTTTCTCTTAATCTCTATGACACAGGCAGCAGTTAATGACTCAGTCCAACAGCAGTTAAAGATGAAGAAAACAGGACACATCGGCCAGTCAGTCTCAGGTGCTAGAAGCACAATATCAAAGCAAAAGCCAATCAGCTTTATTCATTCTTAGCTTAGTGACATTATTAGGCACACACACACCTAAAGCTTTGCCGCAAAAAACACCAGCTAAAACAGGAAGAGGGCAACCTGTAAAGCAACCAACCACAGTTCATTTTTTATTTGAAGCTATGGTGGTGGGGTGACAATATTTCACCTCATGATACTCCATTTATATCTCATGTCAAGGATCAATATTTTTGTTTAGATTTAAATTATTCAAAAATATTTAGTTCTTAAAAGTATTTCATAAAACATTTTTATTTTTCTCTCCCTATAGAAATTCTCATGTTATTGCTTCCATAAGTTAAATCACTTTATTGTTTTTTTCTTACTTTTGTAAGTCATTTTGGATAAAAGCATCTGTAAAATGCCTATATGTGACCATGAACAACAACATAAGTGTAAATATTTCTAAACATGATGTTGAAATAATATAATAATAATAATAATAATATAATAAAAAATAATAATATTTTTTAGCATTTTTACCCATACCATGTATTTTTGGCTATTGCTATAAATATACTCGTGCAACATATGACTGGTTTTGAGGTCCAGGGTCACATATGTTAATGTAAAATGCTCACTTAATGTCCAAACCAACCAAAGTCTAAAACATGTTTTATTTCTACATCATCGGTTTTAACAGCCAATACATCGTAGATAAAATCAGACCATACAGATATGTTTATGGATATCTAGTTGGCTCAAACAAAACCTTGCAAATACTGTATGACTCTGTTTCCTGGTGGCC
This sequence comes from Beaufortia kweichowensis, assembly GCA_019155185.1. Taxonomy (NCBI): domain Eukaryota; kingdom Metazoa; phylum Chordata; class Actinopteri; order Cypriniformes; family Gastromyzontidae; genus Beaufortia; species Beaufortia kweichowensis. The sequence goes on from CM032805.1 coordinate 5,514,366, forward strand.
TAATAAAACCTGTACACCCTGAGTCATGGAAACTGCATAAAACCAGCCAATCAGATTGTAGCTTGACATTTTCAACAAACCCCTGCTATTATTGTGTGCAATACGCGTCAGGCAGTCAACGATGAATGACCTTTCGGAACCAGGTGATGCTAGCAGTAAGGGGTTTTTGTGGACTCACCAAGGCAGGTTGTTGGCTCTTCTTTTCATAGACATTGCTGCCGCCGGTGCCATTTTTTTTGGCGGCCCAGACGAGGTCCTGCTCCAACAAAACCACCTCACATTCCTCTCCAAGTCTCCTCAACTTCCTCTCTGCGCACTGCTCGCCATCCCAGTGTACACACACCTAACGCAAAGACAGAGACAAAGAGAGGGTTGGAAGGTTGCAAATGTATTCACGGGTAAACAGGTGTGTATGCATACTCACAAAGACAGTTTATATGCGTTTATAATAAACTTGATTGATGCAGCTAATAAATAGAAAAGTGAATAAATTCAAAAAGTGATACATCTTATAAATTAGAAACAAATGTCAGCACATGGCAACAACGTACTAAAGCATAACACACACACACAAACAAATATCCGTGTCTACATACTCATGTGGCTGTCAGGCACACACACCAGATCTCGAAGCCGTGACTACATGACTGCACCTCAAATCAGACAGGATACTTTTTTTTTTTCGAATTCTGTACGTGCGAACAGTGATGTCACTCGTATTTGTCACCCACGAGCACACATCTGACTGAGGCAGACTGAATTAAAACTCACTCACCGCCTGCAATGAGCAATCCAGTACTACTGGAGCATGGCAATACAGCTCAATGTGTGACAGATCTGAATCACTAATTCACTAAAAATTACAGCACTGATGTAGCTCAACTCAGAGGAATACAGATTTCACAGCATTTAAAAATTTAGTATGAAAGCGGTTACAAATGAACAGGTGGAGAATCTCTGCATGCCATGTGGAAATCAGAACGTAGGGTGAATGACGTGAATCTGACATGGCTGTCAATAAAAGCTGGTGTTTCAAAATAATAATGAGCTGTTTGGGCATCACAGGTGGGTTTGAACATTCAAGCTGGATGTTTCATTTAGAATTTCTGGGCAATGGATGCATTAGGGTGTACTTTAACTAGCACAGACAGACATTGACTCCAAAGGTAACAGCAATCTCAAGGAACGTAATAAATGCCTGTAGATGTGTAAACCTTATGCATATTCAAACATTCACTACACTCGTCTTGTTTTGGTTTTGTATTAATGAAGATCTATGGATGTGGAAAGACCCGAGTAGTGTTTTTGGGTGAAATGTAAATATATCTGCATGGCTTTTCAACAAAGAAACATGAGTGAATAAGAAAATACAGAGTGTGACGTGGTTTGCTTTAAAAGAGTTATTAAAAACACCACAAAGCCACGAGACAGAGCTTAATTTAGTAGACGTGCACTGAGTGACAGACTGCTTTCTATTTGCTTTGGTTTGTCCAGATGGGTGCAGATACAATAATCCAGATGGGTGTCTGAAGTGTCAAATACACCTCAAAACATAAAATATTGTGATATATACAGTTATCACAATATAAAATATTCTCTTATAATTAGCTCTTGTCTCTTATAATATGAGTATACTCCTTTGCCATAACGCCCACTACTATCTGGACATGTCCTCATCCCGAGTGCCTCCGTTGTCACGGTTCACCTTTTTTCAGTTTTCCCTGAAATAGCAAACTTCACACATTATTAAGCAAACCGATGTGCCTGTGTGTGTGTGTGTGTGTGTGTGTGTGTGTGTGTGTGCGCCAGACAGATGATTTATCTCACGCTCTACAGAGGAAGAAAAAAGCTCTAAAATATAATGCATTGCAGGGACACATGCTGTCATTGGTCAAGATCATCTGAGCGTGAGAGAGTGAACAGAGAGTTTTTGAGTTGCTATGCTACCAACATCTCTCTCTCCGTCTCTCTCTCCCTCCCTCCCTCCCTCCCCACTCTCTCTCTTTCTC